>CM033437.1:256182191-257664691 GCA_019425775.1 Rafetus swinhoei
ACATGACCCAACAGGGGGCTCAGCAACGCCTCTAGTTTCATCCGTCTCTCTCATGCCAGGGTGCTTCCCTGTTAGGGTGAGACCATGTTAGGGATGTCCCCTCACAGGCCAGAGCTCTCAGCCCCTCTGGTGGTCCAGCCATGGAGGAGTGAGGGACACCCCCGCCGTCTCTCCCTTGCCCTGGGGGTACCTGCAGCATGCTCTGCAGCTCCTGGAGGGAGGCCGTCAGCCTGTGGTTCTCGGCCTGCAGCTCAGATACTGTGTCAGGCTGAGCCCGTTCCTCTGCCTCTCGCTGGGGCCCGGCAGCTGCCTGTTTCCTCAGCAGCTTGCACTCCTCCTCCAGGCTGCCAACCTTACATTTCAGCTGATCCACCTGGCGCAGGGAGAACAAAGACAGCCTCATGCCCACTGGCCCTCTGCCTTAGGTGCCAAAGCAGGAGGCTGGCACACAGGGAGAGGGCTTGGGAGTAATGAGAGCAAGGCTTGAGGCAGCCCTGCAGGGAGAGCCTTGTATAACTACTGCAGGGCTAGGGGCTCCTTTCTGGCTTAGTTCTCATGTGAAAGGCATTTGGTGGGTGTGACAGAGGAGGCTCCATCTGTACCAAACCACGAGCCCCAGTTTGTTGAGTGATTGCTCCTTTTGTATTGCCACCTCCACTGTGCATTAGCGCATCCGTTGGCAGTAGGTGCTTGGCACCTAGCAGAACGACTCCCAAACAGAGCAATCTCATCCCAGCACTCACTATCTCTCATGCACCCGCCAGCCCCGGGGGCAATGACCTCTCAGCATGGAGAAAGAGTTGGAATTTCCCAGCTAGATCACAGGGCTGGAGAGCGGCAGTTTCTCCTCCTGGCCCAAAGAGACCAGAGACTGTATTTCAGAAAGGGGGTTCTCTGCGCCAGGGCCCGTCTATCACCAGAAGACAAGTTACAGAGGCAGGCAGGGTTGACTGGTTGCAGGATACTAAGGAACCCAGGACTCACCAACAGGGTGAGATCAGAGTCACCTGGCTCTGTTCTGAGCTATTTGTTGTTTTCCAAAACTCTGAGACTCCTGAGCGTACTTTAAGAATCAAGTTTCTGCAGCCTTGTCTTCCAGCCCCTCTTTTGTCATCTCTGAGGGAGTCAGTCAAGGAATCAGGCCTTTCACAGCCAGGTGGCTCTTGGGAGATGCATCTAAGCAATAGAGGGCTCGAGAGAGTAAGGATTTAGTTTTGGGGTCTCAGCAGCTGGACTGCAGGGCCTGCTGCCCAGGAAAGGTGTCAGGCATGGGCTCTGTACCCAGGAGCATGCCAGATGGGGGCATGTCTACACTACAGGAGAAGATCTTTGATTGGCCCAGTCCATTGACTCGTGCTTGCTGGGCTCAAGTGGTGGGGCTACAAAACTGCAGTGCTCACGTTCAGGCTCGGGTTGGAAACTGGGCTCTGAGAACACAAGAGGTGGGGAGGATCCCAGGGCCTGGGTTCCAGCCTAAGCCCGAGCATCTGCACTGCAACTGTATAGCCTGGCAACGTCAGCCCAAGTTAGCGGACCTGGGCTGTTTTATTGCAGTGTAGACATACCCTACGAGACCCAGAGCTAAGAACAGTGACCGGTCACTACCCAGACCCAGGGAGGTTAGCAGCACATGGGAGCCAGTGGTTGGGTCCACTCATCACAGCCTCGTGTCCATCCAGAAAAGGGGGCCGGGGCCAGACTGCACCAGTGGGGCTCACCCTACTCTATGAGTGTCCATAGGACAGCACTCACAAAGAGTTCAGCTGCCTGTGCTCAGAAGAGGCCTAGGATTGCTACAGCAGAGAGGGAGGGACATGGGCAAGAGAGATGCGGCCAGAGCCGTCCCATCCATAGGACAGTTTGGGGCGGCCGCCCCGTGCTTTGGGGAGCCCCGCAAGGCCTGGGGTATTACTGGGGGGGTGCTGGCACCAGCAGCAGGGTTCAGGCCCACCCCTGCACTCACCAGCGGTGGCAGGAGCCACGGAAAGTGGAGTGACCAAGCCCCAGCCTGCTCCACTCTGCTCCGTCCCTCCATCTCCCAGCTGGGTTGCTCCGTTTCACTGCAACAGCAGCAGGAAGCAGAGTGACCCAGGCCCGGCTCTCTCTGCTCCCCTGAGTGACTGGGCTGGGAGCTGGGTTCAGGGGAAGGCAGCGGACGGGGGCCAGGACACTTTGCTTCCCACCACTGCGGTGAGTGGGGATGCCAGTGCCAGACCCCGTGCCCCAGTAATCCCTCAGGTCTTGGAGGAAGTTGTGCAATGGGGGCAGGAGGGGGTGGAGCAGGGGGCAGGAAGTGGGGCCGGACTAGTGTTAGGGCTTGGGGAAGCGGTGGAGTGGAGGCAGAGCAAGGGCAGGAAGAGTCGGGGTGGGGCTGGGGCAGAGCTGGGGGATGTCCCAGGCCCCACACCCCTAGGAACTCGCTGGGTGTGGGGATCCCAGGGCTGAAAGAGCAAAGTGTGAACAAGGCTGGAGTGACTTGAGGGCCATTGGCAGAGCTGTGTCTGGGGGCCCAGCACTAGGTGGCCGCACCCTGGGGAGGGACAAGGGCAGGGCTTGCGTGGGAGCCCAAGGAAGGGGCAGTAGCAAGGAGAGGGTTGTAAATAGGAGCCTGCACCTGGAATTAGCCTATCTCAGCCAGAGGAAGAGGGTGTGTAACTGCTGGAGGTGAAAGTGTAGTAACCAGGGCACAGTGTCATGCATAGTTTCTCCCTTGCATCACCTGAGGGGAGAGGAGGTGTGGAGTGGGCTCTGCGCCCAGCGCCTCAGGAACAGCACCCGGTGCTAGGCACTCCAGACCAGTGTTTCTCAACCTGTGGTACCAGTACCCTGAGGGGTCCTCGAGAGAAGTCTGGGGGGGGTGTCAACACCACTGAAATTTGGAGAAAACTGAACTTTTGTTTTAAGTTTTACAGCACTTCATTCTTTTTGTACTTTTTACACCCAAAAATTTCATCGCCCGCCCACGATTAAGTTGTTTAAACAAATGTGTTGCCATGGCAGAAACAAAATGGTGTGTCTGAAAACTGTAGGTACTGGGGGTACTTTTTTTTTAAGGGGTACTTTATAAAAAAAAAGATTGAGAAACACTGCTCCAGAGCACCCAGCGCACAGCCAGGCAGAGGCTAGTGCACACACAGCAAGACACACACGCTCCACCTCCAGAGGGCCGGCTCTGGGCATTAGGCAAGAAGAGAGAAGAAATGTAATGCCAGCCCACGCAATGCAACACACAGTGCACCAGTACGCACACAGAGAGCACACTGAACACACACACACACACACACACACACACACACACACAGAGCAACGTGCAATACACCCGTACACACACAGAACACCAGAACACACACAAGCACACACACAGAGAACACAGTACACACACACACACAGCTGACAGAGCAATATACGACACACTAAAACACAACATCACATACTAATGTGCAACTGAACAAAGGCATTTTCAGTGAAACACTGATACCCCAAAGACCGATGAATACACAACCTGAGCCACTCACACACATACACCCATCACACACACACACATGCTGCCTGCAGTACCAACCCAGCACAGACACACTTACCTTTCCACGCCCCCTCACCCATCACACGTCAGTCCCTAATCTGCGGCCTAACCCGTGCCCACGCTCTCACCCACTCGGTGCCAGGCACCTGCTCTCCCGCCCCGCCGTACCGCCAGCTGCAGGTCCCGGCTGCGTAGCACGGCCAGGTTCTTCTCCTCGCACTGCTGTGCATAGCGCATGGCCAGCATGTAGTTCTCGTCCTTCAGCCGCAGAAGCTCCATACTGTGGGAGTCCCACTCCTCCCGCAGCCTCTGGCATCGCTCCTGCACCTTCAGCAGCTCCTGCACCTGCTGCTCCAGCCGGCTCTGCTCCTCTTCCAGGGCCTGGTTCTTCACCTTTAACTGGTGCTCCCTGGCCAGGTGCTCTTTCCTTTGTGCCCTCCCCTTCTTCACCTCCAGCATCAGGAACTGGGTCAGACCTTCGGGCCCCTCCTCATCTGGCAGAGAGAACGGCAATCAGCCGCTGGGTGCTGAGCCCCGGCCTTGCAGCCGGGACACAGACCTGTCAGTCACTGTGTCCACCAACCCGGGTTCAGGGTGCCGGAGCTCCTGGAACACGCAGGCCTCCTCCCAAGCCAGGATACAGGGGGCCTGGTTCTTCACACAGGCAGGGCTGTCCCTGAGCGGGGCTCAGGGGGGCCTGGGTTACTCACACAGAGCTTTCTCTAGGCCACCGTGCAGCTGGGGTGGGAGAAGGGGGCTGTGTCCCTACCCAGGATCATAGAGCAGCGCTGCACTGGCACCCTCCCGGTCAGCCGAGTGAAATGCTCGGGGTAATAAAACTCCAGGGATTCTAGGAAGGCTCCGTAGCCTCGCTTCCCTCGGCACCGAAGGATGTCCATCAGGTGTCCTGAAAGAGACAGAGCAGCATAGGAGCAAGGCAGTGCTAAACCCATGAGCACCTGCATGCAATGGCATCACTATGGAGGAGCAAATTCACCAATTTCCCCCCCGCCTTCTGAGATCAGGACGCTATGGACCAGGGCGGGATCGCTGATGGAGAGGAGGGGGGGTTGTGGAGGGAACAGGAACAGGATGGGAGGGCTGGCTGTAGCGGGTCGCTGTAGGGGTCGGGATGGGATCGCTGGCTGTGGGGAAAGTTGCTGGAAGGAAGGGGATGGAAGTGGCCGCTTTGTGGGGGCTGTTGGAGGGAATGGAGCAGGAGCACTGGCTGCAGGGGGTTAACTGTAGAGCACCAGGTGGGAGCGTCGGCTGTAGAGGTGGAAGCGCTGGCTGAGGTGGGATAGTCACTGTAGGGAATGAGGAGGAGGAACACTGAGGGCGGGTCTCTCCCAAGTGGGGCCTGCCCTGGACCAAGGAGGGCACCACATCCACTGTGGCACCCTGGTGTCTCGCACCTGTGCGGTTGCTCTTGCACGGGAACCTGCATGAGCTCAGCACCTCCTCCTCGTCCTGTTCGTCTATCACACGGCACTGGCGCAGGTAGGGCGTCAGCTTCGCTGGGTTCAAGGAGCGGGTCAGCTGGTGACGCACACTCTCAATCTTCTCCCACAGCACCTCCTCCTCCTCCTCCTCCTCCTCCTCTGCAGGGCTGTCGGCCTGGCCTGGTGCATCCTCTGGGCCTGGGAAGGGGGAGGGAGGACTTGTGTGGTGACAGTGGGGAGTCACAGACATGGAGCCGGGCAAGTGGTCAACTCTCCAGGCCCAAATGGCAGATCAATCATTGTAAAAACCAGAATACTAAGGGGGCATCCAAAAAAGGAGGGTGAAAGAGAAGTGTCTCCTCGCATCCACACAGGAGGCCCTCATAGAATCATAGAACTGGAAGGGACCTCGAGAGATCATCGAGTCCAGTCCCCTGACCTAATAGTAGGACCAAGCACTGTCTAGATCTTCCCTGAGAGATGCCTGTCTAACCTGTTCTTTAAATATCTCCAGATTCCACAACCAGCCTAGGCAATTTATTCCAGTGTTTAACCACCCTGACTAGGGATGTTACATTTTGAGTAATTGACTAATCGAATATTCACTATTTTGCATTGGCTATTCGATTAGTCGATAGGACTCCTATGCTGTTGCTACACTTCAAAGGTGAAAGCACTGCCACTTTGAAACGTCGCAGGGAGCCCAGCGTCAGGCTCCACACGGCGTTTCAAAGTGGCAGCACCACACGGAGCCCGGGGTCAACGGGGGAGTCCCCAGCTGATCCTGGGCTCCACGCGGCGCTGCTGCTTTGATGTACCCCCTTCTCTTCTCCCCCCACCTCCTTTGCTGCCTCATTCTGAGAGAGGCAGCAAGGGGGAAGCGACTAGTCGACTAGCCTTACTCATTGGAGGAGTAACGGTAGTCCAAATTAGGGGCTTCAGTTCGAACTACCTAGCCTGTGCCGCGTGTAGCCGCTGGCAGGGAGTTCAAACCACCGGGCATTTAAAAATGGTGGCGCCCGGGAACATGCAAATAAAGTCCGGGATATTTTAATCCCGGGCTTCATTTGCAAGTTCGAATAACTACATTAGCCACCCTAGTTCGAACTAGGGTGGCTAGTGTAGACATACCCTTAGATACTTAAAAGCTGCTATCATGTCCCCCCTCAGTCTTCCCCTTTCCAAACTATACAAACCCAATTCTTTCAGTCTTCCCTCAGAGGTCATGTTTTTTAGACCTTTAGCCATTTTTGTTGCTCTTCTCTGGACCCTCTCCAATTTCTCCACATCTTTCCTGAAATGTGGTGCCCAGAACTGGACACAAAACTCCATGGGTGGTCGGTGAAGGTAGAGCTAGGGGCTTGCCCACCCCAGCCCCGTCCCTTCTGCTGAGGCCCCAATCTCCACGGTAGCCAAGCTGCCTCTCCGCCCCCTCCCCCCACCATCGGGAGGGAAGGAGGGTGAGCACACGTGCACCCCAGTCTCCCCAGCCAAGACTACTGGGGAGGGCAGGTGCTGGGGGCAGCAACACTCCGCCCCCAGCATGCCTACAGTAGATGTTGTGGGAGTGGAGAGTGGGCAGGGCCAGGCAGGTGGTTTGGGAAGGCAAAGCTTCCCCCGCCTATTATACCGGACACCCATGCAATACTCCAGTTGAGGCCTAATCAGCGCAGAGTTGAGCAGAATTACATCTTGTGTCTTGCTCACAACACTCATGTTACTGCATTGTCCTCAGGACAATCCTCCACCTCAAGGAAAGCTCTGTCCACAGCCCCCAGGGTGAGAATGGGATTGTCATTTGCTAAACTGGGGTCTAAACGATACGGATCTGCACAGCAAGGGTGTTAGTTGGAGAGCTGAATAGGAGCTAATCCAGCAAGGGCCTGTTGCCCTTGGGGGTAATTAGAACTCGAGGTGCCTGCAGTACCCCTATGGGCTAGAAGGCCCTGGGGAGATATATTGGGGCAACTAATGTTCTTTTCTGCAGCTGACAGAACTACGCAAAAGGGGTATTAACAGCAGCCCTAAAGGGGGTGCCAGCCCCTAACCTAGTCCGCAGAGCTGGCACTGGCCATAAGCAAGCCAAGCAATTGCTTAGAGCCCCTGTTCCATTTTTATTATAAGAACTTGCCTACTTTAGCATTGTGTGAAGGGAACCCAAAATATTCCCCAGTGGGCAAGCCCTGACACTGCTGGATTGAACTCTGCTCCCTGGAAACTGATTTGAATTTGAATTACCCAGACATTAAGGAAATCCGAGGAGGGGGAAGCAATACACAACCAGTTTCTTGACAGGCAGTCACAGCAGAAAGACCAAGGCCTGACTGGTTCTGAGGTTGAATTTCCCTCCCCCGCCACCAAGACCCCCCTCCAGGTAAGGCTGAACTGAACTGCGGGGGGAGGGCAACACAGTGTCTAGTCTGAATGAACATGGAAACTAAATTTCCTTCTCCCCGTCCCTGTCTCCTCCCAACACACACACACAGCAGCAGACCCGGGGGAGGAGGGATTTCCCCACAGCAGGAGGGGGACCCCACTGGACAGCTATCTGTAGGCAGGATGAACAAACATAAACAGGCCAAAGTAAACTGTGCAGCAGAAAGTGCAAGTTCCGTCCACAGGCAGGGACAAGGTGCCTCCGGGGCAGGGCTGTGGTGTCTTAGGAAAACTCCATGAATCACAGAAAGCAGCCAGGCAAAAGAATCACTGAATCATTTCGCGCGCTCCCACCCTTGCCAAGGCAAGATTGTCCTGGCACGAGTCCATTTGCTAGCAGTTTATGCAGTCTGCCTTTAAAAGTCCTAACTTAGAAAGATTTCACACACACACTTCCCCTGCACGCACACACACAAACACACGCACACACCCTAACATCTCCCTTCGCCGCCGGACACTAGCCTCTGGCTGGCAGGACTCTTACCTGTCATGACAAAAGGACACAGTCAGAGCCAACCGCTGGATCAAACTTACACTCGCAAATTCCCTTCAGCCTCCCCTCTCCCTGAGCAGCAAGTCTCCCTGTAGCTCAGTAGTCTCACCTTTCCAAGTGCCTGATCCAGGCTGGGAATGGAGGCGGGGTGGGATCTGGGACTCATCCATATGCCAGCTCTGGTTGGCTGACCCTGATTTCTGCCACACCTCAAGAATCTGGTCTGGATTGTGTTCCCCCAGGGCAGGTCTCTGATTGCTGGCAGTCCCAGTAGGTGTGTCCCTGGGCTCTTCCCTGCCCCAGCCCATTCTAAGTCTCTCATTCCCTTGGCCATACAGTGTGCAGGGCAGCAAACTCTAAGCATGCAAACAGTGTCTAGTCCCAGCCTAGCCCCTCGCCAAACTTGACAACCGGAGACAATGCCAATATAAAACAAACATACCTCTCATCCCGGTAAAGGACCTCAGCCTCTTGCCAGACAGCTGCTGGGGCCAAGCCTGGGCAGGAAGGAGGCCTGCCCTGGAGTGCCACAAGTGTGAGCCTGTGAGGGGAATTCCAAAGTCCAGAGCTGCACCGCTGAAAATAGCTGGCCCCCTCCTGCTTGAGCCAGGGGGCCTGTTAGCTCAAGTCCCTCAGCCAGTGC
The DNA here is from genome assembly GCA_019425775.1 of Rafetus swinhoei. Lineage (NCBI taxonomy): Eukaryota > Metazoa > Chordata > Testudines > Trionychidae > Rafetus > Rafetus swinhoei. Next base: position 256,190,729 of record CM033437.1, read on the forward strand.
CCCAGGGCCAGCTAAGGAGAGCCATCGCTCAGGTAGTAAAGTCTCAGCTCTCGCCTTCCAGCCTCTCTCTGTTCCTTCTCCCTCTCTCTTTCTCTCTGGCTCTCTCTCTCTCACACACGCCTGGCAGGAGCAGGCAACAGTGGCGAGGCAGGGCAGAGGCAGATTTCCCTTCCCAGGAATGCAAGAAGGCCTCAGCAAAAACAAGTGCTGACACCTCTCTCCCCTGCCCAGGAATGCGAGCTGTGAACTCCCTTCCGAGAGAAGAATCCAGCCAGGTGGGCGGGCGGGGGCTGGAAGCATGACCTCCCCGCTCCAGGGCAGAGACCTTCCAGCGTGGGGCTTCCTTTCCTCCCCAGCCAGGCAGCTGCACACTGACCTGCCCTCCTTCCACAGCACCGCTCCGTGCACTTCACCTGGCCAGCCACCGCAGCAGATCTCTGACAGGATGTGGGTTGCTCGGAAGCAGGCCCCCCTACCTCCTGTCCTGGCACACACGTCACTTGACATTCCTGGCCAGTCCAGATGGCCAGGCTTTACAGTGGCAAAGGCCATGGTGGCAGCTTGCCAGCAAACTGCAGGCTGCACCTCTGCGCATACAGTTGCATGCCTTGGCAGAGAAGGAGAGGCCATGCTAGGCGTCAGGTGCAGCAGCAGCTCTCAGCTCTGGCCAGACCCGGGGGTCGCTGGGAGGCAGAGAGGGGCTGTATTTCACAACTCACTATGTGGCATGCTGTGCGTCCCAGCCCTGGAGCAGACAGACTGCATTCAGCCGTGGCTAGGACACTCCCTGCCACTGCCAGAGCTGAAGTGGCCTCAGAAGTCAGGCCCAGCAAGGGAGTGGCTGAGTCCAGGCATCTCTCTGATGCTTCCTAAAGTCAATGAATTACAGCAGGTCAGCGGGTGGTGAGCAAACTGTCGTCTCAGAATCTCAGAATCATTAACCACATCCGGGCAAACACCCCTTGTGGCAGAGAGGCGCTGGCCAGAGGGTGCCTGGGGCCAGAAACTGAAGATGTTGCTCTCAGAGCTGCAGAAAAGCAGCTTTTTTCTTGTCCTGGGGAATCTAACATTTCCTAGCAGCATGTTGGGGGGGCGGGAGGGGAAGCACAGCATGCCACATAGTGAGTTGTGAAATACAGCCCCTCTCTGCCTCCCAGTGACCCCCAGGTCTGGCCAGAGCTGATAGCTGCTGCTGCACCTGACACCCTGCACTGCTACATAAGGGCTTGTCACTGCCTCGAAATTAGGTGCAGGTTGACCTATTATGATTCCTAGGCCAGGTCTTTTACTGCACAGGCTAGCAGGGGAGGACAACAGGGTGTGTGCCTGGGGGCCCTAAGGATGCTATACGAGAAGAGGGCTGGGTTCAGTCCCTCCTAGTGCCTTCCTTATAGGACTAATGCTTTTTTTGTGTCTCTCTGGCACCCCTAATGCTCACTGGTTCCCCCCCCCACACACACACACACACACCTTCTTTCTGCCTCCTTTCATTTCACCCCCAACGGCCTTACAGCTGGCCATGCTGCATGCAGTACACGACCCAAAGGAGGGTGGCAAAGGCAACTTAAAAGTCACCGTTATATTCCCCTGATCCCCGAGCTATCTAGAGGCCATCTTGGCCCACTGTATAACTTGGTGCTTTATGTCCTTCTATCTGCAACAGCCCCAGGGGCTGTTGTGCCAAGTGGTGCTCTGTGGAGCACAAAATCTGCCATTCATGGGGGGAAATTAGGGGGGTATTGTGTGCTCCCGAACTGCATACAGTGAAATTGGAAGGCTCAATTTAAGGGTTCAACTGCCCTTGAACAGTTTGCCACACACACCCCTGCCCAGGCATGGAAGGGCCTGGCAGCATCATGTGACTGAGCAGGGCAGGCTCTGAGTCAACAGGAAGCCCATGCAGGGCAGTGGGGCAGCCCCACCCCGAGCCCCTGGAGGCTGAGTGGTTTCCAGCCAAGGATTCCAAGACCTCCTTCTCAGCTGGGGGCTCCTATGTAATAGCCACCCAGGACCCTGGTTAAATCCACCCTTGCCCTGCCCCCCACCATACAGAAGTAAAACTATGCCTAATCTGCCATTCTCCCTCCCACCGCCAAAACACCCTTGCACCCAGAGGACCTAGAAGCAAGTGGCATAGTAGGTGGGCTCCCCCAACCATCGCAAAGGGACTCCCTATCTGGCTGCTACAGCATCCTCCTGTCCCCTGGCTCTCTTGGAGCAGGTCAAAGGCATGGACTGAGGACCAGTGATCTGGCCCATCAAGGAGAGGAAATACCCTATTTGCCTCCACAGAGAGGCAAAATAGGAGAAAAGATGGGAGTGAACCTTGGCCCCTCCTTCATGAGGTCAGAAGGCCCCAGAGGCCGTTCTGGCTGGAATGGGAAAGGAGTGTATGTGCACCCTCTATCAGGTGCCCTGCAAGGAGTGGGTGGGAGAGAAGCCAAAGAAGCTGTGGTGACCTGGATCCTCTCTCAAGGAAGAGGACGTGGGGCCTCCTGCAGCATGTACGCTGGAGCCGCAGCAGTTGCAGAGGTTTGACTCTGGTTCTCTGTCTTGGCAAAGGAAGCATTCCTCCCTGTACGCCCCACACAACTCTCCCGCCCCGCTACGCAGGCTGGCTGTGGGAAGAGAGGGCTTAGCCACTAGCAAACAGGCCCTTTACTTTTGGTGCTGCATTACTTTCAAGGTCGGGCATATCGCAACTCGAGGATGAGATAAAACGATTGAGTTGCATGCTCCGTTTGTGAGATTTGATTTATCACCCATGTTCTTCAATATTCTTCTGCTCACTAGCATTCCAGCAATGCCTGGCTCCACGCTGCTGGAAATGCTGCCAGTCCTGATTTATTCCTGAGGCTGTGCAAGCAACACAAAATTTGCTCTGTACCCACCCCAGTTGCTCTGGGTAAAACAAGAGCAACTGCCCCTTTGCTGTGGTTAAAACAAGAAGAGTTAACTTGTTGTCACTGGCTCACTCTCACTCTGTGGGGCCAAACTCCAGTCTTTCCAGAGCCAGGCACCAACTGGCTACTGCACGGTGAGGTGGGAGAACTTAACCCCCAGTCACCAGTCAGCATTTAATGCCAGAATCAGTCTGCTGCCTCCAGCCGAAGGAATCAATTCTCCGGTTGCACATGAATGATCAGAAGCAAGTACAAGCTGGCGGCTCTGAACTGAGAATGACTCACGCTGAGACAGTTCTTGCTGCTAGTTACTCTGCTGGAGCCAACCAGAGTCAGCTGCTCTCTCACTCGCGCTCTCTCTCGCTCTCTCTGTTTAATGAAAAGATTTTCTGAGCAAGATGTCACAGACTTCAGGCAGCCATTTACACGGCACTACTTGGACGCCAGACACCGCCATTCCGAACTGGCAGTACTGCTCACCTGCTTCCCACTCCCTCGTGCCGGTGGTCATGACTGCACAGAGCACAAGGGATCAAGCCCAAGCTATTTTTCAGAAAAAAAAAAAGTGACAGCATAAACCCTACCTGCAAGAAAGGCTCTTACCATGGGGCTTGTCCCATGGCAGGGCATCATAGTTTTGTGTAGCTGGGACAACAAATGAACAGATTCATAGCGGTGTACGTTCCAAGGCCGGAAGGGACCACTGTGATCATCTGGTCTGTCCTCCTGCATAGCACGGGGCCACAGAACTTCCCCAGAACAATCCCTATAGCAGAGCTTTCAGAAATTCATCCACTCTTGATTTAGATACTGCCAGTGATGGAGAGTCCACATGACCCTGGGTAAATTAGCCCACTGATTAATTACTCTCACTGTTAAAAATGTACACCTTATTTCCAGCCTGAATTTAGATTCAGCTTCTGCCCATTGAATCAACTCTCACCTTTCTCTGCCAGACTGAAGAGTGCACTGTCAAATATGTATTCCCCATGTAGTTACTCACTCAGACTACCATCAAGTCACCCCTTAGTCTTCTCTCTGTTAAGCTAAATAGACTGAGCTTCTTGAGTCTGTCACTACAAGGCACATTTTCTAATCCTTTAATCATACTCATAGCTCTTCTTTGAACCATCCCCAATTATCAACATCCTTCTTGAATTGTAGGTGCAGTGTTCCAGAAGCAGTTCCACAATGCTAAATACAAAAGGCAAAATCATCTCTTTGCACCTTCTCGAGATTCCCTTTTTCCTGCATCTAAGGGTAGGTACCTCTGGTATCCCAAAATAGCTACTCTGCGTCTACACAAGCCACCCGGTATTTCAAAATATTTTTCAAAATAACAGGCACACTATTTCTCCATCCCAGTAAACCTTGTTGCATGAGGAATAAGGGATGGATCGAAATAGCGCTTTATTTTAAAATTTGGCACTGTGGAGACGTGCCAAATTTCAAAATAAGCTATTTAGAAATAAAATCGAAATAAGATACGCAATTTGCGTAGCACAAATTGCGTATCTTATTTTGAGTTTAGGGTGCAGTGTAGACACACCCTAAGAATTGCTTTAGCCTGGTGGCCACAGCCTCATACTGGGGGCTCGTGTTCAGCTGATTCTTCATCATGGGCATGTCTACACTGGGGAGTTATTTCAAAATAACAAGGCCAGCATCCACCCTACCATTTTGAAATAATGGACTTGTTATTTTGAAATAAGAACTCCTGCTTGTGAAGAGGAATAAGCTTATTTCAAAATAGTTATTTCTGGAGTTATTATTTCAAAATAATTTATTTCGAAATAACCTGGTAGTGTAAACATAGCCAATGACTCCCAAATCTTTTTCAGACTCACTTCTTCTCACCCCCACAAAATGTGGCCTACTTTCTTTGTTCCTAAAAGTATATTTAGCCAAATTGAAATGCATATTGTTTGCTTGCACAATCAGATTCAGATCGCTCTGGATCAGCAACATGTGCTCTTCATTATTTATAATTTTCCAATTTTTGTGTCAGCTACAGATTTTATCAGTGATAGTTTTCTGTTTCTTTCCAGGTCATTGATAAAAATGTAAATAATGAAGGGCCACAAACTGAACCCTGCAGGACCTCATTAGAAACATACCCATTCTCTGATGATTCCTCATTTACAATTACATTCTGAAATCTTTCCATTAGCCAGTTTTTAATCCATTTTATATGTTAGTTGTATATTGTTCTAGTTTCTTTAATCATAATGTTGTCCAGTACCAAGTGAAAGGCCTTACAGAAATCTACTACATCAACACTATTATTTTACCAATTAAACTTGAAATCTCATCCAAAAAAAGTATCAAGACAGTTTGACCAGATCTGTTTTCCAAAAAACCATGATGTGTGACACTCTATAACAGTCAGTTTCCTAGTGGCATGCGTAGGATCCTTGTCCAGGTGGGTGTTGACAACCCATTAATCAACCCTGTGACTCAAACAGGCAAGCCCCATGCAATGGGGACAACTTGATCCCTGTGATTTGGGGACTGCATAAGGTGACTAAACATCTCATTTTTAAAGGGACAGTCCCACATTTAACCCCTCCTACAAGTGTCCCTATTTTTTCTTAAAAATGGGCACATTGTCCCATATTTTCTGCCCACCCATCAGTTTTGGCAAGTCCTGCTGCTGGCGGAATCCCTGCTCACCAGCCACTGCCTGCCCATCAAGAGTGAGTGGGAGGGGAGTCCAGTGGCCAGCGATGGGGTGGGTGTGTAAGGCTGGTGGCAGGACAAAACTGTAGCATGCAGGGCCAGCCACTTCCCCTGCTGGCCCATCAGTGCAGCCCCATCGTCGCTCGGCCAGCAGGAACCTGCGCCCCTTCTGTTTCTGGCCAGCACCGGCTATGCACTGGGAGCTGCAGTGCCAGGTGAATATGGGCAGGCGCCAGGCTGCCGCCGCTTACATATCACCTCAGCTGCCTACACGTCAGCCCTTTACGTGCTCCCCTTCTCGCTATCTCCTCCCTGCTTTGCCCCTTCGCCCATGCATTCCCACTGTTCCTCCATAATCCCCTGGCAGGGGCATGTCCTGCTCCCAGTACTGCGTGGAGAACCAGCTCCTGCTCAGAGCGCTCAGCTCACCAACAACCATGGCCGGCAGAGTCCTTTCCACACACCCACACTGCCTCTGGCTGGGCTGGCACCAGGGCCAGATTAAGTGGGGGGGGCTAGCCGGGCAGCTGCCCGGGGCGCCAACCTATGGGGGGTGCCTGATGGCAGCTGTAAGGGGCGCGGTGCGCCTGGCTGCACGGCACCCCTTACAGCTGCAATCAGGCGCCTCGCGCCCGGGGCCGGGGGCCATGTGGTGCCCCTTGGAGCTGCAGTCAGGTGCCGTGCGCCCAATTGCAGCTGTAAGGTGCGCAGCGCGCTGGGGGGGCAGGGGGCAGAGCCGCACATGCGTCGCGCACCCGCTGCCCGAGGCGCAGGAATGGCTCGAGCCGGCCCTGGCTGGCACCCCAGGAAAACCGAAGACCTCCAGCCTGGGGTGCTAGCCAGGAGGAGCTAAACCTGCATGTGCCAAAGCTCTGCATAGCCCTGGTATGAGGAAGCCTCTCCGCCTCTCAGCCAAGCTCTTGAGGGGGCTGATTTCAGGCCTGTTCATGCCCAGAGCCTGCTATTTCCTGGGCAGGGGCTTAGCACCCTCTTCACGCACACCCCCCCCAACAGTCTGCAGGGGGGCACAAGGCTGCTCCATCCCCTAGTCACTCTCTACCGCTGAACCACCTCTCTGGCTGGTTTACTGAAGCCCAGGTTCCCTAGGCCCTGGAGCACAACCACAATGCATTCTTAGGGCTTAACACCTTCCTGCCCACTCTGCAGTGGTAGGGGAGGGGGCTGGAGGTGGTTGGGTTATATCATTGGCCAGCAGTAGCCTGGAGGTATTAGTGGCCTTTCGACACTGTGCAGGCAAGAAGGGACAAGCAAGATGATCTCTGCAAAGACATGGGGCAGATCTTCCCTTCCTCCCAGCCTGCAGCTGGAAGCAGCTACCGTCACTCTCTCCCCGCCACCCCCTCCACACACACACACACACACACACACACACAGAGTGCAGGAAGGCTGCTGCTGGCCATATTCTGGCATGAACCCTGGCAGAAATCTGGAAGGGGGGCATGTGACCTTGCAGGCTCTCCCTACACGTGTTGCTTTGGGAAGATGCCACACCAGGTACTAGGGGCCCAGCCAGATATGGAGGATGAAAAGCTTGGGGGAGGGAGAGTCGGGTCAGTCGGTCACACACACCCAGTGTGAGAGAAGTGTATGGAAGAGTGTGTGTCACCTCTCCCAATCTGAGCCCTAAAGCCTTAAAGATAAGAAGGTAAATAAAATGAATATAACTACACAGTATTTCTTTCTAATGGGAGCTCAGTCAACTTGATGTCAATTTGAGCGTTTGTACTGCACAGTTCTGATTGACTGCCATTGAACTTGCTGGACTACGAGTAATTTTACCAGGTGTCCCATATTCAGCATAGGGAAATACGGCCAGCCTAGTGTGATCACTGTGACTCAGCAAAGCGCACCGAGACATACCTGGGCTAGTGTCTGCCAGGCACATGGGCCAATGGTATAAAATAAAGGGCAGCTGCAGTGGGTGGGGACTTGTAATGGAAAGAACAAGAATGCCAAGGAAATAAAGATCATCTCAAGAGACTGATCCAGACTTCAGGAAGGAAGTCTGAGCATTAAGGACTGTAACACATAGTGAGGTGAGAACAGAGTTTGAATTGAATCCTGTTTAGTTTGTAGAACAAGGCTGAGGAACCTTTTTTGAGTAAGGGGCCACTGACCCACAGAAAAACTAGTCAGGGTCCACACAGAAGTGAGAAGCCAAAAAAAATCTCAAAACCCCTCACTTACCTGGCTCCCAAGTGAGATGAGTGAGATGCAGGGGGGGAAAAAACCACCAAGAGAGACACTCTCCTCGCACTCCAGCCTCAGCATGAGGGCTAGTGTCAAGGCTCAGGGCTTTCCCCCCATGGCCAGATTAACTTTTCCAGAGGTACGGCAAATTCTCTGGTTCGGCACTGGTCAGGTCCCAAGGATGCTGGACTACAGAGATTCAACTTGTATAAAGTACTTCATCCTCTGCAATATACAAGTGGTCCACATATGGCCAAATACAGATCACTCAGCAGCTCCACGGAATTCAGTGGAGTTGTGCCTGCTTACACCGGGTCTGAATTTGACGCATAGGGTACGTCTACACTAGCCCCCTAGATCGATCTAGGGAGGCTAATGAGGACGACCGGAATTGCAAATCAAGCCCAGGATTTAAATATCCCACGCTTGATTTGCATGTTCCCGTCCGGTCGCCATTTTTAGAAATTGACTAGTCCGAAGTAACTGCCCGCGTCTACACGCAGCAGTGAAACGGGATTCTGGAATAAAGCCCCTAAATCGAATTAGGTGGTATTCTTCGTGGAATGAGGTTTACCACCTAATTTGATTTAGGGGCTTTATTCCGGAATCCTGTTTCACTGCCATGTGTAGATGCGGGCAGTTACTTCGGGCTAGTCAATTTCTAAAATGGCGACCGGCCAGGAACATGCAAATCAAGCGCGGGATATTAAAATCCTGGGCTTGATTTGCAATTCCGGTCGCCCTCATTAGCCTCCCTAGATCGATCTAGGGGGTTAGTGTAGACGTACCCATAGTCTTTACAAATTTGGAGCCAAATTCAACCAGAGTGAATGGAGTTACTCCCAATTTTTAATGGGAATAAAATTGACAGAGCGCCCATTATTTTGTGTGTGTGTGGGCTCCAGCCCTGGAGCACCCACAGAGTTGGCGCCTATGTCCATGCTCCTCCAGTGGTAGGTCCATGTAGAAGATAACAGTTGCCCACTGCTACCAGGAGCTCCATTAGCTCAAGTGGAAGAAGACTGTGCTGTGGCTCTAAAAAGCCCGCCCCTGCTGCTGACCCTTGAACAGCATCCGCATGGTTCCACGGGCTGAAATTTTTGGCTTTTACATTTTGTAAGATTTTGTCACAAAATTAGGAAATTATATCCAAACAAATCCTGTTAAAAGAACATGACGATTGGAAAGAGAAACACTTCCACCTCAGGAAATACCAGCCTTAAAGATGCCCTTAGTTTGGCCCCTTTGAGTGTATGCCTCATGAAACAGTCTTTGGTTACATGATCACATAGGCTGTGTCTAGACTGGCATGATTTTCCGCAAATGCTTTTAATGGAAAAGTTTTTCCGTTAAAAGTATTTATGAAAAAACATCTAGATTAGCACGGATGCTTTTGCAAAAGCACTTTTTGCGGAAAAGCGTCCGTGCCAATCTAAACAGCTTTGCTTAAAAAACAATCGTCATTTTAGCCATCGGGGCTTTTTTGCGCAAAACAAATCTCAGCTGTCTACACTGGCCCTTTTGCGCAACAGTTTTGCGCAAAAGGGACTTTGCCCAAACGGAGGCGTCAAAGCTTTTCGCAAAAAGCACTGATTTCGTACATGAGAACGTCAGTGCTTTTGCAGAAAATCAAGCGGCCAGTGTAGACAGCTGGCAAGTTTTTGCGCAAAAGCGGCTGATTTTGCGCAAAAACTGGCCAGTCTAGACACAGCCATACAGTTTTTTCCTCAGGGAGCCCTGCTTCATTCAGTGCACAGGATGGATGGCGCTCCAAGGATGAATCGGGCTGTGTAGTGAAGGAAGCCATTATATATAGGAGTCCCTGCCTCATTTGTGGAGTGGTTGGGAAGGTGTACATTGAACAGGGCAGGACCTGCAGGAAGACACAGCAGGCGGGATAGTGTCATGGTTAAGATAGCTGACTGACACCCTGGGGAAGTGGATTCTCTCCCTGCTTTTGCCTCAGAGCTTCTGTGGGGCATGGGGTGAGTCACATAAACCAACATTTGCCCAGATAACCGCTGTGTGTGCCTCAATTTCTGGGCACCCAACCTGAGACACTGGGGGGCTGATTTGTAGAAGTGCTGGGGAACTCACCCAAGTCAATGGGAGTTACTCCCTGAAAAATCAAAGTGCTGTACATGCTATGATCAGGCCCCAGGCGTTTCAAACCGGGCACCCAACATTAAATGGCACTTGACAGTTTTGGCTTAAAACACTGTGCCTCCGTTCCCCCTGTGTAATGCAAGGGTAATACTGCAATACCGTCTCATAGGGGTGCTGTATAAATAGTACTTTATAGACAGGAATGAACTTAAGGCCCAGAGCCACAAAGGGACTTCAGGACTGCAGTGCTGAGCCCTTTTTTTTTAATTGGCCAACTTTCACCTAACTGGCTTTCCTCTGGTCAAGTCAAATCAGCCCAGTCCATCAACTCCACATAAAACAATCAGCCGTTAAATGCCAGGGCTTGCAGTCTACCTCCCTGTTGGTTCCCTGACATGGGTCTGTTTCTATACCATCCTCCCAGGTGCTTTTGCCTCCCTTTCTTGTTTAGTTTGCCTCCTTTTATAGCTGGACTTGTTTTCCTTATGGGTCTCACCTGTGGGTGCTTATCATCATAAATGGGCATTCTGGCAGCTGTGCTGAGATGTGGTCAGCCTGGTTGCCTATGAGCTAGTCCATATGGGGTTTGTAATCCCTATTACATGTAGTGGCAACTGCTGGGGAGGGACATAAGGGGGGTACCAGTCATGTGACTAACCCCCATTTGACTTCTCTCCATGCCACTTCTAATCCAGAAGAGGGCTCTGTCTCGTCTCATCCCCATACCATGCCACACCACCCCAGGCTCTGCCTCTTCCCACTCCTGCCCTGACCCCACCACCCTTTCCCCCCCAATATCCTCCCCTGAGTGACGGGTTTGGGGTATTAGCAGAGGGCTTGGTGCCAACAGCAGGGCTCAGCCCCCCCTCCATCCCCCCCACTCCTCTGCAGTGGCGGAGGAAAACAGAGCATGACACCCAGATGTACAGAATCGGATCCGGTGTACTATCATAAATAATGAGAAGTCCTGTGGCACCTTAGAGACTAACAGATTTATTGGACTATAAGTGGGCAAAGACCCACTCTGTCAGACTTGTGTACTATGTACATTTTTTAAACATTAGTGTCAATAATATCTTGTGCTGCCACTAGAGGGTAACATGGCCACATCAGCTTGTGCAAAGCAAACCTGATGTTCCAGGCAGTGGTACTGTATGGGAAATTATGGAAAGACAGACAATAAACAAATGTAGATTGTAACTTTTTCCCTAGAAAAAAACTCTGAGATAGGTGTAAGGTTGTAAGCACATGAATATTCATTCATTAAAATAATCTCCTATAGAGCATGGTAGTTATAAAATACAAACATGTGAAAGTGAGAACATTCATAGCTGAAGTTCATCCAGCACATCCAGCTCATAACAGAGGGCGGGCAAACAAGAGGTGGGAGATAGAATATATTTTGATAGATTGGATTAATAAACCTGCATTACAAAACTCTCTGGCCTAGGGCACCTCCTCACAACACAATAGGGCAGCACAGTAGCTCTGCTCTCAGCTCACCCAGCCACCAATCTAAGCCACGCTTAGGCTTTGTCTACACTTAACGCTTTTAAAGCGTAGCCGCAGCAGTGCTTTGAAAGGAAGTGTGGCCCCGGCATGAGCACTGGGCAAGAGCTCTCCCAGCGCTCTATGTAAACCACCTCCATGAGGGGAGCAGCTCATAGCACTGGGAGCGCGACTCCTAGTACCGTAGCCTGGTTCACACTGGCACTTTGCAGGTGTAAGTTACTGTGCTCGCGAGGAGGGGTGTTACACCCCTGAGCTAGAAAGTTACAATGCTTTAAGTGCCAGTGTAGACTTGACCTCAGTCCCACCCCTTTTAGAATGCCAATGGCCAGAGACCTTACACACAGACCTGTAAATGCTTCTTCCAAGGCAGAACGCCTTCCGTTTTCCCTTGGACTCCAGCAGTCAGTGTCAGCTTTCCATCTTGGCTGAAAATCCCAGCAGAACAGCATCTCCCCCTCTCAAGACTCAGCGCAGGCACTGGGCTCAATGCCTACTGGGAGGAAAGAGCAGAGCAGTCCTGCTTACTGAGCGACTAACACCACTCCAGAGCTAGGTTTTATTTGGTGGCGTCTCATCCAAGTACAGACCAAGCCTGATCCAACTTAATGGCTGCTATCTGAGCCCCAGTGGAGGTGCAAGTATGACAGAGACGATAAGAGGTAACTCGGTCTCCTCCCATGGTGTGTCAGCTCTCTGCTTTCAGAGGTTTGGCTTCCAATGTTTTTGACAGTCCCTCTAATGCAAGCTCTTGTTTGTGGCCACTCGAGACTTGGGACAGAATCATGACCTACTGGCCCCATTTTGGGATTGGTAGTGAAACTGGAAAGCAGGGTTGTACAGAGCCCTTGTATAAATGCTCCCAGGTCTTGCTCGAGACAACAGTGTTAACAAAAAATGTCAATTTGCAGAAAGAGGAATATGCTTGTGTAAGTTCTGTGGCTACGGAAGTGTATCTTGCTAAACATTTATGTGGAGTCCTTTAAAGATCCCACAGTTATCCCCTGATCTCCTGGCTATAAAAGGAGACATTGATCCTGATATCCTGCTCCAAGAACACACAGCTATCTGGCAGGAGAGTCTCTGTTCCATAGCAGAGGCTATAGCTGTCATAAGTTGCAGCCACTAGACGTGACATGATCTCAACACCAGGGCAGGGCAGGCAGCCCATCAGACGATGGCATACGTCAGTGGTGGGCAACCTGTGGCCTGCATGAAGTAAGTGCATCAGGGTTCTATGCGTGGCCTGCAAGACATTTTGTTTTCCTACCGGTATTACTAAAGTGATACACACGTGAAGTGAGGTGTGTGCTGCTTGCACACAACATTGATTGTGAGAGCTGTGCACTCTTCCATTCATTCTTATGCCTTTGTTTAACCTAGACAGGCAGAACCAAACCTGGGACCTCTAGAGCTTAATGCATGAGCCTTTACCACTGAAGCGAAAAGCCAGCTGGCGCGCAGCTAAGGCTGTGTAGCAAACTCCAGAGTTGTTGACTCGAGTCCCACGACTTGAACTCAAGTCCGACTTAAGTCGCCTAGGTCACTCGACTTGAGACTCAACTCGGGTTCATTGTTTGTGACTTGAGACTCGACTTGAGACTTGCTAATTTTGTTAAATCGACTTGGTGAAAAAATTGTCCGAAAATGCCGATATTGATGGCTTGTACAAAAGTGACTTGACATTTTTTAAATTAAGACTTGAGACTCGACTTGGGACTTGACTCGAAAGTGACTTTAGGGACTCGAGACTCGACTTGAGACTCGACTTGGACTTGACAATGATGACTTGAAGACAACACTGGCAAACTCATTCTCTCTTTCTCTCTGTAAGTGGTCTAAGTGCCACTGCATAGGACAGTGAACTACACCTAGGTGGTACGTGGGTTACATTTGCTTGCCACAGGCCTTTGCAGGCAATTAGCAATGGGGCAGACCCCAATCTACGCTCTCTCGCTCAAGAGTTCAAAGGGAGCCAAAACAATAAATATCTGCACTGGCACCACCGAGCCACCGGGTGTCACCCTCACACTGCCATGCACTGGGACAGGATGTGGGGCAGGGTTGCCCAGCTGGGATGCTGGCTGGCGGGCGGGCTTACTGCTAAATGGCATGGGGAGTTCATGGAGCTGTAGGCAAAAAGGAAAATGCCTGTGGCAAACAAGGGCGGGTGCAGGAGCTTTTGATCTTTGAAGGGAAAAATTGGGATTGATCATGAAAGCCAGGCCTGGAAAGTGCAGCCCAGTGCTGTGCAAATGTCTGCTGGTGCCTCTCACTCCTGACCTGCAACGCCTTGGGCTCTGCATGTGCACTCTCCCACTCTTGACTGGCAACCCTTGCTACCGTTAGGCCCAGCCAAAGAACTGTGCCACAACTTGTGATGTGTACTGCTGAGGCCAGTCATATTCATTACACTGCTGACATAAGCCAGAAATCAGGTCTTCTGAGGTGATGAGACAGTGCTTTCACCCCTTACATCCATCTTCCCTTAGGAAGTGACCCTAGATAACGCGGGGAGTTGAAGCTCTTCTCTCAGCCGCAGAGGCTCAGCTTTGGCGCCCTCATTGCTAACTCGCTGTTATTTGTACAGTTCCAGGCTTTAAATATTCTACTCCCACATTCCTGACCATTCCCAAGGCTTCTCATTCCTGTGTCCTGAGCCAATCTAGCCGCCCCCCCGGGCCATCCCACAGAGACCAACACCAGCCAAGGACAGAGACAAGATTGCATTCAGCCCAGACAAACAATACGAGACAAATCAAAGCCCCAGCCTGGGGTGCAGAAGGAGTTATGCCTCAGCTCCCAGGAATCTAGCCCCAAATTCCCTGCCTGGGGAGGATTTATGCTCAGCCCCTGGGAATCTAACCCCAGTCGCTGGTACGGTCAGATCTAAGCCACAGCCCCTGGGAAACTAACCCCAGCTTCCCTGCCTTATGCTCAGCGCTAGGCAATCTAACCCCAGACTCCCTAGCACTGGCAGGTTCATGTCTTTACAAATCAAGGCCCAGACTCAGCAATGCAGGACTGCAGCCCTACCCCAGAGAGTCAAGCCCTAGCCTGTCTTTCTAGCCACAGACAGAAATGCCAGCTGACCAAGAGCTGGCAGTGCTCCACCTCCTCTCTTGGCTCCCCGCACCTTCTTGGGACAGATGGAGGGGACTGTTAGTCACACAGACAGGAAGAGCTTCCCCCCCCCCCCCCCTTTCAGAACTAAACAAACCCCTGTATTCTGTGTGCATGGCCTCTTGGAGGAAGGCTGTTGGCTGCCCCGACCTCAGTCTCCGCATTTCCCGTGGCTGCTTCAGAGGGGAGACTAAGCCCCTTATTCCCACACAGAGCATGTCTCAGTGTAAAACGGCCCTCACAGCCTCTACCAGTCCCTCTCTGTCACCCCCAGTGACCTATGGGAGAAGGAGGGCCCTACAACGGTGAATGTGGCTGTGGCTGTCCCCACCCCGAAGGCAGCCCGCCCCGATCCTCGCATGGGCACTCTGCCTTAGGAATGGAGGTCGCTGACGTGCGGAGAAAAGGAGTGTGGGCGTGAAAGGGTGAGGGCTCCTCTCCAAGCCCAGGGCCAGAGTTGCCTCTGAAGAGCCTCATTTGCTCTGAGGCTTATTTTTAAAAGCTCTGTGGTGTTCCCTCCCCCAAACCAAAGGCATCTGCGCCAGTGCCAGGCCTGGCAGCTGCCGAGGAGGGCGTGCACAGCAGGGCCTGGAGAGCCGCAGAGGGTGCCCACAAGGGAGGGGCTCCGTTCTTCCTCCTGCCAGGCTGGATTGTCCTTGGCTCAAACTTTTAACCCTTGGCTCACTGTGCCGTGGTGCTGGCAAATCATTCAGGGCTGGGACAGGAAGCTAGGGCTCCTGCATGGCAGTGTGGAACGCTGGCCCTGCAGGCACTGGCCACCACAGCCTCTCCCAGCTCCTCCCAAGCTATTGGAGTGTGAAACTGCCCCACCACCGGGCACAATCCAGCCCTGGGGAGCAAGACACAGTGGAACCATGTGTGTGTTAAACCCTTGGACACCAGGCCCAATGCCCACAGGTGTCCTAGGACCCCAGAGCTGGACTGGGATCTGGGTCTCATGGCAGTGCTAAGCAGTGACCCTGAGCTTCAGAGTCAGCCCAGCATAACCCACCTTGCTGTAGTAACATCAGCTCAAAAGTCCGGGCTTAGCTGAGCCCCCAGGTCCCGAGAACCAGGGTTTCACTCCACAGGTACCATCCCCCTTCCAGCAGTGCTCTGTGCCACCCCAAGGAGGCTGACCAGATGTGGTGGTCCCCCTTTGCCCACCGTCTGGCATAGGAAGCAAGCGGGTGAGTCCCCAAACCCCCTCACATTCCTCTCTCTGCCCCTTCCCACTCTCCCCAGGAATGCAGCAGCGAGCTGCATGTGGGAAACTAGAATCAGCAGACCTTGGATGTGTCAGTTCCCAGCTAAGTAAACAAGAGGCGCCCTGGCAGGCATTCAGCCCTGCACGTCAGAGACCTCATGGAGGGGTTGAGAGCCTCCCCCCCACAGAAAATCTACAAACTTCTCTCCTGCCTCTGTGGCCTCAGGCACTAGACCCGCAGCCTTTTAACCCCATCAGGTCAAGCCCTGAAGGGAGCTGCCAAGGACACGTGCTCCCCACTCCGACCAGGGCTGGGGGCCATTTAGGCAATTCCAGCCAAGGCATCTGGGATCTGACCTGGCACAGATCAGCTTGGGGGACTGCTGTGAGGCCCAGAAGGAAATGCCGAGCGGGATTCTGCCACAAGCTGGAGTCGGGGTGCACGTGGGGAGAGGCATCCCCAGGACTGGGTGTGAGAAGAGAATGTATTGCCCCACCCTTTGCCTTCCCCAGGTTAGGACTTAGGGTGCCCTGGCAGTCCAGAGACAAAGGGAGCAGGAGTCATCTCAGTGGGGCGCTCTCATCAGGCTGTGGGGCTTGGCGATCACAGAGAGACAGCACAGCAGACTCCAGCGCCAGATGTGATGTCTCCCTGGCACCAGCAGGAGGCAGTCATGCCAGGCTGGCTCTGAGGGAGAAGAATGGGCGCTTGGCCACCGCTCCAGCCAGGGGCATGCTCAATAGATGTTGTGCACAGGACAGCTTAGGGGAGAGGAGTCGTCAGCTCTGAGTCCACAGAGGACGGAAAGGTCTCCTC
Organism: Rafetus swinhoei; assembly: GCA_019425775.1. NCBI lineage: Eukaryota > Metazoa > Chordata > Testudines > Trionychidae > Rafetus > Rafetus swinhoei. The sequence goes on from CM033437.1 coordinate 256,207,284, forward strand.
AGCAGCACTAGGGGGTGCACAGTTTGGGGCCAAGTCTCCCACCTTCCCCTTACAGACCTGTCAGGTCCATCCCCATAGGAGAGCTCCCTCTCCCACCCTTCTCCACAAGGTCCTACTTGAAGCATTTTCATGAGCGCCCCCAACTGGCGCTGTGTCTCGAGGAGCTGTGTGGGCCTGCACACCTGGAGCCTTCCCAAAACACCCCAGGGCAGCTGTTCGTTCATCCCCTTTCCCCCACCACAGCCTGTGTCCGCCTGCCGGAGAGGCGGTCAAAGGCTGTGCCCGCCTGCTGGCCGCCCGCCCGCATCCCTATCGCGGCTCCGCAGGCACTGACTGCAAGAGAATGAGCCATTGTTTCCCAGCCTCTCGGCCTCTTCCTGTCCTCATAGGCCTGAGACACAAACAAAGGCAGAGCCAGACAGTTTGGGGAGGAGACCGGGCCTGCTCCCCTCCTCCACACCCTGCAGCATCCCCACAGGCAGGCAGACGCCACCTCAGGGGGGTGGGTGGGGAGACCCCTATTTTTAGCTGTCTTCCCTGGGCCAAAAATACCGAAACAGGAGAGACAGTCAGAACAGTTAGGATAAAATAGCCGTTGAAGCCCTCCATCGTTGCCTGCCTCCTAGCCTCCCCTGCCTCCTGCACTTCCGACCCGTGCCCCCCTTCCCACTCCACCTCCGTCTCACTGCCTACAGCCCCCAACCTTCCCTTCTGGCACTCTCCCCACAGTCTACCGCCCTTTCACTGTCTCTCTCCTCCCCTCCAGTCTTCTGGCTCCGTCTCCCCTTTCCCGCCTTCCTCCCCATTCCTAGGCAGTCTGCCTTCTCCATATCCCGTTCTCCTCACTCTCATCTATCCCCTAATCGCCCCCTTCCTGCCCCCCAGGTTCTCTCCTTCTCTCCCTCTCCCCCTCTTTCTTACCCTTGCAGTCTCCCCTTGCTCACCCCTTAGCAGTCCTTCCACCCCCTTCCTCCCACCAGCACAGACAGACTTTAAACTCCTACAGATGTGCAAATCCACACACACACCCCCACCACCACCGCCATCTTCTGCTCAGTGAATGCATTCAGGGAAGGGGAAATAGACCCAGAAGTGCCCCCCACATGCTCTGTTGCTATGCAGACACTTGCAGGAAAGAAAGCTGATATCTGAGACCCCTCTGCCCCCCCAAGGGCCTGTGAACAGGAACCGGAGAATTAAGAGGGATTTTGGGGGAAGGGGGGTTGGTGTGAGAACAAGAAGAAGAAAAAAATCCTTTCCTGGCGCCTGGAATTCCAGAGACATTTCCAGGCCCCTAGCAGCTGTTCCTGATCTACATTTACTGTCTCTCATTTATACTACAGCCCCCCGCCCCATGGGCAGAACACCACCCACTCCTCTAGAGAGTGCCCTTGCCCAGGACTTTGCATTGCCCCTGCCTCAGTACCCCACTCCCTCCAGCCCTTTGGGCCCATCTCTGCCCTCACCACAGCCATGCCAGCCCCTGCAGCAGGCACGCCAGCATTGCAGCGCATTCCCCTCGGCTGTGCAACCAGGGCTGGTAAGAAGCAAGAAGGACGGGTGGGAAAGGAAGAGAGCGAGCTATAAAGGTGGTGGGGAGGGCAGTGAAAGAGAAAGCCTGGGAACTCAGCCGTCTCCTAGCATCTGGCAGCCAGCAATGCCCAGAGCTCTCAGCCTCCCTCCCCAACTCCCAGGGGAAAGAAGCCTCCTCCCCCACTAACACCCTGGTCACAAGATGAACAAGGCTGAAAACTCCAGTCACTGGGAAAAGGAAAATGGAGGGGAAAAGTCTTGGAATTCTAGCTTCTGCTATTCAATGGCCCGTAATCTAAAAGCCAGAGGGTGTTGCCCACCATGCCACGGTCATCCCAATTTGCACCCCCCACCCGTGCTGAGTAGACCAGGATATACCTTTCACCTCCTTGCCACAACTGGGGACCTGATGCCAAGGCAAAACTGGAGGGTGATTGGGGGAAGAAGGTCAGAAGTCACCTTCCCATCTCCCCAGAAAAATCCTGCTGTCACTCAGCGATTCACACAGAGAAGGGGCAAGTGCCCAGTGCCAGGGGCTGACAGACTGGGGCTGTGAGGAGGAGGAAGTTGGTTAACCCTAGGCAGGGTGTGGGGAGGAAGGCCCCCTCCTCTCCACTTGTGGCAGGGGACTGTCTCCGCCCAGATGCCTGCAGTTATTCCCAGACCGTGTGGTATGCGACCTCACAGCCGCTGCGAGGAGAATGGAAACATCTGGAAGTCGCCACAAACGAACGGCGCTCCCAGTTAATGAGGAAACATGAGCCAAGGAGCCTGGACAGCAACAGGATATCTGCTTCTCTTGTGCTGAACCAGACGCCAGCCCCTGCCCCTGCCATCTCTCTTCCTCCCTCCCAAGTAACTGCTTGGGGACCAAGCGCTCAGAGACCCAGCTCCAGCTGTTGTGTGGATAAAGCCCCCAGCATGGCCTGTCCTCAACGCAGCCCACAAGAGCGGCAAGCCCAAAGACGGCATCGCTTGCAGAGGAGGGAGATCCCTCCAGTCCTCACCATGCAGGCAGCACTATCACAACACTCACTGTCATCTACAGGGGGGCTCCTGGCACCCACCCACCATCCTCCTTGGCTCACAGACAGGGATCAGGGGAAGGCCACTGGCCAGATGCTGAGGGAGGAAAGGAGGCCCAGGTGGAAAGACAAGGGACATCCCAGAGAGGCCAAAGGCCACTAATGAATGAATTTTCCTCTACTTTTGGAGAGCACCTACCAGCTTCCAGGATCCCAGAGCACGTGACAGATTGCACTATGGATGGATTGACAGGTTGCACTGTGGATGGAGAAGCGGCGAGGAGTCCTGTGGCACCTTATAGACTAACCGAAGTGTTGGAGCATAAGCTTTCGTGGGCAAAGACCCACTTCGTCAGATGCATGTGGATGGAGAGCAGACCCATACTAGGGGTGTTAATGGGTAACGGTTAACTGGTACCTGGAGAGCACCCCCCTGCCCATAGCCTGCCATAGGCAGAGGACTGCTCCAGCACTGCTCGGCCCAAGCGTGGGAGCTGGAAATCCTGCAAGGGGTGGAAGCAATCAGGTAACCCTCCCTCTCCCCACCCCCAGCTATTTAATCAGTTAACTGGTTAAACTTGACATTTAACCAGTTAACTAATTAAATGGGATTTTACATCCCTAAAGGACACCCAGCAATTGAAAGGCAATCAACCTTAAGCTGGATTTCAGCAGGCTGCCCTCTAGCACCCAGCAGCTCCCGGTAACAGGGAAGAGATGAATAACCAGAATCTCCTTCCTGGTCAGGCCCAGCACCCTGGCTTCCTTCAAAGCCCACCTTGCAACAAACATCTTCACCAAACTCTAGGGGGCTATGTCTACACTGGCGCATTCTCACGCAAAAACTCTTTTGCGGAAGAGTTCTTCTGCAAAAACTCTTCCAGAAGAGAGCGTCTACACTGGCATGTGCTTTTGCACAAGAGATGTGCTTTTGCACAAGAGCATCCATGCCAGTGTAGACGCTCTCTTGCGCAAGAAAGCTCTGATGGCCATTTTAACCATAGGGCTTTCTTGCGCAAGAAATTCATGTTGCCTGTCTACACTGGCCTCTTCTGGAAGAGCTCTTGCGCAAGAGGGCTTATTCCTGAGCGGGAGCGTCAGAGTTCTCGTGCAAGAAGGCCTGATTTTATACATTAGAACGTCAGTTTACTTGTGCAAGAACACACGGCCAGTGTAGACAGGCAGCAAGTTTTTGCGCAAGAGCAGCTGCTTTTGCGCGAGATCGCGCCAGTGTAGACACAGCCTAGGTGCACGGAGAGGGAGGAGATCTAGGGAACAAAAGCTCAAAGCCAGATGGAGATCTAGCAACTTAGCAAGACATACTCTGAGTTCCACTGCTCAGTCACTTGGCTTTTCCTTGCAACCCCACCCCTCACCTCCGCATCCCTTGGGGCCAGGGGCGAATGAGAGTTTTGCGGGTCCCAGGGCATGGGGCCTATTGAAGCGCGGGGCCCAGGGCAGCCGCCCCGCTCTCCCTGCCCTATATCTGCCTCTGCTTGGGGCAAGGACCATGTCACCTTATTTTCTCCAGGCTTTTGCTGCTACAGAAATTAGAGCTAATAACAATATCTCCCACTGAAACTGCAAGACCATTTAGGAAATTACAATGAAGAATAGGGGAGAAATGCCTAGTAACTAGTATTATTGATTATTGTGGGTTTAGTGCCTGGAGGTGCCAGCTGCAATCAGGACTCCATCTCGTTAGGTGCTGCATTGTACTCAGAGTGAGAGACTGTCCCTGCCCCAAAGAGCTTACAGTCTACATGGGCAAGACAAAGGATGGAGGAAAGGAAGGATTATGTCCCCATTTTCCAGATGGCTAGAGAAGGAGGGTGGGAGTATTTGGAGGTGGAATGTAAATATCTACATTGGAATGGGGCCTCCAGAGCTAACACCTCTATGCTTGTGCCAGGGATCAAATGTCCTGGCTCCCTTTTAAGGCACTTTCAACAGCACCACACCCCTTCCATAGGGCAGGACTAGGGTTTAATTATGATTCAGAGTGATCCCACTGAATGGCCAGTGCCCCCACTTGCAGGAGCCCGCATGTTCTTTGCAGGTCTCCTGACCCAATTGCAGCCCAACTTAGCCCTGGATACAAGAATCACAACTCCAGGTGGCCTGGCTGCAAAACCACCAGCTGGATTTCCACCCACTTTCCTGGAAACAGAAGATCTTGCTGCCCTAGAGCTCAGAGATGCTTAAAGCATGCTGGGGGAAGGGACAGGGAGCAGGAGGAAGAGAGAGTGAAGTCCTGGCAATCTCTCCCTGTGGAGAGTGTTGCCCCCACCCCCATCTGGAAGAGATTTGTTCTGCATTCCCAAGCAGGGAAGACTGCCACTCATCTGGAATGAGTGCTCCCAGCACAGCCAACCCTGGGGAGGGGGGGAGGGGCTGAGACCCCAGTGGAGGTACCTGTCTGGCCAATGCTAACTTTGGCTGAGTGGCACCAGCTTGGGAGAGATGCAGAGTGATGAGGATGCGCCGTGAGAGGGAATACAGTTCCCACTTACCCCGGGGATGAATTAGATCTGACAAAAGGGCCCTGTTCTGCTCCTCTCCTCACTTCAGTTGGCTTCCTCCAGTGGGGCAGCTCCTCTGCCAGGGAGAAAGGGGTCTTTCAGACTTCATCTCCTGCCCCCTCAACCATAGAGCTGGCAGGTTTGCTAACCCAGTAATAAGTACTCCAGGAATGAATGTTAATAAGATGTTGCCCTGGTTAATCTGTTCTCCCCTCACTCCCATGAGACAAAAAAAAATTATTATCCTTGTTTTACATATGGGGAAACTGAGGCTGGTTTACCCAGGACTGCGTCAGAGCCAGATATGGAAGCTAATTCTCCACACTGTGCCTTAGCCTCACCTATGTTCCCTACTTAACTCAGGTCTTGCTGCCCTGTGAGAGTGTACTCACATACTGTGACAGTGGTAAGACCTTTCCACCCTATCCCTGGCCACAAGTAGCCTATCAAACTTCAGCTGAAGCCAGGCATAGCAGTGAAACTCCTTAGCCTATCCATTTTGGGCTGCTTCTTGGAAAGATTCAGAGCAGCTGTAGAGGCACTCGGAGTCATCTGCAGACTCTGGAAGGTAACCCAGCTCCTTACTGCCCCAAGCAACCGCAGCTGCTCATACATTGGAGCTAGTCAAGTGGAAAGGGGAACCAAAGAGCAGAGGCCTGGGAAGGGGTGGAGAAGCCGTAGCAGCAGAGGCTCTGGAGAGTGTAAAAGAGACAGACATCTTCCCCTTCCAGCAGCTACAAGAGGGTGGAGCTCCAGACTGACCTGACCCTTTCTAGACAGTGGCCCATATCATAGATGGAGCCTCCACAGCAGAGCTCAGGGACAGCACTGGCATAACCCCAGCAGCACCCAGGTGGAGATGCCAAGGGACTGAGCTTTATCTCCCTCTTCCTTTTCCCCTTCTGGCTAGCAGCTGTGTAGCCATTTTTTCATGCCCTGCCTACATAGTGCCAAAGAGCCCCATCTCCCTGCCTCTCCCTACAGACTCCATATTGGGACTCTCCGTGCCATTCTGGCTCCCATACAGAGCCACCCCTACTGTGTACCTCCTAGCTGCCAGGCATTCCACCCCACCTCTCCCAGGAGACTCCCCTCACGCAATATTCCCTCCCACAGGATTTCCCACCACGCTCCTGAAAAGGGACAACCCCAGGGGATGCCATGGAGATGATCCATTCTGGTGTAGAAACCCTACAGTGCCCCCAATTAAGACCCTCCCTCTCCACCGATGAGAACCTCTGTGATGACCCAGGTCTTGAACTCAGGCCTGGGCCATGCCAGGCAGCTGTCACACACTGGCCTCTGCCCAAGGTCTGTCAAAAGACCTGGAGGGCTGAGAAACCAGTAGGAGTATAGCCTCAGCCAAGGCACCACCCACAGGAGCCCTAATTGGAGGATAACCTGGCTCCACAGATTGGCCCAACCACAGGTTTTAAGCCAGAAGGAGCACCAGAAGGTTCTCTGAGCTATAAGGTGATTTCCTGTTGTGATTGTGTTGAACCCTATTTGCGCCTGCCCCTCTACCCTCTTCCAGATTCCTGCCTGGCTCCTGCCTCACCGTTGCCTTTGCTACTGTTCCCATCGTGCTTCTACTCTGTGCTTGTTGCTTGTCTCTCTTCCCATTCCTGCCCCTATGCCTCACCTCCAACCTTCCATTACCAGACCTAGCTCTGACCTGACTGGGGCTTGGCCCCAGCTCACCTGGGGCTGGCAGCTGACCATGGTGCCGACCCTTGCCTTTGTTCCCCAAACCGGGCTCCTGCTCTCATTACTAGGCCAGACTGCCTCTATCCTGCTTTGTAACACCCTCCTTCCTTGACTGTGCACTCTGCGGCCAGTGAGCCCCTCCATCCCACCCTGCTCAGTGCAGACCCTCCTTCCAGCCCTACCCAGAGACCCTGCTCAATTCTGCAAATGGGGCCGTCGCTCCCGAGCTGGCCAGAGCTTTGCTCAGGAGCTGTGTCCCATTCCTTGGGGGGATGAAGGGGACGTGTGGAGCAGGGGCAGTCCTGGGGTAAACGTACGGTGGAGGAGATGAATCTCAGAGCCCTCACGCACTGGGATGCGGTCAGACTGCATGTTCTTAGGGAGGTGCTGAGAGGGCATCATAGGGGAATCCTCAGGCTTGCTGGCCACACCCAGTCACCTCTGGCCAGGGCTGTCCCACTCGGTGCATGCAGGTTGGGGCAAGGGCTCTCCAATCCGTCTTAATATACAGACTGATCTGAACCGGGTGTTCTCTATGGCTGCTGTCTGAAGGGGAGATGCTGCAGGCCCAGGCAGGAGGGGTACAGGGACAGGGGCAAAACAGGAGCTCCTGCAATCTTCTCTCCTGGACACTTGGACTAACTCCCTCTTTTCCCTGGCCTCCTCTCCCAGACAGCTGGGGATTGGTCAGTAAATGTACAGACCCCACCCACATCCCCTCCCCATTCCCTTCTCCCTCTCTCCCCTGGCACCAGGGCTCCTGCACAGCAGACAAGCAACAGCCGGGAGAAGGGGCAGACTGCTGAGGAGCCAGCCCCCAAGCAGTGGGGAAAGGGGGTCACCTCCCCTGGGAGCAGCGGCGCAGGCAGCACTTCACCGAGGCCCACGGGGAATGTCCTGAAACCGCTGAGAACTTTTCTTAAAACTACTTTTTAAAAGGTAAAAGCAGCCATTCAGTCTTGCGGGGGGGGGGGGAGTTCAGTGGAGCAGAGGGCAAGAGGAGGAAGGCGAGTGTTGTGGGATTGGGGAGCAAGAGGCTTGCAGGGGAGGGGAGAAAGGGAAATATGGCGGGGGGAGAGAAGGGGGAATGTGGAAGGAGGGGGAAGAGAGGAAACGGGTTTGGGACCAGAGAGAGGGTGGGGAGCGGAGGGAGGGATGCAGAAGAAGTGGGGAGAAGGGGCATTGAGGCAGCAGGGGAGAGTGGTAGAGGGATCCCTCTGCCTTGCTACCGTCAGCTATGGCCACCAATTCCTGTAGGGTCTGCGAGAGACTTTTTTTCCCGACAGGAAAAAAAGTAGCTGGGGTGGGAGGAAGCCAAAAAGTGCTGCATTTAGAATTCCAGCCTCAGCCTCAAAGTGGGTCTGTTTAGAAAAATCCCTATGTGATCTATATATAGCAGCCGGCGGCCCGGGAGCTGTGAGTTGCTTTATTCCAGAGCCTATTCCAAAGACTCGGCTGGGCACACTCAGCCTGTACTTCTCCTGCACTCAGAGGAGCTGGAGATGGTCCTGGGTAGGCCCTTCAGCCCGGAGCTGTCCCCCCATAGCATGGCCTCCTGGGCTTGGTCCAGTTTGGCTCTACATGACCCAAACAATGAGGCCACTGACATTTCCCCTGGGAGACTCTTCCACAGGCTCAGAGACCCTCGTGACTAGGAGTGTTCTGCCAATGTCCAGCCCAAATTTCTCTTCGCTTTTCCTCATCCCATTGTTCCTCAGATCACCCTGAACCTCTGCTCTCCCTCCTGGGCCCGGGGCAGGCATGTTGTGGGGAAGTCTGCATTTGGCAGTCCTGTCCATCGGGATCACTTGTGCCCTCGCTGCTTTCTGCCCATGGCAGCGAGAATAACGGTTGGTTCCTGGGGAGAGAAGCCCGTGGAAACGAATTGAAGTGAGGGAGCTGGGAGGCTAGAGTTGGAGAGATAAATGCGGGGAGTCTCAATCTGGGTCCCCTTGGGGGAAGAAGAGACAGGAGAAGGACTGAGGAGAAGGGGAGCTGGTGGAGAGAGAATGTGCCCAGCCATTGCAGAGACGGGCTATACGCTGACCTGAGACAGAGCAGGAGGGATGGTCTAGTTGGCCAGTAGGCCGAACAGAACGCACGCCGTGGCTGATCCTGTGCCCAAAGAGTCACGAGTTGCACTTGGATGAAAGAATGACTGGACTTGAGCTGCAAACGAGAGAGACCCAGTGGGAGGGCAGGATGGTGAGCGCCTGTGTTAACTTTGGGCCCAGTGGGACGGCCACCCGCCAGTCAGGGCTGACAGGCCAGAAGGGAAGGGGTGAAGGGACAGAAGGGCAGGGGAGGGCAGTGCTGGCTAGAGGCAGTGGTGCTGCTGAAATCCAGGCTGTGGTTGTGGGCTAGTCATTTTTGTGGTAGTGAGGGAAAGAACGAAGGAGAGTGAAGTACCCACCTCCTCTTCCAAGGATCCTTCCGAGAAGGGAATGGGCCCACAGCCCCCTACCGCTGGGCACCTTCTCTCTCCTACACCCTTCCCTTCTTCTTTCTCATCTCAGCCCAGCCCTCGCGCTGCAGCAGCCTTCAGCATCTGGGCACCACATGCCCCAAGGAGAGGGCCGCTGGGAGCTGGAGAGCTGCGAACTGTCTCAGCCGCCCCGCGCCCCGCTCTGCAGCAGGGGTTCAGCTCTTCCTGGCTCCAGGATTGCTCAGCAGGGCCCCAGCCACTCCCCCTGTGCTCCCATCCCTGTCCTTTTTGTGCACTGTCAGCCTGGCCCAGCGGGTGCAAGCTGCGGAAGGGGCGTGGGGTCTTCATGGGGAGTGGAATGGAGCCTGCCCCCCACTGAAGGGACAGTGGTAAATTCACACAGCCCAGCCCAGCAGGAGCCCGTCCCAGCGGGGAAGCCTGGATCCCTGTTACAGACAGGCCTGTCCAAGCCCCAGCTCCACCCCCCGCAACGCCTGGTGGGTCTCAGCAGAGAACAGAGAGCACCATGAGCAAGGAGGTAGGGCCCTGGGAGCCATGGGGATAGAGGACCCAGGGAAACAGGCTCCCTGCCCCCTGTGCCAAAGGAAACAGCCAATAGTTGCAGTGGATTTCAAGGGGAGTTTAGTTTTTCCGTTGGCCTGCCTCTACCCTCTGGCAGATAAGAGGGGCCCTGGGTGAGCAAACAAGGCCGGGTGGGGAGGGACACGTGGCACCAGCGGTGACGGAGACTCATGGCCAGTGCTCTTGGAGCTTAGCCCTCCCTGGCACCTGCTCCCCATCAAGGTGACTCATGGGCAGCAGCACAGGAGCATGTGGCGGGGAGAGAAGCAGAGAGAGAGGCTGAAATGGTCTGGGAGTGCGGCTGAGGACAGGCCAAAGGGCGGCTCTGTTGGGGACGAGCCAAGGTGCACTGGAAGCACCACTGAGGGGGTATTGCCTGGGTTTATCACTGATCTCCTGGAGACTTGGCTGGCATTCCTCCTCCTCCCTTCCCCTACCTCCCCCCTGCAACATGCCTGCCCCCAGCCCTATCCACACACAGCCACAGCGAGTATCCGTGCTCTCCAGCTGCCCGGCAGAACCCCAGGGGGCTGGGCTGCAGGTAATCTCGCCCCAGCCCTCCAAGAGCCCTCCAGACCCCAGCCTGGCCAGCGGCCTGTCTGGCTCACTCCATGGAAGAGAAGCCCTCCCACTCATCCCGCTGCAGGAACCCAATCCTGCCCTTCAGTGTAGGAACCAAGGTAGTTTTAGCCTCTGGCCTCAGGGCTGAGCTTACACGTGTCGGCAGAGGACTGACTGCTCAGTGGAGTAGAGCAGCCTCTGAGGGGTTCTGGGATGGCAACGCCCTGCAGTGCAACGCTGATCTGAGCAGCCGCCCTGGCCCATTCAGGCTTGGAAAGCGAGACTGGGAGTCAGCTAGAAGCAAAACATGGCTTAACCTGTGACCGGGAGCCCAGACAGCCTGACCTACCGGCACAGTCTAGCTATTTCTAGCGCACCTATTGCTATAATAGCTAGGTACAGGCTTCCAATCCCAACTCTGCCACTGACTGGCTTGGTGACCTTGGACTAGTCACGTGGCTGCTCTGTGCCTCAGTTTCCCTGTCTCCAGAATGGGGCAGCGTGAAGGCAGATACTGAATATGGTAGCACTGGTGAAGATTGGAGAGAAGATGCCATAGAAAAGCACACAGATTTCCTAAAATCATAATAATTAATATATTTCTTTCCTGTTCTAGCTGCCCCATGAGTCAGGCACAGGTCCGTTCTTATTTCACCTGGCTCGTCCTTCCTTGTGCCTTGGTGTCAGTGTTCCAGGCAGGAATCCCACAGAGCACCCCGGTAACTTGCTTCTGCGCCCAGAACAGTCGGAAGATCCTCAGCCTGAGCCTTCACCTTTGCTGTTGTGGTTTTTAAGCCGTCTTACCTCAGGATTGAGGAATTTGTCCTGAGATCCTCCTTCGGCTCCTGTGACCTGCTGCCTCATCTGCGAGCCGGCTCCCACGCTAGCAGACGGAGGGGGCGGAAAGAGGGAAGACGGAGGACAGCGGATTAACACTAATCCCCATCTTTCCTTACTTCCAGCCACACAAGAGCTCTGGGCAGCAGCAGCCAGGGTGACAACAGACACCAGCTCTGCTGTCCTATCTGTCCAGGCCCAAGTGGGACTGCTCCCACCCCCCACACCTTGGGGCTCTTCCTGGAGAAAGAACTGAGGATCCAGAAGCCTCATTTGATAGCAGACGCTGCCGGTGGTAAGCCGGCTCAGAAAAGCCTTCCTGGGCAGTTTAATGAGTGCTGTGGAGAGCAATTATCCAGAAGCGCTGAACCAGAGAAAAGACAGGCCCACACTCCCCACCAGCAGCTCTAAGGCATCTCCACAGATCGGGAGCAAGGGCTGGTCTTGGGAGCATCTCCAGCCCCGGGCACAACACAGCCAAAAGGAAGGGATAGCATGAACGATGGGGCGTCTGGGGCTGTGACAAGCCACTGAAGACCAGTTTCTTGTGTTCTAGGGGAGAGGGCGTGGAGTAACAACGGGGTGTGACATGAGTCTTGGGAAGCTACCGGTGATCAGCTGGGTGTCAGGCTCCCACAGCAAACGCCGGTTGAAATCGGAGCTGACACCGGACATGATCAGCCCACCGCTGGCGGACTTCCGGCACACCATGCATGTGGGGCGCGGTGGGGATGTCTTCGGGGACACCTCCTTCCTCAGCAACCACGGGGGCACCGAGGCAGCCAAAGCCAACAACTTCTTTTCCCGGACCCTGCGGCATGTGCGGAAGGTACCCTTGAGGAACCGGGGCAGTGGGGGCAAAGCCGAAGCCTCGCCTGCCCCTCCTGCCATCTCGCCCATCATCAAGAATGCTGTGTCGCTGCCGCAGCTTAATGAAGGGACCTATGGGGGTGACAGCCTGGCTGGGAAGTTTGCCTTCAAGCGCACTCCAAACAACATGTCTGATACACACTATGCTTACGGTGAGTGGAGTGAGGGAGCTTCGTAGACTTCAGTGCTATTCCTGGCTGTGTCACTGACTCCAGGGCAAGTCCCTGCCCCTGCTCTGTGCCTCAGTTTCCCCAGTCTAGAGCTGAGTATGATCAAGGAAGTTCCTATTCCCTGTGAATCCCAGAATAATACTTTTCGGAGATATGCCCCTACCCCCAGTTGTTTCTCCCCCACACTCATTTCCCCTTCTACTTCATCTACTAAAGGCCTTGAGGAGCTCAGCCCATTATGTATGGGATAGAGTCTCTCACCTCTGACCCATCAGCTCCAGTCCAGTGGGAAATGAGTTAGGAGCCGAGGGTGGGGGGGGAGTAGGTCTCGACCCACCTCCTCTAAGAGAAACTTGTTCATAGACAGCAAGGGAAATTCCCTGCCCCTGTGGCAGCCTCAGGGTGCGAATGGGCCACAGAGCTGGCGTGGCCCTCTGGGACCAGTCCGTCTGGTGGGAGAGGAAGCACGCAGTAGAGGCTGCGCTGCTGCTGGGCTTGCTTCAGGGGTTCCCACAGAAGGGCCATCCCAGTCCTACCATGAATAAACGAGTGGGGGTGATTTAGGTGAACTTCATTGCTCCCAGGGAGTAGGCAGCTGGTGCCCCCCCAACCCTCCAGTTAGCCATCCCTGCCGCTACAGTCCACGGAGAGGCAATGTGGCCTAATGGTTACCTAAGCTCAATTCCCAGCTGTGCCACTGACCTGCTGGGTAACCTGCAGCATTATTGCATTCCTGCCCCATGCCTCGGTTTCCCCATCTGTAAATTAGGGGTGATGTAAAACGCGTTGACATCTGCTGATGAAATGTGCTGCGTAAGAGCGTGGTGTTGTTACTATTTCTGGGCCTGCAGCTCCCGCTTTTAATCCAATGCCCCCAGTGGCCCTGCCCATGTCCCTCCCAGCTGCCCTGTTCCAGCCCTGGCTTCCCGCCCAGCCCCTGCTACATCTAAGCGACACCCTGGCTGGGCTGGGGGCTGGGTTCTTTAGCACAAAGGCCACGTTCTCCCAACGCGGCAGCCCAGCTCTGCCTTTCCCCGGGCACTAATGCTCAGGTCAGGGCGACCCGTGGGGGAGAGGCTGGCCCTGGGCCAGGGACGCACAGAAGCTGAGGCCAGGGGGTAGGGAAGGCGGGATGGTGCAATGCTGCCATCTGCTGGTCGCAGTGTGTATGGCCATTCCAGGGGAAATCCTTTCCCGAGGCTGATTGCCCACCACCTCCTTGGCGGAGACCAGTTCTAGCACCGGGCTGTGATCGTCTGTATTGGCTGGGCCATGGGGGTCCAGTTCTTAAACAATGGGCCCCGTCCCCATCGTCTCAAGTAGGAGGGAGGCAACGTCTAATGGAGTGTAATTAGTGCTAGTTGTCACTAGTACAGCCTGGACTTCCCCAGTCCAGAGCGGTCACGAGAGGGTGAAATTGGTTCTAGACGGCCTAGCAGAGGGGACCATAGGAGTGTGACTGGCCCTCATAGAGCCTGGCTGACATGGGTGTGACTTGTCCGTCCCTGTTCACATACAGTCACTGGCTCTTGCGCAGTGCCCGAGGCTTCCCTCTCACCAGAGGCTCCTTGTCCTTTCAGGGCTGGAGTCTGGGTTTTGCACCATCCCGCGGGTGCCGCGCTCGGAGAAGGCCCGCGAGAGCTCCTTGCCCGCCGAAGCAGAGCTGCAGCGCTCGGACTCCCTGCTCTCCTTCCGCCTGGACCTCGGGCCCTCCCTAATGAGCGAGCTCCTCCAGGTCATGAGCTTCCCCAACGCCATGGACAGCACTGGCAAGAGGAAGGAGCATGAGGAAGAGCAGACCCTGGCCAGTTGCCAGGCGGCATCACCCCTCACCCTGCATGGGGAGTGGCTTGCGTACGGGGGCCCCCAGGGATCGGGGACACCCCACGCCAAGTGTATAGAGGGCGACATGGCAGAAAGCCCCTGGGGCCTCTGCAGGCAGGGAGCCAACTCCCCAGTGGGACACTTGGTGCATGCTAATGGAGATGCTCATGGCCCAGAGTATGCTGAGGAGGACCCGGCCTATTCTGGGGACAAGCATCAGAGCCCTGGATGGGCCTCAGCACCTGCTGAGGAACCAGGGGTGCTCCCGAAAGACACCCTGTGGCAGGGGCACTGGAATGACTGCAGCATGGAGGCGGGACAGTTCAGCCGGGCTGCCCAAGTCCTGGCTCGCCACTATAGGGGGAGAAGTGCCCACTGCAGCCTGGAAGAGGAGGAGGAGGAGGAGGATCCCCAGGGGGCGAGAACTCAGGCCTCCTGGGAGATCCCCGCTGTCGGCTCGTGGCAGGCGGACGAGGCTGGGTGGAGCCACAGCGAGGAGGAGGAAGAGGAGGCTGCACTCTCAGCTGTGCAGGAGGGGCAGGCCATAGCTGGGGAGGGCCGCAGCGACTCCTTCGAGTATGCCGATGAGGAGGACGAGGAGGATGAAGTGAAGGTCTGAACAGCCACAGTCTCCTGTGGCCTTGGACCTCCCCAGCCTTCCCCGAGAAACATCAGCTGTTGGGGGCTGATGGGTAAGCTGCAGACAGGCGAACTGATCCAAAGGGCTAGTCAGGATGGAGGCAGGGGAAGCAACTCTATGATCCGACCAACGCCTGGGGCAGGCCCCGCCTTCCCCAAAGGGCAGGTTGTACAAATGGGGAAATGCTGATGATTGCATGGTCCTTTCCCCTCCCCTCCTCCCCCCCGTGCCAGGCACCCATGCTGGGCTGCACCGGAACAGTCCTGGCAGGCTGCTGCACCCGCAGTAAACAATGGACAGGAGCAGATCGGCAAGAACACTCCAACTGCACAGCTCACTCTTCTGCGTCCCCCTGCCCGCTGAGCTAGAGACGGGGGGAGCAGGCTTGCTCCCTGCAGCGGCCATGCTGGGCTGGAGCAACCCAGCCCCCTCCCTGGGGCTGGAGCGCTCTTGGCCGTTCTCCCAAGAACTGCACCTAGTTCTGCAACACAGCTTCTGTGGCCTTCACCCAGTGGCCATGCTGTTGGGCTAGCTAATTCCTGGTTCCCTCCTGCCAAGGGCTGCCCTAGCAATCCAGCTCAGGGTTCCAGCCACTCTAGGACACAGCAATCTGGTTCCTCTCTGTGCTCCACGGAGCTAGCAGCAGAGGGGGGAGACCTCCCAGCTGAGTGGGGCAGGCCCAGCCCCTGAAGGGGAGTCTTCTAGCACCCCACAGAATTAAATCACCCTTCCCCCTTGCCCTTCTTCCTCGAGCTGATGTAGAGCTGTGCTCCGGGAGCCAGACAGGTGTGTCTCCCACCTTCCAACAGTGTCATGAGCTGGAGCCTCTGTGGCTGGCTCCAAGGTCAGCTGCTCCACTTTAGAGATTTTGGGAGGGGAGCTTTCCCCTTCCCCCCCATCAGATCCCCCTGCCCCAAGTCCCTGCCACACTGTCCTCAGGGAAGTGTTCAGAGCAGCAATGCAAGATGGTCGTGGGGAAGGGCTGCAGCCAACAATGGCTTGGTGCTAGTGTCTGGTGCAGCACAGCGTGGGGGAACCATGCTATGGCCCTTAACCCGGCCCCAAGATTCCTGAATTTTTTTTTCAAAGCTGTAACTGCTGGGGTCTTTGCATTGGCCCACAGGTGCTGGACTGCACAGGGGGCCTGTCGTCAAGGTTTCCCTCACAACCAGGAGAGCTAGAAACTTCCTGTTATTGTGTAACGAAGCCGGGAGGGCAGGCAATAACTGGCGCTGGGACTTCAGGGGAAACAGCAAATCGCGCGAGAGTTGCAAGAAAGCCATTAGCATTGGCAGCGCTGCGACGCCGGTAATCAGGCAGAGTGAGGGAGATGCCAGGGTCCATCTGTCCTTGCCCCCCAGTGTAGCCTCCGCCATACTCCAGAGGGAACACCCCCAAAAATCCAGCACTCCCTTTTGCCCCTTCTTAGACCAAGAACAGTTTCTCTGTGTGAAAATGTTCAGCCCAGGCAGTTGAAATGGGCGCTGCCCTTAGCCTGTGCAGACCTTCCAGGGATGGGATCCCACGGACAGTATTTAGAGGGGCTAAACTCTCCCTCCCCCGCCCCCCCGCAACCACTCTTCCCAGTGTCCTTTTCCCAGGGGTGGGGTGGGGGATGCTCACTGTGCTCCTTGTGTCTCTGGGCAACGCAGCCTCTTTTTAAGGAGCTGCTGCTCAGGCCGTGCCGCCTGCGGCCACGCTCACACAGAGAGGGCTTTGTGCCACGGCCCAGCGCAGGAATGACTGGGGGGGTGAGCTCATTCTGCCGGCCTGTACAACGTGCCCATTGTTTGCCCACGGGCTACCAGGCTGTGGCTGGAGAGAGCCAGGATCCACTCCGGTTGCCCAGTTGCCCTAGGGACTGTGTCCATCAGGGAGCATGTGAGCACCTCATACCCTGCCTCTAGGGGTAGGGGAAAGAGCCCTAGCAGCCTGCACTGCTACTGCTCCCCACACAGCCCCTGAAGCTCCTAGCTGACTGGGCTCATCCAGTACCATCAGCCACACTGCAGGCAGCTGCTCAGCTGTGTGGGGAGGCTGCTGCCCCAAGGAGAGGGGCTGAAGCAAACCCAAGCTACAGGTGCCCAGCAGGGCTCTAGAGTGTAGAGGCCAGAGCCTGCAACCATCACTGCCCCTCCCTGGGAGCCAGGGTCTTCCTCTGGCTCACGCCTTCGGCCTCCTCATTCTGGATTGTCACAGAAGCCCCATACCAAAGAGCCACCCGCAAGGAACAGCCCAGCTGTCTGTCTCTGTAGCCGGTGCACTTCTTATTGTTCTTATTAAAAAATGTTTGATACAAGCCTCTCCTCTGGTGATCTTCCCCAGCCCCAGGATTTCAGCCTGCACAACAGCAGCAAATTAATCCACTCCCTCTGCACTTTCAGACTCCAGGGACTCAGTGCCCCCCAGCCCCACATGCATCCAAGTTCCAGCCTACTTCCCCACCCCCACTCCCGCTGCGCATTTGGATTAGCTGCACTTCCAGGCCTGGGAAAATAGGATTTCTTTCCCTATTTCAGATCATTGGACAAGCCCATCGGGTCTCTGCCCTCTCGCCGGGACCCATATATAGGGCCCTCCCAGATTCACAGCCATGAAAAATACAACACAGCCCCCGAAATCGGGTCTTTTGTGTGCTTTTACCTTGTACTATAGAGATTTCTTGGGGCGGGGGGGGGGATCAGTGTTTCTCAAACTGGGAGTCCTGTCCCAAAAGGGAGCTGCACAGGGGTCACAAGGTTGTTCTGGTGGAGAGGGCTGCGGTATTGCCGGCCTTGCTTCTGCACTGCCTTCAGAGCTGGGTGACTGGAGAGCAGTGCCTGTTGGCCTCTGAAGGAGGCACCCTGTCAGCAACAACTCAGAAGTAAGGGTAGCAATACCATACCATGCCACCCTTACTGCTGCAGCGGCGGCTCACCTTTCAGAGCTGTGCTCCCAGCCATCAGCCACTGTTCTCGGCTGCTCTGTGCCATGGCCAGCAGCAGCAGCAATTAGTACCACAGCTTCCCCCAATAATCCCTGCCCCTGAACTCTTTTTTGGGGTCAGGACCCCTACAATTACAACATTGTAACATTTCAGATTTAAATAGCTGAAAACATTCCATTTACAATTTTTAAACACCTATGATCGTGAAATTGACCAAAATGGTATGTGAATTGTGTCGGGTCCTACCCCTAAGTGTGGCATCAGAGGAAAATAAAACCCTAATAATGCTGTCTAGGATGAGGCAATTCCATCTGGACCCCTGCAGAGATCAGTTTACACACTGTATCCAGAGCCTGAATTACCCTTATAGCCAGGCTGGCTCCAAAAGTTATCAACCTGTTCAGCCCTAGTGCTTGATCCACCATACTCCTGCAGCAAGGAGTTCCATAGGTGAATAGCATATGTTATTAAAGTGATTTGTTCTGCAGTGAGTGACCCCTTGGATGAGCCTTCCCTGTTCTTCCTAACCCCCACTTGTTAGAAGTTAAGTCTTCTCTGAAGCCTCTTTAACCTGGTGAGACCTGATCCCTTTCTGGGGTATGGGTTATATCCAGTGCTTTTTTTGTGATGGTACTGCCCAGTACGCAGTACCGGCACCTCCAGTCAGAGCTTACCTGGAAAGAACAGAGAGTACCGGCATCTCTGTAATGAAAATGGCTGACAGTCAGCTGGGTCTTAAAGGGTACCAGCACCTTTTTTGTGTGTTTAAAAAAAAAAAAAAAAAAGCAGCACTGGTTACATCTAATGTCTGTTTTCCGTGTGCTGGGAACCTCTTGTCCTGTACTTGTCCCCCTGCCTGTACCAAAGATTGTTAGCATATTTCAGATGTTTGGGGGGGGGGGGTTACCCATAATGCTCCCGCCCAGTCTTTTCTCCAGTCACTGTCTCTGTGACATATGAATCTCTGGACTGAGTCACTGTTTAACCAGAGCAGTTTCACCCACATTAGGTAATGGCGGGGCTGCAATGACACACACTGGCACAGGTTTCAGTCCCCAGGAATGCCAGAGGCCTGATTGAGATAAGGTATGGGAAAGGCTGGGTAATGGGTAACCTGGCTAGAATTTCCCAGCCCATAAGAGAGGCAGTGATAAGCGTGAAGGGAGGCAGAGAAAGATCTCCCTTATCTCTTGCAGGATGCAAGCTGTGGTTAACACCTGTGCAGTTGCATCCTCAACGGGCTGTGCCTGGCACCAGGAGGAGGGACAAGCCACCTCACACCAGCAGGTGGAGAAAGTCCATGTTTGACAGTACCACAGAGAGGGTACCATCTCCCCCCTGGCCTGGAAGTGTGCCCAGCCTGGAGACAGAGCCTTCTGCAGGTGCAGCACATAACCAGCCTCTTACCCAGCTACCTACCCTGGGCTCTCCCACCATGCCATCAGCCTGCTGAAAATGCACTCTAGCATTGCCTGACAGTCATTTCCCTCTTCGGCGCACTCAGGCCTGGGAACCCATCTACTGCCAGCACACTCAGTGCAGCAGCATCTTCTAGTGCCCTGGAGAAGTTTTCATCTCCCCCCTCCACTAATCACACCCACAAGAGCCGAGAGAAGAGGTCCTCCTGGAATAGCCACAATTCAGTGCTTGCTCTATGTGGCCACCCAGGAGAGATTCGGGTGCCACGCAGCTGATTAGCAAAGCACCCCCAGCGGGCAGCATGTGTTTCTACTGCCATGTGTGAATATGCACCACCTTGGTGCCCACAACAAAATTTATTCCACACACAGATAGAAAAGTTAGAGGGACCATTGGAGGACATCCGCCTCTTCCCAGCAGATGGGGAGCCCCAGTTTGGGCGTTCCCACTAGAACCTTTCCTCTATCAGGTGCTGAAAGGCCAAGGACATCATAGGAGTCAGTGCAGTTGGGATTAAATGACCCTTCCCATGGGGTCTTTATTAAGGTGAGAAAGCGGGACCCATCAATCCTGTTTGAAGGAGATGACCCTGAACCCACCCTTCACGCTGAGATAGGTGATCTTGTCGTAGCCGTGTCGGTTAGGGAACTCCACCTCATGCCCATCTGGCAGCTTCACCTTGAACTTGTCTCCCAGGAAGCTGACAATAAACTGCAAGAGGGGGGAGCAAGGAAAGGACAGGAAGGGGAGGGAGTTAGCACGAAAAGCAAACTGGCTGGCAACAGCACGCACCTGTCCCTTCTGCCCGGGCAGAGAAGCCCCAATCCTGCTGCCTTAAACATGGTGCTGAGTTCGCTAGATGCCTTGCAAGGTTAGGTGTCAGAGGCCCTGAGCCTCACAAGTATGTAGGCACCTAACTCCTAGTGAAATCAGAGCCATCCGCTTGTCTCAGCAGGCTGAGCTCCTACCTGAACTTGTAGATGGGGATGGGGGGGAGGGGATGACACCGTCTCCACACAGCTGCGTGCTAACTGTGGTTCAGCTGCACTGGCAGTGGCAATGCAGGCAGCCCTGGCGTAGATAAGGCTCCTGCATCCACCTTGCTCAGAACAGGGAAAGTGACTAGGGTTAGCCACAGCGGGGAAATGCTCCTGCTAGCCCCTCCGCGCAAACTGTCTAGGGAATGGGTGGACCCAGGACTCTTCAAAAAAAACTAGACTAATAACTGATCACTGAAAATGAATCTTCTGCCCACAGGCCCTCCCCTTTCCCACCCAGCCCAGGGAGCACCGGGCAATGGGAAGGAAACCGTTCCCAAGCCACAGAGAAACAGGGTGATCTAAGTGTGCCCTGTGCAATGCTAGGAGACAAGCAAAGAGCTGCCCAAGGAGGAAGGGGCCAGGAGGTTACACCCAGGGCCCTAGAGTCTTGTTCTATAAAGCACTGCGGGGCGGAGGCGAGAGAACAAGGAGTAGGAGCAGGGAATGAACTGTGATGGAGACAGATCTGGGGTGCGGGGGACAGAGGGCTCTTCTGCCTACAGCCCTCTCTACCCAGTGAAGGTGTAAGCACCTGCTGGGCAGAGATACAGGGGCACTTGAAGACTGGTCACAAGCAACTTCCAGCCTGGCCAGGGCTAGCTGGCGAGAGAAAAGGGTCTGTGAGGGTTGGGAGTGGAGCCGGCTGACGAGAAGAGCAGCAGGAGCCAGAGATGCTAGTGGGGAGAAATAGCACCTGCAGATACACCAGCCGGGAGAGGAAGAAGGGGGCCCCCAAAGAGTTTGGCAGCTCCTCCAGCCGCGTCCCCAGCCTGCTTTCCCAGGAGCCCCTCACCTTGACCTCCGAGCCTTTGGAGAACGGCAGGTGGTTGCTGCGCTGCTCCGACTGCCAGCAGTTGGCGCATTTGGAGTTGCAGACGATGGTGGATTGGTTGAAGCGGGGGTTGAAGTGTAGCCCCAGCTCGCTAGCACTCTTGCCAAGGTTAATCACAAAGCTGGGTGGGAAGCAGAGTGGGCATCAGAGAATCCCCCCAAGGAGCCAGCACTGCTGCTGCAGTAGCCCCACCCCTGCCCAAAGGAGGGCGGTTGAGTTACTTCTCCCACCTCTCCTTTTACCAATTCCATGGGGGCAGAGGGTCCCACCCAGCCAGTTTTAGGAAGGGTTGGGGCTTCTAGACCAAGCGTGACTTTCCCTGGAGGAAGGTCAGGCCTGTGGCTCAGGCACCGGCCTGGGACTCAGATGATCTGAGCTCAACTCTCAGCCCTGCTGCAGACTCCCTGGCTGGCCATGTGCAAGTAGCTTGAATCTCCGTGACTCAGTTTCCCCATCCATAAAATAATACAGACAGGACAAGGGTATTTGTGGAGCACTCAGTTACCAGGCTGATTGAGACTCTAAAAGTACCAAGACAGACAAACTGAAGGCCTGATCTCTGCATCAGATGCAACCATCCAGTACAGTCAGGGTAGCTGGGGCACCGCCCCCCTCTGTGCAGCCCATACCCCCCTCGTTTGAGGCAGCTCCTTCCTCATACTCACTTCTCAGCATCATCGGAGATCTTGCCCTTTATCTTCAGGCTGTCCCCTGACTTCACATCCAGGTTCAATATTTCAAATTTCTCCTGCAGCAGAGAACCCCAATGTCATGAGACTCCCAGGGGACACATGCCTCCCACAGTGAAAGGGAATGAGGTTCAGCAATGCCACCTGAGCCGGGATAGAGGCAGGACAGGACCCCCACCAGCTAGGTGCCACCTCCTGGCCCTGAGCCAGGACCACCCTGGCACTCCACAGTCCTTGCTTGGCATGGGGCAGGTGGTGGGAGTGGGCATGGAAACTGGAGAGCTGGCAAGGAGAGGGGAAATGAGCCAGGGAGCCATAGCGATGACAGCAGGGACAAAGGCAGATGTGAGAGCAGAGCACTACAGGTGACTAGCGGAAAGCAAGCAAAGAAAGAGCTCCCGGAGAGACACGGTGATCCTTACAGACATCCTCCTTGCTGGTGCTGGGCAGACACTGCTGAGAGCTGCTGAGGATCCGGCTCAGGTACGCTTCCCTGCAGGAGCTCTTATAGGCCTAGCTTCTCCCAAAGTTACACATTAACAGCTCTACCCCACTACTGAGGCAAGCCAGGAGACTTTGACCCCACGATTTATCAGCTCCCCAACTTCCTCTGACGGTGTCTTGACCAATAGCCTGCCCCACCCCCAGCCCCAGCCTGGTTCCCTAATAAGACACTGACCGCTGAAGCTCAGGAAAGTTACTGCAACTGCCTTGTTGGAGGTGCTGTACCAGAGGGGATTCATCACCAAGGGGCCTTGTCATGGGCATGTTCACCACAACAGACACCCCCTCCTGGCCACTGGGGATGGGCTCTTCCAGGTGCAGCACCTTCCTCTGGCAGTCTCCCAATGCCTCTTAGCCTCTCACCCTCCAGCCTCTTTTGCACCAGGAGCTGCAGCCACCTGTTCTCACTATGGTCCTCCCCTTCTGGGGTATCCAAATCTTCCAGGGCACAATGGCCCAGGCAGCCTGCTTTCCACTACCTGCCTGAGTCACTTCCCAAGGGCCTGGAGGGGGGAACCCAGGCTGCTCTCTCCTCAGCAGCCAAGGTCTGAGCTATCCCACACCCAGCCACTTTTCCCCTGAGCCTTGCTCACCTCCCTGGGTTTGCCAGCCCAAACTCCCACCTCCCAGGGAATAACACTGGGCTACTCTCTGTCACGCCAACCACACCCACCTTCTCCCAGGGAGGGCCTGCTGCAGCCTACTTCCCTGCAGCCCCTTCTTGCTCCTAGCCTTTATACCAGCCTCTTCTTGGCCACCTGGGCCTCTTATTTAACCCCTGTGTCCTGGCTCTTCCCCCAGCCAAGGGAGTCAATTGCTCCACCTGACATCTTAACCCCTCCAAGTCTGGTGTGGGATGGACACTGCATCACAGACCTGTCAGGCTGCCCGGCTGTGCCCCAAGAGCACATGATGGGTGATTCTATACTGAGGTTTCACCACTAAGCATCAAGCATCAGCTGCTCAAGCGCCATCACAGCCTGACTGCTGAGTCACAGACAGTGCCCGTGGGCTCTCCGGGCTAGCCTGCCATCTGGGCAAGCCGCGCGTTGCCCCTTCCACCAAAATCACAGTGTTCAGGTTCTGTGACCCTGAGCCAAGGTCTGACCCCAATCAACTGCACTTTAGATCTTACACCAAAGCCAACACTTGTAGCCAAGCTTTATAACAACTGGGACAAAGAAGCGAGGGAGTCCTTGGTACACAGCGTTCCCGTTTTCGGTTCCAAAAGGTGGTAGTTGCTTCCATAATAAGCAAGCTCTGTATGTCTTAAGGGCTAACCCCGGCCAAACGCTGCAGATCTTTTACTTCTGTTTAGCGCCCCTTGCCCCTCACTCAAGCAGCCTAAAGATACAGTTCCTCCTTGGCAGGGATTTCTATTTGTTTCCCCCAGAGTTCAAGCTGATGGAACGACTCCACATGCACAACCCCTGTTCATGACTGGAGGGGGAAAACAAACAATCAACAAAGCAGTTTGTCCTCGGATGTTCCGCAATGCCTCACCTGGTGTCTATGGGCCTTCTTTTCTTGGGCAGGAGATGAGACCGCGTGTGGCAAACTAGTATTTCACACTAGGGATTACTTCTCCCCTCACTGGTGATTTTACAGTTTTAGAGCCAACTCTCTATCTATGCTCTTCAACAGGGGCTATGGAGGGAGGGGGGAAGGGACGTGTGCCACCAACACCGTGAGAGGAGGGGCAAGGGACCAGCAGCCAGAGGACAGAGCCATTCCATCCTAAGGACAGTTTGTCCAGCCACTCTGGGCTCTGCACTTTGGGGAGCCTCACAGGGCCTAAGAGACTAGCCTGGGGCCTGGTGTCAGCAGTAGGGGTCCCCCCTGCCCTCTCTGGCAGCATCAGGAAGTGGAGTGACCCAGCTCTAGCCCGCTCCGTTCCCCCCTCCCCAGCTCCCAGACACATTGCTTGGGGGAGGGGGCTATGGCACGAACTGTCAACATGCTCACCAGCAGTAACAGGAAGTGGAGTGATGCAATTGGGAACTGAGGAGCAGTGCAGGCTGAGGCCAGGTCACTCTACTCCCCCCCCACCCCACTCACTGACTGTGAATGTGGGGGGGGATGGACCCCCACTGCTGGTGCCAGAGGTTCTTCCCCACTAGTCCCCTGGGCCATGTGGCTTGGAGATGGAGACTTGGGGAAAGGGGTGGTGTGGGAGTGGGGTGAAAGGGTGGTAAGAGGTAGAGCTAGGTGGCATGGGGAGGGGGGTGTGGGGAGGCAGTCACATGGCCAGTACCCTGTTGTGTCCCTCCCCAGTAGTTGCCACCGATCTCCTAACATGGGCTACAGCTACTTTTCTAAACACGTGTTTGCAACTTTATTACCTATTTCAACAACGCGAACACATGCAGGTGAGCCAGACTAATGCAGTCAGTGTTCAGTAAGGCCTAGGGGCTATGGCACGAGCTGGCACCTGGCTTATCAGTGTCACCGGACCATCATCCTAGCAGCTCCTTCCCACTCCTACCCCACAAAGAGGTTATGTCCTAGCTGCCCTCCTCCCATGAGGGAGCAGTGGTCTGGCTGATCTCTTTAGCCTGCCCTCCCCAGTAACAGCTACAATTCAGTGGGAAACCGGCGGTGTGAGTAGAAATCATTTCTTGCCGTTACTGCACTCATTGGAGGAGCAAAGGGGGATGCATGTGACCTCACCCCAGGCTGGGGCCCCCACGCTCTCCCCATCCCCTCTGACTCCCCCTTAGCGCCACCTGAACTCCCACAGGTCACTGAGGATCCAGCAGTGCCCCAAATTGAAAACTTCTTAACTGAAAGGAGGCTAGGCAGGGCAATCACCCCACTATCCTGTAATGCACAATTGGTGCCTCCTTTATGGCCAAACTAAGCTTCTGCCAGATTGCCTTTTGCTCAGTCTTGCTCTCCGCCAGGCACTAGGAAAGCAAAGATGCAGAGCCATCTGGGTTTGATGGAAAAGAGGCACAGAGCTGTGTGTGCCATGTGCATCTTTGTAGAACTACAGCCCAAATTGTTTGATTATTTTCCTCAGCAAGACATACAGGAGGGGCCATAAAAATTCGCCAGGCAGAACATGCATGGAAACTGTCTCTGGACTAGGGATGTGAACAACTAGTTGCTTCCTCACCTCCCTTGCTGCCTCTATCAGATAGAGGCAGCAAGGGGAGAGAAGAGGGGGTACTTCAAAGTGTCAGCGCCGCATGGAGCCCAGGATCAGCGGGGGAGTCCCCAGCTGAGCCCAAGCTTCTGCACTTTCGCCTTTGAAGTGTAGCAACAGCCCTAGGGCCATAGCTACACTTCAAATGCAGAGACATCCTATTGACTAATCGAATAGTTGATGCAAAAATGCATTGGCTATTCGTTTAGTCAATTACCCGATACTTAACATCCTTATTCTGGACAGAGAAGCAATTGATCAAAATCACATTCCCTGCTCTTTTGGGGCCAAATCCTGTTCCCATTGAAATCAAAAGCAGTTTTGCTATTGAGCTCAATGGGAACAGGCTTTGACATTTGGAGAGGAAAGGACAAAACCACCCAAGCCAGGGTGCTTATACCACAGGTATCAAAGGCTGCTGACTCGTGAAAGTCAGCAGACATCTGATCTTTGTCCATTGCAAGAAAGAAATCCGCAACCAATGAGGCTAGAACCATCTCTGTACCACATCCAACTCATAAGTCCATCTGCCAAGGATCAAGGAAATATGAAGGCTCATCCAGATTACATCAGAGTTGTCTAGCCATCATCTTCCTTCTCAAGTGTCCCTAGGAGGGGAAGATTAGAGACAGGGTGAGAACTGACAGAACTGAAATGGTCTTAAACAGAACCCTAACTGCCATGTCTTTGAGGGAAGAGGGTATGTTGTGTTCCCACAGCAGGGAAGCACTATTCTCAACCAACATTGGAGCTAGGAACTCCAGGAGAGGTATGGTGGGTCAAATGTACAGGTATGAACCATTGTCCTTAACACCTGTAGTAACTGCAGCAACAGGCCAAATTTGTACAAGAAGCAGCTGCATTTGTCCCCTCCAGTCACAGTTTCAATGAAGAGGCTGCTTGTCTCATCAGTGGTGGGCAACCTGCAACCCGAGGGCGCATGCGGCTCGCTGGAGTTCTAGGAGTGGCCCACAAGACATTTTGTTTACTGTTGCCCATGTGCAGGGCTGCCAGGTTCTGCTGGTTTCCAGCCGTGTCATTTTTTCTTACCAGTATTACTAAAGTGACACGCGCATAAAGCAAGGACATGTGAAGTGAGGTGCATGCTGATTGCGCACAACACGGTGAGAGCTGCATGCTCCCCCTACATCCAATACGTGTCCTGATAAAAAAAAATTCTCTGGCCTGCTAATATTATACATTTTAAAACTGAAAGAAATGTACCAACAGATGGCAAGATTGAGCTATCAAGTGAAGGTCTCAGTAGCAGTAGTGCAGAGTCAAACTGTCTCAGTGCTACGGAGGAGCGCAGTTGCGGAGACCAGAGTCATCCCGTCCATTGGACAGTTTGGGGCAGCCACTCTGGGCCCTGTGCTTTGGGAAGCCCCACGGGGAATTGGGGGATTACCAGGGAGGCCTGGAATCAGCAGCAGGGGTGGTTCCAGCCCCCACACTCACCAGCGGTGGCAGGAGCTGCAGAAAGCAGAGCGCCCCTGCCCTAACCTGCTCTGGTCGGTTATTTCCCAGTTGGGTCGCTCATGGGAGCAGAGAAGGCTAGAGCTGGGGCATCTGCTTCCCACTGCCACAGTGAGTGAGGGGAAACCCAACCCCTGCTGCCAGTGCTAGGCCCCCTGTAACTCCCTGGGTCACATCGCTTGGGGGAAGGGTTTGGGGAAGAGGTGTAATGGGAGTAGGAGGGGATGGAACAGGGGCAGGGTCTGGGGCGGAGGCGGGTGTTTTGGGCCCTGCACCCATTTAGGAATGGCCCTGGCTGAAACACCCCTTTAGAAAGTGCAGCTTGGCCAGATGGGACGCTAGCAAGGAGAAGAAAGCCTCTGGGCTGTAACTGTGGGTAATAACACCTGTGTGTATGACGGTTAAGGGAGGCTCTTGTGCCATGTCCCATGACTATCAACATAAAAACCTCCGCGACAACATGGCTACCTAACAACAGTTCTAGTTACACCAATCAAAGAGCAAATCCCATTGCAAGTCCATTTAATAAAGTCAGTTTCAAATTTATGACAGCAACTTCCCAAGTCAGAGACACTCCCACTGTGGTGTGCAGGAAGCCCGATCCAGTTGCTTTGCTTGCTCTCCTTGTGCCATGCCCACCGTTGAATGGGCTGCCTGAGGACTGAGCATTTGCAGCAGGTCCACTGGTCTGCATTTTTTTTTCGAAAGGATGCTAATGAGACACAGCGCAATTGCTGGGATTTAAATATCCCCGCGTATTTGCATTACATGGCTGCGCTGCTCGGTTTTGCCGAGAAAAGCGCCAGTCAGACGCGCGATCTTGCGGAAAATAAACCCTTTCCGCAAGATCTCTTATTCCTACTTGAAAGGGTTTATTTTCCGCAAGATCGCGTTTAGACTGGCGCTTTTCTCCGCAAAACCCCGAGCCGGAAAAAGCGCAGTTATGTAAATGCAAATACCGCGGGGGATATTTAAATCCCCCGCGGATTTGCAATTGCGCTGTGTCTCATTAGCATCCCTTTTCCGAAAAAGGGTGCCAGTGTAGACACAGCCTCGGTGTTCAGCGGCCCAATGACTGAAATAAAACATAGATTTGCAGCACTA
The DNA here is from genome assembly GCA_019425775.1 of Rafetus swinhoei. NCBI lineage: Eukaryota > Metazoa > Chordata > Testudines > Trionychidae > Rafetus > Rafetus swinhoei. Next base: position 256,235,118 of record CM033437.1, read on the forward strand.
GGCTGTCTACAGCTGGGAATTACTTCTTTAGTTTCTCAGGAACAATCCGTCCCGCACAACTCGTGTGTCCCAAAAATCCAGGCCTGACACATGCAGGGGGCAGAAAGGGGCACGTGCATCCAGAGGCATAGCGAAGGGGGGACAGGGAGGGGCAATTGCCCCCAGGTGCCACGCTAGGGGGGCACCAGGCTGGGGTGAGAGCGAGCGCATGCTGCGCAGGCTCACCTGGCATGGGCGGCGAATTATATGGGCATTCCCGCCCCCCCCCCGGCCCCAGACCCGCCCCCCACATTCAGCTCACATGATCAGAGTGGGGCTACTGGAGGAGCGGACACAGGGGGAAGAGAAGGGCTGGTGGAGGGGGGCAGGTGGCAGGAGGGCTGAGGGCAGTGAGAAGGGCAGGAGTCAGGACAGCAGAGGAGGGTGAGGAGTTGGGGGGCAGCAGGCACCAGGGGAGATGATGGAGCAAAGAGAGGAGACATAGCAGCAGAGAGAAAAGGTAAAGGTTTATAAAATATTTATTAATAACTTGGTATGCTGCCCTCGGCCAGTTTGTTTGCGCCCCGAGGTGCAGTTTGGGTTTGTGTGGGGATCAACACGTGGCCGGCGAGTGGGAGCCAAAACAAAAAAGTAGTCAGTGTAATGATCTTCTGTTGATGCGTTTTAGTAGTTAAATTCTTGGACTGTCATTGCTCATGAAAAGTGCTGTCACATGGGTAGAAATTGGGTAAATATTGCATTTTATTAATATCAGCAGAACTGACTTAAATGGGGCCTGTGTGTTGTGTAGTCTTGCCTTAATCTTTGTATTCATGCCTGTCAGTGTGAGAGAAGCTATTTGTATATATTTGCTTGCATATGCAACCACACTTAGGTTGAGGCCCTCAGCATGTTCTGTAAGTATCATTGTGGCTCCTGGGGCTTCCAAAGTTGAGTTGCCCTAGCTCATCCCCGACAGGTGTCTGTCTAACCTGGTCTTAAATATCTCCAGTGATGGAGATTCCGCAATCTCCGTAGGCAATTTATTTTCCAGTGTTTAACCACCCTGACAGGCAGGAAGTTTTTCCTAATGTCCAACCTAAACCTCCCTTGCTGCAGTTTAAGCCCATTGCTGCTCATCCTAACCTCAGAGGCCAAGCAGAACAATTTTTCTTCCTCCTCATGATACTCTTTTAGATACTTGAAAGCTGCTGTCATATCCCTTTTCGGTCTTCTCTTTTCCAAGGTAAACAAGGCCAATTCCTTCAGCCTTGCCTCATAGCTCATGTTCTCTAGACCTTTCATCATTTCTGTTGATCTTCTCTGGACTTTCTCCAGTTTCTCCACGTTTCCTGAAATGTGGAACCCAGAACTGGACATGATACTCCAGCTGGGGCCTAATGTAGATGGCTCATTCCCTGCCTAGGGGACGTGAGACCGTGTGCATTAATTTCCAATCCTCCTGTTTATTCTTTTCCTAAGCCAGGAGGGCACAGTAGTTCTGATGGGGGCTCTACAGGAAGGCAGCCCGTATTGCCCCCTGCCTGAAACCTTGTGCAGGTGTTAAACAGCTGTCCAACCCACCCTAGAGGTGACTGCATTTCAGCGTGCCTGAAGCAACACAGCACCAGCAATGGACAGGAGAATGGCTCCCGGGCATGGCTTGCTCATGACTGCTTCAGTCCTGTTGGATGGGCCTCAGCCTCTTTTCTTCCCCTCCCCCGCTTTGCAATGGGGCTGTAGACTCTGGGGGAAGAGGGGTGGAGGTAGGCAGAGGTGTCTCCCTGCAGCAGATGTAGACATGTCTCTGTATTAATCATTCTCTCATTGAAGTTTTTAGCTTTGTATTGAGTCCTTTTACATGGAAACTTTGTATTACGTCTTAGTAGAATAGTCGCTAGCACAAGTGAGGCAGAGACTGTCCCTGTGGGTGAATGAGGTGGGAATGGATAAGGCGGAAGGTGAGCACCTCTGGGCAGTTGCAAAGGTTGGAGAGGGGATGGAAGCCAGATCCAAGATCAATAAGCCCTGGGAAGTGGGCCCATTGAAAGAAGACTGGACCTGTGGATGCCTTGGGGGTCAGCAGCAAGGGCCTGCTTTGGGAAGCCCCCTCTTTGGAGGTGAATTTGGCAGCATTGAGACACCACCCAGAAGTAGGTGCCACAGACACTAATTGCAGATTCATGGGACGGCTCTCACAGATCTTGCATATGCACAAGATGATAGCTCTGCAGGGGGGCAGTGGCGTAGCAAGGGGGCCGGAGGGGTCAGTTGTCCCTGGGCACCATGCTAGGGAGATGCCAATTTAATCCCATTCTGCTCCCCCCCGTCATCCCTCAGCTCACGTGCTCCTACTCCGCCTGCTACCGGCAGCTGGAGCCTCCTCCCTGCTCCAAGCCCGACCCTCTTTCATCTCCACTGGCGGGTTAGTGCATGCGGGAGCCCGGCCCCAAACTGTAGGGGGTTGGGGAAGATGCGGTACAAGTTCCCCTCAGCTGTGCACCAGGTTCGGGGTCGTGCCACATGGTGGCAGGGGGGGCGCGCAAATTTTTCCTTTGCCCCCGGGCGCATAACACCCTTGCTACGCCTCTGCGTGCATCCCACACTGTGGACAGGAGGGGCAAGGGGCCAGCAGCCAGCGGAGCCAGAGCCTCTGGATGACCTGGGCAATAAGTGGGGGGCCCTGGTGCTGGTCACTCAGGGGAGGGGGCAGGACCATCCCCCGTCCTCACGGGAGGGAAGTGAGGCAACAAGGGCAGTGCAGGGAGCTGGGGGACAGAGAGAAGAAAGAAGGGAGGAGGAGAGCATGGGGCAGGGGGGAAAGGAGGAAGTAGCACTAAGGGAAGGGAGGAGACCCAGTGAGAATGACCATATCACACAGCACAAACCAGGCTGCAGACCCCAGTGGTAGGAATTCAGCAACCCGAGCTGTCTATGTGCCTGGCTCCACCAGCATATCTACTCCGGGCCCCACCCTTTGGGATGTCACTGGCTGTCCCTTCCTGGTGATAGTGGATATGAATGCCCCCTCCCTGGGCACAGAGTGGGCATGCAAACTGCAGCATACTGCACCCTGAGGGGGGTGAATGCACCTCTCTGTGGAAACTGTGCCTGGAAGGGGGGCCCACCCATGGTGGGGGGAAATGTTTAACCCTCTCGAGCCATGCACAGGAAGCCTCTCCTAACCAAATGCGTGCTTTGCAGCTGCACGCATGGTCCCAGGCAGCAAAGGAGGCTGTGCAGTGCCATACAGAACCTGCTCCCCAGGATGACTAATTGTCACAAGCCACTGTACATGCTTAGCAAGGATAAGCCAGGCTCCAAACAGGATGTGAATCTGCCATTTAGCACAGCTAAAACGGGACACTCAGATGAGAAGTGGTGGCCATAGCTGTGGTATGCAGAGGAGCATGGGAGTTAATACAATATTAACTAATGACCACAACTTACATTTATAGCCCCGTTCATTCCATTTACAAACTGTACATAGGAATCACAACACTGAAGAGCTGCCACCTCTGGGATGGAACAGGGCAGCTGATTATGGCAGCAACAGTACTAGACAGGCAGGAGGGAGGAGAAGAATCCCATTTCTAAAGAGATAAATAGGGATTGCATCTACTAAATTGAAATGTGACCTGGGTACCGAGATGAACATGTCTAGAATGCTGCCTTGCCTCCAGCTTCCAGGAGATCTCTTGGGAGTGCTTGATCTCAGACTTGGCTTGAGGTGGACACAGCTGCTAGTAGCCACCATCATGCTGAACGTGGCATTCAGTGGTCTTAGAAAAGGGCCAGAGAACTAAGCCCTGCACGACAGGCTGCAAAGATGACAGCTCTTTAATTCTCGATCCTTCACTGTTGTCAGAGCTCACTTAAACTGGGAGAGAGATTGTTAAACTGATTTCAGACAAAGATGGATTTTGTTTCCTAATGGGAGAGACCAAGTGAATCTGGAGCCAAGAGGGACATCCCAGAGTTTTCAATTTCTCTAGGCGAGGATGAGCTTGGCATGCATGGAGTGTCCAAGGGCCTTTAACAATCACAAGTGACCCAGGCCTCTGGTTCACAGCTCATCCAAATGGCAGTATCTGCAACACCACAGCATCTTCCTAGTCCCAGCACTAGGCTGGGGATTGGTGCTGTGTGGACGAGGGATGTAAAATCCCGGTTAATCGGTTAACTGGTTAAACCTTAGGTTTAACTGGTTAACTGATTAAGCGGGACAGTCGGCTCCTGTTCCACCCCCCTCATCCCATGCAGAGGCCTGGCTCCCAACCCCTGTGGGTGGAGGGCTGCTCCAGCCACACAGCAGGCTGCAGGCAAGGGGCTGCTCCCGGGTACCAGTTAACTAGTACCTTGTAAGCATCACCTGGGTGGCAATGGGGAGAATGCAGAGGTTGCTCCCTGACTCTTCCTCTCTGCCTCACCCACCCAGATGGGATACAACACTGCCAGGCAAACAGAAGGGAGAAGAAACCTATTCACACTACTCCAGGAGGAGGGGAAGCATCTGGAGACCCTGCACTTCCCTAGCACCTTGCATCAGATCTCTATACAAACACTAAGGCACTGTCTCTGCAGCCCCAATGGAAGGGAAACATCAGGCTATGGTCTGAAAAGTGCCCAGAACATCTGGGTGCTCCACTTGAGATACACAGGGCCAAATTTTCCAAAGAGCTCAGCCCCCCCACCACATGCTGAGTGGTTTTGCGACTGCCCCAGGAGCCTAAATGGGAGCTGAGCTCTTCTGAAAATCTGGCCCAGACGACTAGGTGTTCAGAGTAGCTGACCACTCACAACTCTGATGGAGGCCAGCCAGACCTGGAGAATCTTGGTGCCTCTGAAGATCAGCCCCTTGGTGTCTCAAACAGGACACCCAAAAAACAAGGCATTCAAAGTTAGTAGCTACTCTTCAAAGCTGAGGCCAGGATCTCACAGACCAGGCCACTATTGACTTTGAAGACAGCGTTTCCCATTCAAGGACTGCGGGACCCATTTCAATGCAGTCATAACCAGATCTGCATAGACGACATTCACGAGGCAGCCACGGATTCGACCGCACCCTAACATCTGAGCACCTCGACATTCTTCACAACCACTCATGCTCGAGGCAATGGTGATGGCAGACAAATCGCCGCATGCACGTTGCCTCCAGCAGCCAAGGCTGGTAGCACATTAGCAACTGTGGCTATTCGTCAGAACAGGACAGCAAGGATCCAAGGCAGCCTGCTCAAATCTGAAGACTCACAGAAATCAAGACAGAAAGTGTCGGAGTCACAAATGTGACCAAAATACCAAGGATTTCTCATGGACTGGGAAAAAAAAGGAGAAGCTTCTAAAGTAGAAATAACAAGTTGAGAAAAGCCACAAGAAGTCATAGCTCAGGAGCTACAAAGAGGGAGAGCAAACAAATCTGCTCCGTGATCATCAAATCACCAGCCCTAGGGATGGATCCTACAAAGTGCTGAGCGCATGCAGAAAAACGCCAAGCATCCTTAACTCCTGCCAGCGTCAACAGAGCGTGAAGGCACTCAGCACCTGGCAGGATCTGACCCTAAATGACAGCTTAGATCTGCAGGCAAGGATGTCAAGTTGAAACTATATGTTGCCATGAAATTAACTAGCACAAATTCCCTTTGATTGCATGCAGAACGAACCGACAAAACCGAACCGGATGGAAACTGAACATAAAAGTCTGCTAAAAGAGGGAACTAAAATCCCCAAATGACTGAGTTCGTGCTGGGAAACAGACCTCTAGAAAAAGGAACTTCAGATGGCCAAAAGAAGAACTAAGAAAAGCCCAGGTCGACGCAATGAGCATGCTGCCAAGAGAAATGCCAAAAATAAATGAAGATACTGGAAACAGAGCTGAACCTCAGCAGCAAACACCAGGAGAGAATTAAGGGCTTGTCTATACTTAAAATGCCAGTGACACAGCTGCAGGGCTTCAGTGTAGACAGTACGCCAACAAGAGAGGTTCTCACATTGGTGTAGGTAACCCATCTCCCCGCAAGTCAGCAGCTCGGCTGAGAAAGTTCTCCCACTGACCTAGTGCTAGTACACATGGGCGCTCAGGCTAGGTTAACAACACTGCTCTGGTGTGGACTTTTCACACCCTGTGTGATGTGGTTAACACAAGCTAATTTTCTAATGCAGTCGAGGCCTCAGACAAGACAACCACATAATTCTCGCAGCTCAGAAGGGGGTTTCTTGAGTACACACATAGCAAACTTTGCAGTCTACCTGCTCTCCAAGGAAGAACAGGTGACAGCAACTCCCACTGCATTCCCTGAGGTTTTTCAGCAGGGCATCGCAGCTTTCAAATCCACCAGCAGTCAGCTGGCCAAGGCACTGCCTAACTGTTCTGACAAAAGCCGTGGGACCTTCAGGCAGTGCTGCCCCATGGCAGCCACCCTATAGGAGGGGGACTTTGGCTGTTCTGGCCTGCCACAATTCCCCCCTTTAGTGCACTTTCTGCCCCACGTGTACACTTGCGGAAGCCGCTCTGTGTCCTGGCTGAATCCAGCTTTCCATCTACACCTGCCCCCAGGTTTCTTGGGAGATGTACGCCACTACAAGCATTCCTTACTTTCTGTGGGATTCAGCTTGCTGGCTGGAAAACCCTTGTTCCCTATGCGAGGGAATGAGCAATACATACAGGTTAAATGCTTGAATGCAGATCAGGCCAGACAAGTTTTATCAAGTCCCAGGCTGAACAACCCAAAACCTACTGCCATCCACCCAGGCACAAACTCGCCCAGCCTGAAGAGCCGATAAAAGCAATGGAACAGCTGACAATGCTAACCTAAAGACAGTGCCCAACGGTGCAGACAGCCTTATCTCCGCTGCTGCCAAGACGAGACATGCATCCCCATCTACTATGCAACAGCAGAGCAAGGCCTGCCGAGACTGGTTTTCTGTTCCTGAGCCTGCCTGCAGCACATTAGCACAGCACAATTTCTGACGGGTGTCTCCAAAAGAACAGCCATGCTAGGTCAGACCAAAGGTCCATCTAACCCAGCATCCTAGCTTCTGACAGTGGCCAATGCCAGATACCCCCCCAGGGGAGTGAACTCTCCATGACTCACTGCATCTTGTTAAAGCAGGAATAGACACTGGACAGCTCAGCAGCAGCACCATCTCCCTGTGGCTAAGGGGCCAAGAATTACTAAAATGCTGCCCCATCTCATCTGGGCATGGAGCTAAATGGCATCAGATTCCCCCAAGTGCAGTAACTGCACAATGGCTACCATAGACTGGACTAGAAGGGGGAGCTCCCGCTGCACCAGCCAAAGGACAGCGGGAGAGAAGGGGCTGTGCTGTGGGGAAAGGCGGGGGGACATGCAGTCTGCTGGTAGCAGAAGAGAGGGAGCTGCACTGTTTGAACTGGGCATGCCCCCTCACTTTCACCCTGTCCCTAGCCCCACCAAGGAAAGGCCCCAGTGGGAAGAAACAAAGCACAAGATGCAGGGCCTGTTGGGAAAGGAATCAGAATAAATAGCCCACAGGCTACTTACAGGGTAAGTTCCTTGAACCAGGGCCCATTGCGTTGTGCTGTGTCTGCCCAGCGCAGTGACGTCCTGCTACACAGTTGGGGTGCCCAGGTGCTACTGAGAACCAATCAGAACAGAAGCACATGACCTGAAATGGCGCTGCAGCACCGTATAGTGCAACGGAAATGTTGTGGCATGAGGGTTTAATTGGCACAGGAGCCAGGTTCATCCAGCTCAGGGGTGGGCAAAAAGGCCTCTGCGGGCCGGATTCGGCCTGTCAAGTGGATTGATCTGGCCCGTGGAGGTCCTACCACTTCCCCGGTTCCAGGCCAATCAGGGCCTAGGGATGGGGAAGCGCGTGGCACTTAGTGTCAACTGCCAGGGTTGAATTTAAGCGCTGTGCACAGAAGGGCAGGGAGCAATAGACTTCGCACTCCCCCTGCCCCCAGGCCAATCAGGGTCTGGGGGCATGGGGGAAGCGTGCAAAGTTTCCTCCCACCCTGCCCTGCCTTACAGAACCGGGAGCGGTGTGGGAGGAGACTTTGCGCACTCCCCTCGCCCCCAAGCCCTGATTGGTCTGGGGGTTGGGGAGCGCGTGAAGTCTCCTCCCGCCCTGCAAGGGGCTTGGCACTTAAGAGTCAACTGCCAGGTGCTGCTCAGCTGGTGGGTGACTAAGTGCTGTGCTCTTTTGCAGGGTGGGGGCAGACTTTGCATGCTCTGATTGACTTCAGGGTGGGGGGAGTGCGCAAAGTCTCCTCCCACAGTCAGGAGCTCAGGCACCTAGAGGAAACTCTCGGGAGGAGGGGCAAAGACTTCACATGCTCCCTGACCCACAGACCAATCAGGTCTGTGGGCAGGGAAGCATGGAAGTGTCCTGGCCCTGCCCCTTCCAGGATGTCCCGGGGCCACTTCAAAAATTTCTGAACTGGCCCCAGTCAAAAATTATTGCCTGTACTCTCCGCTAGGCCACATTTTGCTCATGGAATAAACTTTTGCAATAAGAATTCCAGTCCCCCTGCTGTCTTCCTGTCCAGTAAAAATGGATACCAATAAATCAAAGCAAAATGCATTGAACCTCTCTTCTACTTCCCCTCTCCCCCCTAAAGCCCTTTCCCCTCTCTAATAGTGGTAAGGACGAAAGCCATGACTCATCTAGTTTCTTACAGCGACTCCATTTACCTTTCCAATAGCCTCCCTCTGCCTTTGTTATTTGCAGTGGACACTACCAGCTGAGCATTTGTTCCAACCTGGGGCTCCAATCCTGCAAGCTACTCTGTGCTTCAGTAACTCCAGTGAGGTTCCACCAGCTGGATCTGGGCCAGGCTTTGCTGTACACAGGATTTCTGTTCTTTCAAAGAGGCTCAAATGAGCTCAGGTGCTTCTCCACTTAACTGGACAGACTTTCACTCTCCCCATTTCATTTCTGGTTTCGAGGAACACAAACCATCCCTGCTCCTCAGTCTCAGGCAGTCTCCAGGCCAAGTCCAATCTAGACTTTTAACAAGCCTCTTTGCAGTACTCTTCAGCCTGCTGCTATCTTTCTTGCCACATTCAAGTCTTCCTTCTTAAAACTCCCTAACACCTGCTCCACGGCAAGAGCAAATTCAGCAGTCCTCCTTCCCAGGGTATGTACTGTCTTCTTCTAGCACACGAGGCTGACAGGCAGGCTGAAAGAGGGACACTGCAGGGATTCTTCAAAGGCGCCAAGAGACCCCTTGGCTCGGAAAAGGGTGCACAGGTGAAGGGGAAAGCAGATGCTGATGTTCACCTCTAAATGCCTATAATGTTCACTTCCTCTGCTTCCCTGTCTCTCTCTGACCCAGCTGCTACTAGGATACTAATGAATGAAACCAGCTGGGAAAAGACTTCAGGCCAGAGATCTGAAAGCACTTTAAGAAAGGTGGGAAGTGTAATTACTCCATCTAGGCACAGAGAAGGGAAATGGCTTGCCCAAAGTCACCCAGCAGGACAGTGGCAGCTTCTGATTCCCAATCCAGCTCCCCAGCTACTCCGCAGACTCATACTAGCAGACTGCAGCATGCTTTGCCTGCTCACAAGCGACCAGTCACCCTACTTTAAGACAGAACCTGCTGCATTAAGAATTTACAGTGTGGAAGAAAAGGGTTAGCTCACAAGCATGTACCTTGCTGCACAACAGCTCCCTAAGAACTGCTGAATATTCAGAGGCGACTGAAACTTATTAAACTAGAGGGGAAACGCCTAAAATCTTCAACTCTGTCACTAGCTCCTAAATAGCAACCCTCCATGGGGGAAAAACATTGAAAATTCATCCAGAGGTGGAGGGCAGCTGAGGTCAGGGAATACTAGGGCTCCAAATCCAGAAGACTGTGTAAAATGCATGGGAAGAGATGTCATCAGGAGAGGAAATGCTGGCTCTGTTTCAAGAGAAAGCAGCAGAGGCAACTTAAGACAAAAATCCAGCTGCTGCAGTCCGCTAAAGGAGGCAAATGGGAAGAGAGAACAAAGGCACTGCAGTACAGCGTCTGCAAAAATGAAGAGCATAAAGCATCACCCAACAAGGAGTTGGGGAAACAGAACCATTATAAGATCTAGTACCCAGTGTGGTGAAATGTCCAGTAGGTGGAGTGAGAAGATGGTGACAAGCAATGCGCTTGGATCGAACATAGACAAGGGGAGATGCACAGATAATCACTGAGTCCTAAAACTTTCAGCCACATGATCTTTGGAGTCAGCTGAGGAAATCTCAGATGCAAAGTTTCTTTCTTTCTGATTACCGCGCATGTAATTCTGTGTGTCTGCAATTCAACTGTATAATTTCATAGAGCTTTTTGAAACTGACAAATAATCAGTAAAAACTTAAAAAACAACAAATAGTATAGTAGCACCTTAAAGACTAACAAAACATGCAGATGGTATCATGAGTTTTTGTGGGCAAAACCCACTTCTTCAGATGACCGGAGTATAGTAAGTCCAGATTCAAGAATAAATAAGGGGGGGGGGGGGGGGGGGGGGAAGAGAGAAGGAAAAAGAGACAGTGAGTAGATAGTGCAAATAGTTACAAGAGGCTGTTAAGAACCATTAGCACCTCCATTGGTTGGTAAAGTCATTAAAAGGTGGAAGATAGCGTGCAAGCCATCCTATATCCCCATTCAGACCATTAGCATAAGAATTACACTTGTGAATGAAGTTCCAACCCTTCTCTGTGTATTTGCCTTGTGGAATTGGTCTGAAACAAAACAGTGACTTTGGAGATCCATTAACCAGTGTCCAGAAAGATTAAAGTGCCATTCTCCTGTTTTCCCATCACTGCCCTCTGCTGGATGGAAGCATAAGAGCTGCTGAAACGGGTGCACATGCCTTCCTTGCTCAGTCCTAAGTCTGAAGAATATTCTGTTTCTACTAGTACACAAACTATGAAGGGCCCCCATACCCACAGCTAGCAACCCCAAGCCAATGGTTATACATTCTAATATTAATATTGAAAAAGGAATGTTTCTTGGGTTGGAATCAGTAATAAATAGGGAGCTTTTCAGTTCACCATCAGTTCGAATCTGGTTGGGACAGTGTTGGCTGAGAAGAATGGCCAGCCTACCTTCCTCTGTACAGTGATCTGGGGGAGGTGATCAGGTTTTCATCCCAGAGGCCAATGTTGTCCCACATGACACAAACCACCATGTAAGCAGCACAAATGATCTCCCAGCTTGATGTGGGTAGCATCAGCATGACATGAAATGGATTCAAAAGGGTAAGGAGGAAAGGCACCAGGATAAGGTTGAGGGAAGGAACACAAGATGTTCAGCAGAGACTACATTTATTGGTGCTGTGTCTGGGTTCATCCAACATGCACATGCTACCAAATTGGGAGGAGCTGCAAACACTAGGGAGGATAGATAAATAACACAATGGGACTCAGAATGACAAAAAATAGGAGCAGAAATTCAGTGATCCAACTAGAACAATGCAACTGACAACATCTGGGGAGGCAATCTAGACTGGTATTTAATGGGACACACTTGAGAAAAGCAGCAATGCCAAAATGCTAATGCTAGAGATGATCAACAGCCTATCAGATATAGGCTTGAATGGATGCAATGCCCACACCAAAAGTGTGTCAATAAATTGGAACTGCATACATAGAAGCAGCACCTCATGGAGTAGGGAGAGGGCACACTCTTTCTATAAAGCTCTGATGTGACTGGACCTAGAATACTAGGTTCCACTCTGAGTACCATAAAGATGTCAAAGATGATTAGAAATGCAACGAGACAATAAGGGGCCCAAAATACTGACTCGTAAGGAAAGATTACACTAGCTAATTTATAATGTACTAGAGTGCAGTTGGGGGGGGGGGGGGGGCCGAAGAGATATGGCAATTGTCAGATATCTATGAAGGACATAATGAGAAAGGGAAATGGCCCAACATAGTTCAATGGAGTAATGAGATAAAACTCAGAATAGAAATATTAAGGGCAAGCATACCGAGAACTATTTCCTAACAGTAAGGCAGATTAGTCTTCATTGCTAGCGGCATTTAAGATCAGCCTAATAGAACGTGAGAGAACACATGTTGGGCATTGAGGTGAGACAACTAGATACGACCTAGTAGGTCATTTCCCTCTCTTATACCCATGGATCCAATTCTGCAGGCACTTAAACTTGAAAAACTTTACACACCCATAATCTCTCTCGCTCTCACACACACACGTAAATTGGCTCTGTATGAGCCTATGAGCTAGGACTCTTATGACTGAATAGACCAGGTAGTATTATTGGACTCTTCTCAGTACTACAGGCATTCCTTCAAGTGGAAAAATCCTAACAGACAGAGATGGTGCTAGGAATGCCGCAGTCCATACTGTGCAGTGTCAGCTCTACAAATAAGCAGCAAACTTCAGTTTCCAAGGTTGTCAAGCTGGCACCTTTCACTGGCATTATTTTTTTAAAGCCACTGTGTAGAGAACACATAATGTTCCCTCTAAGACCACTAGAGCACAAAAAATACAACCAGTGCTTACTAAGTGTCATAATTAGAGCCAGACGGGATTACTGAAGCAGTAAGGAGAAAAAGGACACGTTGAATTTGATTTTTTTTCTCCCAGGACTTTTTCCAGCAGCTGTTTAAACAAGGAGGAAAAAAAGTATGTTCCAAATTTTAAAAAGAGAAAGGAACGATGCTGAATAAAGTAGCAAGCCACTTTAAAGTGAGCTAGGCCAGTAAGCAGTTCACATTCTGGTTTTTATATTTTTAAACCTTCATTTCCTGTCATGAGCTCTCATCCTTTATAGCAAATCACATGCAAAAGAACTACAATAAGATTGAAGACCTCATAAAATTCAAAGGGAAAGGGAAAACATCCACTTAAAAAATATTTGTAACAATATTAAGTATAGGATTTTCAGACTTGTTTTTAAGGAGAGAGGGGAGGTTAAAAGAATTTTTCTTCATTCCGCTTCTTTTACAAATTTGGCAGCACTTTGTGAGCAGTCAGTTTGTTTTCCCACTGGATTTAACTTACTTGCGTGCCCCTCCACAGCAACAGAAAATACTGAGATAGGAAAATGTCCTCAGAAAGCTAGTTTCCAGGGGAACTCAAGCAAGTTTAGTAACTGACATTACTGCTCTCTCATTTGAAATAGATTAGATTTCAGGTCAGTGTCCCTTTAAGGTTCCAGCACCATCTGTGACTCAGCCCCTTGCATATACACAGATGTCATTTTACAACCCTGCAGATGGTGTGAACTTTAATACCTTAATATACAGGCTCAGTGTGGCCAAGCTGGTACTATTGCTGGAGCATGTACTTCAGCATTTCCTTCCTCTGCTTTGTTTGAAGTTTCCCCTGCATCATTTCAGATCTCTACAGTAAGTAACACAGAATGTTGCTGAGCCCCAGAAAGAGGAGTAGGTGCATTAGCTAGGAGCGGTTCAACTGATTGTGGTGCAGATCCAGCCCATGGGATGATTCTGTTCAGCTCCATGTGATTTTGCTCTACAAAATTGGATCCTCCATGCAGCATGGCCTCACACAAACTGTACCGTACTGGTTGGCAAACTGCAGCCTGCACATATCACCAAAGCTCAGTGCCTGCAGATGCATGGTAAACAACCTGTCTGAGAGCCCTGTATGAGGTCAGTACTGTATGAGGTCAAACCAAATCCTCCATGTGGCTTGTCCTAACACTTAAGGAGCAAGTTCACACTTTGGAGAGGCTGCCACTTTGTTTCTGTATTTTGCCTGTCACCGGCAACCAGAGACATTGAGAACAAATGTAGGAATCACCTTATGCAGGATCAAACATGATGTCAAATCACTCCAACACCTTGTCTCTAAAATTTCTCCCAAAATTCTTAATAAAGCAATGAAAAAAGGAGAACCAGTTGACAATTTATTTAGATTTCAACAAGAGCCTAATGAAGAAGCAAACCCATCATGGAGTTGGGTAAAATATAGTCCAGGATCAAAAACTGGTTAACAGCCAGAAAACAAAGAACAGGATTAAATTATCAGCTTTCATCATGGCAGAAGGTTAACATTGCAACATCTCTGGATATTTGTACTAGGTCCTGTGTGTGAGTGAGTGAGTGAGTGAGTGTGTTGATTATCGATTATCTACAAAGGGGTGGGAGGCAGTGAAGTAACAATACTGGCAGATGACTGAGGGCATGTCTTCACTCAGTGGATGACCACTGCTGCTGTGACTGAGCTTTCAGAGTTCAATTTAGGAAGTCTAGATAAGACTCACTAAATCAAACTCAGAGGGCACCACCATCAGCATCCAGTACTCCAACTCTTGCCAGGAGTAAGGGAAGCCGATGGGAATGTTTGCTTCTGTTGGCCTCCTGCTGAAGGGATGCCTCCAAGCTTGGTTTAAAGTAAGCCGACTCCAGCTATGTATCCTACGTAGCTGGAGTTGCATACCTGACGCCCAGTTGCCAGGTCTACTGTAGACCTGACCAAAGTCATTTAAAAAAACCCAGTCACGTAGCACTTTAAAGACTAACAAGATGGTTTATTAGGTGATGAGCTTTCATGGGGCAGACCCACTTCTTCAGATCATATTCTGAAAGTGAATAGGCATGACCATTATGAAACAGAGGGATACAATGAAAAAGTAAACAAAATATACAGTAACAAATCAGATGTTAGCCGTAAAGATATTAGCATACTGTGGGGCTACTTTATGGCTAACTTTATGCTAGTGTACTTTATGGCTGACTTAGAACAACATTTCCTCAACTCCCATCCCCTATCACCCCCTCCTTTACTTACGCTACATCAATGACATCTTTATCATTTGGACCCATGGTCAAGAAACACTGGAAGAATTCCACAGAGATTTTAACAACTTACACCCCACCATCAATCTCAGCCTAGACCATTTGACACGCAAGATCCATTTCCTGGACACCACAGTACAAATCACTGATGGCAAAATCAACACCACTCTCTACAGGAAGCCCACTGATTACTACACTTACTTACATGCCTCCAGCTTCCATCCAGGACACACCATAGGATCCATTGTCTAAAGTCAAGCCCTTAAATACAACCGCATCTGCTCCAATCCCACTGACAGAGACCAAAAACTTCAAGATCTCTACCAAGCATTCATAAAACTCAATTACCCACCAGGGGAAGTAAAAAGACAGATTGAAAGGGCCAGACGAATTCCCAGAAACCAGCTACTTCTAGATAGGCCCAAGAAAATCAACAATAGGACACCACTTGTCATCACCTATAGTCCCCAACTCAAACCCCTCCAAAACATTATCAATAACCTAAAACCTATACTTGAACAGGATGCTACACTCTGAGAGACTCTGGGTAACAAACCTATACTCTCCTAACTTTAACACGTGTTAAAGTGCTACATAGTCTGATTTTGCTAAAACAAAAGGAAAAACTAACAGGCTCCCTCTCTATTACCAGATTACAAAGAGAGACTTCAGAAATCTTTTTTAATGCTAAAAAAAGATTTTGACACATTGTGAATGGGCCTTAATTTAGATGATAATTACCTTACACATTAGAAAGACAGCCTCCCCACCTTTTGATATTGGTAGTAACTCCACATAAGCCACTTAATTGACACTTACAATAAGCAATTTCCTCCTTCCTTGCCATTCTCTCTCCCCCCTCCACCTTTGTATCTGATTCATTACTGTATATTTTGTTTACTTTTTGATTGTATCCCTGTTACATAATGGTCATGCCTATTCATTTTCATAATATGATCTGAAAAAATAGGTCTGCCCCACAAAAGCTCATTACCTAATAAACCATCTTGTTAGCCTTTAAAGTGCTACATGACTTTGTTTTGTTTTACCAAGATCAGACTAACACAGCTATTTCTCTGTTGCAAAGTCATATAAATTAGTCAGTACCAAAGAAATCTAACCATGCTGTATGAATGAGCAAACTCTGGTGTTAATAGGCACATGTTGCAGGGGAAATATAAACTGCCTGTATATATCACAGGGTTCTATTAGCCCAAGAACAGGCCTGGGCATCATTACAGGCAACCCAATGAAGACATCTGCCCTGAAAAATTCCATATAAAGAGAATGAAGAGTGTGAGGGCATTCACCTTAGACTAAAGGTGACATGACATAAGTATATTAAGTTATGAAGGGCAGAGCAAAACCAGATTCGAATAAAGCTTCTAACATCCCTATCTTATAGAGCAAGAACAAAGCGCCACTCGCTGAAGTTAAAAGTGGGGCAAACAACTATGGCCAGTGGAACTCACTGCCACAGATCCTCACTGAGGCCCAAGAACACAATAATCAAGGAGCAGGAAACGCCTGGTGAAAGTGTGAGGCCTTCACCTGCAGGGAGTGATGGGGGGGGGGCGGAGGGCACCTCCCAGGAGCCAACGGCCAGCTAGACCCCCCAGCACAAGGACGTGCAGCCCTATCAGCCCCTGGCCTCAGCGTTAGCTCTGGCCACCGGGGCGCCACTGGCGCGGGTCGCCCGGGTCGGGGCGGGGCCAGACTCCGCCTCTCGTGGCGGGCAGTTCCGCGGGCCGGCGCTTCCCGGCCGGGGAGGGAACTGGCCTTTCACCAGCAGCCTGGGGCAGGCGGCACCAAGGGCAGCCGGGACAGCCCGCCAGAAAACCGCCCTTTTAAAGGACACGCGCCCCAGAGCGGAAGTGACCTTCCTTCCGCTCCCGTTTTTCGCCCCCGGAAATGCCCTTCGTGCCCCAATCACAGGCAGCCACCCACCGGGAAAAGGCCCTCCCGGAAGCGGAGCTCTATGGCGCTGCGCTGTCCTCGGCGCTCTAGCGCGGTCTCTATGGCACACACGTAATGGCTTCTAGAGAGTTCTTCCGCTTCGTGTCTTCTCTGGGCCCCTGGTGCGGCGGTCTCATCCCGGCCTGAACTCTATGGTGTTCTGCGCTGACGCCCGGGGGCGGGGGCGCTCCAGCGGAAGTCTGAGCGGCTTTGTGATGTCTCCTGCGACGCTCTATGGGGACGTGGGGAGCTCTATGGTCTCCGTAGCGGCGCTCTAGACGGTTCTCCCCCATCTCGATGGCTCCGCGCCGCCGGGCCGGGAGGGCGGAAGGGACGTTGCCCTTTTAAGTCAAAGGGGCGGCGGGGGCCGCTCGAGCCACCATGGAGCCGGACGCGCTGGAGTCGCGGATCAGTGAGTGGGGCGGGGAGCAGCGAGCCCGGCGCCCGGGGATCCGGATCAGCCCCCTCGTTCCTCCCTTAGCGTCTTGATCCGGATCAAGGCCCCTTCCCCCCGCCAGCGCCACTCTCTGATCCGGATCAACTCCCCCCCCTTCCCCGGTCAGCGCCACACTCTAATCCGGATCAAACCCTCCCCCTCCCGCGCTGGTCAGCGCCACACTCTAATCCGGATCAAACCCTCCCCGCGCTGGTCAGCGCCACACTCTAATCCGGATCAATTTTCCTCCGCTCCCCGTCACCACTCTCTAATCCGGATCAACTCCCCCTCCCGTCAGTGCCACTCTCTGATCCGGATCAAACCCTCCCTCCCCGGGCCCGTCAGTGCCACACTCTAATCCGGATCAATTTTCCCCCTCCGCCCCATCAGCACCACTCTCCCATCCGGATCAACCCCCTTCCCCTGACAGTGCCGCTGTCTGATCCGGATCAAATCCTTCCGTCAGCATCACCCTCTGATCTGAATCAACATCCCCATCAGCGCCACTGGCTGATTTGGATAAAAAAACACCTCTATCAGCGCCACTCTCTGATCTGGATCAAACACCCCCGCTCCCCATCAGCGCCACTATCTGATCCAGAACCCTCCCCTCCCCCCGTCAATGCCACTCTCTGATCCGGATCAACCCCTCCATCTCTCCCCCTTCCCCATCAGCGCCATTGTCTGATCTGGATCAGCTCCTCCTGCATCAGCACCACTGTCTGATCCAGATCAACCCCTCCCTTCCCCGTCAACACCACAGTCTGATCTAGATCAACACACCTTCCCTCCCCTCCCCCCAGCACTACTGTCTGATCTGGATCAGCTTCTCTCCCTCTCCCCGTCAGCACCACTGTGTGATCCTGATCAGCCCCACACACACACACACACACTGTCAGTGCCATTGAATGATCATCCCTCCTTGTCCCTCCACCCCACCTCCCCAGTTGCTTTTATGATGTGTTCCAGATCCCACTTCTGCCAGCTTGCCTCTCTGAATGGACCCCAGCCACCTGGCCCCTGCGTCCCCAAATGCATCCACCTCCATCATGACCAGTCCCACCCTTTGCTCTGCTCTGATCTGCCAGGTGCCCATGTCCCCCTCTCTTTTGGCGTTGGTCTCAAACCGCTGCACCCTCAGCTAGAGACTTCTTCATCCTGTTATAGTTAGTGTGTGCTCCTCTATCTCTTTCGTGTGTGCACCTGGTGTCTCTCAATCATATACGTGGAATTTTAGATTATAAACTCCCTGCAGCAGGGGCCTTTCTTCCATAGGTATCTGAAATGCTTAGTGCAGTTGGCCCTTGATGTCTGACTGGGGCCTCATGCGGCCACAGTACAGATCCACCTGCCACCTTGTCTCTCATTCAAATCCAGGCCCATGCTCTCCTGACAAGTCATTAATGAAGAATCATGAAGAGGAGAGTATGTTTATAACAAGGTGCAGATTATGCCACCAAACTGGGAGGAGCTCCAAGCCTGTTGGAGGCCAGGATTAGAATTCAAAAGGATCTTGGCAAAGCAGAGAATTGGTCTGAAATCAACAAGAGGAAATTCAGTAAAGACACAACTGCAAAGTTCCTCATTTAGGAAGGAAAAAATCAAATGCATAAGTACAAAATAGGGAGAACTGACTGGGTGGTAGAAAAGGATCTGGTGGGCTTCAGTGGATCTCAAATTGAATATGAGCCAACAATGTGATGTATTTGTATAAAATGCTAATGTCATTTGGGGGTGCATGAACAGGAGTGTTGTATATCAGACACAGAATATACTGCTGTACTTGGCACAAGTAAGGCCTCAGCTGGAGTTGTGTCCAGTTTTGGGTGCCGTACTTTAGGAAAGCTGTAGACCAATTGGAGACACTGTTAAGGAGAGCAACAAAAATTACAAAAGGTGTAGAAAACCTGATCTATGAGCAAAGGTTAAAAAAAAATAGGCATATGTATGCCTGAGAAGAGGAGAGAGAGAGTGTGTGTGGGGGACTTGATAACACTTTTCATTATATTAAGGGTTGTTATAAAGAGGATGGTGATCAATTGTTCTCCATGTCCACTGAAGGTAGGCCAAGAGGTAATGAGCTTAATCTATAGCAAGGGAGATCTAAGTTAGCTATTAGGACAGTTTTTCTAGCTGGAAGGTTACTTAAACTCTGCAACAGATTTCAAAGGAAGTTGTGGAATCCCCATCATTGGTGATTTAAGAACAGACTGGATACACACCTGTCAGGGATGATCTTTCTAGGTTTACTAGATCCTGCCTTAGTGCAGGAGGCTGGAATTGATTTCTCAAGGTTCCTTCCAGCCCTACATTTCAGTGATTCTCTTAGTGTTGGCTTTATCCCATCCCCTACCGTAGCTTCACCTGCAGGTAATGTTTGCAGACTTTCTGCCATGGTATTTCGCTAACTTCCATCTCAGTTCCAGTTTTGACCCCTTTGGGGGAAGCACGCAGAGGGTTTGCTTTCCCCTCACTGTGAACCTCTGCTAATGTAGCTTGTGAAAGGCCAAACTCCTGAGTCAGTGGATGGAGTTGGTATTACATCCCCGACCCCTTACAACCTGTGTGGCTGATCCTCACTGAGGCTATATCTACACTGTGCTGGTTTTGCTCAAGAAATAAGCAAATGAGGCTACGCGAGGAATATCGCTGAGCCTCATTTGCATAATTAATGAGCGGCTGCTTTTTGCGCAAGAGGCTTTTGCACAAAAACCCCCTCTTGCGCAAGAGCTGTTCTGCCGCATTTTTTTTCAGGAAGAACGGCTCTTGCGCAAGAGGGGGTTTTGCGCAAGAAGGAGCCGTGTAGACAGCTCCTTTTTGCACAGAAGCCTCTTGCGCAAAAAGCAGCCGCGCATTAATTATGCAAATGAGGCTCGGCCCTATTCCATGCTTAGCCTCACTTGCATATTTCTTGCGCAAAACCAGCGCCGTGTAGACATAGCCTGAGTGGTAGATTCTCTTTCTGAGAGGATACACTCTTTTTTCTTCTGTCTCATATCTAGACAAGGCTACAAATCCTCTCAACAAGGATCTGGACTGGGATAGCATCAATGCTTTCTGCGACCAGCTGAATAAAGAGCTAGAAGGGTAAGTACACTTTCTTCCCTCCCTCTCGTATGATGGCTCTCAACCTTCCCAGACTACTGTACCCTTTCAGGAGTCAGATTTGTCTTGCACCCCCACGTTTCATCTCACTTAAAAACAACTTGCTTACAAAATGAGACAGAAAAATACAAAAGTGTCACAGCCACACTATTGCTGAAAAATTGCCTGCTTTCTTATTTTTACCATATATTAATCAAATAAATCAATTGGAATATAAATCTTGTACTTACATTCCCATGTATAATACATAGAACAGTATATACAAGTCATTTGGTATGAAACTTTAGTCTGTACTGACTTCATTAGTGCTTTTTATGTCGTCTATTGTAAAACTAGGCAACTATCTAGATGATTTGATGTACACCCAGATGACTTCTGCATACCCCTGGGGGTACATGTACCCCTGGTTGAGAGCCACTGCTGTGACCGTTCCAGGTTACGCATCTGGGCTACAAATGCACAGCCTTGTAAGCTAAACAGGATTATTCTGATTCTGTGCTTGGATCAGGGAGAACCAACTTAAGGGAAAATTCCTGCTTCAGGAAATGGTGTGAAAGCCCAGTAGGTGGCACTCTTTATCTCTCTGAGGCAGCTTCTCCTCTTCAGCTCTCTCTCCGTGCTGGGGGGGGTCTCATTGCTGGGGTTTTAGGTGGCTGAGGTGCCCAGTTCATGCCCTGCAGCTTTTCTAGCAGAAGTGTCAAGTGTAATCTTGCAGGAGGCTAAGGCTCTGTCTACACTTGCAGAGTTTTACCACTGTCTCTTTCACCAGCGATAGGGAACTGGTAAGAGAAAAGCACGGGTTTGTGTCTTCACTTATTTCCACAGGTGTCAGAGAGCGTTTACATTTATAGCACTTCCATGGCTGATGAGAGCAGTGCTCTGAGGGCATCTATCCTACAGTGCAGCTTTTGTTGGGGGGAGGGGAGGATTGCAGGGCATTCTGGGACCGTACATAGCCCCCTCTCCCCAAACTAGCTTAGCGCTGCTGCAAGCAGGGGGCGGTTTGCACTGTGGAGCAGGCATTGCAACTTAGCCAGATAAGGGAGCTCTTGCAAGGAAAATAGAAATGAAAGTTTCCAAGTTCCCGGGGCTTTACAGGGGAGGGGCAGACATCCGTTTACCTGGCCTCAGAACCTGCCCAGAGGTGCTGGCTAGAGTGGTCACCTCTGTGGGATATCCTGTAGAGGCTAAAAGCTTTGTAAATAGTTGAAACGTCCTCACTTGCACATCACTGCAAAAGCATCACTGGTAAGAGCTGTATGGCCCTTGTGGAGGTGGTTTTCTTTTTGTGGTGAAATTTCTGAGTTTTACTGCAAAAAGTCATTGGCAAGTGTAGATGCTTCCATGTGTTTAGGACTTTTTCCACGTAAATGGCACTGTAGACAGGCCCATAGTTGTTTGTTCCTCCTTTGGCACTTGTTGGGCTGGAGCACATCTGTTCTCAAAGTGAGCTGTGGTTTGGTGTATAGTGTGGCATAGGCATGCAGCCCTTCTCCACCCCAGAAATGCGGGGCGGGGAGGGAGGCAGGAGCTGGCGCACACGGGGTGCCAGCTCTCTCTGCACATACTGGCTCCTGTGGAGCTGCCTCCCTTCGCCCCGAGCATGTAACAATGTAACCGCTGAAATGTTCAGCGGTTACACAATTACTTAACGAAATGCATTTTAACATCCCTAGTGTGGCGCCGCTGTGTTCTGCTCTATGCCAAGTCCTCCCAGTTTGTTGTGTTGATGTTGATGCCTTCCTTTTTAAGGTGTGCTTTCAGTATGTCTTTCAAGCTCTTCCCCTCCCTGCCCGTGGTGTCGGGAGGGAGGAGGAATGGTGCTACTAGATGAGATGTAAAACTGAGGTCCTGGTTGCTTCTGACTCAAAGCTCTTTTTGTGAGCACAAGAGCCAAATTTCTACAAGGATAGTTACATTCTGCCAACCTGAAAATGCCTTTTTTTAAAGTTTCACATTGAGAGACTATTCCTCTCTTCCCTTCTTATGACTGTGCTGTGCCCCAACTCAGGGCAGCTGCATTGGTGGGGCAGTGAAGGATTTCTACTGAGATTTGTACAGGCCTTTGTGATCCTGTGTGATTGGAGATACTCTAGGGCCCATCAGTTAACTAACAAAGTGGCTGCATGCCATTGAAACTAGCCTTTTGCCCCAAGCTCACTGAGGGCCTGTAAGGACTTTGTGCACATCCAGTACTGTGAGCAAAAGCTGTGCCCCCGGGGGACATCTCTTTTCAACTAGCCAATTAGCCCGTCATAAGACGGGAATTTTAGATCTCTCCTCCACGTTGGTCTTCTCTCCTGAGCCTCCGGTCTCTCGCTCTCTCTCTCTCTGTCTCCTCCTACTGCCTCCCTCTCTCTCTCTCAGCTCTCCTCCGCCTCCTGCCTCTCTCTCTCTTTCTTTCTCTTCTCCCCCTCCTGCCTCTCACTCTCCCTTTCTCTTCTCCTCCTCCTCCTGCCTCTCTCTCCCCTCCGTCTCTCCCCGCCCCCCTTCCCCTTCCCCTCCCGCTGTGGCGCTCGGCTGAGTGCTGCCTGCTCAGCCAGGCCACCGCGAGGGAGAGGGGCGGGGCGGTGACGTACACGGCCAGGGGGCAGGGCTGTGTATGTCACCACCCCACCCCTCCTCCCCTGTGGCAGCCCGGCTGAGGGGCACAGCACTCAGCCAGCGCCACGGCGGGAGGGGAAGGGGGCGGTGACATACACGGCTCCGCCCCCTGTCCACCCCGCCCCCTTTCCCTCCCTCCATGGCTGCTCAGCTGAGTGCTGCACGCTCAGCCGGGCCGCCGTGGGAGAGGAGGGGCGGGGCGGTGACGTACACGGCCAGGGGGCAGGGCCGTGTATGTCACCACCCCACCCCCCCTTCCGCTCCCGCCGTGGTGCTCAGCTGAATGCTGCGCGCTCAGCCGGGCCGCCGCGGGGGAGCCCAAATAGCCGCTTGCCGCTGCTTGCTCCCCCGCCGCAGCCCAGCTGAGCGGTGCAGCACTCAGCCGAGCCGCCACGGAGGGAGGGGAAGGGGGCGGGGCGGTGACATACACGGCCAGGTGGCGGGGCCGTGTACGTCAGCGTTACAGACTCACAGACATTGGGCTACTATATATATGATAATACCTAGCCCTTCTACAGAATTTTTTCATCAGTAGATCTCAAAGTGCTTTACAATGGAAATCAGTGTTATTGTCCCCATTTTACAGATGGGGAAACTGAGGGATGGACTGGGGAAGCGACGTCCCCAAAGTCTCCTAGCGGCCAGTGGCAAAGCCAGGATATTAATCCAATTTCCTGAGTCCAGTACTGTTCTTCGTTAGGCCACACTGTCTCCCTGCAACTGCTCTGCTTTTTCCCCTTTCAGCCCCCAGCTTGCCACCCGGCTTTTAGCTCACAAGATCCAGTCTCCGCAGGAATGGGAAGCCATCCAGGCCCTAACGGTAAGGGAGAAAGTCTCTAGATGGGTTAGGCACAGATTAAAGGTCAGGGTGGGGAGTGTCCTGTTTTGCTCTTTGGCTGTGGAGGCTTTTCCATATTGCTCAGCTAAAGCCCCAGGACACCCAAGTGCTCAGGGCTGGTGGAGTGCTGCCCAAGGGCTGAGCCATCTAAGCATAATGCAGGGATCTTACCCCAGAAGGAATCCGTGGGAGTGGCTTAAATAAACCTTGGATCGCGCTCAGGATATTACATTTAGATTAATCAATGAATCAAATAGTCGATTTAATTTGCATCGACTCTTCGATTAGTCGATAAGGGCACCTCCGCCTTAGAAATGTAGCAAGAGTCCTGCCAGCTGTTGCTACATTTCAAGGGCAGAAGTGCTGTGGGGAGCACGGGGCCAGCAGGGGACTTAAACAGTCCCCCGCTGGCCCCTCACTCCCTGCTTTTGAAATGTACAAGAGCCCCTGGAGGGCTCTTGTACATTTCAAAGACAGAAGTGCTGCCAGTTCCCTGCTGCTTCCCTGCCCCTTCTCCCCATGGAGATGGTGCTGGTGGGATCCGGTTTTTAAGCCGGCTTCCCCCAGTACCAGATCCTACTCTCCCCGCTCCTTGCTGCCTCTCTCTGATAGAGGCGGAGGGGGAGTGACTAGTCGAGTGGCTAATTGACAAAGCTTATCGGATAGTGGACTAGTCGCTTACATCCCTAGATCGGGCCCCTCATAGACAGGTCTGAGTTAGTGCTGTAAATGCCTCTGAGAGCTCCCATGTTGTTTGTGTCTCCGTTGGATCCTCCCCCTGCAGCACAAAAAGTGAGCATGGAGGTTCACTGCCCTTCTCTCTGGGGCAGGGGAGGAAGCCCAGAGGACATTCCCAGCAGCTGTTTCTCCTCTCCCAGGGTCTGCTGTGTTCAGGCAGCCACAGCTGCCTCTGCCCTCGCCTTTGTGGCAACAGGCCATTCCCTTCTGTCGGAAGGCTGGCACCTGTGATATGAAATGGAAGGGGGGAATCAGTGTGGCCGAAGCAGAGACACCCAAGGGCCCTTCCCTGGTGGCCCTGGCCGCAAGCCAGGATGTGGGGCCTGTTTTTTTCCCCTTTGCATCGTGCTAGGGGGAGCTACAGACCGTGACTCAGCCTCTGCTCTCTCAGGTGCTGGAGACCTGCATGAAGAACTGTGGCAAGCGCTTCCATGATGAGGTGGGCAAGTTCCGCTTCCTCAATGAGCTCATCAAGGTGGTGTCACCCAAGGTGGGTCCTGGGCCCCATTGGTGGGGTGGGGCACGAGGCTGGGAGAGCCAGTAAGGGGCGCAGAACGAGGTGGAGCTGGAGTGATTTCCCCAACCCTCGCCCCAACCTGTGCAGATCAACTGCATCTGCTGTCTGTGTGCTCCCTAGAGGAGGCCATGGCAGAGTGAATGTACAGGGGGAGGGAGAGCTCTGTTTGCTGCTTCGGTGTCCCATTGGGACATAGCAGGGCAGCTTCCTGTTGGGCAATATAAACTCCTCTCTGCAGAGGAATCTCCCCGCCTGTACCTTCCCCGTGCAGGGTGAATAGGACTTAAACTGGCCCTTCCTCTCGCTGTGTCTGAGGGCAGCCCTCACTGGCTTGCACTGCCGGGGCTTTCCTATAAACTGTGGTCTTCAGAGCCTCAGCTCCTCTCCCAGCTCCCCTGTGCTGGAGGTCAACCACAGTTAGGGGCATGTTGCAAGGGCCGTTACTCACTTCCTCCTTCTGTCCGTTGGGAGCCATCTCACTTTGCCCTGAGTGGCTGGTGAGGTGTGGATAACCTCTGCCCGCCCCTCCCCTCAGTATCTAGGCAGCCGGACTCCCGAGAAAGTGAAGTTGAAAATCCTGGAGCTGATGTATAGCTGGACGCTGGGGCTGCCTCATGAAGTGAAGATCACAGAGGCCTATCAGATGCTGAAGAAACAAGGTGAGAGCCAGGAATCTCCTGTGGGGCAAGGGCCATCCTCTGCTGGGCCAGAAGCCAGGTCCTGGCCTCTTCTGCTCGGGCCTGCTCTAGCTGTTGTGTGGGCTGCGCAGTTCAGAGGCCAGATGGAGCAAATGGGCACCCTAACAGTCCCTGGGAGAGGGGGAGAGTCACTGCTGGTCTGACTGGTGTGGGGTGAAGGGGATTGTGACAACTACCTTCCTCACCAGCCCCCAGCAGTTGTGACTCCATAAGAGGTGAAATCCCCAGAATAACGGGGTTATGGCAGACCAGGACAGAGGGGGTGTTATTGTGATGCATGGAGTGACTGTGGTGATCTGCTAGTGGGGACCTGGTGATGCTATAGAAGAGACATGGTTGGTGCCGGGCGTGATGGGAGCACCCCACCCCGAAACTGACCCAGGAATGGGTTGGACCAGCCCCCAGAAAAGGTGTCCATTGTGTGAGGCCTAGAACAGGGCTTCCAGGAGTGAAGTTAGCAAAAGAGCGCTGCCCCAGTGACGTGAGAGCTGGGCCCGGTGATGTCTCTGCTCCTCTCCCCGCAGGTATTGTGAAGTGTGACCCGAAGCTGCCAGACGAGGCTCCCTTCCCCCTGCCTCCTCCCCGGCCCAAGAACATCATCTTTGATGACGAGGAAAAGTCCAAGGTGAGGGCTGGGCCTTCCTGCGTCTCCGCTCCCCCATCTCGGCCCAGGGAGCAGGCGGTGCAGCAGCAATGCCAGGAGTCTGTTCGCCTGCTGTGTGCTCTTCTCAGGTGTTTAGGGCCAAAGCAAACCGGTAGAAAGATTCCAGCTGTCTTCAGTGGGCTCTGAATCAGGCACTTGGAAAGAAACTTGCTGTTTGACCAGTTGAACCACTAAGGGCAGTACATGGGTACTCGTACGGCCTAACGCTGACACTTGTATGAACGAATAGCTGCTGCCAAAGTGTTACCAGGGGGATGGCTCCTCTTGCCATGTAGCACAAAGTGATCCCAGCTCAGAGCACAGGCAGGCTTCCTCTCCTTCCCCCCAGGGCACTTATGGCCCAGTCTTTTAACCCTTCCTTGAACCATCCAGCATCGGCCTCCCTCACAGCCAGGACACCAGGCAGATGAGCTGCTGGTCTCTTCCACTCTTGCCCTTAGATCAGGGGAAGCTGGCATGAGACTCCTCTGGCAAGTGACTCCATAGTAAGGCAGCCTGGTGTTACCAGAGTAGCCAGGCCTGGATCCCAGCCTGGCACACATGGTGGCAGGGCAGCTCCCTGCCTGGCACACGTGGTGGCAGGGCCCAGTGTTGACTGGACAAAGTGTTTGTAGAGAAGAGTCTGGAGAAGTGGCCTTCCCCTTTTCCTGAACATCCGCCAGTTGCTGGAACAGTTCCTGGGTGATGACTCAGAAGTGGGTGGAGGTGCGAGGAGTCCCTAAGGGAAGGGCTCTAGGTTGGGTGCCAACAGAGAGCTTTACTCCCAGGGCTTATTGATTGAGATTAACAATAGCAATGTTCAAACGTGCCTGTAGCACTCCTAACACGCAATTTGTGGCTCTTTCGCTGGTTAAAGCTGAACAAACCCCTCCCTTCCCCAGCCAGCATAAGACTGGCCATACTGACTCAGACCACAGGTCCCTCTAGCCCAGTGTCCTGTCTTCTGAGAGTGGCCAATGTCAGCTCCCCCAGAGGGAATGAACAGAAACAGGTCATCAAGTGCTCCCTCCTCTGTTGCCCATTTCCAGCTTCTGGCAAACAGAGGCCAGGGACACCATCTCTGCCCGTCCTGGCTCATAGCCATTGAGCAACCTATCCTCCATGAAGAGCACAGATGTGCTAGCACTGTGTTGTGTGGATCGATTTATTTTAGATCCAAGGGAAACCAGGACGCTCCAGAGAGACTTAACCACTTCCTTATTTATTACACGCTTTAAGCAGTTAATTCCCACCCGTTGGAACGCCGTGCACGGCTGTCGCCGGTGTGAAGGGTCTCTTACTTCTAGTTACAACGAGCAGGACCTGTGGGTCAATCCTGCTCACCCCCTCCCATCGATTCTTCTTACTAAGCCCATTTTGTAGCAAAGCGAGACTTGGTCGTTCTAATAATATTTACCAATTGATTACGTATTGTGTAGGATACCTAAAATACCCAGTAACCTATTTGGGGTACATCCTGCTACTCAGGATGTTGCAAAAACTACGTGCGTAGTTGACAGTTTTATGGCTGCATCTGTGATTTTTGCTTTTCAGAAACAGACATGCCAATACCAGGTTGCTTGTCATGCATTCTTGACATGGTCTCACGTACCATGCTTAGTCTGCCTTGTTATGCAAAATATTCCTGCCTCTCAAAGCTTCCCAGCCTTGCCTGTGTGTTTATGTGCACCAGACTTGTGACAAGCCTGGGTTTTGCCGGTTAGAGATCTGCGCTGTGGTCAAGGTAGGCATCACCATTTATTGTCAAGGCAGCGCTGTCCCGGCTCCCTTACAGACTGCAAACTGTGCGTAGACCTAGACTGAGTTCTATCAATTGTCGCTTCGCTCTGTTAATCAGGTTTCACTTTCTCTGTGCGGGGGAAGTCGTTCTCCAGCTTGTTCTGCCAGGGCAGACAAGACCTGAATTTCTAATGTAATCAAATGAGCAGGAAAAAACCTTTTTCGGGTAGAGTATTGGGGGAACCTTTGAGGTTCTTTCTTTACGTATCCGAAAGAAGCACACAAAGGCTATGTCTACACTCGCGGCTTCTTGCATCAGAAATATGCAAATGAGACTAAAAGTGGAATATCGCCAAGCCTCATTTGCATACCTAATGAGCCGCCATTTTTGCAGAAGAGGCTCTTGCGCCAGAAGGAGCGTCTACACTGCCCTTCTTGCATAGAAAACCCTCTTGCGCAATGCGTTCTTCCTGAAAATAATCGGTATGCGGCATTGCGCAGAGGGTTTTCTTGCGCAGAAGGCAGTGTAGACACTCCTTCTGGTGCAAACCTCTTCTGCAAAAATGGCGGCTCAGTAGGTATGCAAATGAGGCTCGGCGATATTCCATGTTTAGCCTCATTTGCATATTTCTGACGCAAGAAGCTATGTGTGTAGACATAGCCAAACAGCAGCACCGGTTTAGTTCTGTTGGCCTTTGCCACTCACCTCAGAAGTCATTTCAGATGTCCCGGTGCTGAGGGGGTGGGTGTCCCATTGTCAGTGATTTCCCTCCCCAGCCTTCACTCTGAGGTAATAGAACAGCCCCATCTGCTTTAGCCCTGCTGCCAGCGACCCATGCTGGGAATTGCTGTCTCCGCCTTAGGCTTCATGTCTCCCTGTCTCTCTTGCAGATGCTGGCTCGCCTGTTGAAAAGCTCCCATCCCGAGGATCTTCGGGCTGCCAACAAGCTCATCAAGGAAATGGTTCAGGAGGTGAATTTCCTCGTGCAGGCTGTCCCCAGGGTCGGGGCGCTGAGGATTTATACCCCCACCCACCCGCTGGAGAGGAGGAGCCTGGCACCAGATGCAGAGAGGTCATGGGATGGGGAGGAGCATCTGGCCAATGTGCTTGAATGCCCATACTGACCTGGCAAGCAGCCACTTCTCTGACATCAGGAAGGAGGCAGTAGGGGGGTGAGGAGAGGGATCCCTGGGATTTGTAAGCAAAGTTTGTTCTCCCCAGTCTCGTGAAGGGGGTCTGAGACTGGCTGTGGCGCCCTCTACTGGTGCCATCCCAGCTCCTGTGCCACACAGCAGGGTACTGGGTGGGCTCCAGTGTGACTGGACTCTCTCCGCCCAAGCTGAAGCAAGTCTGGGAGGATGCCCTGCGCTTGGTGCCCACTATTGTAGCCGCCCCAGGCCTGACTTGTGGGGAGAGAGGAAGTCAGACCCCCTCACCCATCCGCTCCTCCCGCCGCAGGACCAGAAGCGAATGGAGAAGATCTCCAAGCGCACAAACGCCATCGAGGAGGTGAACAACAACGTGAAGCTGCTGACAGAGATGGTGACCAACTACAGCAAGGGGGAGACGACGGAGAGCAGCGAGGATCTCATGAAGGTGAGCGGGGGCTGCCCCAGAGTCCTTCCCCTCTCTCTTGCACTCTGAGGTGAGGTCGAGGGGCCCCAGGGTGAGAGGGGCTTTTACTCTGCAGCTCCCTCCATCTCCCTTTCCCCAGCCCCTCCCGAGCGCTTTCCCAGCACCCACCTCTGCCCCCTCTCTCCCTCAGGAGCTGTACCAGCGCTGCGAGCGCATGAGGCCCATGCTCTTCCGGCTCGCCAGCGACACAGAGGACAACGATGAGGCGCTAGGTGAGCTGAGCTGCCCCCCTCACTTATCCCTCCACGGAGCCCCAGCCCTCCTCCCCTTCAGCTGAGTCTGACACCACATTGCTACCTAGCACCCAGCCTGCACCCCCCTCCCCACCCTGCCTGCTGGGCCATCCAGCTGGGGCAAAGGGAGCCGATCAGCAAGTGGCACTGCGGGGGAAGACCAGCTGTGCATGGGGCATTGCCAGACAGTGACTTTGGCGGCACCTATGTTGACCCCTTAGGAACACGTCATTGAAAGTGCAGGGTTGGAGGGGCGTGTGGCAGATTGGAGGATACCCCGGGCATTGAGTGTGTGCTCTGGGCCATGGGGCTGCTCTCTGGGCCATAGTGAGTCTTTGCCACAGCTCACTATCGGTTCCCTGCTCTCCTCTGTCCCAGTCTATAGAGGGACAGGGAATGCCGAGGCCTGCACAGGGCACGTGGCCGGGCTGCCCCTGGGCACGTCCCTGCCTCTTCTGCCTTCAACTTCCCCGCCCCTTCTCTTGCAGCGGAAATCCTGCAGGCCAATGACAACCTGACCCAGGTGATCAACCTGTACAAGCAGCTTGTAAAAGGAGAGGAGATCAATGGAGAGACAGTGGCTGGCCCTCTCCGAGGTGAGCCCTGAAGAGGGAGCTAGTGGGAAATCCAGTGAGGTGAGGGGACAGACGGGCAGCCCAGGGGAGGTGCAAGGGTGCAGTCCGGGGCCTAGAGCAGGGTCACTGGAAGGCTGAGGTGAGGCAGACACTTGATGAGCCAGATGACATGGAGGAGATGTGTTGGGAGGGGAGGATCAGAGATGGTGGGGGAGCCTGCAGCCAGAAGGGGAAATAGGGATGGGTGTGAGCGTGAAAAGGCGGATTGGTGATAGGGATCTTAGATACCGTTACATTGAATAATCATGTGACCACAACAAATCTTATCGGTCACATAGTTATTCAATAGTCCCTGGGGGTGGGGCCAGCAGGCATTGCGCTCCCAGCCCCACTCCCCTGGGAGCCCCTTAGCAGGGCAGGGTGGCAGCAGCCTCTGTCCACAGGGGGCCCAAGCAGCATGGCGGGGGAGGTGGCTTCATGAAGCTGGGGCTCATGGGGAGCCAGATTTTAA
Source organism: Rafetus swinhoei (assembly GCA_019425775.1). Classification (NCBI taxonomy): domain Eukaryota; kingdom Metazoa; phylum Chordata; order Testudines; family Trionychidae; genus Rafetus; species Rafetus swinhoei. Next base: position 256,266,084 of record CM033437.1, read on the forward strand.
GCCGATCCCCCCTGGAGCACCGGCTCCTGCCTGCCCCTCCCCCCGTCTCTGTGGGAGGCAGCAAGGGGGAAGGCAGGCAGCTCCGCAGAGCCGGCATGCGCAGAGAGCCGGCTTAAAAGTTGACTCCCTGTGCATATTGGCTCCCGCCTGCCCCATCAGAGGCAGCAGCACGGGGAGGAGGGGGGGACAGGCAGCTCCGTGGGATCCGGTGCTCTTAAAAGCCAGCTCCTTATGGACACTGTCTCCTATCTCCCCACCCCTTTGCTGCCTCTGTTACAGAAGCAGCAAGGTGGGGGGAATGCGAGTAGTCATTAGGATTAACCTATCAGACTTATTGGTTAATCATTTACACAACTAAACGCTAACATCCCTAATTGGTGACCGAGCCAGCTCCCCCCAGAGTGAGCAGATTAAGGGAGAGACTTCTCTCTTCACTGCTGCTCAGTGGTCAAAGCTCCGTGTCTTCCCTACAGGCAGCACCTCAGCGCTCCTGGACCTGTCGGGACTGGACATGCCAGCACCAGGCCCCTCCTACCCAGCCTTACCCACCCTGTCGGGTGGCTCCATGCTCCCTGTGCCTGACCTAGCCAGCTCGGTCTCCCTGCTGGATGATGAGCTCATGTCTCTGGGTGAGGAGGGAGAAAACACGGTGTGGTCTGTACAAGAGCAGCACCTTGAGGAGAGAGAACTGCTGGTGGGGAAGGCTGATGGTGGGGCGGGGATGCCTTCCAGCGTGGGCAGTCCCATTTGCACTAGCGGGGCTCGAGCTAATGGGCTGAAAATAGCAGAAGGGATGTTGTGCTCCTGTGGAGCCTCAGGCTAGCACCCAAGCACAGACCCAGGAGACGTGAGAGCCTGAGCGTCAACATCTGCCGCACGGGTAATGCTAGAGCTGAGCCCTGCTAGCATGATCCATCTGCCCCGGCTGGGAGGGCTGCTCTCCGCTGCAGTGTGGACATGGCCTGGCAGACCAAGAGATTCCTGCTCCGCACTGCCCTGTGGGAAACCCCTGTTCACATCTGAGTCCTGCCTTGTGAGCACCTGGCGAGCAGCTCTCCTTTCCTAGAGCAAAATCAGCCACAACACACAGCAGCTAAGTGTTACAAACCCAGAGCAGTGGGGATCTCTGCCCTGCCTCTCCCCCCCAACTCTTTCCCTAGGGGTGCAGACGTTGCTTTGGGGAGCTGCCTTGTACAGACACATTGCCGAGAGCCGCGCCGGGCTGCCGACACAGAGGAGATCCCAGGGAGGTTGTTGTGGCACTTTGAAAATGGGACACAGGCTCCTAAGTCACTTAGGGGCTTTGGAAGATGTTCCCCTCTGTCTGCCTCTGCAGGCAGGATCGTTAAGTGATGCTAGTGCTCTTCTTTGGAGGGGCCACGTTATGCCGTTGACTCTCATGGGTCCCTGCCTGTCCCCCGGGTGCTGAAGGGCAGCTGAATAGCTGGGAACCAGAGAAAGAAGCTAATGGAGAGCAGAGAGCGACCAGACCTAATGGGGCTGGAAAGTAGGGACACTTGGTTGTCTTCCCTGCCCTCTGTCCCTGTGTGTCTTCTCCGTCCCAGCTGCCCACCTCTCAGGCTGTCTTTGGAGCCCCTGTTTCAGTTATTGGCAGGGCTCTTCTCATGTCGGCTCTTTGCTTCCCCTCCACAGGACTGAATGAGCCGGTCCCTGCCTCCGCCCAGGCCATGGACAGCAGTGACTGGAACAGTTTCCAGGTACCAGCCTGGGAGCAGAGGGTCAGTACTTTGTGAGAGGGGGAGTTTCCAGCCCTGCTGGAGGAGACAGTGAAGTTGAGGCATCATGGGATACGTCTCCACTACAGAGAAGATAGAAGTTGCCACTGTCGATCTTCCAGGGTTCAAATGAGCAGGTCTAGTGAAGACAGCTATTTCGAACTGAGAGGGGATCTCTGGTCGGTGCCGCTTCCACGGGGAGTAAGGGAAGTCGACGGAAGAGTGTTCTCCCTTTGACTTCCTGCAGCGTGGACAGCGCCAAAAGCCGAGTTAAGCTACTTTGACTTCAGCTACACAATTAACGTAGCTGAAGTTGTGTATCTTAATTCGACCTTGTCCTGTGGTGTAGATGTACCCATGGTTACAAGGGGCAGTGGTGCTTGAGCACTGGGAGTAGTGAGGGAGCGTGTGAGGCAGTTGGGAGTGCGGGGAGTGTGATGGGGACGGCACGTGGGGCACAGAGAGTGCAGTTTGTGGGACAGAGGATCTGGGGAGGGAGCAGAGGCTTACACAGTGCACAGTTCAAATGCTAGATACAGACCGGCTGTTGAGCCAGGCCAAGCCTTGCTGTAGTACCCTCTGCCTGTCATTGCAGGATAGCGGTGAGCCCAGCCTGCCCTCCATCCCAGATGCTCCAGCACCCGCCCCAGGCCCTTCCCCTCTCACCAGTGGCCTGGATGACCTGGATCTACTGGGGAAGACTCTGTTACAACAGTCCCTGCCTCCGGAGTCTCAGCAAGTCCGATGGTAAGAGCCAGGAGCCAGGGTGAGGCACAGACAGGATCAGCCGGCCTTTCCCTTGCCCTGTCCCAAGATATCTCTCTTCCGCCCCCAGGGAGAAGCAGCCGCCTCCCCGGCTAACGTTACGGGACCTCCAAAACAAGACCAGCTCTGGCACCACGGTGACTGCCCTCAGCAGCACCCCCACACTACACCGGGGCGTCTCCCCGAGCCCCACGGCCTCCCTGCCCCTACCCTTGGAGCAGCCTGCCCCTGCCATGCTTCCGAGAACCACTCCCACGCCGGCCGGAGCTATGCCGCCCCCGCTGGGGCTCCCCACTCCCACATCCCCCCAGGAGATCTCGCTGGCAAACATCACGGTGCCTCTGGAGTCCATCAAACCGAGTGAGTGTGGAGGAGGAACCCTCCCCTGACTGGGAGTAGGAGAGGGGCCAAGGGGATTGGTTGTCCCATCTGTGGGTTTCCATCAGTTTGCAGAGCATGATAGGCTGTGCCCAGGGCCCATCTCTCTGCTCCTACTGACACTGCTCCCTGGCCTCTCCTCCCTGCAGGCAGCATCCTCCCGGTGACGGTCTATGACCAGCATGGCTTCCGGGTCCTCTTCCACTTCGCCCGAGACTCTCTGCCCGAGCGGCCTGATGTGCTGGTGGTGGTGATCTCCATGCTCAGCACGGCCCCACTGCCCATCCGCAACATTGTCTTTCAGTCTGCCGTTCCCAAGGTAACGGTCCAACAGGAGGCCGGACCCTCTGGGAGGGGGGTGTCTTACAGCTCCTGAATCTATCTTGGGATCTCGCAAAGGCTGTGTTCCTGCTTCACCTCACCTTCCCACAGCAATGAGAACGGTCCAGAGGCTGCTCGGGTCTGGTGGGCCAACCCATCTCTCTCTGAAAGGGGCCAGACAGGTCACCCAACAAGTGATCTCATTGGTGGTGGGCCAGGGCCCAGTCCTTCAGTCTGTATCTCCACAGTGCAGTGAAGGCAGATTTGGGGTGAGGAGGGCTCCAAGTTGGGGGCTCAGTTCATTCCTTCTCTCCCCCTCCCCCCCAATAGTTGTGTCCCCCCAACCCAGTGGATGGAAATCTGTGGCTTCCCTCCTACCCAGCCTTACTCTGTGCCTGAGAGTCAGGAGGTCGGGCTCTCGTCCCAGCTCTGCCACTGGCCTGCTGGGTGACCTTGGCAAATTCCTTCCTCATAGCATTTCTCTCTGAAAATCTGGGCAATAATGTGTCACCGTGGGAAGCACTTTGAGATCCGTGGGCAACAAGGTCTGTGGGAGAGCTAGGAGGTTACCAGCAAGGGCTGGGAGTGACTGACTACCCTCTGGGGAATTTGACTTGGGCACCTGGGATGGGGGGTGGGTCTGTCAGAGCTTGCGCTCAGGTTTTGACAGCTGGGCCTTATCACTCTCCCCTGTGTGACACTCCTGGTCTCTCACTCCTGCAGGTGATGAAGGTCAAATTACAGCCACCCTCAGGGACAGAGCTCCCGGCATTCAACCCCATCGTCCACCCAACGGCCATTACCCAAGTCCTGCTGCTCGCCAACCCGCAGAAGGTAAGGGCACCTCGCCTGTTGCACACAACCCTCTGGTGCCTCTCCCTGACTTGCAGCTCCCTTCTTCTCTCCCATGCTCACACCTGCTCTCCTCAGCCCCTCTCACCGCCCTGCGTGTGAGTCCCTAAACCCACATCCCCCGCCTCCTGACAGCATTTCCCTTCTCTTCCCTTCCCAGGAGAAAGTGAGACTACGCTACAAGCTGACCTTTACCATGGGGGAGCAAACCTACAATGAAATGGGGGACGTGGATCAATTCCCCCCTCCAGAGTCCTGGGGCAACCTCTAGGGTCGTGGCTACTTCGCTTTTCCTGAATCCCAAGGAGTCCGTGTGCCTGCTGTCTGGAGTGCCCTGGGGCTGGCTCGTGGACTCTGGAACTAGCCACGGAGGGCCCGGGGCCAGAGGCAGCATGTGTGAGGGCTGGTGGATGAGAGCGCAGCCAAGGAAAGGAGGGTGTCGGCTCAGTGTGGGACAGGGCACCGGGACAGAGCGAGGAGCTCTGACCGCCTTCCGTGCTCTTCTAATCCAGCCTCCCATCCTGCTCCTCCTCTAACCCCACTTTCCCTTCAGCAGCCGGCGTAGTGATCAGCTGAAGGCAACACTAACCAACCCTGGCCAGGGCAGAACCCTGGGATCTTCCCTCCTCTCCTGATGTGGGGACTTTGCTGCTCCCCAACCCCGCCCACTTCAGGCTCCCCATTCAGTACTCCTAGCAAACTCCGCTCTGCGGGCTTGGGGGCTAAATCTTTGGGGCTTTCCATTTGCAGCCATGCCCCAAGTCATCTCTCTCCACCCCACCATGATTTCCTGGTACCCATGTTGGCATCACCCCAAGAAACCGTGTGGAGCAAGGCGCCCTAACCTTCCTTCGCTGGAGAGCAGCATCCGTCCCTGTTGAGGGCAGGCTTCCCAGGGTCCCTGGCTTCTGCCTGAGGCCACAGCTGTGCTGAGGAAGTTGGCTGCTCTCTGGAAAGGGAGCACAGTAACGCCAGCAAGGAGTTGTTAGGTTCCTGGCTCCCGGCCACTGACTCAAGCAGGGGAAGGAGTCATGGAAGTGGCTGTGCACCCTCAGACCCTGTCCCGCTGTAGGTCATGGGGGGTGGGGTATGCCATATGCAAGAAGGAATAGCAGGAAAGCAGCATGGCCTTGGGCAGCGGTGAGGAAGAGGAGCAAGTATTAAACATATCCACACCCCTGGGCTTGGCTGAGGCTGTTCCGACCCATAGGCTGCCCTCCCCACCTGCTGCAGGAGCCTGGGATGGGAAGTAGCTAACGCCTTTCTCCCATCTTGCTGTTTGAACTCGCCTTGGTTTGTGGGCTTTGCTTCCTTCCTCGTGTGACGATGGGCACCAAGGGAGCCTGCGCCAGTTGCCTCAAGGGATGCAGCGCCTGCAGCTGCCTGAGGATTGCAAAGGGGGCCCTGCTGAGGGAGCTCCGCTTGTCTGTATGGGGGAAAGGGAAGGGGCATTTCTCAGCACTGTTACTGAAGGAGCTGACGCTGCGGGCTAGTGATGAGGGAGCCCAGATTCCAGAGGGCTCTTTGAAGGGAGCTGGGATGCTCCTGGTGCTCCATCCCACTGAATCCCCATGCATCGGGGATCCCAGCAAGTCAATCACTGTGATGCAAAACTGGATTTGCTGGACCATGATGCAGGTATGGAGACGAGCGGATGGATTAACAGGGGAGCTCTAAGCGACATCCTTCCCGACCACACCCTCACCTTGCTGATCTGCTTGCAGGCTGCACTAACCTCTCTTTCCCTGTCCAGGCTCTGTGCTGAGAAGGCTCCCTCAAGTTGCAACTGACCTTTGCATCATGAGCAAAACCCCTCCTTCGAGAGGGAGCCGGCATAGGAGCCTTGCCTAGGAGTGAGGGCTGCATGCAGATGTCAGAGGCCAGCCAGAGGGGCTGTGCTTCCATCTTGGGGAATCAGAATTGCTCTGGGGCGGCTCGGAGCCTGGTGGAACATGGGAGTGAGAGGACGGGCTGGAGGGAAGGTCTCTGAGCTGAGGCTCTGCTGTGTCTTATTTTCTTTTCTGGTCTCTTTCAGGGGTTTTGTATGGATTTTCTTTGCAGATCTTGTTGGTTCTCGAACAGACTTGTATATATTTTCGGTGCAAATTCTGTACATGGAAAAGGATTTCAAAAGCCGCCCGGTGCGCGAAATCTGCTGTATTTATGGGAAATAAAGAGTGTTCTTTCCTGATGTCTGTCAGGGCTTTCCTGAGCCATACTTGGGCTGAGGGCCCCTTTTGTCACCAGCAAGCCCAGCATCTGTCAGCCATAGAATCTCTGCCCCCTGCACGCTGTGTCCCTTCTCCCTCTCAGCTGAGGTGAGTGCCCCCTACTGGAGCCCGGGGCACTTTTCCATCCCCACTGTGAGGATGCATCTCCATGCACCCAAGCCTGGGGAGAACACTGCTAATATGCTGGAAGCGTTCCTGTTCCCTCTGCCCGTTTCAGAACACTGCAGCATGGATCCCAGTAACGAGAGGCAGGGCTGGGTGGTGCTTGCTCTGCGACGCCAAACCTGGCCTTGACACTCACCCTAGCTCAGTGGTAGCCTAGCCATGGAACTCGGGAGCCTCCCTGGACCTCAGACACTGAACTGCCCAGTGGGAGCCAAGTACCAGGGCAAACGAGAGCAGTGAATCCTCTGGTTGGCTAGCTGGGCTGCCCTAGATTTCGTGGTCCTGGCTCGTGGGACAGAGAGCAGTCGCTGCCTTTTGGGGCTGGAACGTGCCTCCCTGTTTTCTGTGCAGGGTTGAGCACAGGAAGAGCTGGCTGCCAGCCCTGCTGCTCCCCATGTTGGAGGATGAGGGGGCTGAGCATTGGCCCTGTGGAAAGGAGTGCTAGGAACTCCTGTGCCAGGGTTAATCCTACCTTCAAGCCCCTTCACTGAACCATTTTGGGCCAGGCTCAAGTGCTGTTTGTAGCCGGGTGGCTCAGCTGACTGCTAGTAACTGCCCCCACTTCCTCTTCCCCTGGGTTTTTCTGTGGGAGCCCCTGTAGCGGCTGCCACAGTGGGTCTCATAACTGTGCTGTGAGGCCCCGGTGGCCTTCTGGCAGGCTGGGGAAGATGGTTGGTTTTGGGAAGTAGCAATAAAGGCTGCAACTTGGGAGCGGGCTTTTTGCATCCCTGTTGCCTTGTGTCTCAGACAATGGGGCTGGCCCAAGGGCTGCGTGTCTACTGCCAGTTCCCCCATTAAATGTCAGCTTGGGCAGCTACTGAAGTCCATGATGCACAGATTGTTTGGCGCCTCATTCCCAGGCCAGGGGAGGCCTCGCTCAGTGGATCCCATAGCAGACGGGTGTGACTGCTACTGGGGAGTTTCCTGACTTTACACAACCACTTCCCTTACACCTAGGGTGCCTGGGAGGCCTCTGAAGGCAGCAGCTCAGCAAGCAGCTTCTTGGCCTTTGATCCCTGTGGAGTCTGGATAAGGAGTCAGAGGAGCAGGGCCGTCATGATGTACCGCACGGAGACTCTCTCTGGGGTGGTCGTGTCTTTGGCCACTGTTGCCTGTAAGCCTTGCTCTGCTTTACCTATGTTCTAATCCCCCTGGGTCAAGTATGGTCCAGGATCTAGGGTACTGGCTTGCAAAGGCTGAGCCCTGGGTTGTGCTCTTAGCTCTGCCCTGAGCTACAGAGTGACCACCCCTCAGTTTTCCCAGCTGACAAATGAGCATGAGGCTGGGAGGAGATCTCTGGGTGCAGAGCAGTGTTCCCTGTAAGCTGTGCATGTGTGCGGCCGCTCAGGAGAGATTCCAATGAAGAATGTTAAAATGCATCATTTTTTTGTAAATGTGTAACTGAAATTTTGAGCGGTTATATGTTTTCATGGAGGGAGGAGGTGGCTCAAACAGATCTCTGCACCCCCTTCCCCGCTTCCTCTGATACAGAGGCAGCAGCATAGGGTGGGGGGCATGCAGCTCCACGGGAGCTGGTACATGTAGGGAGATGGCTCCCCACATGTACAGCTCCTGCCTGCCCCCCTGCATTGCTGCCTCTCATACAAAGGCCGCAGCATGAAGGGGGGCCTTTGTGTAGAACTGTGAAGGTTAACTGATCAGCCCAAGTTCATCAGTTAAATGTGTACACGATCATATCCCTAATTCAAATACTGCCCCGCTGCTTAACAGAGCGCCCACAGCTAGGTTTTTTGTTTCTACAGGTGGGGCACATTCACACACGCCTTAGTGCACACACAAATTTATTCTGCACGTGGATGGAAAAGTTTGGTGGGAACGCTGGTGCAGAGTACCATATAAGGGCACAGGAGCACTACTTATTTTAGTCCTAGACCATGCATGGGGATGGTCAGCTAGGTCACTTTTTCCTGCCTCTCTCCCTCCTTGACAATTATGCAGTGTGTTTCTTTATACGCGCACATGCACTCTGACCACTTCCTGTCCCAGCTTCTGAGCTCTCGCGCTGGCTGTGCAGGCTAGCTGCAGCACTCCCTGGCCCTCCACCACTCTCTGGACAGGCTGCTGCTGGCTGTGGGGGGTTGGGGATCATCTCACAAAAGGGAAAGAAAATCCTGGTCTAACAGATTATCTCCTTCTAGCATGCCAGTAAAATCAACAGGAGGGTAAGACCTGGGCCCTGTTGCCACATGTCCCAGAGCTCTGCTGCTACTGCTGCTGCAGGCTGTGGCTTGGCTCTGCAGAGGAAGGCACCAAGGGGGTTGCAAATCTCGCAGCTAAGCTCTGAGCTGCCCTCTGTTCTTGGAGCAGCGCATTTGCGACACTATGTTCCCTTGCCATTGGTTTGCAGCAGACGTGTGAGTGGGAGGTGCTGCTGTGCACCTTACAGCGACAGGGGTGGTGAACCCACTGCCACAGCCTCTCTCCAGGGTGCACATGCAACACCTAGGGACCCAGCATAAGCCCGCAGCACCGCGGGGGAGGAGGGAGTCCCCTTGCTGCAATGGCTGGGGTGCAGCGCTGGGGTGGGGGGTCGCAGGACCGGAATAGTGGCAGGAGCTGCAGATGAGATACACTGACAGCTGTTGGAGGAGATCACCCGGGACTGCCATTTATTATTGTAAGAGCCCCTAGAGGCCAGCGTGTCTGGTGCCCCGTTGGGCAAGGCGCTGTACAAACAGAAAGTGACCATCCTGCCTTGTGAGGAGTGAGATGGATGGGCAGCACTGGGGAGCAGTTGTGGCGGCAATAGAAGGGACTGTTGCTGCCCAAGACTGGGGTGCATTGGCAGTGCTGCAAGGGCTGCACAGAAATAGCAGCAAGTTCAGGGTAGGAGGGTGATGCACAAAGGCCTGTGGGCGCAGTGTGGGACTGGACTGGACTAGCAGGAAGCGCAGCAGCTCGGGAGCAGAGCCGGGTGCAGAAGTGGTGTGTTGGTTTACTGGTAGTTTCAGGGGAAACGATGGTTTGGCTTGAACCAAATCTGAAAATTGCAATAACAGAAAAAAAATCAGCAAATGGAAGTAAATCCAGTCAGGCCGAAGGGAGCACGCTGCTGGACCCAAACCGTTTTGGTTCAGGCTGTTAGACAGCTTCATAGAACAGGAGAAGAAAGTGCCCTCCCTATAAAAAAAGGCTGAAACTTGTAACTGTTAGCAGTTAGGGCATTTATCTGGCTCCTTCGCTTCCCAGGTTTGATCTCCCCACCCCCCTTCCTGATGTGGAGAAGGGATTTGAATGTGGGTCTCTCATTAGCTTGGGAGAAGATCCTACCCACCAGATTAGAGTCATCCTCCCTTGGTTTTGCTGAGGGGTAGTCATTGTCCTTATGGATAGCCATGAATTGCCTCAATTAATAACAAGGGCTAGTCATGGAGTGGGGGTGGAGGGAACCGTGTGACTGACTCCAGTGCGGGGGTTAGAGCACATGCCTAGGCAATGGGAGAGCCAAGTCCCTGCTCCATTGGCTAATTATTTACACAACATGGAACAGCTTCAATAGGAGCTGAGACTACCCCGTATTGCCTCTTGCTCTGGAGCTGGGCTGTTCCTTGTAGGGTGAGAGCACTAAGTTTGAATCTTTTCTTCACACCAGGCCGAGGGGGGTCTGAACCTCCTACTCCCCATGGGAGCACCTTGGCGACAGGGGGGCTAACAGAGGCCGGGGTTCCCCATTTTATGATGAGCACCTCAGTGTCAAAAAAACAAGGGCAGACCCTGGTTAGTGAATCTGTGTCAAATTCACCAGTGGGTTTGAGTGGACTGGAGCTGTATTTTGTGGTGATGTGAATCAGCTCATCTGCCCCAAAGCCAGGAAGGAAAGGCACTGGCAGAGTGGGCCGGGTATTCCAGGTCAGGTACAGCAGGGGGGCTGAGGCTCATGACTGAGGTGCATTGGCAGAGCTGTGAGAAGCCAGCATGGCACCTGCCTTCTCCATCTCTGCCTCTCGCTAGTGGAATGGATTTGCAGGGTCCCCGCATGAGTCTGCCAAGGCGTATGGAAGGCAGAGTAGGCACCGGTGGAAACAGCGGGTGGGAAACGAGAGGGAGAGTGTGTGGGCCCCATGCTCTGGTTAGGCTGCGGCGGGTGCTTGTTCTGCCTTGTTACATGTTTGCTGTAATAATATTTCCCCTTTAAGGCTTGGCTGAAGTTATTTATACTTGCGGGGTGGTGACAGGAACAGAGAGCAGCACCAGGAGCCCTGACTGCTCTTACCTGCTCGGCAATGACAGGGTGGGGGTGAGGGTGGGACCCAGACCAGAGAGGAAACAGAGGAGAGACGGAGAAGGAAAGAGAAGTGAGAGAAGGAGAAAAGGGAGGCAGGAAACCCAAGAGTGAGGGAAGCAGGGCAGGGAGGAGAGAAAAGGGCGGGAGTCCGAAGCCAAGTCAGAGTGAAGAGAAAGAGGGGGAGAGGAGAGAGGGAAGTAGAGAGAAGCGGGCTGTCTCCTCCCATGACAAGTGCAGCTGGCTGGTGCTGAGTGGGGGAAGCCACTCGGGGGGGTGGTCGGTGCTGTGCTCTCCTCTCCACTCCCAAGATGATGAAGAGGCAGTTTAATCGGATGCGGCAGCAGCTCTCCTATCCCAGCATCACAGGACGGTAAGGACCCAGCCTTAAGCCTTTCATCCTCCAGCTGGTGGGGCTGACGGGAGGGCAGGAAGCTGCACTGGAGAGCATTTCGCAACCCCTCCCCTCCAGCCTTTCAGCGGCACATGGGCCAGAGACCCAGCGCTGTCCAGGAGCCAGGGCAGGAGCTGTGAGGACCACCCAGGCCCTGGGTGGAGTGATCATGGGAGGGGCTGGGGGAGCTGAGAGCAGCCTGTTTGGGAAAGCTTTAGCAAAACCCTAGGAGGACTTGGTTAACTCAGACTTCCCCTAGCCCTCTTGGCTGGGGGAGTTGGTGGGACACAGCAATGCTGCTCCGTAGTGACTCCCACTGCTCCAAAAAAGCCAGGTTAACAAGTAGGGGCTGGCTGGGCTGGCTCCACTTGTCCTGCTGGACTGAGCAGTGGGGCCCCTCCATCCTGTCAGGCTCTGAATGGCCCTGGAAGCTCAGCTGCGATGGTGTGACTCAGACCCATGACAAGTAAGACAGGTGTTGACCCTTATCTGGACAGGTGAGGCCAGGAGGGCCTGTCGCATTGTGCCCCTCTGTGGGGAAGCACGGCAGTCACAGTCTGGGGCCAGGGAAGTGGGGACGTCAGCAGCAGAGGGAATCCTCTGGCCCCATTGGGGGAAGAGAGGAAGATCAATGCAGGAGGAGGAGAAATAAGACTAAAGGCACATTCCCTGCCATGGTTTCCCTCCCTCCATTTGGAGCTGAATCCTACACACGGTGCCAGGGGAGCTTCCTCTTGTGTCCTTCAGGGTCTCAGAAAAGCCTGCCTGAGGAGGTGAGGGGTGGCAGTAGGCTAGTGAGAGAGGAGGGGGCTCTGGGCATATGCTGCTCTCCTTTCCTCTCTGGGTCTCTAACTACATTTCCATTTCCATTCCGGCCGCTCCCCAGCTCAGGGCCACCTCTGCTTTATAGTTTTTCTCTCTGTCTAATTGTTCCCCTTGCAAAACCTTGGGTGCCCTGGCAGGGCTGGGCTCGCCAGTCTCCGTTCCAACCCACACACATGCTTTGTTGTTTTAATGTCAGGCAGTTGAGAATGGCTTCAACCCACCTCACTGTTTGCCTGAGGCCAGGGAAGTGGGTCTTTCACTGGGAGTGGTAGGTATTTCTGCTGCTGGCTCTTTCCTCCTTCCTCTTGCCTTGCCCCAAAGCAGTCCCCTCCCTCAATTCCCCCTCGCCTCCGTAAGAACTAGGGCAGTGGCAGGGCCTCTCTACTCCCTACCTCCTTTGCATTAAAGGGGTGTCCCAGCTGTGCTCAATCAGGAGATTTTAGGGTCCAAGATCTGCCCAAGTGCCTAGTGATTTTCAGTGCACAACCCCAAGGTGTCTTGAAGGACCCTGGTTATTAGAGGGCAGGAACTCACCATTCCCTGTCAATCAAGTATCTTTTGTGAGGTGCCCCAAATCACTAGGTGCTTCTGAAAATGTTGGCCTAGATCCCTTGTTTAGCAGAGAAGGAACCTGCGTGAAGTCTCCCAGTGCTGTTACTGCCTCATGCCCCCTTGGCTCGCAGGCTGGGAGCCATTTTCATGCTTCACATCCTCTGTCCATGGGCTCACCTGCAAGCTCCTCTTAACCTGAGACATGATGACCCGGGACCAGAGCAATGGGGTTTGGTGCCCTCCCTCCATGCCCCCTGTTACTGCCTCATGCCCCCTTGGCTCGCAGGCTGGGAGCCATTTTCATGCTTCACATCCTCTGTCCATGGGCTCACCTGCAAGCTCCTCTTAACCTGAGACATGATGACCCCAAGAAACAGCTGAGCTCCTGACTGAAGACTTGCTGCAGGTGAGGCCTGGTTCAGTCCACAGGCATGTGTGGGCCTGTGCCTGCATGTGGGGCAAACATCTGGTGTGTCTGCGTGTGAAATACTCTCTCTCTCTCTCTCTGTTTACCTAAGTCACAGGGCAGCCTCAGCCTGGATTGTTCTGTATCCTGGAACGATGCCTAGGTGCAACAGTGGGGGCCAGACCTCTGACAAGCCTCCCTGATTGCATCAGGGGGAGACAGAGTAAACCTCAAGCCTGAGCAAAGCAGCCCAGTGCTTGGTGGGCCTTGTCTCCCATGCCAGCTCTGCCACTGAGGCTTTCTCTGTACTATGTCCCAAGCCATGTTAGGGAGCCCAAGTACAACTCAGCCTTAGCCATGCTGGAATGTGGGTTGGTTTTGCCTGTGTAGACCAGACAAAACTGTTATAACCTCATAAGGAAACCCTGACGTAGGTCTGTCTGGTCTCCACAGGCAAATCAAGCAGTGGTAGAACAGGGTCACTATGCAAACGGGCTGTGCTTGTAATGTAGGTGTACAGCTGACGGATAGGTGGGATGGAACCTTGGTCCTTAGGGGCTAAAGCCATGAGCCTCTACTACTTGAGCTAAAAGCCACCTAGCACTTAGCTAAGGCTGTAAAGCAGATGTGTCTCTCCCTTTCCCAGTGCCTCTGGGTTACATAGGCAAGGCCTGAGAGTCCATCCTCTCTGGCAGTGGGGTGGGACAGAGAGGCAATGCCTCATCAGGCCCCCACAAGACACTAGAAGAACGTGGGTGGGTGTCAATAGGCAGAGAGGGTCCTACTGTGCCCTCCACATTGGAGGAAAAGAAGCTGTCTTCCCTCAACGGGCAGCTGTCTCCTCAGCTAGGAAACCCCAGCAGAGAGACCCATGGCAGCCCTAGAACCTGGTACGCTGAGAGGTGGATGGGGATGGAAGGCTTTGCCCCAACCCCTCCCCCCATTTCCCAGTCTCTCTCCCTCTCTCTAGATTGAGCAGCGAATCGAGCCAGCCAAGCGGGCCGCGCACAATGTGTCCAAGAGGCTCCAGGCATGCCTGCAGGGGCAGTGCGGTGCAGAGATGGACAAACGTGTGGTAAGCACCTCTGCCCGCTGCTCTCCGCTAGCTGTGCTGCCTCGGCAGCCTGTACAGGAAGTGGCTGTCAGCTCCTCCCACAGCAGTCTGCCCCAGCCGCTCTAGGAGCAACTCTGTTGGATGCAAGATGCTTCTAGGGTGCAAAGCGCCACCCGAGACTTCCTGCGTGTTGCAGCTTCACATCTATTCCCCTGCACCTTGGAGAGTCTGGTCTGTGCTTTAGAGAGATCGGGGGGGATCTGATGGGGAAGTGAAGTGCTGAGCTTTCCCAGCTAGCTCACTGCTTCTGCTAGAGCATGGGGGCGCGCCTGGCTCTTACCGGGGGCCAGGAGTGGAATGGAGAACGTTTCTCCCCAAATCACTGTTCTGATCTGCTCCCCCATTGGGACACAGCACTTAGGGGGCTGGGGAATGGGACACAGCACCTTCTCCTCTATGTGGCTCTGGGTTCTGAGCTGGGCCTGAGTTTGGGAAGCTGTGTGTGCAGAGCACTACGATGCACAACTTTTCACCACAGGGTCACCTGCTCCTGTCTGAGATTAACACATACAATAGTAAAAACTTAAACAACAACAAATAGTTGGGTAGCACTTTAAAGACTAACAAAACATGTAGGTGGTACCATGAGCTTTCGTGGGCACAACCCACTTCTTCAGCTGGTCATCTGAAGAAGTGGCTTGTGCCCACAAAAGCTCATGATACCATCTACATGTTTTGTTAGTCTTTAAAGTGCTACCAGACTATTTGTAGTGTTTTAAGTTTATCCTGTTACAGAATAACTCGGCTACCCCCCTGAAGCTTTTGAACACACAATAGTCATCATTGTCTTCTTGTGCACTTGGCACTACAGGCAAGCTGGCCATTGCATTCCAGGGAGTGACTTGGCTACCCTCATCTATGGAAACTGCATTGGGGCTCAGCCTGTCTTCTCTGTGACTGTGCTTTGACCGCCCATGTAGTGTGCCTGTCCTAGCGTGAAGAGGTCCTGATCAATGTTCCCTCTAATCTTTTCCATCCATGTGTGGATTTTTTCCACCCGTGTGCAGAATAAATGTTATGTGCACGAAGGCATGTGTGGCTGTGCACCACCAGGAGAAACAAAGAATCTAGCTGCGGGCGCTCTGCTAATCAGCTGAGTGGTGTTGGAATCTCTCGGGAGTGGCCGCACAGGTGCTCAGCTTACAGGGAACTCCGGTCTAATCACACTCCAGTAAAGGGAATCTCTTCCTCCATGATCCAGCCCCCTCCACTCTAGCATTCTAGGATGGGGCTCACAGCTCCAGACTGGATGCTGAAGGAGGACTTTGCGCTCCAGGGCCCTCCACTGGGGAGATGGGTTGGTGAGAAAGAGGCAGGATGGATCATAGCCCCTCGTGTCTCACCCCTTGGCTTCTGCTTTGGCTCTCATCCTGGGGAGGGAGATTCCGAGGAGGGACGGGGAGGCTGGGAAGGATGTGATATGTGTCCTGTGACCAGGCACTTCTTTGGCAGGCCCTGCCCTCAGCAGGGTGTGGTGCTGAAGATGTCAGTCACACGTCGGTGGGGAAGGGGCTCTGCTTATGGTTTTCTTCCCCCCTTTCTCTCTCCTCGGCTCTGTGCAGAAGAAGCTGCCCTTGATGGCTCTGTCCATCACTATGGCTGAGAGCTTCAAAGAACTAGACACCGATTCCAGCCTTGGGTAAGTGCCCCCAGGGAAGAGACTAAGGAGCCCTGAAAAGTATCAGTCCATACTGTACACCAGGGCACCGGTCCCGGGGTTCATGCTCCCAGGCTGAGCCTCTGAGCTCTCGCATCGAGGTTCATACTGCCCAGCTGCACGGCAGCCTCCTGGTGACAGGATTCCCACTCTGCCTCTGAGCACACGCACTGGGGGATTTGTGCTCTCGACCTGCCGGTGCAGCAGGATCTGGGAACTGGTTCCTGGGATTGGCACGGCCTACCTCCCTCGTGCAGAACTCTGGGGCGGGGATGGGGGGGCAGAGTATTTTTGAGCCTGCTGTGATTCTCCCCTTCTATCCCTGCAGGAGAGCTCTAGAGATGAGCTGCTTCATACAAAGCATGCTGGCCAAGGTCCTGGCTGAGTTTGAAATCACCTTGGAGAGGGACGTCCTACAACCTCTGAATAAACTGAGTGAGGTAGCCCTGAGCTCACTCCTCCTTTCCTTTGCTTCCCCCTTCCCTTCTTTGCTCACTCTCCCTCCCTGCTTGTGCTCTCTCCACCCACTTCTCCCCGCTCTCCCATTGTGATTGCACAAAATGAAGCCGGTACGCAGCCAGGCCTGGCCCATGGGTGGGGTCTGTAACAACTCTAATCCCAATCTCCACTAGGAGGAGCTGCCTGTCATCCTGAAGCACAAGAAGAATCTTCAGAAGCTGATCTTGGACTGGAACTCCATGAAGAGCAGGTACTGAGCCAGGGGGAGGGTGGTGGGTGGCAGCAGAGACCCAGATGATTGCCCCCTTGAGAGTGGGGATGGGGGAAGGATGCTGACAGCTGCACCCTCAGAGCAGGGAGGGTCTATATCCCGGACATGCAAGGATGACTCCAGATGCCATGTGCACTCATAGAATCATAGAATACTAGAACTGGAAGGGAAGGGACTTCAAGACGTCATCAAGTCCAGTCCCCTGCCCTCACAGCAGGACCAAGCACCATCTAGACCAGTGGTCCCCAACGCAGTGCCCGCGGGTGCCATGGCGCCCACCGGGGCATTTATGTGCGCCCGCCGAATCACCTGGGCCGGCCCCGGTGCGTGGCACGTGCATGGTGCCAACCCCAGGCGCGTGAGTGGCCCCGCCCCCGGACGCGCGGTGTGTGAGTGGCCCCACCCCTGGACGCCCAGCCCGTGAGCGGCCCCGCCCCCGGGCGCCCGGCAGCCCCAAAAGGTTGGGGACCACTGATCTAGACCATCCCTGATAGATGTCTGTCCAACATGCTCTTAGCTAAGAATTCCCCCTTCTCCCTCCCCCCGCCCCCTGCAAGGCCCCAAAAGGGATGAATGTGAAGTGCCTTTGAATTCTTTGTTCCCTTCCTTCCCCTTCACACCATGATTCCCCTGGGCAATTTTTAGGGAGTCAACTTGACACTCTGAAAGAGCCTTGTTTCGAGGTGTTAAAACTGAGTAAAAAAAGGGCTTCCAATGACCCTTTTCCTGAGCACTGATCCGCAGGGAAAACACAGAGCTTTCTTGGATGAAGGCCCTTCCTGTTAAAGGCAGCGAGGATACAGCAGACCAGGCAGTTGCCTATGGCAGCAAAATCCTCAGTCCCTCCTCGTGTGCGTGGTGTAGGGATTATTTGCCTGTATGCCCACGGCCCCTAGGACAGGTCCTAGTTCCAGGAGTAGTGTGGGGGAGGGGGAGGGGGTTTCTCTATGTTCATGTGCTTTGTAACTCTGAATGAGCAAATCCTCTGCCTGGGGCAAGAATGGTGCCATGGAGGGTATAACCCACAAGCAAAGGCTCTGTCAAGGTGAGAGAGAAGGACAGCCCTGCTGCTTCTAGGCTCATCTACCTATCGGCCAGAGTTTTGATGTGGATGGAGGAGAGGGCTGGAGGGTCTGTGCCTGTCTGTTTACAGTGTCAGCGCCCCTAGTGTTAAATGCTATCAGGTTACAAGTGTGTCAACCCAATTCTTCTTTTATAACCCAAAGGCTGAACCAAGCTGTCAAGAGCTCCGGTAACAGCGCTGGCCCTGGCCCTGGCCCTGGGGCGTCCTCCGCTGCCATTAAACTGGAGAACCTGAAGGATGAGGAAGAGGAGGTGAAGCGAAGGGTGGAGCAGTGTAAGGTGAGTGGAAACCGAATCTGCACTCTTTGGGGAGGGGAAGAGATGACGCAAAGAAGGGGAAAGGAGGCCAGGTCTGGGTTCATTCTGCCAGCTGCGTGCCAATCCACTCGACTCCAATGGAGATGTCCTGGAAGGCCCCAGTAGCCAATCACTAGTTACAGCCTTCAGCTCTGTCTAGAGTGAGAAGGTTGGTCCAAACGCAGCCCGTCCCAGTAGCTTGTTGGCCTCGGTAAGATGGCTGTGTCCCAGATTCCAGCCGGCAGACTCCAATACCAGCCCCAGGCCCCGGTGCAACAGAGGTGTAACAGGTTTAAAGCAGCAGTGTGGTAGTCAGAGTGTAAAGCCACTGTGGGAGAGCTTGGTAGGGTGCTTACAGACACAGGCCTGGCTCTCAGCAGATCTGAATTCAGCTCCCAGCTCTGCCACAGACTCCTTGGGTAAGTCACGTCAGCTCTTTGGGCCTCTGTTCCCTGGAGATGACAGCCCTACTGTCCTCCCTGCATGTGTCTGTCTCCTAGGATCTCCAGACAACAAGCTCTTCCGAGCAAGCAAGGGCTGTCTCGTGCAGCACCCAGCGTAACAGCACCCTACCCCAACCCTAATACCAAATAGGGAACGTAGGGACTCATTTCCTGGGGGGGCTGAAGGGAGACTGCAAATGCTGGCTCGAGTAACCCCAAATCTAATGAGCCGGACTCTGCTCCTCTGGGCTGCTGTCTTTGCCTCCCCTCCCATCGCCAATAAGACTCCAGGCTGCCACGTGTGATTCCTCCTCCCCTCCCCCACACCTCTTGGTGTAGCCTGCCAGGTGATCTGGCTATGGGAGCGCTGTCTGGGTGGGAGGAGTGTGTGTGTGTGGCGGGGGGGTGGTTAACGAGGAGGTCTGTGGGGGAGAGTCCCTTCCTTGTGGTGGTGCTGAGAAGAAGGTTACTGTGTGCTGTATTTCCTCTCCAGGACGAGTACATGGCTGACCTCTATCACTTCTCCACCAAGGAGGACACCTATGCTAACTACTTCATCAAAGTAAGTCCCTTCCCTGCATGCTGTTCCCTCTGCCCACCTCCTTCCCGTTGTGTGCCGAGTCCACTAGAATCTCCACCTTGCGCTGGCCTCCTCCCAGTCCCATGATCCCACCAACCCACCATTGCTGGTGAAAGAGGCTTCTCCCTACAGCTCTCACTCCATCCTCACCACCCTCCTTTGCTCTGCACGTCCTGCCCGAAAGCATCGGGCGGTGACTCTGAGGTGCAGAGTAAAGCTGGGTTTCTCTGTGGTCTGTCTGGCAGCTGCTGGAAATCCAAGCTCAGTACCACCGGAAGTCTCTGGAATCCCTGGACACCGTCTTGGCAGAGCTGAAGGAGACCCATGGCCAGGCAGGTGGGTAGGATGAGCCGGGCTGGGGGAGGCAGGAGATTTTGTGGGTGGCAGAGCAAGTAGCTACACACACAGTAGATTCACTCCACTCCTTCCTCAGGGTCGCTGTAAGCTCCCACTGAGCCTGCTTGCTGGGGAGCTCTCCTCCTCTTCTCCTTACCCTGGGATTATACACACACAGCAGGGGCAGCAGGGCCGGTGTTGTGCTCCACACTGACCCCTGCTGACGTATCCCAGCCCTCGCTGGAGAGACCAAAGCTAAGAATATGAGATTCCCTCCACTCACTGTCCGCCACCTCCCTGCTAGGACTGTGGATCAGAGGGCAATTTACAGCCAGTTGTGATGAAGGCGGTTTTGTGATATGGGTCCCCTTTCCTGCTTGGAGATGACCTCATATCGCTCCACTCATTTCACACGGGGCTGGTTGGAGGAGCACTGATCCCTCCTCAGCCTGACTAGGCAAGAGACTCCAGTGGGGGGGTGTCCTTTATCCCTCCATTTCTCTGCTCTGTTCCAGATTCCCCTTTCCCCCTGGATACGCCGGTGTTGGGATATTATGGGGTGCCGTTGGAGACGCACCTGAGGACTTTGGATCGGGAGATTGCCCTCCCCATAGAAGCCTGTGTCATGATGCTGCTGGCATCAGGCATGAGGGAAGAGGTAGGTGCCACTTGCTGCCCAACTCCTCCCCGGCCAGTCTGTCCAGCCCTCACACTCTCTCTCACTTGTCTCCTCTAGGGACTTTTCAGGCTGGCAGCAGGGGCCTCGGTGCTTAGGAAGCTGAAGTGCAGCTTGGCCAGCGGCTCCAACGCACTGGAGGAATTCTATTCTGACCCACACGCTGTTGCAGGTAGGTGCTGAAGGCCCAGGGTAGGGGCACTGGAGACATTGGCTGGACAAGCGACAGCCCCAGAAGTGTGGCTTTGTCTCTAAAACAGTGGTTCTCAAACTGTGGGTGGGCTCATGAGATGATTATGGGGAGGGTGCAAGCAGTCAGCCCCTGCACACGAGGGGCCTCTGACCATCAGCTCCCGCCCACAAGGGGGTTCTGGCACAGCCATGTGTAGGGCTGACAGCCGGAATTCTTCAGAGAGGGCAGCTGGAGGACAGCAGCTGCTGGCTGAGAGCCCAGCTCTGAAGGCAGCACTGCCCCCAGCAGCTGTGAAGAAATTAAGGTGGCATGGTATGGAGGGCTCGTCACTGCCAGAAATAATTTCAAAACAGGTCCCAGCAATAAAAAAAAAACAAAACATAGTTTGAGAACCCTGCTCTAAATCATGACCCTTTGCCTCTATCTCAGGTGCACTGAAATCCTACTTGCGAGAGCTGCCCCAGCCCTTGATGACCTTTGAACTCTATGAGGATTGGTTTAAAGTAGCCTGGTAAGAGAGAACCAGAGAGAGGGGCATTCTTAGGCAGGCTAAAATCATCAAAAAGGACCCCTTCTGATTATGGATTCTTCAGCAGGGGGGTCAAACATAGGGGCCCCCAGGCTAGATCTGGCCCACATGATGTATTGAGAGCGTTCTGCCCAGAACCACTGGTGACTGCATTGATCACCAGCATCTCTGAGACTGGGCAGCATGCACTCGTCCATTCACATGACTGCCAGGAAGAGTTCATCTGAAGCCCTCCTCCAACACAAAGAGGGGTTGTGAATCGACCCTGGGAGTTTGGACTGAGTGGGCGGAGGGCTTTTGCTGAGCGGTGTTGTGTTTGTGCATGTAGCGAGGGAAGCAGTAACTGAGAGCAAGATGTCTAGACATTCTCCCCTGGGGAGAAGCCTGGGGAGAGGTTTTTGGGTCGGGGCAAACTGAAAGAGTGTTCTTGGTACTGTGAGCAAAAGGTGGTATTTCCAACTATTTGAGTTCTTCTGCAGTGTGAGGCACAGGATTTTGTACTTTCTTCATTGTAATTAAACAAAACTACATAAAAATACCTGACTGTCACCAATTTCTGCTCTCCACTGGACCGTCCCCCAGGGCCTCAAACTTTGACTAGCCTCCTGGGGTTATGTGAGGAGTGGGATCCGGTTTCCAAGGAGAGAGCATGTGAGCCAGTATTTCTGTGGATCAAGATGGAACGAAACATGGAAAAGGCTTGCAGTAATCAAAAATAGCCAGCAGTGTTTAAAACAAGTCCTAAAGCGGGGGTGGAGACTTCCCAAGAGGCATTAGGACAAGAGCTGAAGGTTTCCCAGAAAGGGCTGAGAGACAACTTGCAGGCCAAGATGAGATCCCCGTTGTAGCAGCAGCTATGAAGTGCCTGGGCAGTTTGGCAAAGCCAGCCGGAATGGTGAAACAGATTGATGAGGTGACCAACAACTGGACTGCCATAGGCAAACCAGTGGAGACTAAGCAAGCTTTAACCAACTGGGAATCTGCTGAGATGAGCTGCAGTGCGGACTTAAGGAGCTGACAATTCAGGTGCAGAGGAAATCAAAGGGTTGCTGACCACGGAGGAAAGCCGATGCCTGGATGAAGAACTGAGCCAGCTAGAGGATGTGGGTAAGACTGGATATTTACTAGTTTTCTACTTTTTTTGTAATCCACAGCAGCCCAAACGGGAGAGGTTGGTCTGTCCCAGTGTAGATGAGGCAAACCGCAGTATCTTTGAGGGAAAAGCTCCCTTGGAGGCGTCTATGGTTCAACTCTACGGTATAGCACCGATGGACAGCTGGGAGGAAGGACAGGAAGGGGCATTACTCACAGCCCACATGTGTGGCCCAGCTCTGATTGGGCTGCAGATCTTACCACTGAAAAATAGACTGTCTTATCCAGATCTGATATAAGCTCTTGACATGTGGTTTGGAGCTAACCATCAAACTGAGCAGGCCAGGGCCCAACCAAGAGCTAAAGCAGAGGGAAAGAAGAAACTCCATCTGAACTGGCAAAGACATGCATTCATGGCATATCCAGATAACACCACGGCCTTCCAGGATATGAAAATGGGCCAATTTATAGATCCTCAGTGGGACTTGGACTTGCAGAGGAGGATCAGTGAAAAGAGGCCAAAGATACAGCGAGAGGCTGGAGGACCTGGCCATGGAACTAGAATCTTTTCTTGCAGACATTCACCAGACAAGGAAGAAAGCAGCTGCTAGTGAGGAAGAGGGAAGCTCTGCATCTGATGTGTAGGATGAAAGAGGGGATTTTAATCTGGTTCATAGCTATATTGAATGATGAGAGAGAAACTGATATATTTGGTTTGGAAAAAAAGAGAAATGGACACATATCCAAATATTAAAGGAAACGGTTCCGTTAAATGCTGGCATGGTGCCTAAATGTCAGGCTGGCCAACACAGACAACCACGAGTGGCTAATGAAAGTCTCTCTCTCTCTTCTAGTTTGGGAAATGAGGGTACCCCAAGTTGAAAGGGCAAAGCTTGGTGGAAGTACCAGGATCAGCACCTACCATTTTTGTTTAGATGTCAGCATTTGAACAACAATCATGGGAGTTTGACTACAGTGGGATCAGCACAATGCACAGCAGTGATTGCCACTGACTCAGGCATGCCACTGAACCAGACATGCTAACACATCTAGGGAAGCAGGGTTCCAAAACTGAACCATCTAATGGGTTTCAAGTGGAGACAGTGACTGGGGCGAGGGCACCTGTCCCAAACCGAGTTTGAAAAAGAGACCACTGGAATCCGAGCAGGAAGTCTGGGTGGTTGACACAGTGCATGAGTTCATAATTGGCTTGCATTTCATTGTGGCTAATACCGGTGGGATCAGGGCCAGGAAAGGTGACTTACAGAGTCAGTCAGGGAAATTCTCTTTAAAGACAGGTGAGACAAATGGGGTATAGGCAAAGGCAATTGATTTGCAGTGAGAGAACTATCCTGCCCCAGGTATCTCACTTACAGGTAACCCACTAACACCCTCACCAGCTGCTTTGTTCTCCCTTCTTTGTTCTCCCCCCCTTCTACCTTCCTTTCCTCCCTCAACTTTCCTGAAGGGGAGTTCCAAAGAGGATGGAGAGAGGCTGTTCTCAGTAGTGACAGATGGCAGAACAAGGAGCAATGGTCTCAAGTTGTGGTGGGAGAGGTCCAGGTTGGATATTAGGAAAAACTATTTCACTAGGATGGTGGTGAAGCACTGGAATGGGTTGCCTAGGGAGGTAGTGGAGTCTCCATCCCTGGAGGTGTTTAAGTCTCGGCTTGACCAAGCCCTGGCTGGGTTGATTTAGTTGGGATTGGTCCTGCCTAGAGCAGGGGGCTGGACTTGATGACCTTCTGAGGTCTCTTCCAGCTCTATGACTCTAATTCTATGAAATTGGGAGGGGTGCAGTAGAGTTATAGCCATATTGGTCCCAGGATATTAGAGAGATGAGGTGTGAGATGTAATCTCTCTCTAGATATATAAAAAGTTTTTCCTGACAGATAACAGAATGTTCCTGACAGGTGACAGCATCATGTCATCACGTCCTGAGTGTCAGCAGTGTCAACGGGCACAGGCTCTCTCAGCAAAGCGAAAGCGGCCAGAGAGAGGGGAGTAGCCGAGTGTAGCGAGCAGAGGATGCAGCTCCCTAGTAGGTTTTATTGAACCAATTTCTTTTGGGGAGAGATGAGCCTTCTCCAGACTGGGACATGTACTCAAAGGGCAGGGTCACACTGCAATTGCACAGTTCTGCCATTGGCTTAATAACTCCACCTCTGCAGGGCATCCTCACCAGCAGCACTGCAGTTCCTCACACACCTTGTCTCTCTAATATCCTGGGACTGACAGGACTACAAAACCACTGCACGTGCCAATTTCTGCAATCAGCTGGAACGTCTCCAGGGCCCCAAACTAGAGTAGCTGCTCAAGTTGAAAGGTGTCAGTGCTATATTCCCATTGCCCAAAACTGAGCTTTCCTTTAAAAAAAGAAAACCGCATCTATCCCCCCTTGACTGCAGAGAGAATGTTTCAGATGTGAACTGAGTTGAAGGCATGAAGCGCTGTCTGCCTGAGTGTGCAGAGATCCTGAAGCAATGACTCGGCGGGGGGAGGGGGAGCACTGTGAAATTTGCCAGCCCCTATTCATCTGATTGGAGTATCAACTTAAAAGTCCAATGAGCTCCAATGTTTTGTCATCATTAGCTATTTAAGAGCTGGCCATTTTAGAAATGGAGTGGGAGTAGGGGGGTGGTGGGAGTGAAGCTAATTGGGTTGACATTTGGGAATTATTGCAGAGAAGGAAATGCTGAGAAAGGAACAGAGGAGACTCAGAAAGACAGGGAAGGGAGTGAGAGAGAGAGAGAGAGAAAGGTGATGGGGGAAGGAAGAGAGACAAAGGGCGGGAATAGCATTGATCTAAATAGAAGCAGATTTTCTCCATAGTGAATGCAACAAGAAGACATTGAATAAATAATAAACAGCTGAATTCTCCCTTTGATTCCTTTGAAACCCTCTGCTGACACTAGCGGGCTTTCCACTGTGCACACAGGAATAAATTAGAGGGTTCATCCCTCTCCCCCAGTGAATCTGATCCCCGGTTCTTCAGCCCGTATTGGAATGGAGATGGGAAGTGGGGTTTTGCCTCCGCCTCTGACGCTGCCTCCATCCATCCTTCTCTCTGGCCAGATTAAATCTCTTCTCTCTCCTCTCTCAGCTTCAAGGACCTAGAGGGTCGCCTACAGAGCCTCCAAGACACCTGCAGTCGGCTCCCCAAGGACAACTACAACAACCTGAGGTAGGGGCCAGGGATCTGTCAGTCTAGGCTTTGTGCTCTGCCCAGCTCCATGGTATCGCAGTGTCTCAGCCGGTGAGTGATCCCCTGTCTTCTGTGACCAGGGCCTACAGTCCCCAAAGCATCTTCCCCTCAGCTACTGCATGGCTCCCAGGCAGCCAGAGACCAGGCCAGGGACTCTTTAGCTGGAGTTTGCCGACCCTCCCCTCAGACCTAGGAGGGGACACCTGGTCTCCTACACATCAGTGCGGAGCACTCCCACTGAGACCTGGGCTGCTCTCCATGCTATCTGCAGCCCCCTTTGTTCTGAGAGAGAGAAGGAGATCCTGGTGGCTATGCAGAGCACAGATTCCTCCGGCCACAAGGGGCGGCATTCCCCTGATCTTCACTAACTCCCTCCCTTTTCCAACAGGTATCTGATCAGGTTTCTAGCCAAGCTGGCTGAACATCAGGAGGTGAATAAAATGACCCCTAGCAACATCGCCATCGTCCTGGGCCCCAACCTGCTGTGGTCACAGCAGAGCGAAGGGTAACGCACGGGGCTCCCCAGAGCGTCAGCAACCGGGGGCTGATCTAGGGCATGACCCTCTCTGCCATATCCTCTGAGTGTTTCCTCTACCAGCCTGCCCACCAAACAAGCTCTGTGGCTGGGAAGCAACACCAGCCCTGGCTGGGATTGATTAACCAGAAAAGGCAGTTTGAGAGCTTTTAGAGGAAGGGAATTTAAATACCAATGGTCCATAGAACTCAGTTCTGACCAGCAGCATCTACAGCTATTCCCATCCTAAACTCCACTAAGGTACCACACTCCTGATCTAGCGCACACCCCTCTGTTCCAGTCCTCGGCCCCTGCCTCTGCTCTGCAAATGCACTCCAGGCTACACAGGATGCACCTCTTTCTGTGCCAGGCCTGGCCCACCAGTCCGCTCTGCTAATGTGCCTCAATCCTGGCCTTTCATTGTCCTGTCCCCAGCCCCCTCTCAGCATCCTGACCTGCAAATGCCCCCTGCTATTCCAATGCTAGAATCACCCCTCTCCCCCCACAGTTCTGATCATTCACCTCCCTGCTGACCTGCTCCCCTCTGCCAAGCCTCGTCCCCCAGCACACAGCTCTGCCAATATCCAGGGGGCAGTGGCTGAGACCCAGCACATCTATGGCATGTGTGACCTATGACAGAGCTGGAACCCAGGTTTCTCAAGGTAAAAGGGGCAGTGGGCTCATTGCATGGTGCCATGTAGCCCCTCCTTGGTGCTGCACCCCACAGCTGTGCTTTCTGCTGCAAACCCTGGCACTAATAGCACCCAACGAGTTTTTGACTAGCAATAAAAACGGGTTCATTCTGCTGCCTCCCATGATTCCCTTCCAAAGAGGCTCCCTGTTCAGCAGGCAGACAGTCATAATTGCCAGAGGAGGAGCAACCATTGCATTAATTGTCCATCTCTAGCTCCATCCTAACGGCTCCTTTCTCTCTGCCCCTCAGAGACCCGTTGCAGGCGCTAGACATGGCCTCTGTGTCCTCCATCCAGGTGGTGGGCATTGTGGAAGCCCTGATACAGAATGCCAACACTCTTTTCCCTGGAGGTAAGGCATTGCTGGTGCTTGACTGCAGGGCAGATCTGGGCTTCCCTTAAGGCATGTCCAGTGGGGCCGGTGCTGGTGTAATGCCGATAGGTGGAACTGAACCTGGGATGACTGGAACTTAGTGCACAAGTCTTTACAGCTTGAGCTAAAAGCCAGCTGGCTCTCAGCTAAGGCTGTGTAGAGCAAACTCATTCTCTCACTCTCTGAGTGGTCTAAGTACCACAACATGGGACAGTGAACTACACCCAGAAGGTGTGTGGGTTACACTGGAGTGCCAGTGTTGAACAGGTGGGAATTGGACCTTCTGTGCTCAGACTCCGAGATGAGAAGGGTACAAAGCAAAAGCAGTGAGCCATGCTGATACGAAGAGGTGTCCTGACTAGGTCTGTACCCTTCTGCTCCCCTGCCCTCACTGGTATGTTGGCAACTGTACAAAAAGAAAACCAATTTAAAGCAGAGCAAGGAGATCTGAGGCAATTCAGCTAGGCTCCCCATCCTCACCCAGCTGTCCTCCCAGGGGCTTGGAAATGGAAATGGCCCATGGTGTGAAATGTGGGGTTCTGGCTTCAGAACTGGATAGATGAGAACCAGGAGAAACCCTTGGGAGCCTTGTATAGTGACAAAAGGCTGCCCAGGGGCTCTGGGGCTGAACCACTGTACTGATATCGGCAGTGACCTGCCTCCTAGGGTGTGGCGTCCTATTCTCACCCTCTCTGCAGTCTAGGCACCAACCCCTGGGACCTGCTGGGCATGCTTTGGGAGGCCCATGGAGCTCCTGGGGAGTGATGTCTGTGCAGGGGCTGGAGTCTGTACAGATGGGGGCTACACAGCTGCTCCAGGCTGCAGGAAGATGTGGGCATGGCTGTTGTCCAGAAGCTCAGTACATTGGGATGGGGAGCTGCCTGCTCCCAGACTTGAAGCCAATGCGCTCAATATGCACTCGATACTTCTAGGGGAATTCTGCACACAAAACATTTAAAAATTCTATGTACCCCAAGTTTTAAAATTCTGCATATCTTATGTGTCAAAATAACACAGTAAACTGTCTATTAGTAATTAAACTGTCTATTAATTAATTAAACTGTAATTAAACTGTCTATTATTTTGACAGTTTAATTAAAAATACCTGGCACCGAGGATGGCTGACCATAGAAAAGATTCAGGAAATGTTTTGTGACAACTAGATTCCTTACTAGGCATATCAATAGAAAACTTTGAGTAATAACTTATTTAAACTGCAATACAGAACCATATTTCCCATACCCCTCAGAAGCAGTACAAAGGCTGGGGGAGTGAGGGGTAACAGAGGCAAAGGGAAGTCAGTTGCTGGGAAGAAGCCTGGGACTGAACGTGGAGTGCTGGGGGGTGGGGGGGAAGAAGTATGAAACGGGTTATTTTGGGAGGCAAGGATTGTTAGGGAGTTGAGGAGCTTCTGACACTTAGCCCCTCCCACTCAATCACACACATCTGCCCCATCTCCATGTATCCCTGTACTCCCATTCAGCCATCCTCTCCTTCCAGCACCATGTGGCCCTGCACCCCCACTCAGCCACTCCCCTCCTTCCCTTTGTCTCCATGTGGCCCTGCAACCTCTCCCCTTTATCTCCATGTGGCCCCACATCCCCTGTCCACATGTGTCCTGCACTGAGCCTCCTGACCAGGTTTCTTTTCTGATGCCACAGCAGCCCCTGGTGGGAGAAAGGTAATATTGCAGCACCTTCCTGGCAGCATCTATCTTCTGTAGGGAAAAAAAAAATCTGTGGGGGTCATGAATTCTGCATGTGTGTAGTGGCACAGAATTCCCCAAGGAGTAACTCAAGGAAAACAGAGTGAGGGGTCCTTGTGGGTAGGTGAGTGGGGCCTGCAGGGTGGTCTATGTTGGCTGCGCTCTCCCAGACCACAATCCAAAGCCCACTGGAGTGAACAGGATTCTCCACGTGATCTTTGGATCAGGTCCCTAGCACTCTGCATGGGAGTGCTTTGCTCTGGGCATGTGCAGATACCAAGGAGGGGGCTTCTGTGATTGCTTGTTTGCATTTTATTTATTTATGTATTTATGTATTTATTTAATTTTATTTAAGAGATAGACTTTAACGTCTCAGGCATGTTCACTCCTCCCACGGGGATCAATTCCAGTCAAGCCCCACCAGTGGAAGAGCCCTCACCTCAGCCCCTTCCTGCCAGCACTCCACTTTCTAACAGCTGGAGAAGTGTAAGTATCTGGCAGAGCGTGAGACTTGGCTGTTCTGTTGGCCCCCTGCCTGTTGCACAAAGAGGGACAGTGGCATGGCACCAGGGACAGTGGCATGTTCTATAGGCAACTCTAGATACAAACTGAATCCGCCTCACTTGCCTAGAGGTTTGGAGAAACTCACAGCCCATCACCAGAAGAGGAATTGCTCCATAGTGCCCTGATAGGTGCTTTCTTTGGAGGCAGCACAAGAGGCAGGATGATCCAGCAGTTAGTGTAGGGGTGGGCAATAAGAAGGCAGTCCCTGGTGGGCCGCCACCACTAAATTTACCTGCACCTCTGCAGGTACAGGTGATTGCAGCTCCCATTGGCTGCAGATTGTCATTCCCAGCCAATGGGAGCTGCGGGAAGCAGCACGGACCAGGACACCACTTCCTGCAGCTCCCATTGGCCATGTTCTGCAGCCAACGGGAGCTGCAAGCACCCATACCTGTGGACACCCTGGCAAACTGGATCTGGCCTTCAGGCTGGTATTTACCTGTCACTGAGTTAGTGTCCTAGCCTGGAACTGAGGAAACTGGTATTAAAGTCTTGGCTCTGCTACAGACTTCTTGTGTAATGTTGGGCACCTAACTTGCTCTATCTGTAAAATGTGCATAGTGGCACTGCCCTTCATTGGGGCCCTGTGAGGTGCCGTACACTGAAGATTACAACAGCACTCAAATGCTAAAGATAATGGAGGCCATATGAATAGATCCTACTACAGTGAGGTTCAGTATCAGCTCCTCCTCCTTTTCTCTCTGTCCCCCTCTCCCAGCCCCAGTGACCTGGGTAAGCTGCATTCAGGGCTGTCCCTGGGGAGCATGGGGCCCAGGAAAGCCCCACTCCATCCCCAAGCTCTGCCTGCACAGTACCCCTGCGCCAACACTTGGCCCCTCCCCTGTGCAACATAACATGGGGGATTACTGGGGGCCAGTGGTAGCAAGAGTTGCCCCCCTGCACCCACCACAGCAATAGGAGCCTGAGCAGCTTGCTCTGCTCCACCCCACCGCCTTCCCAGCCCACTGTGCCTCACTTCTTTGTGGCAGCCAGGGCACGCCGCGGCCATGGAAAAGCTGCGTGCAGCAAGCCAGGAGAGGGTGGCGGGGTGGGGCGGGGCGGAGCAGACTGTTGAGCCACTCCAGCTCCTGGCGCTGCAGTCAGGGATGGGCGGGGTGACCCATGCTGCTGCCCCATGCCAGATCCATCCATAGAGCAGTTCAGGCGGCCACCCCAGGGTCCCCCAAAGTGCAGAGCCTGGGGTGGCTGCCTCGAACTACACTATGGACAGGACAGCTCTGGCTGCACTGCTGATCTATATCATTCGTATAGCTGCCTCTGCATCCCACACCGTTGTCTCCTAGCTATGTCCCTTCAAAGTGTCAAAGCGGGGAACCCCCTTGCCCCACACATCACAAGAGGAGAGGTCTATCTGCTTCCACAGCAAAGCAAGCCTTTAGCATGGTCATCCTGCACCAGTGGCTGCTTGCCCCGTCCCACCTCCCATCTGTATGATTCATCCTGGAACTCTGCACACGTGTGTGTGTGTTAACAGCATGGGCAGAAGTTAGGTGTGTCACACACGTACTTGAGGCCCTCTAGTTCGTGTCACTGGCAGATGCAATTACAGAGACCTGACTTGCCCTTCCCTCGCTGCAGGAAAGACCCTGAGGTGCCCTCTGGACCAGTCTCTCCAAAAGTGACTAAAACTTCTCCTGAGGCTGCTGACTCCTTGCTGCCTCAGCCTCTGGCTGATGACGCCTCACGCAAAAGTAAGTCTGGCAGGTTGACACACCTCGGTGCATATGAACTGAATCGCTTCCAGCATATGGTCCCGGCACCGATATGCTACCGAAGGAGCTGCAACTCACTGGGTTCACCAGTCTGCTGAGGTGGGTGCCTCATCTGGGTGAGGCCCACACTGGAGTACCTTGGTGTCAGGGTCCTCCCTCAGTGGCACCACGTGATGGTCCCCATCTCGCCCTGTTCCAAGGTTGGCTTCTCTTCACCAGCCTGCTTGTTCTAGTTGTGAAGGGGATGCTGGCAGGCAAGAACGTTAGGCACTATCTCCAAGCAAGGCTATGACCCAGAGATGTGGGGAGGTGGAACTGGCCAGGAGACTTGAGCTGGTCCTGGCTGGGCATATTGGGATATAACACTCCCTGGCTGGGCATATTGGGATATAACACTCCCTGTGGAGCTGGGAGGGTTTGTCAGGCTGGGGCGGGTGAGCCCTGGCCTCTCCGGCTGATGGGCATCTCCCCAACCATAGAACCAGTTTCTGTCATGCCTTGATGACCTATGGCCCATCTAGTGCAAATAGAACACCATTGTGGGGCATTATTGCCTATAAGCCTTTCAGCTGACCCATCCCACCCTGCCTGTGGAGGCAGCAAGCCCATCCCCTGGCTGTGGGGAAGGTCTTTGCACTTTGCACTGGTGCCTCTGGTCACAGTGCTGCAGGCAGTCCCATAATTATTTGTGAGATTTGCATCAGGGATTAGGGCCCGTTGGGCGGGGCACTGTGTGAATACAGCATGAAAAGCTGGACCTTGCCTTCTCCAGCGCGGCCTGGCTGGAAGATGAGGAGCTACCTCATGGGACCTGCGTGTGGGTGATGGGAGTACAGAACGGGAAAGACAGGAGTCAGGCTGCAGGCCTGCTGTAGGGACCATACGGATGGAAAACAGATGTGTAAAAGGAGTTGTGTTTCCCTGTTTGTTTTGCAGCGAAGCGAGCTGCCCCAACCCGACCCGTAGTGCCCCCACCGCACGTGCATTCTCGAACCACAATTCATCTGCCTCACAGCAGCCCCAAAGCCCTCCCTCGCCGACACATAACTGGGTCCTTACGAGCCCCCAATGTCCCACCTCCACTTCCACCCCAGCCTGCTAGACGCCAGAGTCGAAGTGCCCCGCTGTCCCCCAAACCCCCACTGACCCCAGACTCCATGAGGGATGAGAGCTCTGCAGTTAACCAACCTCCTGCATCTAGCTACAGCACAAAACCCACTGCATACTGCACCCCAGGGGCAGAAGGACTGGAGGAGTCATCATCTCCAAGAGGGCCAGGCTCTCCAACCATACCCCAGCCAACAGGCCAGTCCCCAGAGAATGACTGAAAGCTTTGAGGACATCAATTCTCCTGTCTGCCTGCCAAGGATCCAGAGAGGAGAGAGGAGGGACTGGAATTCGTGGCTCTTCCTTCTTTTCAAAAACAACCCATCTGTATCCAAAATGACTTGGAGCCATTTGAAGCATATTCAGGTAAATGGAATGTATGCACTAAACTGCAGTTGATTCACCCCATGGAGGCCATGACTGAGATGAGTTTCCAGCGAATGAGGTCTGGATCCACAGGGTTGTTCTGATGTTTTCTACATACGCAATGTAATAATTTTGTACCTGTGGGACCAGCTTTGTCTCAAATGAGTTCTAATAAGCTCCTCCCACCAAGAATCTCTGACCTTGACACGGTGACATTTGGAGTAGGATTATTTTTTTAATACGTTGCTGATAAGTTATTTGAAGACTTGGGGCCAAATTTATAATTGGTGTAAGCATGACCTAACTAACTTGAGTGGGTTGTGTCTGCTTTCAGTAAGGCTGAATTTGGTCCTGGGATTGCATGGGAGAAAACCCAGTAAAACAAATGCTGCTTTCTGTCTGTTGTGTTTTGCAGTGTCTTCCTGTTTCCTTTGGTAATGTACTTTTAAATATATACCTATATTTTAACAAAGAAGACTCAGCTTTGTCACACCAAATGCTTGCTGGGCTGATCCCTTCCTTCCCTTTGCTTCTTCAACTCTCTTCAAAGTTAATACTGGGAGCTAGGAGACTATCCCAGCACCGAGTTATTAGTACCCGCCTGCAGTTTTCCCTTTCTAGACTCTGGGAATTCAATAGCATTTAGTTCCCTTCAGTACATGAAAATCACATAAGCTCTGAGTTTCCTCTCTGCCCAGGAGAGCCTGAAATTGAGAGGGCAGATTGATGGTGGAAAATCCTGTTTATAGTGCAGTATACAGGACTCATCTGTAAGAATTGGGACAGGCAGTGCACCCTGACATGGACCTGGAATTTAGATGGTACCAGCTGGGCAGCTTGGGTGCTATTAGACATCATTGGTTAGAACTGATAGATGGCTAATGAGGGCCAGGCTCAGTCTCCTGTGACCTCACATGCCCTACTCCTAGCAGGTTTCTTCCTGCCTTTTAGTAGCTGGGCAGTGGCCATCACCTCTGGTAGGGCACATGGTTATGGGAGTGGAAAAATCACAGTATGCGTGGTGGGTGTGCTTGGTCCATGGAGGGAGGGAAACAAAAAAGTGGGGCAACTTCTTGGCGAGTTCCACCAGGGGCGGTTAACTGAGTCCTTTCTCTGAGGGCTCCGGTTTGAGCTCTCTGGCAACGCCCTCCAAAGAGCAGCGGTTTCCTTCCTTTGGGTATGGGCCCTGCCAAGGGAACTGCACAGTTTAGTCTGGGTTTTGGCATAGGGCTGCCCCTGGCCAAGCACAAGCAGCCACCCCTGCAGGAGCCTCTCTGTCCACCCACCCATCCCTGGCCCCGCTCCTGTAGCTCTGAGCACCCCGTGCTGGGGCGGGGCTGTTTGTACAGCGCCGGGCACAGAGGTGCGCGCGCCCGGCTGCGTTGGGGGCGGGGCCAGGCGCTGTGCAGACCGCCCCGCCCCCTGCGCCCAGACCCCTTGGCTGCGGCGGGCCGCTCTACCCGCCTGCCAATCATCTCTTTTTGCCCCGCCTCTCCATTTGTCGGCGCGTATTAAACAGACCTTGTGCCTGTCGCTCTTTTGGTCCCGCCCCGTTCATTTCTACGAGTATCTCATTGGTCATTCAAAGCCCCGCCCCGGTAACCGTCAATCTAACCATGCTCCAGCTCCCGCGCATTTTACACTATGGGATAGGCTACTGCGTCTGCCACTCTTTTCTAGCCCCGTAGTCCGCGTATTTCCTGCTATTTGAGAGGAGAGTGTAGCCGCCACTTTCGCGTGGCCCGCCTCCCTACAGCTGTCTCCCCCTGTGATAGGCTATTCCGGCTGGGGTTCTTTCCGGTTTCTGGTTCAGAGCCGCGTCCCTTCGCGTCTGTGGGCGCAGAGGGCAGACGCTGATTGGCTGTGAACACCTATCAATCCTTCCGTAACTTTCATCTCATTGGTTCTTGAGGACACTCAAACACAACCCCTCTTTATGGGCGTGGCGAGTTCTCCCTTCCCCTCAAACCATTTCCGCCCTATTGATTGGCTTCACCCCCGTCTTGTGGGCGGGCTGTCGCATTGATCCGTCACGCTTCCTCCCGCCTCTCCCCCCCCCGCCGGCGGTGATTGGACGGCGTCGGCCCAGCCCCTTGCGGCGGGGGCGGGCCGCGGGCCTGCCCATCAGGCCGGGCTGGCGCGCTGATTGGCGGCAGGCGCTTCGCCCGGCGGTGAGGTCACTCCCGCGGGAGAAAGCGGCATGGCGGCCTGCAGGCGGCTGAGCGGGGCGAGCGCGCGGGAGGTGCTGGGCCCGGCGCAGGGGCTGCTGTTCGATTGCGACGGGGTGCTGTGGGCCGGCGAGCGGGCGGTGCCCGGCGCGCCCGAGCTGCTGGAGCGGCTGAGCCGCAGCGGGAAGGCCGCCTTCTTCGTCAGCAACAACAGCCGGCGCTCGGTCTCCGAGCTGCAGCGGCGCTTCAGCCGCCTGGGCTTCCGCGGCGTGCGGGACGAGCAGGTCTTCAGCTCCGCGCTCTGCTCCGCGCTCTACCTGCGCCAGCGCCTGCTGGGGGACGGCGGCGGCGGCGGCGAGGCCGGCCCCGGGCCCGGCCGGGTCTTCGTCCTGGGCGGGGAGGGGCTGCGCGGGGAGCTGCGGGAGGCCGGGCTGCGCCTGGCCGGGGGAGGGCGACCCGGGCGCCGGGAAGGACGAGCCGCCGGTGCGCGCCGTGCTGGTGGGCTACGATGATCAGTTCACCTTCGCGAAGCTGTCCGAGGCCTGCGGCTACCTGCGCGACCCACAGTGCCTGCTGGTGGCCACCGACCCCGACCCCTGGCACCCGCTCAGCGACGGGCAGCGCACCCCGGGTGAGGGGCCCGGGGGCCGCGGTCTCCAATTGGGGAGGAGTCTGGGGGCCGCACCACTGCGGAGTCCGGGCCCCCAGAAGCTCAGGCCTGTCCCCTGCTGGGGTTGGGCATCACCACCCTGGGAACCTCCGCCACCCGCCTGGGCATTGCTGCTTCTCTTGCCACCCTGGAGGGGCTGACCTAAGCCCTAGGGTGCACCTCTGGCAGTTACCCTTAATCTCTGTGGCTAGCCCTTTGGGTCAGGAGGGAGGGGAGGCCATGTTGCACAATGCCACCTATCCCACTGGAAACTACAGAGAGTTTTAATTCACTTCCCACAGCCAATGGTTGGATTGACCTAGGGTCTTACAGGTGAGAGGGGTCATGCCCCATCCCCAGGAGCCTCTTCAGAGGATGATGACTGACAGTGGCTTTCCTGCTGTTTATCTAGAAAAAAACAAATCTAATCCTTGAGCTTCACTGAACCACAAGTAGTTATTGTTATGGTGGTAGTGCCTAGAAAACTTGTTTTGTGAACCAAAACTCCATGGTGCTACAACAGGGTAGGGCTCCCCCCAGCATTGGGGAGCTTGTGCTGGAGCACACAATCTAGTAGGTGTGCAAGGGAATGGGGGAGTGTCATTCTCCTTCTCAGTCACTGGCCACGTCCGTGATAGTGTCCTTTTTTGGGGGAAGGGGTGTTGTTTTCTCACTTGTGTGTGGCCCACAACTGATTTTTCTGTAGGTCAGTGGCCTCCAACCCAAAAAAGGTTCCTTACCCTGTGCTAGAGGTGCACAAATCCAACAAAAAGATGGTGCCTGACCCTGACAGTAAGGGCCCATCTCATATAAGAGTAATGGGGTACCCCTCAAAAAGGCAGGCTGGAGACCTTTGCATTCTGCTGACTGGCAGGGATGCTAACTACCTGTCTGTCCTTAGATAACAAACACTTCTTCAGAGTTTCTCCCTTCTGTCTGGTGGCTTAGTCCCGTAGTAGTTGACTTGTAAAAATCTCATGTTGATTTGTGAATGCCTGTTTCTCTCCTTCCCAGGGACAGGGAGTCTCACAGCTGCAGTGGAAACCGCCTCAGGGCGCAAGGCAGTGGTGGTGGGGAAGCCGAACACATATATGTTCGACTGCATTGTAGAGCGCTTTGGTGTGGATCCTTCCCGCACCCTCATGGTGGGCGATCGGCTGGAGACAGATATCCTGTTCGGCAAGAACTGTGGACTTGCCACGGTCCTGACCCTGACTGGTGTGTCCCGCCTGGAGGAGGCACAGGCTTACATGGCTAGCGAGCCCTGCTGCAAAGGACCTGGTGCCCAACTACTATGTGGACAGCATTGCAGACTTGATACCTGGCCTTGATGAGTAAGGGGTGGGGTGGAGCAGGGGATTCCCTATCCTAGTCCAGATCTCCACCCATTGCCATTCTTCTCTCCCTTCTTCTCAATTCCTGGCTCTAACCAGTCCAGTATGCATTCATTTATGTTGCAGGGGCCAAGGTATGAGTAGTTGTCTTTCTTCCTTTATCTTGCCAAGAACTGAACTTGCCTGATCAAATCATTCCCCTTCAGTTAAATCTGCTAACACTGACTAAAGGATAACTGGAAGCCTTGTACTAAAGGCCAGTTGGAGGCATGTGCAAGCCAAACCAATGTCTGTTTGCTCCCCCTTCCTCAATGAGCGAGGGCAGGCTGTCTTATTTTTTTTCTTCTGTATATAACCAATGGCGGCCTTTTACTGCTATGCCCTCCACTCTTTTGTTTGTTTCTGAGCTGTGGCTCTTGTGCTCCCCATGGTGCCTGCTGTTTCCAAGCAGAAATGGGCCAATGAGTCCTTGCCAGGAGAGTAGTCGCTGCTGTTGTGTCTCGCTGACCCACCCCATGCCAGTGGCCAAGATCCCCACCAGGCCCCAGAAGGCACTGGGGAAGGCATCCACAGCTTGCTTTGACTCAAAGACTGGTGCACACAGAGGAGGCATGTAGCTCCCCTGCCCTGAAGGCAAGGATTGTCTCTTATCCTGATTTATCCAGTAACACTGACACGTCCATCTCCTGTAACTGAGTTTAGTATCTTGGGTGAGGGGAGAGAAACAGTCCCAGCAACTCTGCCCTAATGATCCAGGCCTGCTGTAACTATTACAGCGCACCTCTGATGGGAACACTCTCCAAATACCCTTTCCTGTGCGTGGAGGAAAGTGTAGGGAAAAGGCTCTTCTAGCCAGACCAGTGAAATGCATCAGTAATGAACTGTGTAGCTTTTGCCTGTGACTCATGGGTTGTGATCCCACTACTGCAGTGGGAAAGGGATCCATGTCCCTACCTCACTGCTGTTGTGTGGCTGTGTGCGGAATAGCGTTGGTATTGTCAGTACTGTGAACATGCCACAGCCCTGGAAATCGTTCCTTGCTGCTTTCTCTTTTTACAGTTTTATTTATTAATTAACTTATTTATGGAAGTGTTTGTATAAATTATTGCTGATTGGCTGTGCCGGGGGTGGGGACAGCACCTTTGGGCCTCACTCACTGCTTCTGTCCCGTGTTGTTGTGGTTCTTTGACACTCATCATTTTTCAGTATATAATAAAGTGCAAGCGTGAGCTGGAATTGGCTGTCTTCATTCCCCCATCTCTGATGGGTGGAGGCGCGGGAGGGAGAAAAACATGACTGAAATTAGGTAGTCTTAGTCAAGTTTTTAGGGGTCAGGAGCTGTTGGTCCTTTAAAGACTGAATCGACTGCAACAGGAATGCCTTTCTTTAGGCTGTGGGATGGGGTGTATTGGAAGCTTATGTTGCCCGGCATGCTTATGAAGGAATCCAGTTGGTGGGACTGTCTGGCATCTTTAGTAGCACTGCACGGATGCTGAGTGTCTGGATTAGGCTTGGTTGGCTTGCATCCGAGGATGGCTATAAAAATGCAACCCAACTTGAATGGACTGGCCGTGTGATTCCACTGCCTGTTTCCTTCCCATTTAGTAGTAAGAGTGATGTCCTGGCCACAGACCTTCAGGGCTTTAGCTCAGAAGCATGACTCTGTCCCCCACATGTGGGGGACAATGCCAACAGCATGCCTTGTGTCTGTCTAGTCTGTGTAGCAACTCCTGATCTCCCTATTGTTCTTGGCTCTTGTGTGCTGAGGGGTAAGATTAAGAGTGTGACTGGAAAGCAGTGGTTCTCAATGCATTTGTCACTGTGGGCTGTGTAAAAAACTCTTATGTGGGCTGCAGCCACACATTGTAAATCCTACCTCTATAGCCCTGAGGCTGTCACAAGGACCAGAGCTGTATGCTGAGTGGGCTGCAAACCACTGATCTCAAGGAAAGACTTAAAGCACCTTTGGAATGAAACATTTCACATTTTATACTTTTAATCTACTCTAAATCTCAAGCACTGAAGAGGATTTAATCTACTCTAAATCTTAACCCCTGTGTCTCCCCGGCCTTGCCAGCAAGGCATCCAGAACAGCGCTGTTATAGGATGCTACACCTCTTGATTGGATAACCAGGTGTCTGGCATTCAGCCTGCACTCTGCTTAGCCCCGCAGTCCCAAGGTGCCTGGCTCTTTGTGTGAAGATTCTCATTGCAAATACAGTGAGGCTCTGTGTGGGGTTGCTGGATCACCAGCACATTTCCAGCTAATTTTGATTCACCAAGCAACCTCATTCTGGGAGTGGGAGCTGCTGAGGTGATGGGCTGTAGCCAGGTATCTCCAGCTAGCCTTGTATCCCTTTCCTGGGGCTCAATGGGAGGGCTTTCCAGTCAGTCACCCAGCCCCAGGCTATGGCAGCAGCACTGTTGATGAACCCTTGAGGGACTGTCAGGGCAGGGATGTGTGGTGGGGAGGAAGAAATGTGATGAAGTACAGGCGCTCTGAGGCATTCAACCCCCAGATTCAGTGCTGTTTATCTGGCACCATCTTTCTGTACAGACTAGGAATGACTGCTGGACCTTGGTCTCTTCTGTTCTGCTGTCACAAAGACAGTTCTGGAGGCACATGGAAGAATTACTTTCAGCAGTGAAATGGGATGATGGCTTTGGTCTAGCTGCTGGTAGGACTGGTACTTCTGGGTGCTAAGCAGCCCTCTTGGGGGTAGACTTAGCAGCAAAGCTACTCCTTTCTCTGGAAGGGCAGTTCCAGATCCCAGGGGTGGGGTATGAGTAGGATGCTTGTCCTGTTCCGGTGTGAGGGAAGACTGACAGGTGGCACAGCCTCTCGTGCTGCCCTGTCTTGGTCTGCTAAGGAGAATGATGTGGCCATGGGCATTGCAGCCTTTCCACTATTGAAGGAGGAAGGGGATTCTTTATACCCAAATATGGCAGCTGTGACAACTGTCATTGTGATGGGGTGTCATTTGCAATCTACAAGCACCCTCCTGCTGTGGCCCCAAAAGAGGCTCTGTGCTAAAGAGTCTAGCATGCTCCCCTGGCTCTGTGGGAGCTGTGCATGCGGAGATGGGGAGCCTCAGATGGCTTCCCACTGACAAACCCTCCTTTGGCTAACTGAAGGGGTAGGGTGGATGAGGCCCTGAGGGAGTTGCATCAAATCTCAAAAGGGGTGGGGCATAGGAAGATAAGCGTCCTTGGGCCACATGCACCCTGGACTTGGCTCTCAGTGCAGAGAGAGCTTACTCTGTGTGTATGCACTGGGAGCATGGTGAAAATAGGAATGGGGAGTGGTGTTAGCAAGGCTAATGCATTCACCACCAGCCTCAGCACTTTCCACTCTTAAGTACAAAGTGCACTGTTGCTTTAACCCTGCCTTTAAGCACACAGCACAGACTAGGAGGAAATGTTATTTTAAATCTACCTGCAACTTCCCCCTTGGGAAAGGCAGAGAGGAGGCGGGAA
The DNA here is from genome assembly GCA_019425775.1 of Rafetus swinhoei. Lineage (NCBI taxonomy): Eukaryota > Metazoa > Chordata > Testudines > Trionychidae > Rafetus > Rafetus swinhoei. The sequence continues at coordinate 256,305,569 of CM033437.1, forward strand.
ATCAGCCTGCGTGAGCAACAGCACTAAGTGCACTGCTGCAAGGCGAACAGCCGCTACCTGTAGGAGGGCGGTAGAGTTACAGGACTAGGGGGAAGAAGATGGGGCTCTCCAGCGAGTTCACAACAAGCCCCACAAGCCACACACACTCGTGGTTCCTGGTACTCACACTGGTGGCTCCTGAAGGCCAGTCTCAGCAGAAAGGCTAGAGTGGAAGAGGGCGTTTCCAGCTTGGAGCCCTAATCATGCACCAGGCCCATCCTGTGCAGGGGGCTAGAGGTGGCTCCTACAGGTGATGGGAGGAGGAAGCTTGCAACGCTGCTGTTTTGTTCTGTCTCTGCTGTCTACGTGGGGTGATCATCCCGGGACAGACCCTTGTTTAAGGCCTCCTCCAGCTGTCCCAACTTTTTTTTAAAAAAGGACACATTGTCCCCTATTTCCCCTGCAGCGGGTGGGAGTAGCTGCCAGTGCTCAGGGCTTCAGCCGTTGGAGCCCCAAGCACTGGCAGCTCCGCTGCCCCCTCTCATGCTGCAGTGCTGAACTTCATCTCTCCAGCTGCACGGGGAGCCACCACACTTGGAGCTTCAGCAGCTGGAATCCCCATGCACTGGCGGCTCCTCCCCTGCCCCCTCCAGGGCTGAAGCCCTGAGTACCAGCAGCTCCCTCCCACTGTGGGGCTAGGGTTGCCAGATGGTTTCAACAAAAATACCAGACACACTTGACATTACATCACAATCTACATTGCATCTTATTTGGAAAATACCGGACATTTCTATTTTCTCAATTTGTTTCCTGAACAGAAAGCTCAAATACTGGACTGTCGGGTTCAAAACTGGACACCTGGCAACAATCTGTGGGGCTGCAGCCCTGAGCACCAGCAGCTCCTGTCCCCCCCACTGCAGGGTTGAAGCCCTCAGTTTTGGCGGCTTCCCCCCACCCCAGGCTAAAGCCCCCGGTGCCGGCAGGCCCCCCCTTTTGGTGTTCTGTATTCCATCTAGAGAAATATGGTCACCCTATCTCTACATAAAGAACTGAAATCTCTGCCCCATGTTTCCCTAAGCCAAAACAAAATGGGCCAGATTTACAAATAGGAAAAACAGTGGGAGCCATTGGCCTAATCCATGGGTTCCCAAACTGGGGGGGTGTGCCCTCTGGGGGTGGTGAAGAAATTCCAGGGGGGGCACGAGGCGACCCAGCCCCCGCCCCAAAGTTTTGCTGCTATTTTTGTTTTTCAGACCCGGTCAGTTCCTTTTTCTTTTTTTTTCCCCTCAAGTTTTGCTGCTATGGGGGGGGGGGGAGCATGAGGGTTTCTCAAAAACTGCTGTAGGAAGATTCTCCACCCTGCAAATGTAGCTGCTTTGCCACCCAATGGTCATGTGACTTATCAGCTATTGTTGATCTTAAAAGCGTCCTGCAGCTGCTAGAGATTGCACGGAAATTAGATGACACAAGATAAGGTCCCCCGGTTTGCTGTTCTGTGTGGGTGCAGCTACCCACCTCTTTCCCGCAATGTGCATGCATGCCCCTGCCACACTCCCAGTTTAACCAAGGCAGATGCAGAGCTGGCTTTGGCACCCTTACAAGAGCCCAGTCTACAGGTGAGCCTATGGCAATGTTCCCCTCTAATCCTTTCCATCCATGTGCAGAATAAATGTTTATGTGCACCCAGGCATGTGTAAATGTGCCCCAACAGTAGAAACACAAAACCTAGCTGTGGGCGCTCTGCTAATCAGCTGTACGGCATTGGAATTTCCCCTGAGCGGCCACAGAAGCACCCAGCTTACAGGGAACACTGGCCTATGGCTGTATTCACCCTTTTAATCCTGTGAGGTGCCTAGGGAGGTTGTGGAATCTCCATCTCCGGAGATATTTAAGAGCAGGTTAGCTAGACATCTATCAGGGATGGTCTCGATGGTACTGGGTCCTACCATGAGTGCAGGAGACTGGACTCAATGACCTCTCGAGGTCCCTTCCAGTTCTAGCGTTCTATGATTCTGCCATGCCCCATCCATATGTATGTATTAAACTGCAACCCTGAGCTGGCACTGGCCTTCTTTGGCTGCCACTGGTTCAGCAGGTTGGGCTGGAGAACTGCTGTCAGGACAGGAATGAGCTGCAGTGTTCATGTTCTAGGGAGACGTGTCCATTGGTTGGTGCTACCTGGCCCCCTCATTAACCTTCCTACCTCCAAAGCCCAGGGCAGACTGGAGCAGGAACTCCCTGCTCATCCCAAAAGACGGCTCCTTCGCAGCCAGGCTGAAGGGCATGGTGGAGGGTGGGCTAAGATTGCACTGGCCCTGCTTATGCTAGCACTAGGCAGTACCTTTGACAAAGGTGGAGTTGGCTGTAGACCCCTGAGAAGGCAGGCTTGGTATGGGTTTGCCCAACGCTTAGGGAACACAGCTGCCTGAGAGGTAGGCAGCCTTCCCTGCTGGTCTCTCCCAAGTGCCGAGTTGTCTTTCCCGTGTGCTGAGGATGTGCCGTTGCTGAGGAAGAAGCAGGGTGCTTTACAGGACAGTGGGGGGTGATTGTGACAACAGCTGGGCAGATGGATGTTCAGCTCCTTTCCATCTGCAGCCCACCCCCAAAGGGAGTGAAGGGCCCCACGCTGTTCTTCTGGGCTAGGGGCTGCTGTGGAGGCAGATGGGGAGGGGCAAGGCTCAGCATCACTTCCCAGGAACACCCTCCCTCGGGCGGATGGAAAGATGGTGGCATGCAGCTCTTCTGGCCACAGGGAGGGACCCACATGGGGGTAGGCGAGAGAGGTAAAACCACGTAGCCCTTCCAAGAATAAGCAAATGGGCACGGCTGGAACATTGGGTCACTAAATGGGGCTGACTAGGTGGCGGTGGGGAGGGGTGGGAGACACACGCAAGGTATCTAATGTCCAGGAACCTGTGTGCAGCTAGTTCTTGTGCAGTCGCTGCCTCCCCTCCAGCAGCCCTGCCGTGCCCCTCCCAGGACAGAGCAGTGCACAGTCCAGCTGTTGAGCAGCAGGGTCCTGACATTTCCATTTGGAAAGGGAGGCTTTTGAGTTGCCATGAAAATGAGACACAAATCAGCCCCCTGCCCCTGGGAAGTGGCACATCCCAGGAGAGAGGCATTTTCAAGAGCATGTCCTTGCTGTCAACTCTGCCTTGGGGGTGGGAAGGGCTCTCTTCTGACTAGGAAGGGGACGGCTCACCCTCTCCTCTTTCCTCTCCTTCCGCTCTCCCAAACACACTGGTCCTCCCAGGCCAGGGCTGGGGTGGCACCCTGGAGTCAGAGGCCATTACTAGGCAGGCCTGTCTTTTGCTGACACTATGGCAACGCTTGTGTGGCGGGTCAGGGTTGTGCAGCCTCACTGAATCGGGCCCGTTCTCTGCCCAGCCACGCTGGGGAAACAAGGCCCCTCTCCCTTTGATTCTCTCCTAACACTGCTTCTATTATTGAGTCTGCCTGATTGTATCCAGGCACAGAGTCAAGCTGGCTCTCCTGCAGCTGGTAATTCAATTTCTATGGACAGTCATTTTCGGATGAGTCACCCCAGGCCCGGAGATGCAGCCAGAGCCTGACTTTTATCACAGGCATCTGCTGAAGGTTCTGCTGTTTGACTGGGCGAGGCTGCGGGGAAGGGGTGTGGAGGGGGGGCCAGCAAAGAGGAGCCCTGCGACTGAATGAGAAAGGCAACAGCATTCCCACCCTTGTGGCCCAGGAATAGCTGATTCTTTCAGGCTTGGGGGGGGGGGTGTCTTCTCTATCCCTGCAGCATATCTGAGGTCCCCCTTCCCTTCCCAGCACCCACACCTGTGCAGATCTCAGCCAGCGCACTGCCGCTCTGACTTGAAGCACCCCCACCCCTCTACCTAGGTGCCTCTCTCCCACACTACAATACTTCCTGCTGCAGCAGTCTTGCCCTGCACTGTGCCACAGCTCTGCCCATGCACCCGCTTCCTGGCCTGCAGCCCCTTCTGCTTGACTAGGTGGCGGTGGGGAGGGGTGGGAGGCACACGCAATGTATCTAATGTCCAGGGACCTGTGTGCCACTAGTTCTTGTGCAGCAGCTGCTTCCCTCCAGCAGCCCTGCCGTGCCCCTCCCAGGACAGAGCGGTGCACAGTGCAGCTGTTGAGCAGTGGGGCCCTGCCGTTTCCATTTGGAGAAGGAGGCTTTTGAGTTGCGGTGAAAATGAGACACAAATCAGCCCCCTGCCCCTGGGAAGTGCTGAGTTCTCCCTCCCAGCTCTGTTGAGGAGCCTCAGTCCTGAGCGGCACTACCCAAGGAAGCAAACGATATTTTACCCTTGTGCTGGGGATAGGAGCCATCATGGGGCTTTCCAGACCCCTGTACACAGTAAATGAGGGCATGGAGGGCCCCTCAGAGAGCACGTGCGCATTTCAGTTGTGGGACGTGTGGAGGAGCCTGAGCCTGCCTTGTGATTGAGAAACAAAAAGAGACAAGCACAGCCATAAGCCACAAGAGCAGAGACTTGGCCCGCTGCCTGGATTCTCTCTGTTCTTCAGATTTAATTATAGTCGAGCCGTTTTACAATGAAGCAACTTTTTCCAGAGCAGCCCTTTCACTCCATAATGAATCACCCTCACATGGACCAAAACACGATGTGGTAAGTAACGTACAGAACTCATGGGAACGGTCCATTGGGACTGACTGGGCACAATGCTCCCCTGCCCGGCTACTCAGGGGTGGATCTGAATTCAGGACAGATCTCCACAAGCACTGGGGGCCCCAGAAAGCTTTGCCCACCTCTCCCCAGAAGGGCTGTGGGCATGTGCGAGGAAGACAAGTGAGATGGAGTCACTTGCCTCCCAGCTGTTACACCTCTCTGTCCTGCGCGGCTCGACAGGCAGCTCCATGGATCTGGGGTGTAGCAGGTGGTGAGCTGGCCAGCAGCTGGGTGTGCACTGCTGACTACAGTGTCAGGAGCTGAGAATGGAGCTTGTCTCCCAAGGATCCTGCCCCAATCCTCTATGAACAGGCAGAGATGCTCCCATTTCACTTTGAGTGGGCTACTTCTAATACCCCATGCACTGCGTTGGCTATCTGGAATGAAGGGTCTAGCCCTGCCCTACCAATTCTTATTCCGTTGAACAGCTGGGATTTTTTTGTTTAAAAATCTTGGATCTTTGTCTCATCCCAAAACTATTTTCCACTGGTTCTGCAGCCACTGGATCTGGATCTGACTCAACTCCAGTGAGTGGCTGGTTGCTTGGGAAAGGTGGAGTTTAGCATCCAGGGACTGCAGAGAAAGCTCTGCCCTCCTAGTTTTTTGGGAGGGTGTGAGCTATCTTCAAAAGTCCAGCCCCTGATTGGCTGAAGGAGGGGGTGACTCATCAGCTGCCCATTTAAAGGCATGGGAGCCACAGTCTAGCTGCCTGCCCACATCTGTCTGTCTGATCTCAGCAGCTGGAGAGAGAGTTAGAAGAGGAGCAGCATCATGTCTTGTGTGAGTGAAGGGGGAGGCTTGTGTGTGGGGTGTTGGCTGCCTGGTGAAATCAGTGGAGTCTTGCATAGTGATGGCTGCTGGCAACTGGAGGGAGTCAGGCGAGGAGGGCTTGGCTTTGCTGGGGGTTGTCTTTGCTGCCCCGGAAGGGTGGTGGCTGTGTTTTGTGAAGTGGGATGTGCTGTCCCCTTTTAATGTCCTGTCATTCAAGAGGAGGGTGGGTAGTGAGGTTTTATGAGATCTGATCTCAGCTGAGAGCAGTGGGGTCTGTCTCCCCCTGCTCTTCTCATGGGGAAATCCCCCTGGGTTTCGGGGTGGGGTTTTTTTTTGGGGGGGGGGATAGTTTGTAATTGCTCCAATGCCAAAATGACTCTTCCTCTAGCAACTTTCACCTTGCCACCCACAGCTGGCTCTTTCTGAACATCTGTGCCCAGAATAGCTGGCCTTGCTACTTCCTTGTGGCTTGAAGCAGCTTTCAGAAAGTTTGATTTTTAACCTATTGAGGGAGAAGGGACCAGTGTGGTGGAGTTGCGGCTGGGAGTGGCTGAAAGGAAGCTGCTTGAAGGTTTTAATACCAATGGGCTGCTGCACTTACTGTTCTTCCCCTCTCCTACCAGTTGTACTGGGGGTGGGGTGGGATGACTAGGAGATACCCACCCATCCTCTCTCTCTTCTCTTCCCTGGAGTGATGGGAGGAGAATGGCTTTAGCCGGTGCAGCCCACATGCATAGATTATGCCCTAGGATTCTGTTCCAGCTAGTTGGTGGTGTGTGCTCCTTCCCTGCTGGGGACAAAGAGGGGTGCATGGGTGGGTCGCTGCCCGAGGATGCTGGAAGTTACAAAATGAGTCCATGGGTAGGAGGCCAGGGAGTGGGTAAAATGTCTGAGCCCTGGTGAAAGCTCCTCCCAGTCCTAGTCTGAACCCTGTGGCACAGCTGGAAGATGGGGTTCTGGAAAGGGTGTGGCCATGACCAGTGCTCTCTGTAATCTGAGCACTTAGGCGGCCATCAAGGAGAGATTCAGGTGCTGCCCAGCTAATTAGCAGAGCACCCACAACCAGCAGCATGTGTTTCTACTGGTGGTGCACATCTGCATATGCCTTGGTGCATGTAACAAAATTTATTGTGCATATGGATGGTAAAAATTAGAGGGAACCCTGGACATGACTCTCCTGCTGAGGCTCTGGTCCTCTTCCGCCTGCTTCCCTAATGGTCCGAGGAGGAAGGGCAGTTCCAAGAAGCCCTAGGCTGGTAAAAAGCTGCTGATCTGGGAAACTGGGTGTGGCAGTGGGGTTCTGACCACAAAGCAGAGCCAGCTCAGTCAGGGGTTACCTCAGGTAGAGCCCTTGCGGGAAGCAGCCCTGCAAAATGAGTTTAGTTACATGTGCTCCCTCAGTCCTAACTCAGGCTGCAACAAGGTGCCTGTCAATATCTTTGGAATCACTTGGGGTATGCAGATGCCACCATATAGACAGCCTCCCCATACAAATGCACACTTCAGAGTAGGTCTCCTGGGGCAAAAGCCTCAGGCAGGACTCTGCTTATATGAAACCAAAGGAGCTTCTGCTCCAAGGCAGCTGGGCTGTGCATGAAGATGCTGGGCGTGGCTGGGGCTGTCTTGCATCTGGGGCATGAAGGCTGGCTTAGATTTCAGGAGCAATTTAGGACTCATTCATGGTGATGGAAGGAAGCCAGGTGGAGTAAGATTTCCCCACATAGAATAAATTAGTTTCAGTAGGGGAACAGTTGCTATGTGGGGGAAGCAGTGAATGAATGCCCCATCCATTCTAGGTCATTCCTCCAGGGGCACAGTCTTTTGCACTCCTCCTCGGGTGTGCGGGGCAGTAGGTCCGGTCTCACGGCCTGAAGTGATGTACCAGCACCTTCCCCCATCTCCACCTAGCAGCGCTTGACCCCCTCCCCTCAAAGATCTGAGTCTCTCACTCCCATATCTCTGCCACGTTTCCTGCCACAGCCTGGGTGGGGCGCCGGAGGGGAGCAGCTCATGGAGCCGAAACCCCTGAGGCTAACATGTCTGTCTCTGGATTTCTCAGGGACTGGTTTGTACCAATATAGGTCTCAAGGCCGGAAAGCGCCTTGGTGTGAAGGGTGAAATCTCTGCAGGTGCCAAGAGGTAAGTCATGCCAGGGCAGGGGAGGGTATGTGGAGAGGGGTGTAGGGAACATGGCAGGACCTTCCTGACGGTGGGGTGGAGAGAAGGATTTCCCCTTGCTGGAGGAGAGGGGAGTGCCCTTGAAAGGGTTACTGTCTGAGACAGCACTTTGCAGTGAGTCACTTCCCCCCTGTGCTCCTGCCAAAGGATAAGTAGAACCAGATGCTAAGTACACCAGTCCCTTCTCTGGTAGCGGCCACGTCCCCTGTAGTTCAGAGAGGGAACCGCTCGGTGTAAAGAAAGGAGATGGCTTCCCTTGGGGTGTGGTCAGCAGGCAAGTGGGGCTTTTGGCTGGAGGAGAACAATTGGATCTGCCACGGGCAGACGTAGTCGTGGTAGAGTTGGTGCCTGGACCTGCCCATGGGGTTTCTACATAGCAAAATAACCCCCCTCCCCATAAACATTGCAGTGGTAAGTTTCAGAGTCTGGATCTCCATGCTCAGGCTTGTGCTCCATGCTTGGGAAACCCACTCCCCACCCCAGGCTTCAGAGCTTGAGCTCTAGCCCAAGCTAGACTATCTACATGGCTGTCTCTTAGCGCCGTAGCATGAGCCCAGTCACTAGACCCAGGCTCTGAGACTCTCTGCTGTGGGGACAGACTCCCTGAGGACCTCTCATCCCTTCAGCACATCTGGCCACCGAAACCTAGCGAGGCTGGGTCCCCTTTGTGTGTGGTTGGCACTGCAGGGGTTTCCTGCCTTGTGGGAGGGAGTTCGGCTCCCATGCTGGGAACAGACCTGCATGTCAAGGGAGCAACATGCCCCAACTCTTCCCACTCCCTATTAAGTGTGATAGCATCAGTGCACAGCCTTCTGGGCCTCCTCTCCTAACACAGTATGCTCTTGTCCACATGACTGCAGGGCCCCGAGGGAGGGCGGGCATTGTAGGGTGGAACAGCTCTTCCTCTGGAAGATCTCCTGGGATGAGAGGTGCTTATTACTGACTTGTTAATTGCTTCAACCGCCTCAGGTGGAAGGTGGCAGCAACAAGTAACTGTTTAGGACAAGAAGGGAAGAATGTAGCACCCAGTTGAAACCCCAGGAGGACTTCACGGTGCAGAATGCAACTCTCCAAGCTAGTCAGGGCTACTACTCCTCTTCTAAAAATTGCTGTGGATCCAAGTAACCAGTGCGTCTGTCACTAGCCAAAAGACAGCACCTTGCTGGGGCATGCTGCAGAGGAAAGAACACCTCCTATTGACTCCCCAGTTCCTCCTGCAGAACTGCAGGGCTTTCTTGAAGGCTGAGGGCTGCTATACAAATTTTGGAGCTGGTCATATTGAAGCGACTAAAACCACAGGCCCTAGAAGTAAGAGCATATGGTGCTGCCATGGTCTAGGGTGCTATGCGGAAGGCTGCCCGTGTCACACTCATTTCTTCTCTTTCAGCTTCGTGCTGAACCTAGGGAAGGACCCATCCAGCATCATGTTGCACTTCAACCCACGTTTTGATATTCATGGGGATGTGAGGACCATCGTATGCAACTCCAAGGACAAAGGAGAGTGGGGTGCAGAGCAGAGGGAGTCAGCCTTCCCCTTCCAGGAGGGTTCCCAGGTGGAGGTGAGGCCTGGAATGACTTGGGTTTGGGTGGTGTCCCTGTGCATGGGAGACTCTCTCAACTGTGTCCCTGAAAGGAAGGATTCAAGTGTATTAAACAGAAGGGGCTCAGTCCAGCCTGGACAGGAGACCACAGCCATCTCCCATACACCCATGCTGGTTAGGCAGTCCTGCCAACCAAAAGCAGCTACTCCAGCTCCAATCTCTAGCTTGAAGATCCTGCTACCTGAGCAGGGCAGGAAAAGAAGGGCTTCTAGCAGACCATGGTAGACATGTTCTCTGTATTCCTCCCTTGCAGATCTTCATCACTCACGACTTGAGTAATCTAACGATTGATTTGCCAAACAACCACCAGTTCAAGTTCCCTAACCGGTTGGGTCTCCAGACCATCGACTACCTGAATGCAGAAGGTGACTTCACAATCAAATCTGTCTACTTGGAATAACTCCCCACTCCTTGCACCCCAAAGGGATATTTAAAAGGAAACTCAATAAACACCTTTGAGTTTGGTCTACTAAACCTAGCAACTAGCTCTCTCTTGTGTCTGCCGCCTTTTCCCACAGCCCTACACCTCCTTTTCTGGGTCTGTCGCGTCCTTCTGTCAGATTTGGTGTCTGATGGCACCTTGTGTATCGCAGTGGGACTGAGCCAGCTCTTGGCTTGTGTTCAATAGCCTCTCTCAGGGAACACTGGAGGGAGGGCTTCCTGAAGGATAATGTGACCAAAATATCAATAACAGAAAATACTTCTATATCAGTGTGGCTGTGCCTGGCACTATTTAGCTTATTGCACTAAACTTTTTTACCTCAGGATTTAGCTCCACGCTCCTTGTGACTGAAAGGAGCCTGGTAAATGTGTCTAGTCCCTGACCCAACACATCACTAACCACTGCAGAGCTGCTCAAAAGGCTGGAATCACGTAACAGGGGCTGCTGCCATGTCAACAGTGAATGTAGCCAGAGACACAGGAGTGGGATGTGCTGGTTGTCTGGCTTCTACCTACACGGGACAGCGGGTATGTTAGGCAGGGGAAGGCATTGTCTTCCCAAACCCCTAGCCTGGCCCCACCTATACTCTGCCCCCAGAATGCCTACTGTAAGCATACTGGAGTGGAGTATTGCTGCACCTGAGAGCCCACTCTCCCTGTACTCTGGGGGTGAGATCACGTACCACCCTCCCTCCTGTGGTGCTGGGGGGCTTGGCTTGTGTGGGGGCAGAGCAGAAGGCTTGCCTCCCCCAGCCCTACCTTCACCCACTACCCATGCACATACATTTGTTTGTAAAGGCCTGTCTCAGTCACACAGCACAAACTCCAGATCATCTCCCTGGGCTGTTGGCCAGCCTGAGGTAGCACTAGCAGCAGTGCAGTACTTCTTTGCCAACTAAGATAATTGACCTATTGTTCCTGCATAGTGTGCACCCTGCCCATGCCACAGACGACACTAGGGTCTCCCTCTGCCAGCTTACTTTGATCTCCAAGCATGAAATCCATGTGACACTTAAGGCTTTTACACACTATCACTTATGCCAATAAAACTATGTTGCTCAGGGGCAGAGGAGCTGACAGCCACACCGGGCCCCTCACCAAAGGTGGGGGGGGCTCTGAACTCCCAGAAGGGGTGGGGCCTCAGGCGGAAGGGGCGGGGCCCAGGGAAGTCAGCCCTGGGCACCACTCAACCACACCCCTACCTCCCCAGGCAGCCCTAATTGTTGCCCAGAACATGGCACTCTGGCAGTGATTTAAAGGGCTCCAGGTGCAGAGCCCTGGGCCCCTTTGAATCAGTAGGCCGCAGAGGCAACAACCCCCTTTGCGCCATTTCCCCCCGCCCCCGCATTGGCAGGCCTGCTCAGGGGTGTGATTAAGCCACCCCCCCAAGTGACATAAGTTACACCAACCTAAGTGCTGGTGTGAACAGCGCAATGTTGGCAAGAGAGCTTCTCTGCTGCCATGGCTACAGTCTCTCGCAGAGGTGTTTTATGATGCTGGCGAGAGCGCTCTCCTTGGTTAGCGTCTGCTCCAGGCACATGACAGGGGTGTAGTCCAGCCCTCAGGTGCTTGCAGAATAACAACTATGGAGGTGAGAGCAGAGGTTGGGGCTCATGCACAAACCCTTCAGACAGTAGGTGGTAGGTCGAGGGCAATAGGGGCCAAAAGAGTGTGTTCTGAGTGGGTCTTATAGGTGCCACAAAACCATCTTTGTGCTGCTTTTCTCTGTTCTGAAAGGTAATGCAGTGTGCTGGCTAGGCTACAGCCTGATACTTCTATCCCTGCCCAGGCCCTCCCCTTCCCTCGCCCCACAGCAAAATTATACCGTGCTGTCAGCACTGAGTGTGAGCCAAACGCCTACTCCCAGCTGCTGACAGTCAGGAGCTGCTGTCTGTTGCAAGGCATGTAACTTGTGCTTTTGTTCTCCTTCCCTGGTAATGTGCCAGTGACTCCGCGTGCCTCTTTCCAGCTCGTCCTGGGGTGCAGAGACTCTCACCACTCCCCTCTCCATCCATCTTGGGCATGTGATGAGGCATGTTACATGCACATGGTACATTCCTCCCCCTGCTGTGGGAAAGCCAACCCACGGTACTGAGCTAGGCCCTGCCTTCCACCATGGTGCTACCCCCGCCTGCTGGATTTGTGCTGCCCCAGGAGCAAGGGCTGGCCACAGGGGAACATGGACAAGCTTCTCTCTCAAAATATCTAAGTGAGGGAGAAGCCAGGGATTCTGTCCCCCTATTCATGCTAAACAGGGCCAGACTAAGGCGAGGCTCGGCCCATCCCTGTGCCATCGCCATGCCTCTATTTGGGGTTTTAGTGGCAGGAACCACCCACAAGAAAACTGTCTGCTGGCTGGGCTAGCAAGGGGCCTGTTCTTTGGGCCAGGAAGGCTTCACCCTAGACCTGTGGTGTCCAACACATGAGCTGCTAGCTACATGTGGCTATTTGGCCCATTGAGTGTGGCTAGTTGGCTTGAACAATTTGGCTATTTGGCTGGTTGAGTGTGGCTAGTTCGCTATAGGACTGGTTGGACACTGGTTGGACTTCCGCACTGGTTGGACACCATGGCCCTAGACGATCACTCCCTGATGTCAGGCAGACAGATATACTCAGGAAGAGGTAAGACAGTCTTCTCCGCCTGTTTGAGCAGGACTCTAGCAGCACAGGGTGTCTCTCGCCCTGCCTCTGAAGGGGTGTTGGTGGTGAGGCGCTCTTCTTTCATATGGCTGTCCTGAGGGTTGTACAAACACACACCCTACCAAAGCAGCAGGGAGTTCAGCCCCTCCCCACTTAGATGAATGGGAGCTGCCCATGCTTCCCCTCACCCTTGTTTCAAGCTATCTCACGCAAACTTCATTGCACTGGTCACGCTTGGAGCACCATGTTCTCTTTAATGAAAGCTGAGATTTTAGTGCTGCCACATGTCCTCAGGAGCCAGGCCCCTTCATCCAGCCTGGATGCTAATTTGGGAGGAAATGACTTTGTAGTCCAATCCCACCAGAGCCTGCAGTGGCTCGCCAGAGCACACTAGGGCTCAGGTTGTTGCCAGAATGGACAGAGCAGGCTTCCCTGCTTGGGGCCACTAATAGGGTCTATGGCCCTCTTTGGAAACAGGTGCTGGGCCTCTTGCTTGCTACACCTGCTCACTTTATGGTGAGAGGTAGAGCCCTGCAAATCCGCCGCGATCCACCTTCTATCCATGGATACCCGCAGCCCATTTTTGTGGATACAGATGCGAATACAAATTTTGTATCTGTGCAGGGCTCTAGTGAGCCGCCATTGTCTGCAGGGGGAAGTGTAGGGTTGCATTCCCTCTCTCCCATCAGCAGGGGCCCAAGTAAGGATCCAGGACAGGAACCATTAGAGATGTAATAGTATAGTCGATTAACCGATAAGCAAAAGCGTATATGTTAATGCTATAGACTACACGCATTTCCCCCCCCCCGCCCCTTGCCAGTAAATTTTTAGCAGGCTGGCCAGCAGTCCAGCTCAGTTCTGGCTTGCAACGGGTCTGGGCCCCTGCTGTGGCTCTGCATTTAAAGTGTATTAGGAGTCAGGTGGGCAGGCAGCCTGGCTCAATTCCCGCTCATACCAGGTCTGGGAGCTCAGACCCCCCCCCAGATAGGAGCTGCTGCCACTCTGCACTGCTGCCTCTTTATCAGAGCCAATAGCACAGGGCGACAGGCAGCCAGTCCGCAGTGGGAGCAGGTTTTTAAACTGGTCCCCCCTTGCGGACCAGCTCCCACCTGGCGCTGAGTGGCAGGGGGCTCCTCGAGAGTGACGCTGGAGCGCACTGGCTGCCGTCCCTGCCTCCGGGGACTATAGAATAGTCGACTAACCAATAAGAATTCATGAGGTTACTCGACTATTTAATTAACTGATATTTAACATCCCTAGGAACCATTAGCATTTAAGTATCTCTGGGTCAATGAGAGCTGCAGAGCCAATGCTTGGGGGCAGAGTGTGCAGCCTCCCTGGCCGTTCCCGCACCCAGGAGATGCAGGGACATGTCGCCATGTCTGAGGAGTTGCCTGAGATGAGCACTGCCCAGAGCCCACACCTTGCACCCCTTTCTGCGCCCCATCTCCTTGCCCCTGACCTGTGCCCTCTCCTGCAGCCCAACCCTCCCATCCCAACCCACACCCTCAGCCGGAGCCCTCACCCCCTACCCTAATCCCCTGCCCCAGTCTAAAGCCCCCTCCCACACTCTAAACCCCTTATCCTGGAGCCCACATGCCCTCCCACACTCCAATCCCCCAAACCAGAGCCCCCGCTCACACTGTGAACCCTCAGCCACAGCCTGGAATCTCCTCCTGTACCCCAAGCCCCTCTTTAGAGTCTGCGCCCCCAGCCAGAGCCTTCACCCCCTTCCATACCCAACCCCTCTACCCCATCTTGGAGCCCCTTCACACATCCTGAACCCCTCATTTCTGGCCTCACTCCAAAGCCCACACTCCTTAGCCCGTACCCCCTCACACACCCCAATCCCCAGTCCCAGCTCAGCTACTCAGAGCCTGCATCCTGCCCCCCTATCCTAGCCCAGTGAAAATGTGTGAGTAAGCAGGCATGGGGAAGAGCAAGCAATGGAGGGAGGGGAGATAGCATTGAGGGGGGCAGGGCCTCTGAGAGGGAGTGGGGCTGGAGCAGGGCCAGAGGGTTCGGTTTTCTGCAAATCAAAAGTTGGCAAGCCCAAGGGCTGGGAGGTTAAGTGGGACAGTGGGAGGGGGCTATAAGGTCCAGTGAATGAGCAGGGGCTCTGAGACATTTGAGACGAAGAGGTGCCAAGGCAAAGACCATCAGTGCTGCTCGATAAAGAGAGGAGGAGACACAGCAGGTAAGTGCAGAAGGCAGAGCTGGAAAAGCATTTAATATTTCTTGTGAGGCCACTATGCATCAACAGCAAGCTGCATTAAGTCCTGGCTGCAGCTCTTCTTGGCGTTTCATTGCCAGAGGTTTCCCCTTGCCTTCCTTGCCCATGCACCCCGCCTGGCAGTTCCTTGGATGTCATGGGTTTGTCTTCTGCTTGGGCTCTACCCTGCTTCCCCTTTGGGAAGAGGGGCCGTTCCCCCGCGTGCCTCTCCCCGCGATGAGCCAGGTACTCACGGTAGTTCCTGGTGAGCAGGGTGTAGAGGAATGGGTTGATACAGCTGTTGCCGTAGGTCAGGCAGGTCACTCCGAAATTGAGGTAAGCCTGGGCGGTAGGGCTGATCCACAGGCCCTCAGTCCAGTACAGCTTAGTGAGCTGCCAGGCCCAGAAGGGTACAAAGCAGGCCCAGTAGGTTACGATGATGCTGAAGAGCCTGGAGAACAGCTTCTGCTTCAAGACCCGGCCTGCCGCCCGCGGCTGCATGGCTGCCACTGAGGTCCAGTAAGCTCGGGCAAGGCGGAAGTGCAAGAAGCCCAGGATCAGCCCAGGAGCCAGAATGCTGGTGGTGAAGAGCACTGTGAGGTAAACCCGGAAGGCCTCAGGCGTCCAGGTGGGGAAGCAGATCCGCTTGTTGTGGCTGCCGCTGTCCCGCAGTTGGATCATGACCATCATGGGCACAGTCAGCAGCAGCGAGAGGAGCCAGAGGGCCAGGCTGGTGAGTTTGCGGCAGCTATTCCCGGCTTGCCTGGCCCTCAGTGGCCTGGTCACTGCCCAGTACCTCTCCAGGCTCATGGCCGTCAGCATGAAAATGCTGGCGTGCATGGTGAGCAGATCCAGGCTGAGCAAGAGCCTGCAGCCCACATCCCCATAGAACCAATCCTGGGCAAAGTATGTGCACACCACGAAGGGGATGGTGGAGAGGTAGAGTAGGTCAGCCAGGGCCAGGTTGACCACATAGACCCACAGGGAGCCAGCTGAGCGGCCAGACACACCTCTGGATGCTACCACTAGTGTATAGACATTCCCGGTCATCCCAAAAAGGCACATGGCTATCAGGATGGTTCCCAAGAGCCCAGTAAGTGGACTCTCCTCCTCTAGGCTAGTACCGTTATCTGAGAAATTACCACTCTGAGCTTCCTCTCCAGCCTCAGCCATCCCTGGGCCAGGGTCACAACACACGTTCTGGTCAATGAGAGAAGCTACAGAGTGCCGTGCCCGAGATGCATTTCTCCCTGCTGCGAGCGGCTCCCGTAGACTCAATATGTGGATAGCTGGGGAAGGAAGGAGTGCGGTGAAGACACCAAAATGTTCAGGGAGAGGCTATTTCTCACACCAAACCATACAGCCATTAGGGCATCCCAGTCCTTTACAAACCCGGCTCAGCGGGATTCCTTACCAGTTGTCACGGCACCACGGAGTGTCCCTTCAGAGCTAGGATAGCCGAATCCACTTCCATCTATGGTGAGGTGCCATCTGCTATCTTCATCTTCTCCTCTTCTTTGGTGTTCACTCACCCTTGGAGACCGACAGAAATTCCTCCTCAGTGGGCAAGCAATTTGACTTTTCTCCGTATCTCTCCTTCCTCTCAGCTTGGAAAAAGTAACAGGAAAATTGTGATCTCCCCCCCAAACTACTATCTCATCATCCTTTCTGGGTGGAGAAACTTGTCTAACTCACAGCTTAACACCCAAGTGTCAATGCTCTTAGAGTTTGTATTGGGCTCTCAGCCACTAGGTGAGGAATTACATTAGATTTCTCCCACCCTCCACCCATCTTCAGAGCTTTCTCCTTCTCTCTCCTTCTTCTTTTGTTTTTCTTTCATTTGTTTGTTTCAGGCTTTTTATCCTGCCTCTAATTTTCCTCTCTGCAGCTGCTACTTCTTCTTTCACCCTTTTCAAAGAGGTTTTAAATGTAGAATGAAACTCCCACTCCTTTGCTGGCTGAGAATGTCAGGGAAAGTAATTGCATCCCAGAGTCAGATGGGAAAAGCCAGGGTATTGTCAAGGCAGCTGGTATACTGCTCCTCTGCCCCTAACCTGGTAGGGGAGAAGGATGGGAAAAGAGGCTTATGTACAGCTTCCTTTTCCAAGGGGGACTTTGGTGGACTGGACACATTGTGGAGTAGAATTTGTGGTTGAATCAATGCAGTAGGTGCTTTGATTTGTAAAGCCCCACATATGCCCCATCAATAGTCACACCTGGATACAAATTTTCCTGCTGCTGATGTGACTGGAGTCCACCACTCGTCCCATTTTCAATAGCACTTTATGGGGTGTGATCACTGCTTCTAGACACCCAACGACTGATGTCATTAGACCCCCCCTAACATGGGTAGTAGGTGAAGCTGGTGCTTGGGGAGGCAAACTCCTCAGCATGTGGCCCCACCCATATTCCACCCCTGCTCCACCCAGGCCCTGCCTCCTCCCCCTGATCCCACCCCTCTGCCCCCAACCTCCTCCTCCTGACCCCACTCCACCCCTTCCCCATTGTCACCCTCTTCTCATCTATTCCTACCGAATCCCGTAACCCAAATCCAGCACGACATTTAGGGGGGAAAAAACCTCTTTTAAAGTTTCTTTCAAAAGAAAATGTAACAAGTTTTCCAGATTGTGAAGACTCAACACCCAGAAGGTATTTATTTAAAAGCATTACATTTGGCAATAAAAAATGTCAGTCTCAGGTTTTCTGATATCTCCTGAGGTTTATCAGAGGTTTATTTGCAAAAACTTTGTAGTAAGGGCACATCAGTTATCCTGCTGAATACAACATTAAATAGTATGGAATACATGATGCAGCCCTTCTGTTTTACATTTTCTTTATCAATATTTCTAAGCTGATTTTATAATTTAAATATACTCTTGAGCCTTCATAAAGTAATCATTCCAGATTACTGTATATTTAAACTCACTGAAACAAAGACATTATTTTAAATTAATCAGTCAGAGCAGTTTAGTGTTGTCATAAAAGTTCATTGCTTTTAAAAAAGGGAACACAAGCCAAATACACAGGGGAGGACTAGAACTACAATTCACTCACAAGTTTGATACTCATGCTACTGGTTTAAATAAAGTTACTGGATGGCTGGGACATTATCAATCTACTAAACAATGAAGGTGTCAATGGTTCTTTGTATAGTATCTGGTGTTAGTATTCTTCCTCTCTAATTGCCTACTGATGGTTCTTATCTGCCTCTTTTGACATCTAGTCTTTAGATTCTTATAGACTTTGTTTTTCCTGTTACATTCCAGCTTCGCTTTCCCCCTTGATATTTTTATACCCACTGCCTCTTCTTGTTTCCCCCCTCCCATTTCTCTCCCCCCCTTCCTTCTCCCCTATTTATTTTAGTTCTGGACATCCAACACTCTGGTCATCTGAAGAAGTGGTCTGTGCCCACGAAAGCTCATGATACCATCTGTTTTGTTAGTCTTTAAAGTGCTACCAGACTATTTGTTATTTACTAATTTATTTGTGTGATTTTCATAACAAGACATGTTTATGAAATTTCACTACATGTTTATCTTAAAAAAGTTTCCAAAGATTGTAGGCATATCAAAGGATTTTGTATCTTAGTAAGGTACTGATTTGGTGGAGGATTCTCTTAAAACTAGTTCATCAAATAGTCAGAAGTAAAAAAGAAAAGTCATTTGTCCACTATCTGTAAGAAAAGGAATGTTGTCCCTTTAAGGGCTCTCTTCAAGGTGGGGGTGTGTGTGAAAGGGAAAGAAGGATGGATAGAAAGGACAGAAAGACTTTGGAAGCAAGTTTTTGTTCTATAGTAATTAAAATTAAAATGTGTATTTTAGAGAAGGGTGCTCTTTTGAAGAATTTATGTGAAAAACTGTATGTCTGAAGATCCAAGCATTTAAGGCTAACGCTGAACGACTCCGGTCATCTGAAGAAGTGGGCTGTGCCCATGAAAGCTCATGATACCATCTACATGTTTTGTTAGTCTATAAAGTGCTACCAGACTATTTGTTGTTTTTTAAGTTTATGCTGAATACTCAGATTGTGCATCAAAATAACTGTACATGAATTTTTTTTTAGAAATGTGATTTTATAATATTCAGCAAGAAACTAATGAAATATTTAAAACAAACGTTAAACAAAGGTCCAGAAGACATAGCAATGCACAACTGTTCTTGTCAGGAAAAAAAGGGGTGGCAAATGCCTGTTAAATGGTTTCATTACCACTTAATGGGGCTTTCACAATGTTATACTAATAGGTCTGGCAAACTGGAAGGCTTTTCACTTTTAAATTAACAGATCTACTTCAGGGGAAGAGTCACCAGTCTGGAAACAGCAGCAGCCTGCTGTGGGAGCCTTCAGGAACTATGGGTACGTCTACACTAGCCCCTTAGATCGATCTAGGGAGGCTAATGAGGGCGACCAGAATTGCAAATCAAGCCTGGGATTTAAATATCCCACGCTTGATTTGCATGTTCCCGACCGGTCGCCATTTTAGAAATTGACTAGCCTGAAGTAACTGCCTGCGTCTACACACGACAGTGAAACGGGATTCGATTTAAAGCCTAACTTTCGAATTAGCTGGTATTCCTCCTGCAATGAGGTTTACCAGCTAATTTGATTTAGGGGCTTTATTCCGGAATCCCGTTTCACTGCCGCATGTAGACGCGGGCAGTTACTTCGGGCTAGTCAATTTCTAAAATGGCGACGACATGCAAATCAAGCGCGGGATATTTAAATCCTGGGCTTGATTTGCAATTCCGGTTGCCCTCATTAGCCTCCCTAGATCGATCTAGGGGGCTAGTGTAGACGTACCCTCTCAGAATAGGGATAGGAAGAGGAAAAAGGTTGAGCGCTAACACCCTTGGGGAGGCATTGCCTCCCCGTTCCTTTTGTACCCACAACCCATGCCCCCAAACTGTGATAACCTGTCCCCTACCATTCAACCCAGTATACCTACAATCCCCCAACGTCCATGATCTCCGCACTAGACAGAGGAATGCAGCCGTCTATGGCAGGATAGCTGCCAGCCTGGCCACCAAAGGCCACATGTGAACCCAGGAGCAGGTTCGCATGTCAATCAAGTTGGTCCGGCGAGACCCCCACCCCTGAGCCCTGAGCTTCCCCTCCTCCTTCTTCCCCTTGCTTCCCCCTTCCAGCTCCCTCCTCCCAGGTCTCCCCCTCCCCTCTCCCACCCTCTCTCTTCCCCTCTCCCCACTCTCACCAGAGTTTCATTCCCCGTTTGTTAAATAAAGAGCGTTTGTGTTCATGAAAATACATGTATTTTATTTGACATCAGGAAGGGGGGTTAGGGAGAGGTACATGGAAGGATGTGAGAGAAGAATAAGGCACAAGCCCCCAGTAGGGCAGACCAGGGAGGCTCTTAGTGCTCCTCAGGGTGGAAGCTCTCCCGCAGGGCCTCCTGGATACTGACAGCCCCCCGATGGACCTCGGATGGCAGCCTGCAGAAAGTGCAGCCGGGCTCACAGCAACGTGTCCAAGAGAAGTACCAGAGTGCCCAGGGGCAGCTCTGGCTCCATGTGGCAGAGTGCTGTGGTGTCCCAAATGAAGGCAACCAGAGCACGCAGAGACAAACTGCTTTGCTGTCCCTCACTGAGGTAGACAAGCAAGCAGGGAAAGCTGAGAACCAGCTGTCTGGGGGGGGTGGTCCCTTTAAGCACAGGCCTCAGATAGCCGCAGGCAGCAGCCGCACAAAGTAACTCCTGACCTGATGCCCTGCCGGACCTGGTTCCAGCTGGCCTTAAATGCGATTCAGCGTCCACTCAGCGTAGACACGCTATTTTGAAATAGCAAAAAGCTATTTAGAAATGCATTTTGTGTGTAGATGCGTTATTTCGAAATAAGCTATTTCGAAATTAGATATTTCCAAATAACACTGTAGTGTATATAAGAACATAAGAACGGCCGTACTGGGTCAGACCAAAGGTCCATCTAGCCCAGTAGCCTGTCTGCCGACAGTGGCCAGCACCAGGTGCCCCGGAGGGGGTGGACTGAAGACAATGTAGACGTACCCTAAGGTGCTGCAAGACTCTTCTTTATTTTTTATGTTTTTTCAGTTACAGACTAACACGGCTACCCCTCTGAGTCTTTTTAATGTACACATTGCTGTTTTTATGGGAGAAGGCAGAGCAAAGAAACACAGCTTGCACTTACAGAGGGATGGGCGAGGTTTGTGTTGGTCTTTAGTTCCTGGGGGAGTTCATTCCACAATCTCACACCAGCCCCTGAGAGAGCTCTGGCTCTTGCACAGATGAGCTTTAGCCTCATGGAAGAGAAGGCCATCATGCCAGGGGAGTGAGGCTGTCATCCACCGTCTTTGTCCCTGAATGTGAGGTGTTCTCCAGTCAGAAGATGGAAAGTCCCTCAGATCACAGTGGTTCCAGGCCAAAGGCAGAAAGGGATCCCAACAGAGACAGAGAAGGAACGGGAAACATTGCTATATTCATTCTTTGTAGGGGGTAGCTTGACTCTGATGGAAACAGTCATGGCCTCACTGTAGAAAAATACGGACTACGCCCCATTTTTCTGCTATCCCATTATCTTCTTTCCTCCAGGAAAGAGTCCTTTGGGTTAACATTTAACAGAACAGGAATTCACTTGACCAGCGATAAACTACAATGAGATTTTTAAAATTTATGTCTTTATAAGCATATAACATTACTGAGTGCACCGTTAACTTCAGTTACCCCTTGTCAATAGATAATATGTACAGACATCTTCTGCTTGTGTAACAAACCACGGAGATATCAGATATCAGTTGAACCTGCAATTTCCAGGATCCAAAACACAAGTCTTTACTGCTCAAGCTAATGAAGAACTTCTTTAGCTGTGGATAAGTTGCAGGCTGTTCTAATTGTTGGGGCCAGGTACTAGCAGGAGAAAATGAACCCACATGCCAGTCCAGTGTGTTACACCCCCATGGAGGCAGTGAGGCCTACTGGCTAGAGAACTGAACTAGGAATGAGAAGACCTGGGTTTTATTTTGGGCTCTATCACAGTCTGTCGCGTGACCTTGCATAAGTTATTTCACTCAGCTTCTCCATCTATAAACCGGGGATAATTCTACTTGTTCCTTTGTAAAGTGCTTTGAGGTCTGTTGCTAAAAAGATGCAAGCTAGGTAGTATGGTCACAGAACACACACAACATGACAACATACAGCTCAGAATGACAACAGTTTCCCCCTTTGCAATTCTGTCAATAGTCATGCAGTGTCTTCCCCCACTGGTATCAGTGACTCCCTCACATATATAAACACATCCGCACCAGCTGCTTAATCTCTGTAGCAGAATTTTGGAGGAGGGTCGCCTGTGAATATGTGACTTGACAAGGCTGTGGTAGTTGAATTGGGTTATGGTATGCAGCTGCCTTGGCCAATGAAAAAGAAGGTGCTGGCAGTAGAACTAATTTTCTAAACATCCTTCCTAGATGGCAAAATGTCAAACATCATATTTCCAGAAGGATTCAATTCTCCCTAAGCAGCTGAGGAGCAATTTCCCTTGTAATGTTATAAGTGCTTCTAGACTAGTGTCTGCTCCCTGCCAGAGCTGGGCTCCACCCTGCAAACCACCCATGTTGATAGAGTGCTTGGCTATTTCCACTTTGATGAGGGTTTCCCCTTTTCCAGTGCGGAGCGATAACGGAAGTTTAAAAGATGACCCCTCCCCCCATTCCTGGTACGCAAACCTTCAAAGCCTGATTGGCTGGCAGACCCTGCCAGTCTCCAATTAGATCACACCATTGCTTAGGAGGGGACTCAGGGGCCAGTTGCTTCAAGTGTTCACTCTTGGAATGTGTCTTCCATGTATAGGGGTACAGCCTAATTGGACCCCTCGCCACAAAGGGAGGTTGGCTGATCTGTTTAAGAAAAAGTGCTCCAAACTGTGAGGTCCTGGGGGAGTCTAGATTCTCTGGTCCACAGCCCCTCTTCTCTCCCAAAGCACCCTACCAAAGGGCTTGCGCAGAGCAGAGCTGCAGTCCAGTTCTCCAAGGAGTTCCTAGGAGCTGAGCTTGAAGTAGGCTTCAACTGTAGGGAAGGCAAACAGGATGTATCAGAGCAGGGAGACAGGCTAGCCACAGTGCTCTCTGTTATGAGGCGGGTGGGCAGGTACAGGTGGAGAGAAGTGAACACCCTCCTGGCACTTACTTGCATACTCCTGGGGGGTCATGGGCTGCTCGATGACCTGACTGAAGGCCGCAATCCAGTCCTGCTGGTCGCTCTCTGTCTCGCAGGTGAAGAGATACTCCCGGTCTGGGGTGACGATAGTGAGGCCATACTGCCAGGAGAAGCTGCCCTGAGTTCCTGGTGGCAGCCCTGGGTTGACGCTGTATCCCTGCTTCCTACTGCCCACAAACACCTCGCCTTTAGCAAACGCATCCTACAGAGCAGGAGGGAAAGGCAGATTTGTCATGGGGAGGGATTTGCAGGCGTCCAAACTAGGGATGTAAAATCCCGTTTTTTTAGTTTAATGATGTTTAACTGGTTAACCAATTAAATGGGAAGGGGACTGGAGTGCCAGCCCCCTTCAGTTAACCATAACTGGTAAGCCTCACCCATCCCTAATCCAAACAGATGTGGCCCAGAAACACCTGAGCTAAGGGAGTTTGGGAGAGGGGACAGAGCAGGTGAGTGCAAAAAGTCTGGGAGGAAGGTGACAATGAAGCAGATAAAGGAAGCTGGTGATTCATAACACCAAGGCTATGTCTACACTCGCAGCTTCTTGCGCAAGAATATCTTGCGCAAGTGTTCTTGTGCAAGAAGTCTTGCGCAAGAAAACGTCCACACTGCCATGTGCGAGCTGTGCTTTTGCGCAAGAGCGCCCATGGCAGTGTGGATGCTCTCTTGCGCAAGAAAGCTCTGATGGCAATTTTAGACATAGGGCTTTCTTGCGCAAGAAATCCCTGCCGAGCGTCCACACTGCCCTCTTGCGCAAGAGCACCTGCGCAAGAGGACTTACACCTGTTAAAAAAGAGCGTAGCTCTTGCGCAAGGAACCCTCTCTTACCACGCTGTACTGTAAATTTACTTGCGCAAGAGCGGGCGGGCAGTGTGGACGCTCTGCAGATTCTTGCGCAAGAACGGGCGTACTTGCGCAAGAAGCCGTGAGTGTAGACATAGCCCAGGAGAGTTATACACAGAAGAAGCAACTAAGAGGGGAAGAGATTTGGGAAGCAGGGGATGGTGCAGTGATCTTTATAACAGTGTTTCTCAACCAGTGGTACGAATACACTTAGCAGTACTCGAGAGAAATCTGGGGGGTGCATCAACACAACTGAAATTTGGAGAAAACTGAATTTTTGTTTTAAATTTTAGTGTTTTATTATTTTTGTACTTTTTACACCCAAAAATTTCATCATCCGCCTGGCTACGATTAAGTTGTTTAAACAAATGTGTTGCAATGGTAGAAAAAAAAATTGTGTGTCTGAGAACTGTAGGTACTGGGGATACTTATAATTTTTTTTAAAAAAAGGTATTTTATTAAAAAAAAAAAAAAAAAAAAAGGTTCAGAAACACTGCTCTAGAACAAGAAATCAAAGAATGTGAAGGGAGGAATTGGAGGCATTATTAGAAGGGCATTACGGGGCGTTACCCAGAGGGTGGCTGGATAAACAAGGTCTCCTATCCTCCTTTCTGCTGTACTGAGATAGCATCACTTCCTCCATTATAACCCAGTCGCCATTGCTTTCAGAACTAATGCAAGCACAGGAAATGGTATGATTGGGGAGGGGAATACATGTGGAATGGGTAGGCCAAGTGTCCATTGATGGACATTTAGGGAATTGTGTCTTGCCTCCACCCAACCAGAGAAAGGGACCCTCTGGCTGTTCTTCGCCCCAGAGCTCATCTATAAAGCTGGATGAAGTCCAACCTCTGACTTACCAGTGGATCCTTGAAGTACATGAGTCTGCGGCGATCCAGTGTGAACCAGCGCTTCTTAAAGGCCTCTCTCTGCTGTGGAGGTGAAAAGGAGACATTTATAGGAGGAGAGCACCCTCTGCAGGGAGAGAGGGAATTGCTTCATTCAAGTCCTGGCTTCTTCTAGACACCATAAAATGGGCTCAAAATTCCAGCTCAGGAGGGAGCACACTTCTGCTGAGGTGGGGAGGGAATTCAGTAAACTTTCAACCCTGGGTTTCCCCACCCACATACAGACTTCTCAGGCAAAGGGCCCCTGAGCTCAGGTGACAGGGAAATTCAGTCTCCACGCTACACATGCCTGTATGTACACACTTGATGAACCCATTCTCGTGGGATGAGTAAGGAATTCAGCCTCCATGTTCACCTAACTTTGCATCTCCTCATTGCCACTCTCACTACTCCCTGACGAGACCCACGCTGCGCCCTAGCTGAGGCACGGCGCAACCTTGCCGTGGGTCTTTGAGAAGTCTGGAGATAGAAAGACAAACATGAAGATGCTGACATGAACACAAGCAGGATGGGAACCCTAGTGTGTCTGTGGCAATGCCCACTCAGTTAGATTCCTTGGGCCATCCCACCTTACCTTGGGGCCAGTCTTCTCCATGTATCCCTCCTTCACGAAATTCCGCATTAGTCGGCTTTTGATCTGCATAAAAGGAGAACGGTCTATCCCAGAGGCGCCAGCACACCTTTCACTTCAGCTAGTTCATGTTCAGTCCCTCCCGCTCAGCCTGCCCCCAGCGCACCAGCTCTTCTCTTCTCCATCTTAATCATCTGCTAATGTCACCTGCCCAGCTTTGTCAGGGAAGCAGGCTGTCTCTGTGGGGCATGTCAGAGAGCAGCTCTTCTCTGCCCATCTCAGGCCCCTCGAACCCCAGCACTGGTAGAGTGCCAACTCCCAATGGGAAGTCCTTCCCTGGAGGGCTCTGAGAGAACAGCTAAGTTCCTCTAGCTCAGTGGCATTCGATACCAGCAGGAGGGCTGGTTATTACTTTCAAGTGATCTCTTACCTCACTGTCACCGGCAATGGGAAATGCCACCTTCAGGTAATGAAACTGCACTGCACGTATCGCATTGAACCAGTCCACTATCTCCTGGGGAGGGAAGCAGCACAGGTAAGAGCACCTCAAAGTGGCCAGCGCTGAACCACCCTGCCAAACAGCACCTCAGGAGTATGTGTGAGTTTTCCCATGGCCCACACTCACACAGCGTTCCTCAGTTCCTCCCCAAAGCCTCTATACCAGACTCCCAAATTATACTCTAGAGCAGTGGTTCTCAACCGTGGGCCATATGGCTCCCCAGGGGCCACACCCTTCCTCTAGGGGGCCACATGGAAAAAACGGAACATTAGGTAAATTATGTACCTTTTTTTCCAACTAACAGTGGCTATGAGGGCGGCCACAGAGGTAAACAAGGCTCAGAAGGGGGCCATGAGCAAAGAAAGGTTGAGAAACACTGTCCTAGAGCAGTGTTTCTCAAACTGTGGGTCCCGACCCCTCGGGGGGTCACGAGCAACTAAGAGGCTGGTTGCAGCAATGGAGAGGGGGGTCGCGAGCAACTGAGAGGGGGGTCGCAGTATCACAAGTTTGAGAACCCCTGCCCTAGAGCAACTCATCCCCAGCCAGCCCTCCTACCCCTTTTCCTCCAGTGACATCACCCCTCCCATGCACAGGCCACGTTCATACATTTAATACAGCAATTCTGCCAACATTTTCCTACAGCATTCCCCTCCCCTCCCCAGCACCTGCTACTACTGAAGGCCGGCATTGCTGCCTGAGGCTAGGACGGGCCCTGTACCTTTCCATCCTCATGGTAGAGAAAGATATTGCGGGTCTTGTTGTCCTTGAGGTAGCTGATCTGCAGGCCATTGGGGTTCCTGATCTTCACTGGCTGGAATGTGGCATTGATTGTGTCAATTTTAATATTGATTTTGGGCTCTTTTGCCTGAGAAAGGAAATGGAATCGGTGAGATCTTGCCCTAAGGACACAGAGGGGGGAGAAACTGCTGGCTAGTGACTGAGGTACACTGACTAGGTAAGGGGAGAGGAGTTTGCAGGACAGAGAGAATGGAAAGGCTTTGCTAGTACCAGCAGAAGGAGTATGTCAGAGGTGGGGGTACACTGTCTGTGAAGGGGAGAAGAGTAATGTCTCCTTGGTACAAGGTATGGCCTCTCTCCCTAGGTTGGGGTATGCTGGCCGCATGGAGGGAGAATCCCTCTGAGACTGTAGAGAATGGAAAGGCTCTTTCTTTTACCAGTAAGGGGCTCTGGGTCCCAGAGTTGGGGATACCGAGGCTACATCTAGACCACTCATTCCCAACGCTTTTCCAATGGAGGAACCCCTACAATAATTTTTCATATCCCAAGGAACCCCCACCTATGAAAACGTTTGCTTGGCCAGAAAAAGTTGACAGCGGGGAGCGCAATTCAATTACTGCTAAATTATTGTCAAGAAAATGTATTTGTAAAGAGCTGTTATATATATATGTCAGCTTACATTGTAAGAAGAAATGTTTTTATTTATTTATTCCACGATTTCTCGCGGAACCCCTGACGATGGTCCGCGGAACCCTGGTTGGGAAACACTGGTCTAGACTATAGGCTTCTTTCAGAAGAAGCTTTTTTCGGAAAAGATCTTCCGGAAAAACTTCTGCCGAAAGAGAGAGTCCACACTACAAAAGTGTATCGAAAAAGCGATCTGCTTTTTTGAAAGAGAGCGTCCACACTGAATGGACACTTTCTTGCATGTAAATGAGATTGCTATGGACAGAATGGCCACCAGGGCACCTGTGTTTTTTCTTCTTTCCTCGTCTTCCGAAATAACTCCCTCTTCCCCATCCACACATGCCTTTTTGCAAAAGAGCTCTTTCAGAAAAAGGCTTCTTCCTCGTAGAAAGAGGTTTACCCAAGTCGGAAAACCCCCTCTGTTCTTTCCATTTTCTTGTGGAAGAACGCAATTGCAGTGTGGACGTTCCTCAAGTTTTGTCAGAAAAACAGCCGTTTTTCTGACAAAACTCTGTAGTGTTGACATACCCTGAGTGTGAAAGAGCAGTCCTCAGACCATGTGGGAAGGATAGAAATGTCTCTCTGACACCAGCAAGGGGCGCTTTCCCTAACTTGGGCTGCACTGAGAGGAAGGACCTGCCCTCCAAGCAGACCATACTCACGTCCGGTTTGGCAAAGTATTTGAGACAGCCTTCTCGCTCAGACAAGAGAAACCTGCGGGGTAAGAACTGCCCGTTGTCCCGGCCCCGTTTCCATAGGATCCCTTCCTTCAGCCCTAGGAACAGAGAGGCCAGTCTGAGAAGGTTCCCTCATGGGCACAGTGGGCAGTAGAGAGATGCAACTCGCCAGCATTTGTATATAGTGTGTGTGTCCTGCCCCGGTGTGGAGTGCTGTGAGGAGAATCTCTCCCAAGGAAAGCTCTGTCTGAGGGAATGGAGGCCTGGGCCGGCCTCTCTTGTGCCTGCTACAGATGGACAAAGGAGGGAATATGTGAGGGGAAGGAGGAGGGATGAGGAGCTTAACCTCCCCATGGGTGCTCCTTGGTGTGTCTCCCAGCTCCCTAGCAGGCACCTCCACCTGGCAATGGAGCAGATGTTCACCAAGCGCAGTCCCCTCAGGCCGCCCCACCTGCAGGGAGCCTGCCTTGCTGTGCCTGATGAGTGCATGAGGGCTGGCTCTCTGCATGTAGCCTCAGCCTCCCAACCCAGCGAGCCCGCCACACCTAGGCACTTGGCACTGACCCAGCATGCTGCCTGCTTCGTTCTGCCTGCCCTCGGGTGCAGGAGTTTACCTTGCTGCACTGACAAGGCAACTTCAAAAATGCCAGCTGTGGTCTTTGGGAGTGGGGTGGAGGAAGACTGTGATCCCTTAGCAAGAGGCCCTGGCCAGACTAGCCCTGTGAACTTCATCACTTCAGTGCCTCATCAGTGCCAGATGGGACGCTAGTGCTGCGAGCCTCATTGTAGCAGTGCCTAGCCAAGCTGCCAGCCGCATGAGCTTCCTCAAAATAAATATCCAGTAAGTACAAGCCTGCATGTGTGCTGCGCTTTCTCATGACAGTGCCCTGTCAAGACCCTGCCAGGGCTGGGGCAGTTTTAGATGTGAGGGATAAATCCGAGCTGTGCTCTTACCATTGGAATACGGCAGCTCTCTCCCTGGCTCAGTGAATTCCTTGCGCTCGTACTTGGCCCGTATCCACTGCTCCCTCAGGACTCTGTGGCGGGGTAGGGGGGGCGACAAAAAAGTGGGGCTTAGGGATAGACGAAGGACCCCAGAAGCAACCACCCTCTTTTAAGTAATTGCTCTTACTGGCAGTCCACGTGGGTTGGCTGGTAATAGTAAATGGGGATGTGAGCCTCGTACGTGGCTTTAGCCACCGCGTTCCCATGCTGCTCCAGGAACTGCAAAATACGACAAGAAAGTTAGCACCTTCCCTTTGATACAAATGCCCCTGTGGGCCTTCCCCTCCCCCCCCCCCGCACCCCTACACACCATGTGTAGCCATCTAGTGAGCTCTCAGCAGGCACCCTTACCCATCTAGGGGCTCTGGAACAATTTCTATTGGGGGTAGGGATAGAGCCACTGAACCAAACTGTAAACCCTGGCGGATGTGTTAGAAACCACTTCAAGCAAGGGTTTCAGGAGCACACCCCTCACACCTCTAGTTCCAACACCTATGTTCCCATCCACTGACATGTCCCTGGAAGAGAGGCTACAGGCGGCTGGGTTTCTCTCAAGTCTCAAAGGCCTTGTCTATGTTAGCGCCTTAGGGCAATTGTATTTATTAGCCCAACGTAATTATCCCCAAAGGGGTTAGTGTGGTGGCACTTGGCATGCTACATGCTCTTGCTAGTACATCTCAAACGCACACTAATGCTGCAATTTATTGTGGCAGCAGCAAAGCCTTTTGGGATCATATCCCAGAGATCCCAGCTCCTTGCATGGCCGCCTGGGAGACCTGGTGAGTGGCCAGAGGAACTGTGGGTGGAGAAGTCGAGCTCCCATAGATCCCCTTGTCCCTTTGGGTCCTGCACTATTTGGAAGTTTTTCCCAGAGTGTGGAGACTTCCATGGTGAGGGGAAAGTGGTGCCGTGCTTGGACTATTGAGTCCTGCATGAGACCTAGGGCTTGATCTCCATGATGCTGGCTGGGAGGAAATGAGTAGTGTGCAGCAAAGGGGACACTGCATCTTGGCAGGGTATATTTCAGCAGACTTCCACCCTAGACATAAAATAACATGGCATAGGAATAATGCAGAGCCATGGTCTACACCAGAAGTGGGCAAGATATAGCCCACGGGCTGGATCCAGCACACAGGCCACCCCACTGGGACCCTCAGGCACAGAGCAGCCCCACGCCACTTTAAGCATCTGCTGCTCTGGGGGATGGGGAGGCCAGTTTCTGGCCAATAAGAACTGAGAGATTTTGCTGGGGGGCAGAGGCAGTGAATGAAGCCTTCCCAGCCCCTCCCTCCACCTGGAGCAGAGACCCACAGGGAGCAGCTAGCTGCTCTGAGCAGTCTGGGGCTGCTGGCAGGCAGGAACCCAGCCTCAGGGTACTGCAGGGCTGTTGGCTGGGAGCCCCGCCTAGGTAAGTTTCTCCTGGCCAGAGCTTGCCCCTGGCACCCCACCCCCTCCCTCTCTCTTCTCTCCCTCTAACTCTCTGCCCCAGGCCACCACCTCCTCCTGCCCCAGGTCACCTCGCAAACCCTCTGCACCTCCTCTCCCCCCCTTCCTTCAGGTCACAATTCCCTCCCACAATTCCTGCACCTCCTTCTACACCCCTTCCCCAGGACAGAATCCTCTCCTGCACCCATACGCCCTCCCCAACCCTGCACCCTAGTCCCTTGCCCCATGTCATCACCCAAACCCTCTGCATCTCCCCGGCCCCCCCACAGGTCACAACTCCCTCACAGACCCTGCACCCCCTCCTACACCTCTGCCCAGGCCAGAATCCTCTCCAGCACCCATACCCCCACCCCAACTCTGCACCCCATTCCCTTGGCCCAGATCACAACCTCTTCCTTCACCCAAACTCCCTTTCAGTCTCCACACCCCCTCCTGCATCCCAGTCCCTAACCCTGAGCTCTCTTCTGCACTCAACCTCCATCCCAGACCCTTTACCCCCTCCATTGAAGTGTGGCCCTTGACCACTTACTAAAATCTTGGAGTGGTCCCCATCAAAAATTATTGCCCACCCCTGCTCTACACTCTGCCCACCAAGTGCACGGTAAGTGCGTCATCCATCACACTGAGGGAAGATGGGTTGGAGGGAATGATCTCCACTGGGGTATTAATGAGGCAACTTATGACATCACAGGGAATGTCTGACAGCATGAGGCATAAGACCTGATCATGTGGTTTCCCTTTCCCAGGACCCAAGAAATTGAGGGCTGTGCACAAAGAATCCAGACTTGAGTTGCTGTGCAGCTGGGATGCAGGTAGGGAGACTCTCACCTGCACCTGGACCTCGTCCCAATGGTCCATCCTCAGTGACTTGACTTTGCTGATGTTAGGGATATTGCGGTGGATCCCTGAGCAGTTCAGGCAGATAAAGACACCCAATGTATATGATGCCCAGTCAGGATCTAAGGGCAAATAATAAGGGGATTAGTGGTAGTTTCTCAAGGGAGCTAGATCATTACTGAGAAATGTGCTGTCAAGGCTCCCAGGGAAACAGATGCAGAGGGCTGAAAAACCACAGTTTCCTGTGAGCTATTAGTCACCTGCTGGGGAGCAGACATCAGCTAATAAAATATACCACCATTCCATCCTTCCCACTGCTCCAAGCAGTCGGATAATGATCTTACATTCATAGTGTCCCTTTTATTTGGAAGGACTCCAAAACATTTTACAGACTCTCTCTTTCTTTCTCTCCAAGAATCACTCACTCCATACAGAAATGCAGCCACCTCTGGGGTAAACGTGGCAAGTATTTAATAATGCACAGCAACACACAACACTGTTCAACACAGATACTGAAGAACAACACTGAATCCAACTGAAGTGAGTAGGAATTTAGGAAGGTAAAATCTGATTAATTACCAAAAATTTAATTTGGGGCTAACATCCTCATTTTCCTGAAAGTGCCACATGGTCTTTTAATGTCCCTCCAGGATTAGGATCTTGGATTTCTGTTCCTTTCAAAAGATGACACTACCAGTAGTAGAACAATGTCTCCTTGGCAGGAGGTTCTGAGGAGAGGATGGCTTTCTGAATCACTCCCACCACTTTTTGCAGCCTCTGCAATTTCTTCAGAAGCTTCTCTGTCAAGTCCTGACCAGACCTGACCTCAAGTCATTTCTCAGCTCTGACATGACAGAGTGGTGTGGTTGCAAAATCTCCCCATCTTTCTGCACTTCAAGCAGCAGGAAGTCCCTGTTCTTCCTCCAGCACAGTAGGATCTCTTACCCAGGTATCATCTCCACACACACAAAACAAGTCCCTGCACGTAGTGTCCAAGTAGGCCAAAAAGACTCCCACCATACCTTCCTGCTTCCCGGAGGAGGAACTCCTTCAGACAGCCTGTACTAAACCACCACAAACTGATGCACTGCTCCCCCCACAAACGGGACAGTTTCCAACACCCACGCCTCAGCTTCACCCCACAGCTGGCTATTCTAGCTGCCCCTCCCCTGGAACTCTCTCCCCCATGCCAAGCCCCAATTTAGACCCTCTCTGCTAACTGTCCTGTCTCTCTATTGCAGCCTCTTCCCCCACCCATGTTACTGAGCCCTCAGAGACTCACCTGGCTTCTCACAGTCTGCGCACAAGGCATTTTCAGCTCTTCTCCACACCTCCCTTAGAGTTTTCGTATTCTTGTCATCAATTCCAGCCATTGAGTCCACAAGTTGCCCTTGGGCAGGGCCAGGAAGGCAGTTATCTATGGCTTCTACCTATGACCAACCCACTGGCTCGCCCAAGGGAGAAGAGGCCAGGAGAAGACTTTTGGGGCAAGGACGGGGAAAGCAGTAGGGTTAATAAAATTGGAGAGTGAATCCTATTAGGTTGACAGAGTGCAGCAGAGAGAAAGCAGACAGAGGCCAAAGTGTGTGCAGGCTGAGGAGGAGGAGAAGGCCGACTCAGTGGGCGTGAAGGGAAGTGCAGCAATAACCACAAACTGGTTTTTCCGCATTTCTGCTGGTAAAAGGACAAGCCCCAGGAAAAGAACACAAGCAGCAGGCAAGTTGCTAAAGGCAACACAGCCATAGCTCAGAGGTGACACCCAGTGTGACTAATGCCACCAGGCCGCCTCATTAAAAATGTCCCACGGTGCTCCAGAGGATTTGAGTGCATGTTATAAGGATTAGTGAAGCCTCACAAGCTCCCTGCAAAGTAAATATTGTCCCCATTTCACAGATGGGCACCATGAGGCAGAGTGAGGTTAAGTGGCATGCCCGAAGTCACACAAGTCAGTAGCAAAGCTAAGCGTCCTAACACTCACTCCCCTGCTGCTATCACTAGACCACTCTGCCTACAAAGTAACTGGATAGTTCAAGGGATCCTACAGCTTGTGTTTTGAGGCCCACTGACATGGCTGAAAACAACCACAGCACCCACCCTATAACTAAGAGAACAGCCAGTGACCTGGTCCCACCAACATGGACTAAACTGCTGCTCCTTTAAAGGAAGTCTGGAGAGTTGTCACTAAGAGCATGTGACCTGATTAGAATGATCAGCTGTCCTGATTTTAAAGGGACAGTCCCATATTTAAGCCCTCCCGCAGGTGTCCCTACTTTTTAAAAAAAAATGGGCCAATTGTCCCATATTTTCTGTATCTCTCCCCCTGGCAGTACTGGTGGGTCCTGCTGTTGGCTGGATCCCTGCTCACCAGAAGTATGTGGGGCGTATCCAGTGCACCAATAGCTGACGATGGGAGTGAGTGTGCAAGGCTGGTGGCAAAGCAAAGCTACAGCCTTCGGGGCCAGACGCTCCCCCCTGTTGGTTCATCAGTGCAATCCCTGCTGTGTGCCCACTCTCTGCTAGCAGGCTTCCCAGCCACCCCCCTACCGTTTCCAGCCAGCACGGGCTGCTCGCTGTGGTGGCTGGTGAGTGTGGACTAGCCATGACTGGTTACATGTCACCTTGCTGGCCACCCATCGGCCCTTTACACGCATCTCATCTCACTCTCCTCTCCCTGCTGTGCCATTCACCCCCTATTCCAGGCCACTCCTCCATAGCGCCACCGGCACTGTGCAGAGAACCAGCCCTTGGTCGGATCATTCAGCTCACCAACAGCCTGGCTAGCAGGCTCCTTCCTTTCTCACTGCCTCTGGCTGGGCTGGCACCCAGGGAAAGCTCAAGACCCTGCAGCCCAGAGCACTGGCCAGGCAGAGCCAAACCTGCTGTGCCAAAGCCCCACACAGCACTGGCATAAGGAAGCCTCTCTGCCCCTCAGCTAAGCCTGCAGTGGTGGGGAGGAAGCGATTTCCAGCCTGTTGGTGTCCCAACTCTGCAGGCTCCACAGCAGCCACCCCACAAGCAGGGGCAGAGCACTCTCTTCATACACTGCCCTACCCTAGTCCTGCCACAGGGCGTGCGGGGCTGTTCTGTCCCCTAGGCATCTCCCCTGCTCAGCCACCTCTCTGACCAAGTTCATTGAGGCCCCTATAGACAGATTCTCTAAGCCCGGGAGCATCCTTAGGGGGGCTTAACTCCTTCCTGCCCGCGCGTTAGCCAGGGAACAGGAGGCAGGCTAGGTTACCTGGGTCGCGGTGCCAGCAGCAGCCTGTAGGTGATAGCTGCTTTTCAACACTATTCAGGCAGGAAGGGACAAACTGCTTCCAGCCACAGCGGAGCGGGACAGGAGTGGGGTGGGAGGGAAGAGATGACCTTTCAAGTACACAGATCATCCCTATCCCCCATCCCTGCATCTGGAAGCAGCTCCCATCTCTTCTGTCCTACAGTGCTGAAAGGCTGCTGCTGACCCATGCTCTGATGTGAGCCCTGATAGTGGAGGGGGGGGAAGCTGTAACCCTGCTACCCTCCACATGTTGCCTCAAGAAGATATGGTCCCAGGTCCCAGGAAAGGCATGCCCTGGGGGCCCAGTCAGGTGTGGAGGATGGAGAGCACTGGGCAGGGAAGGTTGGGTCGGGTCAGGTCAGTCAGTCAGTTACCCCTATCCCCATGTTGGAGAGGTGTATGGTAGTGTGTGTCACTTCTCCCTGTGCAAACCATAAAAATAAGGAGGTAAATGAAAAGACTCCAGGGCTATGTCTACACTGGCGGGTTCTTGCGCCAGAAATATGCAAATGAGGCTAAGCGTGGAATATCGCTGAGCCTCATTTGCATACCTAATGAGCCGCCATTTTTGCAGAAAAGGCTCTTGTGCCAGAAGGAGCATCTACACTGCTCCTTCTTGCGCAATGCCGTTATTCCTGAAAATAATCAGCATAGCGGCATTGCACAAGAGGGTTTTTCTTGTGCAAGAAGGGGCAGCGTAGACAGCTCCTTCTGGCGCAAGAGCCTCTTCCGCAAAAATGGTGGCTCATTAGGTATGCAAATGAGGCTCGGCGATATGCCACGCTTAGCCTCATTTGCATATTTCTCGTGCAAGAACCCGCCAGTGTAGACATAGCCCAGCTGTGCAGGATTTCTTCTTAACATGTGCTCAGTCAACTTGATGTTAATTT
Organism: Rafetus swinhoei; assembly: GCA_019425775.1. Taxonomy (NCBI): domain Eukaryota; kingdom Metazoa; phylum Chordata; order Testudines; family Trionychidae; genus Rafetus; species Rafetus swinhoei. The sequence goes on from CM033437.1 coordinate 256,340,625, forward strand.
GAACATTTGTACTGTATACATCTGATTGATTGCCATTGAATTCACTTGAATAAGAGTAATTTTACCAGGTGTCCCATATTCAGTATAGGGAAATATGGTTACCTTAGCTCTGAGTTATTACAGAGAATTCTTTCCCAGGTGTTTGGCTGGTGGGTTTTGGCAAAAAACTGATGGTCCAACTGACCCCATGTTTGGGGTTGGGAAGGATTTTTAATGGGTCAGATCTGCAGAGATTTGGGGGGTTGTGTGGGCTAGATTGCCTTCCTCTGCAGAATGGGGCCTGGGTCACTTGCTGGTTTCAATTAGTGGATTCTTCCTAATTTGACACTTTTAAATCATGATTTAAGAACTTGAGTAACTCACTCAGGGACGGTGGGTCTATTGCAGGAGTGAGTGGATGAGGTTCTGTGGCCTGCAGCGTGCAGGAAGTCAGACCAGATAATCATGATGGTCCTTTCTACCCCTTACAGCTGTTCTCTGCCTAAGAGCTCACCTCTTGCCCACCCCTGCCTTAGAGCAGCTCAAAGAGTAACATGCAATGATCCAGCAACGATTTAAAGGCCCTAAGGTTCAACCAGCTGTATTGTTTGGCTGCCCATCGGTATATAAACAACCATCCTGTGGCACCTTAGATACTAATAAAAATATAAATAGTATTTAAAACCCACTTCTTCAGATGGGCTGAAAAAAAGGGAGAGAGGAAAAAAAGTACCAGTCACTCTGGCTCTACCCTTGAGAGGTACTCCCCCCGCCCCCTTCTTTTTCTGTTATAAATTCTGCGTTCCCATTTTTTCCCACTCCAGCTCATCTGAAGACGTGGGAATGGCCTCGGACACGGGTGGGTGGGAGAAAGGGGAGCTGTGCCCCACAGACTGGAGACACAGCGTAGGAGGGAGGGCATGAAACTCTCGGGAGCTCATCCCAGTCTAAGCTGAGCCTGGCGGAGACAGGGTGTAAGGGGGGGACGCACATTGGCCATGCTGGGTCGCTCACACTTGCTGAGGCCGAATCTTTCCGGGGCGGGGCGGGGCGGGGCGTGGGAAGGACATTCCCCCTTCCTGCTGCTCGGCCGGCACCGTGAAGCGGGGCGGCCACGTGGGAGCTGCGGAAGGAGGCGGGCGGAGCGTGTGTGCCCGCTGTGCGGGGAGGAGCCCGCGGGCGGCGCTGCCCCGGAAGGCGCCGCGCTGCTGCGCCGGTACCGGCATGGGCCGCAGGAAGAAGGGAGGCAGCGGCGCGGGGCTGCGGCGGGCGGTGATCTTCGATGAGGACAGTCGGCGGTGAGCGAGCGGCCGTTCGAGCTGGGCTGGTGTCGGGGCGGGGGGGGGTCCTGAGACGCCGCCTGCTGCCCCCTCGCCCTCCCCAGAGTCGCCTCCCCACTTGTGTGCGCCGGGGGAAAGGCAGCTGGAGCCCCCCCCAGTCCTCCGGAGGTGCCCCGCATTCCCCAGGACTTAGTGTGGGAGGGAGAAGAACAGCTGGGCTGCACCTTCTGCAGCGATGCCTCCCCACGTGGGAAGCAGCCTCATGCCCCGGCCAATAGGGGCCTGTCTCCTCTCACTGCCCCTTCTTCATACGGTGTGTGAGGAAGGCCTCGTGAGCGGCTGGGAAGCAAGATGGGCTGTGGCCCTCAGCTTTGGGAATGCCTTATGCTGTTCCTTCTCCTCCTCGCTGCTCTATGGAGAGCTGCAGGCCTTGCCGGACTGCTGGTTTCCTTCCTCCACGCCCCACTCCTCTCTCGGGGTGTGAGGAGCTTCTGCAAGGGTCAGGGCTTCTCTTCAGGATCGCTGTAACCTGCCCCGTGTCCTCTGCAGGGAGTACCTGACCGGGTTCCACAAGCGGAAAGTGGAGAGGCGAAAAGTGGCCCTGGAGGAGATCAAACGAAAATTGAAAGAGGAGCAAAGGAAGCTGAAAGAGGAGGTACTTCCCCCTAGGTGATCTGTGTGGTTAGTTGGTTAGAGGTGTTTAGTTTATGGCAGTATGTTTTGGCAAGGAGTTACATAGTAGTTGTGGGGGTCCAAGTCTGGAATAGCTGGGGTGTCTTAAGTAGGAATAATTTAAAAAACAACAAATGGTCTGGTAGCACTTTAAAGACTAACAAAACATGTAGATGGTATCATGAGCTTTCGTGGGCACAGCCCACTTCTTTAGATGACCAGAGTCCCCTCCCCTTCTTCCCTCATTTATTTTGGTTCTGGACATCCAACACTCCGGTTATCGGAAGAAGTGGGCTGTGCCCACGAGAGCTCATGATACCATCTACATATTTTGTTAGTCTTTAAAGTGCTATCAGACTATTTGTTAGTTTGTAACAGGAAAAACTTAAACAACTTGGCTAACCCTCTGAAGCGTCCACTGGCTCCATCGACAGCTTTGAGGAGCAGTGGACGCTGTCTGGGGTTCTCTGATCGGTGTCCCCGTCCGGTTCCCTTGTTCTAAACCTTTGACTTGCACTCCTTGACCCTGTTTTTTATTAGTTGTCCCAAGTAATCAGTTGAGCCCCAGTCCAGTCGTCCCTCCCACAAGGCTGGGAGAGGGGCTTTTAGAAGTAGGCGGGCTAACGCCCGCCCACCCCTGGAATTTTAAATAGAGCCCCACTACAACATGTAAGTTACAACAGAGATCAAATTTGCATGTATTGCAAGGTAGAGGGACTAAAAGAATCACCTATTCCAGGGCATTCTTTTTATTAAACCAAGCAAAGTATAACAAAAAAACGAACAAACACAAAAGTAGGAATATCAGCAGCTAGTCAGATAACCAATTGCTTATTGGTTAAATGGTTATCTGTTAATAGTCCCAGTTAATTGCAGCAACCCCCTTCTCTCCCACATGCTGTGCATTTAAAACTTGGATTGGCAGGCTAGTTGTCCCAGTTCTTCTATCCGAGTTGTAAATGAAGAGCACATGGGGTGCCGTCTGCCACCCCATGCTGTTGCCTCTGATACAGAGGCAGCAACACAGGGCAGCCTGTGTTTTTTGCAGCAAGCCTGGGTTTGCGGTGGACAGAGGCTGCTGCCATCCCGCACTGCTGTCTCTGTATCTGAGGCAGCAGCATGGAGCGGCAGGTAGGAGCCGGTCTGTCCGGGGAACTGGCAGCAGTGCATGGTGGCAGGGGGCCCCTGGGAGTGGGGCCGAGAGTGCACTGGCTGCTGGCCCTGCCCCCGGCCCCATGGGTCATCAAATAATCATGTAACTGCTAAGAATTGGTGCGGTTACATGATTCTTAAATTTAAACTATTTCTAACATCCCTAGTTTCAGGGCAAAGATAAGGTGCATTGGCAGACTGGGTTCTGGGAGGGGAACAAGACAGGAGTAGAATAGCTGGAGGTTCTGCAAAGAAATAATTAATTTGGATATAGCAGCATTGCTGCATGGGACTTCCAGGACTGGAATAATGGGATGCATTAGTAGGGTAGAACTGAGATGTGTTGTCACAGCAGTGTATGGAGGAAAATTACACTGCCTGTCCTCACACTGGCTCTAGCAGTGTTGTATGTGCAGGACAACTTGAGACTTTAAATATTATTTTGGATCCCAGTTGTGCAGGAATGGTGGGAGGTAGGCATGTGCCTTGGGCATGTTCCCTGAGTGACAGCCGGTAAGACTGGAAGTACTGCAGTGACTCTATGCGTTTACATTTTAGCGGCACAAGGAGTACCTGAAAATGCTGACAGAGAGAGAAGAGGCCTTAGGTGAGTGGTGTCTCCCGCGGTGGAGCTTTACTTCATGATAACCAGAAATTCAGTTGATGTGGAAAATGTCCAAAGGTCATAAAAACACCCAGAAATGCTTGGGTGCGGAGGCTGGGACGAGGGGTTTTTAACAGAGGGCTAACCTGATGCCTTACGGTTTTATCTCTTGCTGTTAAAAGACACTTGTACAGTGTCGCTCACTAGGATGGTGTGAATTAGATTTGAAACAGAGACAACTCACTGAGCCCATCGGTGATGGCTTCTTATTGTCCCTGTGTCTGACTGAGGAGCAGTGTTGATGGGCTATAGAAAGGAATCCCTGCCTTTGCAGCCAGAGACTGTATGTAGGGGGGGTTGGGAAGGTATAGAAAGCAGCAATTGGGAGGTGATCTGTAAGGCTTTGTCAAGACGTGAGATCCCCTGTATGGGGAGAGGATGTTCTTATTGACACCGTTCTCTGGCTTCAGAGCTTTGGCTTCTCAGCTCCTCATGGTGGGTGTAGCAATTGGGGCACCTCCCCGCATAGAGCAGGACCTGGTCAGGGTGAGTTTGGCCGGAGAAGCCCATTCACATTGTTTTTTTGTTGACTGCAGAAGAGGCTGATGAGTTGGAACATTTGGTGACATCCCAAACCGAGTCTGTGAGCATTGATCATCCAAACCACACTGTGACAGTGACTACCATCAGTGACCTGGACCTCTCAGGAGCACGCCAGCTAGGACTCAACTCCCCTGGGGTATGACTCTCTGCTGTGTCTGTCCTCATCATCTCAGCCTTACAAATCTCCAAAGCTGGGTAGATGGGACCGTCGTTACTTAAATATGACAGTAGCTTGAGTCTGCTGGGGACCCCAGTAGAAGCAGGGATGGGGAAGGAGACAGGCAGCTTTTATGCTCTTCCTCAGTTGGCATTACGGGTTCATGAGCATAGGGTAAACTTTCCCTAAAGGCTGCTTCCCACACAAAATTGCTCTCTGATATTCCATAGACACTTAAATGTTGGTGAAATCTGGTGGATTGATAGCTCTGGTGGCTGCTGTATCCTAAGCAGGTGTGACGTGATGAGCAAGTGTAGACTTCCCTGTGTGGCTGTCCACTTGGCCTGAGTCCTTTCTTGAAGGGATCACCTCTATGTTGTGAGGGAATTTGTCTCCATGACCCATTTAGTCCTTGGCTTCTCTACTCAGACTGCAAATGAGAAGTCCAGTTAGTTCCAACTGTGGTGGCTTTTTGGTCAATGAAACCCCAGGACTGAACTGAGATCTCCAGCTCATTTCCCAAGGGCCTCCAGGAAGTAATTGACTAGCAACACCTTGGGATCCCTATTAGAGATGTAAATGGTTAACTGGTATGCCTCACCCTTAACAGCTAAGGCTTACTGGTTCCAGTTAACTGGTAGGGGCTGGAGCTGCTCCCTGCCTGCCTTGGGCAGGGGCTGCTCCAGCCCCATGGGTCCCACTGCAGGCAGGGGCTGCTCTGTCTGGCAAGCCAGCTGGAGCAGCCCCTGTCCATGGTGAGCACGGCCCAGCTCCTGCTACAGGTTATACGCTGGCTGCCTGGGAGTGGGGCTGGCAGGGGCTGCTGGCCCCGCTCCAAGAGAGCTGGCTTGGCTGTAGCAGCAAAACCTCCCTGGGAGCGGGGCTGGCAGCCCCTGTCATCCCTGCACCCAGAGAGGTTTTTCTGCATATTGCAGAGCGCACAACGAAGCCTCCCCTGGAGAGGCTTCACTGTGGGCTCTGCAGTATAAAGCTAAGCCTTATACTGCAAGGTGCAGGTAACCACTAGGATTTTTAGCGGATACACGGTTCCATTTTAAACAACTTTTTACATCCCTAACCCCTACGAACCTTGGCCGGATGTGAGCCAGTGACACAAACAAAAGCTTCCCTGTGTGGAAGAGGGAATCCTGCAGATCCCTAAGGACATCTGCCTATTCCGTAATCCATCCTGGTATCTTTCAACAATGAAACCCTCTAATTCCTAATGAAACTCAATTCTGTGCCCCTCCAACCTTATTTACAGGTTGGCTACGTCTAGACTGGCGCGCTTTTGCGCCAGAGCTATGCAAATGAGGCTCAGCGTTGGAATATCGCTGAGCCTCATTTGCATAGCTAATGAACCGCCATTTTCGCAGAAGAGGCTCTTGCGCAAGGCGGGGCTGTCTACACTGCCTTCTTGCGCCAAAACTCACTTTGCGCAAAGCCGTTATGCCGAAAATAATCGGCATAACGGCTTTGTGCAAAGTTTTCTTCTTGAAGAGGCGGTGTAGACAACCCGTCATGAGCAAGAGCCTCTTCTGAAAATGGCGATTCATGCTATGCAAATGAGGCTCAGCGATATTCCAACGCTGAGCCTCATTTGCATAGCTCTGGCACAAAAGCGCGCCAGTCTAGACGTAGCCGTTGGGTCTTGGAATGGAACAGAATAGTGGGTCTCCTCGGGTTGGTCCCTAGTGGTCTGTGGAGCCCTTCCGTATGTTTTACTGGGACATTAAGAACCAAGCTGTGGGGGATTTGGAGAGTTTGGTCTAGGTGAGGCTCTTTCTTTCACAATGTGGTCATCGGAATGAGAGACCTGTGGAGCCACCTAACGCTGCTCAGACTGCTGTGTTGTGTTTTGTTAGGAAGGGGGCACTGAAGCAGAAGCAGAGAAGGAGCCACCGAGCAGATTCACAAGTTCATTGCCCAAGAAGTCTGGAGATCCCTTCCTGTCTGAGAGGTGGGTATAAAACTACTCGCCTCCCTCCTCCCGCCCCAAACCATCCTGTAGCATCCTATCACCCTTTAACTTGAGTATCTGCAGTTTGTGTGGGGGAAGCCAAGAAAGGATTTTGATGTCTCTCCTGGGCTTGCTGTTTTGTTAAGATCATGCCATGCTCTCAGCTACCAGCAGAGGGCACCTGCAAGTTCTTTGGCTCTGGGGTTATCTTGTTCTGTTGACACAGTACCTGACATAGCAGGGTGTCAGCCAATTGGTCAGGGCAGTGAGTGGTGTGTGTGTGTGTATTATACACCTGAGACTTCAACTGCCAGGACCGGGGTCCCTTAGCAGTGGGCAACCTGGAGGAGGTTGATGGGCGCCCCAATAAGTTTACAGGGAGAGCTTATACACCCGAGACTTCAACTGCCAGGACCGGGGTCCTTAGCAGCGGGCAACCTGGAAGAGGTTGGACGGGCGCCCCAACGGATCTGTCCCTTATGACCGGCTGGAGTTCTTTTAAATTGTGCTTGGTTCTGTTACAGCAACTGAAGGAGTCAGGTTAAAGCTTAAACAGTTACTATTTTATTGTTACAGGGTAAACTTAGCTGTTAAATGCTACTGCTGTGTTACAGATAACACAGCCACTACAAAAGGGCAGGACAGTAATTACACTTAAAACAAAAGTCACTTACAGGTACCATGAAACCCTTTTGGTTCTCTGAGCTCTTATTAAATGCATGCAAAATAGACACATAGCAGGTATATATTCTCACCCCTGCGTTCCAGACTTGGCGTGGCCAGCGTCTTTCTCTCAATCCCTCGGGAAGAAGTAGGGAGGTTGGGCGTCCCACAGACCTCGGAGACAATCAATACCTGCCAGCAGGTATAGATGATTAGACTCAAATGGGGTGGGCTACTAAACCCCTCTTTATACCCCTTGGGTCACGTAGGCTTCTTCCTGGTCTCAAGTGGCCAATTAGGAAAAATGGCTTTGAATGCCAAGTTTCCCACGAAGGGTGCAAAGCATAATTCACACCTGGGAAAATGCAGACAATGGGCACCTCTGGTATGTGATGGGCAAAGATTCCTCTCCTGGGACAGTGCAGGCGTGTCAATTACTGGTACTAGCCATCAGGGCGGCGGGAGGCCCCCGGGTCGTCAGCTAGCCCATTTACTGTCTGGTTTCTGTTTATGGTAGAGTCAGGGATAGGCAGCACACCTGCGTTCCCAGGGCATCAAAGGCTGACTGCCTTTCTCTTGCTCTCTGGGGGGGGGAAACAAGATGGGGTTCATGTCTGGCTACACAGGGTCCTGGCTAAAGATGTAGAAGAGTAGTCAAGTCGACTACTTACATTTTCCCCCCTCCCCCTTGCTGCCTCTATATCAGAGGTAGCAAGAGGGGGGAGCAGGAGCCAGTGCTGGGGAAGCTGGGTTAAAAGCCAGTTCTTTCCAGCACTGTCTCTGTGGTGCAGCTTGCCCCCCACAGCAGTGCGGGGGGCCAGGGGAGGCTGCTCCAGCAGCAGCCACTGTCCACAAGGGTTCCAGCTGCCTGCTAAGACCCCCCTGTGGAAAGAGGCTGCTGGACCCGGCGTGAGCTGGGACTGAGCAAAACCAGTTCAGTCTTGGCTTGCGCCAGGTCCAGGAGCTACCCCCGCTGCGACTCTGCAGTTTAAATGTAATAGGAGCTGGGCTGCCTGTGCGCCCGGCTCTTACTACATTTAAATTGCAGAGCCGTAGCGGGGGTGGCGCCTTCCCTTATCGACTAATCGTGTAGCCGATACACAACTTCCCAATTACCCTCCTCTTAACATCCTTAGTCCTGTCCATGACAAGGGCTCCCAGGTGCTGCTGCAATATGAATAGTCTGGTGCCCTGCATCACCACTAGCAGGCAAACTGCCTTTGTGGCAGAGGCAGCCCTCCATCCTCTCTAGGTCTCAGGGCTTGTCTACACTTACAGCACTACAGTGGCTCAGCTGTTGTGAAGATACTACTTATGCTGAGGGGAGAGCTTTTCCCATCGCTGTAGTGAATCCACTTCCTGTGAGGCGGTAGCTATGTCAGCGAGAGAAGCTCTCCTGTCAACATCGTGTTGTTTATGCTGGCAGCTGGGTCAGTGTAACTGAGTGACATATTATACTGACATCAGTCTGTAGTGTAGATCAAGCCTCAGACTTTCTCTTTCCTATACAGGATCTCTTCACTCACTGCCTCGCTGCATGCACGCAGCCGGAAGAAGCCCAAGAGAAAGCAGCTGAGGCGTGGCCAAAACCCACATAAGAAAACCCAGAAACCCAGTGCTGGGCGAACCAGCAAGTCCCAGCGCCGAAAACTGACCGGCAAAGGAGGGTGCAATCAAGACTAATAGATAAACTGAAGTGGATATTGTCTGCAAGACTAGCCTGTGCCTTTGACAACAGTGTCTGCCCAATGTGAATGCCCAGTTTCTTGTGGATGGGACCTTGTTTGTACCGCTAAAGTCCCTCTGTCTCTCCTCCTGGCTAGGGACAGTGAATGCTGGGCTCATTATTTTTCACTGTAATTGTATGCAGTGGAAAGTCTGTTATAGTCTCCACTGGGGGGCTGCGAATCGAGCCCTGACCCTGCCTTTTCTACATAGGCCCCTTTGTTTCCTGGAACTTTCTCTTCCCATGGGATCAGAGGAAAGCTAGCGTCTCCCCTTACACAAATGGAAGAGCTGGGTGTGGGGTGAATGATGTTCAGATGGTTTACAGGAGGAGGCAGGACTCCCCTTTCACTCATGCTCTGTTGCATTGGCTTTACCCTCTGTCTGGGGCATCCATCCTGACTTAAGAAAGCTGGCACTACTTTGGGTGCCTCGAGCTCTTTGTACAAAGCCACATGCTTTTATATAGATAACCAAGGGGAGATCTGCTAACCTCCCTGCTGTGAATCTTGATAAATATCACTTTATAAGGGAGAAAATACATGTGCCTTATTGCAGATGTGATAGATAGTAGCCTAAACCTTGTGCCAGCTGGGAGAGAAGGGGCTGATCCTGTTGTTTGAGGGCCTTGAATTCTCCAGCCCATACCCCTCAGGGAGGAGGGATGCATGTGAAGATGTTTCAGTGGTGCTACTGAGAGAGGCAGGACTGAAAGACTCCATTGGTCGCTAAAGGCAGATCTCTTACATCTGAATGTGACAGTTCTGAGGAGTAAGTCGTCCCCTAATGCACTGGCCCAGCTGTGCTGTTATGCCAGTGGTGATGGCAGAGATTCCCCCAGGCCCTTGCAGTAATTTATATCTGTCCTCTTGTATGAGATGTCAATACTTGTGTGAATCTAGCATGAATGTTTCTGACAAAAGGGAGCGGTTTTTTCCCCCTTGGCTTGACTAGATTTCCTGTCTATATCTACAATGCCACCTAGTGGAGACTCTAGTTATAGCTGCAGACATATAGCTGTTGATGAGTGTAGTCTGTTAAACAATCTCTTAACCTTTCCAGATTACTGTATCCCTTTGAGGAGTCTGACTTGTCTTGTGTACTCTCCAAGTTTCACCTCACTTTAAAAACTATTTGCTTAGAAAATCAGACATAAAAATACAAAAGTGCCACAGCCAAACTATTACTGGAAAATGGCTGACTTTATTTTTACCATACAATTCTAAAATAAATCAGTTGGAATATAAATATTGTACAAACATTTCAGCATACAACATATAGAGCAGTATACACAAGTTATTGTCTGAAATTTTAGTTTGTACTGACTTTGCTAGTATTTTTTTTGTAGCTTATTGTAAACCTAGGCAAATATCTAGATGAGTTGCTGTATTCCCTAGATTAAGATCTCTTGTATCCTCTGGGGTATATGTACCCATGGGTGAGAACCACTGGTCTAGATGACCTAAACTGTATGACTAAAGGACTCTCTTGCAGATATAAGATGTGTCTACATTGGGAGTTTTGCTGGCATCACCGTATTGGTCAGGGATGTGCTATTTTTTTTCACACCCCTAAACTACATAGCTACGCTGGCAAACTTTGTAGCATAGGCCTGGTCTGTGTCTATAGGAATTGGTAACCCCTGATCCTGGAATTTGGAGAGAATCCTCTAAAAGAAGATTAAAAGGGGAGGGAGCTGCCCAGGAAGATCATTTTGACCTGGCAAAATGTTCTCTCTGCCCCGTCAGCTCTGTACCGTGTGTTCTCCCTCCCTGCAAGAGAGCAGGGCTGTGGCTCTAGCTCTGCAAGCCCTCAGGACAATAACTATCGAATTCTTGGTGGTGATTTTAATATACCAATTCATCACTTTTCCCTTTCCACCCCCAAAATGCAAACTTCTGCCCAAGGGGGCGGGAGTGCAGCAATGTCACCATTTGGTTCCATGCAACTTGCATTAGAAGGAGCCGGTCTATGGCAGGGTCTATGAAACCTCAGTAGGGGTTGCTGAGCTGGAAGGGTTTTGATCTGCATAAAAAAGCCTGGGTGGGAGGAAGACTCCACTCCCAGCACTTGAGTTGTTTGTTGTTTTTCTCTTCACAACAGAATTGTAGCCCTACTGAGACAAAGGAAGTGTTAAATACAGGGGAAAAACTCTCTGTGTGCTATGTGGAACGCACAGGAGTGGGAGAGGGCAGCTGGCTTTATGGTTAAAGGATAGGTCTAAGAATCATGTGGTAGGAGCTTAATTCTAGCTCTGTCACGGATTCCCTGGAAGACTGGCAAGTCACTTAACCTCTGTCTCATTTCTCCACCCGGCGAAGAGGGGTGATGATGCCCCGTTCTCTCACCCATTGTGTGGCTCGTCTATTCAGATTGTAAATGCTTTTCAGTGGGGGATCGTTTGCACTGTGTTTGTATGGTGTCTGCCACCCTCATCTCAGTAGGGACTTCTACTTGCCATTCTAGTACAAATGAGAGAGCGCTGCCAGTCCCAGAAGCAGTCCCCGTTCCTGGGGAGCCAGCTTCACTGCAGGCGCTGCAGTATAAAGCACATATATATACACTTTATACTGCAGCACGTGTAACCACTAGGATTTTTAGTGGTTACACAGTTAACGTTTTTAAATGGCTTTTTACATCCCTAGTTTCTGATGCGGGGTCCCGTAAGGCTCAGTTCTTGGCTCTACGCTGTGTAACATTTTTGTCAGTAACCTGGAAGCAAACATACAATTGTCACTAAAGTTTGCAGATGATGCAAAAAGTGGAGGAGTGTTAAGTAATGAAGAGGACAGGTGCCCAAGACCCATGAAACTGGATCACGTAAACTGGGCCCAAGCAATATGTGTGTTAATGTTGCTAAATGTATGCATCTTGGAACAAAGTGTAGGCATATCTTCAGGGTGAAGGGCCAGGCTGTCCTTAGGCATATGCAGCATATGTGGCTGAGTGGGGCACCTGAAAATTTGGGGCACCATAGGGACAGCATAAGAGCAGGTCAGCTCCTGCACACTCAGTGCCCCCTGCAGTCTCAGCCAGGAGCTGTATTCATAGAGCCGAATGCACCAGCACTGCACATTTCCGAATGCACCGGATTCTGTGAGAGAGACAGACAGAAGTCTCTGCAGGGACTGTGACTCTCTGCCACTGCCTCAGCCCTCCACTCCCAGAGCTGCGAGCACTGGCTGCCATAGCATCCAAGCTCAGTGTCTCAGCAATGGGGAGGGGGTGTATTTTGGGAGCACCAGTTTTCTAATACTGAGTACGGCCTCAAGGATGGCCTTGCTTGGGAAGCAGTGACTCTGAAAAAGATTTGGGGGTCATGGTGGATAATCAGCTAAACAGGAGCTCCCTATGTGACATTGTTGCAAAACGGGCTAATGTGATCCCTGGATGCATGACCAGGGGAATCTTGAGCTGTAGAGATGTTGTTTTACCTCTGTATTTGGCACTAATGCGACTGCTACTGGAATACTGTTATTGAATTCTGGTGTCTGCTGTAGAAGGACATATACAAATTGAAGATGGGTCAGAAAGGAGCCATGAGGATGATTACAGGGTTAGAAAACCTGCCTCGATTATAGACTCAAGTAGCTAAAGCTACTTTGCTTAAGAAGAAGAAAGTTAAGGGGTGACTTGATTACAGTCTATACGTACTACGGGGCAAGAAATATTTAATAACGGGCCGTTTAGCCTACTGGAAGAATGTATAGTGGTTGGAAGTTGAAGCCAGACAAAACATGTAAATTATTACCAAGGAGGTGTGTGGATTCAGTGACTATTTTAAAATCAAGATTGGATGATGATCTACGAGATCTGCTCTAGGAATTATTTTGGGGAAATTCTATAGCCTTATGTTATACAGGAGGTCAGGCTAGGTCAGTGGTCTACAACCTTTTTACACACAAGATCACTTTTTGAATTTAAGTGTAATCCAAGATCTACCTCAAACCCAAATATCCTTGCCCCGTCTCCTTTGTGCTCTTTGCCCCACCTCTCTCTGAGGCCCCATCCCTACTCACTCCATCCTTCTCCCTCCCAACACTCACTTTCACCAGGCTGGGGTAGTGAGTTGGGGTACAGGTTCTAGTCTTGGATTAAGGGATTTGGAGTGTGAGAAGGGCTCTGAGCTGAGGTTGGGGCAGGCAGCTGGGGTGTTGGAGGGGGTTCTAGGTGCAGGCTCTGGGAGGGTGTTTGGATGCAGGGGGCTCAGGCCGAGGGCAGGGGCATTGAGTGACTTGGGTAGGGGTTCAGGATGTGGACTCCAGCTGGGCACTGCTCAGCTCAGGGGCTCCTGGGTGATGGTGCAGTAGGGCTCGCCCTGGCCCTGGCCCTGGCTCTGGCCCTGCACCACTCCCAAAAGCAGCTAACAAACTTGCTCAAGCCCTAGTCCTGTTGTGCCCCTTCTCTGCTCTGTGGAGATGGGATACAGGGTGGGAGAAGGGTGCACCTTGATGTCAGCACCTATCCTCTCCCATCCCTGCCCTGTACAGCAAATGGGAGGCTCCTGGGGGAACAGCTCCAAGGCAAAGGGTCAGAGATGTGCAGCAGTGGGAGGAGGAGCAGCTGAAGTGCTGGCACTTGATAGGCACGTGGCCAGACCAGTCAGGATCACCTGCCAGAGGCTCCAAGATCTACCAGTAGATCCCAATTGACTGGTTGGTGATCACTTGACTAGGTGATCATGATAGTCCTTTCTGGCTTTGGAATCTATGTAGATGGGAGTGTTAGCCACTCAGGTTTTAAAGTGAACTTTCATTTTTAACACAACTATATTTGTAGGCCCTAAAGTTGAGAAGAAAATCTTAAAGCACAAATGAAGTGCAAACTTGGCTCAGTGTTGTCTTCCTGAGTCTGCAGCCAGCCTGAACCTACAGCTCTGAGAGCTGTGAATTACCCCGCTTGTCTCAGTAGGTAGGATGTTAACACTGACCTGACAATCACCATTTAAATGTCAGAGTAAACTATTTCAGTGCCAATTTTTAGTAGTAAAACCCAGCTCCTGTGCTTATTCCTTACCTCTAAAATACCTCTGACACCTTCCTGTATTTTGACAAAAACTCTAGCTCCCACAATTTCTGTGCTACCGTTTTGTCCACACAAAAATCTATGGCATGTGGAAACAATGAAAATATGGACATTCAAAGTATTCTATAGAATTACTATTAAAATTGCTAGCATAGGTCTACTATAACTATGAAAGAAAATAACATGTAATTCGTTATCAAATAAGGGGTTGGGATTAATGTAAACTATCACTGCATGATCCCCAGTCTGTTGAATCCGTCTTGCAAAATCCAGGGACTTTATTGCAGGATTTTGAATCGGACTGCCTCAGAATAAATAGGTCAGGTCTTGGGTGTGAGTGGTTAAGGACCTCCAAGTGCCAAGTACTGGCTATGTGGATCATGCAGTAGGCTAGACATCATTTATCTGTAACTAAAATTTTCCAGAGGTTAGTCACAGCCTTCTTACAGGGTAGGAGTATTGGTTTTCTTTCAATCATTTATAATTGCATTTCAGCTGGAAAAAATGTCTTCAAGATCTACCACCACCTCTAGAAATTAACAGACCAGTTTGGCACCTTATCTAAAGAGGAAATGGCGTGAACATCCTCCCCCTTATTTATAGACATGCAAAATTACGTTCATGTGGGTACGTGCATCCATAGTTACACATGCATATGCATGCACATAGCTTTACCTGCTGAGTGCAAACATACACCTCGGTTATGCACTCTTCAGCACACAGGGTTATGCATGTGGGTTCACACACAGTGGATTTTTGCACCTCTTCATGCTTGGGTTTATTTACAGCTACGCTTATGCACGGGTTTGCAGATGTGCCAGCAAGATTTTCACACTTGCATGAATAAGCTGCTGTTGAGCAGGAACTCGGTTGAGAGGATATGCAGCAACTTGCATCGCGTCTGCTCCAAAGTGACTTTTCCTCAGGCACATTTTTGTTTTATATCCTGCGCTGTACTTGGATTGAATCCGGCCTGAGGGCAGGAAATGGGGAGGGGGGGCGGGATCTGAACCAATGAAACCAAGGAGAAAAGGACCCCGTCAATTTGGAGAAAGGAAACATGATAAACTGAAAAGGGAGACAGTTTTAAATAAGGAAAACGGACCTCTACATCCCTTTGTTGCCTTCCCATCAAAGCCTTCCTTCCCCCGATAGTTAGCCTTGCTGGCAAGAGGAGTAATATTGCAAAGGGAGGGAGGAAGCAAAAAAAAGCAAGAATCACACGGTGCCCAATGTCGCTACAACGTGGGTTACCAAATAGGCACAGAAGAGAGAAGTAAAACGCTTCCCACTCGGAATGTTACAACAGCAGCGAAGCGGAGGTGCTCGCCTTCCCAAATCATCTGCTCCCCGCCCTTTTGCAGGGAGCCACTCAGGGAGCAGTATCCAGATGAGCTACCTCCCGGCAGCCAATCAGCAAGAGACTTCGGGGCGTGGCCTTCCCCCACTGCCCAGGGAAAGTTTACATTCATTGTTTTTAGAAAAGGGCAGCGGCAGATGAGCTGGAGCCGGGCCCGAGCTGGTGCAAGGTAATAAAGGTGCCCGGGGGTGTAGGCAGGGGAAGGCTGGTTGTAATATATCCCAGAGCTGTAGGGTGGTGATGTTATTCTGAAGTGGTTTCTATGTTCTGTGTATGAATCATCACAGCCCTTATGTTGTGCCTTATAGTGCCATAGATCAAGTGTTTCACAAAGGGTGGGGGACTCATCCCCAGTTTACAGATGTGCAGCCTCAGGCCCAGAGAGATGAAGTAGTTTTCCCCAGACAGCAAAAACCCAGGGGCACAATGTTTTATTCCATGGCTTGGAATTGGGAGTGAAAGCAAGTGGCTTTCTCTTGCTGCCCGCCCAGCCCAAGGTCTGAGCATGTCAGTTCTAAGCACATGGCCTGTTGATTTAACACATTGAAAAAAACATGTAGCACTAGTTTGGAGAGTGAACCTGTGGGGCTAAGGAGTGGATAGCGGGTGTGATTTACCTGGCACCCACAGTGAATTAGTGCAACCCTAAGAAAACCATGTCTCTTTAGTTTGGGTGCTTTGGAGAAAAACTAAACCTATGCTTGGTCAGCAGCACTGACCTAAGCCCTGATGAGAGGAGAAGCTGCACGATAGCACCAGGGATGTTGCTCACCTGGCTGTCTTTGACAGGCAATTTTGGCAGAGTAGCACCTGGGTAAGCTACTCCATAAGAAGAATACCCCAGGAGGGGAGGGCACAAGGCAGCTTAAGTGTCCCAGCCCACGCTGAGATAGGTGGTCTGTGGAAATAAAGTGTGGCTCCTACACCCAGATTTAGAATTGCACTTTTGGTGTATTGTAGCTATTAAATAACCCACAGATCTGAAATATTATCACTTGATAGAATAGCTCCAGAAAAGTCTAAGCTCTAAAGCTTGTAAAGCACTTGCAGATATTCCTTACAAGCACACGATCACTAAGAAGATCCCCTCTTTTGCCTTCTGCAGGAGCTCCAGATCAGGACATCTTCTGGAAGGTATTAATATATTCCATCCCTTTCAAAGAAGACTCAAATCAGGCCATTCTGCCAGCAATCACTGAGATGGTGATGTAGTTTCCCCTCCTAAATGTGCTCCAGATAAGAACATTCCTGGCCTGCCGAGGCTAGCTGTTGATGGCATTTCTCTTAAGGAACCCTAGATCAAACCAGTCCCCACTGGGAGCAGTGAACACCAGGCTGTTAATAAAGTTCCCCTTTCTAAATGAGGTGCAGACCTGAACACCAGGTAGAAGTGGCTTAGTCTTGATCCTTTATTGTTTCTTTTCTTTGCAGACACCTCCCTAAGGCAGCATACCTGAGGAAACGTCTTCCTCCAGGCATGGGCTATGTCAGATTTTGAGGTGAACACCCCCTGTGAGAACTTTGAAGCCAATGTGTTTGCCAAGAGTCGATGCCAGAATTGTTTTCGGGCAGCTGATGCTCACCAGCCCAGCAACCAGGTGAGCTTTTCATGTGACCTGGAGGGCTATGACTATTTCATGAGCAGCTCCATTGTTTTGGGCTGTGACTGCCCAGCAGAGAGGATGAAAATTCTCAACACAGTTGCCCAATGAGGCTTTTTAGATTTCACTAGAGAAAGGGAGAGGGATTTCCTCAGTGCCCAGAATTGGTCATTTAATTCCACCCTTGTGCTCTGATGAATTCTGAGCCCTGATCAAAGAGTGAACTAGTGCTGTGCTAATGGAGAAGGAGGGCTGGAAGTCAGGGTTGAGGTGCATTGGCAGTGCTGCATGGGGAGTCTCAGGGCTGGAATAGCAGGGAGGTGTGGCAGGTCAGGACTGAGAGGCATTGGTGAATAGTTTGTATCAGTGTTCCCTGTAAGCTGAGCTCTTGGGTGACTGCCCAGGAGAGATTCAAATGCCGCCCATCTGATTAGAAGAGCACCCACAGCCGGGAGCATGTGTTTCTAGTGGTGGTGCACATTTGCTTATGTGTTGGTGCACACAATAAAATTTATTCTGCACCTGAGTGGGAAAAAAATTAGCGGGACTATTGGTGTGGATGGGGGAAAGGTGGGACTGGAACAGCAGGATGTGATACAGATCAGGGTGGAGTTGTAGGCTTAATGCTAAGTATGTGTAATAGTGGGAGTTCGGGAGAAAAGGGATGTGCTGCTGTGTGTTTAAAATCTTTTTGAGGGAAGCCATTGGTGCAGTATGGGGAAAGGATGCAGAACCTTTCATCTCCTCACTGCCTGAGTTAGCAGGGACTGAAGGTCTGATGGCCTCTTGTGCCCACATCGGAACTGGGCCAGATTGGTCCCTTGCTGACCATCTCGGCAGAGAAGACAAGCTCTGAACAGACTCGTGAACCAAAGCCCCCCAGGCGACGCACATTGGTGAGGACTAGTGCCAGTGAGGCTCACACTGCAGCTGCCCCTGTTATGTGCCCCAGACACACTTAAGACTTTAGTGCCCTTCAGTGTCGATCAGACACATTTCCTCAGTGCCAAACTGACTTTAGAAACTCATTGTAGGTTGCCACCTGTCAGCTTCTTGCCCTGCTGCTAGTGGGGGAGTGTGATGCTCCATCCCAGCGTGGGATGCCAGCTGGTTTCATGTTCACAGAGAGCTCCGTGTTGTCCATTGTTCTCTGGGAGCGATCAGCCCGGGATTATGAAATAGTAATGAGGCTCCCACTCTCTCTGGCCGTGGGCTTCTAGAGTTTCCTCTGCCTTGCCTGCGATCTGCTCAGAGCTGTCTCCTCTGAGCGAATCCCAGCCAGGGCAACACAATGGAGGGAAAGCGGCGCTGACAGCCAAGCTGCTAGGAACCTTCCCCCTCACTGCTCCTGTGCTGGGAAGGTAACTGGGCTGGGGAGAAGCGGGAGGCCAGCACCTTGGGGATATGCCAGAGCCCTTATAGAGCCAGGGAGGGAGGGGATTTGGCTCCAGCCCTCCTGACTGCATCCTCCTCCCAGGAAAGCCTTTGCCCTGTGCTATGGCACATGGAGCCTTGGCCAAAATCCTCCAGAGGCAGGGGAATGCAGGGGATGAGCAGCTCCCCCCAGTTGGGGTATCAGCGCTCATGTGAGGGGCAGTGTCCAATCATTCTCACAGCTCACCGGGGCAAAGCCAGACTCGGGCTTGTTTAATGATCCTGACAGGAGACAGCTTTATCGGAGGGCACTTATCTGACCAAGCTAAGTCCTGGGGCTCCCTTGGGAAGGTTCCCCCTTCCTCCGCCTGGCCTGACGCTCCAGATAGCCCTCTCTTCCGCCATGCCTTTCAAGTGTTCACTTTGGACTCAGTGCCCCACCCCTCTTCTCCCTCACTCGCTCTCTGTCTCGGGGTGACTGCAGCCCGGGGAGGCAAGGTAACTGCTCCAGCATCCAACAGGGTCTCGCAAGGCCTCTCTCTGGACTGCCGAGGCAGGAGAAGCACAGCCTGAGTGTGAGGGGTCACGGAGCAGTGACAGATCCGGCACCTGGAAACAAGCTGGTGTTAGGGAGATGCCCTGAGAGCCAGGGTAGAAATGAAAGGCCCTGTGGGAGGAGATAAGAATGATAAGACTTCCCCACTAGCCTGGGGAACGGTGGAATCACCGGTTTTCCCCTTTATCCCCACAGGTTCCAGAGGAACATGCTGTGGAAGCCCCACGTGATGCTACCACCAGTGCACCAGACCCAGCTGGACCTTGGGACCCCCTGTGCATCTTAGCGCCCCAGTGTGAGCTGTACGTGTGTGTGGGCTTTGAGGACGGAAATGAGAGGTGAGTTTTGAACACAGGGAGGGGATGCCTGGAAGCCCTTCCCATGCCCTGGTCCCTGCTAGGTAAATAGGAAGAGGTGGGATAGGATAGATGTCATCCCACCATAGGAGCTGGGAGGGAGATGTCTTACCATGGAGCCCTGTTTGTTGTGCAATGGGCAGATGGGGCAAATTCTGAAAACCCACCATCACCGGGGGCACTAGCCAGGCTCCTCACCGGCAGCCTCAGTAGACTGGACTCCCTTCTTTCTTAGCCGCTCCAGAGCAGGACTCAGGACCAGTGGCAGAGTGAGACATGTGGGGAGGGCCCCCCCTTCCTCAGCGCTGCCTATCCTGTCCCTGCTCTGGAGATTAAGGACATGGGTGTCTAGGGTGCTGTTTCAACAGTGCCTCATTCACACAGCTCGCTGTGCCTGCCACTGGTAACACACTCAGCTGTAAGTCACGCCTCCCTCGCTCACCACCAGCTGTTTGTGTTTCCTTACCTCACAGCTGGCAGGAGAGCTTGGCGCATACCCAATTCAGCAGCAGAGCCAAGGGCGAGCACGGAGGAACCAACACTAGTACCGCTATCAGCGCCGACACCAGCACCGGTACGGGAACCAGCGCCACACTCGCCAGGGTGAGATGGGGTCGTCGTGTCTTTTGGATTGGGCTGTGTAATTCCCTTTATGCCTTAACCCCTCAGCACCACTTTCCCCACTCTCCTTCTGAGACATGCAAACCCCAGAGATAAAGGGTTAATAGGACCCTATTGAGATCTTCGGGGAACTTGCCGAGTGTTGATTAACTGGGGGTGGGAAGGAATAGAGGTTGATGTCAGAGGGACAATCCCAAGGGACTTTTAACACCCACAAACTAAAACACTCTAATGAGCACATCAGCTAATACAGGTGTATTCCCAGTGCTCAGACCACTCCCCGCAGTGTCCCCTTCTGGCTGAAGCTGGGTCAGGAACAACTAAAGGAATATTCCACCAAGCCAGTATTCCTACACTGTTCCCTACCATGCTTGCTGAAGATAGAGGTTGGCTATGGTGTAATTGTGCATTCGCTATAGCTAGCAGGTCTGTACTGCTCCCTGTGGTGCCTCCTACTGGAAGAGCCTGGGATTGAAGTGGCTGTGAGCACTGCACAGCATATGTAGCTATATCATTCCCAATAGCGCCTCCTGCCAGGAAAGGCTGGAACAGATGTCCTAACATGGTCTTTTTCCTTCTCAGAACTGGGAAATGACCAGGCTGCTGGACAGCATTTTGGGATCAGACAAACAAGACATGATGAACTATGCAGTCCAGAGGAATGAGGTGCAGACTGGAGCCCTGCAGTCAGACAGACCCAGATGGGGTCAGAGCATATCCTGTGGATCCCGGCAGAGAACAGAGTCTCAGAGCTTCATGAAAGAAATCTCCCCTTGGAAAGCAGGTATGATTGGTTTGCTCCCACTAGGGATGTCATAGTATAGTCGATTAACTGATTAAACGATGAGCAAAAGCTTATAGGTTAATGCTATAGACTACACGCATTTCCCTCCTCCCACCCTTGTCAGTAAATTTTTTAACAGGGCTGGCCAGCAGCCTGTCTCAGTTCTGGCTCATTCTGAGTCCAGAACCCACTCCAACTGCAGTTCTGCATTTAAAGTGTATTAGGACCCAGGTAGGCAGGCAGCCCGGCTCAGTGCCAGCTCAGGGAGCTCAGACCGGGGCTGCTGTCACCCCATGCTGCTGTCTCTTTATCAGAGGCAGCAGCATGGGGCGACAGGCAGCCAGACCTCAAAGGGAGCTGATTTTTAAACTGGCTCCCCTCATGGACCAGCTCCTGCCTGGCACTCTGTGCTGCTGCCTCTGATAAAGTGGCTGCCGGCCCCGCCCCCAGGGACTCTATAATAGTTGACTAACCAATAAGAATTCATGAGGTTACTCAACTATTCAATTAACCAAGATTTAACATCCCTAGCTCTCATCATGCACCACAGTTCTGGATATAGATGGCTCATTCCCCATGTATGGCTGGTTATGGAGTCTCTAGTTCAAAGCTTTGTTTAGATTGTAACCTCTTTGGGGCAGGGATTGTCTCTTACTCTGTCCAATGCCTGGCAGAATGAGGTTCAATCTTAGCTGGCCCCTAGGCACTACCATAATAAATGTGATACATGGTAATAACAGGGCCCAGGGTCTGTGTAGTTTTGCTCCAGTGTCCCTGAGCTTCTCAGCCTCACCTGCAGTTCTCAAACCAATGTCCATGCAGTTCTGGTTTTGGAGTTTCTGGTTCCTAGTGTCCCTGTGCTCCTCAGCCCAGCCTGGCACCTACAGTTCTAAATGCAGTGTCCGCAGGGTACTAGGTCTTGTCCATGTTGTTCTGAGTTGTCACTGGCTGTCCTCCCAATATCCACTTTGTACTGGATATGACCCACTGCTGCTTCTGGGTCTGCCTTGTAGAGCTGCCTTAACCTCCATCTTCTGTTTCTCTCCCAGAGCCCAGCCCTGTGAGCCAGAGCCCTGGGGGTGGCTGGGCAAAGCATCCGGTGGAGAGCAGTTATTTCTCTCCAGAACGCCGGAAATCTGACTCCAGCTGGGTCTCCTCCCCTCCGCGAGGCAGCCGCAGCGCTTTGCCCACGCATAGTGACCTGGTAAGGACAGGTGGGCATCTCACTTCCTCCATCAGCTCCTTGGACTCTGGCTTACATAGGCACAGGAGTGGCGGCGGCGAGGGGCGACATGGCTTGGTGCGGCAGGAGTACACGATGCTGGCTGATCTGCCCAAGCCCAAGCGGATCAGCCATAGGGAGGCATTTGAACAGGAACGCAGCAGTTCCCGCACTCGGAGCCCAGGCCGGGCAGAGGTGGAGCGGATCTTTGGATACGAGCGCAGGTGAAACATGGGGTGAGGGGGCAGGTGGTGGGGAGGACAGGCCTAACAATTGGTGAGCTGCCCCCAGGTTGATATGACTGAAGGCCTGATTTTTTGAAGATATATGAGCGCCCACTGCTCTCCTGAGTGCCTGAAGTTCAGCCCCTCCCATTGGTTCTTACACCGAGTTAGAGAGTCCTTTTTAAACTCTGTTTAAAGACTAGTGTAGATTGGGCTTGAGGCACGACCGCCATCCTTCTGTAAGAGGGCTCCCAGGAACTTCTAAATTTGAGTGTTAAAGTTCCACAGCCTGTAGCGGGGGAAGGGGGTGTGGCTATGAAATGGGGGGAATAGCAAGTCTCAGAGGCTAGAATATAGATGGGGAGGTGCGATGATGCTGGATAGAGAGCATAAGTGGAAATAAATCCAAGTGGGCAGTCTGGTGGATGGGGTGGGAGATAGGAGGGGGTAGATGGGGTGTAGAAAGAATTGCTGGGTACAAAAGGAGTGGGAAAGGAGTTGTGATGGAAATAGAAGGGGAGTGGAGATCATGGCCAGGGATAAGTGGGGAGACAGGGAGGAGATGCAGGTAGTGGAGGAATGCAGAGCATGGGGGGGGGGGGGGGGATGGTTGATGTAGAGGGGAGCGCAGGAGGGGAGGTGGACATGGGCACAGAACAGCTGATGTCAGACTCTGATGGAGCTGGGAATCTGGTATCATGGTCTCTGTCCTGCTGTGACCTGTGAAGGCTGGGGAGGACTCTGGGCCGGGGGCCTCTTGAAGCCCAGAAGAAGAGTACTTGTGATTAGCTTGGTGTGTGGTTGTTAGGAAGACGGAGACGCTGGAGGCATTCCAGGCCCTGGAGGAGGGCCTTGTGGAGCGGCTGGATGGCAAGACCCCACTGCTGGCCAAAGAACGCCGATTAGGCCGGAGGCAGTCCAGCCCCACCCTATACAGAGAGGTGAGTTGCTGGACTCAGGGTGGGATTCCAGTACACCAGCCCCTTCCTTAGCTAGACAGCAATAGACACAGCCCATCCCTGGCTTCTTTCCAGCAGACCCCTTCCCAAGCTGTCTCTCCTCCGTTTCCTCTCTGTGCCACACAGCTCTACCTCCTCCTCTTACTATCACCTCCACTTTCCCCTTCGTATCTGCCACTCGATTCCCAGATCCTTCTCTTTCTCCATCCCCTTCTCCTTTCCCCTACTGCCAAAGCAGACCACTGCTCCTTCGCTGCTTGGGTGAGAGGGGCCATTTCCTTAGATTGCGCTGCATGTGTGCAGCTGAGTGTGCACACCGCTGCCCCCTACTGGAGCATAAGACATGTTAATGTTTGAAAGTTCTGTCTGTGAGCTGAGCTAAGCACAGCTGGTAGGTGTGTGGATTCCTGCTGCTCCCTACTGTAATACTGTTGGCATACAGCAGTACCCCTTAATTTGTAGGCCATCAGTATCAAGACCCAATGGCTGGAAGTTGAAAGTAGACCAATTCAGACTGGAGATACCATGTCATCTTTTAACAACGAGGGCAATTAATCTCTGGGACAATTGACCAAGGATCATGGTGGATTCTCCATCACTGGAAATGAGTGGAAATCCATCAGCTTCACAAATGTACAGACTTTCTCCATCACTGGTAATTTTTAAATCAAGATTGGATGTTTTTCTACAAGCTCTGCTCAAGGAGTTATTTTGGGGGAGTTCTATGGCCCATGATATACAGGAGATCAGACTAGATTACCAGATAGTGGTCCCTTCTGTCCTTGAACCTATGAACTGAATGTGTCCATCTGGTAATTGTCTCTTTCCTCCAATTTGCATGTGGACAAGCTAGTCGCTCCTTTATCCTTCCTCTGATCTCATCCCTAGGGAAACAAGAAGCGTCCACAGCAGCTGGAGCAGCCTGGCAAAGGCCGAGGAGAAGCCCTGCTCTCAGTGAGCCCAGATCGGTGGTCGGAGAGAGACCGGAGAAGCCGAATGGAATCCATGTGCCACACAAGTACAGATAAGTGCACGGACAGAGAAAGGGTGCCCCGTCAGCCCTCGAACCAGGGGAAACAGATCGACAGTAACTGGAAAAGCCGAAGGGATTCTCTGCACCCCACAAGCCCCATGAAGAGCTCAGATAACAGCTGGATTGGCCGAGGGGACCACCTGTGTCCTGCGAGTCCTGGGAAGCAAGCAGAAAGCAACTGGAAGAGCCCAAGGGAGATGCACCCAGTGATGAGCACTGAGAGAAAGTGGAGGGGTGCAAAAGAGCCCCTGCACCCTATGAGTGCGGGGAAACACATGAGTGAACGACAGAGCCGAGAGGAGAAACCCCACCCTGTGAGTTCAGGGAGATACACAGAGAGTGATCAGAAGGGCTGGAGCAAATCACTGGGCCCCATGGGTCCAACTAAGCAGCCAGAGAGGGACTGGAGGAGCCAGGCAGAGACCCTCCATTCCAGGAGTCCAACCAGGCAGCCAGAGAGGGACTGGAGGAGCCAGGCAGAGACCCTCCGTTCCAGGAGTCCAACCAGGCAGCCAGAGGGGGACTGGAGGAGCCAGGCAGAGACCCGGTACCCTAGGAGCCCAGCTGGGAAGCCAGAAAGGGGCTGGAGGAGCCGGGAAGAGACTCTGTGCCCCAGGAGTCAAACTCAAAGATCAGAGGACAACTGGAGGACCCAAGAGGAATCCTTATGCCACATGAATCCAGTGCATCAACTGGAAAGAGACTGGAGGAGCCAAGGACAATGTTTGTACTCTGTGAGCTCAAGGCACCAACCAGAGACCACTTGGAAAAGCCCTGTGAGCCCCAGTCAATGGAAAGAAAGTGACTGGAAGAGCCATGAGCAGTCCCTACACCCAAGCTCAAAGAAGCAATTGGAGAATGACAGGGTCAAAAAGGAGAACCTCTTGCATCAAGTGAGTAGATCCGTGGAGGAGTGAGAGTCCTAAGGGAACCAGGGTCTGATGGGAAGTAAGCCCCTTCCCCAGCAGATCCAAACCCTGGGAACCAATCCTCAGTTTCCACAGAGCTGGAGAAACTCATCCCTTGCTGTCCCACCCAGCGAATAGCACCCAAGTTAGCTTATCTGATGTTCAGCTCTGTGCCATTCCTTGCAATGCCTCCTGCTGGCCAGGATAGCAATAGAGTTCTGCCCCTGCATTTTCCCCGTCCCCTGGTGTCGCCTCCCCTGGCCTGAATGTAGAGTGCTTTGTCCTCAGCTCTGTGGGGGTGAATTTCCCCGGGAGTGTGTTTGGAGATGGGGACGTGCTTATGGAGAATGTGGGAGAGGTCAGAATCCTGGGGCTTAGATCTTGACTTCTCTCCCTGTAGTCCCATCTAGCTGGAGGCACACCCCAACCTCTCCACAGTGCCAGCTCCTCAGGAAACCAAGACCTTTATCTGAACACTAATGGGCAGCACAACAAGGTACTCCATAAGCTGGGGAAGAAGGTGGGACAGGAGTAGGTGGGAAGGGGAGCGGAGTATGTGTATGTGGGGAGAGGGGACCTGTTCAGAAGGGAATTGGTTGGGCCATTCTCTGTGACAAAGGCTAGCTGGCCGCTCAGGTAGGTGCTGTCTCAGCATGCAACCCCTCTCCTCCCCTCCCCCCCCCACACACTGTGTCTGAGCCAGTCTGTGCTTGAAAGGCAGCTGTGAGACATTGCATTGCTGGTTTTTGTGAGAGGTGGGTAAATCTGCAACTGCATCTTCTTCCTCTCCATTTCCCATGCTCCATAGCACATTATATACACTAATCAGTCCTTCCTTCCAACACCACCTATTCCACAGGTGGGGAAACTGAGGCACAGAAAGGCAAAGTGATCTGCCTGAGGTCACAACGTGAATGGGTGGCATAGCTGGGTTTGAAATGCAAGAGTTTCTGGCTTCCAGTGCTGAGCTCAGTCTAGTGCCTCTCTCTCTCATCCTGTGATAAGGTGCTGCTGACTGTTGTATCTGGATAAGGGGAGGAGTTATTTTTAAAAATAGACTCGAAGTTGAATGATTGTGCCTGTTCTCTTGTGATTTGGTCATGATCTCGTCAGTGAATTTGATGCTGATGATCTGATAATCCTGAATTTTCTGTTGGATCTGCGTCATGTACGGTGTGAGCAGCAGTAGTGCTCTCTGTTCCCTACCTCCCTCCCCTTCAGAGTGCCTTAGCCCTTCCCTGGAAGGATTTCCTCCTTGGGAGAAAGGGGAGCTCTCTCCATGGCCTAGTCATGCCTCAGCTGAGCATGCCAAGAAGGGGGCCAATGCAGGAGGATCATGAAGGGAAATTTGTGGCTGGATGTGGGCAACTATTTGCTCTGGACTGTCACTTATCAACTTATTTCCTAGGATGCATCAGACAGCTGTCAGATGGGAATGTCTTGCACTCAGTATCCACTGGGGTTGGATTTGAATGGGTGATTCATATGCTATGCTCAATCCCTTGAGCCATGAAACTCTTGATCTAGAGGTGAAAGGCTCTGTACTCCGTCCCCCATCTCTGAACCAGCCACCCTGTATAGAAGGGTTGTGTGAGTCTTCTGAAGTTTGTATTATTGGTGCTAACAACACTGAATTTGCTGCTGGCTTGTTTTCCCCTCCTTTGTAGGAAATATCTTCTCCATTCTGCGGCATCCTAGGACCCTGGGCCTATGAGAGAACTGGCTCCAGCTAAACAACAGCAAGGGTTCGCATCTTTCCTCCTCTCCTCTCCTCTCCCATCTCACCTTTTCATCTCCCAGTAGGGGCTATTAAAATGCTAATGCTCTTGAGTATCAGGCTGTCACTTGGTGGGAAGCCTAGCCTAGCACTCTCTGGGCCTCTCCTTCTTGGAGTTCCTTATTGCTTACTTTCCTCACTCCTCCAGCTGGAAGCAGACTGAACCCTGAGGGTATGTGTCCTTTCCTCTTTGACATTTGTTCTTTGTTGACTATTTGTTGCAGAGAAACTATATAAATTCTTTGCATCAGTCTTGGCTAAGGATGTGAAGGAGAGTCGTAGCCCTGAGCCATTCTTTTTAGCTGACAAATCTGAGGAACTATCCCAGATTGAGATGCCATTAAAGGAAGTTTTGGAACAAACCGATAAACAGTAATATGTTGCCAGGGCCAGATGGTATTTACCCAAGAGTTCTGAAGGAACTCAGATGTAAAATTGCGAACTGTTAACTGTAGTCTAGAGTCCTGTGGCATCTTAAAGACTAACAGAAAAAAAGTGGATTTTTGCCCATGAAAGTTTATATCCAAATAAATCTGTTAGTCTTTAAGGTGCCATAGGATTCCTTGTTGTTTTTGCGGATACAGACTAATACAGGTAGCCTCTGACAACTATAGTCTGTAACCTATCATTCAAATTAGCTTCTGTACTAAACGACTGGAAGATAGCTAATGTGATGCCAATTTTTTTAGGGCTCCAGTGGTGATCCTGGCAATTACAGGCTAGTAAGTCTGACTGCAGTACTAATCAAACTATAAAGAACAATATTGTCAGACATACAGATGAACGTGCCACAGGACTACTACTTACAATTTGTTTTGGAAGAGTCAACATGGTTTCTGTAAAGGGAAATCATGCCTCACCAATCTACTAGAATTCTTTGAGGGGGTCAATCAGCATGTGGACAAAGGAGATCCGGTAGATATAGTGTACTTAGATTTTCAAAAAGCCTTTGACAAGGTCCCTCACAGAAGGCTGTTAAGCAAAGTAAGTTGACATGGGATAAGAGGGAAGGTCCTCTCATGGATTGGTAACTGGTTAAAAGACAGGAAACAAAGGCTAGGAATAATGGTCAGTTTTCAGAATGGAGAGAGGTAAATAATGGTGTCCCTCAGGGGTCCTATTCAACATATTCATCAATGATCTGGGAAAGGGGGGTAAACAGTAAGGTGGCAAAATTTGCAGATGATACAAAATTATTCAGAATAGTTGAGTACAAAGCTGACTGCAAAGAGTTACAAAGGGATCTCACAAAACTGGGTAATTGAGCAACACAAGGGCAGATGGAATTCAGTGATGATAAATGCAAAATAATGCACATGGCAAAATATAATCCCAACTATACATACAAAATGATGGGGTCTAAATTAGCTGTTACCACTCAAAAAAGAGATCTTGGACTCATTGCGGATAGTTCCATGAAAACATCCACTCAAAGTGCAGCAGCAGTCAAAAAAGTGAAAAGAATGTTGGGAATCATTAAGGAAGGGCTAGATAATAAGACAGAAAATATCATATTGCATTTATGATCCATGGTATGTGTACACCCACAGCTTGAATACTGTGTGCAGATGTGGTCACCCCATCTCAAAAAAGATGTAATGGTATTGGAAAAGGTTCAGAAAAGCACAGCAAAAATGAGTAGGGGTATAGAACAATTTCCTTACAAGGAGAGATTGAAAAGCCTAGGACTTTTCAGCCTGGAAAAGAGATGACTAAGAGACATATGATAGAAGTCTATAAAATCATGACTGGTGTAGAGAAAGTAGATAAGGAAGTGCTATTTACTGTTCAGAATGCAAGAATTAGGGAGTCTCCAAATGAAATTAATAGGTAGCAAGTTTAAAACAAATAAAATGAAATATTCCTTATAACACAGTCAACCTATGGAATTATTTTCCAGAGGATGTGGTGAAGGCCAAGACTATAATGGGGGTTCAAAAAGAACTACATAAATTCATGGAGAATGACTATCATGTCCATCAATAGCTATTATCCAGGATGGGCAGGGATGGTGTCCCTAGCCTCTGTTTGCTGGGAGTTGGGAATGAGTGACAGGAGATGGATCACTTGATAGTTACCTCTTCTGTTCATTCCCACAAGGCACCTGGCACTGGCCATTGTCAGAAGATAAGATACTAGGCTAGATGGATATTTGGTCTGACCGAGTTTGGCTGTTTTTATGTTCTTGCTTAGTGCCCTCCTCCTGTCCAGGCTGGTGACCAAAGAAAGAGGGAAGTGGAGGGTCAAAAGGGTTACACATCTAACTCTGTCTAGACTACATTCCTCTTCCGAAAGAGGAATGTAAATGAGGCAAATCGAAAGTGCAAATGAAGCGCGGATTTAAATATCCTGCGCTTCATTTGCATATTTGTGTCACAATGCTTTTTCAAAAAAGGGTTTTTCGGAAGTGAAAGCGCAGTCTAGGCGGGGTTCTTTTAAAAAAAAAAAAAAAAAAAAAACCCTTTTTCGAAAGAACCCGTACTCCTAATTTTTTCAGGAGTAGGGGTTCTTTTGAAAAAGGGTTGTTTTTTTGAAAGAACCCGGTCTAGACTGCACTTTCACTTTCGACAAACCCTTTTTCGAAAAAGTGCTCAGATGTGAATATGCAAATGAAGCACGGGATATTTAAATCCGGCTTCATTTGCACTTTCGATTTGCCTCATTTACATTCTTCTTTTGGAAGAGGAATGTAGTTTAGACCTGCCTAAGTGTTTTCTATAGTATCTGTCGCCATAGTACCGAAACACTTAAACGCATGGTTTAATCTGTATCCATTGTGATGGCGCCTTGTAACCAGAGTATCTGGCTGCTGAATTCACACACATTAATGCATTTAGCTTTGCAACACCTCTGTAAGCTGGTGAAAGGTTATTAGCAACATTTTACAAATAGGGCAGCTGTGTCCTACAGAGAAATTGAGTGGCCTGCAGAAAGTCCAGTAGGAAGCCTGTGATACCTATAGGAATTTGCCTCAGACATCTTGTGGCTCAGTCCAATGCTTGCATTAACCATAGGACCACCTCCCTTCTTACACTTCACCCGACCTCAGCAGATATCTCTGCAATTGCGCAGGCCCTCAAAGACCAGCCAGTATTTCAATTTGGCTGTCGTAGGCAATATCGTGTAGTAGCTGTGTCGATTCCAGGATACGAGAGAGGCACCATGGATAAAGTAATAGTTTTTATTGGACCAGCTTCTGCTGGTGAAAGAGAGAAGCTTTCAAGCCACAGCGAGCTCTTCTTCAAATGTGGCTCAAAAGCTTGTGTCTCTCACCAACAGAAGTTGGTCCAATAAAATATATTACTTCGCCTATTTTGTCTCTTTATAGGCCATATCCAGAGTTGTAGCATGGTCAGTGGCTCTGCTGGTCATATGAACCTTTTTCAGATCTCTGTAACAATGCACCAATTACCATTATCTCTGAGGTTCACAGGTGGAGCCCTGCATGGATACAAAACTTGTATCCGCATCTGTATCTGCAAAAGTGAGCTGCGGATATCCAACCCACAGCTGTGGATGCGCATACCTGTGAATATACACAAACGTGCAGCGTTCTAGATACAAAATTTGTATCCACAACTGTATCTGCAAAAGTGAATTGTGGCTAACTGTGGATTTGCAGGGCTCTATTCATAGGGCCAGGAGCAGGGGGCAGAAGATGAGCTAGTGCAATGGCAGATGATGATGAGGGCACAGCAGGGCACTGCCCCCCGGGTGCGCGGAGCATGTGCGGTGCCGCCCCCGCCCAGCCCGGCAGCCCTGCGTGGTGCCCCCTACAGTAGGGCGCCCCGGGCGGTAGCCCGGTTGGCCCGTACCTTGGGCTGGCTCTGGGGCACAGAGGGGGGGGGGGAAAGGCTAGTGTGTGTAAAGACTGCTGTGCCCTACCAGAGGATGGGGGATCCCGAAGGTGGGCAGAGAGGGGAGGGCTCATCCAGGGTTTGTATTCAGGTTTGTATGCTGGGGTTAGATAAGAGCAAATTCTTTGAACTGGTTCCCCCCTTGTACTACTGGTCAGTTACAGGGACGATATTTCTCAATGAATGCTATCAAGTGGATCATTCCCGTGTATATTTCAGAGGCAAACAAGCTAAGAGGCAAATCTGGTCTTCCAGGAATTACCGTTCATTCGGTCATGGTACACTTCTGGGGTACAGAGAGCTAATGAAATCTACACAGAGAGCTGTAAGGCTCTCTGCTTGCATTTCTGTGAAGCTAAAGGCAAGACAACATTTTAATTCCCGGGCTGAAGGAGGGAGGCAGCAGTTGTAAGAAGATCCCAGGTGCTACTCAGTGGAGGATGATGCCCTCCGTAGGTGCAGCTTTTGATAGAGGAATTGGGCCACGGGCGGTGCCCTCGGATGGGAGCTGAGTATTCATGTGAATGTGGGGTGGGGGCAGAAGTTCTGGCCTGCCTGGAGTAGGCGCGCGTGTGCAGCTCTTCCCTGTGCAGCTCTTCCCGGCAGGGGTCATCTGGTGCACACTTCGGCATGTGTGCTGATCCCTTAGGCTGTCCCTCGCCCTGCTCATTGGCTGTCCCGCTGCCCCCTTTCTCTCCCTGGCTCCCCCATTGGCTTCCGGCCCAGTGCATGGCCAGGCTCCGCGGCCTCCCATTGGCCGGGGGACCCTCCCAGGAAGTTTAAAAAAAAAGCAAAGGGGAGGAAAAAAAAGTTTCTGGGCGGCTCGGGGCGGAGGGGAGGGAAGGCAGCGATGGCCGGGCTGGCGCCGCGGGAGCGCTGAGACCGGCCCCGGGCTGGGCTACCCCCGTCACACGCCAGCGCTGAGCCGGGGGCGCCCGCCCGCTGCACCCTGCATCATGACAGTGAGTCTCTGCCCCGCTCCGGTCCTGGGCGCGGGGGTGGGGGCGCTGCCTGCCGGGGAGCCCCGCTGAGCCGACCGGCCGCGCTCCGCTCGGCCTGGCGCTGCCCGAGCTTGGTCTCCGCTGGGGAAGTTAGACGGGAGCTGGCCCCGGGGCTGCTGAGAACGAACCGCGGGGCCGCCCTGGGGCCCCTCTCCTGGCGGGGCGGGCTGCTCCGGCCTGTGTGAGCGGTGGGGACGCAGAGGCGGGCCCCTGGGGCTGGGTGTGCTGCTCGCCCGGCCAGCGCCGAGCGCCCTCCTGCTCGCGGGAAGCGAGAGCTGGGGGGCGGAGAGGACCCAGCCTCCTCTGGCTGCTCTGCCCGGCTGCTGGGTCCTGGCTTAAGTGTTGGGCAGGCGCCCATTTCTGCAGGAACTGGCCTCCGGGCTGCTGGTCCCCTCCCCCGCCTCTAAGCTGGTTTCTTCCCGCCCCCGGCCCCGCTTGCCGTGCACGAAGCTTGGGCTTTTTCGTTTTTTTAATTATTAACAGGAAGTTAAATCAAGCAGCAGCTGTCTGCCGGAGCCCCGGGGAGGGAGAGTTCGTGCCAGGGGGGCGGCATGACTGCATCTGTGAGGGGCAGGCCAGCTTTGGGGTGGGGTAGTAGTGGCAAGTGCAGATCGGGTTGTAGAAATAATGCTATCTCTGGGGGAGCAAGTGCCAGCAGGTGATGGCATGTCAGTGGCCCGAGGAAGGGGCAGAGCTCTCATAGCTTGGTAATAGAGGAAGGTCTGCTTCCAGGCTAGTATCTGCAGTGACAGTGACTGTGCCTGTGGAGGGCAGGGAGGGGAGAAGGGGTGAACAGGGCAGTGGGGTTTTACCCTCTCCCCTGCTGGAGAAGGGAGACACACCCTGGTTTGAGAGGGAAGGGTAGAAGTTGAGTCAGGGTGGGCTGTGGGCTGCAGCCTGGTGAGGGACCCATGGCGTGTCAGGGGGGCGGGCTGCCGGCCAGGCTGGATGGAGTCCTGCTGGAACTGGATGGGGAGGCATTAAGGGAGGCTGGGCGGGAATGACCCTGAGCACCGTCATGAGCTGTCAGCCCACACTTCCTTACAGCATCACAATATCCTGCAGCTTTTCCTGTCCTTCCCGGTGACGCCCCCTCCTTTCCTTCTCCCCCACATGGGGGCAGACAGTAAGGGGCTCCTGGCATGGGAACTCTGCCCAGCCTGGGTGGAGAAGTGGAGATCCCTGGTGAGAAGCTTTGTTGTATCTCCCTCCCCAAGTTGTAGAGTGACTTTTCCCCATTTGTAACTCCCTCCCTCCTCCTCACTTGTCTATGTTTCCCCTGATTTGGGGAAAGCAGATCTGCCTTGGGTAGCAGCCAAGCAGGGCCCGTGACTATGGTGGAATGGCTGTTATCTCTAGGCAAGCTAGGTTCCAGCCAGTACCCAAGACTTAACAAATGCATTGCCTCTAAAGCTCCCTTTATATTCATGTTCTGCCCAGGTTTGCTGATCCAGGCACTCTCCCCTGCTAATTCAGCACTTTAAAGCAGCTCTCCTCACTCACTTAATCACAGTTCTTAGTTGTAGCACCTCTGCCTGTTGGTCCCCACTTCAGATATTTCAGCCCTGGTCAGGGAGGGTAGATGTGTGAAACACACAAACAGGAACTAGGATGAGACCTGCCAAACTTGCATTACTAATAACGTTGGTCCGGATTTGAACTTGGGCTTTATTTAGATGCGAGGGGCCCTTGCGCTGAACCCTGCTAGTTCGCTGCCTCCAGCGCACACTGCAAAAGAGGATGTGGTTTAAGGGAGAGGCAACCACTACCTCTCTCTGTTGAGGGTGGTATGGGACAGGACACGGACCTGGAGAGAAGGTCGCTGAACACAGTGGAATAATGGAAATGATAGGTTGGGCTATGCATCCCTGTGCCTTCAGGCAGTTCTCACAGGGATCTGCAGAGCACAGCATCTACTTGTTTTCAGAGGACCGTAATCCAGTGGGAAGCAGTGTTACTTTTCCACCAGACAGAACATGGGGCAGCTTTCCTGCCTTTCTCACTCTTCTGAGTCCTCTGTCTGTCAGGAGGATTCCCTTATATTAGCAAGATTCCGGGGAGGGGTATCTCCCTTGAACTGAAATCTTTCAGAAGTTACTGTGTATGGCAGACAAAATGTGGCCAATGGCCTTGGTAAACCTCTGGGAAAACACAGGAGGGTGGTGCTAGTTAGAATTGGAAAAGACCCATCAAATGACCTGGTCCCTGTCCCTGCATCTAGGGTAGGATTGTCCCCTGGGGGTCACTTACCTAGGGTTCTATCCATTCTGGTTTTAAAAGTTTAGGGTAGGGGGCCTCACCCACCACCCTTCCCTTGATAGCCTGTTCCATTGCCTAATAGGCCTGACTGCATGGAAGTGTCTTCTAAATGTTCCCTTTCTTTTTTTCCTTATTCCTAGCTATACCCCCTTGTACCACCCTAATTCCTTTCCTTCTTTGGTGTTTACATTCTTCAGATATTTGCAGACTGTCATCATGTTCCCCACAGTCATCACTTAGCCAAGCTAGGCATACTCAGCACTTCTTGTAAGCCAATCACTCCTGCCCCCCCATCATGTCTTCTCTCCCACTTGTGGTGCTTTCTTACACTGTGGTAAAAAGAAGTGAATAAAAAGCCTGGGTGTGACCTCACCCAGCATGAAGTAGTCTCTGGGTACATTCAGCCTAAACCAGCATGTAGGGAGGGAGCTGTCACCTCAAGCCCTCACAACAGTTCTGCTTTCCAGCTTCTCCCGCCTGCTGAATCTCCATTTCCGAGTCTTTCTCCCCAGACACATTGTCGGATGTTGTTCCGAGTGGAATCTTACTTTTGGTATTTTCTGCTCATTGGCTAGATTCCATGTTGTGCTTCCTGGGCCAGACGCTGCAGCTTGTGGGGATTAAGGGGCAAAGGTGGCTGTAGCCCGTTTTGTGCACCTCCCAAAGTACCAGCCTCAGTGTAAGTTACAACAGCCCTAGGACTGTTCTAAAACTTACAGACAGTGGTGGGGAGGCTGCCATGGACCTCTCTGCAACCCTGAATAGCTGTAAAGAAAGTGCCACAGTCAAGACTCTTCCTAACGCTGGCACCCCACGTGCAACTGCAAGGGAAGCAATGCAGGGCCACAGAGGCTACCCCATATTGTTCCTGTGCTCGGGGACTGCTTCCTGAAGCCATCCTTTATGGTCCCTCGACTGGACGTGAGGGCTGGAGTAAGGGAGTCAGAATCTGGTTCAGTGGTTTTAATATGTTGTTGAAGTCTGGCATTTGTGTCCTGCTGGGGTTTTCAGCTCCTCCCAGGAGACTATCCTCTGCTAATATCAATCAACTTGGTGATCAGTGCTCTACAGGCTGAACCTCCCTGGTCTGGAACACGGGAATTCCCCAGCCCCGCGCAGCCCCACGTATATGGCGGTGGCAGCAGCTGCTCCTGGGGATGTCTACCCCCAGGTCACTGGCCTTGCAGCTCACTGGCCAGACCAGCTCCACTCCCAGCCATTCTCAACCGCTGGGGCTGGGGCTGTTTGGTCTAGCAACATCTGTGGTCCTGCCAGACCAGAGATCCCAGACGAGCGAGGTTCAACCTGTAGTAGTGTAAACATCAAATAAGAGGACATCTCATTAATTCTTGGGACTGCATCAGTAGACCTATTTGCGCTCTCTGGGTATATTGCTGGTTTATCAGTCCCCTCTGTGTTTTTAAGAGTGCGGCGGAGCTTCAATTTGCCTGGCTGTGGTATTTCTCCAAGGCTGTTGGAATTGATTCTTTGGATAAGATTGCGTAAAGAGACTGAATCAAATGCATTACTACAGTCCAAACTTGACACATGCTGTGTCCCTACCATTTGTTAGTGGGTTTTTTTTATGCATTACAAAAGTTAGGCTTGACTGGCCAGTTATTCTTTATAAGTCCCTGCTGCTTATTGCTCATGGTTCCATTATTCTCTAATGTCCAGAGAGATCTATTACTCACCATGAAGTTCTGGGAAGCTGCAATATGGACATCTGGTGTAATAGAATGATGCCATACTGCATCTGAGGACAAGGGGTGGGGTTGGCTAGCAACTGTGGGGCTGGCTTTGCTCAGTGACTTTAGGATACACTCCCACATACTAAACAAGGGTATCGTGCATTGCAGCAGGTTGGTTTTATGTTTCATTTCCCTCTGTCGCCCACCCCCAGTTCACAGCGAGCTGTGGTTCACTGGATTGGAAGGAGGAGCAGCAGGCGGGTGCTGCTGCATAGGTGCAGCCATGTCATGTGAAAAGGATTTGGGAGAGGCATGTGGGGGAAGTCTGGAGTGACTTTTTTTGGGATGAACAGCATGAACAAATAGCACAAGATTGGGGGAGAAGTTCATGTCTCCCTCCTTGTCCCACACGCTGAGGCAACTCTAAGGCGTATGCAAGCCAGGAGCTGCCTAGGATGGCAGATTGAGAGCAAGCTACAGTATAACTTTTCCAGCTTGAGAAGGGGAGATACACTCTGGTCTCTCACTCAGGCCTATCCAGCAATAATAGGCCCCTGTGCAAGCTAACTGTGGACTCCATTCAGAGAGTCATGTGCACGCACTTGGATCTAGTGCAATTTCAGGGTCCTAAATCACCTAAACTGTGCACCCTGCGTGCATTAACATACACCAATCTCTGCATGGGCCATGTGACTGGGAGGCTGTCTAGATGCTGCCTGGAGATAGCTTACCACCAGGTCTGGTCTAGGGATGTAAGCAAGTAGTCACCCCACCCCCACCCTGCTTGCTGCCTCTATCAGAAAGAGGCAGCAAGGGGAGGGGTAGGAGCCAGTGCTGGGGGAAACTGTCTTAAAAGCTGATTCCCTCCAGCACCCTCCTCCGTGGGGGGCAGAGGAGTCGGAGGCACAGTGCTCGGTCCTCCCCCCCCCAGCACCTCTTCCTTTTAACTGTATTAAGAGCCTGGCGGCTTTTAATACATTTAAAAGGCAGAGCTGCAGCACGGGTTAACTAACCCTGCTGTGGCTCTGCAGTCGTCCCCGTCCCCCTCCATCGACTAATCGAGTAGTAGATGGAAATTCCATCGATTAGCTGATTAAACGCAATTTAACATCCCTAGTCTGGTCCCCAGTGAGCTATCCTTGGATGGAGGGTCAGGCGCCTCCCCTGGGTAGGCAGCAACCAGGTAAGTGGCATGGCCTCCCATTTGCTCCGTGCCAGAGTCTTCCTGCTCTTCTCTGCCTCCCATGCCCAGTACCCAATCCTTTTTGCCTCCACTTCTACCTGTGTTTTTGTCCATCAGCTAACTGGGGTCTTGCTCCCTCTCTGTCTCCCATTTCATTTGCCCCAAACCAGAGAGGGTGCAGAAGGGCCAAAAAGCAATTGTCTATATTAGGGAAGGGCACATTACGGTCCATGGGCTGAATCCAACCCACCATAATCTTGAGGGCCATCAACATCCCACAGCCCCATACACAACACAAAGCAGCTGGCTGCAGGGGCCAGCATGTGTTTCTGTGTGGCTCATGCCCCTCATGGGGAGGGGGCTCTGTGTGCTGCCTGTACCCACAAGCATGGTCCAGGCAGCTCCCATCGGCCAGTTTTTGGCCAATATGAGCTGCAAGGATTGTGCCGGAGATGGGGGCAGCATGTGGAGATGCACGTGATGGCCTCAGCAGCCAGCCAC
Source organism: Rafetus swinhoei (assembly GCA_019425775.1). Taxonomy (NCBI): domain Eukaryota; kingdom Metazoa; phylum Chordata; order Testudines; family Trionychidae; genus Rafetus; species Rafetus swinhoei. The sequence goes on from CM033437.1 coordinate 256,377,712, forward strand.
TTTGAGCAACATGTGGGGCTGCTGCTGGCAGGGGAACTGCCCAAGAGTCTACTGGGCTTCTGGCCAGGAACTACCATGGGTAAGCTTCTCCTGGCCAGCGCATGTACCTGGCACCCTACCCCCTTCCACACAACAACTCCCTGCCCTAGGTCATCACCCAAACCCTCTGCACCCCTACCCCAGGTCACAATTCCCTCCCAGACTCTGCACCCCTTCCCCAGGCCAGAATCCCCTCCTGCATCCCCATCCCCTGCCCTAGGTCACTATCCAAACACTCCACACTCCTGCCTAAGGTTACAACTCCCTCCCACACCCCCTCCTATCCCGTCCTCTACTCTGAGCTTCTCTTTGCACCCAACCTCCATCCCAGACTCCCAAGCCCTTACATTAATATCATAGAAAAATGCAGCCCTTCACCACTTACCAAATTCTTGGAGTGGCTCCCCATCCAAAATTATGCCCACCCTAGTCTGTGCGTGCATGCTCGCTTTCTCTTGTTCTCAATAACCTGGCTGGGCGAGAGTATGCCATGGCCAGCTGACCAGCATCCCAGTCCTGCGCTGTAGTGTGCTGGCAGACAAACCTGCTGGCTGCTGCGGGGACTGGCTGAATCTGGGAAACAGGATGGGCCTGTTGCTTGAGGGCCCCTGGCTCATCAGCATGGGGGGTAAGGTCAGGAGTGGGGGGAGAGGCAGGACTTTTGAGAGTGGGGCTGTGAGAAGGGACAGGCCTCTCCCCACACATCTGCAGTCCTTGTACCTCTGAACCTGACCCCAGGGTCTGTCATCTCCCTCAGGCATCCCCCTCTGCTGGGTCCTGCCCTCTCCCCGCTCCCAACCTTTCTGTGCTTGGGATTCTTTGCCCCCATGCTGTTAGCATCCTGCCCTTGTGTCCTATCTTCCCACCCCACCTGCCCTATAATAGCTCCTGTTTTCCTTGCCCCTCCCCGTCTCGGATTATGACTTCAATGACCCTGTATTCCCCCCTCCATTCTTCCACTCATCTATTGTGTAGGGCTCCCTTCCCCATCCACATGTCAAGGGCCCCCTTTCTGGCCCATTGCAGCTCCCCCTGTGCTCTAGGATGGTCTAGTCCATGTGGACCAGATTGTCCCTTGTATCCCTTCTTTGAAATGTTTCTTCTCACCCCTCAGGCCCCCAAGCATTGGTCTCTGCTCCTTACCTGCTTGGGGCTTCACCCCCTGGGGCTACCCCTGCTGTTTAAACCTGGCAGCTATGTTAAGCAGCTGTTAATGTGCACAGGGTGCCTGCTGGTAGCAGGAGGGGAGCGAGCAGCGCTCTGACACACCCCTTAAAGGTGGCAGGGTGTGTTGAGCCACCTCTGCCCACCCTGCCGCCTTGGTTCCGAGGTGAAGTGGCAGCATGGGTCACCTGGCTACAGTTTCCAAGTGTCTGCTCCCGTGTGGCATATCCCGTCCCTGCAATTGGACCCTCCCAGCCTGGGGAGACCGTGATAGGATGGGCCTGCAGCTGTAATAACAGGTGGCCCGCCCCTTCAGCCAATAGGCTGGTTGGGCTTGGGGCAGGCCTGAACTCTGTCACTGTAACCTTGGGTGTAACCCAAGAGCTCAGCCCTGGGAGATGAAACAGGAGAAAGCTTCACCCAGTCCGGCTGCGAGAGAGCTGGGCTTATGCGGCCAGTTGGCACCAGGTGGATGTTTCCTGGATTAATCAGAAGCTCTTGGAGCACTAAGTACTCGCCCGTCTTGGAGCTGCTCCCCCCACTACCTCCTTCCTGGGTGGAGCATGTGGCAATTAGGGACACTCGGCAGCAGCCTATCCCAGGCTGGCAGACCTGGTACAGAGGCCTCTCAGGTACAACTCTAATACCTCCGCTCGCCAACGCTGGCTGGCTAAGTTTAGTTACTGGGGCTTGAATGAACGGGTGCGGGGGGCATCTATGGGTGGTGGTAAGAGGGACTGGGCTAGTGAAAACAGCCACTGAGCCACATTCGTCCCTGATGTCGCTCCCCTGAAGTCCCTGGTGTTAAAGGTGCGATGGAGTTGGCCCACCTGGCTTGGGAAAACAAGGAAAAGCAGTTGCCCTGCAGTTCCAGCCCTAAAATGAGAGGCAGAACTGGTTGCGCTGCAGCAGCAGGGTGAGGTTTGGAGGGGGTGGCACCTCCTCTCCCCTGGGTGCTGTGGAATAGCATTCACACATGCTGTGTGGGGTGGGGAGGCTGGGGGAGCAGTCAGGAAGGGGGGGGGGGTTTCCGTGGCCCAGAAACAACCGTCTGTATTTCAGAAAGAGGAGTTTGTTCCTGGAGTCGAGCACTGGCTCTGACTTGCCCTGTGGTCTTGAGCAAGCCTTGGGCAAGTTGTTTTAACATTGCGTGTTTCCCCGTCTGCTAAACAGCGCTGATACTTACCTCGTGCACAGTCTGGGCAGTAGTGTGGTTCCTGCCTTTATTCAGTGATCCGGGGTTGGTGGAAAAGCCTGGCCCGAGGGCTTGTGGGCAGTGCTGGATTTGGAATGGGTTTTGCTAGGTTTGTGACCAAACTCCTTTCCAAACCAAGCCCAGTCAGTGGCCATGCAAGATTTTTGTTTGTTTGTTTTGTTTTTTTTCCCTCCCTCCCCATCTTAAAAAATCCTGAATAAATGTTCACAAAGCATCTCGTGGAAACTTCCCTGTGCCTGCCTACCTTAGTTACTTCAACCCATCCTATAATATAATATAATATGATACAATTATAATAATATAATATTATAATTATATTTATTGGAATGCCTGCCAGTGTTCCCTGTAAGCTGAGTGCTTAGGTCTCCACCCAGGAGAGATTCACATGCTGCCCAGCTAATCAGTCGAGTGCCCACAGCCAGCAGCATGTGTTTCTGCTGGTGGTGCATGTCCACATATGCCTTGGTGCATGTAATAAAATTTATTCTGCACATGGATGGAAAAAATTAGAGGGAACATTGTCTACCGGTCACTGTATGGGGACCCATCTCCTCTATTATTTGATATTAAATCCACATGGTTTTGGAGAGAGGGATGGTGGACTGTCCTAGCTTGCTCATGTTTGTACCATGGGGATCCATTTTCCCCCCTCCTCCATGGGTCCGTGCTAGACCTGGAGTTGTGGAATCCATGTCATTCCTGACCACCAAACTACTGAGTTTCAAGATGAGTTGTTAATCCCTCCCCTGTCCATCTCTCCCCAGCCGGATCTCCTCAATTTCAAGAAGGGATGGATGTCCATATTGGATGAGCTGGGAGAGGTAAGGTGGATGTTAGGCGCATAATACCCAGAGGGGTCTCTCCTCACCAGTCCCTATCGAAGACCCCTGTCTGCCCAGAGGCTTGCCTTCTCCATTGACCGAGTCCTTGTCTGGGAAAACCTGGAGAAGAGCTGCAGGTTTAGGCACTCCCGTTGTGGCCGAGCTCTGCCAAGGAGATTCCCTAGCTCAGGTGCCTCACTTGCTGTGTGCAGTCCAGTCGCCATCACACGGTCCATCAGGCTCCTCTGGATGCTCCTCTCCCAGCTGATTGACAGAAACAGGGGAGGAGGCATCTTTGGGGGAGGAAGGGAGCAGTCAGACTTGGAAGCTGCCCTCTGGGCAAAAGGGGTGGACGGTCAGGAAGCAGAATACCCTCTCCTGTTCAACGTGTTTCCTTGGTAATCTAGTCTGTTCACTCCCCCCGTCTCTCCTGTCCCCTTCGCTGTTCTGTCCACAGTGGAAGAAACACTGGTTTGTGCTGACGGACTCGAGCCTGAGATATTACAGGGACTCGAACGCTGAGGAGGTAAGAATAGGACGTGCCCCTTGATCTGTGGGTTCTTTCCCTGGGGTGTGGTGGGGGGACCCTTGGAGCTGCATTGCTTCCTTCCAGAGGGGAGAGTGCTTTACTCCTGGTGGAATGGGACTGCAGAAGGGTGGCAGAGCTGCTTTAGATAGCTTAGCTGCCACCTCTGGGTGCCTGGGTCTGAAAAGTCCCCAAGACAAACGAAGACTAGAACGTGGGACTTCGGCTCCAGCAAGGCTGGGAAAGATACTCTGTGTGGCCATAGTCTGAACGTGAAGCACAGAGACACTTTCAGGCTTCCACCTGGGGTACAGGTGGCATAAAGGAGATGGCAAGGGGCTTGCTCAGGGACTCACGGGTGGTCTGGGGCTTGTTTCAGGCCGATGACCTGGATGGGGAGATTGACCTGCGCTCCTGCACAGATGTGACGGAATATGCCGTGCAGCGCAACTATGGCTTTCAGATACACGTGAGTACCTGCAGCCATGCAAATTTATGCTGGGCTCCTGTTGGAGCTTGTGAGTTAAACAGTCGGGGCTTGTCGAGTCTTGTATGGGAGACCTCCAAGGATATCCAGGTCTGCAGGAAGTAGCTAATGCTTGTCCATCTCTAGTGAATGCTATCCTCCAGGTGGATGTGAGGAGCTGCCGGGCTACTACAGTGTGTGCTACTCTCAGAGGAGATGACCATCCCGGACCCTGAGTTCTTGTGGCCTTGTGACCCTGTGGCAATTTTTGCAAGCACAGGAATGTTAACCCAAAAGACCCAGGCTAATTCCAACTTGGATAACTAGATTTTTGCCTCCTTTGTGCGGTTTTAGAGGAACAGCTGGAAATGGAGTTTTTCTTCAGTCGTTTTCTGTCCTGAACTTCTGGGTACTCTTGCCCTGTGGTATTATCAGTACACCTGCTACCAAGAGTGTCAGCTTGTGACCAATGTCACAGCATGCCAGCTACTTATTCCACTGATTGTAATCCTCTGCTACCTTGTATATTCTCACCGCCAGCACCACCACCAACAGCTCTGATCCACCTGGTGTATCTCATAATGTACTTAGTCCCTGCCCTGAAGGTCTTACAATCTGTCAAGTTCTCTGTACCGTACCTGGCACAATGGGGGCAAGGCTTCTAGGAGCTGCTGTAATACAAGTCATTCATTTCTGTGGGCAGGAGTTGAGCTGTGTGCGTGTAGCTTAGTTCTGAAGTGATACAAGGATGCTTGGGGTTAGACCGGGGTGGGGCCGAGAGCTGAATGGCCGAGAGCTCTCAGGGCCGAGAGCTGAATGCAGCCCCCAATTTGCCTGGATCTGGCCCCTGAGGTTCAGGGGGCCATCTAGCATTGGGGAGCCCATGCTGGCACTCTGCCCCACCATGAGGCTGGAGCCCCACCATGAGGCTGGAGCCCCACCCCTCTGCCCCACCATGAGGCTGGAGCGCACAATCTACTAGGCTGGGCCCCTCTAGGCTCTGGTGTGGGAGGAGAATGTGGGGAGTGTCTTTCACAATCAGTCGGGGGCCATGTCAGTGAGAGTTTTTGTTTCTCACTTGTGTGCGGCCCTGACTGATTCCCCGTGGGTCACCGGCCCCTCATCCAAAAAAATGTTGCCCACCCCTGGGTTACAAGGCACTACATCAGTGCAGGAGGGGTGGATGGAGCCAAGCTGGGGGTTCACTTCCTGGTGATAGCCTAAGTTCCCTTATAGTCATTCTAACAGCTGACTCAGTCCAGTGTTCGGTAGGGAGCATGGTACCTCATAAGTGAGGCTGGGGAGAGAGTCTCTGCTTAGGCTTGCTGATGTGCTGACAGGTGAACTCTGAAGGGTTCATTCACCTTGCTTGTGAAATATTTCTTGTTTTCGAAGAGAACCCCAGAAGTGGGAACAAACAAAACAAAATTATATATTCACACAATGCAGCACAGTCAACTTATGGAACTATTTACCAGAAGACATTGTGAAAGCCAAGGTTTTAGCAGGGTTCAATAAAAGAACTAGATGAAATTCATGGGGGGATGGTCAGGGATGGTGTCCCTAGCTTCTGTTGGCGAGAAGCTGGGAATAGATGACAGCAGAGGGATCATTGGATTGCCTCTTCTGTTCATTTCCTCTGGGACACCTGGCACTAGCTTCTATTAGGAGACCGGACACTCGACTAGCTGGACCTGTGATCTGACCCTATATGGCTGTTCTTGTGGTGGTCTTATGCTGTACTCCACCTAGGGGACCTGCCTCCCTAGCCCCTTGGGAATGCAGATGGACACTCGCAACCTTAACTGAGACAGAGAAGTGGGGGTAGGAGGATGCCTTGGAAGCTGACCTGCTAACTGGCACCTTTCTGGCAGTGCCCAAGTAATGAATTAGCTTCAACTCCTGCTTTTGAAGGCCTGTCTTTTGTTGGTGTGACAGGAGAGCAGAGAGGGGCTGTTGAGACCCTGTTGGTGGCTGTTCTCCAACTCTGGAAGCCAGGTTTCTCCCAGTTCCACTTGGAGGCACGCCCTGCGAGTGGGTGTTTCCCCTCTTCCAGGCTGTAGCCTGCTATGTTGTGCTATGTCAGCAGGGAGGGTGGGCTGAGCCCCCTTTGACATCTCCCTTTCAGACAAAGGACGCCACCTTCACCCTGTCAGCAATGACCTCTGGGATCCGGCGGAACTGGATCGAGGCGCTGAGGAAGAACGTGCGCCCAGCCACTGCACCAGATGTCACAAAGTAAGTACATCTGGAAACATCCTCCCCCCCAACCCAGATGGCTCGGGCCACCCTCTGTGCCAGCATGTTGGCCACAAGCAGGCAGTCCCTCCTGGAATGGGAGAAGTGGTCCTGTCGTCCCACTCCCACCTGGGCATGGGAGAAGCTGCTTTGCCAACAGTGATACTCGTGAGGGTATCCTGGGGGCATGCAGCCTGACAGTGTCAGTGGGTGAGTGTGGGAGGACGGACTTGTGGGTGTGGTACTCAGGGCCCTGCTGGGTGACTTAAAAGCAGATCCTTTGAAGAGTGTGGGGGATGGTTGGCTGCTTCCCAGCATCCCAGTCCCCGGACCAACTTTGTCACATAAGAGAGTCTGAAAGAAACAGGCAACACCGAGCTTGAATTTGCCTTTCTCCTTGCACACCCAAGGGGACCAGGGAGAGTCCCATTAGGGCAAAGGGGGGCACTCAAGTGCACAGCTGGTGGGCTCTGTTCTAGAGACCAGCACTCGAGCTCAGATCAAAATGCATGTTGCTAGAACTGGGCCTGGTTCTGCCCTCCCTACAGGAAATCTGTTCCTGTCTCAAAGCCACTGGGAAGTTTGGCTTGACAGGCTGGCCGTACTTGGGATGTTCCTCGGACTGGAATAAGCCAGGGGTGTGGCCAGAGGTTAGGTTTGCAGGGCATTGGCAGGAGCGTTGTGTGAGTTGTTGGCACAGTGCCTGCCGGCGCTGCGTGTCTCTCATGCCTTCGTGCTCTGATTCTCAGGCTGTCTGACTGCAATAAGGAAAACTCCTTCCGCAGCTGCGTGTCCCAGAAAGGCTCCCTCCGATCAGAAGAGCAGTGGCCAGGCTTGGGGTCGGAGGTTATCTCCAAGGGCAGTAACCGGAAGGCAGATGGGCCGCGCCACGTCTTTGACTATGTGGAGCTGTCCCCCTTGAATCAGGGGTCCCCGCAACGGACAAGAGGCAGTTTGAAGGGGCTCTCTGACCGAGCCACCAAGCAGGAGGACCTGGAACGGGACCAGGCTCTGCGCTTTGAGGAAAGGAGGAAGTGGTTTGAGGCTCCTGACCCTGGGGTCCTGCAGGGTGACAGTCCAGCAGGGGCCCTCTCCTGGAAGGCGTGCGAGCAGGAGCCACTGGGGCCTGCCCTGTCCGAGGACCAGCGCAGTCGACTGAATGAAGAAATTGAGAAGAAGTGGCTGGAGCTGGAACGGCTGCCCCTGAAGGAGTCTAAGCGTATTCCCCTGACGACGCTGCTGAACCAGAGCAAGGGGGGCCATGGTGACACACGGGAGGCTTTGGAGAAAGAGGTAAGAGCTGTCTGTTTTTGAGGCCTCACTTCCTCCTACCCAGGTTGTGAGATGGTGTCTCCCCTTATTCCCAGACTTCTCTAAGCCAGGGCCTCAGCAGAGGAGTTCGCTGAAGTGCTGGGGACACAGGAAGCCCCTTGTTACACCAACTGCTCCCATCTCCAGCCCTCTGTGGGAAGGGAAAGCAGCCCCACTTGCCACCACTGGGTCAGAAGAACTCCTGCTTCCACAGCAGGTTGATACACCCTTGCTTGAGACCCACATTTGAGAAGCAGTTTGTCCACATATCCAAGACCCCAGTCCAAGCTCAATATACACTTTTGCAATGCCATTGGCTTAACTGGAGTTGAGCCTGTTTATGCTGGGGATGCCCAGTCCTCTTGTCTTGCCCCTCCAAAGAGGAGGTTAACCTGATGAACTAAGCTGTGGCAGCAGTGAGTGTGTTGCTAGTGATGGCCGTGAACCACTTGGCAACATGCTGGTAGCATCTGGCACTTTAGAGCAGGGATGGGCAAGATACAGCCTACGGGCCCTGCCTCTTCTGGGGGGGTGGCAAAAATTATCCCCTGGCAAAAATTATTGCCCACCCCACTCTAGAGGACAGCATGGCTCACACTTAGCTGCCCATTTGCTGGGTTTGTCCCACCGGGTGACCGCTCCTTTCCCTGGATAAAGGAGTGCCCATAAAGTGTCACCTTTGACTGGCCCTCGCCCCCAAGCTTCTGGCTGAGACTCCTCTGGCTGAGATACAGATGGCTAATTCCAAATCGGAGCTTTTTTTCTCATGGCGGAGTCAATGTTGTTCTGGTTTCCTGGTGCAGGTCCAGTCCTTGAGGGAACAACTGGAGTCGTGGCGTGCCCGGAGCGAGAGCCTTCGTGACACAGGAAAGTCCTCTGGAGATGTCCCTTTGCCCCAGGGCTTCATCTCCCAGGTGAGGGGTAGTGGTGGCAGCAATGGGCCAGAAACCTCGCTTTGCCTTGGAGTTCAGGGTTGTGTTGCTTGAAGGGTTAAGTCTCCCCACATGTTAATGCTAGGGAGACTGACTTGGCTCAGCCATCCATCTGCCCCTCCCTCCCCCCACCACCACCACTCTCTGGGGGAATGGGCAGATTAAGGTGTATTAAGATTCCCATATGAAGAAGCAAAATTGATGAGAGGTCTCAGGCATGTTACAGATAAATACATGGACGATAGGTCCATCATCCCTGCTAATAGCCATTGGTGTCTCTAGTCTTTGTTTGCCAAAAGCTAGGAATGGGAGACAGGTTGGATCACATGACCTATTGGGCACCTGGTATTGGCCACTGTTGGCAGGCAGGATACTGGGCTGGATGGACCCTTGGTCTGACCCAGTATGGCCATTTTTATGCATAGTTTGAGGCATGGTTACACCATAAAAGTCTTCAAGGACATAGGTTTGAGCAGAGTCCTTGCCAACTTGGTTCCATTTAAGTTATTAGGCTGCCCTGTGTATCGTTCGAGCCAGGAGGTACCATGTTGTAGCAGGGTCCTGCTTGGCTGTAGTGTAGATAGCTGTTCAGTCTCTTAAATAGTGGGTGGTTTGGTTCAAACTCATGAATTATTCTCTCCATTATGAGCTGTAACTGTCTCTGGGGTGTGGTTTTTTGTTTTTGTTTTTTTGGCTGAGTTTGCAACTCTTGTTGGCCGCAGATCATTGTTTCTGGCCAATGGGAGGTGGTAAGAATCAGGACACAACTTCCCACAGCTCCCATTGGCTGGGAACAGTGATCTTCTGCCAGTGGGATCAGCAAGTAGCCGTATTTATGGATGCACAGGTAAATATAGCCTCACCAGAAGCTAATCCTGGCCAATTGTCTGGCCCACAGGCCACTTATAGACACCCTGTTCTAGACCATCTCTGGAGATTTTTAGACAATGATGGAGATTCCACAACCTCCCTAGGCAATTTATTCTAGTGCTTAACCTTGACAGGAAGTTTTTCCTAATATCCAACCTAAACCATCCTTGCTGCAATTTAAGCCTGTTGCTGCTTGTCCTATTCTCAGGTGTTAATGAGAACAATTTTTTTTTTTTTTTCCTCCCTCCCTCCTCGTAACAAACTTTTAAGTACTTGAAAACTGTTATCATGCCCCCTTTGAGTTGTCTCTTCTCCAGACTAAACAAACTCAATTCTTCATAACTGGCTGGATAACAATTCTCAGAGAGTAGTTATTAATGGTTCACAGTCATGCTGGAAGGGCATAACAAGTATGGTTCTGCAGGGGTCTGTTTTGGGACCGGTTCTGTTCAATATCTTCATCAACAGAATATGTGTATTAAGTTTGCAGATGATACCAAGCTGGGAGGGGTTGAAACTGCTTTGGAGGATAGGATCATAATTTAAAACGATCTGGACAAACTGGAGACATGGTCTGAAGTAAATAGGGTGAAGTTTAATAAGGACAAATGCAAAGTACTCCACTTAGGAAGGAACAATCCATTTCACACATACAGAATGGGAAGTGACTGTCTAGGCAGGAGCACTGCAGAAAAGGATCTAGAGGTCATAGTGGACCACAGGCTAAATATGAGTCAACAGTGTGACACTTGCAAAAAAGGCAAACATGATTTTGGGATGCATTAACAGGAGTGTTGTGAGCAAGACACAAGAAGTCATTCTTCCACTCTACTCTGTGCTGATTAGGGCTCAGTCGGAGTAATGTGTCCAGTTCTAGGCACCACATTTCAAGAAAGATGTGGGAGAAGGTCCAGAGAAGAGCAACAAAAATGATTAAAGAGCTAGAAAACATGAACTATGAGGCAAGGCTGAAGGAATTTGGTTTCTTTAGTTTAGAAAAGAGAAGACTGAGAGGGGACATGACAGCGGTTTTCAGGTATCTACAAGGGTGTCACAGGGAGAGGGGGCAGGAATTGTTCTCCTTGGCCTCTGATAAGATGAGAAGCAATGGACTTAATCTGTAGCAAGGGAGGTTTAGGTTGGACTTTTGAAAAACTTCCTGTCAGGGTTGTTAAGCACTAGAATAAATTACCTAGGGAGGTTGTGGAACCTCCATCACTGGAGATATTCAAGAGCAGGTTAGACAGACACCTGTCAGGGATGATATAGACAGTGCTTGGTCCTGCCATGAGGGCAGGGGACTGGATTTGATGATCTCTCGAGGGCCCTTCCAGTTCAAGTATTCTGTGATTCAATCTTCCTGATAGGTCACATTTTCCAGACCTTTAATCATTTTTGTTCTCTGGACTTCCTCAAATTTGTCCACATCTCTCTCCTGAAATGTGGTGCCCAGAACTGGACACAATACTACAGTTGAGGCCTAATCAGTGTAGAGTAAAGCAGAAGAATTACTTCTCGTGTTTTTCTTGCTTACAACATTCCTGCTAATACACCCTAAAATGATGTTTGTGCTTTGTTGCACAAAAAAAGTGTTACACTGTTTGGCTCATATTTACCTTGTGATCCACTACGACCCTCAGATTCCTTTCTGAAGAATGCCTTCCTAGGCAGTCATCTCCCATATTGCACATGTGTAACTGATCCTTCCTAAGTGAAGTACTTTGCATTTGTCCTTATTGAATTTCATCCTGTTCACTTCAGACCATTTTTCCAGATGATTTTAATTCTATCCTCCAAAGCACTTGCAACCCCTCCCAGCTTGGTATCATCTGCAAACTTTATAAGTGTATTCTGTGCTATTATGAAATCACTAATGAAAATATTCAACAGACCTGGGTCCAGAATTCATTCTGTGCTGCTCAAAATTAGGGACAGATTCTATCATACTAATGTGGCGCCAATTAGGCATGTAAAGAAAATGAATAGAATCTCTCCAAGTGACCTACTCCAATACCTTCCTTATTAGCAGCTAAAGGCATAATCACCAAGTCACTGAATTATTGCAAGTGATCTGTTAGCTCTGCCACTGAGGGAGCCCACCTACCTTAACTAATACAGCTTGTTAGAAGCAGTCCTGTGAGGCTGATCAACATTACAAGCCACAGTTCACATGATGCAAAGAGCATTAATCAACTTCCCTAATCAGCCCTTGAGACATTTTGTAACTTCTGGGTCCAAACTGCCCCTCTAAAGGATGACTTTGTCTCCTTCCCATTAACCTGTCTGTTTGATAGACAATTTCTGGGCAAATTGCAGGGGACACACATTTTGTCCCTTTGAGGATCAAATTAATAACTTTCCTGGAGCCAATGGATTGTGTAACTCAGTGGATCAAATAGCAGCTGCCCTTGCTCTAGTACTAGCTGCAAACTACAGGTCTCAGGATGCAGTGCTGTATCTTAATGTGAGCAGCGTTTCCCAAAGTGTGATGTGTGCCATCTGGGTTTAGGGAGTGCAAGGGGCAGCAGGAAAAGGACGGTGGGGGAGAAGCAGCCTGGCCTCTTGGCTGTCAACTGAGACTCTGAAGGACCCTTCTGAATGAAATTCTCTAGCTGTTATGGTTTCAAAGGAAACCTTAAAAATAACCATGCTGAAATGATGCAGCGACGTTGTCTGAATTCGCATACATAAAGCCTGGAGCAGTAGCTCAGAGTTACTTAACTTAATTTCAGTGAGTACCAACTCCTGTGCCAATGAGGATATTTTGAAAGTCTGTGTTCATCTCTTTGCACATCAAACCCGGGGGTGCAGAGAGCATCCTATTATGAATGTCTGCTCATCTGCTTTGAGTATCCACTCTCTTTGGGGAGGGCCTTTAGCAGCAGATGGCTGCATTGAAAGAGGCTGCAGTTGGTTTCATTTTTCTTTGAGACCGCTTAGCTTTCAATAGTTGGGGGAATGTTGCATGAACCTGCCCAGCTTTAAGACTAAAGGCATCAGGCAGTGTGGCCTAATGTAGAGAACCCTGAATTGAGACTTGGAGGTCAAGGCTCTATTTCCTGCTCTGCCACTCATCTGCTGGGTGACCTTGGGCAAGTCACCTCCCCTGTCCGTGCCTCAGTTTCTCCATGTGAGAAACAGGGGATGATGCTGTACTCAAGCACTTTTTAAGATCTAAGGATGAAGAGCCTTATTTAACATCTTATTAAGAACACGAAGATATCTCACCCCTACCCCGTTTTGAGAGTGTATTATCCTGGTGGGTCCTCTCTGGTACAGTATTGGTAGTTGGCGTGAACGGTGCTCGCTGCTGTTATGCATAGCAAATGCCAGCCCAGTCCTACAGTATCTTACTACATCTCTCTGTGTCTCGGTCCTAGTCTCCTTCACCTGTTTTTCTTACTCCCCTCTTCTGCATGGCAGGAGGCATGTGAGCGCAGCTTGGCGGAGATGGAATCTCTTCACCAGAAGGTCATGTCAGAGCTCCAGCGGCACCATCAGTGGGAGCTGGAGCGGCTGCGGCAGGAGAAGGAGCGACTCCTGGCTGAGGAGGCAGCAGCTACGGCTGCAGGTAAGCATGAGAGCCCAAGTGCCTCTAGACGTAGGGGAGATGGGATTCTTGGTGGACAAGGTGGCCATTTCTCCTCTTTCAAACTTTCCTTGGAGTCCGCTTGCCACTTCCCTTGGAATCCCTGAGCCCTCCCGTTCCCGGAATGTCTCTTGGGTCTCTGTTTTGGAACACATCCTAGCTGTGCTTATCCAAAGCGCTGAGCATCTTTGGCTCCTGTTGACCTTAGCAGGTAGCAGCCTCTCTGGGACCAGCCCACATGTATAAAGCACAAGATTGCCTCCCTGCAGCACTAGGGCTTTGTGGTCCAATAGATAAGGCATTGCTCTGGGGGTTGGAGAGACCTGGGTTCTAGTCCCAGGTCTGCCACTCACCTGTTAGCTGATCTTGGCAAGTCACTTCCCTTCTATACTTTTGGTCCTCCCCTAACTTTATAAATCCTTTGGTAGGGACTATCTGTGTATGTACAGCACCTACATCTTGGCTGAGGCTTCTCTGTCATTGTAGCAGTCATCTCTGCATCTCGCTGTAGCCCTTCCCCTTTAGACTCTGCAGGGGGCTGGCTGAGATCCAAATTGAATGAATGAGAACTTTGAAAAGACACATGGGTGAGAAACACTGTGAATATTTCTCCCATCCCCACTCCCGTGCCTGTCATGTTCTTTGGGGCCTCCTTGGCCCCGAAGCTCCAAGAAGCCTGTGCTGTGTATATGCCCCCATGCTGCTAACTCTCTCTCTGAATAGGCTCTTGCATCCCTTCAATGGGCTCAGAACAAGTTGGGGAAAACACCTTATCCAGGGAGGTGGGTATGGGAAGGGAGGTGGTGAATGAGTAGCTTCACTAGCAGGGACCAGCAAGACAGTTACAATGTCCTTCACTTGTTAGCCGAATACATGGCCACGTGGCTGAGTATCCCAGGCACGTATGAGGCAGGATTTCTCTCCTTCTGCCTATAAACCCAGTCACCTGGGTGTGAGATGTTATTGCATTTTTAAAAAGCAAGACCTGTGCCCCAGAAGCCCTTTTCTCTGCGCCCTCCTCCTCCTCCTCTCCCCCCCCCCCCACACACCTGCACGCACATGTTGGGAGTTGGCCTTAACCTCCATGAAGGAAAGGGAATCTCTGCACTGCTGCAGGAAGCTTCTGGCTGCAGTATCACCCAGGAGCGGTGTACGGGCTGCCTGCTATGGCTTGGGATGGTAGGAGTTGGTGTGGAGCAGATGCCTGGGACAGAGTGGAGGAAGAAGGAAACTTGAAGCTGTGGTTGGTGGGAACGAGGGCTCAAGATCTGCCTCTCTTCAGTTCCCACCACCCTCGCTGCTGAGCTGGAGTGTGACACAGTCTCTCAGGACACTTACTCCACATTTCCTCTTCTCCCCCTCGCTAGCAATCGAAGCGCTGAAGAAAGTGCACAAGGAGGAGCTGAACAAGGAGGTGGGCAGGACACGCAATGTTCAGCTGGGCGGGTCAGGCTCAGAGGCTCTCCGGAGACAGCACCAGTAAGGAGTCTCTACACAGTCCCTTCTGCCCTGTCCCTTCCAGGTGCTGCCCAGGCCAGGTTCCATGCATGTTAGGGTGCTTTTTAGACAGCGCTTGCTCAGTGGAGCAAGGGGCAGGGTGTGATCCCCTTCAACATTGGGCTGAAAGGTGGATTTTTATATTCTAATCCACTAAACCTTCCAGCTAGGCTAGAAGCCAATGCTGGCTGCCTCCGGGGAAGGAGCCGCTGTATGGGCACAATGGCCTGAGCTGCTAACCATGAGAGCAGGATATCGCTTCCCTCTAATGGGGAGCTCAGAGAGGAACCAACAAGCAACTGTGCCTCCTTCCTTCTCCCTTTAGATTTTTCGCTTCTTTCCTCTCCCAGCTTCAGTGGGCCCCTTCCTCTGATTACTAGCTGCTCGGGGAAAGGGGCTTCTGAGTAACAGTGGTGGCATGGGTGTCTCCGTGTGAGTGTGGGCAGGGGCAGTGAGTGGTGTCTAGCCGGGGCAGAGGGCAGTGATAGTGAGAGATCAGGCCCCGGGAGGGGACTGGGGGAGCCCTGCTTCTCTGAAGTCCTGTTCTGGGCAGCAGGTCGGATGTGGACTCTCTGAAGCGGGAGCTTCAGGTTCTCTCGGAGCAGTACTCCCAGAAGTGCCTGGAAATCGGTGACCTCACCCAGAAAGCAGAGGAGCGGGAGCAGATGCTGCAGCGCTGCCAGCAGGAGGGGAAGGAGCTGCTCCAGCAGAACCAGGCAAGAGACACACTTACCCAGAGGGCTGAGTCTTATGTACAGCAGGCTGGGAGATCCCAGGGGTATGTTGACCCTGGGGCCAGGAATCCCTTACCAAATAAACTGCTGTCCAAAGCCAAGTAGGACATGGACCCTGTAAGCTGGAGTTGGGGGAGGGGAATGCATCTGCCCATGGACACATGCACAGTCCCCTGATGACTCTGCTCTGGTCCCCAGGAGTTGCAGAGGTGTCTGTCTGAGGAGATCCAGAGGTTACGGACCTTCATCGCCTCCCAGGGCACAGGGGATGGGGCCTTGCACAACAACGAGAGGAGCTCCTGTGAACTAGAGGTAAAGAGGCCTGCTGGTGCTGCTTGGCCCTCTTCTGCAGCAGGCCCAACTGCCAGTGGGGTGCACTGGATACCCGACGTTCAACCCGGCTGCCTGCCTTGCAGTACTGGCTCTGTTGGATTTCAAAAGAGCAGCAAGGTGCACGGTGGACTTGGCTAGTCTGACGCCTTCAGGGGGCACGAACTCACATGAAGCAGAGGAGCTGATGGCACAGGCTTCCCTCATGCAGCTTTGCCACTGCATTTCAACTCTAGATCTGCAGCACTTCCTGGCTCTCCCTTCCTCACTCCCTCCAACACACTGCAATGATACCATGCGTCTCAGAGCGGTCCCTGGAGTGTCTCTTCTCCTCCTCACAGGTGCTGCTTCGAGTGAAGGAGAACGAACTCCAGTATTTGAAGAAAGAGGTTCAGTGTCTAAAAGAGGAGCTTCAGATGATGCAAAAGGTACCATTTCCTGGGAGCCGTTCTCTCCTTCCTCTGGGCTCGTTGACTGAGGGGAGGGATGGAAAGACTTCACTAAGTTGGAGCCAGGACCAGGGAAATCATATGGAGCATGAAACCTGAGCGGGAGTGGTTTGGGCCTGTAAGTCGCCCCATCCATGCCTAGGCCCTCCTCACCATTATTTCCCCATCTCCCTCACTATGGTGTTGCCAGGAGAGAAGATGAAGCTTTCCTGAGAGCCCTAGTGCTCCTTCCCTGACCATGCAGTGTAGTTGCTATGTCTGTTTCTGTTCTAACTGGCCCAAATGAGGTGGCTTTCACCACTTCCTCTCTTAAGAGACTTTCACAACTGAATGGGTCTCACCATAAAGGGAACTTTACTAAGATCCAGCCAATGTCCCATTGCTCTGAGTCACACACTCCCTGCCCTCCTGGTGACACAGCTGTCTACTCCCCTACTTCCAACTCTGAATCCACACATAGCTTCAGAGGGGTAGCTGAGTTAGTCTGTAACTGGAAAAAACTTTAACAACAAACAGTCTAGCAGCACCTTAAAGACTAACAAAACATGTAGATGGTATCACGAGCTTTTGTGGGTACAACCCACTTCTTCAGATGAATGGAGTATTGAAATCCAGTTCCAAAATAAATAGGGACGGGGTGGGGGAAAAAGAAAGGGGAAAAAATAGTGAATTAGAGTGTTCTTGTTACACGAAGCTGTTCCCCTATTAATTTTGGAACTGGACTTTTAATACTGCATTCATCTGAAGAAGTGGGTTGTACCCACAAAAGCTCATGATACCATCTACCTGTTTTGTTAGTCTCTAAGATGCTGCTAGATTATTCATTGTTTAAGTTTTTCCACATATAGCTGAACAGCTTGCAGGAACCTGCCCTTCCGGTCCATAATGGCTTGTCGCTCTATAGCTGCCCAGTCCTCTCATTTCAGCCTCTTCTCCACCTCCACCTTTCTCCCAACAGCCAGTCTGAGTTGCTCTCCATGGATGCCATGTGTGTCCCATCTTGTAGGGGTCTGTATTGTGCTCCCACTGCTTGCCTGGCTGGCTGAGACTCAAACGCTTAAGTCTTGCTTTCCTCCTGGTGGTGGCTGCCCTCCCCTGGGATGAACACCAGGCACTGGGTGGTGACTCCTCGCCTTCCGCTGCAGGATAAGAGATTTGCCTCAGGGAAATACCAGGATGTCTATGTGGAGTTGAACCACATCAAGCTGCGCTCGGAGCGGGAGATTGAGCAGCTGAAGGAGCACCTGCGCCTGGCCATGGCAGCGCTGCAGGAGAAGGAGACGCTGTGTAACAGCATCAGCGAGTAGAGGTGAGCCGCCACACGCTAGCTGCATTGTACAAGAGCCCACCCACAGCACAGATGAGTGCACCTTATGGGCCAGCGCGGGAGGGAGGGGTTTGCAGTTCCTCCAGCACCAGGGAGGAGGAAGGACTGGGGAGGAAGGACTTCCTCTAGGGCGAGGAAGGACTGGCCTTGTAATGGGATCCCAGGCAAGGGCTCTGTTCTGTGTTGCTAGCGCCCATTAAGTCTGTGCTAAAGTTGTTCCCACTCAGCCAAACCCTCCCCCTCCACTGAGACTCTGGGCCTCTCCTGACAAGGGTACGGTGAAGGCAGAGGAGGAGGATTAAACTGGGAGCCTGTTCCGCTTGCTGGGTCGTGTCTGCTCAGCTGTGAGTCAGGAGCCAGCACTGTCACATGTGTGGTGCTTGCTGGATCTGATCCAAGGGAAATTTTTTCCCTCCTTTGTGGTTTCTCTTCCTGCTGGGACCTCTCAGCACAAAGGAACCCTCCTGCTCTCTAGGCCCTGCTCGTGCCTACTGGCGGGCACTTGTGGGGCATGAGAGCAACTTGGTGAGGAGAGAGAGCAGCACTCGGGCGTTACTGCTTTGTTGCCCCTCTTCTGGTAAGGGGATTGTTGCCTGCACAGCTGCCAAACAGAGGCACCAAATGTGCATATGGGAGGGGTCCCTGCCCCGTCCCTGCCCACTGGGGGATCTGATTGGCTGTGGGCCCGCACAGCTGCAGTACAAGCAGTGCCACTAGCTGGAGTCTGAGTTTGTGACCCTCTCCTGGATTTGAAGAAGTCCCAGAGTTCTGGGGCCCAGTGGCTCTGAAGTTCTTTAAGCCACTGGTCTTGATTTTTATTTTATTTTTTTAATTTCCTCCTTAGGTTTGTTTTGCTCCATTCCTCACTTGTGGGAGGGGTGGCTGCATCCCATCCATTAACACCCCTTTGAGGAAACCAGCTCCCATGTCTCTCACCAGTCCCCATCCCATGCATCTGCATATCTGAGCACATCGTTTGGACTGGCTCCTACATGCACCTTCTTCAGGATTTTATATGTGAAAAGATATATTTTATAGATACGTCACTTTTTTGTTTTGTTTTTGTTTTGTTTTTTGTGGGTGGGGAACATTTTAAATCTACAATATCTTTTAACCAGCAGCTGAAGACAGAAGAAACACAGATGTCGCTCCTGCCTCAAGCACTCTTTGCAGGGTGCATCCATGGGGCCTCGGGGTGGCCCTCTCCCCTCTTACCCCACACCTTCAAACTGCTTTGTGAGCCTGCATGGATGTGCTGGAAGGACCGTGCACCATGAGACACAATGTGGTTAGCCATACGGGAGAATCCGTGTTCTGCACAAGTGCTCCTGGACCTCTGCAAAAAGCGATGTTGGATAGAGCGCATTGAAGCCTTTGGGAACTGTACTCTCACTCTGTGGACTGTATTGAAAGCGGGTTGCTGTACCCATGAACCATGTCTCTCCTAGGGCAAGGCCAGTCCCTTGGAGGTTTTGGAAGAATCTGCCTCCTGCTAGCATATTCCCACGGGTAGAGTCCCCTACTCCTCCTTGCCACTGCTGTGTCTGCCGGAGCCAAACAATGAAGGCAGCGGCTGCCCTTCTGCACCATTAATAGTTTAACTTAATAAAATCTTCAGCTATCCGAGGGGCATAGATTATTGTGTCCTCCCAGAGCAGGACTGTCCCTCTCCCCAGCACCCTTTAACCTTTATAGGAGGGCTGTCCATGCCTACCAAATAGGTGGAAGGCTGGGTTGCAGATCATGCCTGGAGGATAGGGCCTCTTCTGCCTTGCGTAGATCTGGCAGAATGCTAGGAATCATTTAAAAAAAAAAAAAGATAGAGAATATCTTCTGGCCTTTACGTAAATCCATGGTACACCCACAACTTGAATACTGTGTACAGATGTGGTCACCTCATCTCAGAAAAGATATATTGGCATTGGAAAAGGGCAACAAAATGATTAGGGGTTTGGAATGGGCCCTATATAAAGAGAGATTAAAGACTGGGCCTCTTCAGCTTAGAAAAGAGGAGACTAAGGGGGGGGGTCTATGCTAGAGGTCTATAAAATCATGACCGGTATCAAAGTGAATAAGGAAAAGTTATTTACTTGTTCCCATAACGTAAGAACTAAGGGTCACCAAATGAAATTAATAGGTTTAAAAGGAAGTTTTTCTTCGCGAAGCAGAGCTAGCCAGCGGAACTCCTTGCCAAAGGATGTTGTGAAGACCAGGAATTTAACAGGGTTCAAAAAAGAACTAGATAAATTCATGGAGGTTAGGTCCATCAATACTTATTAGCCAGAAAGGGTAAGAATGGGGAGCTGGAAATGGATGACAGGAAATGGATCACTTGATGATTCCTTGTTCTGATCATTCCCTCTGGGGCATCTGGCATTGGCCACTGTTGAAAGACAGGATACTGGGTTAGATGGATCTTTGGTCTAACCCAATAGGGCTGTTCTTATGGCAAGTGGTGATTAGACTGAGAGCCAGCTGCTGGGGAGGGAAGAGAGTGTGTGTGTCTGCGTGCATGCGTGCGCGTGCACGCAAGCTTCCTTCCCTACCCAAGTCTGCTCAACTGCTAGCCCCCTTGCTTATATCCTGCCTCCAAGCTGGAAAGTGGTATATGCATTCCTATGGGTGTCCCCAAGTCAGCACCGCTATAGAGGAACAGGTACGATGGCACATGGGGCAACCATGCCACAGTGGAGTGTGAGTTATTGCTTTGCTTCTGTTCTGGAACTAGCAGCCCACTAAGTGCAGCAGATACTGCTGCCTTAAAGGCTGCAGTCAGAAGCGACTATATGGAGAGCAGGGGGCCAGGTGGCTTTTTAGGCTCACTAGCACCAGCTGGTGGAAGAATCAGTTTTCACTTTCCTGCAGACATTTCTGCTGCTGGGGCAGCACCTGTGCTGATTGCAAGAACAAAACCAGGTAAGAACTTGAACAGTTGTGGGTGTCCTCGATACAGAGTCACCTGGAAATGGTCTGATTTCCCAGAATGCACCAATTCTTTGAGTGGTTGCTCATGTCCATTCCATGTTAAGTGTGAGCTCGCTAAATTCACTGGTGCCAGAAATTTTCCCTTGGTAGCATCCGTAGGGGGGCCAGCTCTGGTGCTCTCCGGAGTAGTGTGCATACGTCATGGTATAAGGGGCATCGCTGGCACCCATCACCCTGTTCCTTCTTGCTGCTACTGACCGTGCTGGTACATCTGCTGCGTGGGCTAGCCTTGTTGCTTCATTCTGAGTTATAAATTTTCCTGGTAAGATACTCAAATAATTATCCATTAGCATGTTATGTTTTTCTGGGCTAGTCCCAAATGGGACTCTGCCTAGGGACAGGACATATTCCAACCCCAGGCTGTAAGCCCTGTCATCTGTGTAAGCATGCCAATGAGCAACCCTCACAGTGGTTGGTGTCTGGGCAAGGGGCACACAAGTGACAAAGAAAAGGAGAAAAGCTGAGAGCCATGACGGACAGCTTGGTACCTCGGCTGAGGCCTGAATCCCAGAAAAACCTGCTAAACACCACCAGTCCTTGAGATGCCACAATAAAGATTTGTGTCACTGAGACAGAGCAACTGGTGCCACATGAAGAAGGATGGCCGGGCCACGCTGTCTGAGTTGCCTCTGACCCGAGCAGGAGTCCTTGGCACCAGGACAAAGCCACCACTAGGCGTACCATTCACATCTTCAGCACTGCAATGGGTGCCCCTGGTCGTGAGGCCAGTGGCCAGCACCTGGATACCTCTGCAATCCCTAGGGGTACGTCCTGTTTTTGAAAGAGGGGAATTTGCATATTCCGATCTCACTTTCGAAAGCAGAGCTTTCAAAAGTGAAAGTAGTCTGTGTCGTGGCTCCTTCCCCACTCTGGCATGATAAATGCAGAAGTGGGGGCCAGCAAGTGTATCCCAAAGCCTTATCTACCAGGCTTTGGTACAAAACTTCCCCCAAAATCTTAAAAAAACCTAGATTTTGGGAATAAAACTTCGCTGCCACCACCCAAATATTAATAATGAGATTAGGGAAAGATCATTTGGAAATCTCACCCTATTTAAAAAAATCAGGACACACAAGTAACCAATGCCAGGTTAATAAAAAGAAAAGAGAAAGCTTTTATTTTTACAACAATATTCCTGTTGCAAGCATAAGGATCAGATGGAAAGGTAACAAAATATACTCATGGAGGAATTACACCATGGGCTAGAACTTAGTTAAAAAGAAAAGCCAAACATCTCTTAAGCAGTGCCAGATATCAGATCCCATACCCAACCCTTAACACAATAAAGCCTAAGGAAACTACCTAAACTTTACCCTACTTACAGAAAATGAAGAATGGTGTCTTGGAGAGAGAGAGACATGCTTGTCCCCCTCTGTCTCTGCAGAGCCCACACCCAGAGAGACCAAAGGAGAAAGGAAAAAACCCAAATTCCTTTGTCCCAGTTTGAAAGTCCCACCTACATTCCTACTGGTCACTCCACCTGGCTAGGTGTAGTCAACCCCTTAATCCCCAGGCTGCTGGCTAACCCCATAATCATGACAGTCTGGACACTGTTTTTTTGGGAAAAAACCTTTTCGAAAACCGCGTAAACCTTAATTTTTAAGGAAGAGCGTTTTTTTTTAAACCCGCGTCCACACTACTTTCACTTTCAAAAGATCCGCTTTTGAACATGAGATCAGAAGAAGATATGCAAATTTCTATTTGCATATCCTCTTTCGAAAATAGAACGTAGTCTAGATATAGCCTGGGGTTGCCTAGTCTTTTCAGGCTGCCTGGTAGGAAGTGGGGACCCCCCAGATGAGGACCCCCCAGGCTCATGATGTCCTAAAAGTACATCCAGGGAATAGGGAAGACCCTATGGCACCTGGCTACCTTCTCATTGCTGGACAAGGTTAGTATGGGTCCCCTTCCCCCAATTCCACAAGATGATGCTACAGCACATCAGGAACTTCTGAAGAGTCACCTCCAACACTGGCCTTCATGCAGAGGACCTAGAGGCTCCATTGGACACCCTTTGTTTGATGTCCTATGGTCCATGCCAACTGGTATGGTGACTTTGTCACTATATGAAGGCGTATTAAAAATTACTACTGCTCTTTTAGCAAACCCCCTCCTCCCTGTTCTCCCATTTCTAAAAGGGCTGCCCACAAATACTTTGTGCCAGCAGAGGCCCATGAGTATCTATATACCCATCCAACCCCAAACTCCCTTGTGATTGAGGCAGTCAATCATAGGGAGATGCAGGGTCAACATGGAGCCAAAGACTCAAAGAGACTGGATTTGTTTAAACACAAGATTTATTCCATCTTCTAACCTTCAATTGAGGATGGCCAGTCACCAAGCTCGCCTTGGCCACTATGATTCCATGCTGTGGCAGGCTATGGCTAAGTTTGAGGTGTCACTTCCTGAAGGTCTAAGAAGGAATTCAGAGAGCTTTCAAGAGGGCATAGCTGCAGCCAGAGCAGCCCTCCAGGCAGCTACAGATAGAGAGGCCTCTATAGCTCACACTGGCCTCCACCATTTCCATGTGGTAAGCATCTTGGCTGCTCCTCTCTGGCCTGTTGGCGGAAGCTCAGCAGTCCATTCAGGACCTCCCTTTCTATGGCCAGGTCTGTTTTTGGAGCAAATGGACAGTAAGCTGCATAGACTAAAGGATTCCTGCACTATCTTGAAGGCCCTAAGACTGTATGTCCACAGTCCAGCCTGTAAGTGCAATGATCCTAGGACCCGGGGAGCCAACACCAGAGGGCCCACCCCATGAAAAGTAGGGGTTACAAACTCTACCTGAACCACCCGCCTACATCCTCTGCCCTGACTGGCTCAACTTGTGATAAGCAGGGGGCCAACTGAGTATTTGGTTGGTCACCCTCAGATGTGTCCTCAAAACTCGACCCAGGATCCATCTGTTCCCCTCTTCCCCCAAAACACCTTTTTTTTTTTTTTTTTTCCCTGCCTGCTGGACCGCTATAACTTCAAACTGCTAGGTCCTCAATAGAGGAGCTCTCTGTTATACCCTCCAGTTGAGTTCTGCCCCTCCCTTGTCCCTCTTCAGGGACTCCACTCATAAGAGTCTCCTCACACAAGATGTAGAAGGGGTGCTGCAGTTGGGTGGGGTCAGAGTTCCTCGCAAGTATAGAATAATGGATTCTATTTCCAGTACTATTTTTTTTTAATCTCAAAGGCCAAGGGTGGCCTATGACTCACCTTGGACCTGAAAGATCTCAACAAGGCTCGCCAGCCCGAGCGCCTGTCCCTCAGTGGGACCTTAACTTAGTTCTAAGTACATTCATGGGCCCACCTCCCTTTCCCGCCTGTCTTGGAAGCTCATTTTCTTTGTATCAATAACATCAAAACAACTGTCGGAGCTTAATACCCTGATATCAGAGCTGCCATAAATGGTATTCCAAAAGGGCAAAGTTCAACTTTGACCCCATCTGGCCTTTCTGCCAAAGGGGATGTCTTCCTTCCATGTGAAACAGGACATCTTCATAGAATCATAGAGCTGGAAGAGACCTCAGGAGGTCACCAAGTCCAGCCCCCTGCCCAAGGCATGACCAATCCCAACTAAACCCAGCCAGGGCTTTGTCAAGCTGAGATTTAAAAACCTCTAAGGATGGAGATTCCACCCCTTTCCTAGGTAACTCATTCCAGTGCTTCACCACCCTCCTAGTGAAATAGTTTTTCCTAATATCCAACCTAGACCTCCCCCACTGTAACTTGAGACCATTGCTCCTTGTTCTGCCATCCATCACTACTGTGAACAGCCTTTCTCCATCCTTTTTTGAACCTCCCTTCAGGAAGTTGAAGGCTGCTATCAAATCCCCCTTCACTCTTCTCTTCTGCAGACTAAACAAATCCAATTCCCTCAGCCTCTCCTCATAGGTCATGCGCTCCAGCCCCCTTATTTTGGTCACCCTCTGCTGGACCCTCTCCAATGCATCCACATCCTCTCTCTAGTGGGGGGCCCAGAACTGGACATAATACTCCAGATGTGGCCTCACCAGAGCTGAATAAAGTGGAATAATCACTTCTCTGGATCTGCTGGTAATGCTCCTCCTAATATGCCATTAGCCCTCTTGGCTACAAGGGCATACTGTTGACTCCTATCCAGCTTCTCACCCACTGTATTCCCCAGGTCCTTTTCTGCAGAACTGCTACTTAGCCAGTCGGTTCCTAGCCTCTAACAATGCTTGGGATTCTTCTGTCCCAAGTGCAGGACTCTGCACTTTGTCCTTGTTGAACCTCATCAGATTTCTTTTGGCCCAATCCTCTAATCTGTCCAGGTCACTCTGGACCCTATCCCTGCCCTCCAGCATATCTACATCTCCCCCTAGCTTAGTGTCATCTGTGAACTTGCTGAGGGTGCAATCCATCCCCTCGTCCAGGTCATTAATAAAGATGTTGAACAGATCCTTGGGGCACTCCGCTAGAAACCGACCACCAACCTGACATCGAGCCGTTCATCACTACCCATTGGGCCCAACAGTCTAGCCAGCTTTCTATCCATCTTACAGTCCATTTATCCAATCCATATTCCCTTAACTTACTGGCAAGAATATTGTGGGAGACCGTATCAAAAGCTTTGCTAAAGTCAAGGTATATCACATCTACTGGCTTTCCCATATCCACAGAGCCAGTTACCTCATCATAGAAGCTAATCAGATTGGTCAGGCGTGACTTGCCCTTTGTGCATCCATGTTGACTATTCCTGATCACTTTCCCCTCTTCCAAGAGCTTCAAAATGGATTCCTTGAGGATCCCCTCCATGATTTTTCTGAGGACTGACGTAAGGCTGACTGGCCTGTAGTTCCCTGGATCGTCCTTCTTCACTTTTTTAAAGATGGGCACTACATTTGCCTTTTTCCAATCATCCGGGATCTCTCCCGATCTCCACAAGTTTTCAAAGATAATGGCCAAACGTTCCACAATGACATTTGCCAACTCCCTCAGTACCCTCGGATGCATTAAATCCGGGCCCATGGATTTGTGTATGTTTATCTTTTCTAAATAGTTCCTAACTTGTTCTTTGCCCACCAAGGGCTGTCCACCTCCTTCGCATACTGTGTTGCCTAGTGCATTTGTCTGGGAGCTGACCTTGTCCGTGAAGACAGAAGCAAAGAAAGCAGTGTTTTCCTCCCAGTGTTTTTTGTCCCAAGCTGCATACTAGTGAGAAGAGGAAACTATGTGCCCAAGCACTTTACCTGGAGCATACCAAGCCTTTCTGCTCTTCTTCAGGACAGCAGAGAGGATGAAGGGCTTTCCAGTGTCCTCAGAGGATCTCTAACTGGATCACCTTCTGCATCAGGACCTGCTGCAAGCTGGCATAGGTCCCACCACCACCAATCAGGAGGATGCATTCGACTAGAGCTCAGGTGACCTTGGCAGCCTTCCTGGTCCTCAAAGAAGGAAAAGACAGTTGCCTTTTTCTGTAACTAGTGTGTTACATAGTCTTACTGCTGGCCCGGGAGTCTTGAGTCCTTTGGGTGTGAATAGGAGGTGGTTCTTGCTCACGTCTTTCCTACATTTGGAATCAGAGCAGAAATGCTGAACAGCATCTCCACTCCCCTAGCCTTGGGTTTGTGGATGGAGTGAAGGAGATTATTTCATACTCTACCACAGAAAAGTTCCTGGTCCAATTGTCCAAGGAAATGAGGATCATCTTCAGTCCTGCCTGAGAAGTCAATGATAGATATTTTTCCCCACACAAGTGTGGCAAGGGGGAAGAGCTACACCATTGATTCTTCAAAGCTTTCTTGGCCCACTTTCTTCCTGCCCCCTCAGGGTACAGGTAAATGTAAAAATATTTTCACTGCCCCCACTCGGCCGAGTGCAAGGCTTCCTAATCTCTCCAGGTCCTGTTATAGCTTTCTTCTGTCTTTGTTTTATCTCATTAATGGTAGGGTCAGCTGCAAATTGAATTATACTTGAATTTACCCCAAGGCTGTCACGGGTAGTTACCCAAGGAGGTGCGAGGGAAGGTTTGCACATTTTCTCTTGAATTGGTCAAAGTCTATGCAATCTTAATTGATTTTTGGACTACATAAACTGATCAATGCCTAATGATTGTGCTAAGCTTTTTGTGGGGGCTCAGCTCAAATACAACAGGGTTAGCTAAAGACATCCATGTAATAGAAACCAGTGATGTGGGATAAAGACTGCTGAGTGCACCCTTCCTTTGGGGGGCTTAAATTTAGATCTGGATTCTGCCTGTTCTTACACCTTCGCTTACACGACTAGATCTTGTTGATCTATACTAGCCCCACACGGCTCTTATAAACCAGGCTGTAGCCTGCAGAGCAGCCACCTGAAGTTTCTCTCCTGTTGTAGTGAGCTTCCTGTAGCTGACTCATTTCTCCTGACAGCAGCATCCCTCGTTTTTTTGGCCAGCACTTGCTGTAAGCTCCTTGAGAAAAACGAAAACTCTTTAGTCCATAGAAGCAGTGTCCAAAATCACTTTCCTCTAGCTGCGGCTCCCCTCCAGCTCTTTCCACTGTCCCCACCCATCCCTCGTCCTGCTACTAGGTTTTATATGTCGTTAGTGGGATGGAAGAAGGGGAGATCTGTTTCAGGCATAGCTAGGGCTAGCGGATGCAAGGAGACTTTTGTACCTTGAGCATGTGATTTATCTTCCTGACTGGAAATGCAGTAAAAATAAATAACTGGCTGTTCTGAAGTCCATCCTGTTGGGCTGTCAACTCCCCCCTCTCTTGTGTTCTCAGTGCTCTGCAGCAGTCAGAAAGGAAAAAATCATAGCAGCCCAAGGCACTCTACTGACATAATCCTAAGCAGGAATACAGTCATTCCTGAAGAATCTTGACATATTAAATGATGAGCTTCTAAGTGAATTTTTCATGTCATTGATCATGTATGCAACCATCTGCTGTGCTCAGAGAAACTGGGAGGCCTGGAGTGGCTGGGCCATTAGAGAGTTTGATCAAAATACAATAACTGTTCTGATCAGCTGATCCAGGCTTTAGAACTACACCATGTGACTCCTGCAGTGAACCAGATAGCTCAAGCACAAGCTATGTGATACCACTCCTGGAACCATGCTGAGGAAGAATCCACCATATCCCTTATAAAAGTTAAAAATTCAGACTGATTTTAAGAAATCATATATCTCTTAATGTAGTTTTCAGGGGCGTTTTATGTCCCACCTGCTCTAGCATAGGCCTAAGCACCCTGAGCTCTCTGTACTCAAAACACTGAATAACCTTTAACTACTTAGGCTAGGTCTACACTACAGAGTTTTTGCACAAAAACTCGGGGAGCGTCCACACCTCAAGTGCGTTTTTGCGCAAGTAAAATGAAAGAACAGAGGGTTTTTTCTGGTGTAGGTATTCTTCCTTCTACAAGGAATAACTCCTTTTCGCACTAGAGTTCTTGCACAAAAAGTGGTGTGTGGACGGGCAACAGGGGTTTTTGCAGTGTGAACACTCTCTTGCGCAAAAGCTCATAGCTTTTTCGATGCGTTTTTGCAGTGTGGATGCTCTCTTGTGCAAGAAGTTTTTGTGGAAGATCTCTTCCGCAAAAAGCTTCTTGCGCAAGAAGCCTGTAGAGTAGACGTAGCCTTAGCCTTAGGGTGGGACATTGACAGATCATGTTAACATAATTGATTCTCTAGGCTAGTGGCTCCCAAGCTTTTCAAACTACTGTACATCTTTCAGGGGTTTAATTTGTCTTGTGTACCCCTCGGTTTCACCTCACTTAAAACATATTTGCTCAAAAATTCCAAGTATCAGCACACCATTACTGAAGAATTGCTGGCTCTCTCATGTTGACTATATAATTGTAAAATAAGTCAATTGGGTTATAAATATTGTACTTATATTTCAGTGTATAGTGCACAGAGCAGTAGACATAAGTCATTGTGTGAAATTTTAGTGTGTACTAATTCTGCTAGTGCTCGTTATGTAGCCTGTTGTAAAACTAGGCAAATATCTAGATGAGTTGAGGTACCCCCTTGGAAGACCTCTGTGTATCCTCAGAGGTAAATATACCCATCATTCAAATCCACTGCTCTAGTCCCATTTATTTCAACACAATTAACACAGCAGTAACCAACTCTGTAGTTATGTCAAGATGGCTGCATGATCCCAAATGTCATGGTGCAGTGGCATTCCTCTGTTGAAACTGCTGGGTTGTCATTATCCAAACTCACCAATAAAACAGTATAAAAAAAGCAATAGCCCCTCACTGATGTAAGTTGGAGGGACATAGGTACTCATTACTTCTGGAAAAATAGTTCTTTTGATGAATTAGAATCCTAGCAAAAGAAAAAAAACTGATCCCTCAAAGAAATGGACATTAATAACTGCCCTTTCCTCCCCTTAATCCACTCTGACACTAGCAAGTGACCTTGTGTATTTTGGTCTCAAAAGACATCAGCTACAAGCTGCTGCATCTTCTGTGGATATCATACAGCATGACTAGCATACAGGTGAAGTCCCTGACTTAATCTGAGGCAGTATATTCAAAATGGTGCAGAGAAGGAGAGGAATGTAACTCATGTCACTTGGATTAGTTAGACAGCCCTTCTACCAGCTGTTTTGGCTGAAGAATGTCTGAAATTTTTCAACCAGTGCTGATTAGCACCAGCAACCCTGGAAATCCTCACATGTGGGGATGCCTATTTAGGTCTCACAATTCTTCCTCATCTCAAAGATTCTGGCACTGAGCACCTAGACCCTATGCTACCATGGTCTGATAGTTCACTGGTGCCAAGAGCGCAAAGTTGAGTGCAGCGTACACAGAATCAGTAACTACAAATTTCCTTGATGCTAAAACACCTGATATGACTGGCTCTTGCCATGAAGAAAGTTTCAGGTTGTGAATTGCTTACGTGCCAGATCCATCAGTGCCAAGAGATGATGTGAGGCCTGTACCTCCTCTTCTTCCTTGTGCTCCAAGGAACAAACACAGTCCAACCAACTGAGCTCACTCCTCTACTCACATACTGCTGCATGGTGAAGACTGCAGGTGAGAGGTCAAAGAGCTTGTTTGGGCTGGCTGAGCTTGACCCTGCATCTAAACTCACCGTGTGGGATGATGAGAAAGTTCCCAGGTATGGACCTTCTGCTAGACATGCAGCCCACCTGACCACTGGTGCCTGACTTGTTAGACTGGAAGGCTGGTCCCTCTGGATGATCAGCACTGAGGAGGGCACCCTCACAGAGATTTCCAATAGGTGGAGATAGAACGGCCTTTAGCTAGGCAAGTGATGGAAGCCCAGCCTACAAAGCACTGGTTGGGAATGTGCCCCTAATGAACATATTCATCTATTCTAGCCCTCTTGCTTCTTTTCTCATGCCACGGTTGGGAGCACTAGATTTGGCCTTAGTCATGGATCTAAAGATATACAATGGTGCAGAAGAGAATTAACAGAATAGTGGAGAGGGCAGGGAAATGAAAGTACTTCATGTGGCCAAAACACTGGGAGATTCCTAATGCTGATTAACCTAAAACGTCAATAGCAGCATTTTTTCTTATATTAAATATCCCTGAAAGGGGCTAAGGTGCTGTACCTGATGCTTTTGAGATGCCACTCGCTGCTGCCAGCTGCCTGAAGAATGGTATTTAATATAAAGTCTCCTTTATTCAGTCTAGTGTTGAGAGCACGAAGATATACAGGTACTGTGCACTTTTTAGCCCTAATGGACGCTGGTCTTCAGAAGCCAAAGCTAGATGCACTTCACTGGCAGGAAGGTTCCACCAAGCCTAAGGCTCTCAACTCATTCAATGGAGATAGCAAAATTCCAATTGTTAACGACGATCAGGTGACTGGGGTCTGACTGTAAGACTGCATACTGTTCACCAGCTGTAACACAACTCCCTCTGATGGCAATGGGAGATGTACACAAAGACCAAAGGTTAGATATGGATGTTAAGTAATATCTAAACTTTGTCATTTATTTGATACTTCTTGTCATTCAGCATTACTCACTGTAGCAGTGTCATACTACAGAGCACTGCTGTTTAAGCCCTTTTGTCTTTGTGGCTATCCCTGACTTTGTGCAGCTCTTGGGTTCTTCCCTGTACCAACCCTGCCAACATTCCATCCACTATTCTGATCAATATTGACATAGCTAACATCAACATTACGTGTTATCAGCCTTTGGCATTGACTCTCCATGGAGATTAGTAAGGGGCAGAGATGTTATTTCAGGTTGCCTGCAGATTGAGAAAAGCAACTCAGTTATCATTGGCTCCCATTTTTAAAGGTTTTCTTTGCAACCCTGAGAGCTAGAAATTTAGAAAAACTCAGATTGTACGTAATCTGAATACATCATATGGACATAGAAGACTTTTAGCATTCAAGAGGTGCACCACCCTCCTGCGCCCCTGCCAAAATCTTAACTACTGAATGGGGTCAGCAGAAATCTGAAAATAGAAATCTGTAAGAGCACCATGTACTTCTGTCCTTTCTAGCATGGTAGAGAACATCCTGCTCTATTGTCATTCTATTTTGTCTTGAATGAAATACTCCTGATTCTAGGACAAAGAAGATTTGAAGAGAGTTCAGTACAATTCAGTGTGCAATATTAGGAAGGGAGAAGTATTATTATTATTATTAGCTTTATTATAAAAGGGGGAGGTCTCCTTCTATCCAAAGCGCTGGGTGTCCCTGCCAGGAAGTACACAGACAAAATTCTGTATAAAACACTCAACTCTTTGTTTCCACCACCCAGCTGATGAATCTCAAAGGTTCATCTCTGTAGCAGCCAACACATCAGCATATTCTGCAAGACATGCCTAAATTCAATAAACACGGGCTATTTTAGACCAGAGAGGAAGCCTGTGTCAGCACAAAGGCTGCTCACAGAAAACACTACCAGCAGTGCCTGCTCTTTTAAATCTAGGAGTATCCCACACAAATGCCTTCGTTGACTGCAGTTGTGGCAGCACAGAAGAGAGAGTCTCTCTAGCAGCAATATCCCAGCTCATTTAGGACTTTATAGATTAAAACCTGCAGCTTAAACTCAGTCTAAAAAACAACAGGTAGCAACACTGACCATAAATCACCAGTGAGACATGCTGCCAACAGGAAGCACTGCTTTTATAGATGGCTGCTGCTTACTTTTTGTGCCATCTTAAATTTCCAGATAGATCTGCTGCTATGTAATCAACAAGACAATGGCTTGGGATCCAACACAACCTCTGCTTCGCAAGCACAGGTAATGTGATGTGAACATAGTGTTAATCAAAGGGAGTTAGGATTACGTATTGCATTTGTACGTTTTTAATAATGGGCATGCTAGCTTTGCACCACAGGCGCCTTATGCACAATAGCTCTGTTCCATAAGTTATAATCACAGGCCATGCATTTGATCACAAAAGCAGAGCCTGAAAACATCAAGCAAGGGTAGTGTGTACTATAAAAACAATGTGGAGTCCTGTGGCACCTTAAAAGACTGAAAGATTTATTTGGGCATACGCTTTCGTAGGTAAAACCTGCTGCATTTGATGAAGAGGGTTTTACCCACAAAAGCTTATTCCCAAATAAATCTGTTAGCCTTTAAGGTGCCCTGGGACTCCTCATTATTGAAGATACAGATTAACACAACTACCCCTCTGACTGTGTACTATATATATGTATAGTATCTTTGTATCATAAACATGATAATGTGGTACAGTATTAATCAGAAATAATGTGTAGCTTGTATTTTTCATACAGCAGCTTTCTATTTCCTTGAAAGGTCACCCTTAGTAGCAGCTCTGCGAAAGGATTTGTTGCTTAACAAGGCATACATTGACTAGGGTACTACATTTCCCACCATTCATTGCCTGGGCATCCTACGGTGGCGTGTAGTTAAAGGCAGGAATCCTTTTCTCTATTCGCACGTTAGCCAGCTGACTGAAATACTTCAAAGCAGCTATGGCTACCTTCCACGCACACGCAGGATTGTTAGTGGATTAGCGTGGGTGATTTTAAATTTAAAAGACTAGAGAGAGAACAAGGTAGAGTTCCCTGCGCATAACCCCAAACGATATCAAACTATTTCGGTTTAGTATTTTTTTTTAAGCTTTGAAAATGTATTCTACGAGGGTTTTTTCCTCTGAAATTATTCCTGTTGTGGCCACAGCCAACAAGACTAAGTACAAACATAAATATGAGGAAAATACTGTGCAGCTATTAATTGATCTTCCCTCCCAGAAGTCTGCTCAACTCAACGTTTTAGCAAATGCCTTTTGGGGAGTTTTGTTTGCAATGCATTTGATATACTTTTTATTTTTATTTTGCATGGCTCTTGAATAAAAGTGGGCTCTTCCGATGTCTCTTCACCGTTTCTTTTCCACATTAAAATATTTTTCATTGAGATTCGTGACTTTGCAAAGAATGTAATGCATTACTTGTTTACCCCTGTAATACTTCTGTTTGCTGCTGTTCTATCTACATTTTCTTTCTAGCACAGCATGCTAATGGGGACTCATTTGCATGAAGGCAGGGTTTTTAAATATTTTTTTATGCCGGCTGGTTTCGTTACGCATCCACGTCATTAAATAAATCCCCTCGTGTTCAATAAATTGTCACACAGACGTTAAACTGCTGCTAAAGTGCATGAGGCAAACCTAGCTTCTGAATGAAGCAACAGCGTCCTGAGTCTAATCCCTGCGAGCCTATTGTTAAAGACACGGATCACAATTTGGATTAAAATATTTTATAAATGTTAGATCCTACTCCCTTCTCGCCTAATAATCTCACTTTTCCCTAGAGCTCACTGAATGCTTTCCTCCCTTAAACTATCGGGCTACATTTATTAGGTTGTCTCTCTGCTCCATGTATTTACTTATTTTAAATCGTGTGTTCGCTTCTCCCCAATTAAAAAAAACACACCAATCTGAATTGAAAAAGGAAAAAACTATTGGACGGGGTATACGGTATACAAGCACACAAACCAAAAGGGGGGCAGGAGAGAAAGAGATGGAAATTTCAAGGACAAACGGTTGAGGATTTAAACTCTGTATCTAAATCAAATAGTTACTCCCTTGCATTTTTTTTTAATTGACAAACTATTTGTATGATTATTCCCTATGTCAAACCCTGTAATTTTGCTCGGAAGGGTGGGTAGCGATATGTGGATTCATATATGTGTACATATATTTATTTGGTCGTTTTCGTGTTGCTAGGATTGCAGGTTATTTTATGGTTATTAAAAAAAAAGTATTTCAGATTAATTTTAACTCCCTCCATCTGAAATTACTCGATACCATAAGGTCTCAGATTTCAGCCCCGCACCTCAATTTTTGCATTCACGATGTTATTTTATTCACATGTGTTATAAAAGGAAAAGAGGGAAGAAAGCAACCTATATCCTTCCAGCAAAATGGCGATGGCACGTACATTTAATCTAATAGCAATTAAACACATTCCCAGGCTATGTAAATTACATTTACACTGCTGATGATCTGCCCCTCTCGCAGTCCCAGGTTCCCCCCCTCCTCTAGTCTCCTAAAAAAACCGTGGAAATATATTTTTAAACGATACAATCGATTCCTTACTAAAATATGCAGGAGGAAATAAAACAGCTCAGGATTGCTCCTGTGCAAGTCTCCAAAACAGTTTATGCGGGCAAACGGGATGGGGAGGGGGCAGGTGCAGACTGAATGTGGGGTATCAGACTGAATGTGTGCGAAGGGCTTGGGTGGGATATGTGACGTGTGGGGAGTCCATGTACCCCAATTTCTTCTCCATGGCAGCTGGATTTGTTATTGTTTAGGAATCTCTGTGCCCAGTGGGGTATTGTTTTGGGGGACAGGGGTAATTGAGGGAAGTCCTCTCCTTATCTCTGGTGTCCCCACATGGCTCAGCCATGGCTGGGGCATGTCCCCTTTCCGTGTGCCCCCAGCTCCTGGCAGGGGGCAGCCAGGGGGACGCCTGGGGGAGGGGTATGGCTGCAAACTTCCCATCTAACACCAAAGAAAGTTTTGCAGAGCACGAGTTCGGGGAGGGGGCAGGAGTGGGGGTCCCGGGGCAGAGGGCGGGGGCTTCCCCCCTGGGAGCCCCCCAACCTTAGGGGAGCCACCCCTTCCCCTCTTCCCCGGCCAGGTCGGGCTGCACCTCGCCTGGCTCGGGGCTCCCTGTGTTAGTTGGGGTCTGTTCCCGGGGGCCCCGAGAGGGTCCCGGGGCCCGCAGCGGGCCGGGAGGGGGGTTCCCCGGCGGCCCAGGCCTGGCCCTTGCCCCCGGTGGCTTGTGCCGCACCGGGCCCCCCCGGCCGCCCGGCTACGGGGGCGCAAAGGGGAAATGTGGCGGGGCCCCGGCAGCACCCGGCGCCGTTTGGGGCGGCCTGAGCGGGCGGGGGGCGGCGGCGGCGGCAGCGGGGCCCGGCGGCGGGGAGCCCAGGGAGCGGGGCAGCCGGGGGCGGCGGCGGGGGCGCGGGGCGGCCCGGGGAGGGGGGAAAGGGCCGCTCGGGGCGGCGGAAGAAACACAGATGGCGGCGGCGCGGCGCCATTCGGGGCCCTGAGCAGGCAGCCAGCAGCCCTGTCCTCACCGCGGTCCGCGCCGCGGCGCTAAATACCCGGATGCGCAGGCGGCTGCCTGGAGAGCCAGACATCGTGCGGGAGGCGTAGAGGGAGGCAGAGCCGAGCCTGCCGGGGGGGACCGAGACCCGCAGCTGGGAGGGAGGGGCGGCCACTCTCAGCCTGACAGAGGGATCCAAGCCCTGACTGACTGCCACAGAGGCACAGACCAGGCTCAGCCCACAAAGGACCAGACCCACGGAGAGGCACCCGGGCCCGCCACCGCCAGGAGGGGACGCTGGTCGCGAAGGGGCAAACCCGTCTGCCTGTGGCAAGGAGAAGCCCCCAGCCCGCTGCCCGTCTTGCAGGCCAGACCTTCCACTCGGCTGCTGGGACGAAGCACCGCACGTGGCGAGGGCGCCTGGGAACCAACAGGGAGCGAGGCAGCTTGACGACCCTGTGCACAGGGCTCTTCCGATTCCCTTGGCCCACTGGGAAAGCAAAAGATGACTGAGAATTCTGCTTCGGCCCCTGCCGCCAAGCCCAAACGGGCCAAGGCGGTCAAGAAGTCAACAGACCACCCCAAGTACTCCGACATGATAGTGGCTGCCATCCAGGCCGAAAAAAGCCGGGTTGGCTCCTCTCGCCAATCTATCCAGAAATATATTAAGAGTCACTACAAAGTTGGGGAGAATGCTGACTCCCAAATCAAATTGGCCATCAAGAGGCTGGTCACCACTGGTGTTCTTAAGCAGACCAAAGGAGTCGGCGCATCTGGCTCCTTCCGCCTGGCCAAGGGTGACGAACCCAAGAAACCACCAGTCAAGAAAGCCAAGAAGGAGGTCAAGAAGGCCACAACGCCCAGAAAAGCAGCTAAGCCCAAGAAAGCTCCCACCAAGTCCCCAGCCAAGAAGCCCAAAGCTGCTGCCAAGAAAGCCAAAAAGAAGCCAGCAGCCACTCCAAAGAAAGCCAAGAAGCCAAAGACTGTCAAGGCCAAGCCAGTGAAGGCATCAAAGCCCAAAAAGGCAAAGTCATCAAAACCAAAAGCAAAATCCAGTGCAAAGAAATCAGCCAAGAAGAAGTGAAGTGCAAGTCTGGGATCTTCATTCTTGGACACTCTTCTTCACCTCTTCTTCTGTAAATAGTTTTCTCCTTTATTCTCTTCTCTCTATTGCAACTTTATAAAAGACTGGACTATTATTTCCCTGAAATAGTTAATTCAATTACTAAAAAAATTCCTCAGTGCTGAGACTTCTTTTTAAAGTGGTTTTGTTTTGTTTTTGTTTTTTTTCTGTTGTAAACTTGTAATCTTTGAGCTCACTTTTAAAAAAAAATGTATGAAATTCTAATTTGTGTTTCGGGAGCTGAGGGGAATCCACGTTGGATAAAAGGGATTTGAGTTCCCCAGTCTCCTACCAGCTCCAGGATATCATATAGCTAATTTGGCTGTGCATGGAACTTGCCCATGTCAGTATGGAAACGAAGACCCCTAAATTAAAGGGGTCTGAGAAAAGTAACTGTACTGGAAGATCTTGACCACATGGGATTAAATTCGGTAGCATAAATTACATTTTCTTCAGCTTAAGTCTGTTGGTTCAGCATTTCCCTTATTATATATATAGTAGTGACAGAGACAGCTCATGGGCATGTGATGTGTCTTCCCCACCCCAGTGAAAGGAAGGGGCTAGAGTAGATAATTTGACCGCCTACTTTGCTCTTTTGGGAGGAGGTTGCCTTTTAACTGAGAGGCTTTAAACAGAAATCATTGGGGATTTCCTGGTGGGATCTGCAAAGTAGAGTTTTCCTATAAAAAGGGTGGATTTGCAGAAAATCATGGTTGATTTCACTGAAGAGGAGACGGGGCGAGGTCTAATTCCCCTATCCGCTCAAAAGAAATGAGAGGAAAAAGAGGTTCTGCTTCCAACTGCATGAGAACCATCATCCTAATCCCTCCAGTGTCTGTAATATCTTGTGGATTTAAGAGAAAAGAAAACCATCCCTTCAGCACTGACTGTGATGCCGGATTCTCTGAGTGCTTTCCAACCCTGCAGTGCCTGCTTCCTGATCCATAGGTTTGGTGTGTAGCCATACATCTACAATGGAAAGGGCAAATGACTGTTTCTTTAGGTGTAGATTTTTTTATTGTAAGGGGAAAAGTGGGGTGAAAGAAATGTAATTGATACTGAATCTGTCAAAGTTGGTTTATGGAACTGGAGCTGTGTACTGCTATTGCTTTAAGGTTTGAGGGTGGGAGGTTGGGAGGACAGTGGAAGGGATAATTTCCAATATTCCAGTAACAGAAAAAATATATTTGGTGGGTTTGCTGTTTTAAAACCAAGTGAAAAATTTCATAGGATTGATGTTTGTTCATTTTATTTTGTAAGTGTGATTTGTGCAGGAATTAATTTGCAGTCTTTGTGATTTTAGAGTTTAAAACAACCACAGCAAATAAACAAAGAGAGGAAGGTTGAAATTTTCCTCATTCACTGTCTTCTTTGTATTCTTTAGTATTTAAAAATACACAACTTGGGGCAGGGGGGACCTGGAAAGAAGGGGACTATAGGGAGAAAAGGTTATACATGTGTGCACAGCACACACAGTTGGATGGTAAGGTGTGATTCCTTTTCCAGTTTATAAAAACAGTGTTTTGTAAGATGCTGAAGGGATAAGGAAAGTTTGCTGGTGCCTGAACTATGGCTAAGCCCTCGAGCATGGAATCTTGCATAGGCACTGAACAATTGAAAGAGATTGGGAAGGAAAAAAGCGCTGGTGACAAGAAGCCATGTGTGGATGTCTTGGAATGAACCAGCAGCATTTTACCAGCTTAATGAACTTCCAAAGCATACTGCCACTTGAGTTCCAGGCTGACAGGATATCCAAGCCAGAGTAGCCTCAGCCCAGGAAGTGTCTTTCCTGATGGACTCTGCCACTGAAATGTCTCTAGTGTATTGAAATAATCTTTTAGCATCCCGTCTGGCTGTAGAAAAGTAGATTGTGGGGCCATTATTCAGGTGTACTGCTTCTGGGGATCACTTGTACAATTTTGTTAATGCTTTTTTGTCTTCACCTGTGCTAACCTTTGCTATTCCAGACCCTGACTACAGTGTCTGACTTAACATGCTTTCCCCATCCCTTACCCCCCACGTGTGTCCCCCATCTTCCTCTCCCTTCTACCAGTAGCAGAAGAAAAAAAAGATGGGTCCCAGTCCAGCTTTAGATTATGGTCCCCACACTTCTTCTTACATGTCCCACATTCATTAAAATAAACTCTCACTTCCCCTGCCAGCCATGCACTCATCCCTGCCTCTGCACCCCTGCTTTTATCCCCTGGTCCCCTCCTCCCAAACTCCATACTGCTGCTGCTGCTGCCACCAGAGTTGGAGTCAGAGCCATTAGGAAGAGCAGCAGCCTTGCTGGTTGCTGCTGCCCACATTTGAATTTGTGGGCAGTGAGAGGGGAGGAGAGGTCTCCAACCATTAGTAGCACCCGCTCATCAAAATTCAAGGCAGAATCACCATTTTGGAGGCATCCCTCCCCAGGCAAATTCAAAAGTGGTCAGTGGGGATCTGCACATTGCCCTTCCTAGAGGTTCCATCAGACTTCAAACGATGGCAGCAGCCTGGGCTGGGTATACATTGTGTGGCTGTGCAGTGCCAAACCTTCAGAGGTCCTCCAAGTGCCTGAGCAGCTGCACCACCCCTTCATTTGCCACTGGCGTCTTCCCATTCAATTCTGGGGTCCCACTCTCACAAGTAACAGAGTCAGTCACCATAGCAAGGGGCCCTCTTACTGTTTCAGGCAACTGCATGGTTG
Source organism: Rafetus swinhoei (assembly GCA_019425775.1). NCBI lineage: Eukaryota > Metazoa > Chordata > Testudines > Trionychidae > Rafetus > Rafetus swinhoei. The sequence goes on from CM033437.1 coordinate 256,416,476, forward strand.
CCTATGTCTAACACCTTCCTTGGCCATCAACTCCAGGGCTTCGTCTACACTGCAGGCTTTTTGCTCAAGAACAGCTGTTCTTGCGCAAAAACTTGCAGAGCGTCTACACTGCATGCACGTTCTTGTGCAAGTAAATTTACAGTAAAGCATCAGAAAACAGGGCTTCTTGCGCAAGAGTTATTCCTCTCCCCACGAGGAATAAGCCCTCTTGCGCAAGAGCTCTTCCACAAGAAGGCAGTGTGGACAGGCAACAGGGGTTTCTTGTGCAAGAAAGCCCTATGGCTAAAATGTCCATCAGAGCTTTCTTGCGCAAGACAGCGTCCACACTGCCATGGGCGCTCTTGCGCAAAAGCACATCTCTTGCGCAAAAGCACGTGGCAGTGTGGACACACTCTTGCACAAGACCTTTTGCACAAGAACTCTTGTGCAAAACAGTTCTTGTGCAAGAAGTCTGCAGTGTAGACGTAGCCCAGGGGTCCACCTAACCTGTCCTGCTCTGCCTTTGCAAACTTCCTACAGACCTTGAGCATTCTCAGCAGCTGCTGAGAGTAGAAGGGATTTACTACTGTACCCAGCAGGGGTTGTAGCTACTAGGCATGCTCCAGTGCTGAAGCGGCTGCTGCTGGGAAGTGTAGTTTGTTTCTATAGCCTCCTCTTGTTGTTGCGCGCTGCTCTTCAAGTGATTGCTCATATCCATTCCAATTAGTTGTACGTGCGCTGCATGCACAATCACTGGAAAGTTTTTTTCCTTCCAGCATGCATCAGATCAGCTATGGAGCCCCCTGGAGTGGTGCCTCTATAGTGCTTTATATATGACCCTGCTGCCCTCATTTCCTTCTTGCTGCCAGTGATGGGCATTGGAACTGTGGCATCTCGCTGAGCCAGTCGTGGATGTCTCCTTAAGTTTTTTTTTTTTTCACTCCAGCTCATCTGAAAAAGTGGGTTTTGTCCATGAAAACTCATGATACTATATACATATTTTTGTTAGTCTCTAAGGCTATGTCTACACTGCATGCTTATTTCAAAATAACATGACTTATTTTGAAATTACAGAGTGCACGTCTACACAGTAAGCCCATTATTTCTAAATAATTTCAAAATAACGGACTTCTTACTCTGACTTCTGTAACCCTCATTTCATGAGGAGTGAGGGTATGTCTACACTACAGTGTTATTTCGAAATAAGCTATTTCGAAATAGCTTATTTCAAAATAACGCGTCTACACACAAAATGCATTTCGAAATAGCTTTTTGCTATTTAGAAATAGCGCATCCACACTGAGTGGACACTGAATCGCATTTAAGGCTGGCCGGAACCAGTTCCGGCAAGGCACCAGGTCAGGACTTAATCATAGAATACTAGGACTGGAAGGGACCTCGAGAGGTCATCGAGTCCATTCCCTTGCCCCCATGGCAGGACCAAATACTGTCTAGACCATCCCTGATAGACATTTATCTAACCTCCTCTTAAATATCTCCAGAGATGGGGATTCCACAACCTCCCTGGGCAATTTATTCCAGTGTTTGACTACCCTAACAGTTAGGAACTTTTTCCTAATGTCCAACCTAAACCTCCCTTGCTGCAGTTTAAGCCCATTGCTTCTTGTTCTATCCTCAGAGGCCAAGATGAACACGTTTTCTCCCTCCTCCTTATGACACCCTTTTAGATACCTGAAAACTGCTATCATATCCCCCCTCAATCTTCTCTTTTCTAAACTAAACAAACCCAATTCTTTCAGCCTTCCTTCATAGGTCATGTTCTCTAGACCTTTAATCATTCTTGTTGCTCTTCTCTGGACCCTCTCCAATTTCTCCACATCTTTCTTGAAATGCGGTGCCCAGAACTGGACACAATACTCCAACTGAGGCCTAACCAGCGCAGAGTAGAGCGTAAGAATGACTTCTCGTGTCTTGCTTACAACACGCCTGTTAATGCATCCCAGAATCATGTTTGCTTTTTTTGCAACAGCATCACACTGCTGACTCATATTCAGCTTGTGGTCCACTATAACCCCCTAGATCCCTTTCTGCCGTACTACTTCCTAGACAGTTGCTTCCCATTCTGTATGTGTGAAACTGATTGTTCCTTCCTAAGTGGAGCACTTTACATTTGTCTTTATTAAACTTCATCCTGTTTACCTCAGACTTACTGTGTGGGGCTGCTGCCTGAGGCTATTTGAGGTCTGTGCTTAAAGGGACCCGTCTGGACAGCCAGTTCTCAGGTTTCCCTGCTTGCTTGTCTACCTCAATGAGGGACAGCAAAGCATTTTGTCTCTGCGTGCTCTGGTTGCCCTCATTCGGGACACCACAGTACTCTGCAACATGGGACCGGAGCTGCCCCTGGGCACTCTGGTGCTTCTCTTGGACACGTTGCTGTGAGCCTGCACTTTCTGCAGGCTGCCATCCGGGAAGTAGATCGGGGGGCTGTCAGTATCCAGGAGGCCCTGTGGGAGAGCTTTCACCATGAGGAGCACTAAGAGCCTCCGTGGTCTGCCCCACTGGGGGCTTGTGCCTTATTCCTCCCTCACGTCCTTCCACTTACCCCTCCCTAACCCCCCTTCCTGATGTCAAATAAAATACACGTATTTTCATGAACACAAACTCTCTTTATTTAACAAAACTGGGGGGGAGGAATGAAACTCTGGTGAGACTGGGGAAAGGAGGTGGGAGAGGGGAGAAGAGAGGGTGGGAGAGGAGAGGGGGAAACCTGGGAGAAGGGAGCTGGAAGGGGGAAGCAAGGGGAAGAAGGGGGAGGGGAAGCTCAGGGTTCAAGGTCGGGGGTCTCGCTGGACCAACTTGATTGTCATGCAAACCTGCTCCTGGGTTCGCATGTGGCCTTTGGTGGCCAGGCTGGCAGCTATCCTGCCATAGACGACCGCTTTCCTCCATCTAGTGCGGAGATCATGGACATTGGGGGGCATCCCCCCCAAACCTGAATAAGGTCCATGATCTCAACCCTGGACCAGGAAGGCGCCTGCCTTCTCCGGGCCCTGGCAGGCTCCTGGGAGCTGGCAGACTGCTCCTGGGGAGCGGTGGAGGGCTGGCTGCCAGTGGCTTGCTGGCTCATGTTTTGGGGCCACTGGGTCAGGGCCCCGGTGGCCACTGCTGGCTCTGGGCCGGCAGGCTTGGAGCTGGCACAGGGACTGTGGCCAGAGTCAACCCCTTTAAGGGCTCGGGGAGGGAGGGGGGGAAGGAGTAGAGTGTTCTTGGTTGAGGCCGGAGTGGCCACCAGGGCACCCTGGGAAGGCTGGAGGCCCCCTATTTCGAAATAAGTGTCCACACAGCACTTATTTCAAAATAGCTATTTCGAATTTGGCGTTATTCCTCGTAGAATGAGGTTTACCAAATTCGAAATAAGCGCGCCGCTATTTCACATTTATTTCAAAATAGTGGTTTGGCTGTGTAGACGCTAGGAAAGTTATTTTGAAATAAGGGCTGTTATTTTGAAATAACTTTGCTGTGTAGACATACCCTAAGGGAAGTTGAAAGAAGAACATTCTTCTTTTGACTTCCTCCTGAGTAGACAGTGTCTAAAGCCGAGTTAAGCTACTTTGACTTCAGCTACGCAAATTAACTTGACTTTAGCCCACAGCGTAGATGTACCTTAAGGTGCCATAGGACTGCTTGTTGTTTTTAAAGTTACAAACTAACATGGCTACTCCTCTGAGACTCCCTAGATTCAGTTTACTTGTGTGTGTGTTTTCCTTATTTAGTTTAGTTAATAATTAGTTAGTGTAGTGTTGATAGTTTGCTGTTGGGAGTGGGGAGGTTCTCCTCTAACTTGATTGCGCGCTTCCTGGAGGACTCAGGGAATGTCAAAGTCCCAAGGGTTCAAACCCTGCAGATCCTGCAACAACATGCCAATGGGCGACCCTCCATGACACTTGTCTAAAGTGTCTGGAGGAAGCACATCAGATGGATAAGTGCAGGAACAGTAAAGGATTTCTCCAGAGAACGAAAAAGAAGGAGGACTTCAGACATAAGTACCATAGTTCTTCTTCGAGTGCTTGCTTATGTCCATTCCACTTAGGTGTACGCGCATTGTGTGCACGAATTCTGGAAGCTTTTTACCCTTAGCAGTACCCATTGGGCCAGCCAGGGAGCCCCCTGGAGTGGCGCCGGTATATCAGCACATATATACCCCTGCTGGCCCTCTACCCCCTCAGGTCCTTCTTACTGTCCGTGATGGTTGCTGGAACGCTTTGCTTGCTTTATGCAAGTGTGCCCTTAGCACTTCTTATCTTTGTAAATAGTTCTTTATAATTTAGTAGCTTCAGAGGGGTGGCCGAGTTAGTCTGTAACAGGAAAAACTTTAAAAACAACAAATAGTCTAGAAGCACCTTAAAGACTAACAAAACATGCAGATGGTATCATGAGCTTTCGTGGGCAAAACCCACTTCTTCAGATGACCAGAGTATAATAAGTCCAGATAGTTTAGTGTTATCTTAGTTGATTAAAAGTACTTAGCAAATACTTTCGTCCTCTCACCCCCTCCACGAGGGAATTCCAGGGCCTCAAGGCTTCAAGCCCTGCACTCGGTGTCTGAAGCCTATGCCCTGTGGAGACCCACAGAAGGAATGCTTGAAGTGCTTTGGGGAAGGTAATCTGACAGACTTCTGTAAGATTTGCAAGTCCTTTAAACCAAGGACTAAGTGGAAGTGTGACTCCAGACTTAAAACTGCTGCTGATGGAGTCTGCGCTGCAGCATCAGAACCAGCACAGTCAGTGAGGAGTGCACCAGGGTTGGAACGGGGTATGGAATCCGCACCTAAGTGCTCCAGGGTGTCAGACCATCAGCACTGCAGCACTGCTCTCAGTCCCTGGTACCGAGCGTAGGCAAGAGGGAGTGGAAAGGAAGATCGCCCTCCAGGTGGGACCAGGGGGTGCGTCCACATGGGGGACACCCCGAGACTTTATCACTGCCCAGACGCAGAGAGGTTCCCATGCACCACAGGTGCAGGTCGAGCCCCGCACGGGCCAGTAGTCCCGATGTTCAGGACCTCTCAGTGGAAGAGGTCCCTTGTCCGTCGACCCCAGACACCTTCGCCACAGCCCAAGAGCTGATCGAGCTGACCTCCTCTCTGGATCCGGGGCCACGTGGTGCAGAGCCAGATGAAGGCCACGAATGGCACGGCTTCAGAATGGGGTCGACCTCACTTGAAGTGGCAGCACCGACCTCATGGCACAGGAGCACGGATCTGGGCGAAGCAGCACCAACCCAGCACTGATGGCTCCTCCACACCAACGTCGGCACCGGCACCTCTGGCACCGGTACAGGAGTGTACAGTTAGGCCCCCCCGGCACCACCACCGTCACATTGGGGCAAACTGGCGGCCATTCTGAGGGGGAGGGAATGCCAGTTCGGAAGAGGCAGGTGTTAGTAGTGGGTGATTCGATCGTTAGAAACATAGATAGTTGGGTTTGTGATGACCGGGAGAACCGTATGGTCACTTGCCTGCCTGGTGCGAAGGTTGCGGATCTCTCGAGGCATCTAGATAGACTTATGTGTAGTGCTGGGGAGGAGCCAGTGGTCGTGGTTCATGTAGGTACCAATGACGTAGGGAAGGGTAGGAGAGATGTCCTGGAGGCCAAATTTAGGCTGCTAGGAAAGAGACTGAAATCCAGGACCTCTATGGTGGCATTCTCGGAAATGCTTCCAGTTCCACGCGCAGGGCCAGGTAGGCAGGCAGAGATTCAGAGTCTCAATGCGTGGATGAGACAATGGTGTAGGGAAGAGGGGTTTGGATTTATTAGGAACTGGGGACACTTTTGGGAGAGGGGGAGCCTATACAGGAAGGATGGGCTCCACCTAAACCAGGGTGGAACCAGACTGCTGGCACTAAACATTAAAAAGGCCGTAGAGCAGTTTTTAAACTGAGAGATGGGGGAAAGCCGATTGGTGTGGAGATGCACGTAAATCGGAGGGAGACTCTCTTAGAGGAGAATCCAGTGATAAAGATTCTCTAAGCTGTAGTCAGAAAGAGAGGAGGAGAGGGCAAACCATGGGCCAGAGCAGACAAACAACCACGTACAAAGGAATCCAATGCATCAGGGAAGGAGCAGACAAATAAGCAGTAGCAAATTTTAAAGTGCTTCTACACAAATGCTAGAGTCTGACTAATAAGATGGGTGAACTAGAGTACCTAGTATTAAATGAGGAGATTGACATAATAGGCATCACTGAAACCTGGTGGAATGAGGAAAATCTGTGGGACACAATCATACCGGGATATAAAATATATCGAAGGATAAAGCAGGCCGGGTGGGTGGCGGAGTGGCACTGTATGTGAAAGATAATGTAGAATCAAATGAAATAAAAATATTAAATGAATCAACATGTTCAATAGAATCGCTATGGATAGTAATTCCATGCTCCAAAAATAAGAAATTAGCAGTAGGGATATATTGACCACCTGACCAGGACAGGGATACTGACATTGAAATGCTGAGGAGATTAGAGAGGCTACCAAAACAAAGAACTCTATAATAATGGGGATTTTAATTACCCCATATTGACTGGATACATGTCACCTCAGGAAGAGAAGCGGAGATAAAATTTCTCAATGGCTTAAATGACTGCTTCTTGGAGCAGCTGGTGCAGGAACCCACAAGGGAGAGGCAATTCTCGATTTAGTCCTGAGTGGAGCGCAGGATCAGGTCAGGAAATAACCGTTACAGGACCGCTTGGGAATAGTGACCATAATATAATAACATTCAACATTCCTGTGGTGGGAAGAACACCTCAGCAGACCAGCACCCTGGCATTTAATTTCAAAAGAATTACACAAAAATGAGGAGGTTAGTTAAACAGAAATTAAAAGGCACAGTGACTAGAGCCAAATCCTGCAAGCTGCATGGAAACTTTTAAAGACACCATAATAGAGGCCCAACTTAAATGTATACCCCAAATTAAAAAACATAGCAAGAGACCTAAAAAGAGTCACGTGGCTTAACCACCATGTAAAAGAAGCAGTGAGGACAAAAGGCATCTTTTAAGAAGTGGAAGTCAATCCTAGTGAGATAAATAGAAAGGAACATAAACACTGTCAAATCAAGTGTAAAAATGTAATAAGAAAAGCAAAAAAGATTTTGAGGAACAGCTAGCCAAAAACTCAAAAGAAATAACAAAATGTTTTTAAGTACATTAGAAGCAGGAAGCCTGCTAAAAAACCTGTGGGTCCCCTAGGCGATCGAACTATAAAAGGCGCAATCAAGGGCGATAAAGCCATTGCGGAGAAACTAAATGATTTCTTTGCTTCAGTCTTCACGGCTGAGGACGTTGGGAGATTCCCAAATCTGCACCGTCCTTTGTGGGTAATGAATCTGAGGAACTGTCCCGGATTGAAGTGTCATTAGAGGAGGTTTTGGAACAAATAGAAAAACTTAATGTTAACAAATCTCCGGGACGGATGGCATTCATCAAGGGTTCTAAAAAGAACTCAAATGGGAAATTGCTGAACTATTATCTGTGGTTTGTAACCTATCCCTTAAATCGGCTTCCGTACCTAATGACTGGAAGGTAGCCAACGTGACACCAATATTTAAAAAGGGCTCTAGAGGCGATCCGGGCAATTACAGACCGGTAAGTCTAACTTCAGTACCTGGCAAATTAGTGAAACAATAGTAAAGAATAAAATTGTGAAGCATGTAGAAGAACATAATTTGTTGGACAAAAGTCAACATGGTTTCTGTAAAGGGAAATCCTGTCTTACTAATCTATTAGAGTTCTTTGAAGGGGTTAACAAACATGCGGACAAGGGGATCAGTAGATATAGTATACTTAGATTTCCAGAAAGCCTTTGACAAGGTCCCTCACCAAGGCTCTTGTGTAAATTACATGGCCATGGGATAAGAGGGAAGGTCCTTTCTTGGATTGAGAACTGGTTAAAAGACAGGAAACAAAGGGTAGGAATAAATGGTAAATTTTCAGAATGGAGAGGGGTAACTAGTGGTGTCCCCAAGGGTCAGTCCTAGGACCAATCCTGTTCAACTTATTCATAAATGATCTGGAGAAAGGGGTAAGCAGTGAGGTGGTAAAGTTTATGGATGATACCAAACTGTTTAGGATAGTCAAGACAGAAGCAGACTGTAAGGGACTCCAAGAAGATCTCACCAAACTGAGTGATTGGGCAACAAAATGGCAAATGAAATTTAATGTGGATAAGTGTAAAGTAATGCACATCGGGAAAAATAACCCCAACTATACGTACAGTATGATGGGGGCTAATTTGGCTACGACAAATCAGGAAAGAGATCTTGGAGTTATCGTGGTCAGTTCTCTGAAAACTTCCACACATGTGCAGCGCGGTCAAAAAGGCAAATAGGATGCTAGGTATTATTAAGAAAGGGATAGAAAATAAGACCCAGAATATCTTACTGCCCTGTATAAAACTATGGTACGCCCACATCTTGAATACTGTGTACAGATGTGGTCTCTCACCTCAAAAAGATATTTTGGCCTTGGAAAGGGTTCAGAAAAGGGCAACTAAAATGATTAGGGGTTTGGAACGGGTCCCATATGAGGAGAGGTTAAAGCGACTGGGACTTTTCAGTTTAGAAAAGAGGAGACTGAGGGGGATATGATAGAGGTGTATAAAATCATGAGTGGTGTGGAGAGGGCCAATAAAGAAAAGTTATTTATTAGTTCCTAAATAGAAGAACTAGAGGACATCAAATGAAATTAATGGGTAGCAGGTTTAAAACTAATAAAAGAAAGTTCTTCTTCACACAGCGTAGTCAGCCTGTGGAACTCCTTGCCAGAGGAGGCTGTGAAGGCTAGGAATATAACAGAGTTTAAAGAGAAGTTAGATAATTTCATGGAGGTTAGGTCCATAAAAGGCTATTAGCCAGGGGATAAAATGGTGTCCTTGGCCTCTGTTTGGCAGAGGCTGGAGAGGGATGGCAGGAGACAAATCGCTTGATCGTTGTCTTCGGTCCACCCCCTCTGGGGCACCTGGTGCTGGCCACTGTCGGCGGACAGGATGCTGGGCTAGATGGACCTTTGGTCTGACCCGGTACGGCCGTTCTTATGTTCTTATGGTGCACCACAGCCAACACCGGGAGCAAGAGGCACCGCCAGGGTCTGCGTCTGAGTATTCCTCTTAGTCAGACACGGAGTTCTTTGTTTCAAGGACCTCGTTGAACTGATCATTGAGGTCAGGTTGTTCGAGGTCTCCTCACCAGTCCCGATCTTGGCACCGGTCTCGACCCCGCCACCATTCCCACTCGAGGTGTCACTTGCAGAAAGCCAACCCACTGCTGTCTCAGGTGTGGCCTCCACAATGGTAGCTGCCAGCCCGGTGGCCTTTTTGGACCCCCTGGGCATATCATCAAGCCCAGGGGCAGGAGCTCTCTAGATCGGGGTCAGCCTCGGTGTCAGTGAACTCAGGGCACAGGGTGACCCCTTCGGCCACTCCGCTCATTCGGGACCCACCTTCAGCATCCAGAGACAGCCCTTGGGATCACCACGGGATCACTTTCCTCCAGCTTCACAGCTGGTCACGGAGAACCCTAACCAACCGCAGCCCACCCAGTCTCAGCCAGAGTTGCCTCCAGAGGAGCCACTGCTGCCAAGGGACTCCTCATTCCCTTCCCCCGATGAGGCTCTGCGGGACCCGTCTCCGGCCATGCCAATCGTGGACATGCGCACCCATCAAAACCTTCTCGGGAGGTTGGTCCAAAGCTTAGGGGTGCAGGCCAAGAAGGTGGCAGAGGAATCCGACCCTATGATTGACATCCTGATGGCGGATGCTCCTGCTAAGATTGCCCTTCCCCCTTAATAAAATGGTGACCAAAATTACGAAAAATCTTTGGCAGACTCCAGCGTTCATCCCTCTGATGCAGAAAGGGGTGGAGAGGAGGTACGTCATGCCACAGTCGGGCCATGAGCATTTGTTTTCCCACCCGCCCCCAGGCACAGTGGTGGTCCAGGTTGCTTGTCAGAGAGAGGGAGGGGCAACCTGGGCCCACTGCTAAAAGCAAGGAGCCCAAAAAGCTCGACCTCTTGGGTCGGAAGGCATATGCAATAGCGGGCCTGCAGCTGAGAATTGCTAATCAGCAAGCAATACTCAGCCGTTGTGCCTATAACTCCTGGATGGTGGTTGAGGAGTTCCGGTCCCAGCTCCCCAAGGAGTTGCAGCAGGAGTTCAGGGCCTTGATGGAGGAGGGCAAGATGGTATCCTATACTGCCCTTCAGGCAGCACTGGACACGGCAGACTCCGTGGCTCGCTCGATGGCCACGGGCATTGTCATGTGGAGAAACTCGTGGCTTCAGGTCTCGGGCATCCCGCCTGAAGTCCAGACTGTATTAGAGGACTTGCCCTTTGAAGGCTCAGGGCTCTTCTCAGAACAGACTGACAGCAAGTTGCACAGTCTGAAAGACTCGAGGGCTACGTTGAAGTCCTTGGGCATACATACCCCTGCCCCCCAGCATCACCCCTTGAATCCCAGGTCACAGAGGCCATTTCAGCAGGGGCCCAGACAGGATAGTAGGCGGAGATATAGGGGAAATAATGGCAGGGGTGCCAAGAGGCACTCTCGGTCGGCCTCTGAGCAACCTCAAGGGCCCTCCAACAAATCTCAGGGCCCAAGATCAGGCTTTTGAAGGTCCACCTGAGGAAGGATTACCAGCCCCGAATCTAGATTGTCTTTTGGCAAACAGACTGTCCCCCTTCCATCACTCCTGGCTCTCCATCATCTCAGATTGGTGGGTCCTAGAGATGGTGGCAAGGGGACACTCTATCCCCTTCCTCTCCTTCCCTCTTTCCCATCCCCCTTCCCAGTCCCTCTTCAGGGACCCTCTCACGAGCACCTTCTTTGTCAGGAGGTCTCTTCGCTCCTGTCATTGAGGGCAGTAGAAGAGGTTCCCCTCACATTTCGAGGGAAGGGGTTTTATTTCGATACTTCCTCATTCCAAAGTCCAAAGGAGGCCTTCGTCCCATCCTAGACCTCAGGGGGCTCAATGCCTTCATAAGGAAGTCGAGGTTCAGGATGGTGATGTTAGCCTCCATCATTCCCTCACTTGATCTAGGGGACTGGTACGCCGCCCTCGATTTGAAGGACACGTACTTCCACATTTCAGTTGTCTCTCATCACAGAAAGTTCCTGCATTTCCTGGTGGGTGGGGACCACTACCAGTTTGCGGTCCTGCCGTTTGGCCTTTCTACTGCCTCCAGGGTATTCACCAAATGTCTGGCAGTGGTAGCTGCCTTTCTCAGGAAGAGGGGGCTTCACGTTTTTCTCTACCTGGACGACTGACTCATCAGAGGCCGCTCCAGGGATCAGTTGTTATCTCACATAGCTCTAGCCAGGGAAACCTTCTCCCAGTTGGGGCTTTTGTTGAACGAGGCAAAGTCAACCCTCATTCCTACTCAAATAATCGAGTTCGTGAGGGCGAAGTTGGATGCTACGGAGGAGCGAGCGTCTCTAACGAGCTCCAAGTTTTCGGCCATGGGGGACATAATTCAGAGTCTCCAGGCCACTTCTATGACAACGGCAAGGCATTGCTTAAGGTTATTGGGCCACATGGCAGCGTGCACGTACATAGTGCAATACACCAGACTACGCCTTCGACCCCTGCAGGCCTGGTTGGCAAGGGTCTACAGGCTGGCTTGCGACCGCATCGACTCTGTGGTTACTGTCCCACCAGAGATCCTGTCCACGCTGGACTGGTGGCTGAGGGAGAGCAAGGTTTGCTCCAAGATCCCCTTTGCTCAGTGTCCTCCCTCCATGCAGTTGGTGATGGATGCCTCTGATGCCGGGTGGGGAGCGCACCTAGCAGACCTATGGACGCAAGGTATGTGGTCCCGGGCAGAGTGGTTGTTGCACATCAATGTCAGGGAAGAGGAAATTACTCACCTTTGTGCAGTAACGATGGTTCTTCGAGGTGTGTCCCCATGGGTGCTCCACTGTTGGTGTCGGATCATCCCGGCGCCTCAGCTTGGAGTTTTCGTGAGCAGTAGTCAGCCGGACCGTGCGTGCGTGTCACGCGCTTTGGGCCATTTGCGCCCTTTGAATCTTTCTTGCAGTCTGACTCTTGTCAGTTCCTTGAATCTGACCCGGTATCTGAAAGATATAATGGTAGAATCTGGAGTGGGGAGGAGGGTGGGTAGTGGAGCACCCATGGGGACATACAGCTCAAAGAACCATTGTTACTGCTTCATAGAATCATAGTATACTAGGACTGGAAGGGGCCTCGAGAGGTCATCGAGTCCAGTCCCCTGAGTAACTTCTTCTTCTTTGAGTGATGTCCCTGTGGGTGCCCCACTGTTGGTGAGTGTGTAGCAGTACTCAAGGATCAGTGGAAGGCGGGCCTCGGATTCATGGTTTAACGACAGTCGATAAAACAGTGGAGGTATGATAGTATCTTTTGCTTGAGTCTGTGATATAGTGTAGTGTTTCATAAAGGTGTCATTGGTGGACCATGTAGCCACCCTGCATATGTCTTTAAGGGGAACCCCCGCGGAGAAAGGATGTAGATGTTGCCATCACTCTTGTCGAATGTGCTCTCAGTGTTTGAGGCAGTGGTTTATTCCTTAAGGTATAGCATTGTGTAATGCAGAAGACTATAAGTTTGGAAATTCGTTGTGATGACAGAGGTTGCCCTTTAGTACGCTCAGTTGTAGAAATGAGTAAACGGTCAGATTTACAGAAAGATTGAGTTCTGTCTATGTAGAATGCAAGGACCCTGCGTATGTCTAGCAAATGAAACATCGCACCTCTGGTCGTTCAATGTGGTTTAAGGTAAAAGGTAGGAAATACAATTGGTTCATTTATATGGAAGTCCGAACATACTTTAGGAATGAAGGAAGGATGAGGACGTAGTACTACATTATCTCTATTGAAAATGGTATATGGCAGAATTGCCATTAAGGCTGCCAGCTCACTCACTCTGCGGGCAGAAGTAATTGTCAATAGAAATACTACCTTTAGTGACATCATCGAAAGTGAACAGGTAGCTAAAGGCTCAAAGGGGGCATGGATAAGAGTGTCCAGCACCATTTCTAAATTCCACAATGGCAGTGGTGGCCTGCGTGGTGGGTATAGGTTGATGAGACCTTTTATGAACCTTCTTGTGATGGGGTGTGCGAAGACTGAAAACCCTTCTATCGGTTGATGAAAGGTAGTAATGGCTGATAAATGTACTTTTAATGATGCAAGGGCCAATCCAGCGTTCCTAAGGGACAAGATGTAATCTAAAATTTTGTGTAAAGGTACTCTGCTTGGGTCCAAATGTATGCTAGAACACCAGGAAAGGAACCTATACCGTTTCTGTAGGTAAGTGGATCGGGTAGATTGTTTTCTACTGTGTAAGAGGACGTCTTTTACTTGGTCTGAACATTGTAGTTCTTCCTGGTAGAACCAACAATGAGCCATGCTGTTAGATGTAGGGTATGTGGTTGTGGGGGGTGGAGTAAGGTCCCTGTGTTCTGAGTCAAGAGATTGTGCTGAATCGGCAGGTGGCAGGGAGGCAAAGGAGACATCCGATACAGATAAGGAAACCATATCTGCCATGGCCAAAACGGTACTGTGAGGATCAGTGTGGCTTTGTCTCTGTTGACTTTTTCTAGCACTTTGGGAATGAGTGGAGTAGGAGGGAATGCATACAAGAGTCCCAACTGAGGAGAAAGGCATTCCCTAAAGATCCCAGGTTGATGCCCGCTCTCGAACAGTAATGATGGCATTTCTTGTTTTTGTAGGAAGCAAACAGGTATATCTCCGGGAAACCCCATCGTCAAAAGATGGATTGGAGAATCCGAGGATGCAGCTTCCATTTGTGGTTCGGGGCAAAGTGTCTGCTGAGAGTGTCTGTTGCTATGTTGTTTACTCCTGGTAAGTATGAGGCTACAAGGGTGATTCTATTCTGTATGCACCAGTTCCATAACCAAACTGTTTCGGCGCATAGAGTTTGGGATTGAGCACCTCCTTGACGATTTATATAGTACATTGTTGTTATGTTGTCAGTCAATATTCTGACGTTTTTGCCACGAATGTGTGTAGTGAAATGCTTGCATGCCTTGAAAACAGCTCTGAGCTCCAATAAATTGATATGAAAAGTGGTCTCTCGAGTGGTCCATCGACCTTGTATTGACATGGCGTCCATATGGGCTCCTCATCCAATGAGGGATGTGTTGGTAGTTATGTGAACAGAGGGTTGATCCCAGTGGAATGGCATGCACCTATAAACTCTAGAGACTGTGTCAGCCATAAAGTTGACTTTTGTGTATTGAGTATGAGGCCCAGGAGTTTGAATGTTTGCCTGGTTGTTGCTATCATTTGGTGTGTCTCTGCCTCCGATGGGCCTTTCACCAAGCAATCATCCAGGTAGGGAAAAATAATTACAGCCTTGTCTGCGAAGGTATGCTGCAACAGTAGCCAGAGTCTTTGAAAATACTCCGGGTGCAGAAGAAAGGCCAAATGGTAGCACTCGATATTGGTAATGATCTGTTCCCACCACAAAGCGCAGGAATCGTCTGTGTGTGGGCTGAATAATTATGTGGAAATAGGCATCCTGCAGGTCAAGGGCTTCAAACCAGTCTCCCTTCTCTAACGCTGGTATTATTGACACTAGGGTAAATAATACCATTTTGAATCGCTGTTTTCGGAGCTAGTGATTCAATCTGCGGAGGTCTAAGATAGGTCTCCATCCTCCTGTCTTCTTTGGGGTGAGAAAGTAATGGGAGTAGAACCCCTTGCAATACCCATAGACGAGACTATTATGGAATCTGTAGATGAGATATGGCAGACCCCAGTACCACAAAGTAATAAATGGGCTGACATGGTTCTTTGTCCCTCCGAAAGGGGCTGACTTTTTATTTACTCATCCACAGCTGAATTAATTAATTGTTGACGCTGCCCAACACAGGTCCAAACTTCCACAATATAAGACCACTATGGAGAAAGACAAGTGCATGGACTTGTTCGGTAGAAAACTTTACTCCTCATCCACGCTACTTCTACGTATAGCCAACTATGCAGTGCTATTGTCTAACCACAATTTTGACAATTATGAAACTTTCCACCCTCATGGAGCACCTGCTGGACTCAAAGAGGCTCATACTAAAATCTGTTGTTCAGGAGAGTTATGCTTCCTCCAGAACGACCCTTCAAATAGTGCTGGATATAGCTGACACAGCGGCCAGAGCTACCATGACATCGGTAGTTATGAGGACAGCCTCTTGGCTACAATCTGCCGAAGTCCCTCGCAAGTTACAAAAGAAAGTGGAAGACCTCCCTTTCGATAAACTAAAACTGTTCGCAGAGAAGATCGATGAGGTCCTACACTCGAGCA
The DNA here is from genome assembly GCA_019425775.1 of Rafetus swinhoei. Classification (NCBI taxonomy): domain Eukaryota; kingdom Metazoa; phylum Chordata; order Testudines; family Trionychidae; genus Rafetus; species Rafetus swinhoei. Next base: position 256,431,765 of record CM033437.1, read on the forward strand.
AAGACTCGAGAACAACTTTGCGTACACTGGGGGTGTACACGCCACTGTACCGCTGCAAACGATGCACCCCGTATCAAAAACACCAGGAATTCTTGTACTCCAGATATAATCAGCATGGGTTTGATTATTCAAAGACCAAGCAGCACCCTCAGAGGAGACGTCCACAAAACAGTGGTAGTACTAATAACCAGGCCAAGAAGCAGCATGTTTGACCTGTTGGTCAAGGGTTTGCAAAATCTCCCCATCTCTCAACATCTAACACATTCTACCCCGGCCTTTCACCAGCATCTAAGGCCTTTCCGACATCGCTGGCATGCCATCACTTTGGACCGCTGGGCCCTCGAAATCATAACATCAGGGTACACCATCCCCTTTACTACACTACCCCCTACTTCTCCACCTTCCCTGTCCCTCTTCAGGGACCCCTCTCACAAAGACCTACTCAAGCAAGTGGTACAATGCCTGCTCGACCGTGGAGCAGGAGAAATGGTACCCAAAGGCTCCGTGGAAGGACTCTGGACATGACCCACAGTGCAAGCAGTTGGACCTGACCCGCACCAGTCCCATTTCCCAGGGCAGAAGTGGGACTGGAAACAAGGGAGTAACAGTTCTCTGACGTCAGCACCCACGCCCTCAAAACCAGCCATTGGGGCACATCCCAGAGAGGAGCCCCCAGTACAGGAAACTTTGAAGCTGGCACCATTGACTTTGGTCCCGCAAGGGGGTCCATGTGAACTCCCCATGTCGGGTGGTGGAGAAGGTGGAACTTCCTTCCACCCCAGCCACTTTTGAGGCCATGAGAGGCCTCATTGACATGACACCACCATGACCCCAGTCCCTCTGTGACAAGCCTGCTCAGCATGCGGCACTGTCCCACAGAAAGCTGGCAATGCTCTGTCCCCGGCGCCAGAGGAGAGTCACTGATCTGAGTCCCAGCACCACTCTGAATTTCAGCACCAGTCACCCTTGCAGTGCTGTTCTGACAGCACCACTCCAGATACGGCCAACCTTCCCGTTTGCTGCACCATTCAGCATCACGCAGCAGGTCTCAGTCCCAGCACCACTGATATCGGCATGATCAGTCTCCTTGTGCAGATCCTGCTCATGGTACCAGTCCAGGTCGCAGTACCGTTCCAGCCTCATGGCACTGCTTCTCAGCCTCGCAGCACCACGCCCCAGTACAGCAGCACTAGGCACCACCCTTGCCCCCACTGTGTAGGTCCCCAGCTTTGGGCACAGAGCCAGGGTACCAGATTGTGCGAGGTAGACCAGATGTGGGTATGGCACCATAGCAAGCTCAGTTGAAAGGACCAACACAGTGGCCATTTTGGACCCCTTGGGCACACCACCAGGTCCAGGGTGTGCAGTCCAATGGTTCCCATTCGGTGGCATCTGAGATGAGGGTTCCAAAGGCAACAGCCAGCTGTCTCACCCCTAAGGGTGCAGAGGAAATACTGGTTCCACCATTTCCTCCAGAAACCACTCCTGTTCCTGAGCTGGACCATGGGATGGTAGACCCTGGGTTAGAGGCAGGGCAGGGCGTACTGAAGGACCAGGAAGGGCAAGATGATTCTGTTCTCCCTCCGGCATCCTTGTCCCCTTCCTGGAAGAGGCTGTGGCTGGCATTTCCAAATCCAGACCTCCCCTGATAGATAGCCATGTCCACCAAGATCTTTTGCATTGGATACCATGAAATATGAACCTGCAGGCAGAGGAAGTGGTAGTGTCTGAGGACTCTATGATGGATATCTTGGCACCAGAGGGACCATCTGGGTGGTTTTACCACTCATAAAAAACTATCCAAGCCATTGCAAAGACCATTTGGTAGACCCCGACCTCCATCTTCCTCACTGCCAAACGCTAGAGAGGAAATATTTCATCCCCCCTCTAAGGGGTATGAATATCTCTTCACACACCCACAGCCTTGTTCCCTAGTAGTGGTGACTATCACTGAGGAGAGGCAGATACAGCAAACCCCAGTGCCTAAGTCCAAGCACCTGGATTTTTTTGGACCCAAGATGTATTCCACGGGGGGTTTACAACTCAGGATTTCCAACTAGCAGGCAATCCTGAGTAGATAAAATTGTAACTCCTGGAACTCTATGCTCACATTTAAGGAATTATTACAACCAGAGTCCAGGGAGGAATTTGGTGCCATTATTGTGGAGGATAAGGCAGGCATAGACTTATTTACAGGCCCCACTGGATGCTGCAGACTCGGCGGTGCTCACCTTATCCTGTGGGATAGCCATGAGGAGCAACTCATACTCATAGGTACAGGTCTTGGGGCTCCCAGTCAAGGTTCAGCAAACTATGCAAGACCTGCCTTTTGATGGGGTGGGTCTGTTTGCTGAATAGATGCACTTCAGCCTGCATAACTTAAAGGATCCTAGGGCTACAATAAAATCCTTGGGTATGCAGGCCCCGCAACCCAATGTAAGCCTTTAAGCCACAACTGGAGGAGCAGCAGTCATATCCTCCTCAGCCAAGGCAGGATGCTGACAAACACAGGGGTAGGAATGGTAGATGCAAGTCCTCCCATTCTCTGTATGGGTAGGCCCAGGGCCCATCTAAACCTTCATCAGGCTTGAGACAATCATTTTGTAGATATGCCTGAAGATGGAGCACCTGTCTCAGCACCTGTTTCTTCCCCATGTTTCCTGAACCGTCTAGCGCACTTCTACTGAGCATAGTTCTGAATAATTTTTGGACTGCTGGGTTCTTTACACAGTAGAGATGGGATATTCCTCCAGTTCTGCTCCTATCCTCCCTCCCCTCCCCTTCCTTGTCCATCTGCTGGGACCTTTCTCACAAGTAGCTTCTTATCCAGGAGGTGCAGGTGCTCACCATAGGAATGGTTGAGGAGGCTCCTCAGGAGCTAAGGGGCAAGGGATTTTATTTGTGTTATTTCCTAATCCCCAAGGCAAAGGGGGATCTCCGAGCATGACTATCCCTTCCCTGTATCCAGCAGACTAGCATGCCTCATGACATGAAAGATGCGTGCTTTCACATAGCCATTTATCCCGCACCCAGACATTTTCTACGTTTTGTGGTCCTCCACAACTCTATCCATTCATGGTCCCCTAATTTGGTCTCTCCACAGGCTGCTTAGGGGTGCACTAAGGAACAAGGGGAATCACAGGTTCAGTTGGTCAGATCCACTGTCAAGAGACTGGGCCTCCTTCCCAATGTGAGCAAGTCAACCTTATCATCAACCCAGAAAATAAGAGTTCATCGGTGTTTTACATGACTCAGTGCAACCACCACTACAACGGGTTGCCTATGCCTCCTCAGCAAAATGGCAGCCGGCACCTATGTGGTCCGGCAAGCCAGACTGAGGCTCAGACCCCTACAAGCATGATGTGTGTTTGCTTATCTCCTGGGACGCAACAACCTGGACACAATAGTGACAGTACCGGCATGTATAGTCAAGTTCCTAGAATGGTGGCTCGATCCTCGGATGGTGTGCCCAAGAGACCCCTTCAGCAACCACTGGCCCTCCTTGTTCCTGGTGACAGACACACAGAGGCATGAGAGCATTTTTAAAAGTAGGGGTGCTGATTCCTTTTGCCATTGTCCACTCCCACCCCCAGCTGAGGCCAAGAGTAAAGCATGTGGGGCCAGCATGTGGGGCCAGCAGCCGGGACTTCAGGCACGGGGTTCTCAGCTGCCACCCTGCACACCAGGGGCTCTAACAGGGACTCCAATAGGTGGAACTGGCAGCATAAAACCTAGTGCACAATGTAGCAGCAGGGATCCCAGGTGATAGGTCGGGAGCCCAGGGTGCTGCAGCATCCTCCACCCCTCTAGTTCCTGCACCTATGCAGATGTGTCAGCTCTTGATTGAGATGCACATTTAGGAGACCTCCAAATTCAAGGCCTATGGTCTCAGGACGAGCTCTCTCTCCACAACAACCTCCAGGAGCTCAGAGCGATATGTCTAGCATGCCAAACATTACGGGCCTGGCTACAAGGACAGTGAGGATGGACAACACCACAGCCATGTTTAACACCAACAAGCAGGGTGCAGCTCTTTCCTCCCCCTTGTGCAGAGAAGCCCTCAGGCTCTGGGAATTCTGCATCATATGCCTCCAGGTGAAAGGAAGCTGGCAGCCCTGGGGCTCTGGTGGTGATTTGAAGAGCCTGAGGCTCCTGGCCCCTGGGACAACTGTCCGGGGAGCTGCAGGCCTTTTTTAAATCTTAGCCCCTCTCCTGTCAGCAGCCCTGCTGGTAGAGTCCAGTAGCACTACTGACATAACTCCAACCCCACTGCCTAGGTAAGGCCTGAGGGTCACATAATTGAAATTGATATGAGCAATCACTAGAAGGGAAAACAATTACTCGCCTACTCATAACCTGCTCTCCTTCCCCTCTGTCAGAGGACTGGCAAGTAGGGTTGCCAGATGGTCTCCCAAAAAATACCGGACACGCGGTAATTTTTGGTAGAGCAAAAAAAAAAAGAACGTGGGATAATAAGCCCCCCTGTTCTGGGGCGCCCAGAGCGGCGATCGCAACCCCACCTCCCAACTGGGACTCCCGGGGCGGGGGCCGCATTGGCGCTGGGAGTGTGATTGCGCAGAAGCCTGGCGGGGCAGGGGAGTGACTGGGAGTCCCAGCCACTCCCTCCACCCCCGCCAGGCTTCTGCGCAATCTCAGGATCCCAGCGCCGATCGTAGCCCTGCCTTCCAGCCGCTCCCCCCGCGCATGCCAGGCTTCGGTCTGGTGCACAGCCGGAAAAATCAGAGAATACCGGACATTGCACAAAGAGCGCAAATACTGGACTGTCCAGTAGAATACCGGACACCTGGCAACCCTACTTGGCAAGAAGGAACTGAGGAGGTGCTGGTTTGGTGCTGGTTTGGAAGGGACCAATATCCAGTGCCATGAATGCACCACTCTAAGGGGGTTCCCTGATGGGCGCTGCTTTCCAGCAACTGTGCCCATGGCACGCACACGCCATGGACGTGAGCAACAAATCTCGAAGAGCAACAGTTATAAGAAGGTAAAAAATCATTTTTTCCAGCCTCTCCCACGGCATGCTCCATTGCCATTCCCCACCCTAGTTCTGCCTGTCACAGCTAGATTCTGCAGAGACAACATTTTTTAGGACTCTCAACAACTAAAGGATAAATTAAGAACCACAAAAAAAAAAAAAAATCAGTTTCAACCTATACTTCTAACTTAGTTATACTCTAAGACTATGTCTACACTGCGCATTTTTGCACAAGAAGATATGCAAATGAGGTGTGGCGATGAATATCACCGTGCCTCATTTGCATACCTAATGAGCCACCATTTTTGCGAAAGGGGCTTTTGTGCAAGAAGGTGCTGTCTACACTGCTCCTTGTTGTGCAAAGAACCCCTCTTGCACGGGAGCTGTTTTTCCTGAAAATAAGCGGCAGAAGGGCTCCTGTGCAAGAGGGGGGTTTGCTCAAGAAGGAGCAGTGTAGACAGCTCCTTCTTACACAAAAGCCCCTACCGCAAAATCGTGGCTCATTATGTATGCAAATGAGGCGTGCCGATATTCATCGCCACGCCACATTTGCATATCTTCTTGCGCAACAATGCGCAGTGTAGACGTAGCCTAAATGTCTGAAAATGGAAATCAGAAATACACATACAAGTCTGGTTTTAGAAAGCAAAAGTACATTTATTTCAAACTGCCTCCAGAGTCCTAAGCAGCAGAAATGATCATTCTTCAAGTACTGGCTCATGTTGATTCCATGTTAGATGCATGGGTGCTGCATGCACTGCTGCCGGAGATTCCCCGTGGTATTTGTAGGGCTGGCTCTAGTGTCCCCTAGTGGCCCGCACTCATGCACCAGTAGAAGAGGTGCTGCCAAGCCCATCCACAGTGGTAAAGGGGGCAAGTGCCCCAGGGCCTGGCAATTCTAAAGGACTTGGGGCTCTAGCTGCCACCACTGCTGCAGTTGTGATAGTGGCCAGAGTCCTAGGGCCTTTAGAATTGCTGCCGGAGTCCTGCGTGGCATGCTGTGTGGGACACCACACAGTGCTGGAGGCTGGTTGCCTCACCTTTACCCTCCCCTTCTGCACAAGGCACCAGCTCTTCTGGGAGTGCCGAGCCAGGACACCCCATTCCCCAACAATACCCAGGGGCCTGGCAATCCTGTTGGCTCCCTTGGGTGCTACCAGCCATGCACCCCTTCAGTTCCTTCTTACCCCCATGATGGATGCTAGATGCTCTTCTCTTGCTTTGGCAAGCCTCCCTCGTGGTTTACAGCAGTGTTTCTCAACCTTTTTTTATAAAGTACCCCTTTTAAAAAAAGTATAAATACCCCCTTTTAAAAAAAAAAGTCCCCCAGTACCTACAGTTTTCCGACACACACAATTTTTTCTACCATTGCAACACATTTATTTAAACAACTTAATCGTAGCAGGGCGAGTGATTACATTTTTGGGTGTAAAAAGTACAAAAAGAATAAAGCGCTGTAAAACTTAAAACAAAAATTCAGTTTTCTCCAAATTTCAGTTGTGTTGACGTACCCCCCCCAGACTTCTCTCGAGTACCCCAAGGGTACTCATACCACTGGTTGAGAAACACTGGTTTACAGCTCTCTTCCTGCAAATAATTAGTAGTTGTCAGTTCTAGTGCTTGTTAATTAGCTAGTCCCCTTGAGGGATGTTGCTCCCAGAACAGGGCATGCCCCAATCCCTGAGCCTCAAACCATAAGCAGCCTATACTAAACCCATGCCAATGTCGGTGAGCAAACGCCCTCTTCGCTGCCTAAAGTGCTTGGGGGAGGCTCACGTCCAAGGTAAATGCAGGATGTCCAGGAGCTTCTGGCTGCATAGCCCAAAAGTATTTTCTTCAAAGATAAGGTCCAGTTGCTTCTTCAACCCACCTTTTTACCCAACATGGTGTTGCAATTTCATGCCTAACAAGACATCTTTCTGCTGGTCTTCTTCCTGAAAGCATACAGGACAGAAGAAGAAGAGCATCTGCATTCTCTGGACATTAGTAGGGCTATAACCTTTCATAATGTCCCATCTTTAGGATGTTTTGGGGTGATCACTTTGGGCCCTGTGCTTTGAGGGGAGGGGGCCCTACAGGGCCCAGGGTAGCCTGTGGTATTACTGGAGGGTGGGGAGCGTGATGCCAGCAGCAGGGATTGGTCCCACGCCCCTAGTGGCAGCAGAAGTCATGGGAAGCAGAGTGCCCTGGACCCAGCCCAATTCACTTCACCAAGCAACATGGATGGGAGCCAGGCATGAGTGAGCAGTGGCAGCCCGTCAATACAGGCGACCTAGGCGGTCGCCTAGGGCACCAAGAAAAACGGCCGTTGAGGGCTTTGGAGGCGGGGGCGCCGATCACGCACCAATCACGCGTTTCGCCTAGCGTGCCAGTTGCCGGCAGCTCCTCTAGGGCTGCTCCTGTGAGTGAGTGGAGCAAGCTGGGTCTGGGTCACTCCACTTCCCACTGCTGTGGTGAGTGCGGGAGGGGCCAACCCTGCTGCCGGTACCAGGCCCCCTGGATAATCTCCCAAGTCATGCGGCAAACTATTCAGCCACAGGAAAAGAAATGTATACTGCATGGGTGATGAATTTGCACATGATTCTGTGTTAGAAGCAAAAGATAACTGTCAAAGGAAATATTTGAGATCTTAGACAATATGATTGGGGAACCAAAATCTTTAATGTGAGAGACATGAAGAGGTAGTTTTTCTGTCTGGTTTCTGCCACCACAAACAACCTCAAAATAACTTTAGAAAAGTTAAAGGAGGAAGTTCTTAAACTCATATGCAAATACTCAGATTTTTCTTTAAACTTGAGTCATAAACACAGAGGTGTTCCGTTTGTCACTTGGAGTCCAGAACTACTTGAATTTCATAGTGTTGTGTTCTCTTGATGTTTTACCTCACCAGAATTGGAAATGTTGACTCTTTCTCACAGGGCCTGTCCTAACCAATTGGCGGCCCCGGGCAACCGCCCGGCTCGCCCGCCCCTAAGACTGGCTCTGCTTTCTCACACTACAAAGTGACTGGTGATGACCAGGCAAAGAACATGTTAAGATGTGTCAAAAATTATATGTGTTCAACACAATTACAGACACAGCTGATCTTGCTCTTCTTAAAACTGAGAAAGACAAGACTGCAAGATTGGAGCTGGACAGAATCACAGAGCAATTTGTTTCTGTGGTGTGAGGTTCCTGTAAATGGTGTGACAGACTGCAGGCTAAGACAGAGCTCTGCTCTACAGCCTGGCTGAAAAGGCCAATTGCAGACAGCTGAGCAAGCCCAGGCCTGAAGGGCTAATGGAAGCAAATGTGGGCCTCGTTAGCCAAAGGGCTATATAAGGCAGCCAGAAGAGGAGCGGAGTAAGGAGTCAGGGTGTGGCTGAGTGTGTGCCCAAGCCAGCAGGAGAGGCTGGCTATGTTTGCTGTAATGCAAAAAAGCTTTGTCAATAGAAGGTGGTGGGAAACTGACAATAAAAGGCATGGGTGCCTGCACTGGGGGGGGTCTCTGGCTGATTTGTGGACCAGAAGGGCTATGTCTACACTCGTGGTTTCTTGCGTGAGAAATATGCAAATGAGGCTAAGTGTGGCATATTGCTGAGCCTCATTTGCATACCTAATGAGCCACCATTTTTGCAGAAGAGGCTCTTGTGCCCGAAGGAGCTATCTACACTGCCCCTTCTTGCGCAAGAAAAGCCCTCTTGCGCAATGCCGTTATGCTGATTATTTTCAGGAATAATGGCATTGAGCAAGAGGGTTTTTCTTGCACAAAAAGGGGCAGTGTAGACAGCTCCTTCTGGCGCAAGAGCCTCTTCTGCAAAAATGGTGGCTCATTAGGTATGCAAATGAGGCTTGGCGATATTCCACGCTTAGCCTCATTTGCATAGTTCTCGTGCAAGAAGCCGCAAGTGTAGACATAGCCAAGGTGTCCCAGGGAAAGGGGCCTGGGTGAGGACCTTTCCACAATGGAAACATAAGCCAACACAGTTTGGGAGAGTTCACTTTTGTTTAGACCTGGGGTGGGGAACCTCAGGCCTGGGGGCCGGATGCAGCCCCTGGCTTGCCTGGATCCAGCTCTGGAGGCTCAGGTCCTGCCCCACCCCCCCCAGCTTTGGGGAGCTGGTGCTGGCACTCCAGGTGCTGGCACTCCAGCCCCTGCCCCGCACTGCTCCACTGTGGGGCTGGTGCACATAAAATCTACTAGGCTGAGACCCCCTAGGCTTAGGCTATGGTGTGGGAGGAGAATGTGGAGAGTGTCTTTCTCCTCAGTTGGGAGCCACGTCACTTGTGTATGGCCTCTGACTGATTTTTCTGTGGTTCAGTGGCCCTGACCCAAAAAAGGTTCCCCACTTGTGATTTAGACCTATGGTTGTTGTGGGGGGGCATGCACATGGGAGCACATTTTGTTTTTTCACTTGTCATGTTTAAATAAGCCTATCACAATATGACCATTGAGTCAGACAGCAGGTTTCCTGACCAAACTCTGACCCTTAAATCTGCCCCTGCCTGGACTTCAGTCATGCTCTGCAGCAGCTCCAGATTTTCCTTTCCCCTTGGACATCCACACTCTGTCCCTACATATTGCTCTTGGTCTGTGGTCTCAACTGTCCTGTTTCAGTCCTGAAGTCCCCTGTGTACCTCAAGCCTCCCCTGTAATACCCACTTGTTTTCAGTTATGAGACCCACGTAGTGCTGGGTCAATGCCCCCTCAGTCCTTAGGCTGGGATCGCTGCCCAAAGCTTGGCATGCTTCAGCCACTGTACTTCAAGCTATCCCCACACCCTAGTCCAGATGTTCTGAAGCGCCTGCGAGCATCATTCAGGTGGCCTGCGAATAGTTCCCTCAAAGGCCGTGGCCACCAAAGAGTTGATTGCGATTGACTGGTCGATTGTGGGGGCACTGCCAGTCGATCACAAAGTGTTCCCAACTCCCCCTTGCGCCCCCCATCCCAACGAGGAGCCCACGGTGGCGCTACAGCCTCCTGCGAAAATGGAACTAGCTCCGGCTTCCTGCGGTGTGGGCGGGAAGTCCAGTGGCTGCGTGCCAGATCCGGCTTCTCAGGAAGCACATGCACTGCTCCTCCTCTTCCCATGACAATGGGCACGCTTCCTGAGAAGTCAGATCTGACATGCAGACACAGGACTCTTCCCTTCCCCGCCACTGCAGGAAGGAAGGCAAGCAGCATGGAGAAGGAAGGGAAGACAAGAAAGTGTGTGCTCCTTCCCTGTACACAACAGTTTGCATGCTTTCTTGTCTTCCCTTACTTCCCCATGCTCGGGGGGAGAGCTTAAGATGGTGGAGCAGGATCCGGAGTGGCTGGATTTTTAAAGAAGCCACGCATACACTTCTTTCAGTGCTGCCTACAGATCCTGCCCCAGAGATCCTTGTCCCTGGAGACCCTCAGATACCAGCAGAGCTGCTGCTGCCCCTCTCCTCTGGCCAGACCCCCACCAGCACCTTGCTCCTGCCTTCCTGCCCCCTGGCCAGACCCCCACCAGCACTCTGCCTCCTGCCCAGACACCATCCAGCACCCTGCCCCCTCCATCCTGGCCAGACATCTACCCCTAGCTTGCTCCTATACTCTCCACCTGACCCCAACACTCTCCAGCCTTGAGCCCCTCCCTGAGCCAGCATCCCCTTCTCCACTTCCTCCTGCACCCAAATTCCCTCCCAGAGCTTGCACCTCTCACCCCTTCCCACAGCCAAATCCCTCATTCCCACTCCAGAGCCCACACCTCCTGTCTCAACCCAGTGAGGCTATGTCTACACTGGCATGATTTTGCACAAGAACTCTTTTCCGGAAGAGTTCTTGTGCAAAAACTCTTCCAGAAGAGAGCGTCTACACTGGCATGTGCTTTTGCACAAGAGCATCCATGCCAGCGTAGACACTCTCTTGCGCAAGAAAGCTCTGATGGCCATTAACCATCGGGCTTTCTTGCGCAAGAAATTCATGTTGCCTGTCTACACTGGCCTCTTGCACAAGAACAGTTGCACAAGAGGGCTTATTCCTGAGCGGGAGCATCATAGTTCTTGCGCAAGAAGCCCTGATTTCATACATTAGAACGTCAGTGTTCTTGCGCAAGAACTCGCGGCCAGCGTAGACAGGCAGCAAGTTTTTGCGCAAAAGCAGCTGCTTTTGCGCAAGATCGCACCAGTGTAGACACAGCCTGAGAGTACGGGCTGCGGACAGCAAGTGATGGAGAGGAGGGGAATGGAGAGGGCGGGGCCTCAAGGAAGGGGTGGGGTCTTGGGGAAGGGATGGGGTAGGTCTTGGCTTGTTCTGTCATTTAAATGTGAGCTTGGGTGTAAAAAGGTTGGAGACCACTGCTCTAAGGTATGTGCCTGCACATGAGAGAACAAAGGGCCACCCGCCTAATTAGTGGCTCACAGGAGTGGCTCCACTCATTAGCTGCCTGCACCCTGGAGAAGATACACACCTAAGGTGAGAGAGGCCTTGTGGGGAACAGGGCACAGGTGGAAGGGGGCACTGGGGTGAAAAGAGACGGTGGGAGGATTTGGGATGTGCAGGGCTGTGGTGGCCAAAGGGGCGACTTTCTCCAGACCCAGGGCTACGGCTGCTTGCGAGAGCCTTAGCTCTGCGGCTGCTGTGGCAGTGGAAAGTTCCCCTACCTTTCCAACCCCACCTCTGGGGCTGCCTTAGTTTCGGGGACAGAGGGAGACACCCACTCCTCTGAGCCCTCACTTGGTAGTTGCTGCAGAGGGGGAGAGACATTTGGAAAGATCACTAAGTGGTCCGCCAAGACCCTCAGCGATTTACAAGTTGTCTGGGAGAAAGAAGGGGAAAAAAAGTTTGAGCACCACTACCCAGGCTATACTGTGAGCCCTGTGCCCTTAAATAAACTCTGTCTCTGGTTGGGCCGCCTGTTGCTGCTTTCTGATTGGCTGGTTCCGGTTCCACCTCCGCCACGTGTTTCCATTGCCACAGCCTCTCTAGCGGGTGTGTTGCCACTTGCCGCGTCGGTGTGACTGAGTGGCAGGAATGTGGTGCAGCCGTCTTCCGAGCTACCCCTTCTTCCAGGGGCAGCGCAGCGCGTATAGGGCCAGGAGTGCTCTGGCCCAGCTCAACCACCTCCTGGAGGCTGAGCTAGAAGGCATCCGAGGCGCTGGCACCTGGAAGAGTGAGCGGGTTATCACATCAAAACAAGGGCCACATATCCAAGTACAAGGCAGCAAAGGCGGTAGGTACCACTGGCTGTTTCATCAATGAACGCGTCTCCGGTGCTGGCTAGAGTAGAGGGGGCGAGAGCAGAGACACACAGGGCGGCTAGTAAAAGCCACGGAGGATCATGAGACATTCCAGGTGAATTTAAGACTAGGAGAGAGCGCAGACTGTGCCAGATGAAATTCAACTTTGCTGTTCATCAGATAGTGAACATAGTCTGACCCATATGCTAATTGTCTCAGAGCAGAAGAGACCTGGAGAGAGAATCCTTTGTGTGCATATGCCATTAAAAACGTGCAAATCATTACTGAGTATATTTAATAAAAGCTATGGAAATACACTATTATTTCAGGACCGCCACCCCTTTGGAGCAGTGAGTTTTCTGATTACAAAAGAGGTAGCTGGGATTGAATCCAGGACAATGAAGATCGATAGGTCCTCGGTATAGGGTACACATATGCCAAAAGATTACATCTTAGACGGGTAGCTGCATTGGTCTGTATCTGCAAAAACAACAAGGAGTCTGGGCACCTTAAAGACTAAGATTTATTTGGGCCACGCCAATGCATCTGGTGAAGTGGGTTTTTACCCACAAAAATTTATGCCCAAATAAATCTGTTAGTCTTTAAGGTGTCACAGGACTCCTCATTGTTTTTTAAAAGATTACAGATTGAAGGATTGATTAATTTAGATAGGAGAAGTGTTTGAGAACATTTAAAGCAGCATTGTCTGAAATTATAGTTTCTTACATTTTTTACAAAAAATATTTTGAACATCTAGTTTAACGGACGTTTATATGCTAGGTTTTGTTTTGTTTTGTGTTTCTCTTGGGTTGGACAATAACATTAGTGACTAACCAATTTCAGTTTTGCAAAGTTTATCTTTTGGGTTCTGCACAAGCACAACGTGGCAAGCAGTATTGTAAGCATAGTATGGTGTTTTTCATTTATTTTTGTGCTTTTATTTGAAAACTTTCCCTTTGAATTAAAATACAAAGCTCAATTCTGTGGGCATTAGTTTTTCTAAAACATCATTTATTTTTGTTTGTTTTTAAACAAATAAATTCAGGCCTAATTTGACCTGCCTCTGTGCCTATAACTGTCAGATTTATTATTATAATATAACATAACAACGGCCTTACAGAGTCAGACGAAAGATCTGTCTAGGCCGGTATCCTGTCTTCTGACAGTGGCCAATGCTAGGTGCCCCAGAAGGAGTGAACAGAATAGATAATCATCTCTCCCCTGTCACCCATTCCCAGCTTCTGACAAAAAGAGTCTAGGGAAACCATTCCTATTTATCCTGGCTAATAGCCATTGATGGACCTATCCCCCATTAATTTATCTAGTTTCTTTTTGAACTCTGTTAAGGTTCTGATCTTCACAACATCCATTGGCAAGGAGTTCCACAGGTTGACTGTTCATTGAGTGAAGAAATACTTATTTTTATTTATTTTAAAACTGCTACCTATTTATTTCATTTGGTGACCCCTAGTTCTTGTGTTATGGGAACAAGTAAATAACTTTTCCTTATTTACTTTCTTCACATTGGTCATAATTGTATAGACCTCTATCATATTCCCCCTTAGTTTCCTCTTTTCTAAGCTGAAAAGTCCCGGCGTTATTAATCTCTCCTCATGTGGCACCCGTTTCAAACCTCTAATCTTTTTTTTCCCTTTCTTCCCCCCCCACCTTTTCTGAACTTTTTCCAATGCCACTATGGTGAAAGGTGGTCAGATCCTTATCTCTTTTATGCAGTCCCATAATATGAGAACAAGAGATCCTTTTAGTGAAGTTAATGGCAAGTCAATTTAAAACCAGTAAAAGAAATACAGTACTATTTCGCTGGACTACACACAGCATGAATGGAATCCTTGCTGCAGGAGATCAGAGTCAAATACTGCAACTGGAGTATTTAAAAAAAAAAAAGATTTGGATGATTTTATGACCAATAATAACTTTTGTGTTTATGCCAGCTAAAATAAGGCAATTCAGATTCACTCTTTAAGAAGCAGAGTGTTCACTGTGGCAGGGGCTAGGAATGAATTCGTTCCTTGTTTACACTTTTTGGATGACAAATGCAAGGCAGCAGTATTTATGAGCACTGGATTGGGACTTGGAAGATGAATTCTTTGCTCTTCTGAAGATTTCTTGTGTGACCTCAGGCAAGTCACTTAGACTATGTCTACACTAGAGATCTTAAAGCGGAACAGCTGTAAGGTATACCATGTAGCCGCTCTATGCTGGTGGGACTCAGAGAGCTCTTCCATTGGCATAATTAAATCACCCTTGCAGAGTGGTGGTAGCTATGTCACTGAGAGCATGTCTCCCACAGACAGCGCTGTGTACACTGGTGCTTCTGTCAGCATAACTTTTTTTCACACCCCGACTGACAAAAGTTTTTGCAACAAAAGTGCCAGTGTAGACATAGTCTTACCCTCTGCCTCTCTTCAGACTTGAAATAAGATGGAGACAAGGTGGGTGAGGTAATATCTTCTACTGGACCAACTTCTGTTGATAAAAGGGACGAGCTTTCGAGTCACATGGAGCACATCCTCCGATCTGGGGAAGATACACAGAGCATCTACTCCTGCACTGAGGCAGCTGCACCATTGCAGAGTCTGCGGTGAAGACACTGTAAGCCATGAAGGATAGAGCTTTCCCATTGGTTTGGAAACTCCACCTCTGAGTAGCTATGTCGATGGGAGGAGCTTTCCTGCTGATGCAGCTCTGTCTATATGGGTTGATGTAACTACATTGCTGGGGGTGTGGATTTTTTCATACCCCTGAGTGAAGTAGTTCTACCAAAGTAAGCATATCCTGTAGACCAACCCTTAAAGCAAGATAGTGTAGCATAAGGAGTTAGCACATTTCACAAGGGACCATTCAAGGTAGAGTGACCCGTTAACAGCTCTGCAGTCATAGGACTAAAAGGGGAGGTTAATGGGCTACAGATTGTTGTAATGAGCCATAAATCAAGTGTCTGTTCAGTCCATGATTTTTACCGTCTAGCCCAATTATGAATTTAAGCTCCCCGTCTTGTCTTTTGAAAGTGTTGTGCAGGTTTCCTTGATGAGGACTGACAGAGTGATCACGCTGTGAAAACTGTCCCCCACGGGTGATAGGCATGTGTAGGATGCAGGGATTTCAAAAATTGTGCTATGGAAGGTGCTGATCATTGTAGCCACTGGAGATAGGTCTGCAGGTTTTGCATTTGTTGTTCTGGCATGGCATGGCTGGACTAACTCTTCTGGGGTCCAAGGCTAGTAGATTTTTGGGGGCTCCCTAGGCTCTGGGATGGGGCCAAAAATTAGGGGGTCAGTGTGCAGGGAGGGGGCAGTCAGGGAGCAGGGTGGGAGTGCATCATCTGGGCAGTTGGTAGGGTATAGGAGTGGGCTGGATGTGAGGGGGCAAGGTCTGGATAAGAGGAAGGAGTAGGGATGTGAGCTCTGGGTGGGAAGGAGGGTGCAGGAGTGGGGTGGGGTGAGGAAGTGACCTCTTAGAGGTGAGGATGTAGGGATGGGGGTATGGAATCTGGGCAGGAGGGAGGGTGCAAGAGTCGGCTGCAGGTGTAGGGTCTGGAAAGGAGGATGCAGGAGGGAACAGAGGATTGGGGCACTTACCAGGCACCATTCCTGGGGCGGAAGAGGTGACTCCACATGGCCCTGGGCTTGCAGGCACTCCCCCGTCCCCCCTGATGCTCCCATTGACATGATACATGGCCAATGGGAGCAGTGAGGGTGGAGCTTGCAGGCAGGCGCTGCTAGCTGCAATGCACATGGCTCCAGCTGGGGGAGGTAGGAGAAACGGCAGCATGCAGATCCTCCACAGCCCTCACTCACCAGGCAGAGCTGCAGCACGCAGAGGCTTTAGGGGCTGCATTCCAGGGCTCTAGGCTAAGGGGACCCTCTTTAGCCCAGGTCCCTGGGCTGCAGCCCCTAAAGCCCTTCTAAGAATCTGGTCCTCCTGGCAGAGTCTGGTACTGCTTTGAATTGATGCATCTTGGGCTGTGTGGGGTGCTTGTTTCTGATGATGATCTTTGGGAGGTTGTTTAAAGGCCAGAAGTGAGGGGATCAGGAAAGTGACATGAGCCAAGGGACACAAGCCAGGGAATAACTGTGGGTCCTGGCCTGGAGGCAGCAACAGGTGTCAGCTCTCTGCATTCAGCTCAGTGGCAGGAGCCGATCTGGCAGCTTGCTCCGTTCCACCCCGCTTCCTATCTCGCAGCCCGCTGCAGCAGTGGGGTGGAGTCTAGCAGGATTGGGAATGGCTCTGGGGAAGTGTTCCAGAGAGAATTTAATGGCCAAGTGATAGTTGCTGAAGTTGTGGGGAGAAATCTATGAGGGAGTTTTAAACCAGCTGTCCAAGGAATGAAAATATCATTGATGTATCTGAGGTAAGTCATTGGTTTCATGGAGCACTTGCCCAGAGATTCTTCAGGTAGCATACCAAGAGGTTGGCATATTTAAAGATCCATTCTAGTAACTGGGGCTGTTCCCATGGTTTGGACAAAGTGTGTGTTGTTGAGTGTTAAATTGTCATGGTTGAGGACTACAATGGTGCTCCCTTTGTCTGCTGGTTTGAACGCTATCTGGAGGTTAGATTTCAGGGACAGTATGATTGTCCTGTCGGTGGTGCAGAGATTATGGTGGATGTCATGTTTGTTAAGAATTTCAGTCAGTTGTTTTAATCCTGAAGCAATCAATGTAATGATCAAGGGTGTGGTTTCATCCATTCTGTGGTGTCCATTCTGAGGATTCTTTCATCTTAGAGTGATGCTTACTGGTTATGGTTAACCTGTAGGGACTGCTCCAGCTCCTTTGAGCCCACTGCTGGCAGGGGGCTGCTCCAGCCCAGCTAGGGGAGGGAAAGAGCTGGAGTCCCGGCCTTCCCCCTTCTTCCCGCCTGCTCCCATTTAATCCGTTAACCAGTTAAACTTAACCTTTAACCTGTTAACTAATTAAATGGGATTTTACATCCCTAGTATTATCATTGTTGTGAAATAATTCTTTGAGGCGGAGACAGCGGAAGAATTTATTCCAGTTTTCCACATGTTAAAATGTCACCAGGTTTGGTGCCTTAGGCCTTGCCTACACTGGCAGGTTTTGTCACCAAAAAACCCCTTTTTGGCAACAAAACCCAGAGAGCATTCACATCGCACCGCAACAGCAGTTGTGACAAACGCTCAGTTTTGGCAACAAACAGCTTCTATCTCCATAAGGGACTTCTGTCTCTCCCCTTCCCTTTGCTGCCAACAATCATGTAGTCATATAGTGTACTACAGTACATTTTTTTTTGTTGAGTTTAATGAACTCCAGGATGTTTCCCACAATGCCTGACTAGCCGCTCTGGCCAGTGCTTTGAACTTCACTGCTCTGCAGACACACAAACAGATAAACAGATATGTCCTTTCCACCTGCAAACCCCGGGAACTTTAAAATCCATTTGCTGCTGTCTGACTCATTGTGTAGTGGTCCTCATGGCATCTTCCCCGGGAAACAGGGGTGGATATCACTCAAAATGCTCTCTTGCTTGGAGCAAGAACTTTTGGATCTTATCGGTGTGTGGGATGAAGAATCAGTATTATCACAGCTGCAAGTGACCCGTAGGAACTGGGACACGCATGGTCACATAATCTTGAGCCCTGTGTGAGAAGGGGTATGAGTGAGACACCCTACGATGCAGACACAAGATAAAGGCTCTCTGTCAGGCGTACCGGAAGATGAGGGAGGCAAACAGCCGGTCTGGTGCTGCACTTACAACATGGCATTTTTATAAAGAACTGGATTCAGTCCTGGTGGGGCTTAGTTGATGAAGAGATGGAAGCGGACAAGGAGGTGAGGCTCAATCCAGTGACCAGGCAGCAAGAAATTGTTCTCAAGTCCTGATGTTTGTGAGGACTCTCAGCAACTGGACATGGAGCATGAAGCAGGGGAAGAGATGCAGAGCAAGTTGCTGTGCAGGCGAGTGGCAGCCATGCGGGGTGGTAAGTTGCTCTTGTGCTGCCTGAGGAGGGGTAGCAGCAGTAATGTGGGGCAGTAAGTTGCTGTGTGGGGTAGAGGTGGGGTGGGCGGCAGTGGTGTGGGAAGTTGCTCCATTGCAACGTGGGGATGGGGGTGCAATGGGGCGAACAGAGGCTGTATTTCTATGAGCTGGCTAAGCCCTGCCTGGATCTGCGTTACGTCCGGAGCAGTGGTCACCAACCAGTAGCTCAGGATCTACTGGTAGATCTTGGCGTCTCTGACAGGGGATCCTGACTGGTTTGGCCAAGAGGCTATCAAGTGCCAGCACTTCAGCTGCCGCTCCCCCCACTACTGCGCATCTCCCCCCACTACTGTCCTTTGCCTTGGAATTGTCCCCTCAGGAGCCTCCTACTTTCTGTGCAGGGCAGGTGGGGGAGAAGAGGGAGATGTCAAGGTTCCCCCTCTTCCACCCTGTATCCTATCTCCAGGACTTGAAATGGGGTTTGCTGGCTGCTTTTGGAAGTGGTGCAGGGCCAGGACAGGGGTGAGCCTGCCTTAGCTCCACTGTACCCAGGAGTCACTTGAGGTAAGCAGTGCCCAGCTGGTGCCCACCCCAGTCATGAACCCCCTCCTGCACCTCTAGCCCTGAGCAGCCCTGCATCCAAATGCCTTCCCAGAGCCTGCACCTAGAACCCCCTCCATCACCCCAACTGCCTGCCCCAAGCTCAGCTCAGAGTCCCTCTCCCACTCCCAATCCCTTAATCCAAGACCAGAGCCTGCACCCCAACATGCTGCCCCTGCCTGGTGAAAGTGAGGGAGGGGGAGTGAGGGAGGATGGGGTGAGCAGGAGTGGGGCCTTGGATAAGGGGCATGAAGGAGGTGGGGCAAGGGGATTTGAGGTAGATCTTGGATTGCATTTAAATGCAAAAAGTGATCTCGCACGAAAAAAGGTTGGAGACCACTGGTCCAGAGTATCAATGTACCTGGAGACAGGAGCGGCCCGAGGCCGGCTGCAGCAGCTGGCGCACTAGGCGGGGCGGCGCAATCGGTGCCCCTGCCTGCACGGCCGTCAATGGCCGTGACGTCATCATCGGGTGCCTGGGCCAGCGGTGCCCTAGGCAGCTGCTTAGCTCGCCTAGGCTCACGGGCCGCCCCTGCCTGGAGGTATCCATAGACTCTTGCTGGAAGATGGTGTCAAAGCTTTGTCTGATGTACTTATTCATTTTCTTATGGAGATTCCATGGTGGGGCTGCCTTTTCCCCATCGCTGTGGTATAACACTCTCCCAAATTATTCCTCATACTGTGTTGCTGGAACCAAGCCGCCACAGAGTTTGGGCACATAAGAAGCGGGGTACCCCCTCTAATATCCAGAAGCAGAGCCCAGGTTTGCCTGTTAACCTTCAATAGGGATATGTCAGCCAGAGTAATGGCAGCCTGTGGACAAGTGTAGGATTATTACAAATTGTTTCCATGTACCCCTCCTGCACAAGTGCAGAATGTACTTTTTTTGGAATCCATACCCAACCCTCCTTCTCCCCTCACCTTTAAAACTCAGCATGATCAGAGTGTATGGAGATGCCTATGTTTGCCTCTAGGGTAACAAGAAAAGTGGCTAGTTTTGTTCAGAGATGTGCATGTTGGTGAACTGTTACAATCTTTATCAGGAAAAATACGGTCATTAACCGTTACTTTTCCAGGCCAGACCTGGAGAAATCGGGCACGCTCCCTTGTAGACAGGCTTTGTCAAATAAGGGGGAAAAAGAACCTTGGAGGCCAAGGAAGGATCTGGTCAAGGATGTGTTGTGGCATTCAATGCTTCAAACAGAGAAAAGGGAGCAAAGAAGAGCTAGGGAGATGCACTCAGTGGTTTGTGTTCTGACTTGCATGCTAAAGCTCATGGAGGACCAGAATGAGATGCTGAAGTGTCTTATCAAGATGCAGAACTAATAGAACCAACAGCCTCCCTGTCAACACATGCAGAACTCTTTTCACAGCAACCCTCCCTTTACATCCACACATCAGCCTTCATGGCTGTATGTGCAAAATTCTCTCTCCAGCAACTCTCCCTCTTGGCCCACACATTCATTTTCATAATCAGGTAACGTTTTTTTTTTCCAGCACACTCCACTCCCCATCAAAGCGGCTGTGACTTTGACAGCTGGACATTAACACCATTGTGAGGTTTTCCAATAACCCTTAGCATCCCCTATCACCAAGCATCCCAATTGAAAGACATCAATAAAGACAAATGTGATGCAGGTTTCCATGAGTTTTTGTGTGACACAACCCACACCAATCTCTCTGGCCCCTATGGAAGCTTGAAATTATCCCTTGGGTTGGATGGGAATGCCTCACTCAGGATAAGCAGTGGGGTGAGGTAGGGAAGCAACCCTAGCACACAGTCCCTCATTGTCAAAGTGGTTCCTCCAAGCCCCCTCATATTGATAGCCACCCTATGGACTCCTCTGACAGCTCGAGTGTCTGGCTGTTCTATCTGTGTGTCCAGGCGCTATGTCTCATTGTTCCACCCACAGGCAAACACTTCACCCGTACTTTCTCACAAATTATGTAAGCAACAGCATGCAGCCACCACCTTGGGGATATGATCCTCCGAAAGGTCCGGCCCACCATAGAGACCCCTCCATCTCCCTTTCAATCTGCCAAAGGCACATTCAGCAACCATGTAGCTGCTGTCTAGCTGCCCTATATAAGGCTTCATGAGCCATGGCCAGCAGGGGCAAGCCGTGTTACCCAGGATCACAATGGGCATTTCCACATCCCCCGCTATAATTTTCTGGTCGGGAAAGAAAGTCCCTGCAAGCTGCTTTCCTGTTCCATTGTTGCTGAAGATGGTGCATCAGGGACCTTTCCCCACACCCCGCATTTATGTCTGTGAAACGCCCACGGTGATCCACAAGCGCTGGAATTACCATGGAGACGTATCCCTTATGACTGATGCATTCGGAGGCAAGGGGAGGGAGGTGGCGCTATAATGGGAATATGTGTGTCATCGATTGCCTTGCTACAGTTTGGAAAGCCCATTTCAGCAAAGCCAGCCACTATGTCATGCCCATTTCCCAAAGTCCCAGTCCTGTGCAGCAACATGCGAGTTATCGCCCCACACACTTGCAAAAGTGCTGCCCTGACGGTGGACTTCCCCACTCCACACTGATTTGCAGCTGAGCGGTGGCAATTGGGAATCGCCAGCTTCCACAAAGCAGTGGCAATGCGCTTCTCTGCCAAGAGAGCAGCTTTCACTCAGATGTCCTTCCACCGCAGTTCAGGGGCCAGCTCAGCACACAGCTCCAGGAAGATTGCTTTGATCCTAGAGCTCTGTACCCACTGATCTTCATCCTGCACCTGCAAGACAACGTGATCCCACCACTCAGTGCTGGCTTCCCTAGCCCAAGTGCAATGCCCTACTGTACACAGCTGATCCATGAGAGCCCAATGCACTGCCACTTTGCTGCTATCCCTGTCACTCACATTATTGTCCACATCTAAGTCTTCATCCTCTGCAGCAGAGCTACTTATGCACTTAATAGAAATGTGTGATGTCCTAAGCACATTGTACACAACATGGGAGAGAGATCTGGGATCCATGATTTCTCACAGCAGATGCTGGAGTTTGCAGCAAGGGCTGTCATTCAAGTGGTGCAAAAGTAAGCCAGAAGCCCAAGAAGGGCTGGGAAGCAAAGGGGTGGCTGACAGGATGTTTTTGTTGTTCCCCAAATGCTTAGCATTACCTTGCACATTCCCACAGTGCTTAGTGACACCAGGCACTGTGGGATGCTTAGCCACGTTGCTTTGCTCTTCCTGATGACAGGGGAACTACCAATGAACACATGATACGTGGACAGCAGGTGGCGAAAAACAGGTTTGGCGAGTTTTCAGTTTTGGCAACTTTTGCGACAGCACTTTTGTTGCTCAATCTTTCCAGTGTAGACATAGCCTAGAGAGTACTGATAATTCTGCTCCAGGGAGGAGTGTTCTCATTAAATTGATAATGTTTGGGTATAGCATAATGTCCATATGATAGGTACTGGTGTCCTTGTTTCTCCTGGTGTTCTGTGGGTTGGGGAGTAATTATAATTGGTTCCACTTTTTGTTTTTGTATTGGATGGCTGTCTTTTTTTAATAGTTGTTTTGGTTTTCTTGCATCAGTTTCATGTAATTTTCCTGGGTTTTTTTTTTTTTCTTCCAGTGTGTGGTGCACATTTTTAATAGTGAGGGTAATTAATCATGGGAACTAATTACCAAAGGTGGTGGTGAATTCTCTGTCACTGTAAATTTTTAAATCAAGTTTGGATGTATTTTTCTGTTAAGCCAAACTCTAATCCAAATAAGAATTAAGACAGACCATAGGACTTCCCTAAGTTATGCAGGAAGTCAGATAGATGATCACAGTGGTCCCTTTTGGCCTCAGCATTGTGAATCTCTGCCTCAGTTTCCCCACCTGTCAAATGGGAATACTGTAATGATATTTCCTTTTTCCCACGATTTTTCTGTCTTGCTATGTTTTATTATGATGCCCAGACAATGGAGCTCCAGTCACAGTTGGGGTGCTATAGTAATACAACATTTTGCCCATTTTTATTATTTATAATTGACCCTGTACACTGAGAGTACAGCTCTCAAAACCCACGGGAAAAACCCAGAATTTCTACTCCACTGTATGTAAATTTCAAAATCCGCTTAAAAACGTAAACCTTTCACATGGCCAACCACCATTTTCCAGGAGCAGTTTGGTTATATTACTCTGGGATATATTCTAGAAATATAATAGTCCTGTTTTATAAAAAGCTTAACCGTCACCTGGCTGTTGATGACTCATATCTGTGATTGAATATCCCTGTCTAAACAAGAACCTATCTCTGGGAGTATTTCAGCCCATTTATACTAAATCACAACAGAAAAAAACACCAAACAGAATGGGGGAATCTGACTTTCTGGTGCCCCCTGACATTAATACTCAGGTAGGTATCTGTCTACAAGAGAGAACCAACTTTTGATCATATTTTGAGATAGCATATTGTGGCTCCGTCCTCTGACACTGAAGGGTTTCGTAGTAGGTCCTTAGACCTCTCTTCTTCAAACGGAATTAAGAAACCGTGTTTAAACATGTTTGTTGCTAACCTGGTTTTTAACATAATCGCTGATCCTGCAAACATGTATATGCTTTAATGTAAGTGTTTGAGTGATCTCATTGAGTTCAATGGGATTACTCAGTCATGTGAGTAAGGATAAGCATGTGCATAAGTATTTGCAGGATCGGGGTCATGGTTTGGCAGGTCAGGGTGGTCAAGGCCTAATTTTGCTAGATTTCTACATACAGGTTGAAACTCTCTAGTCCGGCACACTCTGGTCTGGCAACATCCGTGGCAAGCATGATATTAGCTGGCCACATCCATGATAAGTGGACATCTGGCTAAGTTTCCGGTGGTCCCATAAAGTTTGTTTACAGCCACCAGTCCTGGCTTCCAGTGTTCTGTGCTGTTATTTAGCTCTAATTTACCCCAAATGTCTTCTAAGAGCCCAGTAAGCAGTAGGGATGTTAGTGTGTAATTAATCATGTAACCACACATAATATTATTGGTTACATGACTACTTGATAGTCCCTTGGGGCAGGGCCGGCAGCCAGTGCGCTCCTGGCCCCACTCTCAGGGAGCAGCCTGCCTCCCTGCGCTGCTGCCTCTGTATGAGAGGCAGCAGCACGGTGTGGCAGCAGGAGCCAGCCCACAAGGGGAGCCAGTTTAAAAATCAGCTCCCTGTGCAGACCAGCTCCTGCCTGCTGCCCCATGCTACTGTCTCTGCTGCAGAGGTAGCAGCATGGGGTGGCAGCAGCCCCTGTCCATGGGGTGTCTGAGCTCCCTGCAGACAGAGGCTGCACTGGCATCCCAGGGAGTTGCCTCTGTCTGTGGCAGCCTCCTCTGCCCCTCTCCCCATGCTGGTGCCTCTGCTAGAAAGGCAGCAGCGCAGGGGGGTAAGCAGCTCCGTGTAAGCAGATCCTGCGTGTAGCAGTTCCTGCCTGCCCCCCTCACCCTCCATGCTGCTGCCTTTCTATCAGAGGCAGCAGCACGAAGGTGAGGAGGAAATGGCTCCACAGGATCTGGGGCTCATGTAGAGCCAGCTTAAAAACCGACTCCCCACAGGCACCGGTTCCCGCCTCCCCCTCTCTCCCTTGCTGCCTCTGATACTGGGGGGAATGTATGTAGTCATAGGATTAACCGTTATGCCTAGGCTTCTTGGTTAATCGTGTAGTCGACTACACATTGTCATCCCTAGTAAGCAGTGGCAGTGTTGGTAATGCCGCTAGACAATATTGACCTCCTGTGGTCCAGCAAATTCTCTGGTTAGGTACCGGTCAGGTCCTGAGGGTGGCAAACTAGAGAGGTTCAACTTGTATTTAAAACAAACACACACACACACACACACAGTTGTGTAGTTTGATGAACATAAAGGTGTGGTTTCTTTAAACATGGTTTCACCCTGTCTATGGATACTGGCCATAATTATGGTTTATTTGGATGGTGAGCTCTTTGGGCCAGAACTGCTTCCGTGTGGGTGTGTATACATGTACACAGCACCTAACATCGTAGAACTCTGATATTGACTGAGGCTCTTGGCTTCTACCATAGTATAAATCAGGGGTTGGCTTCTTGGCTTCTACTATAGTATAAATCAGGGGTTGGCAACCCGTGGCACATGTGCCATTCGTGACATGTGGGGCGGGAGCGTAGCCCTTTCCTCCCCACCTCCACCCCACCCCCAGCAAAGCAGGGAGTGAGTGCCGTGGCTTGAGCCTTCAGCCGTGCAGCTGCAGGCTGGAGCAACAACTCCGGCTTCCTGCTGGGGGTGGGAGAGGTGCACACATGGGTCCCTGGGGCTGCCTCCTGCTTTGGGAGGGGGCCTGCTCCGCAGAGCCAGGGCTGGGCGGCTGGCACACGTTGCCTTCGGGAGCTGGGAGCTCCTTCCCCAGTGCCACGCTGCTCCCAGCCAGGCTAGAGCCAGCCCTGGGTAGACCCAGGCTCTGCCTGTCCCAGCCCCAAAGCCACAGCCTACAGGCAAAGGGCTGTGCCGGGCAGGGAAGAGACTGTGTCCTTCCCTGTCTCAGCGCTGCTCCCGGGGGGGGCTGTGAGTCCAAGTGCTGCCGTTCTGCCAGTGAGTGTGCTGGGGGCACAGGGATGTGGGGGCAGGATGGGAGGAGGCAGGGGTTGCACTGAGGGGCATGGGGCAGTGCAGGTGATCAGTCTGGGGGGGGGATCATGGGGCTGAGGGGAGCGAGGCTGGAGCAGAGGGAAGATGTGAGGGGGGGATACAATTTTACTTTGCAGAAGCTGCACTTTCCTTCACTCCCCACTTCTTTGCCTCCCTCCCCGACTAGCTATTTGACTGCATTCTCACCCTCTCACCTTTTCTGTGTTACTCCTCTAATCCCCTTCTGTCCCCAAACTCCCTCTTGTACCCCCATCCCACACCCTCTTCTGCCACCAAACTCCCTTCCAGACCCTGCCCTCCTCACCCCCTCCTGCATCCCTATCCCACTTGCTGGCAGCCTTGTCCTGCACCTTGAACCCTTCATTTTTGTTCCCACCCCAGAGCCTAAGGGGGTTCACAAAATCCACTAACTCTGGAACCCCAGAAAAGTAAATCTGGCCTATGGGAAGCCCTGAGCCTCAGTCCTCCCTGTCCCTTCCCCTCATCCTGTGGGGCTGGAATGCCAGAAGAGTGAGGTGTCTCAGTTTGGGGGCCACATCAGTGAGGGTTGGGGGTTTTGGGAGGAGTTTTTTTACTTCTCACGTGTGTGGTCCTCAACTGATTTTTCTGTGGGTCAGTGGCCCCCAACCCTAAAAAGGCTCCCCACCCCTGCCATAAAAAAGAAAACCTTGAAACCTTTTGTGTTGGACATAATAGTTCACTTTATTTGAAGTAAAGTTCAATAAACTAACATAAGAAAGTTAAAATGCTTAGTCTGTTTAATAATTTAAATTAAACCGTTCTCAGCTGCAGTACTAGCAAAATGGCTCAGGCATAATTCTGTAATTAATGGCAAATTTCCATTAGCAACTGGTAGTCTGCGGAAAGGTTTGCACTGACCCAGGTGGTCCACAGGGTGTGTGATGGAGAAATAACCCCCTCCCCCCCCCCCCCCCCCAGGAGAGCAGCACGGCCTAGGGCAGAAGGGTTAAATCTTGGCACGCCACTTCAGAAAGGTTGCTGACCCCTGGTATAAATGTTAAACAAATAATAAGTATTGGTCCTTCTCTGTCCCCAGCCCTTAGTGGCTGGGACCTCTTTGACGGTGACAATTGACAGGTGGTGTTGGTGTCAGTTTCAGAATATTTTTTGAACATCTGTTACATTTCAGCCTCCATTTTGCATGTAATATTTAGTATGGCTTGGAGTGTTTGATCTCTAGCAAGAACTTCACCCCATGTCCAGAAACTGTCTGAAAAGCCATGACAGAACACAGGAACCCCCTCCTAGGGCAATAGAGGAGTTCCACTGGTATGGCCAATAATGTTGACTGACTCTGCCTGGAAGCTGATGGTGGATCTTGGGCAAATCCCCAAAGGAAGAGCAGTGAAAGAAAAGTTATCAGAGGCTGTCTGAGTCCTTGCGAGAAACAGCTGGAGAGAGTGGAGATAGGAGAGGCTTGGCTTCTCCTAAAGGACTTAAACCAAACCCAAGACTCACTAGGCAGGAGAGGACACTGAGGAGGCTGCGTTCAGGAGTTTGTTGTGGGCTCCTGAGCAGTTTAAGAATGAAGTGCATGTAAGAAATTCCTTTGCTAAGTCTGTGTGCCCTGGCTTTGCTGCTATGTTGTCCTGGGAGGGGTTAATTAGGAAAAAAACCCAGTGGGCCAGAGGGACTTGAAGGGAAGGTGTCTAAGCAACTAGGAACTGGGAAGGGCTGGGGCACTGGTTCCTGCCCACCAAGGGTGTCAAATGTAGGGCCTGCACCTGGGAGTAGCCTGAAAGACCCAGTGGCAGAAACAGTGACCTGTCACTATTCGGGCCCTGTGAGCTAAGGACACATTGGATTCGTGGCTTGAGCCAGGCACAACCAGCTGGAGTCTGTTCAGACCGTGGGACTCAATTGTGACATTTTGTTTCCTGTTTAGGGCCTGGAAGAGATGATACTTGCTTATGTTGGCATCTAAGAATTGGTTTCCCTCTGCGTGTATGTATGTGTGTCTGTCTCTCTCTCTCTCTAGTTTTCAGATTTTCATCCTACATGCAAAAAACAAAGTGGCTAGGAAAAGCCAGGGTTTTAGCACTTCTAATCCGCCTTTTAGAACGTGAATTTAACAACCAG
The DNA here is from genome assembly GCA_019425775.1 of Rafetus swinhoei. Classification (NCBI taxonomy): domain Eukaryota; kingdom Metazoa; phylum Chordata; order Testudines; family Trionychidae; genus Rafetus; species Rafetus swinhoei. The sequence continues at coordinate 256,459,201 of CM033437.1, forward strand.
TCCAACCTGAAATTTAGCCTCCTTGTTACCCAAGCATCAGGTAGCTGGACGGGGATCCCAGATAGATGGATCTATGCTGCTGCTTGGAGTGAGACAGGAAAGCCCTTAAGCTGTTAGAGTGATGGTTCATTGTGAAGCAATTGGAGCTTACCTACTTCTGCCCAGCAGTCGTGCCAGGGAGCAGGCTAGAAAGGTGTGACACAGGAGTGGTTCCATGGTTCTGGGCACATACCTGGTTACTTTTGGTGCACTAGCGTCAGTCCTGCCATTGACTGAGGTTTGCTCTATTATCTTGCTGCATGGGGGGCAGGTAGGATTTATATGCATTGCTTACTCCTTCCTGCCCGCCTCCTCTTTGCAGGGATCCTGAATTTCTGTGCCAATAACTACCTAGGGCTCTCCAGCCATCCTGAGGTGATCCGCTCTGGACTAGATGCCCTGGAGAAGTTTGGAGCTGGCCTCAGTTCTGTCCGGTTCATCTGTGGGACGCAGGTATGGGCAGGGCCATGATCCTGAGTGCAGTCGTCACTTTTCCCTGGAGCTAAAACACAATCACACCTTGTGCTCCCTGCCCCCAAGCCACACTGCTCCCAGGTGGAACCAAGTAGGGTGTGTTAGATTTGTAGTTTGGCTGGTCTCTCTGGGCTGGCTGTTCTAGCCCCTCCTCTCCCTTCCCCTTCTCCCCTATTTGTTTGTTTCTCCTTTCTTCCTCCCTCTGATCTCTCTGTCCTCCTGCTCCTCTCCTCATAGATTTGTTGTGCCCCCTCCCTTCCCTGTGCTCCTCATTCTGTCACCCCTGATCTGTGTGGGCCTGACCCTTCTGCTCTAGCAAGTAACCAGCTCTCCCAAGGGCTCCTAGGAGAAAGCAAAGCACCCTAACTCCCACTTTTGCATATTAATTAGCTGCTGTTCTCCGAGATCTCTTCCCCAGGCTTTGATTTTCCCCTGCTCACCCTGAAGCCAATCCTATGTCCACCACCAAGGTCAGAAGTCATCAGCTTTGCCTCCATAGTTACCTATAGCAACACTGCAGGCGTGCTGCTTGTGTGTATCCCTTTCTCTGAATACTTATCAGCACATGCATGTTCACACAGACACAGCTCTGCATGCTTATTGGCACACAGGGCCTCACAGACATGCCCCTACATGCACTGTCAGTTTAAGGGTATAAAATAGGCTTTCTGCTGAAACCAATTACCCCCCAAACTTGTTAAAAAAAAAAAAAAAAAAAAAAACCACCAACAACCCTGAGGCTCTCTAATTACAAAATAAACACCCCAAATTTCACAGGGCCAAGCCTGTAGCTACAGTAACTTGAGGTAGCTTCCATTGCACCAATGAAGCTACCCCCATTTACATCAGCTGGGGATCTGGGCTGGTGTTCTCTCCACATTTTTTTTCATTCCCCAAGTGGAATAAATTGTGTTATGTGCACCAAGGCATGTGTGGATGTGCACCACCAGTAGAAACGCATGCTGCTGGCTCTGGGTGCTCTGCTAAACAGCTGGGTGGCATTTGAATGTCTCCTGGATGGCCACCCAAGTGCTCCACTTCTAGAGAACACAGGTCTGGCTCCTTTCTGGGGCAGTGTCTTAGTTGAAAATGGTAAGATGCCTCAGTGCAGGTCACCTCTCAGTGTTGGTTTGGGGCTTTGTGGTTATAGTGATCGGTTTGTGGGACCAAAAATTATAACTATAATTTAGCTACCTTTATGAGAACTCATTTGGAAAATAGTAGCCATCCCACACAGAACCATGGCAAGCAGGGAACTCTACAGTACTATTGGACATGTTAATATGAACCCCTCATTCTCTGTCTTTGCTCTCTCTAGAATATACACAAGGAGCTGGAGGAGAAGATTGCTCGTTTCCACCAGAGAGAAGACGCCATCCTCTATGCCAGCTGCTTTGATGCCAATGCTGGTATCTTTGAGGTTCATAGTGGATATGTTGTGCTTTGTGTGTAAGGGCACAAAGGGGGAGGGCTACACAGGCAACAAGCCAAGCTCCCAAAGCAGTTGCTTCTGCTGCTGATCCCGTTTTCCTCTGTAGGTGGCAAGCTGAAGTTAAGGGAGGGGAGGTGGGGGGAGAGAGAGAAGGCGCATTGGCTCTATGAGAGCTGGGGCTGGGGGCTGAGTGTGTCAGAGAGGTAGTGCTCAGACAGGGAAGGGGTGGCATGGAGTTACCATGGAAATTTCTAGTCAGCCTCCATCTCCTCCTTCCTAGTCAAGTGACCATCTCAACAAATGCGAGGTTTTGGGTGGCCTCTGCAGTGGAGCCCATCCAGATGTCTCCTCAGAGGGACCATTGCACAGTCCATGGGGGTTCTGCAAGCCTCCTGCATCCCCAGCCTGAGCTCCTGGGACTCGCTTGTGTGAGAATTCAAAACAGATGCAGCCACTCCACCTAAAAAGTAGGAGAGGCAGCTCACGCATCCTGGGGAAGGTGGCTAAGGCCTGCAGGGGAGGATGGGTAGCCCCTTGTGGGTACATGGTGATGGCGAGGATCCCAAAAGTGTTTAGTCAGGGATGACTGCCCCCAGTCTAAGCCCAGCTCCCAAGCTAGGCCTCAGCGCAGCCTGGAGGGTTGGTAGAGACGTGGCTCGTGGAACAAACCGCACACAGAATGCAAGGGGAGAGGATCTCCATGGCAGGGGAAAAGAGTGGAGCGATAGAAGCCTCAGTGTTGTATCCCATGACATGAGAAGGGACATGATGCTCCGGCACTGCCCCGTCAGTGGGGTGATCACCAGTAGGATGCAGAAGGTTCTGGTGGCTGGCTAGTGAGGTTGCCAAGCCAGGAGTTGTGGTGACGTCAACCTGCACAGAGTTTTGCCCTTGTAGCTAACAGTGACCCTCTCCGGTAAGCCTGGCCCATTGCTTTGCCGTCCGCAGGCGCTGCTGACCCCAGAAGATGCGGTGCTGTCAGACGAGCTGAATCACGCCTCCATCATTGATGGGATCCGCCTGTGCAAGGCCAATAAATACCGCTACAAGCACATGGACATGCAGGACCTGGAGGCCAAGCTGCAGGAGGCACAGGTATAAAGACGTGCTCTCCCTGGGCGTGCACTCAGTCTGTGACCCACGGCCAGTCTAGGAAAAATGTGCCCATCCCCCAGAGGCTAACCTGGCATCTCCTAGAGGAGTAACCCCCTTTGGCCAGCACTCAAAAGAGCAGTGTTCCCTCTAAGGTTTTCCATCCATCAGCGAAGTTAGTTTTGCCCTGGCTGCAGCTCCAGCCCTGGAGACAGCCGCATCATGCCCCAGCTCCGGCACATGGGGCAGCTGCCCACCGTGTGGCCCTGCCCCTGGAGCAGTTGGTCAGCCACTACACGGCTCTGGCCCCCACTCCAGCCCTGGGGAGAGAGCAGAGAGCTGCCTGGCTGTGTCGAGGCTCTTTTGTTTGTTTGTTTGTTTTAAAGCCGTCTCCATTCCCCCACCACCACCAGCTTACCCGCTGCTGCGCAGCTCAGCTAATGAGGCGGGTGGGACTTAAATTCTTTCTGCGCAAGAGGGAACTATGCTAGGGAAAATCCAGTCCTTTGCTCGTTGGCTGGAGGAAGCCTACCAAAACGTGAGCTCAAGGATGGACGGAGGGAAGATGGTGGGCGCAGCCCATATATTCAGGTACTGGGAGCACTAGACCCCAGTCTCCATTTCCTCCCACTTCCCAAACACGTTTGCTCAAGCAGTTGCCTCTGCCCAGGATCCCTTGCAGCCTCCCACACTCTTTTCCACAGAAACACCGCCTGAGGCTGGTAGCTACCGACGGTGCCTTTTCCATGGATGGTGACATTGCCCCGTTGAAGGAGATCTGCAGCCTGGCCCAGAAATACCAGGCCCTCGTCTTCATCGATGAATGCCACGCCACTGGCTTCCTTGGGCCCAATGGGCGGTATGAGACCAGGCCTTCCTGTTAGTCCCACATCCTGCTCCCGGAGCCAGAACAGCCACGGGTTTGAATATAGGGTTTCTTTCTTGTGGGGCTGGGGTTCCTCAGAGCCACTGGTCTTTGAAGGGGTCCCACCTGACCCTCCTTCTCCTTATGAGATGGTAGCACCCTCCTTTCTACACCTGGCTCTGTGTCAGGGAGTGGCATAAGAGGTTGGGCTCAGGTTTTGGGGGTAGCATTCCCAGCCTTGGGGTGTGGGAGGGCAGGGTCTGTCTGGAGCATACTCAGCGAGGCCATGTCTCTGCTCTGACTTATGACACCCCCAGTTTGACGTATGCAGGAAGTGAGAGCAGCCTGCAGTGGGAAGGGACAAGCAGCCCACGCTCGGAGCCCCCAGTTCTACCTTTGCTAGCAAGGCTGGTCCCTCCTGCTGGAGGCGACCTCTCCCCAGCTGGAGAGAACTCCCCTGAGGAGGCCAGCCAGGCTGGTGAGTCATGCTTCCCTGGCCTGCTCCCTGATGCTGGCTGGGCAAGGCCTTCCCCTCCTTTCACAGCCTGCACCCACAGCTGCGCACAAAGCTGTTGGTGGGGAAGCAAATGGACGGCGGTGCCCATTGAGTTAAGCTGCCCTGGAGGCATGGCTGCTCCCTCAGCACTGGGGAAACACCAGAGCCACGCTGGAGGGAAAGTGGCAACAGACTTGTGCCAGGCCGCAGCCGCCGTGGCCCAGCACACCGGGTCGGAGCTGCCAGCAGAGCTGATGGGGTGGTGTTCTCTCCTCTCAGGGGTACTGATGAGCTGCTGGGAGTGATGGACCAAGTGGACATTGTCAACTCAACGCTGGGGAAGGCACTTGGAGGAGCAGCAGGTTCTGACATTCACCTTCCTGGGGCGTTCTCTCTCTGCATGGCCCTGTACCCAAGAGCTTCCCAAAACCCTTCTGCCCCCTTCCCATTAACGGTGCAGAACCGATGGAGAACACAAAGACCTGGACAGGAACTGAAAGGCCTGGACCCAGCGGGCATCAATGCAGTAGGGTGGAGAGGGCCTAGCAAGTCCTGCCACGTGCACCCTCCTCTGACCGCCCTTTGGAGACATCACACTTGGGGACCCAAGAAGGAACCTGTTAACAAAACTAACCAGCTGGGGTCCCAGACGCTGCTGCCTGTGTTAATCAGGTGGCCCTGTCCTGGGGTCCTATTGTTCCTTCCTCTGGGCCTACTGACACTCTCTTTCTGTCTCCTCCTCTTCCTGCAGGTGGCTACACGACCGGCCCCAAGGCCCTTATCGACCTGCTGCGCCAGCGCTCCCGCCCGTACCTCTTCTCCAACAGCCTGCCTCCTGCCGTCGTGGGCTGCGCCTCCAAGGCCCTGGACCTGCTCATGGAGAGCAACGCCATTGCGCAATCCATGGTGGCCAAGACCAAACGGTGAGAGCTGAAGACATGCGATTCTTTCTGGGAGGAAAGTCTGACAAACTCCTTCTCCATGCAGCCGCTTCCCTGCCTGTGTCGCCCCCTTTGCCAGTAGACTCCTTTCTGCTCAGGAGCAAATTGTCTCTGATTTTTTTAGCCATCCTCTGTAGAGAGCATCACCTGTGGTCTCTATGGAGACAGCTGTGATCTCGCCTGGTACAAGCTCTAGCATGACCCCAAATGCCAGGCACTAGTCTGGATGCAGAAGGTGGCGTGATAGCCAGAGTGGCACAGCTGAGCTTGCCACGGGGCCTTTGAGGTGGGCCGGAAATAGGAGGGCATCTTGGAGGAATGGCCCCTTCCACACACAGGTTGGATGGTGCGGCTTTTGAGCCTGGCCATGGAGCAGGCAGGATGGTGCTCGGCTGAGCGGGTGCCAGAGAAGAGGGCTGATGGCTGAGGGGAAGGGCTTCCCTGAGCAGGGATGAGATGTGCTTCTCCTTTCTGCCCACTGCAGATTCCGAAGCAAAATGGCTGCGGCTGGATTCAGCATCTCGGGGAATGATCACCCCATCTGCCCTGTGATGCTGGGTGAGGCCCGGCTGGCTTCAGTGATAGCTGATGACATGCTGGAGAGAGGTAAACCTGGAGGGGGTTGGTGGCAACATGAGCAGATGAAGTGATGGCCTCTGATCCTCTTTCCCTGTGCCTGTCTTGTTCTATGCCTGGCAGCCATAGGGGACTTTCTGTATCTCCTTAGCCCCTCCAGCAATGGGGAAGCACCCCTCCCTAGTTATTCCCTGCCACACTGCCTCTGCTTTGCTATGGGGCTTTGGAGAAGAAATTTTCCCCACCCTGACTCTTTGCTGGGCAGCACATACACCATTCACCTTTCCCATTGTATCCCTCTTAGCTCTGTAGTGGATACCCCTCCAGTACCAGCCTGGAGTTGTGTGCTGCTATGTCTGATTCATGCTCACAGGCTGAGAGAGAGAGAAAAGGAGCCAAAAGCCCTCTCCCACCAGTAAACAAGCCCCAGGATTAATGTTTACCTCACCCTTGCATGTGACTCTCATCACCAGGCATTTATGTCATCGGCTTCAGCTACCCTGTGGTTCCCAAGGGGAAGGCTCGGATCCGGGTGCAGATCTCAGCTGTCCATAGTGAGGACGACATCGACCGGTGCGTGGAGGCCTTCGTAGAGGTGGGGCGTAAACATGGAGCGCTGCCCTGACTAGCTAGCGATGGGGCCTTCCACAAGCAAGACTGTGCTTAACCTGGGGCAGAACCATAACCCGAGAGATGCCCAGCAGACAGTCAGATGTTAAAGATACAGGATCCTGGCCTCTGAGAGGCATTAGCAGCTGGAGGGATCACAATGGCGGGGGCGATGGTTTGGTGGTGGGCTCTGTAGAGTGGCTTGTCATGTTACAACACACATTAAAGATTCAACCAAGACCTGAAATCAACACGAACAAGCCTCTTGGTGTGGCTCTCCTATCCCAAGCCTGCAGTCTGTTCTTCCGCTCTTTCCCGTTGCTGCTGGCATGGATGGGGAGCCTGGGACAGGGGCGAAATGGAGTTTTCCCTTGAAGATAGTCGGGGAGAGTGTCCAAGCCAGCTGGCAGGAATCATACCAGAATCTTGGTAATTTAAAAGGCATGGTTCATCTTCGCCCTTCTAAATCACTCCAACCAGGCTGGAAAGCAGCAGATCTGCCCCTGGGGAAGTCCTTAAGTGCAGAGCGGAGCAGGCCTACTGCCTCTGTGCCATGCCTCCTTCTGCATCATCTCACTCTAACTGCTGTAACCATCTCATTTGCCCTGACTGGGATATTGGAGGGCTACTGCAGCTATGGGCTGCGGCCACTCTCCCCTCTGTTAGTGCAGGCCTGCACAACTCGGAAAGTGGCGAGGGCCATATTACTCCAAAGAAAACAGCTGCGGGCTGCAAGTAGGGATGCTCTCCCAAAAAAATATCGAACACGCGGGCTACAAATTTTTGTCGCGCAAAAAAAAAAACCCCACCACACGTGTCTCCACTTGGCCCCCTGGCATTTGTCTCTCCTGCACCCTGCCCCTTGGTGCCTTCCCCTTTCTCCTGGCCTGCCCCCCTCCCCTCAGCACAAGCCCCTTCCCCTCCCCTACCTGGCTTCTGCCTTCCAGGTTGCGGGGCTGCCAGAGCCTTTTTGAATCCAGTGGTCGCCGGCCGTGACGTCACGACGCCACGTCAGGCCAGCATCCTGACATCTGCCGGCATCCCGCCCTCTGGCTCGCGCCTCGCACCAGAGCTGCATGCAGGCAGCCCAGCAGCAAGAATTGCCGCACTTCCCCCTCCCCGGCGGCGCTCCGCTCCTCCGCCTGGCAGGTGGATCGGATGGGGCCACGTCGCCCGTGCCAACTACAGTGAGCCCCTGCAGGCCGCATGCGGCCCTCGGGCCATATGTTGTGCAGGCCTGTGTTGGTGGTTTCCATGCCATATTAGCCAGTTCAAGCCCTTATGCTCAAGTTGCTGTCCCTGCCTTGGCCTCCTGCCTCTGTCTCTTGGCAGAGGGAATGCAGCTGAGTAGGTGGAACTGCAGCATTGTATCCTGTGGCCTTCTAGGGTTGTGTGGGGCCTAAGCCACAGGTAAAACAGGTTGGACTGGGGACAAGGTTCTTGACACCTTTCTTACCTATACAATCACCATCCAGTAGAGGGCGCTGGTGCCCCATGTCTGTTCCTAGAGGAAGGCAAGGGACGGAGTTCAGAGGCTGTGTTGTCTCCCAGGATTGAGGACACGATCGCCTGCAAGGACAGAAACCTATCAATTGGAACCATTTGTTGCAATTATAACATGCCAGAAAACATGGGGCAAGGCTGGACCCTGGCATTTGTGTATTAAAGTCTTTGTGAGTGATTCATTTTGCAGGAGCCAGATGTGAACCCGACACAGCACGCAGGACATTTTTTAGCATCATCTTTGCTCTGAATTGGAAAATTCCCCCTTATGTGCATGCAGGCGGGGGCCGTGTGTTAGCACCACTCTGCAGGGCAGGGCAGCAAAAATATTAGCCAGTAGCTAATCCCCCCTGCATTCCTGGGAGCTGTGGTGGGAAGTGTAACTGCTCCTCTAAAGAGCAAGAGGCAGCCCCCCAAGCTAAGGAGGTACCAGTCTGTGCAAGACGTGTAAAGATTAGACTCAGCCCCTTGACTCAGCAGCAAACAGGGAGACATCTGAGGCCAGGTTGTGCGAACCCAGGGCAGCCCACCTGACTTAGGAGCTGGGCAGCTGTGTTTTGCTCATCTAGTCTACATGGTCTTTATTAAGAGTGAGAGCTGGGGCATCTCTTTTGGCAGTTCTTTATTCAGTGATGTGGTTTGAAAATTAGTTGGATGTTCTTGTCGGACTGCCACAAGACACCTGTAAAAAGCAGCTTCAGCAGGGAGGCAGAACTAGCCCGGTTTGTCTCTACTTGTAGCTGTTCATCCCCAAGAGGCACCAGGAGAAATCCCTCAGGCAGCAGAGATGCTGCAGGACTGGATCTAGTCATTGCTTCCCTGTTACTTTTCCATGTAAGCACTCGATGCAGTTGCCTCTGGGCCCCTGGGTGCTCAGGAGTGAGATGAGAGGAGGTCAAGAGCCTGGGACAGGAGCTACCCAGGGGACAATCTCTGTGCAGATGAAAACAATGGGCCTTGCCCGGTTTTAAAATGAGATGGGGCTTAAGGGTCAAGAGAACGTGTGCTCCAGTTCCCAAAGTGCTCTTGTGTGAGTGCTTCTCATCTGATGAGCTCCAGCCTGGGGCTAACCTCTAGTTTAATAGAGCTGGTGGGCACCAATGCCATCTGACTCAGAGAAAACATCTGCCCGGGGCACCCCTAGCTGAGAGGATAGCCATGGCAGTGCCAACACAAGTCAGCTTTGGCTCATGGCCACAGAAGATGAGGGGAAGCCACCTGCCACTCGGGCCCCATTGTACCACCACACCAGCAGGGAGCATCTAAGCCTCAGGCCAGAGGGCTTTGAGCCCCTGAGTAAAGCTTCCATCACTTGTATCATCTAAGCCCCTTTTAACCTCATAGCCTGTGTCTGTTGATGCCCCTTTGTCACCCACAGGAGTAGCATGCCCAGTGCCAGGCTTGCCCCTGTCTCTGGTGCACTTCAGTGAACCTGCAGTGACTGTTCTGTTCCTGTCCTGGACTCCCATGCAGCTCTACCAACGCAGCCCGGTCCTGATCTGCCTCCTGCTATTCCAGGCCTGCTCCCCCAGTGCCCCTCCGTCCCAGCCTGCAGATCTCCCTGCTAGTCTGATCCTGCACCCATATCAGCTCATTGCTGAGCCAATGCAGGCAGGTGGATGGTGGGAAGAGTAAGCAAACGGGTGAGGGGAGGGAAAGAGAGGCAGTGCCCCTCTTGCTGCTGCCAAACTCCCTAGTAACAAGACCAATCTGCCTCCTTGCCCCAGTGGCCCAGTTTAGTCTCTTCCCTGTCAACCACCAGACACTTCCCCCCCCACCCAAGGGGCCAGCTCCCCAAACCCCACCCTCACCCTGCTGCCAAGCCTCCAGTGAGAAAAGTTTGACGTTACTGCTTGCTGCCCAAGCCTCCCCACTGTGTCTGCCACTGCTGCCGCCTCTGTCCCCTCCACCCTCCTGCTCCCCTTTAGCTGCCAAACCCCTTGTCACCATCCACGTCCTCCGCCACCAGCTGCTCTGGTTCAAGACCCAATTCTGTGGCAAACGACGCTTTCTACAGTGGCATGAGCAAGATGAGCGCTTGGGCAGGCCAGGGGTGTAGAAATGCCACCTTGCAAACAAAGAACGCCTTGGTCATGGCGGGAGTGGGGTTGGTGTTTAATTTGCTGCCAGGCTGTCGTTCTCAGGATTTCCTGCTGTAAACCGCACTGTGCAGACGCCGCAGCTTCTCCCAGCATGCTGCTGAGCGCGCCACAGGAATTGGCAGACTACACAAGGCCAAGGCCGTGCCTCCCCTGCTATTCTAGTCAAGGGCTCTCCATAGTTCTGCTGATGTACCTCAATCCGGACCTGCAGCTCCCTCCCTTCTATGTTATCCAGCCCCCCGCCACCCACACAGCTGCACCAGTGCATCTTGAGCCTGACCCGCAGCGACTGTATTCCTGACCTGCCACTGTTTGCAACGTGCGTGCTCAATTCTAATCTGCAGCTTTCCTGGCTTTCCAGTCCCGCACACAGAAAAGGACTGACGTCTCCAAGCTGGGCTTTGGGGCGCTGCGTTGGGCTGAGATCCACTGAGCTCGTTTCTACTGAGGCCAAGGCAGGGGTTGAACCCTGTCTGCCAGAGCCCCATGAACTCTGCTCCCTGCAGAGAAGTCCTGAGCTGCAGGCAGGCATTTCTCCATAATTGGTTTGGGTCAGGAGCTACAGGCCAAGCCCTAGGGGAAAGCAGGGCTTGACTCAAGGTAGCCACAGAGACAAGAGGCACAGGGCTGCTGCAGGTTCATTTGTTTGGGCTGTGTCGGGAAATGGAGCCAACCCTGTCCCAAGTCCTTCACAGCAGATAAATTGCTAAAACAACAGCCGTGCACAAGGACTCCCTGTGTAAACAGCTAACCGCTGCCTTTCCTCCTGGCGCTGGTTGACTCGCCTTGTCTGTCTCTCTCCTCCTCGCTCCCAGGTAAGGGGCAAGGGGAGCAGAAGGGATCCCACTTCTGAGTCCACCCCAGTGCCCAGTAACATTCAGGGGATGGCTCTCAGGATTGCAGAGGGCTATGGTTCAGGCAGGCCCATAATATAGAGCCCACCTCCTCCTGGCCCAGTACTGCCTTCCTCTGCCACCACAGGGAACCCTCCAGCCCAGCGATGGGCAAAATCTGGCCTGCAGGCTGAATTTGGCCAAACAAACATTTCTGTCCGGCCCGCTCAGCTGATTAGCAGACCATGTACTTACTTACAGCTGCCCCTCCCCCCAACTTGCTCGGTTTTGCCAACCGAGCTGCTCCCAGGAAACCCCTGCTAGCTGTGCAGAAGGGAGGGTGAGTGGAGGAGAGAGGGGAGTGCTGAATTAAAGGGGTCCCCCTGCCCTGTACCCCTTCTCTGCAGAGCAGGGGTTGGGGAGAGGGAAACACAGCAGAGCTACCCCAGTCTGAAGCATGGATGGTGACTCAGAGGAGTGCCTGTCTGAAGAGGCAGTGCACTGTTTCTAAGATTTCAGTGCTTGTGCTCTCTCACACACACTTCCCTCCCATACCCAATCTCCGCAGAGTCGGGGGAGGGGGAACAGCTTTCCCTGTCTTAAAGAGCACGTGGCTTCTCCCCAGTGTTGTCTTCAAGTCGTCATTGTCAAGTCCAAGTCGAGTCTCAAGTCCCTAATGTCACTTTCGAGTCAAGTCCCAAGTCGAGGCTCAAGTCTTAATTTAAAAAATGTCAAGTCACTTTTGTACACGCCATCAATATCGGCATTTTTGGACAACTTTTTCACCAAGTTGATTTAACAAAATTAGCAAGTCTCAAGTCACAAACAATGAACCCGAGTTGAGTCTCAAGTCGAGTGACCTAGGCGACTTAAGTCGGACTTGAGTTCAAGTCGTGGGACTCGAGTCAACAACTCTGCTTCTCCCACAAACTTACCTGGCAGCAACCAGCACTCTCTGTGTCACTGTCACGCAGACCTAGTCTGTGCCACACTGTCTCTGTGCTGTCTTACACACACACACTGCCGCACACTCTCCCATCTCTGTGCTGTGCACACTCAACCTGTCACAAAGTCTGTCTCTCACACATAGTGTCTCTCTCTGTCTCTCTGTAGTCCCCAGCCCCACCCCTTCCACCTGAGATCACACCCCTTCCAAGGAACCCAGAACCAGCCTGTGAGCACATACCAAAATTCATGAAGAAACCCTCCCCCGTGAAAATTATTGCCTATCCCTGCTCCAGGGACCATGGTTTAACAGAGCAGCACAATGTATACTTCCCTTTGGGATTACTCTTGCTGTGGGATGAGCTTATGTCCTGACATGGGGATTTGAACCTGTAACCCATCAGCAAAGACACAGCAGGCTGTGCCACATAGCCAAGCAGCTTTGAAAAGCAAAGGGCTTGATTTGGCTCTAGCTCTATATTAAACCACACATATGCCTACTAGTTCTTACTCCATATCTTTATTTCTCCAGTCCACACAGACAGCTGGGCTTCCTTGTGATAGTAATTGCAGCCAGCAACTCCATAGCACTTTGTCTCCTGGATCTCAAAGCCGTAGCGTTCTGAATCGAAACCTGTGAGGACTGTTGGTGCCTCCACTTCCCATGGCACTCTGTTCCTGGCTTCCTTCCCTTGGATATGGGAGGGGAGCCCAAGTTCTGCTCCCCCTCTTCTGTGAATGTCTAGGGATCGCCTGCTTTTCACAGCCTCAGAGCTTCCTCCAGGAGGATGCAGGATCCTGGTGGTAGTGGAGGAAGAGGTCAGAGGAGCATCAGTCTGTGGTTTCTTGCTGGTCCAGGTGGGGATGAGAATAGGGGATTCCCAGCTCTATCTGCAGCAGAGAACGTGGGTGGAGTCATGCCATCCTCCGCTCAGCCGCTCAAGCCCTGGCTGTGCAGACAATTTCAAACAGCTGCAACACAATAGCAACCCCTTGCAGGAGCACTGAGGTGGCAATGCAGCCGTGACCCCCACACCTCCAGTGGGGGGAAGAGCCCCCCACTCCTCACAGTCCTATTACCGACAGGAGCACTTGCAAGCAGACACTACTGGGTAGGGGATCTGTCTCCAGGTGCATTGCTGGAGCGTCCTGCCCATGCTTATGGCAGGGTCCTTGCTCATCCAGCAGTGCCAGACCAGGAGCTTGATGTGGGTGAACTGGGCAGGGCGGCAGGTCATGCCAGGCGGCCAGGAACAGCCAGTGTGGGAGGTGTCGCACTCCGTGTGGCGGACCCAACGTGGCCAGAACACAGGCCCCAGATCCACCCAAGACGAGGTCAGAGAGCAGGTGGCGCTATCCACCAGCCACTGACGGAGGCGGTGGGCGACCGCTTGACTGAGGTTACTGGCCAACCCTTCCTCAGGGGGCAGCAGAAGAGGGAGCTCCACGTTCTCAGCCTCCCGCAGCAGCTTCTTCCGGTAACGGCTGGTGCCATCAGCCAGGTCCTGGCTCAGGGTGCCCAGCTGCTCCAGGCTGGTGTTGCGGCCTCGTGGATCCTGCGGGGACATCCAGAAGGGGTCGTACGAGGGGCCCAGGAGCTTCAACAACCGAGGGGCCCTGAGATGCTTGGGCTTGGGAGAGTAGTGGTAGTCACTGGGGGAGCGGGACAGGCTGTACGGCCTCACGTGAGCAGATGGCTTGCTCCGGATGAGGTGGACGTCAGGATGAGGTGGGGTGGTCTCACTGATCTCTGGCAGCAGCAAATCCTCGCTTAGAGGAAGGATTCCCTCCTGGTAGAAGGGAGAGGCTTCAGAGGGAAGAGGCCCCTGGGCCCAGCTCCCCAGCAGCAGCAGGCAAAGGAGACCTGCTCTGACTACCTCCATTATGGGTGCAGCTCCTTCAGGACTCCCCTTGCGTGTGCCTTGCTTCAGGCTGGCACTCTGAGTTCCCTCCCTCTACCTCTCGGGTTATCAGTGGATCCCTTTGGCAGAGAGAAATCCTTCCCCTTTCCCCTAGTTACAACGTCTGATACCAGCCACTGCTGCTGCCCACAGAGACACAACCAGCTTTTCACAGGGACACAACCCCCCGGATGGGTGGATGTAGAGGCAAGGGGTGATGCTGGGTGCAGTGGGTGCAGCTGCAGGAGTACAGGTGGTGCTGGGTGGTAGGATTAGAGTGAGTTTTGCTGATGCAGGTGCTGCTGGGCTTGCATGAGGGCGGGGGTGCTGCTGGGTCCCAGGGGTGCTGCTGGCAGCATAGGTAAGCTGCTTGTTGGAGAGGGGTAATTGGGGATGTAAAGGGGTTCCTGCACGTTGGGGTGTCACGAGTCCTGCTTGGCAAGGAGGGACAATGGATGTTGCTGTGGCCACTGACGGGGTGAGGCTATGGTTGTAGTTGTACAGTGGGTGCTGCTGAGGGAGCAAGGTCCAGCAGTTGATGCTAAAGATGCTGCTGGAAGAACGGTCTGTTGCTGGGTGCTGGGGGAAATCTCATGGCTGGGCCTGTGAAGCAGAGCACGCAGTGCCAAGGTGTGCATGAGCCCAGAAGCCACGCAGAGTGAATTGGAATGGGGGCTTGGCCATCCCAGCAGTGCTCAGTTTGTAATTGAAGAGGTGCCGGGGCTGGAGTGATTTTTTTTATTTCAGTAACCGATATGGTAGGCCCAGAAGTGCCAGGCTCAGACCTGGCACAAATGCCACACTGCATCCCAGCCACCTGGGAAAGCTCCCTCCTATATGAAGCTGCGCTACATCCATTAGCCCAGCACTAAAGCATGGGACTGGGCTTTTGGAGAAGGGAGAGAAGTGGATGGGGGCCGGGGAAAGGGGCTGTTGCTCATCTTCCCCAGCGCATGGCCTCTCCTAGCCATGATTGTGTTATTTCACAATGAGACAAGGAGAAGCCACAAGTAAGCGACTTTGGATCATCTCATAGGGAGCAGGGGCGTGAGAGGAGACCGGAACTCTCCACTTGATCTGCGCCTTGACAAAGCCACATGCCTCCATACCACACGACAACCGTACTGGGGTCAGACACACAGGCTTTAGTTTGGGGTCCTTCATCTCCCTCCCTTGCTGTATCAGAGTTTAACCCTGTGTGTTGAACTCTCCTACGCAGCTGCGGGCCCTCAGGGAAGCTGCAGTCCTTGCACATCCCATTCCCTCAGGTGGCCTATCGCTGGGCTCATGACACCCTTTGCACTTTGGCCTGGGTGTCAGCATCACCGCAGCGAGCCCGTGACTCCTCACTTCCACCCAAATGGCTCCCTTCCCCTGCCTGCCAGCGACTCCTGCTGGTGAAGGCGCAGTCAGGCCCGGCCAAAGAGTTTGCGGAGCCCAAGGCGGCATGTTGTGGTTGGCTGCACCGTGTGGCTGGGCAGCTCCCAGCCGGGCGGGCAGGCGCTGGGCAGTGCGGGGCCCAGAAGGCGCGGTGCCCAAGGCAACCACCTTGCCCTAAGGCAGGGCCTGGGTGGAGGCACTCATGCAGCAAGCCTTGGGGTCTGGCTGCCTGCAGGATGCCCCCCCCATGCCCCATGCCCACAGGGGCTACCAGGCACCCAGTTCTGTGAGCTGTAGCTGAGGTGACACATGCTGCAGAGGGAGCACAGGGAGGGCCCTGCCCAGGAGCCCTAGGGCCGCGCAGGGGTGGGAAGCTGGCCAGGCTAATACTGCGTGTGGGCGCTCAGTCCCCGTACGCCGGCTGTGGGGCCGATGGGCCGGGCCGGGCCCCCCTTAGTCCCCACGCGGGCTGCAGGACTCGCCAGGTCCGTGGGCCTGCGCAGAGCTGCGGGCTCGGGCACTTCTGCCCTGGGCCGAGGCCGCCTCCGGCCTTTGCACACGGCGGGGCGGGGGGTGGGGGGCGCTGGCGAGCCCGGGCGCGGAGGGGTTAACTCCGGAGCCAGCCTCCCGGAGCGGGGCGAAGCGCGGCGGGCGGGAGCTGGGGGGGCGGGCGCCAGAGGGTCCCGCGCCACGTGCGAGAGGCGCTGCTCGGGCAAACTCCGGCTCCCAGCGCCCGGCCGGCGGGCGCCCCCGGAGCGCGGCGCAGGTGAGCGGGCCGGGCGGGGCGCAGAGGGAGGCAGCGGGGCGCTCGCTCTCCCGGACCCTGGCTCCTGCCCGCCCCGTCCGCGGGGCCCGGGGCCGGGACCCGCCAGCGAGAGAGCGAGCGCCCCGCTGCCACAGCCAGGGGACTCGACGGGGAGAGCTGCAGCGCCCGGCCGCTGCGCCGTGCGACTCCCGTCCCAGAGAGCCGGCGGGACAGGTGTCCGTGTGGGGACAGGAGATGCTGGGGGAAGGGATGTGGGGACAGGTGTCCGTGTGGGGTAGAGGATGGTGGGGAGGGATGTGGGGACAGGTGTCCGTGTGGGGTAGAGAGGATGGTGGGGAGGGATGTGGGGACAGGTGTCCGTGTGGGGTAGAGAGGATGGTGGGGAAGGGATGTGGGGACAGGTGACTGTGTGGGGACAGGAGATGCTGGGGAAGGGATGTGGGGACAGGTGCCCGTGTGGGGTAGAGAGGATGGTGGGGGAGGGATGTGGGGACAGGTGTCCGTGTGGGGTAGAGAGGATGGTGGGGAGGGATGTGGGGACAGGTGTCCGTGTGGGGTAGAGAGGATGGTGGGGGGAGGGATGTGGGGACAGGTGTCCGTGTGGGGACAGGAGATACTGGGGAAGGGATGTGGGGACAGGTGCCCGTGTGGGGTAGAGGATGGTGGGGAGGGATGTGGGGACAGGTGTCCGTGTGGGGTAGAGAGGATGGTGGGGAGGGATGTGGGGGACAGGTGTCCGTGTGGGGTAGAGAGGATGGTGGGGAGGGATGTGGGGACAGGTGTCCGTGTGGGTAGAGAGGATGGGGGGGGAGGGATGTGGGACAGGTGTCCGTGTGGAGTAGAGAGGATGGTGGGGAGGGATGTGGGACAGGTGTCCGTGTGGAGTAGAGAGGATGGTGGGGAGGGATGTGGGGACAGGTGTCCGTGTGGGAGTAGAGAGGATGGTGGGGAGGGATGTGGGACAGGTGTCCGTGTGGGGTAGAGAGGATGGTGGGGAGGGATGTGGGGACAGGTGACTGTGGGGTAGAGAGGATGATGTGGGGAGGGATGTGGGGACAGGTGTCTGGGTGGGGTAGAGAGGATGGTGGTGGTGGGGAGGGATGTGGGGACAGGTGACTGTGTGGGGCAGAGGAGATGGTGGGGAGAAGGAAGTAGGGACAGGTGTCCGTGTGGGGCAGAGGAGATGCTGCCAGGAGAGCTATGGGGACAAGTGTCTGTGAGGGGCAGAGGAGATGCTGGGGGGAGAGAATGTGGGAACTGGTGTCTGTGTGGGGTAGAGAGGATGGTGGGGGAGAGATGTGGGCACAGGTGTCCGTGTGGGGCAGAGGAGATGTTGGAGAGGAGGGATGTGGGGACAGGTGACTGTGTGGGGACAGAGAGATGCTGGGGAAGGGATGTGGGACAGGTGTCCGTGTGGGGTAGAGAGGATGGTGGGGAGGGATTTGGGGACAGGTGTCCGTGTGGGGCAGAGGAGATGCTGTGGTGAGGATTGTGGGGACAGGTGTCTGGGGCAGAGGAGATGCCGCCAGGGAGAGCTGTGGGGACAAGTGTGTGTTTGGGGCAGAGGGGATGCTGTGGGGAGAACTGTGGGGATAGGTGTGCATGTGGGCAGAGGGAGGAGGGCTGTGTGGATATGTGTCCGTGTGGGGCAGAGGGAATTCTGGGGGGAGGGCTATGGGGACAGGTGTCCATGTGGGGCAAAGAAAATGTGGGGGGGACAGGATTCCATGTGGGGCAAGGGCCAGATGAAATTAAGCAACAAATTATATTCAACCCCCAGGCAGAAGGTTCTCTACCCCTGATTTATAAGGACAGTTCTCACTGTGTAGGCCAGAGAGGACTCTGGGAGCAAAAGCTGACAGATGGCACCATGTGGGGCAGAGGGGATTCTAGAGAGAAAGACTTATGGGGACAGGGCTCTCTATGTGGAGTAGAGGAGACACTGTGGGCAGAGCTATGAGGACAGCATTCTCTGTGTGGGGCAGAGGGCACTCAGAGCGGGGGGAGATCTGTGGGCATAGGAGATAAGAGGGGATTCTGAAGTGCTATGCAGACAGTCCTCTCTGAGTGGGGCAGAGAAGATGCTTTGGGGAGAGATGTATGGGGACAGGTCTCTCCATGTGGGGCAAAGTTTACTCAGAAGTGAGAGCTAAGCGGAGGGGCAGAGGGGATTCTGGGGAGGAAGACCTACAGGGACTGGTCTCTCCATGTGGGGAAGAGAGGATGTGCTGTGGGAGAGCTATGGGAATAGGCATCCATGTGGGGCAGAGGGTATTGTGGTGGGGGAGAATTGTGAGGACTAGCTTCCCCCCATGTGAGCCAGAGGTACAGAGCCAGTCACTCAATAGCCAGGAGTGCAGTGATAACCTGCTGGAGAGATAGGGTTTTACGAATGGAAGGGAAAGCCCGGGTCACTGCAGGAGTAAGACAAAAGAGGCTCTCGGGGACTCTGGCACCCATAAAAAGTTGATCAGCTATTACTAGGTAACAGTGTCCTTCCCTCATGATTACTGATCCGCCAATGACAATTTGTTCTGTTGCGGTAATAAGATAAGATCATCTAATATGGGATATGATGCTTGTGCCCCACTGGTTACATGCGCTGTCACTCAATACTCTGCTTGAGGCTGTTGTGCATGCAAAGTCCTGGAATTACTCAGAATACTTCAGTTCCCTGCTTGTGTAGTTAAACTGAGCTTCTTAATTATTATTACTTTAACTTACGGTAGTGCTTGAGTAGGGATGCAAAATCCCAATTAATCAGTTAACCGGTTAAATGTTAGGATAACCTAATGTTTAACTGGTTAACCGACTAAGTGGGATCTCAGGTGGGGGACAGCACCAGCCACGCAGGGTGGGTTGCCGACTGGTGACCCTGTGCGGGGACCTGGTCGGGTTGGAGCAGCCCTCTGTCTGCAACAGGCCGTGGGTGGGAGGCTGCTCTCATGGAGCCTATAAACTATTACTCAGTAAGCATCACCTGGTAAGCTAAGGGGGCTATAAGGGTGTGGAAGTGTAACTGTGTAAACAATTAAACAATGAGGCTAGGCTCATTGGTTAACATTGACAGTTACATGCAGGTTCCCAGTACGCATGGGGAGCTGTCTTAAAAGTCGTCTTTAGGCGTGCACTGGCTCCCAGGGAGCTGCCTGCTGCCCTGCATGTAGCTGCTTGAAATTCTCAGTGGTTACACCATTCCTTAATTACACACATTTTCACATCCTTACTATATAAACACACAGAGAGACAGTCTCTGCTCCAGAGAGCTCACAATCTAGATTGACAAGCCAGACAAAGGGTGGAAGGAAGGGAAATGGGCACAGAGAAGGCACTGATTTGCTCAAGGTCAAGAGACAAGAATATGCTCAGGCCTGGGCTTTGTCCATTGGACAAAACTAGTAGTTTTACTGATTCATCCCTGGACCTCTTATTTCTTCAAACATGGCAAGAGGCAGCCATCCCCTGGTGTGGGACATTGAGTGATTGCTAAGAGCTGGCCCCTCTCCTGTATGGAACAACTGGGACGCTGGGTTGAAAGACAGAGCGCTAGCCGCTTTCTGGTGTGGGACAGAGTAAAGGGAGCGAGCTGGAGAACACCGGGGCCATGCATGCTGGTTTACTCTTGTAAGGCAGGGCTGACTCTGTCCCTCCTAACTTAGATGGTAGAATCAATCCTTCAGCCTAAGAGATCTCCCTGCTATCAGACCTGGTTAGGTGATGCTGTGGAGATAGAAGGTGCAGGGTTCCTCCCTCCACTCCTAAGGGTTGCCTCCTCCCTCCTTGGGGGCCTCTGCTGAGCTCTGTCAAAGGAAAGCTGAGATTAAAACTTCAAGAAATCCCAAGAGGTTTAGCAGCTTTGGGAATGTAATGGAGTAAAGAGGGTCAAGTGGTGCCTGGCAGAGGGGAGTGCCAATGCTGGTACTTGCACCCATGCAGCGTTGGCTGGTGGAGTAGGATGTGTTGGATTCAGTACAGCTAAGGTCCCTTTGGGGACCAAAAGCCAAGCAAATCCTGACAGGCTGATCCCAATAGAGGTCCAGCCAATTACATCACAATGGATGAAGGGACTTTGCATCTCTTGATTTCATCATTAAATCAGCTTATTGCATGCTGACGTATCGCAGGAGATCGGATGTCAGGGCCTACAAGGGCATCAGCAAAAGATCTTGTTCATAGTTGAGCGCGGGGTCAAAGGTTATGACCCACTGCGTTGTTCTGATGTGATAGCAGGGCTGGGGTTCAATTCTTAGTGGCCAGCAAATGTACTGCAGCCTCACTTCAAACACCATTGCACCCCAGACACCTCACTGGGGTTTCACTGGACAAGTGTTTATTCACACCAGAGCTGGCCCTTGGTTTTGGGAAGCTCTATGTGAAGTGACAGCTTTTGCCCCACTCAGGTTCAAGCCCCCAGCTCCCTGTATCCACAGCACCCCACCAGACACCTCTTCCTGCTTATGACCCCCTCAGGCTGTGGCAAATCCCTCTCACCTCTGAGTGAGGTT
This sequence comes from Rafetus swinhoei, assembly GCA_019425775.1. Taxonomy (NCBI): domain Eukaryota; kingdom Metazoa; phylum Chordata; order Testudines; family Trionychidae; genus Rafetus; species Rafetus swinhoei. The sequence goes on from CM033437.1 coordinate 256,479,660, forward strand.
TCTGGGGACTCTCACTTGTAGGGCCCAGGAGATGGAGCCAAAATGCTGTTTTCCAAGCTCAGGTAGGAAGACTGTTAGGAAATTCACCCCCTGCGAGAGCCTTTGGGCGCCAGACTCAAACAGGACCACGGACAGGGGACCATGGTTGCGGCCTGGGATGATGGGTCAGTGCAAGTGAGAAGTGGGACCCCCCTGGAAGGGCAGGGATCTATGCTGTTGCATAGAACTAAAGCCACCATGGCTCCTTTATACACCAGCATAGCCAAGATGCACACAGAGCCTCTCACTGACACACCCATGGGTTCACCTTGCTGACACATCACAAGGGGGCGTTCTCTCCAGGTAGGCCGGGGTGGGCAAAAGGGCCTCTGCAGGCTGGATCTGGCCCGCCAAGCAAGTTGATCCAGCCCATGGAGGCCCTGCCGCTCCCCCGGCCCCAGGCCAATCGGCCTGGAGGCAGGGGGAAGTGTGCAAAGTCCCCTCCCACCCTGTGAAGGGTGCAGCACTTCTAAGCACCGCATGCTCCTTGCAGGATGGGGGCAGGGTGGGAGAAGACTTCGCACGCTCCCCCCACTCCCAGGGCCAATCAGGGCTTGGGGCGAGGGGAGCACGTGAAGTCTCCTCCCGCCCTGCAAGGGGTTCGGCACTTAAAGTCAACCACCAGCAGCTGCTCAGCTGGCAGTTGACTCTGAGCGCGGCGCTTCCTTGCAGGGCGGGTGCAGGGAGCGAGAGACTTCACGTGCTCCCCCTCCCCAGGCCCTGACTGACCTTGGGGCACTAGGGGGGAGCAGGCAAAGTCTTCTCCCACTGCCAGGGGCACAGGTATGTAGAAGGAACTGCCAGCTGTTCAGAACAGCTGGCGATTCTTGGGGGGGGGGATGGGGACAAAGACTTTGCGTGCTCCCCCACCCCCAGACCAATCAGGATCTGAGAGTGGGGAAGCACAGAAATGTCCTGGCCCCGCCCCTTCTGCCTGAGGCCCCGCCTCTTCGGGGTAGCCTGGGGTCACTTCAAAAACTTCTGAACTGGCCCCTGGTCAAAAATTATTCCCACCCTCCCGTCCCCCCCCCGCCCCAGCTAGGCAGAGTGAATAGGAGCTGTATGGACAGCAGTTGCTGTAGTCTCCACTGAGAGGTGCTCTTGGGCCTCTTGACCCAAGGAACACACTGGAGATGCACAGAGGACCTACTGTTCTTCTCTCTTCCTTCCCTTTCCAGGCCCACTGTCGGATGGAGAGATGCCAGAGAGCTGGAACGCCTCCTCCAACAGCCTGGAGGTGCGTGCTGCAGGCATCATTGTGCCCGTTGTCTTCTCTCTCATCTTCCTCCTGGGCACAGTGGGGAATGGGCTGGTGCTGGCCGTGCTGCTGCGCAACGGACAGGTGAAGTACAACACCACCAACCTGTTCATCCTCAACCTGGCCATGGCAGACCTGTGCTTCATCATCTGCTGCGTCCCCTTCCAGGCCACCATCTACACGCTGGACGGGTGGCTCTTCGGCCGCTTCGCCTGCAAGGCCGTGCACTTCCTCATCTATCTCACCATGTACGCCAGCAGCTTCACCCTGGCAGCTGTCTCTGTCGACAGGTGAGCCTCCCCCACCCCTTTCACGCTCATGCTTTGGGGCTTTCGCCTCAGGTCAAGAGACTTGATTGGCATGGTGAGGTAAGGGTAGGAGAGAGGTAGACCCCGTGTCTGTCAGGAATGGGCACAACTCACACAGGACTGGATCACTCACTGTCTGGGGTTTGATCCTCCAGGGCCACTTGTCACTGCTGTCCATTTCTGACCCACTGGCCGCTTGTTGCACAGGGCCATGCATGTGCTTTAACCCTCAACCACATCCACCCCAGATCCATCCTGTCCCATTCCACGGGGATCCCTCACCTTCCTTCTCCGTCTCCTCCCTTGACTTGTTCTGCAAGACTCCCTTCTCTGCCAACCCACTGAACTCCCCTCCCAGCTCTCCCTTCCCCACATAGACCTCTCTTGTTAACCCTCATCCCCATTTCCCTGGCCTCTCTCCCTCCCTTCTTTGTTACTCCTCACTTCCTACTCCTCTGTCAGCATCTGAAACAAGCTCCCCCACAAGCTGCGTACCCAGCCTTTGCTCTTCCATCAGTCCCCCAGAGCCCAGAGCCCAGGGCAGCAGGGAGCTAGTGAGGAAACCAGACGCTCTCCAGTAGTTGGCTGAGGAGTTTCACAGTGTCCATTGTGTGGAGGAGGGCCTGGGAAGAACAGTGTTTGGGTTGGGTGGTGGAAGAAAAAAGGATCAAGTTGCCTAGGAGGGTTCTGCTTAACACTCCCTCCCAAGAGGTGGAGGAGGGAAGGTGAGAGGCCTTACTGGAGACAACACCTGGGAGGGAGCTGCCTGGAACAGCAGGACAGTGACAGTGAAGTTCCTTTGCTGACTCATTTGTTTTGCCTTTTGCTTTTTCTTTAAACCCTGCCCTACCCCCACCTTGCAGGTACCTGGCCATTCGCTACCCTCTGAAATCCCGGGATCTCCGGACCTCCCGGAATGCAGCTGTCGCCATCATAGTGATCTGGACTCTATCACTGCTCTTTGCAGGGCCCTACCTCAGCTACTACCAGATTGTCCACTACCATGGGGTGCCCATCTGCGTCCCCATCTGGGAGGACCAGCGCCGAAAGATCCTGGACATCCTCACTTTTTTGTTTGGATACCTCCTGCCCGTGGTTGTTGTGAGCTTGGCTTATGCCAGGACCATCAAGTTCCTGTGGACCTCCGTAGACCCCATCGAGAGAATCTCAGAGTCCCGTAAAGCCAAGCGCAAGGTCACCAAGATGATTGTGGCTGTGGCTATACTCTTTTGCCTCTGCTGGTTGCCTCACCACCTGGTCATCCTATGCTTCTGGTTTGGTCACTTCCCATTCAATCGAGCTACCTATGCCTGTCGCCTGGCCTCCCATTGCCTGTCGTATGCCAATTCCTGCCTCAACCCCATCGTCTATGCCCTTATTTCTAAGCATTTCCGCAAGAAGTTCAAGCAGGTCTTCACTTGCCTCCTCTTCCAGAACAGGAGCAGGAAGAAGAGAGCGGGCAATAAAATCCACGTGACCAATGTGGCCAGCGGCTTAATCAACAATGCTGCAGGTGTGTATGGAGGGAACACTGAAGTCACCCAGGTCCAGGAGGAGAATGCCAAGTGCTACCAGGTCCCACTGCGGAAAGACGCTGACGACACCCACCTTCCTGAGGCATGGGCACATCAGCTACAGTCTGCCACTATCTCTGCTCAGACAGGACTGCTGGCTGAAGAAAGTTCTGTAACAACTGGCAACCCACTGGCTGTGACCTCACCAGAAAGATCTCAGGGCCTGCTGACTGTCCACTGCAGATAATATAAACCAAGAAGAGAAACTCTTAATGAGGGAGCTACCCTTCCGCCCCTGCATCTGCGAGCTGATGGAACGATGTAGCCACTGGGAAACTGCACTGCAGCGATGGCTCACCTGAACAGTGTCAGCCGTGGCTTCTTTCTGATCGTTCCCTTCTCAGGCACTTACCTGCATCATTCTTGTGGGAGCAGCGGAATCTGCCAATGGAAATTCAGAAAGTAGGAGCATGCAAATGTAAAAATAAGAGAAATGGGAGAACCAGACGCTGCATAATCACTGGGGAAGAACTGGATTCCCACTGCTCTGAGCACTGTATGTGGCAAGGAGAAGAGGAAGGAGTTTTACCACCGTGTACAGTATGATACCACACGATTCACTATGTGATCTAGTGTAAGGCACTGCCCACATATTGTGGTGCAAGGATCTGAACTTCCCTCTTGAGATTAACCAGAGTGTCAGGTCACCCTACCCTTTGATAAGCTCTCTGCATATGTCTGTTGTTTGCAATCAGCCAGGAAGTATTTCCCCTCACATTTAAGCCTACATTTTCAACTATAGGAGTACCCTCTGGGTGACTATGTGGGTGGCAATTAATTTTGCATCGCCGTTTGTACTGGAAAATTGAGATAAACAACATTAACATACCCCATTTGAAAACATAGGCTGTAGCCTAGGCACGGACTCCGTGGGTGCTCCAGGGCCGGAGCACTCACAGGGAAAAATTAGCAGGTGCTCATCACCCACTGGCAGCCTAACACCCCCTCCCTCCAGTGCATCTCACTGGCCAGCAGCCTCACTGACCAACTCTTCCTGCTCCCAGTGCCTCCTGAACAGCTGTTTTGAGGTGTTCTGGGTGTTCCGGGAGGGGGGAGCGGGGACACAGCTAGCTGAGGGAAGGAGGAAGGATGGGGGTGGGAAGAGGTGGGACATGGGGTTGGGGGAAGAGGTGGAATTGGAGCAGGAGTGGGAAGAGGTGCGGTGAGAGCTTGGGAGAAAGGGTAGAGTGGGGGCAGAGAGGGGGTTGAGTACCCCCTGGCTAGAGGAGAAGTCGGCACCTATGGGAAGGGCATTATCTCAGGCTCCACACTCCCCTAGGGGCAGCCCTGGCTGTGTGCGAAGAGAGTTAGTGATTTAATTTGGGCTAGGTATGGGAATACTTTGTGTGTGCGTGCACACGCAAACCCTCCATCCCTGGAAAAACTGGGGCAATGTGTCTGATGTTACAAGCAGTGAAATTTCTTCCCTGCCTGTGTATCTTCTCTATTCTAGTAATTCCCAGCAGGTGTAGGCCATGCTCCAGTGCTAATCCTCCTTCCCCAGCTATGGCATTCTGTAACAGAGAGGCCTTGTTTGCAATTCCAGCCCAAAACCCCAACTGCAAGGAAGCCAGCAGTGCACATCAGTAATTTATTTATATTAATTCTATCACAGTCACTATTATTAAAATTATTTATTTTATATCCAGTAAAAAAATGGAAAACCAGGTTTTATTACATCTCAGTGTCCCCTCCCACACATGCTGCTAGACTTATAGAAGCTTGAGATGGAAAAGCTCTGTTGATTTATTAAATCATTCTCTTCCCTCCACAAGGACAAAACAGGGTTATTACCTACAGGACACTTCCTAAGGCTTTGTCCAGTCTAATTTTACACATCCCAAGCAATGGAGCTTTCACCTCTTCTCCTGGGACTCTTCCTAAGGCTAGTACTTCTTGCCATCAGTGTTTCCTGATATGCAGCCTTGGTTCCTTTCTAAATTCATCCCATCATTCCTAGCAACACCTCTTTGTTCCATCCTAAATAATTCCTCTGATTCTTTGGTGTTTACACCATACAAATTGCTAAGAGTCTATTGAGTTTTCCTTCCCTTGATTGCTGTTTAGCTAGATGTAATTCCCTCCAGGCCTTCTCTGACCTGCATCCAATTTGTCAATATTTCAGGGGCACTGTGATTCCCAGAATTCAGTGCAGTGTTCCTCGTTCGATCTTGCCACTGTGAGCCACAAAAACCACTGTCTCTTCCCTCCCTCATGATCTGATGCCAGAAGATCTATTGGGGGGTGGTGTCCACTCCCCACAGCCAGCCAGAGCAAAGGGCTGCATGGGTCCTACTTCCTACCTTGCCCTGTTGTGCTTACACTGCTCTCTTTGCAAGCTCTGTGGAGTGGCTTCTGGCATAAAGGTGAAGCACCTGTCACTCAATGACGTTATAGACTTGTCTGGGGGGGGTCTTATTTTTCCAGAGGCTCTACTGGCCAGCCAGTCTAACATATCCCAAGCTGCTCTTTGCCCCTTGTGCACAATGGGAGGAGTAGTCAACACTGGAGGACTGAAGAAGGCTGCAAAGTTCGCTGGCAAGATGAGGCTATAGGCAAGAAAGGGTGACTTGGTCCTGATCAGGCTGTGGGGAGAAGACAACAAGCAACTGCACCCATGGCAGCAAAGCAGGCTTAGTTTAATCATTACTCCCTGTTACTGTCCTAATCCTCCTTTGTCTTCGTGGAAATCCGAGTAGCTGCAAGGCGAGTGTGGGAACTGGACTGGCTAGTGGGATGGAATGATGAGGGAGATCTGCCTTAAGAAATGGGCCTCTCTGATAACTACTGGCACCGTATCCATTGTTAAGGTGCTATTCTGTTGCCCGTGCCCCCTGGCCTCCATGCAGTCACATTGGAGCCTTCCCTTGTTCCTGCAGCTGCATCTACTCCCACCCAGCCCTGCCATCCCAAGGGCATGTTTCACTGCCTACCCCCTGACAAGAGAGTGGCTGAACATCCCCTAGTGCTGGCCCCAGGGGGGAGCACACAGTGGGGATGAGATGTAACCTGCAGGATTTGGGTCAAAGGGGATTATTGCCTATGAGGAGCTGCTGGGATTTCTCTCCTTTTGAGGTTAATAAACCTTGGAGAGTTTGCCTGGTCTGTGTTCTTCCTTATTCTCCATGCTGCACAGTCACTGAACACAGTGGGAGTTATCCCCTGTTTGGGACAGGGGAAGGAGCAATCGAAATGTATGAGCACTCTGACCTTTTTTCTGATGAAACTGGATTACTAATTGGGATGAAAAATTGACCCAACACATGCTGCATAATGTTATGTAGGGGGTAAGTCTGAATGTTTCAGGAAGGGGAAATTCCCCGTGATGATATTTATTGACTGACTTCTAGTTACCCCTTAACTTTCTCTTTGTTACGATAAATAGATGGACTAATGGAGCTTAGTCAAAGGTTTTCTAATCCTTTGATCATTTTCCTCGCTCTTTCCTGAGCCCTCTCCAGTGATCAACATCCTTGAATTGTGGACCCAGATCTGGACACAGTGTTCCAGCAGCAGTCACATCTGTGCCAAATATAGAGGTAAAATAACCTTTCTACTCTAGCTTGATATTCCCCTGTTGATACGTCCCAGGATGGCATTAGCTCTCTTGGTCACAACATCAAATGGAGAGCTCACATTCAGCTGATTATCTACCACAACTCCCAAATCTTGTTCAATCACTGCTTCCCATGATAAAGCCCCCCTAACCTCTCAGTGTGGCCTGGATTCTTTGTTCCTAGTTTTATGCATGTACATTCAACTGTATTAAACATATTGTTTGCTTGCACCCAGACGCAAGAGGAGAAAATGAGAGGCAAAGGCTTGATGGAGGGGAGAGGGAGGATAAAATAAATAATGTGATGCAGTTCCTGGGCAACGCAACAAAGAGACTAGAGGATGGGGGAGTTTGCTTTATTCACACTGACAGGCGAGGAGATGCACTGAGAGAGAGGAAGCAGAGCCAGTGAGGGAGCGGAGGAGAAAGTCAGAGTTAGGAGAAACCCTGTACGCAGAAAGCTGTACATTGTGACAGGAGTCTTTAGCCCACCCACTCCCCTTCTTATGGTGTTATGCTCTTGCAAAGGTCCTTTGAATGACTAAGGCTCCAGGATGTCCTACTTTAGCTTGCTCTGGTGTTTCAGGCCCCACATCAGCACAACAGGCATTCTTGATCAGCGCAGACCTTGCAAACTTCCCAAAGCAAGAGAGCCTTTGAACAGAGGCCTGAGAGTGAGATCAGTGAACACTTGCATCTAAAAGCAGAGAACACTTGCCCCTGAGGTTGCAGGGAAGGAATTGCAACAGAGATTACACTCAATCCTCACACCACAGCCATGCCTGATTTCTACAGGGTCTGACCTCCGAGGATCCCAAAGCACTCTCCTGGCTTGACAGGCTACTGATCCACTTTGTAACTCAGAAAGACAGCCATTTCTGGGGCAAAGGCTGTTCCAGAGCCTACAGGAACATTACCCAACAGTGCAGGAAAAGGGAGAAGCCCACACACAATTGAAAATGAAATGTTATGGGCAGAATGTAATGAGCAGAATTGAAACTAGGCAAAAGATCATAGGGCCAGAGGGATATGGGGGCATGTTTAGGGTTGCCAGGTGTCCGGTTTTGAACCGGACAGTCCAGTATTTGAGCTTTCTGTTCGGGAAACAAATTGAGAAAATAGAAATGTCCGGTATTTTCTAAATAAGATGTAATGTAGATTGTGATGTAATGTCAAGTGTGTCCGGTATTTTTGTTGAAACCATCTGGCAACCCTACGCATGTTGGCAAGGAATGCTAGGAAGTGGGCCAGCTGTACAGAAGCTCCTTAGCTATCCTTGGCACCTCCCTGGAGCTAGTGCCTTGGAACTCCCCTCTGACTCTAAGGCTATGTCTACACTGCAGTTAAAAACCTGTGGCTGGCCTGTGCCAGATGAGAGCCGGAGGGGTGTGGGGGGTGGAGTAAGGGGCTGTTTAATTGAAGCGTGGAAGGCTGGGCTTGGCCTGCAGCCTGGGCCCTGAGTGGGAAAGTCTACACTTCTGTGAAACAGTGTTGCAGCCTGAGCCTCTTGAGTCTGAGTCAGCTGGCACGGGCAAAGCACAGCAACAGGTATCTACTGCAATGCAGCCCTTCTCTAGGGCTCAGTATGCAGCCAGGCTCTCACAGGAGCATTTAGAGCCAGGGAAAAGTCTGGTTTAAGGTTTTTGTCTGGACCTCTTGTTTGGCCTTCCGTTTGTCCAGATGGGTGTGTGCATTCTGGCTTTGCTGCGGGGCTACACTCATCAACAACAGGGAAATGGCAGCAACAGCTGCATTCTCACATCAAAAGGTAAGCCAATTGTTAGAGTATGCAAAGCATCGGGCTGCAGGAACTTAGCTGGGCGTTTGCGTTGCTCCCCAGCCCCCTCCACACGGCTGTCTTTCCCAACAAAATGCTCATAGAGCTCATTTACAAGTAAGTATTCCATGGCTGCTTTAGAGGGGAACAAAGCCCTATAAAAGGAACTCTTAGGGCTCTGTGTAGACCAGATGTAAGTGGATGAAATCTCTTTGACTTCAGTGGGGTTGCACCAGAAGTGAATTTGGCCCAGGCAGAGAGCATGAAAAAGTAAAGAATATTGTAGAAAGAAGGGGAAGTTGAGTCTGTATAATAATAAAGCTGCAGAACTCCAAGAAAGCATTAATTTTAAATCTGGGTTCAGGTGCAGCTCTCCCATACGTTTTCTGTGTGACCTTGAGCAAGGTACATTTTTCCCCCCTGTGCCTCTATTCCCCACCTGTGGGAGGGATGAGAGGGATAATACTTCCTTTCCCACTCTCCTTGTCCATTTAGGGCCCAATCCTGTGAACACTAAAGCCGGTGCTCAGTTTTGCGAACTCAATGGGATTACTTAAGCATGTGAAGACAAGCACATGTTTGCAGGATTGGGATCATAAACGCTAAACTCTTAATATGTATTTAGCTAGGTCCTGGTACAATGGGGCCTTGAGCTCAGTTGGAGCCTCTGGGCTTTATTGTAATAAAAATCCTTTTAAAAAAAACAGCACGCCCAGCAGTCCCTTCAGAAATCGATATGTACTTGCTTCAAGGGGAGCTGTGCGCACAGAAATGTGCTCAGGCCCCAGAGTTATTTTTCAAACTCGCCCAACTTTTCCCAAAACAACTCTAGAGGGAGTTCTCTGTTCACACCTCTCCTGTGGGAAATAACCCATGGTCTGAGCCAGCACTAGACCCAAGCTTGTATGCTCTGTAACCAACGTGTCCTAGATTCTGTAGCCAGCCCCCTGCATACTGTGGCAATCCCATGCAACAGATTGGTAGGGTTTGCCAGATACTTTCACAAAAAATACTGAACATGAAGGGAAAAAAATTGGTTGAGAAAAAAAAAAATTAGTAACGGCACCTTTAAAACTCCCCGCTGCCCCCGCCCCCACCAGACCCGGCAGGAGAGGAATGTCCCAAGCGGCCTTCCGTCTGAGAAAAACAAAATACCGGATATTTTATATATCCGGTATTTTCTGGGGTTTTTTTAACGGACAGAGGCCGCAAATACCGGACTGTCCAGGCCAATACTGGACACCTGGCAACCCTACAGATTGGGGAGATTCTGCTGCAGCTTGATACGTGTTTATATTGAAGTGAATGTAAAAATGATTATTACTCACAGCACGGAAGTCTCTCCCTTGTTTAATTAGCTATTAAACTTAATTAGTTTTACACTGCCCTGAAATGTTTAATTTTCAGCATGCTGCAGATTTTTGTACTGGCAAAGTATAAATCAATCCTAGATGTTCTCAGGTTGGAAGCGGGAGGTTTTGGCCTCTCGGCGGGGCATTTAGGACTGCAGGCTCCCAGGAAGACCAGGGGAGCGGTTGGATCATGCAGGATAAAGATAACAGCTAGGTATTTTTTGCTGAAATGATCCATTGATTGCAAAATGATCATTCGGACTGTCTGCAGCACGCGCTGCCCTGCTTTACACGCAGTACATGTTTGGCTGACTTTCTTTCCTCCCATAAGACCTGGAAATTGAATCGGTTTGAAACAAAGGCCTAAATGCTGGAGTAAGGAGTGGATTCCACAGCTGCAGAATTGCAGAATATAGAGCGCCTTGCAGAGAGTACACAGTGTCTTCTCTCAACATGACCCCAGAGCACAGGAGAGCACACAGGTAAACAAACAGGCCAGGTCTGTCATGCAAAGCAGTGTGGGATAGCTGGCCATCTAGTGCGGAAGGGGCAGTGTGTTCACATGAGCCCAGTATGTGATGAGCTTAATATGCTGTCAAAGTGGTTATAGATTAGGTGGGACCTGGCCAGTTAGCGCACTCTGAAGCCCGGCATGATGCATCAGGTGGATGGAGGTCATTTGATTGCTTACTGAGTCAAGTTAATGTGGATGAAACCTTCTATTTAGACATCTAAATAAAACACTAATGGGTTAGTTCATTAGTGCTGATGAGCACCTTTCCAGGGAGAAAAGCATTAGCATCAGGCACATAGGGATAGATGCTGCAGCGGCAGATATCTGTGGTCTGGGGAACAGAATGCTGGACTAGGAGACAGACCTCTTATTCCAAGCCCTGCATTGATCCCCTTGAGCTTTCTGTGCCTCTGATTCCCCATCTATAAAAGGGGACTATTGATACTTCCCCATGTAGCCAAAATGTAGTATTTGAGTGTTAGTATAAGAATAATAAGTATCATAATGGCAATAAGTCATATATAATGATTTGCTAATGAATTCTGTATGCTTTTGTTTGACCCTGCCAGCTACTCTTCATGATTAGACAGTGTTTGCTGTACGTACTTGCGTCTTGTTAGTGTTGCAAATTAAATTGTGCCTCTTGTCTGCATTGCAAACTAAGTTATATCTGATTCTTTTGGTCATGTCTTTAGTAACGATATAATCCTTTCTAAAATGCAAGCCTGTCTGAAACTCTCTGCAAAATTGTTCTCTGTAAATTGTTTGCTGTGAGTGGAGGATGTGTGCGTAGTTAAGGATAAGTGTGAAAGCCATCACAAATGCCCAGATGGTCAAAAAGAAGTGAGAATCTTGAAGACAACCAGGAAGCAGCATCCTTTGTGCTCCAGGCTAGAATTAAATTAGCAGAACTGAAGAACCTTGGAGACAGGCAGCCCCCTCCCCCCTCCAGAGTGAGAAGACAAACAAAAGATAAAGAGGAAGCCTAAGAATGACCCTCAGAGGATAACTGTGGAAAATTCTGAGATTAACACCATTTAAGGGTTAATGATTGCAGCATGTCATTGCAAAACCTATAGACTCAAATGGAAAACTTACAAGGATAAAAATGGAGTGCTTTTGCCCCGGCTCTCTAGGTTCAGTCCTATAAGTCTAGGAGCATCGAATTGCAATGGATGAGCCCAGCTCCTCACTCATGTTCAATATAACTGACCATTAGATTGACTTGAGCCACCACAGATAGGTTTATAAGAACATCTGCAGGACCTGTGTGTGTGTGTTGTGAATGCATATGCTGCTTTTCATGTTGCATTTTCAATAAACGCAGTAAATCGCCTTTGCCCCTGAAAACACCCACCTGTGCGAAGCCCTTTAAGGAAGAGAAGCAATTGTCAAATGCCGAATATTATTAGTATTGACCGTGGCTGGGAGCGAGCAAGAGGCAGACGGATACAGAGATGAATGATGTCAGAAAGAGAAGAGCAAGAAAAGTAAATGAGACAAACTGGTAAATAATTAATGGGTGCCACCGGCTTGGGGATTGTTCCACCTCATGTCATCGTTGTGGGTCTGTGTGTACAAGCAAAGGAGGGAGATAGAAAGAGGTTCCCTGGAGTGGGGCTGGGGAGGGTGGTTCTCTGGGCAGAATGCTAGCTACAAGCAGTTGTATGAGAGAATCATCAGCTGCCGGCCAAAGAGGAATCAGGGTGGGGCTGGAATGAGCCTTCCCAGGCTGGGTGTCACTCTCGTGCTGTCCCAAGGACTCATCCCCCACCCCACTGAGCCAGGTGCAGGATCTTAAGTGTGAGGAGTAGCGTGCTAGTAGATGCTGAGGTGTGCACTGCCTTTGAGTTACCAACAGCCAGCCACATCCTAGATGGGGTGTGTTTAGGTGCTAGCTCTGGTAAGGCTGGGCTGCAGGCTAAGCCTGTTCACGGTGAGCATGGAATCCCCAGAGGTTGCAGCTAGGGTTACCAGGTAGACCCAGCCAAAAAACCGGACACAATTGATCATGGGCGGGGAAGGACCGGCCGGGACTGGCCAGGAGGGGGTGGGGCAGGAAGCAGAGCTGGCCGGGGTCCAGGGGCCGCGGGACTAGCCGAGAGGAAAGGGGGCGGAAAACAGAGCTGGGGGCCGGGAAGCAGAGCTGGGGAGGGTCGGGGCCGGGGCTGGATGGGAGGAGGGGGGGGCCTGGAGGAAGGGGGGCGGGAAGCGGAGCTGGCGGCAGGGGGAAGGGTGCAGCCACTGACCGCAGCTGGAGTCCAAGGGGCTGCGCCCCCGGCAGGCACTACCTCGAGTTGCTAGTAGAAGCCGGGTGAGAGGAGGGGCTGGGAGCCGCTCCCCCCGCCTGGCTTCTGCACGCAGCGAGAGGCTCCCAGCTGGGAGTCCCAGTCTCGCCCCCCCGGCTTTTGCACATGACCACAGGGCTCCCAGCGCCAATCATGGCCCTGCCTCCCAGTCGCTCCCCCGGCCCCGCCAGGCTTCCGTCCGGCGCCCAGCCGGGAATTTAGAAAATACTGGACATTGTACATGTCCGGTATTTTCTGAATTTTTCTACTGGACAGACGGTGCAAATACTGGACTGTCCGGTAGAACACTGGACACCTGGCAACCCCTTGCAGCCAGCTTCCTGGATCTGGCTCTCTCTGCAGGAGTAAATAAGAACATCACCAAAGTGTGCAGCTCTGTTACCCTTTGTGTGCCTCCCTGGGATAGGATAAGGATTGTTAGCTCCATTTTACAGATGGGGACGAAGGCCTTTATCCAAGTCCACTGAAAGAGGGAGTGGCAGGGATGGGACTAAAACATAGGCCCTCCTGGTTACTAACACTGTGGTCAGTCCTTTGACCCACCCTTTGTGGAGGACTATTCCTCTTGTCTGTGCCAGGAGGGCACAAAAATAGCTTGGGCTCTTCCTGCTTGGCTTCTCTCTGCAGAGGTGTCAGGTTTTTCTAAGCTAGCACAGACACAACAGTGATGCTGGTCCTGGCACTGGGGTGGAAGACGACCACATAAGTACTGGTGGCCGTGATCTTTCCTCCCTCCTCTCCCACCAGAGCTGTAACTGGGGGGTTCCTTATGGTCAGGAGCCTGGCTTGCTCCTCCCAAATCCCACCCCACCCAGCTGGGCTGTGTGAAAGGCTCCCTCCCACTGCAGCCACCTCCGCTCTACTCTCCCTGGATGTACAGCTTCGCACACAGGGAAGAGCTCACCAGCTAGCAGAGAGCAGGGAATCTTCCTGCTGCCTCACCAGTCCCAACAGAGCTGAGGACAGAGCTGTTCTATGGTTCTCCCCTGTCAAGCTAAAACTCCATTAAAGTCAGGAGAGTGGTGGGAAGTTATTGCTGGTGGTTGGAATATGCTGGGGTACCATTTAGGTACTGCCCATAGGATGGTTTGGGGCAGCCACCTCAGACCCCATGCTTTGGGGGGCCCTGCAGTGGCCATCTCAACTGTCTTCTGGATGGGGCCTAGGGAGGCCCTGGGCATTACTTGGGAGCCTGGTGGTAGATGGCAGCAGGTGTTGCTCCAGCTCCTACTGCCACAGTGGGTGCAGGAGGGGAGGGAGACTGCCCCCTGTTGCCACCTCACACCAGCCCCCCCAGATAATCCACTAGTTTGCATCACTCAGGGGAGGGGCTTTGGGCAAGGGGGCAGTAAGAGGCAGGAGCAGAGCAGGGGTGGCACCTGTGGCCAGGGGGATTGCCCTGAGCCCTGCATCTCCTAGGGATGGCTCTGCTTCCAGGAGAAAGAAGGAGAATTGATGACCTGGCACAGCTGCCGGCATTTCTGCTGCTCACACCTAAGTTGATGGAGGGGAATTTGAAGAGCATATACTCAGTCCTGTAGTTACCCAGGGGGAGAAGGACTGGCCCAGTCTCTATTAACAACAAACAGAGCTGTCAGGGCAAAGCTAAAAAGGAGAGCCCTGGGCAATGCAGTCCATCCCTCACCTCAGACATGTGCATCCTTGTTCTGACAGCACATCTGCCTGATCTTAAATTCCCAAATGAGGAGGCATTTGTAGCCCCTTGCAGGCCCTTCCACAGCCTAATAGAACTGTCTTAGGAAGCTCTTCCCCTTGTTTTCAGACAACTAAATGTCTGTGTCGGGGATTATTTTTTTCACACGGATGTTTTATCTTGCACCCTTCCAAGTTGAGTCCCCGTGAATTAATGCCTCTGTTTCAGTTCTCTCAATGCCCCTTTGCTATCATTCCTCTGTACTCATTGGTGTCTGCCTTTCATCTGAAAGTAGCATCTGTAAATGTCCTTGATGCACTGCTTCTACCCTCCCTCAGCTCACTAACAGAGATGGGACCCAGTTTCAAATCACCTCCAGTTTGCTATTTATTTCCATTATCCTTCATTCAGGACTCCTTCGCCAGTCGTCAGTGCATGAGGTCACAGTGATCTTCAAAGTCCATTGAATGAATTCTGTGTAAGAACCAGGCTGAGTAGCTAGATGACCATGTGGGGGATCAAATTATAACATCCCAAAGTATTGCAGCATAATGATACCTACCTTTTATACTTAGAGCCCTGCAAAGCCGTTTTTGCAGATACACATTTTGTATCCATGAGGGCTCTACTTATATACAGCACTTTTCAATGCTAGACCTCACAGCATTCTACAAAAGGCGTTCAGATGCATCATCTCCATTTTACAGATGGGGAACTGAGGCAATGTGACTTGCCCAAAGTGACCCAGCAGGTCAGTGGCAGGGCTGGGAATAGCACTCAGGTCTTCTGAGTCCCAATCTAATGGCTTGCTCATTCTTGCCTGCGTGCACGAGGCCAGTCTCTGGTTTAACCATCTTTCTGATGTGTGTTACAAACCTGCAAAGATTACTATAAAGTGACTGTTCTTCTTTCGATGGATCCCCTTTTCCATCTTGGAGGGCAGGGATTTCTAGCAGTCCTTCACAATGCCATGGAGAGACAAGCGAAGGCATTGGCAGAGCTGTTCATAGGTGTTGGGGCCTGGGGTGCTACCACACCCACTGAATTGGTTTCCATTATATCCAGGGTTTACAGTTGTGGGTTAAGTGGCTGTCAGCACCTCCGTGTACAAATTGTTCCAGCGCCCCTGAATCTGTTTGTGCTAGGAGACCTGAGGTTTGGATTACCAAGCAATGCATCAGATCAATGGGAAAAGTTGGCGGGGAGAAACAGAGAGAAATCAGGACTGGAGTAAGCAGGGAGTGGTACAGATGGGAAGATTCCTGCTATATATATTGGACAAACTGGAAAGTCCCTACAGGAGAGACTCAATGGACACAAATCAGATGTCTGTAAAGGGAACATACAGAAATCTGTTGGAACACTTTAATCTATCTGGTCACACTTTAAATGATCTCCAAGTGGCTGTCTTGTTACAGACCAATTCTACAAGCCAAATACACAGGGAAGGGTTGGAATTACAATTCATCCACTAATTTAATTCTTACACCTATGGCCTCAATGGAGATAATGGATGGCTGGGACATTATCAACCAAACAAACAATGAAGGTGCCAACAGCTCTTTGTCTGTGTAGATTCTTGTGTTAGTACTCTACCTCTCTAATTGCTAGCCTATGACCCTTATCTGCTTCTTTTAACTATCCAGTTTTTCGGTTATAGATTACCAGTTTTGCCTGTTTAGTCTTCCCTTTGATATTTACATACCCTCTAGGGTGGCCAGGTGTCTGGTTTTCAACCGGACAGTCCAGTATTTGAGCTTTCTGTTCAGGAAACAAATTGAGAAAATATAAATGTCTGGTATTTTCTAAATAAGATGTAATGTAGATTGTGATGTAATGTCAAGTGTGTCCGGTATTTTTGTTGAAACCATCTGGCAACCCTAATACCCTCTGCTTCTTGTTTCCCGCCCCCTTCCATTTTTTTTTTCCTTCCCCCCCTCTTCCTTCTCCCCTATTTATTTTGGGTCTGGACATCCTAAACTCAAAACTCGGTCATCTGAAGAAGTGGGCTGTGCCCGCCGCAAAAGCTCATGACACCATATACATGTTTTGTTAGTCTATAAAGTGCTACCAGACTATTTGTGTGTTAGTCCTGTACAGACTAACTCAGCTACCCCCTGAAACTCCTACTCCTGTTCTTTCTCTAGCTCTGGCGAGCTGTACTCAGTCCTATCAGCTCTTTGCTTTCGTGAACACTTGACTATGAAAAGCAGGGAGTTTGGGTGCTACATTCCTGTTGAAATCAGCAGGTGCCCATATCTGGGGTAGACAAAATGGTTCCAGAGGCAACTAGTGCTTAAGTAGCAGAGAAAATTCTTACCATCCTAGGAACACCAATAAAAGATCAGCTTGGTGAAACAAGAACCCACTGAAGCTGAGCAAAGGAGAGTCCAGGTCCCTGAGACACAGCTGGGTTTGATTTAAGTGGAGTAAGGCTGATTGTCACAAAATAAGCTTTCCAACATTTGGTGCATTACCACCGCAAATCCCAGTCTCCGCACAAGCAAGGGGCACATTCTGATCTCTCTGCTTCCAGCTGCTCGTTGTAATTAAAAATCAACTTGCTTTTTTCACTTTGGTCACTCGATTTCATTTGTTGTTGTGACTAACCCTTGGGAAGCTGGCGGGGCTGGGGGAATTTGGCATGAGGTACAGAGAGGTGGAAGAGTAGGTTTTAGCAGACAAGATCAGAAGCTGGGTGGGGAGGGGGTATCCCTGTGTTGCTGTGGAAGGCTGGCCTGGCTCAGGAGGGTGGGTGGAGGTGATTACGGCCAGGTGAGTGAACACAGGAAATGGGGATGGGACACTTCACACTTGGCAGGGGAATTAGGCATCTGTTTGCTTGTTTGGGTAGGGAGGAGGGGTTAGGCAGCTGTGAGGACTGGACACAATTTGGCTGCTGGGTGTTTCTGGGGAGGGAGAGGTTGTCAGCTGGCATTTTCCAATAGTTAAAGAAGTAGCTGGTTTTACAGAGTCTGAATAAGTCCTGAACTCTTCCCTTCTCGTCCCCCCCAAACTGAAGTGTTGGTGAAAGGAGCTGGCTAGAGACTGAAGTCCCCTGTGTGTTCCCAGCAGGGGTTATGCACAGGCAGCAATGGTGCCTCTGCCCAGCTCTGGGAGACCCCTATCTGTAGGGGAAGAAGGGAACTAAGGCTATTGCCCACTTCTTCCTTGCCACCTTTGCTGATACCACAGGCAAAGGAGGGAGAGACCGTTAGCACCATGATATCAAAGCTTTTACGAAATAAGCAGGTAATTTAGGAACTGTACGGGGACCTCTCTCACGCAGCTGGTGGAACTGTACAGGCTAGTGATCACAGCAAGTAACTGGGAATGGTTTTGTAGATTTTATTCCCAACTCTACCACATTATTATCTTCATTATGGTAACACCTACAACAGTGGTTCTCAACCAGGGGTATGTGTACCCCTGGGGTATGCAGAGGTCTTCCAGGGTACATCAACTCATCTAGATATTTGCCTAATTGTACAACTGGCTAGCTAAATAGCACTAGCAATGTCAGTACAAACTAAAATTTTATACAACGACTTATTTATACTGCTCTATAAACCATACTCTGAAATGTTAGTGCAATATTTATATTCTATTTGATTATAATTAGATGGTAAAAATGAGGAAGCGAGCAATAGCATACTGTAACCCTTTGGTATTAGTGTCTGATTTTCTAAGCAAGTAGTTTGTAAGTGGTGTGAAACGTAGGGGTGCACAAGACAAATCAGGCTCCTGAAAGGGATACAATAGTCTGAAAAGGCTGAGCAGAGCCCTGGATGAGGCCTGCACCCCATTAATTTCTACAGCAGGGCCTGTGTAAGTGGCTTGAGGTCAGGGCTCTTACAATCTAAGTAGACAAGATGAAAGAGAGAGACCCATTTTTACTGCTGGGGAGCTAAGACACAGAATAGCAGTACTTTGCTCTGGGCTACACAAGAAGTGGGTGAGCTGAACTCAGATCTTCTGTGACCTAGCTCAGCATTTTAATCACACCACCAACCTTTCTAATAGCAATTCCTTTTGACTACTGATTTACTGTGACTGGAGGCAAGTCATGCTCTGTCTGTACCTCAACTTAATGTCTATCAATGGGGGTAGCACTGCCCTGCTGGGTGTGGCACTTACCTCAGTAGGGACTGTAAAGTGCTTTGCTATTCCTGGATAGAAAGCTCTATAGAAATTCAGTATTGCCAGTTTGGCAGAAGGGGAGCTTCATCTGCAGTCAATAGTTGTACCACACTAGAAAAGGGGTGGATTGAAACCAGTGCAGTTATACCGGTATCACTCCCACTGGGAACACTCAGGCCAACATGTGTGCCTTTTATGGCTTTCTGCCAAGAATGTACGGAGTTCCCCTTCCTCTTGACAGAGCAAAGGTGAGATTTCTTGTTGGGCTGTAATTAAGATGCTTGGCCTGTTAATAAATAGATAAGAGCAACACAGCTGCTGCCCACTAACTGGGAGGGAGAGTGACCTATCTCCAGGTTCCCATTGTGCTCAACTGCAGTTGATCACAAGACCACGCTAGTTGTTGTCAGGTAGGCTATGTCTACACTGGCAGCTTCTTGTGCAAGAACATCTTGTGCAAGAACATGTCCACACTGCCATGTGCGAGATGTGCTTTTGCGCAAGAGCTCCCATGGCAGTGTGGACGCTGTCTTGCACAAGAAAGCTCTGATGGCCATTTTAGCCATAGGGCTTTCTTGCGCAAGAAATCCCTGCCACAGTGTCCACACTGCCCTCTTGTACAAGAGCTCCTGTGCAAGAGGGCTTACACCTGTTAAAAAAGAGCGTAGCTCTTGCGCAAGAAACCCTCTCTTACCACGCCGTACTGTAAATTTCCTTGCGCAAGAGTGGGAGGGCAGTGTGGATGCTCTGCGGATTCTTGCACAAGAACAGCAATACTTGCACAAGAAGCCTTGAGTGTAGACATAGCTGTACAGTTTAATTCTGCAGACTGCAGAAATACATGGTGCTAGCCCCTTCTTGCCATTGTACAAGTGCTCAGGCCTTTGCATAAATTGCAGGCCTTGAAAACTGTCCAAGATGGGGGCCTGGCATAAATATCTGCAGGTAGTCAAAAAGAACAAGCAAAGGAGAAGTTTAAGAGTGACCTGGCCTCTGCAAGGTAAAGGCCATCTCAAAGGTTTGTCTGAGGTGGACTCTAATGTTCATGAAAGGAAAGGCCAATAGTTATGGACTAGAACCAGTCATAAGGCAAGTTTAACTCTGCTGATGCCCCTCAGTTCTGTTCTGTACTTCCCTGTGCACTCCCTTCCCCAATTTAATGTAGCTATTCACAACCCTAGTTCTATTTCCCTGCTAGGTTCCAGTTAATTTAGACCCTGGCAATGTGTGTGAGTAGGCCCAATTGCTTTATGCTGTGTGCATGCCTTTGCACTTGTCTACACTATGCATAATCTGCTGTCACCTAGCTCGGTCGGGACCTTGAGCTTGAGGTCCTCAGTATTCTCTAGCCTTGCCCAACCTAATTAATTTTGTGTCCTCTGCAAATGTTGCCCCTTCACTTTTTTTGAGCAACGAGTAGACCTGTGGCACCTTAGAGACTAACAAAAATATACATATAGGCTACGTCTACGCTGCAGGCATCTTGCACAAGAACTGTTTTGCACAAGAGCGCATCCACACTGCCATGTGCTTTTGTGCAAGAGATGTGCTTTTGTGCAAGAGCATCTATGGCAGTGTGGACGCTCTCTTGCGCAAGAATGCTCTGATGGCCATTTTAGCCATAGGGCTTTCTTGCGCAAGAAATTCATGTTGCCTGTCTACACTGCCTTCTTGTGGAAGAGCTCTTGCGCAAGAGGGCTTATTCCTCGTGGGGAGAGGAATAACTCTTCCGGAAGAAGCCCTGTTTTCCGATGCTGTACTATAAATTACTTGCACAAGAATGCGCGTGCAGTGTAGAGGCTCTGCAAGTTTTTGCGCAAGAACAGTTGTTCTTGAGCAAAAAAGCCTGCAGTGTAGACATAGCCATATAGAATCATGAGCTTTCCTCATTTGAGGTACTACTCGTTTTTTAAAGTTACAGACTAACACAGCAACCCCCCTGAGACCTTTTTTGAGATAAATATATTTTAAAAACTTAAACAACAATGGTCCTGTGGCACCTTAGAGACTAATTTTGGTTAGTCTCTAAGGTGCTACAGGACCATTGTTGTTTTTTTATTTTTTTTTAGTTCCAGACTTACACAGCTACTCCTCTGAGACTGATAAATATATTGTTATGCTTATAGGGGAGAATTGCTGCCAGCAGGGATCCCAAGACCCATTCATAGGCCTCATTAAAACAATGCCAAGTATTTTTTCAGCTTCCACAGAAGCAGCAGCAAAGTCCTTTCATGTATGTGATGGATAGGAGGAGAGCTGGCCAGCACTTGTTAAGTAAAGGGTTAAACTCAGGTAGCTAGCAGGGGGGTTGGCAGGAGGCCAGAAGAACCAATGGGATACAGTGCTGAAATTTGAATTGTATACAGATACCTGGTCTGCTCTTTTTTGTGTGTGTCTTCTCAGTTAAGGGCTGGAGGGAGCAACAGACAGTAATCAGAATTACCATCCCTACAAGGAATATTGGGCATAGGAGTGGACTGGCCTGAGAAGGAACTGTGAGTAATAAGGGGAGAAAAAGTATATTTAGTCATGATCAAGGTATTTATCTTTGTTTTGGTTGTTTGGTTAAATTTCTCTGTGCAAAATCCATGTGCTGTCTTACTCCCTCCCCCATTTACTAGCTCAGCTGTACCTAGAAAGACTATGTACTCTGTGTTTTTAATTTGTTTTTCTCAGTTCTGTAACACCTAGCAACCAAGTGTGCTTTATTAAGTATATCTTTTTTGTTAATACCCTTTTTAAAGCAATGATTTGACTTGTGTCCTGGAAGGTAACCGGTCTGTGTGTATATGCCTGCTAGCCTGAAAGCTCTGCTATCAGAGAAACAGTTTGTTTTCTGTGGGGTTTTTTCCCCAAGCTCTCTTATGGCAAAAGAGCTTGGGGTTCTCCTGGGTGAAGGAATTCAACTGTTTCTTCCTGTTTTTCAGGGTTTAAATCCCTTGATGTTGGCAGCTACCTCCCAAAGTCACTGAATCTGTGACTCTGGGGAGTTTTTGTAAGCAGAGCCTATAGAGGCAAGGTATTTAAAGTCTCTTGTGGGCCCCCATCTTCTGCACTTGGAATGCCAGAGTAGAGAACAGCCCTGACAATGTATTAAATACAACTGGAGGCTTTGGGGGTACCACTTTGGGCCCTAGACTGCATGGCAAGTCAGAGCTAAGTTCATGGCCTGAGGGATGGCCCTGGTTGAAAATGCAGGGACTAGAATATTGGTTGCAGGCTGCGAGCCTTGATGAAGGCCAAATGTTGGGAGAAGCTGAGATGAACATGTTCCTGAGAGGAAGCAGGCAGACAAGGCTTCTTGGGCACAGAGCTAGTTGGAGGGTTAGATTTGGGGATTTCTGAGCAATGAAATTGTCTGTTGTTGCTGTTTGATTCCACTTAGTTCAGGGAAACAGGACTTTGTGTATCTATTTTTGTAACTAAGACTATACCTAAGGGGTCTATTGGCCCCTTACTAAAACTCAGTGAGGGGGTGGGGTTTGGTTGGTTAGCTCGGAGCATCAGAAGGAAGGGGAAGGGTTTTTGAGAAATTAGGATCCTGAGACTGACAGGCCCCAGCAACAATGGGAAGAGGCTAATGCGCCAGGACAGCCTGATTGACAGAGTGGGCAGGCCAATGAGAGAGTGAGGAGACTGGGGAGAGTCCTGTAATCCCTGCTCTGTGGTTGAATTGGGTTTTGCCTGGGTCACACAGAGTGGTGCCATGCTAAGGAGAGAGCAGGGCCCTGAGCTGATTTGGGGAGGAATCATGGCAGCCAGAGACCCAGCCCAGCAGCTAATCCATGCTGAGAGCAGGGCTGTAGCCATGGAGCCAGAGGAGCAGCCCAGGAGCTGGAGGCAGCGCAGCAGAGAGTGGAGCTGGGGCTGGAGCTGGGGCTGAAGCTGGGAGCGGTGAGCATCAGGGAGGACCCTGGGTTGAGGTCCAGCACAGGGGGGACTCTATCAGCCATGCTTTACTTATATAAGAATTAGGAACACTATTCCTGTCCGTTAATTTCTAAATTATTAAATGCAAAAAACCCAGGAGTTTTCAGGTGCCTAAGTAGCCTCTGGAATGGAATAATGGTTAAAACTGTCCCCCCCCCATCTGAAATGGCATCCCTGCCGCTTGGGCCAGCAATATTTAAATACTGAAGCTTTGCAACACCCTATTATTAAATGTTAGCCACAAAATTGGCCATAAATTCCTACCCTTTATTTTCAATCTCTTATTTTCCTCATCCAGGATCATCTCAACTGTCTACTTTATCTTCTTAATAACTACACGTTATGAACTCTCTCAGAAGCTTTCAGACAAATCCAAGTCAACTCTATCTGCCAGTTCTCCTTTAGCGGCTTGCTAATCAAATTCTGGCTCCGCACACTGATTCATCAGTGGGCTCAAAGCTCTCAGGGCTGCTCTCCCAGGCTGCCCTGGCTCTATGAAGGAAAAATACTTGTTGTGCACGGATCTTCCTGTAGAAAAAAAAATCAGACACACGTACTGAGTGATCAGACAGAGGCAGATGAAAGGTCAGAGGCGGACAGCTGAAGATGCTTCATGGAGCTTTTTGGAAACAAAGATAATTACTTGGATTTGGAGATCAGTAGGAAGGTAGTAAAGGGAGATGGAGGATGGGAGTAATGTAGTTTTCTCTCCTGAAGAGACAGTTGTATTAAAGCCCTAGAGTTTAATTATTTCAGCAGCTGAAGAGGGAGAGGTATTACTGCATGGGCATGTACCAGCACATGCTGGAGTGTGTTTCACATTCATTTGTAATCAGACATGGGGAGCAGCTGCTTTGGAGTAAATCCTTTTGTTCATTGGCATCTTTATAATTTCTCCGTAGTATCTGTATGTAGTCACAGATGGGCTCCTGCATCTTGGTGAAATGCAGCCAAATGTTGCATCTGTACACCAGATGTGCTTTGATAAACCCATCCCTCAAACCGACTGGCACTGGCTGAGAGGTCATATGGCTTGTGTCCTATGCACATGGTCCTGGCTTTAAGTGCTCAGGTCAGTCCCTAAGGCTGGGCGCTGCATGTTCAGTCAATGTGGAATTCACTCCTTGCTGCTGAATTCCAGCTGACATGTAAAAGTGTCTCAGATCTCTTGCTTGTGAGAAAAGATTAAAAATGGGAATTGTGTGGAACATGGGGCCTCAGGCAGCCTAGTCCAGTAGCTCTGAATGGTGCCAACTGTGCTATTCGTTAGAGTTAATTCTGAAATCTGATGAACATTTGTGTGAGAACAACGTAAAGCTGAATTCAGTAACAAAATAAACAACACGGGAGCGATTGTATTGACGGGGTTATTCATGTTCAGCTCTTATTCAGGAAAAACTTATATTTGTAAGATGTGCCTGAATCTGCCACTGAAGAGTTCTACGAAAACTAGGGATGCACACTAGGGCTATGGCTACGGCTACACTGTAGCCTTCTTCTGGAAAAGCTTATGTAAATGAAGCGTGGCGTGGAATATCGCGTGCTTCATTTGCATAATTAATTAGCAGCTGCTTTTGCGCAAAAAGGAGCTGTGCAAAACCCCCCCCCCTCTTGCGCACGAGCCGTTTTTCCTCATTTTTTCAGGAAGAACGGCTCTTGCGCAAGAGGGGGGTTTTGCGCAAAAAGGAGCTGTCTACACAGCTCCTTTTTGCGCAAAAGCGGCCCCTAATTAATTATGCAAATGAAGCACGCAATATTCCACGCCGCATTTCATTTGCATTAGCTTTTCTGGAAGAAGGCTACAGTGTAGCCGTAGCCTAAGGTTTTCCACCAAGGGGAAAAAGCTGGGATCCTATTAGGTGATTCATAACAGGCAACGTGGGCAGGATAGCTAAAGGAAATGAGGTTCTGCTGACACAGTAAAGTATGATGAAGATATAACTTCTACATTCATAGCCACCCCTTCTAATTGCTCTAGTTTACTATAAAGGATCTGTGTCAGATGAGGACTGACAGACTGAGCAGGATGATAGGTTTGACTCTTTCCAGCCCTGGACTGTGCATGGTTGGATGACAGAAATGTAGTAAGTGCTGCTCTCAGGCCAGGGGAAACAGCCATAAGGAATGTCACTTGTGAGCTCTGGTGCCAGCTTGGCCTTTGGGGATCTCTCCTCTGCTTGGACTGGCAGTAGAAAAGCAGACTGTGAAGGGCAACTTGTACCATGTGATTGGTCTGCTCCCCATTTAAAAGGGTTTAATTCCCCTAAAACATTTTATCAGCAAGAGCACTTGATTGCAAACCAGCAGCAGTGGCAAGCCCCTTCCCCACCCCCAACACCCCATCTAGCTGCACCTCCCTTGATTCCCTACTTCACCCTTCAGCTTTTTCCCCCATGATCTTTAGAATGTGGCCATCAATGTCAGTCTTCGCTGCAGCATGGGGTATCATTTTTTCATTTGGCACAGTGTGGTGACTTAACCATGTTTTCTCCCTTCCTTCTGCATGCCAGTGCTCACTCTCAAATCAGGAGTGATCCAAGAGCACTGCTTTTCTCTCTGCAGAGTGCAAGATAGCCCCCTGGCACAGATCCCTACAACACACTGGGATTTTTGTAGGATCTACAGCAAATTCCTATATTTGGACTCCCCAGCGATGGGATTTAAGACCAGGTGAATCAGCAGCAGGGTACAGTGGTCAGCAAACAGGCCCACATTTGTGCTCATGGCAACTCAACACTGTCATCTTTAATTCCAGCACAGCTTTTTAAGAGAAGTTGTTACTGAGTCCAGTGTCAGGCCCCAGGCACAGGAGATAGAGGGAGGCAGGGATGGGAGTCCTTGAGAAGAGAGAACTGGTGACAGACTCCAAAAAAGCTGACAGTATTTTATTGAATGTAAAATGTAAGAGTTCAGATTGTCATCCACCCCCTGCGTGTCTCTTCTAGCCAGCATGTGGGAACAATGTTTTAACATTCACAGTGACAGCTCCAGCAAAATCAGAACACACAGTCAGTCCCAAACTTCCCTTCCCAGCAGGGGCATACAGATTGCTCTAAGTTGCATGTGTCAGGGTCAGGGTCAGGGTCAGGGTGGCCTGTCCATATAGGCGAACTAGGCGGTCGCCTAAGGTGCCAAGTTAAATGGGGCGCCAAATGATGGCGCAATATCATTGAGGGGTTTGGCGGTGGGGGCGCTGATTGCATGATTCGCCTAGGGCGCCAGTTGCTGGCAGCTAGTCTAGGACCGCCCCTGGTCAGGGTGAAAGCCAAGCTTCGGACATACACATCTAGTTAATCTCATCTCAGACTGAGAAGCACCTGTTACTAAATAGCATCTGATCCTGTTGTCCTCCAGATCTAAAACACATCTTGGAATGTTCATGATTCAGGGAAAGAACTAGCCGCACAGAATCCATGCAGCTCTTATAAATGACCACACCCCAACAAGTGTCAAAGAACATGCTATCCTGTGGCTACTCCCTGCATCCTTTCCATGCTCCCCATTTTGGGCCTTTTGTGGGCATCACAATTCATCCAGCACATTAAACTCAGTTAAGATCCCTTCCCCTCAAATGAACTGAGCCCTGATGAAATGTGTCCGATTGGTAGACCTTCACACTAGCATCTAATTTAGCCCAAGGCTTAGAGAAACAACATGGGCAGCAACAACGTACATTTGCCCTTGTCCTAACAATCTGGCTCAGGTCTCAGATACATGTCAGCTATTTGAGGTGGAAAGGTGCGCTATGCTAATGGCTCAAATCAAGGCCTGATCTCCTGGCTCAGACTGCTGATAAAAGGGAAGACTGAAGCCAGCCATGGTGCTGTTTTGTAGGGTATAAATATTTTCCCCCTAGAACTGAACTAGGAGTGTTCTTCTTGACCTCTCCTCCCCAAACCCTGTAAACTGGACAGTAATAATCTGGTGGTAATTTTTTTTTTTTTTTTTAAACAAACCCATTGGTGTGATCTCTGGTTACAAACTTTCAGTAATTCCTTGAGCAGGGATCAGACTGGAAGCCGCAATCTAGCGGTGGATAGCTTTATATCCCTGTCCCACACCGAAAAACTCCTTTTTTGATAGACACCTGTGGGAGTTGAGGATGAAGGCCCCAGATGATTTTTTTTTTTTTTCCTGATTCCACCTATTCCAACCAAATGCTCCGTGAACTCTGCTGAATTTCCATCTTCATTTCCTGTGAGTACAGGAAGTCATAGTCTCCCAGCATATGAACAAACCTACCCAGCTTATGCAACTAAATATGGTGATTATGTCCCATGGTGCCTAGTAAAGTCAGATCTGTGTACAAAGGCACATCTGAAAGATGGCACTGCCTGAATGCACCTTGGTGTGGCTGGTGACCAGGGGCACACTGAGTGCCAACCACTCTGAGCTTGGGATGCTATGAGGAAGGCAGAATGCACAAAAGGGACATGCCACGCAAACCAGCACGTTCATTAAATCATCTGATCGAGAACAGGATGATAGGAAAGAGGGGCCTGTTGCTCCAAAAGTCAGGAGCTCCAGCATTCAACTGTCCTCCTAGGAGTCTCAGGAGGCGGTGATGTTGGCAGCACTGGAGGGGATAGTCTGAGAGTTGAGTGCTACACTGCGGAAGGATCCAGCAGGAGCAAGGTATCCGGCAGCAATGTTCATAATCTTGGCAATGAGCTCCAGCTGCCCATCCCCTGGGTCATCTGTTGACCAGGGGAATGATCTGAAAGCCCATTACCTCTTCTCCATCTTCTGCATCTGTAGACTGAGTGAGGTGAAGCTGGCCAGGAGGTCAGTGACCTCATCTACCTGCCGGAGATAGTACAAATTGTTATCACAGGACAAGCAGGGACTGAAAAGGAAGACAGAATAATGCTGGCTGTATTGCTTCCTTGCCTGGAAGCACCCATCTGCGTAGATGAGTGGTGAAATTTAGTCTTCTCAGCCCATCTGATTTCTGACCTCTCTGTTGAGGCTGCCGTTAAGGGTACCATGAATCTTTCCATCATTACTTCTGGGCTCTAATATGGACCAGTGACATGGAGAGGAATGTGCCTGTATCGTGTTCCCAGTCTTGAATGTTACCCTACTAAAACTGTCTATTTCCTCTTAGATGTATGTGTGAAGCCAACAATGCAATATAGGAGTCACTGTGGCTGCCTCTCACCTGCTCTTTAGTACTGGTCATCTGTAACCTGGAGCAAAGATCATCCAGCTGCTCCCGCTGCTCATGCTGTCCAAGGTGCTCCAGGTATTCCCGCAACATCTGGATAATCTGAAAGAGGCAGCACAGTGAGATGCATGCACAGGAGAGCTGTAATCAGGGCAGGACACTTGTGGCACAAGGACAGAGGGGCACCTGCAGCAGACAGGCAGGCTATTAGCCGTCCTGCCACAAGCACTTCTGAGGTCTGGGGGTAGGCATCCCCACAGGAGATCAGCGCTAAGCTCCAAGCTAAGCTGCACAGTGCCATTTCTATAAGCACAGTCCAGTGCGTCACCAGAAGGTAAGCTGCATATTACCCAGATGCTGAGCTTTTCTAAACAGGCTGGCCATTCAATCCATGGCTATTACAACATAGTGGTGAGACAGAACCAAAATCCCTAGGAGGTTCCCTGGGTAAGAAATTTTTGCTGCTTTCTCCCAGATCTCCTCCTTTTCCTCTCCTCTGATGACCGAGTTGTGAACCTGGACAAATGGGGGTTCAGGGCCTGCCTACCAATGCTCCAGGAAAGTGCACTATTGTTCCTATTAAACAGCTAGCCTCACCTAATACTTGCACTGGGAGAACATAAGGGATTTCTAAGAGGTCCCTCCTACAGCCAGATATCTCCATTTCTTAGTTTTCACTAGCTGCCATTTAGTGCATTCTAGGGCCCACAAGCCATGGAGAGATCCTGCAACAATTCTAAGAGGTATCGAGGGAGATGCTCTCCAGAGGCAGGGAGAGGTGGATTGTCAGAGCATGGGAGGGAGAAGATCAGAAGCCCGGGAATTATCAGCATGCTGGAGTGACTAAGGTACTCAAGCGAAGCACTTGAGGTAGTTACTAAGCCCCACTTGTCCCACAGAGTGCACCGAAGAAAGCCAGTGCTTGGAGTGCTGATGCACACAGTATCAGAGAGCACAAATGCTTCTCACCTGCTTCACTTCAAGGCGCACAGCCTCCAGGCTCTGAGAGAGCCCTTCTTGCAGGATGTTCAGCTTGGACTTGGCGAGGTGCAGAGGGGTCCGTCCAGCTCGATCCAGGGCATCAACTCTGGCTCCTGAAAGGTGCACATGTATGGGGAGAGAGAGGGTGCTTTAAAAGAGTGGTATCCCTGGGAGAAGGTCAAAGAGATGGAGGTAGCTTTATAAATTGTAAAGAGGAAGCATTACCTCCACGCAGCAGCAGGGTGATGACGGGAACATGGTTTGTGCAGGCAGCTGGGAAGGGAAAACACGAGACACACTACTCAGAGCAGAGCTACAGTCCAGGGAAGGGGATCCTATCAAATACTAAGCCTGCTGGGCACAACAGCACAGGCAATTCTCTATAAGGGGGTAAGGCAGCACTCCCCCTTTGAAGCCTGCTCAATGATCAGGCTTTACAGGGTCTGCCAGCATGCTGGATAGTCTCTGAAACAGGCCAGCAGGAGGAGGGAGATGCACTTCCCTCAGCTCTGACCCTGAAGCTTTCAATTAAAGAACAAAGCTGATGGAAGCCAAAGAGTCCAGCACAGGGATTTATTGCCACAATACAGAGGAGGAAAGAAAGGAAGAAAACTAACAGGGTTCTTCACAACTCTGGGCACAAAGATCATCAGGTTACAGAAGCTCTCATTTCAAGCTCCTGACACTTACCCAAGTGTAATGCAGTGTTCCCCAGTCCATCTCTCTGGTTTGGGTCTGCCCCATGATCCAAAAGCAACTGCACTAGAAACAAAGAAATGGACTCATTTCAGTCTCTTCCCTGTGCCCAGCAGGTCTGAGGCTAGGTCTACACTATGAGCCTCTTGTGGAAGAGCAAATACAAATGGAGCCCTCATTTGCATATGTGCTCTCATTTGCATTTCCTCTTTCCCTTTTGCACAAGAGTCTTTTGCGCAAAAAAGAGCTGTGTAGATGGCTCCTTTTTGTGCAAAAACCCCCTTTTGGGCAAAAAGGAGCCATCTACACAGCGTTTTTTTTGTGTGCAAAAACCTCTTGCACAAAAGGGATCTGAGGAGAAAATGCAAGTGAGAGTGCGACATATGCAAATGAGTATGTTGGATAGTCTCTGAAACAGACCAGCAGGAGGAGGGAAATTTGCATTTCCTCTTGTGGAAGAGGCTCCTAGCGTAGACAGAGTGTGAGAGGGAAGAGTCAGCCTTCCCCACACTGAGCCGTACAGGTGATCTTCAGAGGCAGCACATGCCTATGCTAGAGACTAAAGGGGAAACACTGCTTTTAGGCAGGTACATAAAGAAATACATAGATTCCTTCAAAACCCCTCCCACAAGGAAGTCAGGTCATGGAACAGTTCCTTCCCACTCACCGATTCGATCATTGCCATTGCAGGAGGCAAAGTGCAGGGCCGTACGGCCTTTGTCATCTGCAGCACAGGGGTCAACCCCATCTTCTAAGAGTTGCTGCACTGACATCGCCGAGAAGGAGAAAAGGAGAGACAGTGTTAATCGGGAGGGAAAGCTGATCAGTAGGGTAGCTATGAGACATGCAACCAGATGAGTGCTAGAGCATAGATATGGGAATGAGACTGATGATGGAAAAGGCTCCCCTTTTCCTATCCATCCAATTATCTCTTCAATGCTAATGGAAGGGTGACCCTTGTGCAACTTAGACTGCCTCTGTTCCTCAGCTGAGAAGGAAATATTTCTTTATGTGGAGAAGGAGTAATGAGCATGACGTGCAGCCATGGGATATTATTGAAGCAATCAGAATCTTAGATTGCAAGGTCCAAAGGGACCACTGTGGTCATTTATTCTGATCTCCTGTATAACACAGGCTATAGGGTATATTTAAAAAAAAAATCAACCCTCAATTTAAAAATAGTTAGTGATGGAAAATCCACCATGAGCCGAGGTAAACTGTTCCAGTGGTTAAACTGTTTTTGGGCAAGGATCATCTTTTTGTTCTCTGTTTGTATAGCACCTAGCACCATGGGATCCTAGCCTGTGACTGGAATAGTTAGGTGATAAGATCATACAAATAACCATAGCAGAGGCAGGAACAGAATCTGTGTTGCCTGAGTCTTGGTCCCCTCTCTGGTATGCCATTCTGGTTCATAACAGACTGTTTGTGCAACATCATTTGTCTTTCTTCCAAAAAGAACTTTGCTCTCCTGTCACTCTCCACAGGACATGCTACTATTGTTGATACCGTGTCAGAAGTCTCTATCAAATATATTTTTTAAAAGTTGGAATAAAAAAAAGCTAGTCTAGCTTAAGACACTCTGCAACAACTGACACTATGACCTGGAGAGGGTGTAAATGCTAGATGGGGCATAGTGTGAATTTTACATCCAGCCTGGCTCTACCAGGAGAATGAAACATGGGAGCTAAACTAATTCTGCATGTGCAATGTCAGAACTGCAGATTCTAAAAACTAATTGCATTTATCTTCTACAAAGCCTATTGCTTCCAGGAAAAAGTTCTGAATAGACCTGGCTGGTGCAGTCTCACCTGTTTCTAAATCGTTAGCATTGGCAGATTTTCTCAGTCTTTTCAGAGCTGCAGAAAAGAGAAAGGGTTACGGCAAAGAGCACAGAGAACTAGGGTAGTTCCATTATTAGAACACTCTAAAAAAGTCAAGTCCCAAATTCAGGAGTTAAATCACACTGGAAGGATTGACTTATCCCTAGAGGAAAGGATGTATAAGATCAAAGCCCCACAAAGAAGGAGACCTCATATTTTTCTTCTAAAAGGCAGTTGCTTGCCTCTCCTGCCAGACAGCACACCCCAAGGAAGCCTCTTTGTAGCTCAAATCTGAAAGTGAACATGAGCCTTTTCCCACGTCCCCCATGTAGCTAATCTTAGATTCAATCTTCTCCTCTCTATTCCACCACCAAAGGATGTATGCATGGCAACAAAACATCTTTACTGGCATGGTACTGATGGTAGGTTCTACAAGGACTTCCGACTAACTTGGCTATGTGTCTGTACTCGGTTATTCATCTCGTATCCCATTGCCAGTATTATTTCCATGGCAGGTTGTTGCACAGTGTCATACTATTCCTGCCATTCTTTTTCCTTCCCAAAGCTTTTCAGTGTTTCTTCCTCCTATATTAATGGAAAGTATTGCACTCCTTTGCATTCTTAGCACAGTGGGAAATGTCTCTGCATGGGGTTGACTGGCAGCAACTGAGCAACCTGTATTTCTCTTTGATGGTTGCCATCTTGTGCACCAGTATAAGTCTCTAACCCAGTGGTCTCCAACCTTTTGAATTTAAGTGCAATCCAGGAGCTACCTCAAACCCAAACACTCTTGCCCCGCCTCCTTTGTGCCCCTTCTCCATTGCCCGACCCCCACTCACTCCGTCCTCCCTCCCCTATCCTCACTCATATTTATCAGGCTGGGGGCAAAGGGTTGGGGTGGGGATGCAGACACTGATCTTGGGCTAAAAGGATTTGGAGTGGGAGAGGCTCTGAGTTAAGCCTAGGGCAAGGAGTTGAAGTGCAGGAGAGGGTTCATGGTGCAGGCTCTGAGAGGGAGTTTGGATGCAGGGGGACTCAGGGCTAGGGGAGGGGTTTGGGTTGCAGGAGGGGAGTCAGGACTGGGCCAGGGTTCGGAATGCTGGCTCCAGCTGGGCACCGCTTACCACAGCTGGCTTCTGGGTGGTGGTGCAGGAAGCTAAGGCAGGCTCACCCCATCTTGGCCCTGTACCACTCCGGAAAGCAGCCAGCAAACTCTCTCCATCCCTGCCCCACCTCTGCTCTGTGGAGATGGGCTACTGGGTGAGAGGAGGGGCACCCCTACATTAGCACCCTCCTCCTCTTCTGTGCCCTGCACAGCAAGCATGAAGCTCCCAGGGGTGCGGACACCCACAAGGCAGAGGGCAGGAGCAGCAGGCAGTGCTGAGAGGGGCAGATGAAGCGCCAGAACTTGATAGCTTACTTGCCAAACCTGTCAGGATCACCTGTCAGAGGTTCCAAGATCTACCAGTAGATCCAGTTCTAGTGGTTGGTGACCACTGCTCTAACCCATATGGTTGCAAAGGGCACACTGCAAATGAAATGTACACCAGTACATCTGCCAAATCCTACAGCCAGCTTGACCTAGCAGCTTGGCAGGGTTTTAGCTCTCTCAAGACTTGTGATATTACTTAGGTTACAATGTATAAAAGCTTTAGAGAGGTAGCTGAGTTATTCTGTACCAGGAAAAACTTAAAAAACAACAAATAGTCTAGTAGCACCTTAAGGACTAACAAACCAGTAGATGATATCATGAGCTTTTGTGGGCACAACCCACTTCTTCATCTGTCATCTGAAGAAGTGGGCTGTGCCCGCCAAAGCTCATGATACCACCTACGTGTTTTGTTAGTTTTTAAGGTGCTACTATATTGTTTGTTACAATGTATGTTGTTTATTTCATTGCTCATTAATTACGTTTAGAGCTGCTGGATTGACTGTGAATGGGCTCTCATTTTAACGTGTTAAAGGGCAGAGCTGGGGCTGGTGGCAAAACAATAAATCGTGGATTCTCCTCCAATCAGACGTTTGCTCTCCAGAAGGACAGGGGGCCCCAGGCTCAGGTTGGAGCAGAGTCCTTGATTGCATTTCCGGCTCCCCTGTCGCAGCAGGACCCAGCACATCCCCTCCAGCCGAGGGCAGGTCACAGAGTGGGGCCTCCGCCTTCTCCCCTGGCCAGCCCGGGCCCGGGAAAGGCCCAGTCTCCCCGCCCCGCGCGCCCCTCACCGTGGAGCTCTTTGCCCGCGGGCCCCAGAGCGCTGTGCAGCCGGGCGGACCTGCGATGGCGGCGGGCGGGGATCTTGCCCGCCGCTGGGTCCCGCTGCCACCGGACGTGCAAGTAGCCGAGCGAGGCGGGGGCCGGGGCCTCGGGGGGGCCCCGCAGCGCGGCCCCGGCAGCGCGAACCCGCTCCCCGGGGGCCTCGGCTCCTTGTCCGCCCCGGGCCCGCCAGCGCCGCCGCCGCCGCCGTCCATTCCCGCCGCCCCCGCGCGGCCTCCCAGCTTCCGAGCGCCGGGCCCGGACGCGCTGACAGGGGGCGGGCCGAACCCAGTAACCATGGTAACGAGGGCGGGCCTGCCAGAGGCGGGACTAATCTCCCCAGTCACAGACTCCAGCACCAGGCCACCAATCACAACCGGGAGGGGATACATGAACGACAGGCAAGGGCCTCGTCCAAATAGAGGAGAGTTGCCACGCAGCAGCCAATCGCAGACAGCCTGAGGATGACAGGCATTTATTTCACCCAATGAAAGAACCGGCCAATCCGAGCCAACGGTCTCTCAGAGAAGTGGGGCTGTCGGAGAAGTAAATGAGGTTTGATCGGAGTTCAGAGAGAGGACGGGCGGGGGCGGGCAACTCCCCCAACAGTCACTGCCCCCCCCGCCCGGTCACCCCAACATGCCCTGTCACCTCAGCTACACCCGCCCGCCACATCACCTGCACGTCTCCGTCGCCCCCCGCTACACCCGCCCACCCCGTCACCCAAACATGCCCCGTCACTCCCGGCTACACCCTCCCGCCCCAACACCCCAGCTACACCCGCTCATCACCCCAACATGTCCCGTCACTCCAGCTACACCCACCTGCCCGTCACTCCAATCTGGACCGTCACCCCAGTTATAGCCTCCTGCCCCGTCACCCCACAAGCCCCGTCACTCCCAGCTACAGTCGCCTGTCTGTCACTCCAACCTGGACCGTTACCCCCGATGCATCCTTCCGCCGTCACCCCAGTAACACCCGCCCACCCTGTCACTCCCAGCTACAGCCTCCCCCCAAACTCCAGTTACACCCGCCCATCACCCCAACATGCCCCGTCACCGCCAGCTACACCCACCTGCCCGTCACCCTAGTTATACCCTTCCGCTCCGCACCCCAACATGCTCCGTCACTCCCGGCTACACCCTCCCGCCCCAACACCCCAGCTACATCCGCTCATCACCCCAACATATCCCGTCACCCCAGCTACACCCACCTGCCCGTCACCCCAAACTGGCCCGTCATCCCAGTTATACCCGCCCGCCCCGTCACCCCAACATGCCCCGTCACTCCAGCTACACCCGCCCCGTTTCCCCAACATGCTCCGTGATTCCCAGGTACACCTGCCCGTCACCCCAACCTGGACTGTTACCCCAGATACGTCCTTCCGCCCCGTCACCCCAGCTACACTCGCCTGCCCGCCCCGTCACCCCTAGCCCAGCTGAACGCTACACCTGTAGCCCTAGGCAACCCCTGAGCCCGCCTCCCGCCGCAGAAGCCCCGCCCCTCCGCCTGGTGCGGCCGCTGCTGCTTCCGGCTCCCTACCGGAAGAAGCTGCGTTCCCGGCCTGAGCCCTTCCCCTGCCGCCCGTAGCTGCCGCGTGCCGAGCCCCGCCATGGCCTACCCGGCCGAGGACTACGACACCGAGGTACCCGGCTCCCCCCGCCGTCCCCAGAACGCGGCAGCTGCCGCCCCAGGGCGCCCACGTGGTGGCCCGACCCGGCAGCACCCGCCGCCGGCTGCTGAGTGAGGGACCCGGGCAAGGGGGGAGGGGAGGCCCGGCCGCAGGGAGGGTCCGTGGCGTAGCTGAGCTCTCGGGTGACACCCCCATCTCTGTGTCTTTTTCCCCTCAGGCCTCTTACGATCCCTACACGTACCCGGGTGACTATGACATGCACACAGGTGAGTCCTGCTGCGCGGCCGAGCCAGGGCGCCACGTTTTCCCTCCCTTGCCCCAGATCCCCCCGGCCCGAGCCCCTTCCAGCCCGCGTGTCCCTGAGCTAGAACTAGCCAAATAGAGGAGTCACGTGACTGCCTATCCAGCTTGTAGGGAGGTCTCATCCCAGCACACCCCACTCCTCCGGTTGTTTCTCTGCCGTCTTGTGTGGTGGTAGTTGGTTGGAGGCCTGGCTCTCAATCTTTCCAGAGACCTGTGTCCCTTTCAGGAGTCCGATTTGTCTTGTGCACTCCCAGTTGCAGTTGTTTGGCTAATCATGTAGTCAATACAGTTTGTGTCAAATACATGATTAGTTGATAGGGACCGTTCTGCAGAGCCACAGTGGGAGTAGTTAAAAGAGCTGGCTTGAGAGTGGACTGACCAGTTGCGGCTTGTGCCAGCTCTGGGAGCCACCTGCACCACAGTTCTGCATTTTAAATGTAGTAAGAACTACCAGGACTGCTCAGCCTTGGCTCGCGCTGAGTCCAGCAGCCCCTGTTCACAGCGGCCAGCCTTCTCCACTGTGAATGGCCTGGTGCCAGAGCAGCCTCTTTTGTGGCAGACAGGGCTGGCTGCAGCCAG
The DNA here is from genome assembly GCA_019425775.1 of Rafetus swinhoei. Lineage (NCBI taxonomy): Eukaryota > Metazoa > Chordata > Testudines > Trionychidae > Rafetus > Rafetus swinhoei. The sequence goes on from CM033437.1 coordinate 256,515,504, forward strand.
GGGCTGCTGCTGGAACAGTCCCTGCATGTGCCCAGCACGGGCCACTACGAACAGGGGCTGCTTGATGGCAGCAGTCTCTGTCCGCAGGGGAGCCCAGCTCCCCACTGGAACCCCTGTGGACAGAGGTTGCTGCCAGAGCAGCCTCTGCCTGCAGTGAGCTTCAGCTTGCTGTAGGGAGAGGCTGCTTTTTGCAGCAGCTTTCTCTATTCCCCTCTTCTCTTCTCTCCCTCTCTCTCCTTTTCCCCCCTCCCCGCTGCCTCTGATGGAGGCAGTAGGGGGTGGGGAGCAAGCAGCACTGTGGAGACAGTGCTGGGGATAATCGGCTCTTTAAACTGGCTCCCCCCCCAGTCCTATCCCCCCCCTTGGTGCCTCTCATAGGGGCAGCAGGGGGGAGGGCGAATAGTCGATGCTCCAGTCAACTACCCAATAAGCTTATGCTTATCAAGTAAACTACCCGCTAACATCCCTACTCCCATCTTATGTAAAAGCTACTTGCTTACAAAATCAGACATAAAAATACAAGTGTCATAGCACATTTGCTGAAAAATTACTGATTTTATCATTTTTACCATACAATTAAATAATTGAAATGTAAATATTGTACTTACGTTTCAGTGTAGAGTAGATAGAGCAGTGTAATCAAGTCACTGTATGAAGTGTTATTTATACTAACTTTATTATTGCTTTTTATGTAGTCTGTTGTACAGTTAGACAGATACCTGGATGAATAGATCCCTGCACGGATACAAAATTTGTATCCACTTCCACATCTGTATCTGTAAAAATGATTTGCAGATATCCACATTGACATCTGTGGACATGAATACTAGGGATGTAAAATCCCAGTTAGTCAGTTAACTGGCTAAAGATTAGGTTCACCAAATGTAGGAGTGGGTAATAATTTTTGGTGGGGGGGGCCATTCCAAGATTTTGGAAAGTGGTCGAGGGCTGCACTCTTCCATGATATTAATGGAGGAGATGCAGGGTCTGGGATGGAGCTTGGGTGCAGAAGGGAGCTTGGGGTAAAGGATGGGGGTACAGGAGGGAATTTGGGTGAAGGAGGTGGTTGTAAGGATATAAGCGACTAATTGACTATCCGATAAACTTTTGCTTATCGGATAGTTGATACATTAGTCGACTAGTCGCTCTCGCCACCCCCTTCCCCTCTGCTCCCTCTATCACAAAGAGGCAGCAGGCAGGGAGGGGGGAGAGGAGGAGGAGCTATCTTAAAAGCTGGTTCCCCCCAGCTCCGTAGGAGAGGGCAGGGGCACAGTGGCGGTGTTCCAACTTTGAAATGTGCAAGAGTCCCTTCTGGGGCTCTTGTACATTTCAAAGATTGAAACACTGCATGGAGCCCGGGGCCAGTGGGGAGTCCCCCGCTGACCCTGGGCTCCATGCAGGCACTTCTGCTTCCCGCTGCGGCTCTTGTACATTTCAAAGAGGAATTGCCCACATGGAGCCCAGGACTCCCCACTGGCCCTGGGCTCCGTGTAGCATTTCAATCTTTGAAATGCACGAGAGCCTCTACTTTTCAAAGGTGGATCGCTACACTAGTCCTTATCGACTAATCGAATGGTCAATGGAAATCCTATTAACTATTTGATTAGTTAATTAATCAAAATTTAACATCCGTAAGTGGCTGTGACCTAAGGGGGGGCTGGAGTGCATGGGTTTGGGATGTGACATAGGTTAGAGGGGATTGTGATCTGGGGCTGGAGATTGGGGTGCCAGATCTGGGTGTGAGTATGGGTGCAAGAGGAGAGCAGAGGGTTTGGGTATGTTGATTGGGAGAGCAGAAGGTTGGGGAAGAAGGGGCTGGAGTGCCAGGGGCAGGTGCTGGCCAGGAGACTTACCAGCTAGCAGCCAAACCAGTCTGCCTGCCTGCAGAGCTAAGGCTTGCAGATGTTAAAACTTTTTCTAACCAGCCACTGCATGCCTGGCCATGTGCTTGTATGAATAACTGAGCTGAGGAGAGGGGTCGTAGTTTTTCTTGGCTGCCTGTTGTTCATATAGGCGGCTCCCATTGACAAGTTTTTGGCCAGAAACGGGCCAATGTGATTGTTCTGGGGTTGGGGGCAGCTCCTGAAGCTTTTCCCGTTACCCTTCAGTTCTGAAACAGAAATGGGAACCCAGCGTTTCTCAGTGGTCTGCAGGGCAAGCAGGGGAGCCTGCCTGGGGCTTCCCCACTGTCTCCCCTGGGCCAGATCCAGTGTGGCCATATTTTGCCCAGGCTTAACCTAATGGTTAACCAGCTAAGTGAGATCTGGGGAAGGGGGACTGCTCCTGCCTGGCTGGAGCAAACCCCAGCTTGCAGGGCTCCTACTTCCAGCCCTGCGCTGGGGCTGGCTGCCAGCTCCCAGCCCCAACACAGCAGCTGGGGCTGCTGCCGAATCCCAGCCTCAACTGGAGTAGCCGCTTCCTGTAGGGCGCTTGGTTCCCAATGAACAGAGGTTGCTCTGGATGCTGGAGCAGCCCCTGTCCACAGCGAGCCCCCTGTTGGCTGGAGCAGTTCCCTTACCTGCAGCTGGTGGGGAACTGCTCCAGGACCCACTGGTTAAACGGTTAACCTTTCGCATCTCTAGAGCAGTGTTTCCCTAATGGTGTTCTGTGGAACCCTGGGGTTCCTCCGCAAAGTGAAAATAAGGGTTCCATTACAATAACATTTTATGATTAAAAACATTTTTGTACACATTAAATGTGTTTTTTGTTTTTAAATATGTGCAATTAAACTAAATGTTAATTTAGCATTTGTTTATTATTATCCTTACTTATTTGTGGTCTACTTTCTGAGCTCCATATATTAGACTGTTATTAGGGGTTCCGCAAAATTTTTGAGTTTAAAAGGGTTCCGTGGCCAAATAAAATTGGGAAACACTGCCCTAGAGGATACCTTTAGATAGAAAGTGGACATCCTCAGATTTGCAGGGCTCTAGATACAAAATTTGTATCCATATCTACAAAAATGAATGGTGGATATCCACATCTCCATCTACAGATGCGGATACCTGTGGATATAAAGCATGTTTGCAGGGCTCTATAGGTGAGTTTGTGACTCCTGGTGGAGAACTACTACTGTAAGGGGTTGGAATTCCAAGGGAAGGATCTTGACAAAGCAAGGTACTTCTTGAAATGTCACTCAGCTGTATTCTGCTGTCTTGGTATTGAAGAAGTGCCTTCATCTCGCTTTGTGGTTTGCTGGTTTGGGTCCCAGATACAGCTTGGTTATGATGTCTCTGGGCATGTCTCCAGGTTTTCTGATATTTTATTAAATTCAGGAAAGATACAGAGTTATGCTCATAAAACAAATGTTTCATTGTTGCTCTTTTCTTGCTCAGGAGACCCCAAACAGGATCTAGCCTATGAACGCCAGTATGAGCAACAGACCTACCAGGTGATCCCTGAAGTGATCAAAAACTTCATCCAGTATTTTCATAAAACTGTCTCAGATCTGATTGATCAAAAGGTGTATGAGCTTCAGGCCAGCCGGGTCTCCAGTGATGTCATTGACCAGAAAGTGTATGAGATCCAAGATATCTATGAGAACAGGTATAAAATGATCCCTCACAGGGTGGGCATTGCTGTTGTAATTGCGCCTGTGTGTTTTGTATTTTTTTTATTAAAGGGAGCACGGATCAGTTGCTTTGAGCCAAATTTGGATTTTATTTAAAATGTAAACTGGTGGTATATTGGCTGAGAAGGAAGAGATCTTTTCACTTCCAGATTACTGGTTTGACTTAGGGATGGTTAAATATCAGTTAATCGAATAGTCGATTAACCTCATGAATTCTTATCGGTTACTCAACTACTCTATAGTCCCCAGAGGTGGGACCGGCAGACAGTGTGCTCTGGCCCCACTCCTGAGAAGCCATCTGCCACTGCGCTGCTGCCTCTATGAGAGGTAGCAGCGCAGGGTGCCAGGCGGGAGCTGGTCCACGATGGGAGCCAGTTTAAAAAACAGCTCCCCTCGCAGACTGGCTGCCTTGTCACTCCATACTGCTGCCTCTGATACAGATACAGCATCGTGGGGTGGAAGCAGTCCCTGTGCAGGAGGGGAGGGCTGAGCTTTCAGATCTCATGCAAGCTCAAACTGAGCCAGGCTGCCTGCCTGCCTGACTCCTAATACACTTTAAATGCAGAGCTGTAGTGGGGGTAGTTCCGGGCTTGGCATGAGCCAGGACTGAGTCAGGCTGCTGGCCAGCCTGCTAAAAAATGTACCTGCGGGGGTGGAAGGGGAATGCATGTAGTCTATAGCATTAACCAATATGCTTTTGCTTATCAGTTAATAGACTACACTATTACATCCCCAGTTTGACTCAAGCCCAGGTCAGTAATAAAATTCATACTAAATGAATTTCAGTTCAGTTCATAATGTACAGATCACAAAGAGCAGCCCCCATTGGCACTAATTAATCCTACTTGCTAATAAAATCAGCACATGCCAAGGATCTAAGTGCAGCAATGGGTAACCTAGGCTAGTGAGTGGACCACATGAGGCCATCCTTCATCTCAGTAGGCTGCAAGATTGTCATAACCAAGGCAGTCTCCCAGGCTAGGGTAATTTAACTAATTGTGCTTGCATATCTAGAATTTGTGGGTTGTGCTGATTGAAATTTAGCAGTGCTTTAATTGGATGTAGAGGGAGTGCACAGTCAGTTATGTGCAATCAGCGTGCTTCTGCTTTACATGCATTTCGCTATAGTAATACCAGTAGGAGGAAAAACTACATGAATGGAAACCAGTGGAATCTTGCAACCCTGTGCGTGGGCAACCGTAAACAAAATGTCTCATGGACCACATGCAGAGCCCCGATGGGCTCAGGTTGCCCACCGCTTTCATAGAGGCTGACTTTTTTCTAGAAATGGTCCTTCCAGCTCATGGCTCTATCACACTGGCACAGATGGTATATCAAACAAGTCTGCACAGCTTCTCTGTGTTAAGGATAAAAGAGAACTTCAGTTTCTACATTGGTTGAACTGGTCCCTCTCATGTACATTAGATTAATGTAGAAATCGGTGTGCGGAAATAGTTTTGATCTAACAAGACACGTTTTCATGATTGGCAGCCTGTAACCCCATCCCTCTTTTACTGATAAATTAATAGTTTAATTTGTGTAGTCCCTTTACTAAAGGTGCCTCTGACTTTTTCTGGGAGGATCCTGTGTGCTGCAGTCTAGCCCTAGAGACTACAACTCCCATGAGCCCTTCAGAAAACCAGAAAGAGGGCTTGTCCAGTCATGTTGAGAGAGGGGCTCGGTAGTCTGGGGCTCTCCATTTTGGGAGAGTGGAGCCAAGCTGCTGTGGAGGAGCCTTATCCAATCCAGGAGCTGTTGTGTTGCAGCTACAGCCTGGGACTGAGAGCCTGCGGGCTTGGATCTAGCAGGCTGCTTTAAGGGCTGCTGATTGCCCTAGAGGGGAGAGACTCTGACTGTGCCTGTGGCTGCGAAGGGCTACACACACAGAAGGAGGCTGTAAGTAAATGGGGCTTTGGGAAAGTGCTGCCTGGGACAGATGTTAGAGCTATAGACTAATTCTGGGTCCAAAGAGAGGCAGAGCGTCCAACTCAGTGAACCAGAGCTGTTGGCATTTGTTGGAGCCTGCTCCAGTGGCAGAGGGAGTTTGCAGCTGACTGCTCAGCTTGGACTAACACACACAGAACCTACATAGAACCTCCACTCCAGCTGCAGACCTTCAAGCATGCCCACGCAAGTGTCTGGGACTCTGAGTCCAGAGGAGTGCACACTCTGGGGTGGGATAAATGATGGTAGTGCAAATGCCAGATAGATAAGTTCCTATTATTTCTGTGTACTTTGTTAATTTTATTCACTGTTAACTGTTAAACCCTGTTTCTTTAAGTTGTTAAGTAAAGGTGTGTTAATTCTAATGTAATCAATTAGATGTGTATTATTTATAATTTGTAATTGTTGTCCTGGAGTTAGATCCAGATTATTGGTGGAATAATTTTATTCCTGGAGTCTCCCAAGGCACACCATTAAGTGTGTACAGGGCCAGTCAAGTGGAGGCACCGCCATCGTATATTCTTTGAGCCAGGGACTGCAGCAAGGGGGTGGATAGGAAATCCCCAAAAACATCATCACAACTGGGGTACTCAGGATTTCCTTTTATGTTAAAACCATTAGGCGCCCAGGCACACCTGTGAGGAAAAAGGGGTTTACATTTGTAATCTGTGGTGTTTTTTTTTTTTTTACACAGCTGGACCAAACTGACTGAAAGGTTCTTTAAGAACACCCCCTGGCCAGAGGCAGAGGCCATTGCACCACAGGTTGGAAACGGTAGGTACTTTGTTTATTGGAGAAAAGAGAAAGCAAACTACTTTTCTGTAGAAGTAGACCCAGCTGATATTTCTGTCCTGTTCCTTTTTTATTACACACCCACCCAGAACTGATTGAGATCTAGGGATGTTAGTGTGTAGTCATGATGCTTACCGATTCTGGTTAACTGGTGGGGGCTGAAGGAGCTCCCCGCCTGCCATGGACAGGGGGTGCTCCAGCCTTGCTGGTCCTGTTGCAGAAAGGATCTGCTCCAGCTGTCTAGAGCACCCTTTGCCTGCAGCTGGAGTGTGGAGGGAGCTGCTTAGCTCAGCGGCTGGTGGTGGGGAGGCCACTCCAGCCCAACCAGGCTGAAGCCCCCCCACCAATCACCCCTTTACTCAGTTAACTGGTTAAACAATAAATTTAACCTATTAACCAATTACATGGGATTTTACATCCCTAGTTGGGCATTGCTGGCTTTGCAGGGTTGAGGTATATGCGTTGGAGCTGAATTCTGTGGTGAAGGCAAATCCACAAATCTTCAGGAGTTACAGGCTTGGGGAACTGCACACAGTTCCTGTGGCCATATATTTCTGGAGCAGCCAAAGAAAAATGGTGGGAAAGTGGCTTTCAAATAATTTTCCATTGCTTTATCCACAACAGCATGTCTATAATTGACAGTGGGAGTGAATCCAAGGCCATGCAGCTTTCCCTATGCTCTCTGCTCCTTTCTTCTGTCCAGTGTCCCCAAGGGTGGGGAACACAAGTTCTTATGTTTTCCCAACTCAAGCCCCAGAGGTGACCCCCTTGCTCCACTTTCCCTTATTGCAGTAGGGGGAAGTCCATCTTTGTACCTGAAATGTCTCGCTATGTTGACCACTCGGGCAAAGATCTTGCTAATATCCAGTTCTGCCATTTCTTTCAGATGCTGTCTTCCTGATTCTGTACAAGGAGCTGTACTACAGACACATCTATGCCAAAGTCAGTGTAAGTATTTGCCTATGCGGTTCGGCTGATTACATGCTGGCTTTCCTGTGGCTGTTTTCTGTAAAACCTGGTCTCTCTTCCTTGGACTACCTTGTCTGTGATTTAAATAACTCCTGCAGAATGAATCTGTTCATGCTTCTGATATGCCGTCATGCGGTCCTGATGGGATCTTGAGAATGTGGGACAGGTTTATGATTGGTAATGCCTCATTTGAGCTCTGATATTTTAAGACTTGATGAACTATCCCCGCCAGGGTTTGTAATCTGGCTCTACTTCTTGCTAGCAATTACTTGCACAAAATTCATAATAATTTGTTCATGTAAGAAGACAAGGTCTTCTCTGAGAAGTTTGATATAAACTAGGGAATGTACCTTGGTCAGGCACAGGGTCAGTCTCTTTGTTTTGTAGCTTTAGGGGGTAGCCGAGTTAGTCTGTTACAGAAAAAAACAACAAATAGTCTGGTAGCACTTTATAGACTAACAAAACATGTAGATGGTATCATGAGCTTTTGTGGGCACAGTCTACTTCTTCAGATGACTGGAGTTATGAGTTTGGGATATGAAAACTCGAAATAAATAGAAACAAAATACAGGACTATGTAGCACTTTAAAGACTAACAAGGTGGTTTATTAGATGATGAGCTTCTTGTTAGTCTTTAAAGTGCTACATAGTCCTGTATTTTGTTTCAACTACACCAGACTAACACGGCTACATTTCTATCACGAAATAAATAGGAGAGGGGAAGGGGAGGGGGGAGAGAGAGAAAAAGGGAGAGGGGTGGAGACAGAGCATCATTAAGTATCTGGAGAATGGGTACTTAAACCTAAGCAGATAAAAATCAAAGTCAATAGATAGATTCCCAAGACAAGAAGGATACCACTCAGAGAGGTGTTGTTTTGTGTTTGTGCAGCACCTAGCACTGTGAGGTCCTGGTCATGGCGTGTTTCCTAGGTGCTATGTTCATACAAATGACACACGATTATTGTGGTGAGTGAATTCAGGAAAGAAGAGACAACAGAAAACAATTGGATTCTATCCTTGACAGAGTTGTAATTCCAAGAGAAGTGTAGCTTGTTTTGTGTTTTTTATCCCGCAGGCAGGGGGCTGCTGCAGCACACCACCACTAGTCTCCACTCCAGTGCTTCTTACCCCCCTGCCTGCGGGATCCCAGTTAACTGGTTAAACATACCGTTTAACTGGTTAGAGATTAAAATCCTATTTAAATAGTTAGAGGTAGATTGGGCAGGGGAGCAGATTTTTACTGGAGTAGCAGAATGAATCTCAAACTACGGCCTGTGGCATTCTTCAGAACGAAACAGTGAGGGATCGGAGTGTTGGAAAGGGGGTGCTTCCCTAACACACTTGCTAATTTTACAAAGTTGTCAAAAATTAACCCCCTGACCTACTGTGGAAAGGAAGAATTTACAGATTTTTTTCAAGACTTTGCATGTGAGGGGAGGAGGACAGAGAGCTCTTGAAGTTAATCTGAATATCTTGAGTCTAGTGGTGATAAAGAGGAGGGTTAGGAGAAAAGGTGAGAAGTTCCGTTTGTGAGATGTTTAGTTGGGAAAACAGCAGGACATCTCAGAGGGGCTAATTGCACATGAGTCAAGGCCTCAGGCAGACTTGCTGGGCCCCTGGGCAAGGTGTGTGTGTAAGTGGGGAGTGAGGCCTCTGTGTTCCTGGAAGGGGTAGGGCATCAGGTGGAAGGGGTGAGGCTGGGGCTGCCCTCCTGCCTGTTGAGCACCGCTTGGGGCTCCAGTGGCAATTTTAAAGAGCCCAAGGCTCCCACTGCTACTGTCACAGTGGCGGTGGCAGCTGGGAGCCCTGGGACTTTTTAAATAGCTGATCCCCCGGCCAGCTGCCCCTTTCACTCTTCCCCCCCAAGCAGGCCTTACATGAGAAGTCAGGCTGATTCCACTTTCTGACAGTGGTCTGCTGTGCTGTGGTGGTGGAGCATATAATTGTCTTGGTTGAGTATAAAGATATTGGTCACTCTACCATCAGTGAAAGTGCACCTCAGCTTCTATAAATTTTGACTGCCCAAAAGGCATGATAGTGGCTCTGAACCCATTCCTGCCACCTATGGAACCATAGGCAGTTTACAGGTGAGTGAAGCTAAGCAGATTGTACTGACTTCCCTATTCTCTCTCTTCCTTTTTCATTGAAGGGTGGCCCCTCTCTGGAGCAGAGATTTGAGTCTTATTACAACTACTGCAATCTCTTCAACTACATCCTCAGTGAGTTATTACGATCCTCTTATCGGTGTGTGAATTTTTGTGGGGAGGGGAAGAGCAGAAGCTCTGTTGATTGATTGTAGAGGAATTCCATGGTCTTATCTAAGGTAAGAAATAGTGGAACTGGTAGCACTTCACGTCCATCCATCTGAAAATACAAACAATTCCAAATCCCTCCCGAACTGCTCTGAGCAAAAGTAAACAATTGGCCACCTTGAGATCTGCAAATGATAGGTGAGTTATTGGAGGTGTCTTCTCCTCCTGCTGTATAGGAAAAAAAATAAAAACTAAACAAAACCTCACTGAGGCTGTGAGCAAAGAGGGAGAAAGATAGAAAGTCACACATTTGTGTGAGCCTCTTGCACTTATTACTCTATAGTAAGTGTATCAATAACAGTGCTATGCCTGTTTATCCATTTGGGGTTTGAGACTCTGCTAGAGAGTACTTGACCTTGAACGGGAATAATCTGGGGTAGGGGAGTGAGATTTTTTTTTTTTTTTTGCATTAGATTGTATTAAGTTTTCAGTGTCTCACAACCCTCTATGTTTTGTCACCGGATGAGATGGAGTGCCAGAGCTTGCCAGTTGAGAAACAATGCTGTAGTAGAATATTTAGTAATCAAATGCCAAAAGCTGGTCTTTTAAGTCATGAATCCCTTAGCTGCATTTTCCTCAGACAAGGAAGCAATGGATGCTGCCAGAGCTATTGCATCATCTCTTTTTGTTGGGAACCTCTCTCAACTGGGGAGTTCTGCTCTGTCTCCACCCTTGAAGGGGAAGGTTAGCATGATGCCCATATTTTCACTGCAGCTTTGTCTTGCTGTCATCCTTTCCCTTGCTTGTGGGTGATCACCAGTGTTCTCCTACAGATGCAGATGGCCCTGCCCCCCCCTGGAACTGCCCAACCAGTGGCTTTGGGATATCATTGATGAATTCATCTACCAGGTATGTAGCCTATTGCTGGGCCTTTACATAGCTTCATTGCTTAAGGCTGTTCAATTCTCTGTCATTCCCTCTTCTAGCCCCCGTAGTTCCTGTAGCTGATATCTCGCCTTTGGATACGCCACATGTGTGCTCAGATCTGAGGTCCAGAGGAAGGAAAGACCTTAACCTTTTCTCAAGTTATAACAATTCCTTCACATTATAACAGGCTATTTGGGGAACACTGGCATTTTTGCTCGCATTTCCATTTGAAGTTCCTGCATCTTAGCGTCTTTCTCTAAAGTGCACCTGCCCCTGACACAATCTCTCCCCCATCTAGATTATGGGAAGCTGCCTGGCTAAAATCATCTAGAGTTACAAAGAACTTGTTGGCATGTTCATCTACTCTAGCCAACCAGTGCAGGGTTGTTTCCTATATATTGTATGTTTCCCACCTTTACGTTTCTATTGATGGTGTTTGTACCACTTCTAGTTGGAAAAATCTCCAAGTTCACCCATACGGAGCAATATAACTGGTCCACAGTGTGAAAACTTGTCAGGAAACATTTTCTGATACCATCTGAAATATCCCTTATTATCCCCCTTCTTTCAGTCCATCAGTCTGTCCTCCCAGATCTTAAATTACTTTTGTTTCTCTGAATTCCCTTGTTTGATTTCTTGGTGCGAAGATGCTTGGCATTGATCATGCTTTTCTGGCTGTTATCTTGTCAAGTGCATGTGGAGACGGACTGTCCCCTCCTTGCTGTGTGATATGTTGCCTCTGAGTGCATGTGAGCCTCTTTCTCACTTCCACTTCAATCATGTCTCATTGGGTCCTTAGTGATGCTGCTTTCTAGATTCTTACTCATGCTCAGTATCTGGGCTTTGCATTGTTCTTGCCCAAGGTGCATTGTGTTTGTGTAACTTGTCATCTTGACCTGCTAAGTAATAGTTCAGATTAAGTTGCCTTTGGAACCTGTGGCTTCCTGAACTTCGGTCATATGATAGAACCATAGAGCTGGGCTTTAGATGAGCATTTCTGTGCTAGCTCCTCATCTGCTTGTGTGTCTTTTCCTTTTCCCATAGTTCCAGTCATTCAGCCAGTACCGCTGCAAAACCGCTAAGAAGTCTGAAGAAGAAATTGATTTCCTTCGGTCGAACCCCAAGATCTGGAATGTCCACAGTGTCCTCAATGTGCTGCACTCCCTGGTGGATAAGTCCAACATCAACCGACAGCTAGAGGTCTACACCAGTGGAGGTGAGTGGTCAGGGTTCCCAAGTATGCTGCCCAAGCCAAGGGCAATGGTCAAAAGGAAAGGGACCTTAGGAATGGGTAACAAAGTCTTTCTTCTGGAAATTACTGGGTCTGGTCTGAGAGTGGCTAGGGGCTATTCTGTGAAATGAGCTGAGATGTCTCAATGGTACTTACCAAAAAACCCCAATCTTCCACAAGCAACAGTAATTGGCCCCATTCTTGGTAGCCTCAGCTTCAAGGCCCAGGATTGAGTGGGCCTGAGATACCACTTGCTTCTCATCCAAGCACAAGTGGCAGGTCTGTATATGCTTACACTGCTGCTGTTTGTGCTGAGAGGAGAGTGCTGTCTGTCCTGCACTTCTCACCAGCACCAAACTCATGCTGAAAATAGCAACAAGCAAGTGCTGTCTGGACTTCTCATGTTGAGCTGTCTGTGTCCCAAGTACAGATCAGAGAAGGCAAATGTACATTGCAGTGCTGCTCTTTGCTGCATGGATGAGATTGCAGCATATTAAAAATCAGGATAAATCCTTGTTTGTGCCCTTGGTTTCCTATTGGTTTCAGTGACAGGTTAATTAAACCCTTAGTTTTGGCAAGTATTACTATGGGAAGGGATAATTATTTGATGTTGATTGGGAAGCAGCACGGAAAGAATGCTGAAGGCTGCATCTTCTGACTTGCCTACTCCTGTGATGTCCAGGGGGCCAAAATAAATGAGGTGTGAGGAGAGCCTATTCCTTCTCAGGGGAGTCAACAGCCTCCCTGGGGTCCCTGGCAAGGTGGGGGTAGTGGTGTGGCTTTGCACTCCTGGGAGGGGTGTGGCCTTAGGTGGAAAGGGTGGGGACAGGACAGCCAGCCCTTAGAGAGCTCTCCCCATTCCACCCCCGTCATGTCAGCGGGTCTGTTCCTCCCGTAGGCAGTGTGAGACTTCCTTTCTTTCTAGGTGATCCTGAGAGTGTGGCTGGAGAGTATGGTCGTCACTCGCTCTATAAGATGTTGGGCTACTTCAGTCTTGTGGGGCTGCTGCGCCTCCATTCTCTGCTGGGGGATTACTACCAGGCCATAAAGGTTCTGGAGAACATTGAACTCAACAAGAAGGTATTAAGACACCGATTGTAATTGCTCCCTTCTGGGTTTAGAGTGCCTGTATTTGAAAGGACAGCAAATGCTATCTAAAGGAGTCATCACAACGAGCTGCCCAGCTATGGAGCTAATCATTCCTGCTCTGAATATCGGGTGGAGTTGTTTGCTTCCACGGTCATTTGGGGCCAAAATCAGTGTAATGCAGCACTTAGTGCAAATCCTACACACAAAGGTGTCCTTTCATGGCTGCTGTGGCTGTTCTAGCAGGCATACGTGTTGTTGGGTGTTTGCTTTCTGAAGTCTAGTTTGTGGCTTCATGCTGAGGGGAATGTTGATTGCAGCACTATAAACCAAAGTGATGTTGCATTGCTAGTTGAGCTGGATAGCGTCTATTTTCAACAATATGGCATCCTGGTCCGATATTGAGTAGTTGCTGCTTCCCTGCTGGTATCAACCATTCTACCCCACATATCTAATGTTTACTTTAGGCTCGTGCACCCCCTGTGATAGTTGTGGCTGAGGCAGCCTAGCTGCACCATCAGGATGATCACTGGATTGGTCTGGAGTACTGCATGGTATCCATCAGTGTGCTTGTACTGCAGGGTATGGAATGGGCTACTTAAACAGCTTGCTACGAGGGACTGCACACACTTTACAGTGTATGGAATTCTAGCCACTGAGCCCAAGGCATATTACTGGTGGGAAGGTGTTCATGTAGGATGTGTTTAGTGTGCTACACAGGTAAAACTAGCATATATGGGATGAAATGAAGCTGAATCCAGCGATGTCTGTAAATAATCTGTCCAGGCAAGGGAGAGAACTTCTGAACATTAGTCTAGACAAGGAGAGATCAATATAGGGCTGGCAACCATACTCCATTGCCAGGGAGATGGAAATGAGCTGTTAGATCATCCCATCTGTCTATGATAGATTTCTCACTCCCCTATACGGGAAACAGAGGGCAGCAGATCAGCCTTCTTCTTCCTCTATGGTAGGACTGGTTTGCAGACTTATGTAGATGGGTCACCTGAAGGAAAGAGGTGGTTAAAGGATGTTGGGGAGATGTCTGTTCTAGCTTTTCATGTCTGTGTGTGTCTTCCTCCCCAGAGCATGTATTCCCGGGTGCCAGAGTGCCAGGTCACTACCTATTACTATGTGGGCTTTGCATACCTTATGATGCGGCGTTACCAGGATGCCATCCGGGTCTTCGCCAACATTCTCCTTTACATCCAGAGGACAAAGAGCATGTTCCAGAGGACTACCTACAAGTATGAGATGGTAAGTTGGGGAGGGAGGCCAATGCACTATTCTTCTCTTATCATCCTTGACCTCCCTGCTGCTGCTGCTAGTGTTGATCACTTTGCCCTTAACCTTCTGTCCTTCCTTGGCTTGTGTGGTAATGTTCTTTCTGCGTCTCCATGGTTGAATCATTGACCTTCCCAGACCCACAGAATTCAATCTACAGAGCCCCTTCTTCTCTGTCTACATGCTATCTCTGGGCAACTTTATCCACTTAAATATTTTTAGTGCCATCTTCTTGCTGACAGTTCACCAGTCTGCATTGCCATTCCTGACCTGTCTCTTTCCATCCAATCCTGCATTTCAGCCTTTCTCAGTTCTTGGATATCTCGCTGTTGATATCCCTTTTGTCTTAATTCCTACTCTCCTGTTCTTTCACTGTTGCCAACCCTAGGTTCTGCATCCTGATAGATCAATCATTTGACTTCTCCCTCTCACTCCTCATGTATCCAGATTCTACTGTTTCTGGCTCCATGACGCTTCAAAAGATTTTACTCTTCCTTTCTGTGCAAACAGCTAAGCTTGTCCTCCCCACATCCTGACTCTCACCTTTCAGCTACTGCAATCTCTTCCTTGCTGGCCTTCATGATAGACACATCACCCACCACGTGCATTCAGAATGTGACTGCTAAAATTGTTTTCCTTGTGTGTTGATCTAAACTTGTCCCCATGGCTTTCTGTTCCACCCAACATCAGTTTTTAAATATGTCCTCCCCTTTCAGGCCCTGTACAACTCTGCTTATGATTACATGTCTGACATTGGTTTTTTGTATCACTTCATTCTTACACCTTGTGCTTTCCAAGAGTGCCAGGCTTGCTGTCCCATTTTTCTGCTTCTTCCATAACCATCTCCATGCTATTTTGCAAAATTCCCCTTTTGTTACATCTCAATTCTGGTCTGCCAGGCCAATACCACTTCCTCCTTCAAGCCTTCTCCTTTAGACTCTGCTTTTCCACAGTGCATACAACTACTGAGTGAATATGTATTGAGAGAGAGATCTTTGTACTACCATAGATGCATATATTTAAATGGATTAACCAGGAAAGTGTTAGCAGCATTGCTGTAACTCATGTTGCCAGGGCTGTTGCTACGCTTCAAAGGCAAAAGCGCTGTGGGGAGCACGAGGCCAGCAGGGGACTCAAGCAGGCCCCCACTGGCCCTGTGCTCCCTGCAGCATTTCAAAGTGGCAGCACTGCATGGAGCCCAGGGTCAGCTGGGGACTCAGAGTCCCCAGCTGACCCTGGGCTCCATATGGTGCTGCTGCTTTGAAATGCCGCGGGGAGCCTGTCATCAGGCTCCATGCGGCGTTTCAAAGCCTGGGATTAGCGAGGGGGTCCCCAGCTGGCCCTGGGCTGTATGCGGTGTTTCAAAGCCTGGGATTAGTGGGGGGGTCCCCAGCTGGTCCTGGGCTGTATGCGGTGTTTCAAAGCAGCAGCACCATGTGGAGCCCAGGGTCTGGCCTCGGCTCCATGCAGCGCTGCCGCTTTAAAGCACCCTCTCCTCTTCCTCCCCCACCCCTTGCTGCCTCTTTCTGATAGAGGTGGGGGGGAGGAAGCAACTAGTCGTTCACATCCCTACTCACCACATTGTGTCTTGGATTATAAACACTTTTGGGAAAGGGCATGCGTCTGTACTGTGTGGCACCCATGTCTCTTCTGGGTGCTGTAAAATAACAGAGGGATGGCATCTAATGACTCTTCTCTGTCTCAGATCAACAAGCAGAATGAGCAGATGCATGCCCTTCTGGCCATTGCCCTCACCATGTACCCCATGCGAATAGATGAGAGCATCCACCTGCAGCTAAGGGAGAAGTATGGGGACAAGATGCTGCGCATGCAGAAGGGTGACCCACAGGTGTATGAGGAGCTCTTCAGCTACGCCTGCCCCAAATTCCTCTCCCCCGTGGTTCCCAACTATGACAATGTGCATCCCAACTACCACAAGGAGCCCTTCCTGCAGCAGTTGAAGGTATTTGCCGATGAGGTGCAGCAGCAGGCACAGCTGTCCACCATCCGCAGCTTTCTGAAGCTCTACACCACCATGCCTGTGGCCAAGCTGGCTGGCTTCCTGGACCTCACAGAACAGGAGTTTCGCATCCAGCTGCTAGTCTTCAAGCATAAGATGAAGAACCTGGTTTGGACCAGCGGCATCTCAGCCTTGGATGGGGAGTTCCAGTCAGCCTCCGAGGTTGACTTCTACATTGACAAGGTCAGTCTCTGTCTCTTCCTTTGCCCCAGGCCTGTGAAACTATTATCAAAATTCACATCCGTCTCTGGGATACATGACTTCTCTCATTTCATATTCGTAATTATGATCTCATCCCCAGACCGGGTTCAGAGTGCTGCTGTGAAGCCAGAGTTTGCTGCTCAACAGTGTCATTAATGGAGAAGTGGCTGTGTGTCTGGGCAGGCTCTTTGCCCCCCTTCGGCCCATGCCACTAGAAACACATCGCATCTCTTGGCCTTAGTGAATAGGTCCCAAATATACCTGTTCCAGAGTGGGGGAGCTCTCTCCCTCTTGTTGATCCTGGACAGGAAATCCTATATATAGTAGCCCAATGTCTGTGACTCTGTAACGCTGTAGCGTTTGCTGTTGCCTCTGGGGGGCACTGTTGCGGGAGGCGAAGGGGGGTGGGGCGGTGACATGCGGCGTGACAGCGGCTCCAGGCCTCGCCCCCTGGCCGTGAACGTCACCGCCCCAACCCCCTTTGCGGCGCTTGGCTGACTTCTGTGCCGCTCAGCCGGGCCGCCGCGGGGGAGCAGGCGGCCATTTGGGCTCCCCTGCAGCGGCCTGGCTGAACGGTGCAGAAGTCAGCTGAGTGCCATGGCGGGAGGCGAAGGGGGGTAGGGCGGTGACATGCGGCGTGACAGCGACTCCAGGCCCCGCCCCCTGGCCGTGAACAGACGCTGGCCGGGGGGGAGGGTGGGGGTACGAGGGGGATGTGGAGGTGGAGGACAACTGGGAAGCTGCAGGATCAGTGCTGGGGTGAAGGGGGGCAGCTGGAGCTCATAGGCAGCCGCTCAGCCGGGCTGCTGTGCGGGAGCAAGTGGTGCAAACAGCCGTTTGGGCTCCGCACTCCCCATGCAGGAGGAGGAGGAGAAGAGAAAGAGAGAGTGAGAGGCAGGAGGGGGAGAAGAGAAAGAGAGACGGAGAGAGAGGCAGGAGACGGAGGAGAGCTGAGAGAGAGAGAGAGGGGGAGGCAGCGGGGGGAGAGAGAGAGATGGAGCGAGAGACCGGAGGCTCAGGAGAGAAGACTGAGATAGAAAGGGAATAGGACGTGGAGGAGACCTGAAAATCCCGTTTTGACAGGCTAATTAGCTAGTGTTTCAATAATAGCTCAAGACTTCAACTTAAATGCAGTATCTGGAATTGGCCAGCTTTCAGTGCCTGCCCTGCCCATCTCATTTCACCAACAGTGGGAGTCGTGCTTGGCCATACTCTGTTAAAAATAAGCCGTTGGCTCTGCCCACCCTCAGTTCTTAGCTAGCACATGCTGTGTTGGAAATCTGGACAAAAGAAGGATCCAACTGCATCTCTTTCTCTGAAGCTCAAGGCCAGCAGGTGCCCACAGGAAGAGAAAAAAGTCCTTCCTACTAAGTGGTGAGGGCCTCCAGGTACATTACCATTTGGCTCATTAAAGAAGATTCCCTCTTCCCTGCCTGAATCTTGTCAGGGAGCGTAGTGGGTAGAAAGGAATAAGGATTGTCACTTCTAGCTTCTTGGACCTTGAGGTAGCCTTCTCCCTGCCAGATCTGGTTCTTGCTTTGTGTGCCCCACCCACCTCAACCAAGTAGAACTGCCATTTGTCTCCTTAGCATTGAAGAAGCATTAACAGGAGCCCTGTTCCTTAGCTGCTGCAAGTGGGAGGCAGAGAGTGAACCAGCTCTTGTAGGGAAAGGCTACTTTGAAAGGCCTGATTGCTGTGACTTAATTCTAAGGGCAGTGGAGGGGTATCTCTGACATGGATCTTGAGCCTTGGTGGATCCTTTTCCCCAGTACTGCTGTTGTGTACCCCACCATTAACTCTGCCCATTTCCTGACTGCTCCATGTTCTCTCGGCAGGACATGATCCACATTGCGGACACAAAGGTTGCTCGGCGCTATGGGGACTTCTTCATCCGCCAAATCCACAAGTTTGAGGAGGTGAGCTCTGGGTAGCTAGGGCAGGGGACTCTGATCAATTCCTGATGGGGAGTCAGGGGAGGGTTTAGGACTCTTTGGAGAGTGGGGCAGATGTCAGTGCGGAGAGGGGAGGCTTCTGTGAGATGACCAAACAGCTGAAATGTTTCCATTCAGTGACTCACCAAAGCTATTAGGAAGACTGCAGGAACCTCCCTTAGAGCTTAACAAAGCCTGTATTCTAAACAGCCAGATGGTGACCTTTGAGGGAAGGACATACTCCTCTGTTGTGTCCCAGCATGATCACTGTCTTGGCTGCAAAATGGGAAGGGGAGGAATTAAGTCAAGTCATTTAGTGGCGCCACTAGAGAGAGCAGGAATTATCTGCTCTGACCAGTAAAGAGACAATTTCAAGCTATTTATTCCCCTTTGTGGTGGTCTCCCACATTGTTCTGCTATGTTTTGCTGCCACCTCGTGGGGGCTCAAATTCATCAAAGGAGACAGCTAACAGATTTCCATTAGGAATACCAGTGGGACTCCATTATGTTCCCCATCCTCTGTAGGGGCAGTAAGGACCCTTCTGAAGGCCTGGAGCCTGCTGCTGGAGCAGCTTTATAGCAAGGACCTGGCTGCTCAGCTAGGAGGAACATGCAGTTTCTGCCCCATTCTACCAGCAGGGGCCACTGCAGGATCAGTCATATCCAAGTGCTCATTGCAGAGAGAATGTCAACTGTAATAGAAGCAGGTCACCCCATTCCTTGCCCCGTCCTTTATACCCTCTCATCCTGGATCTCCCCCGTTACAGCATGGGGAGGTTTTTACTATTTCCCCTCCTTACTGTTAACAAACACTTACTGCTGGCTCAGGGCATTTGAGCACTTGGATGTGGGAGTGCTTGGGAAGGTGTGTTCTTCCCCCAAACTCCCCTCTCTGGAACAGGCTGTTTCTTTTCTTTCAGCTGAATCGAACTCTGAAGAAGATGGGCCAGAGACCCTGAAACGTCTACTCAGACTGTCACCAGGCTGACCAGCAATGAGGAGGGGAAATTATTCTATTTGCTGCAGGGTGGGAGGTTAAGAATTCTGGCATTTTTGGACTCTCCTGTAGTGCTGAAGTGTCCTCTAGGCAAGCTGCTCACATCACAATATCACAAAGGACTAAGATTATCTAATAAACAATTGAGCTCTTCCCCTGTGTTTTCAGTACCAGAGACAAACTGCTCTTTGGGAAGAGGGATGGCTGAATTCTGGGGCTGCTATCAGTGTGTTCCCTTTCTCACAGCCTTCCCTCTAGGCAACAAGGGTAGGGGACAGGCCCCTTCCCTGCTTTTTAAAACTCCTATGAACACCGAGAATCCAGAATACTGTAGGATTAGTAGATAGACGGGTACGCTGATCATACATCCTGATTTTTCCAGGACAGTCCCGAATTTAAATATTCTGTCCCAGTGTCCCCATCAAGTAGTGAAGTGTCCTGGAAAGCCCTGCCTGACATTTCACTACTTGATGGGGACATCGGCTTGTGGGAAGAAGTGACCAAGAAATGGCTCTCTGCCATTGCTCCTCATGCAGCTCAGCAGCTTCCTCCCCTCACCATGCCCCCCAGGAGGGCACGTAGGCAGCTCCATTGGATCTTTGCTGGTGGGCAGCCAGGCAGACTTCTGGTGGCACGCGACCCCTCTCTCTCTCCCCGCCTCCCCTCCCCTGGCGGGACCGCCTCTGCCACGCAGGGTCGTGGTCTGGCAGCACCGCTGCTTCCTCCTCCTCCAGGCTGCTTGTTAGTACAGTGGTTGCTGCTGCCACTGCTGTGGGGCTGGGTGGATCGAAGGCAAAAACCTGGTGGAGCCACTCCTGGGCCTCTGCGCCTTGGAGCTGTGCAGAGCCCGGCTGGAGTGCTGCAGGGCGGGGTGTGCTCGAGCTTGGCAGGTGCCAGAACTGCCGCAGGAGGCTGCGTGTGGTGCTATTTTTAGTACTGCAGGCGGCTCCAGCTGGAATCAAGCAGCAGCCGCACGAGGGGCGTTCCACCCGGGGAAGCCTTACCAGAACGGGCCTTGTGTGGCTGTCGCATGACTCCTGCTGGAGCCGGGCAGCCCATGGGGGCCTGGACCGTGGAACTAAAAATAGCATCACGGGTGGCCTCTGTTCCAGTCCCAACACAGACCCGTTCTGGGAGCAGTTGGGGCCAGGGCTAATATACTAAAAATAGTACCATTGCCCCGCCGCCAGCCCCCACAAACTGCTTTCCATGTCGAAGGTAAAAGGTGAGGGAAGGGGCAGGGGCAGAACTAAAGGGGAAGTGGGCATGAGAAGAGAAAGGGGCTTGTGCTGAAAGGAGTGGGGGCAGGGCAGGAGAAGAAAGGGCAAGGTATCAAGGGCCAGGGTGGAGGAGAGACAAATGCCAGGGGGCCAAGAAGAGACAATGAGGAAATGTAGGAGAGGAGGAAAGGTGTCAGTGGGGGTGGAAGAAGGTAGGGGACAGGGTGATGCTGGGAGAGGGGAGCAGCGGGTGCCAGGAGATGAGGGGTTGAAAGGAGGGGTGGGCGTGAGGAAGATGGGATGGAGCAAGTCGTGTTAGGGCACAAAGAGGTATGAGGGGATGGACACCAGGGAAAAGGAGGGCAAGGGCAGTGAGGGAAGGAGGAAGCACCAGGAAGTGCAGGGGTAAGGGAAGGTACATGTGCCAGGGGTAATGTGGGGGTGAAGCAGAAGGGTAGACACATGGAGGGGAGGGACCAGCAACAGGACAGAGGAGAGAGGCAGGGCAGGTGGGTAGAGGGAGGGGTTAGGAGAGGAGATGGGGAGAGGTAGCTACAGATTATCAGAGTGGGGCTAGAGGAGGAGTGGATACAGGGGGAAGAAAGGGGAGGGGGCAGGTCCCCAAAGGGCTGAGGGGAGTGAGATGGGCAGGAGTCAGGACAGCAGAGGAGGGTGGGGGGGCAGCAGGGGGGCAGATGGGGCAAGGGAAGGGGGTAGGAGACATGGCAGCAGAGTGAAAAGGGAGAGGTTTATAAGATATTTATTAACTTGGGTGCCACAGTGGTACACATCTGAACAAGCGCACATGAACTCAATACTGGTGCACAAGACAAAATTCACTCTGATCAGAGGAGGAAAATCTTAGAGGGAACACTTCCCCCAGCCTCTCCTCCTG
Source organism: Rafetus swinhoei (assembly GCA_019425775.1). Taxonomy (NCBI): domain Eukaryota; kingdom Metazoa; phylum Chordata; order Testudines; family Trionychidae; genus Rafetus; species Rafetus swinhoei. Next base: position 256,536,825 of record CM033437.1, read on the forward strand.
AGTTAATGCAATGCAAGTTGGGTTAATACAATTGCAGAATAGTTGGGGGAGAGGGAGGGTTCTGTGGGGGCCAAACCCATCCCTATTGGTTGGAGGAGTTCTTAGATGAGTCACATGACACCCTTTACTTCAGTTTGTGTCCATCTTGACCCTGGGAGTACTCCAAGGGTGGGACTGCATGGCAGGGGGTGTGGCTAATGTGTCCCCAAGTTTGTTTCAGTATGGGTACCATAGGCAGGGGCTACTAGTCATGTGCCCTGGGGCTGGAGGAGTTTATACATCTAATTGATCATCCATTCTCTCTTGTATGCTCCCATCTGCAATTTAAACTGGCAATGACTGGTTTTTTTGCTGGTTTGAGGTAAAAGGGCCTGATGACTCATTAAGAGTTTTTTTTTAAGGAAGTGGATTCTGCTTGTTTTTACCTCAGGAATGTTAAGTCTGTTCTGACTGGATTTGGGTTTTCTGGAGACTCAGCTGGTGGTCTTGCAGACAGCATGGTATATGAAGTCCTCTTTCCCAAACATTCACTGAGGTCTGGGGAAATGTTTTGCCAATACCAATTGATAGAGAAGGAAATTTAAATTAAAGTAAATCTATGTTTTGACCTGTGCTAATTTCTCTAGTTCTCCAGTCATCAGCTCCTCCCCAAGGCTAGCCAAGATTTGCATATCTGATGTTTAAAAAAAAAAAAAAGGCAGAACTATCTTGGGCATTACTTGAATAGGCTAATGAAGCAAAAAGGAGCCAGCCGTATTTTTTTTCTGCTTGCAGACAATCTTTAAATAGTTTTGAATGAAGCAACAGGTGCAAGGGAAGGACCTTTGAGCGAAGAGAAAGCATGTGTCATATAAACAATTGTTAGTACCCATTCCTTTCATTCCTGTCTAAGAGGGTCTTTGCAATCAGGTGTTGGTTATTTAACATACTATTTTCTGTTTAGTGTTCTGCAAGAATTAGATTTCATTTTTTCCCCTTATTTGACTGATGGGTGTGTCTATAATACTAGGCACTGTCCAAACATAAAATATACTTCCTACCCCCCGAAGAGGTCAGACTCTGAGAAAACAGGCAACCTGGCAAGAGTGGAAGGGGAGAGGGCATCAATCATTTGTACTGATCTTCTTCCTAGCTGCTATTAGTTGGCATTTTCTTGTAGGTATCACACTACAAGTGGGTCTTGAGGGATTCAAAGAGGAGATGGTATAGACCTCATGCCCCAGTATAGGGAGGGTGTATGAATGCATCAGCTGGCTGTGGGGAAGAGCCAGATGCAGGTACATGAGGCTGGCATTGCTGGACCATGGTACATCTGCCACTAGTAGCAGAGTAAGTAATTATGGCAGCAAACAGTGCCCCTTCTGTGACCATTTGTGCAGCGTATCCAACACTAACATCTTTCTCAAAATGGGCTGAGGTAGAACAGTGGAGTTACTGAGCTACTCTTATTTTTCCAAAAAGTGTAGTGGGAATCTCAATTTCCCTTGGGCCAGCAGCCAACTTCAGTGGACAGCAGCATATTTGTTTCACCATCTCTTCTGCAGAGAGACATCCACCAGGGCAGTACCTCTTTTTAGAGTAGCAAACAAATGCAATACCAGTTTTCTGTAAAGCAAGAACGCTGTCAGTGGGCCCCAGCCTACTCCTAATCTGTCACTGGTATGTTAGGATTATAGACACTGTAATTGTACATGTGCTCTTAAACCTTAAATAATTAGTCATATGCATTGTTTTCAGATAGTCAAATATGCCACTTCCTCAGCTTGCATCTTACATTATGTGCATCATGAGCAAATCTTTTGAATCTGTTACTCACTTGCAGCCAGTGTGACTGGTTCTGTGCCCTCAGGGAGGAGGCTGCAAAAGGTTAAATGATGGGGGCTGGCTTTGTGGAAACAAGCCAAAGGAGCTGCAGTCCTAGCATAACGTGGAAAGATGGACTCAGCCAGACGTGGTGCCTGGCACTGTCTGAAACTGGAGAAATGCAGGGCATTCAGCAGCAGAGTCAAACGGTTGGAATGTCACTAATGCTGTTCTGGGAGCGAAGGGGGAGATGGCTTTGTTATAATCCCTACCTTCAGCCTCATTTGACTCAGAGCCCGCGGTGGCAGTACTGGCCAAAAATCAATGGGCCATCAGCACAGGATCACAGACGGGATACTGGGCTAGATCAGTGTTTCTCAACCAGTGGTACGAGTACCCTTAGGAGTACTCGAGAGAAGACTGGGGAGGTACATCAACACAACTGAAATTTGGAGAAAATGGAATTTTTGTTTTAAGTTTTACAGTGCTTTATTATTTTTGTATTTTTTACACCCAAAAATCGCCCACCCGGCTACATTTGTTGTTTAAACAAATGTGTTGCAATGGTAGAAAAAAAATGTGTCTGAAAAGTGTAGGTACTGGGGGTACTTAAAAAAAAAAAAAATTATAAGTGGTACTTTATTAAAAAAGGAAAAGAGAAACACTGGGCTAGATGGACCTTTGGCCTGACCCAGCATGGCTGTGTTTATGTTCATTTTTGGCTAGTTTACTATTTGCCAAAAAGAACTGGGCAGGTTCCCTAGAGCTCAGGAACAAGGACTGCAGGCAATTGCTCTGCTCCTCAGCAGTAATAACTGCCTGCAGCAAGAGGTGTCACAAACTTCACCACCTTCCGCTCCAAGTGCGGAGTCCTCTTTTTGATCTGACGTTTACCAATCTAAATATATAATACAGTGTATGTATGCATTTAAAATATCTTCACACCATTTCCTCTTGAGGTGCAGACAAGAGACAGGAAGAGCCACATTTACAAGCTATTAGTCATGTTGCTTAATGCACTACTGGAAGATGTTCATATACCACAGTGACGAAGGCTGTACTAGAGCCAGGACAGAACATCAGGAAGCACTTACTAACAGTATGGTCTATTACACTATGGAATAGCATCACCAGAAAAGCAAAGGAAGCTTCACTATTTGGTAACATAAAAGGCTTTGGAGAGTTTACTTCAGTTAACTACCTTGCTGGGCTGTGTGGGGGTGACAGAGATGATGTGGTCCAATATGCAGCCCTATGCTCTGAGTATCCCTAGCCTCTGTTTGCCATGCCAGAAGCCGGGTGTGGACTACAGGGGAGGGATCATGTGATAATTGCCTGTTCTGTTCATTCCCTCTGAAGTACCTAGCACTGGTGGAAAGTCAGGATACTAGGTAGATGAACCATTGGCGTGATCCACTATGGCTGTTCTTGTGTTTATTCCCATCTCGTACTCCTAGAGTGCTGTGGATTAGACAAAATGACAAAAAGCTCATAGCTCCTCATTCCTGAGATTGGTGTGGGCTATACTGAGGGGTTAAGACAGTATAGAGGCTGGCCAAGCAACAGAATACTCTTCCTAGCCCCAAAGTCTTCCAATGTCTGTCCTTTCACATTGATGTTTTGAAGGTCAGGAGCCATGTTTACAGTTTCGGTTTGGGATCTGTTGGCATTACTTTGAGTCTGAGGGTTGCATGGCATTCCTTTGTTAGAAGCCCCAGGCACCTAAAACATCTACCCCAGTCCATGATTCAGTACCTTTTGCAAACAGGTTCTGAAACCTCATTGCAGGATCCATAAATTAAGTCTCCACCAAAGGTAGGGGGTATCAGTGTGCAGAGTGCAGAGGTAGGAATACAGTGTGCAAAGGTAGGAATATTACACCTATTCTGTCGTAAGATTTTCCATTGTCAGTCAATGAGTATCCAAGACACCCTATTGGAACTCAGGAGACCTGGGGATGCATTGCCAGCTCTGCTGTTGATCTGCAGTGTGACTGTGGGTAAGTCACCCTCCTTTGTGAAGTGCTTTCAAATGTTGGGGGAGAAGCACTACAAAAAACCAACCTATTATTAAACTCTGCCCCGGGTTCTTTGTTCACATCCTGTCTGCAGGGTATGGGCAATGAAATATTTTCAGCACACCAGAAAGCACTGGACGAAGCGCACAGAGCAGGCGCCAATAGATTGCAAAAGGAATTGTGGCTTGCAGTGGTATGCTTTATTAATACTAGGTTGAGAGCAAACCATGCTCCATCAGGACATTCCATTCTGAGGTAGCAAATGCCTAGAGAACTGGAAGAACAGGCCCGAAGCATGGAGGAGGCAGGGCTGGTAGTTGTCTAGGGCAGCAAAATGTTTAATAACTGGCTGGCTGCAGTCCAGTAAGACTGTGGGAGTTCAGGAGAGTTAGTAGTTTGCTTATGGCAGCAGAATGACTCAGGCTCTGTAGATGTGGGGGGAAGGAGAGAGATAATATATCCTAGATTTCCAAGCTACCCATTCTCCTCTCCCTCCTTTGGCTCCAAATGCACCACAATATCCCTATTGTTTAGACAGGGTGCCTGTTACGCACAATCCTGCTGTTCTCTCCAGCTGCCCTACAGAAGGAGCTCAAATTAGGCCATCCATGCCAGGCTACTGAGTATTGGATTCAAGGTACTGCCCATTTTTCTCCACTGGACTAGTAAGGACGAAGGGAGAGGGATCTCCAAGAAACAGCACCAACAAAACACATGTCCTATCATCACACCCAGTGTGAGTCATACCCTGCTCCAGTCTCTGATTGGGTTGCAGGGTTTCCCCATACTAGACATACATCTCCCCTGCTATCAGATGCCCTCATGCGTGGTTTTAAGTGAGACTGTAAACGCCCTGGGTGAGGCCTGTGACTTTATTGTATGGTAAGCACCTTGCAACCCATCTGGGGCTGTATACACAGTGTAAATAAAATATCCTCATCCTCAAGAGCAACCTCCAGACCCCTTTCAAACGATGAACCTGAGAGTGTAACTTCATAACTCTGCTAAACGCTATAATCCGTGGACTGACTGAACAGACACAGTGTATTTAGGATTTATTACAATCTGGAAGCACTAGCCCCCCTTTTTTCCCTATGCCTGTGAGAGGTGTTAATGGCCACCCTACCCTGGATGGTTTCTCACTAGTGCTCACTACTTAACGTTGTTCCACGTGGCTGGGACTAGCTTTCCCAGCCCTCAAGAGCGCCGTACAGCTCCAAAGCGTCCCTCTCTCACCAACAAAAGAGGGGCCAATAAAAGCTATTACCTCGCCCACCTTGTGGCTCTCGTTATTCCTAGTGTCAGACGCGCTGAAACCCTCCGTGGCATCTACATGCGCTAGCTAATACCAGGCAGGGAGCCCCCTTGGCACATCCCCTACCTCCCTGGCCGGCGCGCTGCGAGACTACCGGCGGGCACAGTCACGGTACCTGCCCAGGGCCAGCTGGACAGGAGGCAGCGGGTGGCAATGCGGGACACTCCTCCTTGCCCCCGGGCACGCCGAGCGCCCATGCGCTGCTCCAGGGGCCCTGACCAGTGCCTGGCTGGGGCCCTCCCCGCCGCGGCTCGGGCTGGGGAAGAGCCGAGCCGGGCTGGGCGGAGGAGCGGCGGGGACAGGTCTGAGCAGAGCCCGGCGCGGGGAAGGAGGCGCAGCCGGCGCCCGCAGGGGTAGGAGGGAGCAGCGAGCCGCGGCCGGGCACGGAGCGCAGCGGAGCCCCGAGATCCCCGCCCTGCAGGCGGAGCCCCCTGCCCGCTGGGGCAGCGCGCCGGGGACAGGAGCCCGCAGGCCGCTGCCGGAACCCGCCCAGGCTCGGGCCGCAGAGCGCGGAGCCCGGCCCGCCTCCCCATGCGGCTCCCCCCGGCGGCGGCGGCCTGAGCCCCGGATCCGCCCCGATGTCGGGTCCCCGAGGCGCCCTGCAGGCCTGGTGCCGCCGCCAGTGCGAGGGCTACCCCGGCGTGCAGATCCGCGACCTCAGCAGCTCCTTCCGCGACGGCCTGGCCTTCTGCGCCATCCTGCACCGGCACCGGCCCGACCTGCTGTGAGTACCGGCCCGGGCGCGGCACCAGGCCTGGCAGCGCCGGGCTCGCCTCAGCCCCGACCCGGCCACCGCCGGGGCCGCTCGGGGACTCCGCCCCGGCTCCTTCACGGGGGGCGGAGGCCACACCGGGAACCTAGGGGACTGGGGGGACCCTGGGAAACGCCCTGGGACAGCGGGACAGGGCCCCCAGCTCCTTGCGAGAGATGCCGGGAGCCCGTCCTCATACCCGGGCTGTAGGGAGGTGCCCCCCGAGACCCAGATGTGTAGGGGAGGGAGCCGTGGTGCATCCCTGGGATATAGGAAAGGCGAGGCCATGCGCCTGGGAGCTGGTGCAAGGAGCTCTGGGACCCCTCCTGCCCGTAAAGGGCGTTAAGAAAGTGGGGTTTTTTGGTCCCGGGATTTAAAGAGACTGAAGGGCAGCTGGGGCACTGGGAGACATTAGGTGGGGAGAATAACTATCGAGGAATGGGGTGGGATGCTGGGCGACCGGCTCCTGGGCGCACCTCAATCATTTCCTAGGCTGTAAGGGGGGTTCTTTCACACTTACTGCGTCTGACCAACCCCATCCCTTGGAATTTAATAGTAACTACACGTTACATGTGACTAGGGACTTTGAGACATGGATCTGAAAACACTTTATCAACCTTATGAATTAAGCTTCAGAGTCTCCATTAATTATTACTCAGGCTTTGCTGAGGCAGAGAGAGATTATTTGACTTGCCCACATTATCCCGTTTGTGGCAGAGGTGGGAACAGAACCCAGAATTTTTTTATTTCCAGTCCCCTGTGCTAATCATGAGACAAATCGCTCTCTTATTTGAAAAAAATAAATAGTGAAGTAAAAGTGAGGCTTGGGGAAGGTGCCATAATGCCTTTCTCTGGAACGGTCACTATCAAATTGTAGAGCAGGGTGGGGAATCTTTTTTTGGGTCGGGACACTGACCCACACAAAAATCAGTCAAGTGCTGCACACAAGTGAGAAAAAAAGCCCAATCTCACTAGTGTGGGCTCCCCAATGCTGGGGGGAGCCCCGAGCCTTAGGGACTGGATCCAGGCAAGCTGGGAGCTGCATCCAGTCCCCAAAACCTTAGGTTCCCCACCCCTGTCTTAGAGGATTGTCTAAGGCATTTATTTTGAAATTTTCCAGAACTGTCTCAGTCAATAAGATTCTTCCTTTAAAAACTCTCAATAGTAGTTTTTAAATGTAGCATATATGGAGCAAAGCACTGGAGAATATGATGTAGGAAACAATCCTGCACTGGCCACAAATCATAGCTGGACAAATGTTACCTAATAGGTGTCCTTCCTAGGTTATCGTGATTCTGTATATTTCAGTGGAAAAGGGTTGTGTTCTGTTTCAGCTTCTTCCTGACCTAATTAAATGCCAGGGAGGAGAGCATACTACTTCAGCAGGGGACTTTCTGATCTTGGGCTAGGGGAAGCTGAACTAGTATAATGCTGTGCTGAATGACAGAAATTAATTAAGAGGACAGTGGAAAATAGCCACTGGGGCTTCCCACCATGCTAACAGCTTGGAATTTAGTATCCTCTGCACTCCTTTCACAGGGAGCTCTTGGGTAGAGGGGGATGGATTAAGAGACAGGTTAATGAGAGGGATGGAAACAGGTGAGTTTGGGAATGGGCTTGCTGGGGGTGGTGATCTTCTCCCAGAGAAACCATATAGGCAGGTGAGATGATTCCTCCTCCTCCTCCCCTAAGCTGCATGCTGTGGGCACCTGTCTGTTCCAGTCTTTGCTGTGACTAGTGAACTGATGCTCTCCCCTTGTGGTTAGTACTGTACACACATTTCTTCTCACTGTAGGCAAGTGTCTGAAATCTGATATATGGCTCTCCATGTTCCTTCCATAACCAAAGCATTTCTCTTACCACCCCAGCTGAGGTTGCTTCCCACAATAGACTAGGAATGTTAACATGTTTATTTTTGTGAACGTGTAACTGCTGACTTTTTTAACGGCTACACATTTACACGCAGGGGGGACAGGTGAGAGCCAGTATCTTGATAGAGAGGCAACAACGTGGTGGGGCACATGGCTCTGCAGGAGCTGGTACACGCAGGGAGCCAGCTTGATACAGAGGCAGCAAGGGGTGTGTGTGTGCCTGTAACCGTTAGGATTATCAGTTAATCATGTCCGAACAAAGATTGGTACCCAGTCAGTGTTCCCTCTAATTTTTTCCATTCATGTGCAGAATAAAATTTGTTATGTGCACCAAGGCATGTGAGAATGTGCACTCCCCCGGTAGAAACATATGCTGCTAGTTGTGGGCACTCAGCTGGGCGGCATGTGAATCTCTCCTGGGTGGCTACCCAAGCGCACAGCTAACAGGGAACATTGTACCCAATTAATAGGAGAAACTGTTTTAATATTAAAATCATGAGTGGTGTGGAGAGGGCGGATAAAGAAAAGTTATTTATTAGTTCCCATAATAGAAGAACTAGAGGACACCAAATGAAATTAATGGGTAGCAGGTTTAAAACTAATAAAAAGAAAGTTGTTCTTCACACAGCGTGTAGTCAACCCGTGGAACTCCTTGCTAGAGGAGGCTGTGAAGGCTAGGACTATAACAGAGTTTAAAGAGAAGCTAGATAATTTCATGGAGGTTGGGTCCATAAAAGGCTATTAGCCAGGGGATAGAAATGGTGTCCCTGGCCTCTGTTTGTCAAAGGCTGGAGATGGATGGCATGAGACAAATCGCTTGATCGTTGTCTTCGGTCCACCCCCTCTGGGGCACCTGGTGCTGGCCACTGTTGGCAGACAGGCTACTGGGCTATATGGACCGTTGGTCTGACTCAGTACAGCCATTCTTATGTTCTTATTAATGCGGCTGAGGAGCTGCTGCACCCATCCTCTTACAGAATGGGCACGTATAGTTAGGAGAAGGCGCTATCTGAACAGAGACCAGCCCTATTGCCTGCGTATTTCAGGAGTTAGCTGCACAATGCTCAGAAAACTAAAGAAGAGGCAAACTAAAACAGGGACAAGCATCAGAGGGGTTGCTATGTTCGTTTGTACACAACGAGGAGTCCTGTAGCGCCTTAAGGACTAAGATTGATTTGGGCATAAGATGTTGGGGGCAAAAGTGGTGCTGATGAAAAGGGTTTTTGCCCACAAAAGCTTATGCCCAAATAAATTTGTTGGTCTTTAAGGTGCCGCAGGGACGAGCAGCAATTCATACCGTGTTTTTTTGGTTTTTGTTTTAAATCTCAGGTATTGAGGGGCTCAAAAGCAAACCAACAGGGCCAGCATGAAAGTGGGATACAGTAGGGTTTTGGGTAAGCACTGCTAAATCATCAGAAGGTTTCTCATTAAATGGAATTACTATTCCCTTAAGCAGCAGACATTACTCTTAAGTATCAGTGGGCTCAAATCTGTTGCCTGGCAGATGTCCTAACTAAGAGCATCTCAGTTAACTGGAGTGAATGGTATTGTAAAGACAAGCCTAGGACCTTACAAGGACATAGCGTGTTAAGGAAGGATTTTTCAAGGGGTAGCCAATGGGCATGCCATCTCAGCTGATTTCAGCCACTTCACCATGTCCTGATTTGGAAACTCAGTAATATGGAGCAATAAATCTCTCCGACAGCTGAGAAAAAGCATTCCCCCTGTTCTTCTAAATTGTATTTATAAAGCACCTTCAATCTCTTAGTAATAGGATCTGGCTAGTAATTGTGAATAGCCTTCTGCTGCATGGGCTTCCAGCGTGATGGGCCATTCCAGCTGCTTTCCTTCAACCGTGCTGCTGCACATGTCGATTGCAATAGTATGAACCCAAGAGACCCTGACGTTTTGCCTACCCATGCATTCATGTGCTCTCATGTTCCAGCTCCATCAGGGTGTGAAACGGCATATCCATGCAGGTGCTGTGCTGAGGTGGATGGCACTCAGTCATGGAACTCACTCCTTTGTAATAATGCTCCCCCAGCACTCTGCTCCTCAGGATTTCTCTTGGTTCTAGAGGGTCTCGGTTTGTGTCTATCTCTCCATCCATTATATGTAAAACCCCATGGCTGTCTATTATCTCTGGATGCTCTTGCTGCATGAGTGTTCAGCCCAAAACAGCTGCTGTGGCAGCAAGTGACATTTACTTGTATTGATAAGTTCTTGTTTGAGAAGAGGGGTGTGATACCTTTTCATGAAATTATGGAGAGACCATACCCCGTCTCTTACCATTGTTGAAATTAAAGCTACTTCCGCTCTTGTTCCAGGCTTGAACTCTCCTCAAGCCACTCATATTGGCCCCATTCATATGAAATTGTGCAGGTGGAATTTTAATGCTGGGCATGAATACACTATCCTGGAAAGCTTCAGGCAAATGGGCCCAGGCTTTTGGAAGCTCTGAGTGTCTAAAAAAAGCAGCGAGAGCTGCAAGTGCTCAGCCACTCTAGAATTTGGCCTAAGGTAGCTCAAGTTGGGCACCCAAACTCAGTGGCCACTGTTAAAATAGGAAACTGAGCAATTTGCTCGTGGGTACTGTGGTAGATGGGGTTAGGCACAGGAGTGGCAGTCTGGAGATGTGGCTTCTAATCCTGCCTTTGACTCCCACTGGCTTTGTGACCTTGGGGAAGTCGCTCAGTTTCTCTGTGCCTTTTCCCCCCCATCTGTAAAATGGCAGCGAAGGTCAGTTTTGTGGCAGAGTTCTGGACTGAGATTCAGGAGAGGCAGGTTCTGGCTTTTCCAGAAACTGAGTGTGACCTTGGGCAAGGCACTTAACTCCTCCCCCCCCGCATCTGTAAGACTGGACTATAATATATCCAGGCATATTTCACATGGGGGCTGGAAGGATTAATTAGCTGATGCTTGGACTATGTTTTGAAAATCTAAAGCACAATATAAGTATTTAGTAGGCTCCCCTTGCAGCTATACATGTGGGAGAATGAACATCTCTTCCCCTGCCTTGTACTGCTGTCTTGCACAGAGCCTGTGGCGGGAGACTTTCAAAGTATAGACACCAAAAGAATAGGATAATGTCTGGCCATGGTGTTCTCAGTGGAGAGAGAGAAGCAGGCATGTGCTGAAAATGAGAGGGAAAGGAGGGACACACCATAGCAACATTATAGCTGACATATTTAGGCTGCCTGGAATCATCAGTTCAAATCCCAGCAGGGTCAGCTCCACTATTCTTCTATGAGAGAGGTAGATTTCCATTCAGTTTGCTGTGTGGATTTGTCAGGGAGGGACTTAAAAGCTGAAGTCCTCCTGCTATGAGTGGCCGTTAAGGAGCCCACAACATATTTTGGAAAAAATATTGACAGTTGCTCTAGTGTTTGCTGTATTAAATGCCCCCTGCCTTCCAGTATTTTGTGGGCTTGTTGGCTGCTGCCCTAAGCCACAGAGGCCCCTGCTGCTGCTGTATCTACATAATTGGCAAAGCACTTTGGGATGAAAGATGCTAGATGCTTGGAAATTATGACTCCAAGTGTGTTCTGCTTTGTTGGGACTTGCTGAATCAGGGCAACCATTCTACTGGGAAGTCTTCCAGGAAACTGAGGACTGGTAATACAGATACTTCATCAGGACTGTGTTCCCAAGATATCACAGGACTCATTAGGCTGTTGCCAAAGTGGTGATACATTTTTAGCCAGGTGCCAGATGCTTGTGAAATTTGAAATTCTGGTATTTCAAATCCAGGAGTTGCCAAATAAAGATCAAAGGGTTTGTTTTCCTGGGGGCTTACTGAACCGCAGCACCCAAAAGCTCTGCAAGGTCTCACCCCAATCTGTGTTAGTTATTCCCTCCCTGAGTACTGTTGTGTACCCCAAGGAGCAGAAGTTGGGCTCCTCAGGGCCTGGTGCCATATTGTGGATCAGTAAAAGGAGGCATGTGCTGAAACCTACCCACCAGTTGTGTGCTACGTTCTCACCATGTAGATCTGAGCGAGGAGACCAGGTGGAGCATAGTGTTGGTAGAATTTATTCTCTCTAATCGAAGTTGAGACTCTTCTACGCCTGCCTTACTAGCACAGAAACCAGTGTCTTTGCACGCCCAGTGTCTTTTTTTCCACATGCACGTCGCAATGCCCTAAGCAGAATGGGCCTGTCTAAATGAAATGGTTTTAGGTTGGCAGGAGAGATTAGGGCTTGGGGTGAAGATATATTTTGTCTGGTTTTGGGTGCTTCTCATTGGCCAGTTCGATGGTTGTTACAAACTCCACCAAAACCAGAGTTCAATTTCCAAGCCAATCATGAACTCAAGGAAAGCTAGGAAATTCAAAGTTAAGGTTATGGTGGAAAGAAAAAAAAAAGCCAAATATAGAAACAAAGAGTTAAGATGCATCAAATAACCTTAACTCAGACCTTGTATTCACACATACGCCCATTACATGATGCAAAGCTCAGCATACAGATGTGTCCACATCCCCCTTCTCCCCACCCCATACCCCTGTTACTGCTACCTGCTTGACCAGAGTCTAGCCTCTATCTCCATTAGTCTTTGGTGAGAACAAATGTTTTGCCTCGGAACAGAGGAAGTGTATCCTTGCTGTGTCAGAGACTGACCAAGATTTGTTTCCATCTCTGTCCGACTTCCTGGGCAACCTTGTGAAAAGTCACCGAGGGACTTTCTTCCATTTTTCATCACACTAAGGAGTCTCTTGTTCTGGAAGTAGTCTTACTGCCTGACTTTACACTAAGCTTTGTAGCAAAGTTAAACTGGAGGCAGGTAGGATGAGGACATTTTGTTTAGTGTAAACACAACCATTAAGACTCCTCCTGGGTTAAAGTACTAAATGTAAATAAGAGTGGCCTTTAATTTCTGGGCTTGTGTACTCCTCTGTAAAATGGGGATGATACTTATCTACCTCGCAGGTAGGCTGTGCTGCTGAGTTCATGGTTTAGTATAAAATGCTGAGGTCAACAGCTGGACAGCTGTAACAAGCACAAAGTGATGCTGCCATTACACTTCATCTGCACATCACAGACATAGCCAGCTCCTATCCTGTATTTCCCTCACATCAGGTACTGCAAATCTTATAACCATTTTAAGCCTTTACTCTCCATGCTAGTTGGGCCTCCTCTGGCACAGGATATTTTAAACCCTTGCAAATAGGCTAAATATATGTTCCTCTGGATACGATTTCAGTTGTCTGCAGCAGTGTGACAACGATGCCTAACTTCTAGGCTGAGTCAGCAAGGCATCCAGCCTTTAACATTTCATTTAGCTGTGATACTATAATATTTGATTGAACATCTGCCTTAGCTGGGGGCTTATTGTGTTAGGGAGATGAGGGCAGAGTTGGAGTTGGGGCAGTTTTTCTGTATTTCTCCACATTTGGGATGTTTTCGATGTGTAATCTTAAATCTTCTGCTCTGAGATTGGGGCCTTGAATCCTGGTTGGCACCTTTAGGTGCTATTGGAGTACAGATAATTATGTTAAAGTCTGAATTTCCTGGCTTACCTGGCCTTTTGTGGTTTATTTCAAATGATAAAATTCTCTTATGGTCTCTTTCCCTGTTTGCAGTTTTGAATCTGCTTGAACAAAGGTTTTGGTCATCTGGGAGTTCTGCTTTTTATTATTGAAATGCCCTTGTAAGATTGGCTGCCCTGGGAACCTGTTTGTGGTGTCTTGCGGAGCCATTCCTCCCCTGTCTCATATCACTTCTCTGTGCTTTCTTGTTCCAGAGATTTTGATTCGCTCTCCAAGGACAATGTCTATGAGAACAACCAGCTGGTGAGTTCCCGGGAAAGAGGGAATCTTGGACGTGGGAAATAACATGGTAAAGTTTGCAGTGTTGGCATAATGTGCACTCAAAGGCTGGGGGACATGGTGGCGGTCATCTGTACAAAGCTAGAAAAATCTATTCACCTTGGATAAGGAAGAATCAGTGTGAGTGGTGGGGACCGATGTGTCTGCTTCCACACCTTATAATCTTGCATTAAAGAAAATATAAACATCTAGATCATGTTGTTGCCAAGGTAACTTCCCAAGTGGGAAATGACTGAACCAATGTGCTCTATTGTGCCTGCTGTTCTGAACTTTGTCAGACAGCTGAAGAATGAAGCTAACAAGAGTCCGGTTAGTTTCACAGCTGCTGTTGTCAATGCAGCTGTCTAGATTCATGTCGGTTTCACAGTGCTCCTTGGAAAAGCTATCATCGGCAAGCACAGGAGTTATTGAGAGCAAAGGAGGGCCCCAAAATCAGAGGCTGTGAGTAGGTGTGGGTTGATTTAGAGTGGTGGAGACCTTTCTCCACAGCAGTCAGGAGGCTCTGGAGGAGAATGGAGAGAGATAAAGCTCCTGTGTCTCAACAGCTAAAGAAATGGCAGAGCAGGAGCATCATGTCTATCAGACAGTAGCCACAGGCTAGAGCCCATGAACATGGTCTAGGGGACAGCACCCTGGTTGCAGTCCCAAACACCCTCATCCTTCCCAGCAGCTGCTTGCAGGAGGACTGGGCTTCTCCCTAGGGTGGTGTTGCTAGTGGACTCTGATAGATGTTTTCAAGTTTTGTCTGATGGGATGCAGAGCAAATGAGCTTAGATACACACACACACAAACAACAGCGGAAGCGGGCCCACAGCGAAGTATCATGCTCGAGCAAGAAGTGGTTCCTGGGGACTGGCGGTCCAAAGGGTAGTATGATCCTAAGGAATCATTCCTAAGGCCAGCACAGTTTCTGGTGAAGTGATGGTCCCAGAAGTGGTGTGGCTCTCTGTGAAGTCACGGCCTGGAGTGCAACTCTGAGAGAAGCCATGATCCCAGAAGTGCCGTCTGTCAAACAGGACTGGATATGATGTCCTGTGGACAATGCTGCTTTAGTGAAGCAGTATTCACTCACTGCCCTTCTGCCCAGCTCCATTACCTCTAGCAAGCCCCACTGTTTGGTGCTCACTGGGGTTGGAGAAATATGCTTATTTATTTCCCAAAACAAGAGCTAGATAAATTCATGGAGGCTAGGTCCATCAATGGCAATTAGCTGGGATGGGCAGGAATGGTGTCTCTAGCCTCTGTTTGTCAGAAGCTGGGAATGGGCCACAGGGGATGGATCACTTGATGGTTATCTGTTCTGTTCATTCCTTTGGGGTACCTGGCATTGGCCACTGTTAGAAGACGGGATACTGGACCCTTGGTCCAGTATGGCTATTCTTATGTTCTTTTGGCCCGGGGATTAGTGGCGGAATTTGCTTGGATTCCTTTGTGGCTATGAGTGTAAACAGTAATCCAGTGAGAGTGGAGTCATGAGGTCGTCTGAGAATATCCAACCAGCGGGAGAGCTGGAAAGAAAAGGAGCCGTGGAATGTAGGCCTCACCAGGGCTCATGAAAGACGGGTTCAAAAGAAAATAAGTCCCCAGAGGAGCAGCTGGGGATCCCAAGGATCCCCCAAAATAATCACACTCTCCTACCCAAAGGGAAACAAGCTACCTACAATATTTGGGGTTCATTCAGTCTGAGAGCTCCCCACACACGCTGCTCCTGCTCTGTGTTCCACAGTCATTCTGTTTAGACCCCTAGCTCTTCTGCTTTCTGGTTCTGCCTGTAGAGTATTTGTCTCAGGGTTTGTTTTGCCAACAGTGGTTGAGACACTTGAGTGGCAAAGTAGTAGGTGTCAGCAATGCTATGTCAGGGCTAATGTGTAGTAGGTCAGCTACAGACGTCTGGGCTGGCTTGCCAGAGGAGCAACAGCAAGTGCAGACATTAAGCTGCAGTGAAAGCAACACACCCCTCTGCTGGGCAAACGTCAGTGGTACTGCAGAGCCCACCCGGGTCCTGTGCATTGTGCCTCATTATTCCTGACTGGCCATGTTTGACCATGAGAAGCCTATTTGGATTTATCTGTCCATCTAGGTACTTTAACTGCCTCCCCCCAGGAGTTTCTGAGCACCCTACAAACATGAATGGATATATCCCCACCGCTGTGAGGCAAGTCCCTGTTTTGCAGAGAGATTGTGGGGCTTGCCACAGGTCATACAGTCAGTTGAAGACAGGGCCGGGAATTGAGCCAGTGCCTTAATCACAAGATCATTTTTCTCTGGAGATGAGATGGGGAATCTCACTACGGTTCCTAGTGGGGCAAGTGCCCATCTGACTGAAACCACCCTCCCATGTAGTACTACTGGGCTGCGTTATTGCTGGAACGGTCTCTGGAGACTGACCTGGCTTTCTCCCCGCTCAGGCCATAACTATGAGGAGACTCCCTGGGAAGAGGAGGGAACATGGAAGAACAAGTGCACTAGGTGGTGTAGCAGAGGGGAGAGGAAAGGAAGGGGTGATGGCTTGAGGGTCACTGAGAACAAGGGCACCTCCATTACTAAGCATCCTTGCTTTTGGGTTCCTCTGATGTGCAAGCTTTTCACCAGCCTCGGGCTCCCAGGTTCTTCCAAACCAGTGTGTCCAAGGGCCTCCATTTTCCACTGGGCCTCGGTCTGAACTCCTTTCCTCCCTCTCTGGAACTCCCACAGGCCTTTGAGTTGGCAGAGCGGGAGCTGGGGATCCCTGCCCTGCTGGATCCCAACGATATGGTCTCCATGAAGGTCCCAGATTGCCTCAGCATCATGACCTATGTGTCTCAGTATTACAACCATTTCTCCAATCCCAACCAAGGTGAGAGCTACCATCTTTCCTTCCAGCTTCCACCCTGCCCTCTGTAGCCATGCTGGTGCAATCTCATCTGTCCCTCTCGACCCGGGTAGTGAGCTCATCACAGCTTCCTGTTTCCAATCCAGTACTTCCTCGTCTCCCTCTGGAATGAGCCACTGCAGGAAGTGATGCGGGAGGAGGCAGGGGGTGTGATATGGCCTCACTGAGTTAGCAGAAAGTATTCCAGAGTTAATCACCAAACTCATAGCCCAGTGACAGCTGGGAAGGCAGGCAGGTCTTAAGGCCAGAATGATAGCGGGAAGAGAGTGCTCAGATTTTCCTTGTTTCCCTCTTCCTTTGGGGACAGATGTCTCAGCGGTAGGTGCTGTTGTACTTCATGGTGTCCTGGATCGAACCTGACTCTCACTGATCTCACTTGAAGACTGGATCCAGGGCTTTGGGAACTTGAGTGATGAGAAGCTTAGTGTCAGCTGCCCAACAGAGCATCTTTCCTGAAGGGAGCTGGGTTTCCCATTACTCCTTCCTAGCTCTACTCCCTTTATCTAACCCCCCATCTTACAGTCCGCTGCAGCTTACAGAAAACCACCTCCAGTGTAACTCTCACACACCAGCCCCTCTCAAGAGAGACCCTGTGTCCGTGCTGAGGACTTTGCTCAGGTGTTAACGAACAACAGGTGCTCCCCTTCCTCCACGCATTAGTGTCAGCCCTGGCTGTGGTAGGGGTTTTGTGGTATCCTGTGGTCTACACTCAGGGGGCTTCCACAATATTTAGTACTTACCCAGTGCTTTGCATGCTTTGTGATCTGATGATCTAGCTCATCATTAGAACACTCTGTGAGGTAGCTAAGTCGTGGTATCTCCATTTTACAGATGGGGAAACTGAGGTACAGAGAGGTGAGTGATTTGCCCAGGGCCACAGGAAGGAGTCTTGTCAGAGCTAGGATTAGAATACAGGGCTTCTTGGTTGTCAGCCTCATGGTTAGCCCATTAGCCTCTCACTCCTTCCTAGAATAGGAAGTGTAAAAAGTGGGGAGATTCCATCCTGTGTCATGAGGTCAGATGATTTTCCTGTACCATGTGCTTTGCATGAATCACTTCTGTCAGTGGCTGATTCCCCTTTACCTCTGTCTCTCCAGCAAGAGTCCCTCCGCCCATGAGGCACCCAGCTGCTGCCTCGTCACCCCCTCTGCCAGCTCACAAGAAGCCTGTGCCTGCAGTGGAGAGCCCCCTGGCACCACAGGTACCTTGTCTTTTGTAGCAAAGTTAACCCTGTCTTTTAGCTTTCTGTGCACTGTGCTCATCACTGCAGCATCTGTGGGAGCATCTGGCACAATGGGAGGAGTTGTGCTGTGTGGACAGTCCCTGCCCCAAAGAGCTTCCTTTGGAAATACATTGTTTTGTTGATTGCTGCCCCTCCAGTCTGCTCTTTCCTTGTGTCCTGCAACAGGATGATGTTGCCGAAGGCCTAGCAGAGCGATCCCAGCGCAATACACTCAGCAGCACTTGTGCAGCCTGCCACCAGCACGTCCACCTGGTTCAGCGCTACCTTGCTGAGGGCAAGCTGTACCACCGCCAGTGCTTCAGGTAAACCACCCCCAGGCCCAGAGCAACCCCCCACCTCACCCTTCAACACTGCAGGCAAATGGTACCACTGCCACTGCGTCAGGTAAACCACCCCCAGACCCTCCCTGCCTGAGTTGACCTGTAGCCACAGCCAAGTATTACCACCAGATGGATATTGTCTGTGTGTATGAGTGTGTCAGAACACTGACACTGAGGTGTTGAAACAGGCCAACAGGTCAGTCCAAGAGCCTGTCTGCAACTTGTCGTATATCACAGGGCATTTACAGGAAGGCAAAATAAGGTCTAATACATGTCCACGTGCAATACTGTATGATGGTAGGAAGAAGATTTCTACCTGTTGCCATCTTATGCCCTGAAGACTGGGGATTGAGACCTTGGTAACTTTACTCTACAGGTTGTATCTCCAAATATTCTATTTAGCAACTTCTCATTCTTTTGATTGTTTTGAACGATTTGCCTCAATAATATCCTGCAGCAGTGAGTTCCATGGGTTAAGTGAGGTTTTGGGGTTTTTTTTAAATATATAAAAAAGCCCTTTTTCTCCATGTTAAAACACTGCATCCCCCCACAGCCTGTGCTTATTTCTATAGATTTCAGTGTAAACAATGGTAAATCAAATGGTGCTGCAAGAGCTTTGAGTGCCTTCACACCTAATAAATCTTACAGCCACCAGCTGCATTGAAATAAACAAGAATCAACCACCTCAGGTCTCATGGGAGTGAATGCTTGAGTTGACGACTTCTGTGCGGCTTTCGTTGTACCTGGCTCTGCTGTGGAGTAAGAACATACCAGCCTGTGCAGGGTTAACTTCCTTATTCTTGATTTGTATTACAGTGTTGCTGAGAGGGCTCAGACGTGTAGTGAGACAGGCTCCGCCCTGAGGAGCATATAGTCTAAATAGAGATGGCAAAGGGTGAAAGAGAGGCAGGATTATTATGCCCATTTTATAGACTAAGGACCCAGATAAAGAGAGATTAAGTGACTTGCCCTGGGAGTCTGCGGCAGAATTGGGAACTGAGCCCCCCTTTCCTGAGTCTCAGTCTAGTGCACTAATCATATGACCATTCTTCCTCTGTCGGCCTTCTAAATCTCTCTTCCTGTAGAAGGCCCTTTTCCCACCCTCTCAGGGAGTTTGCGTGTGTCTCTGGCAGGTGTAAGGAATGTTCCAGCACACTGCTCCCTGGATCTTACAAGCCTGGACCAGAGTCGGGCACTTTCGTGTGCACTCAGCACTGGGGCAAACTGGGCCTGAGTGGGAGGACGGGGGGCAGGCCCAGCCCTGACCTGGAGCACCTGAACAAGAGGATTGAGGCTCGGGCAGCCACCGTGGGCGAGGATGTACCCTTCTCGGAGGCAGAGGAGAGGAAAGAGGACCGTGTTCAAACACCCCAGGCAATTGCATCACAAAGCCACCCACCCGAAGAGAAGGAGAAGGGCCGTGCACCCAATGGAGCAGAGATGGCAGCATCCTCTGTCCGTGCAGAGAACAAAGCGCCCTGCTCTGAGCCTTGCTCCCAAACACCACCCAGGCCTCCTCTCCCCAGCAAACCACTCATGCTCAGCCAGGACAAAGCCAGCCCGCTGGACGGACGGCTCAAGGACACTCGTCCCACCCCTGCCCCGAGGAGGAGCACAGACGCAGCAGCCCCATCACCGCCAAGCTCAAACCCCGTTCCTCGGCCTAGATCCAGCGTGCAGAGTGAAGCCTCTGAGCCAGGGCTGGGCCTGGTGAATGGTAAGAAGGTGCAAGGACGGTGTGTGGGGTGGTCCCATTTCCCTGTTGCAGTGCAACTTACGCTCTGTCCCCGACGAGGCTCAGAGATGCCCTTTTCCAGCCCCTCTTAAACAGACACCCCATATATCTGACTGATCCTGGGTCTTGATCACTGAGCCCCAATCTGCCAGGTGTCCCCAGGAGGGAAGAGTAGCACAGATGGGTCTGGTGCCCTAGTGCTATGCTGTAGCTGTGCCTGGCGGAGTGTCTCAGTGGGAGTCGCTCACCCTCCACGGGGAGCACAGCAGCCACTCTCCCCAGCGTTGCTCCAGTGGCATAGCCAGAGGGCTCTGCTTGGGTGGGCTCTGACTTCGGGTGGCTGGGCAAGAATGGGCGTGGGGAGGAGCGGGACAGGAGGGATGGGGTGGGGAAGCCCTGACCTCGCTCCCAGGCTGAAGCACCAGGGCAGAGCAGGGTAAGCCCCGGTAGCGGGGCCTGGATGTGAAGTGGGTGGGCCACAGCCCACTCAGGCCCACCTGTGGCTACGCCCCTGCGCTGTTTCCCAGCGTCAGGAAGTGGGGCGTGCAGGCAGCTGCGGGGAGGGGGTCTTCCGATTGGCAAGATCGCCCAGATTGGCGTCTGGCCTCCGTGCTGGAGCTCACACCCCTGCGCTATGGGGGGAAATGCTGTTGCTGTGGGATCTGCAGAGAGCAGGAGCAGCCAGAAGACAACAGGAAGATCCATAGAGCTTCCTAATGGCCTTTTGCTTTTATGACCATGTGTCCTGGTTCTTTTCCAATGCCTGTCTAGGGCGGGTACCTGATCCTGGCCCCCCAGTTCCCAAACCGAGAGGGAGACCCATGTCCTCAGATCGGTAGGTCCTTTGGCTTGCCCTGAAACCATATAGGGGTTTATGGGTTTGGTTAACTCAGGAATTCTCCTTCCAGTTCCACCCCAAACTGGCTATCAGCTGGCAGTGGGGAGGGAGGGCCTTGTGGCTAAGGCTTGGGGAGAGGCCTCACGAGATCCCAGTTCTGTTCCAGATTAGTACTTCCCAGGCACTTTCCTAAGCTCACCCACCAATTCCATTTGGTTGATTTTGAGGGTGGGGGAAGGGGAAGAATCCTAGACCAGTGTCCTTTGCCTCTTCCTTGCCCTGCTAAGAGGGCACCAGCCACCCTCAGCTGTTCTCTTTGCCCTGGCACCATGACCCTAATTCCAGCCCAGTGTGGAGAGGAGATCTTGCCTGGAGAACATCCCATCCCATCCCTCACCCACTATTGGTGGCTTTTGTCCCATGGGGCTGAGCCTAGCTTCCTACCCCAGGTGTTGCGATTGCAGCGTTGCCCTATTTTGACAGAGGGTCAGCTGGGGAAAACCTGAGTGGCGCTGAGACTCCTGGTGGGTTGCAATGTCTGGAGTGGGAGGTTGGCCCCAGCCCTATAGGACAGGAGCTGCTGCTGCTGACCCCACTCTTCTCTTCAATTAGATCCGGAGCTGCTGCGAGACCAAAGGACCCTCCATGGATTGCGTTGGTCCAGGCAGAGCCCAAGAGGAAGCCGGCTCCTCCCGCCCCTGGCAGTGGCCTGGGCACCCCGACCAAGGCTTCGGAGGAAGAGGAGGAGGAGGGAAAAGAGAGGGAAGGGGAGAGTGGATCCGCCAGCAGTGAGTCCAAACTCTACAACCCCTTTGAGGAGGAGGAGGAGGAAGAGGATGAAGGTGCAACCTCAAAGAACACACCAAAGCAGGACCAGAGTGAGAGCACAACAAAACCCATTCATCCCTGGTATGGCATCACCCCCACCAGCAGTCCCAAGACAAAGAAGCGGCCAGCTCCGCGAGCCCCCAGTGCCTCGCCCCTTGGTGAGTCCCTCCCACACCCTTCTGTGTCCAACCATCCTACACAAAACTCCCGCCTCTGTCCTCCTTGGACAACAGGGAGAGGCAGCCCCGTAGCTTTCACTTCTCCACAGGCAGGTCAAGTCCTAATGTCAAAGTCACTGGGCTCTGTTCCACCAAATCCTGCTTCCCACCCAGCCTCACTGGGTGGAGGTCCAAGGTGTCTCGCCTCCAGCTGTGGATGGTGGTTGTCGTGTGGTTCGATTTATTTTATATCCAAGGGAAACCAGGACACTCCAGAGAGACTTAACCACTTCCTTATTTATTGCAGGCCTTCAAGCAGTTAACATAGTCCTTTAAGTTTTACAAGCCTTAAAAACAATTACTACACAATTTAAACCTCAAATACTATAAATTTTGAAAGCAATTAGTACAATAGAAAAGCAAGTAATAGATTTATTATAATACAATAATTAAGCCTAGTTCACTTATACTGTACGCCACCTACAGTACAAGGCAAGGAGTTTGTTGTCCCTTTGACTCCCACGCTTCGAGATGCTTTGAGCTGCCGCAGCCGGTGTGAAGGGTCTTTTATTTTGAGTTACGACAAGCAGGACCTGTGGGTCGATCCTGCTCACTACCTCCCAATGATTGCCTTGCTTAAACCTATATTTATACTAGGCTTGACTTGGTCGCCCATGACTATGACTAAACACTCATTGTATAGAACTATGTTATTTTTTATTCTTTAACCTAAACTACACTACTGATCGAGTTACCCGTCGCTATTTCCGCTTATGATGCGCTACGTGTGTAACTTGTTCACTTCTTTGTGGCTAAGGGTTTTAGGACTGCCAGGCTGGGTCTTGCACATCTGCTTCTCCTTTAGAAAGTTCTGATCTAGTTTATCGTGTTTGCTCACTGTGGTCACTCTCTGCCCGTCTCCCATAAGCCCAGGAAGCCATATTCTCATATGCTTGCTTCAGGCCTTGCCTGCATGCACGTACTGCATCAGGCTTTGTCCAGGCCTACGCTTACCCGATCACATGACTGTACTTCAGTCAAGACAGGGCTCTGCTGGCTTCCCCACAGTTCCTGCCTGACCTCTCTCTTTCCTTTGTAGTTCACCACCCCATCTCCAGGCTCTCGCACTCAGAGCCATCCTCCTCTGCCCCATCGCCTGCCCTCAGCCTTGAGAGCATCAACTCTGAGTGTTCAGCCAAGGCTGCTGGTGACTTGGACGAGGCTTCAGTGCCCAAGAGCTCCTCCGAACCCATGGTCCATGTGCCAGCTGTGTCCAAGATCTCCTGCACAGACACTCCGCTCACCAGCGTCTCCTCCAGTGAGAGCCCTGCGGCCCCAGCCAGCCTGTCCACCAACTCCTCCTCTTCCTCCAGCGAGTTGGTCAGCTCCAGTGGGGAGGCGCAGTGGGGAACTCAACAGGCCAGCAAGAGCTTCTCTTCTAGCAACTTAAAGACCAGCCCCAGCCGACTGCCCCCCAAACCGCCTGCTGGTGCTAGTCCCACGCCCATCCTGTTGGCCTCAGACATGGGTGGAGGAAGCCCCAAGGATTCCCCATCGCCCAAGCCACATCTGAAGGTAGGCTGGTGCACTTCTTCTGATCCCACCTTTTCTCCTCCCTCTCATCACAACAATCCTCCTCCTCCTCCCCCCCAGGAGGCCTGGATGAGATGCCCTTCAGTGCCCTGTGAGAGGGAAAACCCACCCCAGCCAATAGGCCTTTGGCCTAGAGCTGCTTGTTTTTATTCCACCTTGAGACACAACTTCACCCTGGAGCTGAGGGTCACGCTACCAGTTTCCAACACTGCTAGCATATGGTGGCGTCCATCCACCATGCAGCAGTTCTGGCACCATCATGTGGTGAGATTCTGTACTGTGGCTTTCAGTAGTAACATGCTCTCAACACATTTGTGCCTCATTTTGGGCACAAAATATCACCACCTCTGTCAGAGCCAGAGCTAAGATTTGGGATGGTAATCATAAGAACAGAAGAACGGCCCTACTGTGTCAGACTGAAGGTCCATCTAGCCCAGTATCCTGTCTGCTGACAGTGGCCAATACCACATGCCCCAGAGGGAGGGATCACAACAGGTAATCCTCACGTGATCCCTTCCCTGTCACCCATTTCCAGACAAACTTTATCATTTTCCAGCCTCTCCTCCTGACCAGAACATAGAGAATCTCTATTAATAGACCCTCCCCTAAGAGATGTCTCTGTCTGATCCATGTGCTTCTCTGCACCCGTCGGCTTTTCCCCAGCCCTTAGTTTAAAAATTGCTCTATGACCTCTTTAGTGTTCCGTGTCAGCAGTCTGGTTCCATTTTGGTTTAGGTGGAGCCCATCCTTCCTGTACAGACTCCCCCTTTCCCAAAACTTTCCCCAGTTCCTAATAAATCTAAACCCCTCCTCTCTACACCATCGTCTCATCCAAGCATTGAGACACTGAAGCTCTGCCTGCCTACCTGGCCCTGCGCATAGAACTGGAAGCATTTCAGAGAACGCTACCATAGAAGTCCTGGATTTCCTTTCCCAGCAGCCTAAATTTGACCTCCAGAACCTTTCTCCTACCCTTCCCCATGTCATTGTACCTACATGACCACCGGCTCCTCCCCAGCACTACGCATAAGTCTATCTAGATGTCTCAGGAGATCCACAACCTTCGCACCAGGCAGGCAAGTCACCATACGGTTCTCCCGATCATCACAAACCCAGCTATCTATGTTTCTAATGATCGAATCCCCCATTACTAACACCTGCCTTTTCCTAATGACTGGAGTTCCCTCCCTCAGAGAGGTATCCTCAGTGCGAAAGGATACCGCAACATCATCTGGAAGGAGGGTCCCAACTATGGGATCATTTCCTTCTGCTTCAGTTGAGTGTTCTCCTTCCCTGAGCCTTTCATCCTCCTTGACAGCACAGGGGCTGTCTGACTGGAGGTGGGACAGTTTTACAGTGTCCCGGAAAGCCGCATCTACTTACCTCTCTGCCTCCCTTAGCTCTTCCAATTCAGCCACCTGGTTTCCAAAGCCTGTACACAGTCTCTGAGGGCCAGGAGCTCCTTGCACTGAATGCACACATACGCCACCTGTCCATAGGGCAGGTAATCATACATGCTACTTTGGGTACAGTAAACAGGATAGCCCCCACTCTGCTGCTGGGCTTCTGCCTGCATTCTCTCCTACAGAGAATTAGTTTCTTGTCAGGGTTTTTATTTAAATCAGGTAGATTTTATTTTAGTTTAGTTTAAAAGTTTTAAAGAATGTCAAGTGTACCTAGCCCCCTTCCAACTCTCTCACAAAACTCCCTGTTAGCTGCCCCTGTTCGCAAAGCTCCCTGGTTGCTTTCTAGCAGGCTTTAGAAAGCGCTGGCCTTCCTGATAGTCCTGGCTCCTGGCTAAGGCTTGACCAATGAACAGAGGTTTCTAGATTTTGAATCCTCGTAAAGAAGCATCCAGCTTCCAACTGCCAGCCTGAGCACACTGTCCTTCAAACAAACAGCTCAGCACATGAATCAACAAACAGACAAACACAAGATGCTCTTACAAACACAATCATGCTCTTATTCAGCCTGTCTCCTGGTACAAATGAGGACAAATGAAAATGCTGCTCACAGCAAAGTAGCATTTCATGCTGTTTATGGGTAAGCTGTGGAACTCACTGCCCCCATGACATTACTGATGCAAATAACTTAGCATGATGGGGGGAAAGGGTTAGATAGTGATACAGGTAAGAACAGTATCTGCAGTTACATTGGCTGGGATAAAATGACCATGCTGTAAATCCTTATGCCTCGAGGCATGCTAACCACTGGCTTTTCAGGAAGACACACCTCCCATGGTGCAGTGAGGTACATTCTGTGGGTTTATACCTCCCAAGGCTGTCTACTGTCATAGTCGCGATACCAGAGTATCCAAAGGGCTATCTACACACACACATTTTGTAGCTACAGGTCCCCACGAATGCAACTCCAGCAGTGGAAGCAATAGTAGAAAGTGTGGTGTAGAAGAGCTCAGGTTCTTTTAGCCCTCTGGTATCAAACCAAGCTCTGGAGCTGCTCTGGTGGGGAATTACAGCCGCAGAGATTGCTCATGTAGATAAGAGCTGGATAGACCAGGCTGTCCTGCAGCAGAAGCAGTAATAGAGGCTTAGCCAGACCATTGCTGTGCTCCATTTTGGCAGTTCCTACAAAAGGTGTTTGCTCAGTGGTCGCACCCTGCCTGGGACATGTTTTCTTGCTCTCTCCTGGGCACCGAATTATCTCCTTGTTTTTTTTCCTAGTCTTCATGCAAAGAGAATCCCTTCAACCGGAAGTCATCGCCTGTCACCTCCCCCTCTGCACAGAAAACTCCCAAAGGATCCAAGCCAGCACGCCCCCCTGCACCAGGACATGGCTTCCCGCTGATCAAACGCAAGGTGAAGGGGGCAGAGTAGCAGAGGTGCCAATATCACCTCCGCCCTGTCTGCCGGGTCTGCAGCTCTACTTGCTGAGCCCCCGTTTGCCTCTCTTGCATCTAGCCTGGGGCTCCCTTCCCTTAGTGGGTCGCTGTAGAGGGATTTGGGGGATGGGTCGAGAGCCCCATTGTGTGCACACACTCCCTAGAGTGCTCTTCAGAGGAGTGTACGTTGACTTGTGTCACTAGTGGCTCCCTTTGGGACCTGCAGATTGGCCAGACTGCCTAGCACCAGCCACCCAAAGTTTCACTTTGGCTCCCGCTC
Source organism: Rafetus swinhoei (assembly GCA_019425775.1). Taxonomy (NCBI): domain Eukaryota; kingdom Metazoa; phylum Chordata; order Testudines; family Trionychidae; genus Rafetus; species Rafetus swinhoei. Next base: position 256,563,112 of record CM033437.1, read on the forward strand.
TCTTCTCCCCACTGCTTGGGAAATGAAATGGTCCCTCCAGACTCTGCCCCAGGCATGTCCTGATTCACCTTATGGCACAGCAGTTGCCAGACCTCAAATGGGAGTTGTCTGGGCAAAAAGGGTGTGCTGATAGAGGGGGGCACAGGATATCTGCACCATTCCCCCAAGATAACTGGGGCCCAGTTTGAGCTGTCAGTGGAGGAAGATTTTAATGCATGTGCAGCAAGGGCATATTCCTCCAGCAGTGCCATTAGTCTGTGCGTGATGGAGCAGGGTCGTTTCCCCCAGGACTTGTATGGTTGCGTCTGGTGGGAAAGAGTTGGTCATGTCCATTGCTCTCCTTCCTGCACAGCAGCATGCTGGTCATCCCTGCTCCTTCCACTGCCAGTCAGGGAGTGCTTTGGGTCCCCAGGGGGAGTGCTAGAGCAGATGGACCCAGGGTTGCCTAGGGAAAGCAGCTGCCCATGGCAATGGGTGTTCCTGCTTGTGTGGTTTGGTAGGTCCAGGCGGATCAGTACGTCCCAGTGGAGGATATTTACGGAGAGATGGACGCTATTGAGCAGCAGCTGGATGAACTGGAGCGTCGAGGGGTGGAACTGGAGGAGAAACTCCGCAGTGTTGAGAATGGTAATGTGGTTTATACCAACTGAGGAGGCGGGGTGTGGATGGGGAGAGGGTGTAATATAGCAAAGTTTACTGGAGCACCACTGAGAGGGTCAAATTAGGGTGAATTACTTAAATGCAGGGCTCTTTACAGCCCAAGTCTGGGGGTCCATCACTATAAGACACACCAGCCAGTCACGAAGAGCACTTCTGTTTGCCTCACTGGCCAGCAAGAAGTCACACAAGCAGTCCGCTTAGACACTCCAGCTTCTCCTGTGCCACCACCAGCACCACTTCTTATGCAGATGAGAGGTTATGGAAACCAATCCACCAAATCTGTACAAGTTCTTCTAATTCAGGGCTGGGCAAAATGCAGCCCGGAGGCTGGATCCGGCCCACCAAGCCACTGGATCCTCCGGCCTGTAGACCACCCTGCTGGGACCCTCAGGCATGCAGCTGCCACGATTTAAAGTGCAGCCAATAGGAACTGATCCCAGCCAATCTCTCAGGCCCCGTTGGCTGGAAACAACCAGCCAATATGAGCTGAGAGATTGGGCTGGGAGCGCAACGCAAGTCTCTTCCTTCTCTCGGAGCTGAGAGCCACATGGAGGGAACAGCTTGCAGTTTAAAGCAATCTGGGGCTGCAGCGGGCAGGGGAGCTCCAGCCTGCCTGGGAGCACTGCACAGCTGCTGGCCAAGAGACACTTAGGTAACCACCTCCTAGCCAGAGCCTGCCTCTGGCACCCCTGCCTCTCCTGCACCCCAACTCCCTCCCCAGGTCACCATCCAAACCCTTTGCAACCCTTTGCCCCAGGTCACAACTCCCTCCCAGATCCTGTTCCTTCCGACACCCTCCCCCAGGACAGAATCTTCTCCTGCACCCAAACACTCTCAGATTCTGCACCCCAATCCCCTGCCCCAGGTCACTACCCAAACCCTCTGCAGTCTGCACCCCCTTTTTCCCTTCTCCCAGGTCATAATTTCCTCCCAGACTTTGCACCTCCTCCGAGAGCCCTTTCCCCAAGCCAGAATCCTCTCTTGCACCCATACTCCCTCCCTAACCCTACACTCCAATACCCTGACCTAGGTCACAACCACCTCCTTCACCCAAACTCCCTCCTAGACCTCACACCATCTCCTGCACCCCAGTCCCTTACCCCATGCACCTTTCTGTGCCCAGCCTCCATCCTAGACCCTCCATCTCCTCCACAGAAAAGTGTGGCCCTTGACAACTTTCCAAAATCTTGGAGTGGCCCCCCACCAAAAATTATTGCCCACCCCGTTCTAATCCCAAAGGACCAGCCACATTCCCAGGTCAATTTATATCTCAGATTTTACCCAAAAGAGCACGCTGTGCCAATATTTTAGAATCTAAAATCTAAAGGTTTATTAATTAAAAAAAAAAGGAAAAGAAAAGGCTGAGAGTAAAATTGTTAAAGGAAACAAATTACATACACCAATTGCAAAGCTTTTGGTGCAGCCTTGTAGCAGAGGTAGAATAATCTGCTGTTTTATAAATCTCTGGAATACATCCTTTGTTAGGATGGGTAATCAGTCCTTTCATAGCAATTCATTGCTCAATTCATAGCAAAAATGCTCCTGAAGTGATAAGCTGGAATGAAGACAAAAATGGAGGAATCCCTAAGGCCCTTTTTATACCCTTGCCCAGGAGGGAGGGAATTCCATTGTTCTCCTTGTGTGAAAGTAAGCCCCAGATGGAGTTGTCAAATGAGCAAGTCACCTGTCCATGCATGGCTCCAGAGCAGCCGTTGCTTACATGCTGGTCTGAACATTCACAGCAAAGTTTTAAGATGTGGTTTGGCACTACGTGAGGCGCGTTGTCAGTGAAGTACTGCTATTCACTGGACTAGCAGTCCTTTCAAAATAGGTTGGCCAGTCCCTGCTGAGATCTCCCAGAAGCAAACATTTGAAATACAAGTACATAGCCAATACTCATAACTTCGAATACAAAATTGATACATGCATATGAGCAGTAGAAACAGAATCAGTGAACCATAGGCTTTCTGTAGACATCTCACTTGGCCCACTTTGCACAAGATTTGGTGCAAATGTATAAGAGCGATTGCAACAATGTTTTGCATGTTCATATCCAAATCCAATAACATCACAGAGGGGAAGAGGAGATGTTGTGTCATAGAGGATGTAAGGGCTGTACTACCCTGTTATGGAGGAAATGAGAAAGAAGAAGTAGTAATAATACGCTGTCTGCTGAAGGTTAGGGTAAAGGGTAAAATTGAGTGGGGAAAGGGTGGGTTCATGCCAGCTGGCCTGGGCTATGAAGAAATTGGACTTGTACCACCACTTTTCTATGGGAGGCTGAGAACTGTTTGGTTCACTCCACCTCCCCATGTGTTCAGACACGGAATGGTCAGATTGATTATAAATGTCTCCTCCTCCTCCCCGGCCCTGGCCTGCTATGTTGTGTGGGCAGAAAGCACTGGGGAGTGTCTCTAAATTCTCTCTCTCTCTCTCTCTGATTTGACTGGCAGACAGTCCTGAGGACAGCCTGCTGGTGGACTGGTTCAAACTCATCCATGAGAAGCACATGCTGGTGCGCCGTGAGTCTGAGCTCATCTACATGTGAGTAGGGGGAACACACTGAAACAACTGCCTCCAAAGCTGGGGAGGATGGAAGAGCCTCCCTATTCCCACCTGAGATGCTTTACCAGAAGGCTCTGGTAGGCTTCCTACTTTATGGGTGTGGTTAGAGACCTATGAAGACATGGACATTTTGTCCACATGTACTTGGAATTGACTCGGACACTTGGGCTACAAGAGCTGTGGGCTTCCCCATAGGCAGTGATCCTGCAGCATTCCCCACAGCACCTCTGCCTGGAAAAGGCTGCGAGCATCCTATAGCCCCCACGCCTATGTCAGTCTTGACTGGATGAGGTTGGGACTAGCACTGCTGGGAATATGGCCACGGCTCCTGCTCTTTCATGGCAAGTCTCCTGGGGGGCAAGGCTAAGGTCACAGTTGTTACTTTCAAACCTGACCCCTCTGGAGATGACTTCCCAGAGAGGAGACCTGCTTTCCAAAGGGATCTCTGAGCCTTGCAGTGGGTTTGTGATGATGCTTTTCTTTCCTCGCAGTTTTAAGCAGCAGAACTTGGAGCAGCGTCAGGCTGATGTGGAGTATGAACTGCGGTGTCTTCTCAATAAGCCTGGTAAATCTCTCTCTACTAGTGAAATACCACCCTGGGCAGGTTCTCGATCTCCCCAGTATCATTATGCTTTCAGTCATAGCTGGTTCCTGGGCAAAAGGGTCTAGATGGAACATGCCTTTGATGTATATTAACACTTCTCCTTAACTGGCTGCAGGATGGCTATTGGGTAACATGAGACCGTCTCTCCCTAGCACCAGTTCTGGTCTAGACTGTATCCCAGCCCCCATATGGAGTAGCCATCATTCTAACTAGCGTGGAGGTGCAGAGAGCCATTTGCTAGGCTCAGAATAGTAATTAAATCCAGGTCTCTTGTATGGAACTGTGGACCCCTGAGTCTGGGGCTCCTTGCCAAAGGGAAATGTAATCATTTAACTCCTTGACTTTTCTGTGTAGCTAAGGACTGGACCGATGACGACCGAGAGAGGGACAAGGTGCTGATGCAGGAGCTGGTCACCATTATTGAACAACGTAACGCCATTGTCAACTGCCTGGATGAGGACCGGCAGAGGTAACATGGCAGAAAGGGGGCGATCTGGCCAAAACCCAGCTGCCTGTTGGAGTGACACAATAGAGATGGTGCAGGCCACATGTACAGGGTGAACGTGTACTATGTGGCACAACACCACACTGCTACTGTTACTGACAGACCTTCCCGAGGGTCCCCCAATCCTTGTTTTTGTAAATTGATGCTATTGACTTGTGGGGATGGGGTATGTGTGTTTCTCTGGATGATGTCTGTCGTGGTTAGGGATCTTAGTGTATATATGTTTAAATGATTAACCGATAAGCCTGGTCTTATCAGTTAATCCAAATGACTACATGCAACAACCCCTTCCCTTGCTGCCTCTGTATCAGAGGCAGCAAGGGGGGGGGCAGGCAGGAGCTGGCTTAAAAGTTGGTTCCCTACGAGTACCGGCTCCGTGGAGCCGCTTCCTCCCCTCCCCACGCTACAGCCTCTGTATCAGAGGCAGCAGCGCAGGTTGGGGGGGCAGAAGCTGCTGCCACGGACAGAGGCTGCTCCATGGGATGCAAGAGTGGCAGGGGGCTCCCCGGTAGTGGGGCCAGGAGTGCACTGGCTGCCAGCCTGCCCCTGGGGAGTATTACAATTACTAAAGAGCATGATATCTAACATCCCTAGTCCTGGTGCGTGCATAGGGGGAATATGTCATAATTGTAGCAAGGGATTGTGGGATCCCAATGACCAGGGCTTGACAAACCGCGGCGAAATCCACTCGCCAGACCCGCACTGCGCATGCATGTGCCACCGGTGAACAGGCAACCAGTTGAAATCTACTTGCCACGGGCCCTGCCAATGACCATGTCAGTCCTGAGCAGTAGGGAGCATGTCTCTCCCAACAGTGACATGTCCCCCGACTGGAACTGCTCAACAGTTTCTCACTGTTTCTTTCAGAGAGGAAGAGGAGGATAAAATGTTGGAAGCCATGATTAAAAAGAAAGGTAAGAAAGTGAATGGGAGGGGAGCCACATTCCAGTAGTGCTAGACTTCAGAATCCTGGCTCTTCAATCCTGCTCCCAAGGAGAAGAAGAACAAAGGGAATTCGTATAAATGCACGTGAACGTGGTCTGTCTGTCCGGGGATTTATTGTTTTATATAGGTTCTTATGTCACACCTATCACCTCAGTATCTTCCACAAATGCATTATGCCATCTGACTAACCCCGTTACGTTTTCTCCTCTCCTCCTGTCCCCAGGGGGAAGGTGCATGCAGGGGAGCGTTTTAAAATGTATAGGTCACATACACACACCTTGCTATGTGTTTATGTGAGAGAAGGCAGGTCAAAGGAATGTGCTTTGCTCTTGGAGCAGAAGGTGGTGAGGTTTGTGAGGACCAGTTCTTGAGAAAGCTCTGTCTCCTGTGTCTAGCCACAGTGACCCACATGGAAGTGTGTTTACATGTGTGTGTGTTCACGCACTGGCGACTCACACAGATGTGTGCGTTGAATAGCTTTGCCCCAGTCTGCAGGCATCACACCTGTCTGTTGTGAATAGGCATTAGTCTGTGTACATCACCCATGGACTGTCTTCTTTAGCAAATAACCTCCCCTTGCAACTTTTCCTGCAGAATTTCACAAGGATTCTGAGGGCAAGAAGAAAGGAAAGTTCAAGCCCATGAAGGTGCTGAAGTTGCTTGGCAATAAACATGAATCAAAAAGCAAGTCACCCAAGGAAAAAAGCTAGAGTAGGAGAAAGCCAGAAGCAAGGATGGATGCACTGTTGTATGACTGCATCAGCCCTTCCCATGGCTGGGTGGATACCTGCCACTGGGGCTTCTGCCTCCCACTCCTCTCCAGCAGCTGTGCCTCCCCTCTCGTCACCCCCCACATGCCAACGCTGACTCCTCCCGGGGAACTCAGCTTTCAACCAGAGTCGTGGAGCCGCCCAAAAAAAGAGGAGACATGGCGAGTCTGATCAACAATGCTTCCCCTTTCTAAGGCTGTGGGGAGCCTGATCAAAGGAGAAAAGCCACTATCCATAAGCCTTGGGGAGTAGGAAGGAGGTGAAATAGCTTTAGGAGACATTATCCAGTTGTGTTGTTATTGTTATTATTAACTGTCTGAGTAAGTAAAGAATTTTGGTGTTTGTGGGAAACTTGCACTAATTGCCCCGTCCCTCACTCTAACTGTGATAGTCACATGTGCCTCGTACCCTCTCCCTTGGAGGACTGTACACAGTTGTCCCACCCCAACCTCCAACTCTCTCCCTTACAGTCCAAATTCCCACTCTTAATTTTTATAAAAGACTCAGGGGCTTTTATTGGCACTAAATTCACATTAAATAAACTAAATGAAAACTAAAAGAACCCCCCAACTTTCCATGCCTCAAGTTCCTAAAAAAAAAAGTAACCTCTCTCCTGTTTGTGGAGGACACATGCCCCATGAGCTTCAGGGCTGGGTAGGAATGACAGGGCCAGAAGGAAAAAGGATTATGGTGAGTCCAATTGGACATAGCCAAGATACCCTACCTAGGACATCTAACCCTCGCTGCTGCTGCTAAATAGACCCACTCTGAAGCTATTGAGGGGCAGAGAGGAAGAAACATTCTTTTTTCAGGGGAGGGGAAAAAAGTGCAAGACTTTATTCAGTGTCAGCAAGGTTGTCCTGTTGCCTTGCTCACTAGTGCTGCTCTCTGCCAGCCTGGGGAGTGGGAAGGGGGGAAAACTCAGCTGACCCTTCTCCAGCTTTGTCTGTATTTATATTTTTAAAGAGTGCAAAAGGGGGGATTGGGGTTTTCTATAGCTTCATTACTAGATGGATTCAACCCCACCCCTGCTTTTTAAACCCGTGTTTTATTTGTTGTGTGCGTGTGTTGGGGGGATGGGGAGAACATTCTTCCCTCCTTCCTTTTTTCTGCCTTCTCCATGGTTAGGAGCTATTTATTGAGCCGTTTGACTGGTCCGAGTTAGACACTGAGTTTTGTGGGTGTTGGTTGGTCAGCTGTTTGTTTTGCCTTCTTATTATCAGAGTAACTACCAGCCCAGAACAAACTGCTGCATTCTTTTTATAAAAATACTGCGGGTTTGACCCAAACTACTCTTGCTTCCAGCAGTGTCTTGGACCATTGCTGGAGAATATATAGAAAGGGAACCCTGTTTACAAAACCATTGAGGAAGCTGAGTTTATCATTTTGCTCTCAGGGGCCACCAGTACTGGTTGGAGCAGTGTACTCAGCCTCTAGCTCACATTCTCTCAACCTTCAACTGGCTGACCAAGGAGCAGTGTCCAGCTTTCCATAGTCATCCGTGGGGCGGGGGGATTCCATAGCAAAGCAATCCATTGGGTCTTGTCGCATGCGGCCGAGCCACTGTTAAAGGCTGTTAGGATTGCTGCAGTCTGACACCCCCAATCCTGCTCTCTTCAGTATTTTGATTTGTAAACTGTTACACTGTACTAACTCTGGCATTGCCATTTATCTGCAGAAAAATAAAACCAGTGGAGTTAAAAAATCTATGCCACTCTGTGTTGCCTATCCTTATGTGTGCTGGAGTCATCTTGGGTACCTTGCTAGTTCAGTTGCTAGCATATACATCTCTTAATCTCCAGGCTATGGATTTGAGCCCAATGTTGAGTACTTGCCTGATTTGGTGGAGTACTGTTGACAATATTTCAGTCTCTGAACCTAAAAAAGGCTGAAAGTGAGGATTCCAGGATCTACCAGCAGCCCCTTCATTCAATACTGCAGTAACTGGGTGAAATTCTTTACCCTGTGTTATGGAGGTTAGAAAAGATGATGTAATGATCCCTTCTGGCTTTAAAATCTATTAATACGTGGGCCATGCTACCTTTGGCCATGTCAATCGTCAAGGTGCTCCCAAGGAACACAAAACGAAGGATCCTGGAACAGTCTCTCCTGCACCATGAACCCCAAGGTGAACTCGTCCCCTTGCCCAACCCGGGGTAGAAGCATGTTTCAGTGTATGAGCAAGAGACAAGTTCCTGAACACAAGCGTGTACACACACTCTCACCAAGAAGCAGTCAGATTAAAATCCAGGCTAATATTTATGTAAGGCAGTATGGTTACTCCTCCCGCTCCAGCTCCACAACAGCAGCTGAGAGTTTCCAAAGACTATGCTGATATGAGTGGCGATACAGATTCAGCAATGAGGAAATAAACAATCCCATTATGTTCAGCTTCCACCAGAAGTAACCAGAACCCCCAGAGCTTGGGCCATATGGAAAAGAGACAGAGATTTTTCTTCCGGGACTTTGTTGCGCAGGTCAGCTTTGTTCTGACACCGTAAGGCATATGCCATAGGTAGAAGGAGACCTTGCTTCACCATGTCTCAGAGGCCACTGGAGCATGCTGAGGTCTTTTCATCTCCTCCTGGCCCCCCTCCAAAGGGAGGGAATCAGGCTAATTCTCTGATTTGGTTCACCCAGCCATAAAACCGCTGCCTATAAAATCCACCTCTGAAGAAGGGAGACTAGTAAGTGTTGGTAAGATTTTGCAAAGACTTTCTTCTGTTCTATATTATGCATAAATAGTTACTATCCTCTTGGGTTTATGCAACAGGTGCTACTGACATTGCTCTGAAAAGATCTGCCTTAGATGGACAGGCATAGATAGATCAAGTTCTGTGACCCTTCTATGGTAAAAGCCCAGCCCTGTTGGAAGGGCGGGAATGGTCTGCTCTGGTGTCTGGTTTTGGTCTAGCTATTGAGATTAGATTTGTTCCCACCAGGGAGGAGGATTGTTGCCATTGCCTCTCTCATGTCTTTACTCCTCTTCTTATCGATAATCTCCATCTCCCGCAGTTTCTGCAAATAGCAAAGGTGAAGGGGTGAGAATGCCAGAAGCTCCTATTTCCTGTCAAACTTGAGACTGAAGGATCCTCTTTGCTGGTGAAATTACATACAGAAATAATAGAGGGGCTGAGACCTCTCCCCTCCTTCCAAATCTCCTAAATTCATTCCTCTTTTTCTACCTCACCCCCTGAGAGAAAATGCTGAGCTCTCCTCTCAAATCTAGGCCACCTTTACATATTGGATAGAAACCTTAGAATTCAGATTCTCCAACACCAAAGTTCCCTCAATCCAACCTGCTGGAAAGGTCAGATGGGTTTCCAAGGTACCTGTGAGATTTCAGTGACGACAATCCCTCGATACTGCTTGCCCTGGCCCAGAGTCTCCATCTCTGCCAGGAATTCCTTCCTCTCCTGAATTTCATTCACCACTGATCACAAAAGAAAGAGACATGGACAGAACAGGTCGAAGTGGGGACGCACCATCATTGCCTCAACTCTGAGGGGAGGAGGTAATATCAAGAATGACAATGACTTTGCCACCCTTGCCATAGAATCTTAGCACCCCCGCCCCCCACACACACACATTTACAGATAGAAATAATCATCACTATTCCTCTCTCCTCTGCCCTAAAGGAAATACAGCTGGATTTGGGGCTGGGGAGTGTTTGTAAAAGCTCATTCAGTGCAGTGGGATGTTGAGAATCACCTGAGGATTTTACATGCCAAACACAGCAGAGGTCCACTAAGGCCCAGTCTACATTAAAAGTTTTGCCAATTATGTTAGTTCGAAGTGTGAATAAACACCTTCCAAACTGATATAGCTGTGAGCAATTATACTCGCCAAAAATTGTTTTTGCCAGTGTAGCTAATTTTATTTGGGGAATTGGTGCCAAAAGCACTTTTCTACTAGTATGAGCTGCATCTCCACTAGGAGAGTTTGCTGGGATAGCTATAGTACTGTACTACTGGTATACCTATATAGACAAACCATTTGTGTCTAGATAATGTCTAATCCACCACCTGCCATAACAAATTTCAGCTCGCTAGTGCATGAAGCCCACCACCCTGCCTTTTGTCAGGGGCCAGTATGTAAGGCTTTCCTTTGGGCCTGGGCCTATTTTCATACATACGTTCTTCAAACCGGTCAGGTTCAGGAATTTCCTTTTCCTCTGTGGGCACTTGCTTCTGCTGTGACTTGTGTTCCACCATGTCCTTTCCAGTTGCTAAGATATTTTGGAGCCTTTCCTTCTCCCTCTCTAAGTCACCTGTAGAAGATGAAGAAAACCAATTTTTGGTAGACTGAGACAGAAGTACAATCCCCTGGCCAAGGCCCTGCTGAGAGCTGTGCCTGGACATACACAGCTGGAGAGTCTATAGAAGTAATTGTACAGGAAGTACAGGGCTCTAGAGGTGACAAACCAGTAAGTCTAATATCAGTACCAGACAAATTAGTTGAAACTATAGTTAAGAACAGAATTGTCAGACACACATGAACATAATTTGTTGGGGAAAAGTCAATGTGGTTTCTGTAAAGAGAAATCATCCTCACCAATCCACTAGAGTTCTTTGAGGGGGTCAACAAACATGTGGACAAGGGGGATCCAGTGGATATAGTGTACTTAGATTTCCAGAAAGCCTTTGACAGAGTCCCTCACCAAAGGCTCTTAAGTAAGGAAACAAAGGGTAATGATCAGTTGTGAGACTGGAGAGCAGTAATTATTGGTGTCCCCCAAGCATCTATATTGGGACCAATCCTATTTAACCTATTTACCACTTTCTCCAGATCATTTGTAAACAGTGAGATGGCAAAATTTGCAGATGATACTAAACTGCTCAAGATAGTTAAGACCAAAGCAGACTGTGAAGAGTTTCAAAAGGATCTCACAAAACTTGGTGACTGGGCAACAAAATGACAAATGAATTTTAATGTTTATAAATGCAAAGTACAGTAATTCCTCATTTAACACGTGCCCGCTTAACACGTTTTCGCGATAGCACGATTTTTTTTTTTAGGGAACGTTTTTTGAATTACACGACCATCCCCGGAATAACACGATTTCCCCAGCCGGCCCGTTGCCGGTGGCTGCGTGGGGCTTCCCCGCCTCCCTGCAAAGCGGTGGAGGGTTCGCCGCTTCCTGTGTCGTTCCCCACAGACTCCCCCCTTGCCGGATGCCTTGCCCCGTCTCCTCCGCCCCCCTTGCAGGCCGGTAGCTGGGTTTCCCCAGCTGGCCCGTCGCCGGCAGCTGCGCGGGGCTTCCCCCCCGCCTCCCTGCAAAGCGGCGGAGGGTTCGCCGTTCGCCGCACCATTCCCCAGTAACCCCCCCCTCGCCCGACACAGTGCGGGTCCCAGCAGACTCGTCACAGGGGCATACTCCCAACCCAATCCCCCTCCCTTCTCCTCCCCTTCCCTTTCCCAGAGCCAAACACCTCCCCTCCCTGCTGTAACCCAGTCCCCTTTTTCCCTCAACCTTATGTCCTGGTCCCAACAGTCGCCACCGCTTGAAACGCAACCCCTACCTTTTCCATTATTTTCAATGGGAAAATTGACCCCGCATAACACGTTTTCACTTAACATGATCATTTTCTGAAACATATCTATAGTGTTAAATGAGGAATTACTGTAATGCAAGTTGGAATAAATAATCCCAACTATACATACAAAATGATGGGGACTAATTTAGCTATAATCAGTCAAGAGAGATCTTGGAGTCATTGTGAATAGTTCTCTGAAAACATTTACTCAATGTGCAGTGGCAGTCAAAAAAGCAAACAGACTGTTAGGAATAATTTAAAAAGGTTAGAGAATAAGATGGAAAATATCTTATTGCTTCTATATAAATCCATGGTATGCTCACATCTTGACTGCATACAGATGTGGTTGCCTCATCTCAAAAAAGATATATTGGCATTGAAAAAGGTTCAGAAAAGGACAACAAAAATGATTAAGGATTTGGAATGGGTGTCATATGAAGAGAGATTAAAAAAAGACTGGGACTTTTCAGCTTAGAAAAGAGGAGACTAAGGGGGGATATGATAGAAGTCTATAAAATCATGCCTGGTATGGAAAAAGTGAATAAGGAAAAGTTATTTACTTGTTTCCATCACATAAGAATTAGGGGTCACCAAATGACATTAATATGTAGCAGGTTTAAAACAAACAAAAGGAAGTTCTTCTTCACCTAGAGCACAGACAACCTGTGGAATTCCTTGTCAGAGGATGCTGTGAAAACCAAGACTTTAACAGGGTACAAAAAAAGAACGAGATAAATTCATGGAGGTTAGGTCCATCAATACTTATTAGCTAGGATGGGTAGGAATGGTATCCCCAGCCTCTGTTTGTCAGGAGCTGGAACTGGATGACAGGAGAGGGATCTCTTGATGATTACTTGTTCTGTTCACTCCCTCTGGGGCATTTGACATTGGCCACTGTTGGCAGACAGGATACTGGGCTATATGGACCTTTGCTCTGACCCAGTATAGTGTTCTTATGTTCTTAAATATCTATTATGGTACATACATCTCCATTCCCATCTTATCTACAGCAGAAGCACTATTGCAGGGGTCGGCAATCTTTTCAAACCAAAGAGCCAAACTACATCAAAATTCAGATTGTTCTGGTCAACAAAGAGCCAGTATAAGAATACCCATTTGCATGATTGAAAATATACAACTTAATATTATAGATACAGTAATTGACATGATGGTTAATAATAGCATAAATGAAACAGTGTACTCACAGATTTTATTTAATAGGACTTCTGCTGGGTGGTGGGAGGGTGCAGAAGCAGGCTGGGGCAGGTGTCTGGTCAGGGAGGAGGGAGCAGGAGCAGGCTGGGGATAGGTGTCTGGCCTTGGGGGAGGGAGCAGGAGAAGGCTGGGGGTAGATGTCTGGCCAGGGGAGAGGGGGGTAGGAGCAGGGTGGGGGTGCAGGGTCTTGGCACAGGGGGGTTGGGGAGTGCAAGGTCTGGACAGCACTTACTTGCTTTTGTGCCCCATACTGCTCTCCGGCTCCCAGTCCCAGACATGGCTTCCTACTAACCAATGGAGCAGCAGGAAAAGCCTCCAGGCAGTGTGTCTGTGCGCTGCTGTTCCCCAAGCTGGAGGAGGGGGAATGTGCGCACATGGAGTTTTGATGGCTCTGTTTCTTCCCTGATCACGTAATGAGGCTCAAGGCTTTCTCTACCCCTTCCCCAGCAGAAAGCTGGCACTGGCTCCAATCTTGCAGGGGGCACAAGGCTGGAGCACAAGCTCCTCGTTGGGAGGAGAGGGGGGAGCAAGGAGGGACTGAGCTTGAGCTGCGAGCCACATCTGGCTCACAAGCCATAGGTTGCCGACCCCTGCACTATTGATACTGTAGTGGCAGCAAAAGTGCCAGCAACATTTACATCAGAGATCTGATACCAATCTATAAGCCATAAAGTTATGTGATAATTGCTTTGAATACAGTAAAGTGACACCCTACTCTGCCACTGAGTCACCCAGCCAGCATGGTTGGGAGGTGATCATCAGTGAAGACAGGCACTGTCAAAAGTCCTCTCATAGCTGTGGCTTTTGTGCACCTGCCAGTGGATTAGAGAGAAGGAAGAAGGAGGTTAGAAAGCAGAGAAGGAGAGGAGGCAAAACTGATCCCTTAGCAGAATTTGCTCACTTACGAGTGGCCCGAGGCTTGAATTTTTCTCGGCTGTAGGCATCGCCTGCTCGGCAGATCTCGGCAGGTCGGAGATGAGGTCTGGCCAACAGACTGACCGAAAGACAAGGCTTTGGTGGAGAAGATGCAGGTTCTGCAAGCTGTGGGTCTTTGCTGGATGTGGGGTTGCAGCGAGTGGGGAGGGAAACACCTCCTGGAAAGAAAGGGAGAACAATGGCAAGTTAGGAACAGCGGAGTCTATGGCCTGGGCCACATAATGCAGTTCCAGTATTATGTCTCATTCCCTGGACCAATTATGTGGGGGGGAAACCCCATCCAGTCCTTCTAAAGAAAGTTAATAGCTACCAAATTTTGCCTTAAATTATGGTGATTAGATGGGGGGTTCAAAAGAGAAAGACTGCACTCCATGGGTACGTCTACACAGCAGCGTTATTTCAGAATAACTATTGTTATTCCAAAATAACAAAGAGCACGTCTACACTACAAGCCTTTATTTTGAAATAATGTTGAGCTGGAGGACTTCTTACTCCAACCCATGTAACCCTCATTTTACGAGAAGTAAAGGAAGTCGAAAGAAGAGTGTTCTTCCTTCGACTTCCTGCTATGTAAACAGCGCCTAATGCCGAGTTAAGCTATTTCGACTTAAGCTATGCCATTGACGTAGCTGAAGTTGCATAGCTTAACTCAACTTATAGCCCTGCTATGTAGATGTACCGCATGAGAGTAGCCTCTATTGTTGTGGAATGATGAAAGAGATGAGAACAGCTGTGGTAAACCAAATGTTGAAAAGAAGGGAATCGTTAGCCCACCCTCATTTCTTGCCTTTTGGTTTCTTCTCCTTCCACCAGTCTATAGGTAAATGCCCTCTGTAAAAAGAATGATCTATGTATCTGGGTCACATGAATGCTTCATCGGGGTTAGGAGCAGGAGATCAATATGCAGTAAGCAGAAGAAGGCAGCATGTGTGCGTGTGGGTTGCAGGTGGACAAAGCTGAGGCATCACTCACGTTTCATGCAGTCCATGAGGTGGCGTTTCTGGAAATTGTTAAGTTTGGATTCCTCCATCATCACTGAAAGGAAAAAAAAAATCTTTAAAGACCCCAGCCTGAGAACTCAGCAGAAACAGCCCAAGGAACTACCTGTCTACTTTAGGCAACCAATACAGAAGAGGGGAATGGCTTTGGCAGAAATTCCATATTTGTAATAAAAATCCTTTGATTCATGATTTGTAAAGTATTTAGGCTGAGAATTCCAGATGTAAGTGCCTAAAGTTAATTTACTAAATCCATGTTATGCACCTAAATAAGTGCCTAATTTACAAAAGTACTGGTGTTCACCCTCATAAAAAAGGAAACACCATCTTTGAAAATGATGTGTAAAGGCAGTGGTAGAGGTAAAACCGTTCTCCCAAACTTGAAAGCAAATGAGAACAGCATTTGCAGTAACTCTAGCAAGGGAACAAGTTAAACAAGCTATGGAGCCTAATCCTTTAGCTGATCATCAATTAGAGGATCAGGATGGCATTACCCATGTGGCATAGTAATGTGGAATTAGTACAACAAAGGGATTTTATGTTATCTACTTTGGTTACAGTTGGAGGAGGGATACAGAACTAGGTTGTTATTTAGTATGTTGTAACACCCCTAAGTGTGCTTGGGTGTTGTGTAAAAATCCAGAGAGACACATAGATTGGATAAGATAGGCACTTTATAGGAAATATATACAAGACAGGTCCCTGCCCTGAAAAGCTTATATACTAAATGCTGGATAGGAGATGTGAGAATGTATCAGAGAGCAGGAAAGGGAAGGGTGAGGAATGGCATGGGTTATGGTAATAGAATAATACTTTCAGTCAGTTTAGGCAGATACACATTCTAAACCACTGAACTGTATATATGGGGGAAAGGGTACTGCCAAGGCCTCTAGGCAAGGTGTATGTCAGGGGCTCCAGAAAGGGCAGGGCATCAGGCAGAAGGGGCAGGGCTGGCATCAGCCAGTCCTCAGCAGTACATGGACTATGCCACCCCTCCATCCCACCAGCCCTCAGAGCCATCCAGAGAGTGCTGTGCAGGACTCTGGCCACCATCACTGCTGTGAGCCCTGGGCCCTTTGGAATTGCCAGGCCCTGGGGGCAGTTGCTCTCTTTGCCCTCCTTGTCAGGAGGCCTGGGTGCTGCAGGAGTCTTTAGGAGTCAGTGAATGAGGTGAGGAAGAAGAAGAGAATGGATTTAGGAAGAGCATTCCAAGCATCAGGAGCAACATGAGTTACTAATGTTTTTTCTATTCTAGGTAAGTTCTTTTACCATCCTAATCATTGTAGTACTTGGGCACCTTCCAGTAGTGCATCAAATGAGGTGACTAACATCTGTTAGATGTGGTTCGTTCTCTCTTTCAACTTCTTCACGGGGGGGGGGGGTGATTGTGTGAGCAGTACAGTTTTTTGGATTGTTTTTTAAAATGTGCAAACTGCTGCTATAAATGGAACAATGATCCAGTGAAGCGGGAAGCATGATACAAATTTAAGGGGTGTGTGTGTCAAAGACCTGTTCACTGTTCTCCATTCAATCTTCCTTTTACCTTTCAACAGCTCTTTTGTTTCTTGTCCATACTGAGTTATCCCAGGAGAATGCCAGAAACCGGCTCCTTTTGGGACAGCTGGCACTTTTCTTCTTCCCTCCTGGGAAGACATTGTGAAACCCTGTAAATGACAGTGAGGCCAGGAGTCAGTAAATCATATTCAACTTCTAATGAGTCAACTCAAAAGAACATTCTCTGTTCATGGCCCTCAATCATTCTAGGATCCCATTACTCAGTCTCTACTACTTCAAAGTCAACCTTAATACTTACTTAGATGTAGCTAATCTGTTGAAGCCTTGACCCCTGAAAAGTTACTGAGGGAATCTCCCATGCCCTCTTTTATTTTCGCCTCTGTTGCAATGACAAAATTACTTCAAATTAAGAAAGGTTGTAAACCTCTAGAACTCACCAGTCATATTAACCACTACGTAGACTGGAATACCTTGACAACACAAATTAATGTGCTGTAATTTTAGCACAGATAGACATACCCAGACAAGTTTTAATCTACTGAGAGCAGGCAACAATGGTAGTGAAGATGTGGGAGCATGGATTTCAGCATGGTTTGCAATCCAAGCATATACCAAGGGTCCCCTGCAGCCAATTAGTGCTAGGATTGTTAGCCTGCACTGCAGCCCATGCCACCATATTTTCACTGTTATGGTTACCCTGTAAGGTCAATTAAAGCTAGTGTGGGTATGCTTACCCGCACTGAAATTACACCTTTCTTTGCAGTGAAGCCATACATTGGGATGCATGAGCTCAACACATTTACATGCTTGATCTCAGAACATAACACTTCCTCTCCAGAGGGAATAACAGATTTGCTGCCTGTCCTCAACCTGCTCCAGCACCCTACTTCCTGCCCAGACTCCATACCCCCACTCTGCCTCTGCACACTACCACCTACCCAGACCCTGCACCCCACCCCACTCCACTCCCTGGCAGCCCTCTCCTGCACACTGATCCCCTCATTTTTAGCCCCACCTCAAAGCCTAGGGGCCCCCACAAAATCTACTAGCCCCAGACCCCCAGAAGAGTTAATCCAGTCCTGGGGGAGAGCCCTGAGCCTTGCCCCTCCCACAGGGCTGGAGTTTGAGGGGAACCCTGGTGCCCTGAGTTGCATGAGTGAAGGAAGTGTCAATTTTTTCTGCTGCTCAGTTGAAGGGCCACATCAGTTGGGGGGAGGAGGGGGAGAGTTGGCTTCTCACTTGTGTGTTGGTCCTTGACTGATTTTTCTGTGGGTCATTGGCCCCTGACCCAAAAAAGGTTCCCCACTCCTGCCATATATAATCTTAATTTATGCTGATTTGGTCTGTAATCTTCAAGGACCTTAGCACTGCCACACATACAAACACATGTACTTTCCCACCAGTCAACTCATCACCACTGGCTGAAGGGAAAATATCCTTCTCCCTCCCCATGGGGTGCAGCAATGTAAGTTTATTTCACATCTGTGATACCACAGATGACATCACTATCCAGTTACATAGAGAAGATACCTTGCTCCACACACAGTGCAGTGCCCCAGTGGGATACTCCTCACACCTTGGCACAGTGCAACAGGGAACTGTCCTACCACCCCCACACTGCATTGCGACAGAACAGTGCCCCACCTCAACGCAGTGCATAGCTCAGTGGTTTTCAAACTATGGGTTGCGACCCAGTACTGGGTCATAGAATGTCAGGCATTGGATCTTGCTGCAGGGGGATCAGGTGATCAGTGGAGGAGCTAAGGCAGCTACCTGCCTGCCCTGGCACTGCAGATTGCACTGTGCCCCAGAAGCAGCCAGCAGCAGGCCCGGCTCCTAGGTGGGGGATGGGTGGCGGGAGGGCACACAGGGCTCTGTGCATTGCCCCTGCCCTGAGCACTAGCTCTGCACTCCCATTGGCTGGGAACCTGCTGCTTCTGTGGCGTGGCGTGGTCTGTGGTTCCACGAGAGGCAGAAAGCCTGACTTGGCATCCCCACTGCACTGCTGACTGAAAGCAGCTCAAAGTAAGCCTCTTCTGCTCCAGCCCTGACCCACCCCCAAAGCCTGGGCCCCCTCCTATACCCCAAAGCTCTCATCCTCAGCTCCACCCCGGAGCCCAAACTGTAGTCAAATTATGTTGGGTCACAGGCATCAACAATTTTGTTCAACTGGTTAATGAGAAAAAAAGTGTGAAAACCACTGACATAAATGACTGGTGCCAGTAGGGGGAGGGGTTGCAAGGAGGGCCACCCAGAGGAACAGGGAGCGGGTATGGGGGCACCCCATTTAGCAATTAAAATGTTGACAGGAGCACCTCGTGACTGCTACCATGAGTCACCTATGATGCAATGCCATGAAACAACACCTACCCAGCCCATTGCATAATGCAGTAGGATGATGCCCAGCCCCCCCAGAGCGATGCAATGCAGCAACACACTAACCCAAAAGGGCCAGGCCCAGGACCTCCCTGTGAGGATGCCTCGTCATGGCCCCACTCACGCCCAAGGGTGCAATGCTGCTAGGGGCACAGGCCCTCTCCCCCAGAGGGGGGCGCCCAGGCAGAGTCAGCGCCTGGCAGTGTAATGCCCCTTCACGGGGGTCTCGTCACCCAGCGCCCAATGGGAGAGGAAGCCTATAATATGGTGACGTCACATCACGAAGCTGTGATGCAATTGATGGTTCGAATGAGGCGCCAACGTCATCTTCCAGGCGCCATGGAAACCCGTGCTGGTCCCTGATTGGCGGGTGGCCTGGGCCCAACCCGGAAGCGCGGAGATTCGGGCGTTCGCAGCGATTCACTCCCTCCAGCCTACTCACCCGAATTAGCGCCTCCCGTTACCATGGAGATTCGCTCCGCCACCCGCTTCCGCTTCCGTTAGCCCTGACCCCGGAAGTCAATGCTCGGAGAGATCATCGGCCGCTCTCGTGGGTTGCCTGCTCCGTCGTCACCTGGTGGGTCTGCGGTTGGTGTCGCGAGATTCTCGCGCCGGGCCGGCAGCATGTCCGACAACGAGGACAAGTGAGAAGGAGGCGCCGTGGCTGGGGCGGGGTCCGGCCCCGGCGGTGACGGGCCAGGCCGCAGGCGGGCCCCGGCCGGGGCAGGGGGCGGCCCAGGGAAGTGGGGTTGGAAGGGGATTCCGGGGCGGCGCGTGGCAAAGGGGCTGGGAAGCAGGTAGAGTGGGGGCAGCGGGCCCAGGGGTGGGGATGGGGTCATGCAGGAGAAAGGGGTTATGGGGGGGGGTGGAGCCGTGCAGGGGAGAAGCAGCGGGCGGTGGGGTGGGGAGGCAGCAAGGCCCCATTGGACTCTCCACAGTGGGGGTGTGTCTAGACTACAGGGGTTTGTCGACAAAACTGTACCAGTGTCTGCACTGCCGCCGAGTTCTGTCGACATAACATTTGTCGAGCTCGGCAGTTTTGTCAACGGCTGTAAACCTCATTCTGCGAGGAATAACGCCTTTTGTCGACAGAGTTTTGTGGACAGAAGGTGTTATTGCATCTACACTGTCCTTTGCGTCTACACTGGCACGTCGACAAAGCAGCTTGCTTTGTCGACAGAACTGGATGTAGTCTAGATGCTCTTTGTCAACAGTATCTGTCAACAAAACTTCTGTCAACAAAAGCCTGTAGTCTAGACGTACCCTGGGTGGCGGCAGCATGTAGGTTAGGCTCTGGCTGTAGAGTGCTAAGTGACCTTCTGTCACCTGCAGCTTTGATGGTGATGACTTTGATGATGTGGAGGAAGATGAAGGGCTGGATGATTTGGAGAACGCAGAGGAGGTCAGTGCTCAAACCCTTCCTCCCCAACAGCTCTCTGCTTAGCCCCTGTATGCTTCACCATGCCTCCTTTTTTTATACAGCATTTGCATTTTCCCCAAACCACTCTGAATTCCTGTCCTGCTGGGAGCTAGTTACTGGGAATGGAAGTTGTCCCTATGATGGCACTGCAGGGTGCAGGCTCTTAGAGCACTTGTCTTCCATAAAAAATATGGAGAAAAGTTGTTCTCTCTTCCACAGAGAAAAGGACCAGAGGCAGTGGGTTCACAGTACAGTATAGCAGATTTAGATTAAGGAAAAACTTCCAAACAGTAAAAACAGCAGGACAATAGAACAGACTGCCTGGGGAGGTTGTGGAAGCTCCATCACTGGGGGTTACCGTCAGTCTTGGATGTCTTAGATCGGGGTAGGGAACCAGGTTGCCTGGATCTGGCCCCCAAAGCCCAGGGCTCTCCCCCAGCATTGGGGAGCCCACGCTGATGCTCCAAAATCTAACCTGGAACCCCATAGGCTCTGGTGTGCAAGGGGAATGTGGGTCAGCGGCCCTCAACCTTAAAAAGGTCCTCCACCCCTGGTTTAGATGCAACAAATCCTGCATCTTGTCAGGGGTTAGACTAAATGACGCTGGTGGTCCCTTCTAACTCTGTGATTCTATGATCTTGATCGCATTGCACTCTATAGAGTGAGACGCTAGGAGTGGGATTAGAATCCAGGTCTCCAGTATGGAAATGTAAAGAAACAGTTGTGGGACACTGGACCCAGAACCTCGACCAATCTTGGTAACCTAATATTAATCAGATAAATGCACTTCCCAATTGGATGTTTGGTTGTTCTTTACTCAAAGTCCTTTTTTGGAATTCTGTGTAGACTTTAAACTTTGATTCCAAAGTCTGAGAAAATCTATTAAGGACCCCCAGGCCCCTCAGTGTTCTTACAATAGCTTATATTCCTTTATTTCTTCAGGAGGGTCAAGAGAATGTAGAAATCCTTCCATCTGGAGAGAGACAACAGGCAAATCAGAAACGGATCACGACTCCATATATGACCAAATATGAGCGAGCCAGAGTCCTGGGCACTCGTGCGCTCCAGATAGCGTAAGTACACTTGTTCCACCCCCAACCGTGGCATAGGCATCTCATGGCATTTCAAAATGTTTTTTCCATGTTTAAGTTACTTTCTTACTATTCGTGATCTTCCATAGTTTTGTGGATTCTCCACCTGCCCTGCGAGGTGAGGTTCTGTGTGACACCTGCAAAATGTAGAGCCTGGAAATGGAAACTTGAGTCTCTGCAGCCTTGCTAGAGCATTATACCCAGGACAGTGATACTGATGGCATAGCCTTCATGCCACCTATCTTGGTTGTTTAAAAGTGGGAGGCATTTCTCATCTGTAATCAGAGCTTTCTGCTAAAGGCCAGGGAAGGGTGGGAGTAGTGTTCTAGGTGTGTCTCCTTCCTTTCCCAAGGGGAATCCAAACTGTGCTGAAAAGCTCAGGCTGTTTACAAAAGCCAAGACCCAGGGGAATTTCTATTATATTTTTTGACGAAGTTCTCTGATTGTAGAAAGTATGAATAGAAAACATATACCTGATTTTTTAGACTGCAATTATTTTGGGGGCAGGGACTGTCATTTACTGGCTTGGGCAGCAGTTGGAACAATGGTGCCCAGCATAATTAGCTTCCCAGCATTGTCACAGTCTAAATGTTGCTTATGTACCATCCCACCTGCTATCTGCTTTTCTTTAGTTCTCTGTCGAGTAGGGATGAAAGCGACTAGTCGACAACTATTTGATAAGCCTAGGCTTATCGGGTAGAGTTACTACTCGGCTTGTTGCTTCCCCCCCTTGCGGCCTCTGTATCAGAGGCAGCAAGGGGAAGAGAGCAGGAGCTGGTGCTGGGGGGAGCCAGCTTAAGAGCTGTGGGGCTCTTACTTACAGTTAAAAGGGAGAGGTGCAGGATAGCAAATGCCCCATCCCCCTTATTGACTAATCAGGTAGTCGATGGAAATTCCATCAACTACTCAATTAGCTGATTAATTGAAATTTAACACTCCTGCTGTCTTGTCCAATTTTAAATTATGCAGGTTAAGGGTCTTTCCCAAAATTGTGGTACAGTCTCCCAAGAAATGAAAGTTTATATCCATCTGAAATCATGCCATTGCTTGTTTTCATCCTGTTACTCCTGCTTATACTCTTTCAGATCACTCAAAACAATTCTTCTCCCTTACACCTTACAGATAATTGCAGGTGGCTATTGAATCTCTCCTTAGCCATTGCTTCACACAGCTATTATTTGCCTAGCCATTGCTTAGCAAAGCCATTCTTTGCATGTTTTTTTAATTTGCTGAAAGGCAAAAAACCAAACAAACCAAATCTGCTGCTTGTTGCTATATTATCTACTCCTATATAATGGAGTCTTTAATTCCAATTCTAGGCCAGCAGCATCCCCCAGTGGCCAAGTCCACATATACAGTTGAACCTCAGAGTTGAAAACACCTCAGGAATGGATGTTTTTCATAACTCCCAAATTGTTTGTAGCTCACCTTATCAAATTGTATGGTTGTTCTTCAAAAGTTTACAGCTGAATATTGATTTAATACAGCTTTGAATCTTTAGCATGCTGAAGAAAAATGCTGCTTTCCCCATTATTGTTAATGGCTTATGTTTAATAAAGCACTTTTTCAATTTTTTTTTGTCTTTGCATACTTCTACAAGTTGAATCTCTCTAGTTCAGCACTCCCTGGTCCAGCAATATCTGCGGTCTGGCATGATTATAGTTAGCCGGATGTCCACTTATGGGTGTGGTCAAGTTTCCTGTAGTCCCACAAAGTTTGTTTATAGCCACCAGTCCTGGCTCTCTGTGTTCTGTGCTGTTGTTTAATTTACACTTAAATTACTTCTGAGAGCCTGGTAGGCAATGGAAGTGTTGGTAATGCTGCTAGACACTATTGACCTTCTATGGTCTGGCAAATTCTCTGGTTCAGCACCGGTCAGGTCCTGAAGGTGCCAGACTAGAGAGGTTCAACCTGTAGTTCCAAATGAGGTATGTGGTTGACTGGTCAGTTTGTAATTCTGAGGTTCTTTGCAGTGGTGGACAGCCTGTTGGGAGACATTTTGTTTACTTTTGCTCACATGGAGGGTTGCCAGATTATGCTGGTTTCCATCCGCATAGTTTTTTTCCTATTGGTATTACTAAAGTAACACACACTTAAAGCAAGGCCACATGAAGTGAGGTGCATGCTGCTTGCACACAGCATTGACTGTGAGAGCTGCATACTCCCTCTGTATCCAGTCAAAGTTCTGCTATGGTTTAGTCAGCAAATTCTAGATACACAAGCGCAGTTAGCAAAACTAACCTATCTCAGGAGACTATCTTGGTTATGGCAACCTTGCAGCTCACTGAGATGGAGAGCTACTCATGTGGCCCACTCACTAGCTTAGGTTGCCCATCGCTGTTCTACTGTAATCGCACATGCTTCCTTTGCTGCCATCTCTTAAAAGGAGACATCAGGATAATCCCCATCTTTTATGCTCTGCTCCCACAATCCCACAAAGAGATGTTAAATTTTCTGTAATAAAATTTTGGGGTTAAAAAAATGAGCCTCTCGCTTCCCTCAAAACAGGATCTGCAAGATATTGAGCATCTCAGCCAAACAACAAATCCAGGGGGTTTGGAGGTGGGCGGATGATTTCAGTGTGCCTTTTATTGACTAATAAATGGTATGTATTACTGGGTTAATTTTGGAGTCACTGTTTCCTGTCCTCACATTGAAATATGCCAGGAAGTGACCTCTCAAGGGCTGTGGTCTTCATTGTGAATCTCAAATCCCAGACTGTGAGGAAAGATTGAGGGAAGGGCCATGAAATACATTCATCTCAAAACTTGCACCCTGTGACTAACTGCTGGACATGCTCCTGCCACAATAGGAAAGCGTCTTGGCATAAGAGAAATTGCTGAGGAGCTTTGGTCTCCAAGCCAAAGGAGACTTTACAAATCAGAATTGGATCTGTCATTCCATCCTTCACATTCTGCTGGACTTTATCTGGGTAACAGACATGTTTGTGAAACAAGTATGCCCGCATGCTTTACCATATTTCTCCTACTCCTTTCCATCCCCTTCGTGATTGTGGATATTCTTCCTCTTAGGATGTGTGCTCCAGTCATGGTAGAGCTGGAAGGAGAGACAGACCCTCTTCTGATTGCAATGAAAGAACTCAAGTAAGTCCTGGGGATTTTGACAGTAAAGTGTGTCCTTAGAGTTACATTCACCTACTCAACACCCTCGTGATGAGGATTTATTTCCCTTAGTTCCTGAGCTACAGTTTGCGCATTCGCTTGATGACAGTGGACGAATACAATCTCCATGTTCATGCAGGCAGTCTGTGTCACTCTGAAAAACGTTTGTGGCTAGAATGGAATTCCTGGCCTGGGAATATGAATCCCCTTCCTCTTTCTAGTTTGGAACCTGTTCCCAGCTTGCAGGTAGCTTGGATGTCTGTATTCTCCAGTCTTACAAGCATCTCCAAAGTTCTGCTGGTTAGCAACATTTTCCTGGTTTGGTTTTAATTCATTTTTTTTCTTGAATGGGATTCTAAGGGCCCCATCATGAACTTTTTGGGATTGGATACATTCTTGATTGGAACTGATTCACATGTAGCCATTTGGATACATTCATATTTGCATGCATTTCATCTGAAAAGATGTTGTTAGATGAAAATGACTACAGACACATGGTGGCCACATTAAGAAATCCCTGACTCCCTCCATCATTTTTTTCCCCTGCATTCTGTTTCTCCCTCCCACCCAATTCCTTATGCCATAACTTCTGAGGCATAAGAGAGACACATGCATACACACCTAGTAGCTGCCTAGCCTGATGCCCGCCTCCTCTCTCGCAATGGAGCCTTGCATTGGTATCTGGATACTGACACATCATTTGAATTTCAGCATACTCCATAGAAGTGGATTTATCTCCTCCCTTTTCATCATCTTTCTGTAAATCATCTCATATCTGTCTATGTGAAGGTTATGGGTGGAGGCTGTTGAGAGTGATGGGTCACAGCTCACCTTCCATGCAGAACTTCTGCTAACCCAGAGTTCCTAGCATACTGGACCATCAAATAGCAAAGGGTACCCCACTTGTTCGTCATGCATTAGTTTTTTTTTGTTTTTTTTTATTGGAACTGGTGGGGTTTTTTTAGAATTTTTATGCTTTAATTCATTGTAGTTTGTCCTGCAAACTTTACATCCTCAAGAGAGAGCCTTATCTTAACTGCATTCCTTCCCCTTTATAAGCAGCCAGTAGCACCTCAGCTTGTGCTCATGTCAGAACTCCTGAAACAACCAGAGTTGGTTCTGGTCAGTGCTAGAGTGCAAGACCTGGAAAGGAATCAGAGGTGTTGTAGGAAGTAGTGACTGTTTCTCAATAGGGGGTGCTCTACCCTCTGTCAGTACCAAGTCAATGCCTTAGCATAGTACTAATTGAATGCTTTGCTAACGTAGAGGCTATCTTTTGGATGAGGCTTAAAACCATTATTCTGAGTGTTTGTGATCATTAAAGGTCCCATGTTACTTTTCACAAACTGTAACGTTGTGAGCCTCAGGTCCTGGCCCAATTCCAGTCTGGTTAATTATATTTGGCTGACTTAAAAATCCCTCAGATGAAACTGAATTCAGTGTTTTCTAACTTGAATTGTGATACACACTGTTGCTGGGCATTAGCAGCAGCTGTATTCTGACTTAGGTACCCATTTTTGGTGGTGGTGGTAGAAAGGATCTCTATTCTCTACATACTTAAAATATATCAAGAGTTTTGGATAAAAGACACTGGGTTAATGTTCGTTATTTATGACATTCTTCATAACTCTCATTGGGTTATCTGAAGTGGTTTGTGGAGAACTCATCACTGTGGGTTTCCCATCAGAACAGTAGATTCATTTTTCAGTTCCATTGACTCTCCCACATGCCTCTTGGGATGCGCAGTCTCTTACCATTGTGACGTTCAATGGCTTTAGATTGCAGTGCTGAATTCCTACAATGGAAACAAAGTGCTGGGCTTCCTCAATTTTTTTTTTTACTTTGAGCTTGCTCAGCGCCTTGTAAGATCTGACCTTTCAAGGGAAAGAGCTTTCACTCTGATACTAAATCATGAGCACACAACTGGTACACCTGAAATCTGCTAATGAAACAAAACCAGTGAGTTACCAACTCTCACCACATGGTACATCTGAACTTCTGGAACTTGCAAAGGTGTAATTAAAGTGCCGGCATTTCCATTTACCTCTCTGTCCTTCCTTCAGAGCTCGGAAGATCCCCATAATCATCCGCAGGTACCTGCCAGACGGAAGCTATGAAGACTGGGGTGTGGATGAGCTAATTATCACAGACTGATCTGCGTCCTGTAAATGTCCCAGGTTTCTCCTCCTGCAGATGCTTTTATTTTTGTTTATATTTGTGTAAATAAATAATAAAACCCCATTTTATAGTAAATTGTGGGTTTTTCCCCCTTCAGTCTGCTATGCCTGGGAGGAGATGCTTTCTTCCTGTTTTCCATCAATTTAGATCTGTAGCTATTTCTTCGCTCTGTCTCAGCCTGCCCTGTCTTCTCTCTTCAGAAGTATAGTGCCTGTCGGCATGCTGTTAGGCTCAGTGAGCAGTGTGAGGTGCCTTTCCCTCAGTGCTTCTGCCTCAGAAGCCCTATGCCTATAAGCTACAGTAAAGATTGAGGGGAGCAGCTCATCCCCCTGTTTAGTTGCTCCTTGTCATATTAAACCTTTGCTCTATAAAAATGATCCTGCAGCTGTCTAGCTTTCCCTTGAAACAATTACCAGACTTCTGCCCACACCCCTTTTTACCACAGCCAGGGGTTGGAGTGGAGGAGACACCTCCAGTGCCTTCTAGTAGACAGCAGGGCCTTTGTGCCCTGGAGCAGGTTGCCGTGGAAACCCCCAATTTCCTCTCTGATCAGGGCTGGCTCTGGGGGCTTCTCAGGAGTATCGTAGAGCTGTTCTCATCAAATCCCCCATTGTTTCCCCACTCCTGCCCCCCACTTCTTATCAATCACCAGGATCCCCTTTCAGTGGTAATGCCCCAGCAGGAAGCACAGTTGCCGACCTGAATCGCCACCAACTGAGAACCTGTTCAACAACTAGGCGGATCTGTGCTTCTACTACATACACAGTTGTCCCCTCTCCCCATAAGTCTACAAATGCCATTAACAGCTTGAAGTTTTTTTTTAAACAGTCTCACTGGTTTAGGTGACCTTGTCCTTTAAGACAGCAGGACTTACGTTAACTTTCACTGTTGACGTGGTCACAGGGAGGAGCACAAATAGGGGCCCACTTCTCTGCTGCTAAGAGACGCTGTTTCTTCATGGTAAAGTCCTCACGGGCCTAGAGACTGCTGCTGGCTCTAAATTTTGCTCTGAAGCCTTTGTGTGCAAGGACTTTAGCTCTAGGAGCGAAAAAGGCAACAGGAGGGTAAAACAGCGAGTGCCTCTCGTTGGGGCTGATTGTGTTATTAAAAATTGCCCTTGAGTTTAAAAAAACCAAACCACCTCCACCCTTTAGTTGTGAATGCTGCCCTCTGCTGTAGGAGTGTACCAGAAGCACAGGAGCTGCCTTGCGCTAGGATAGCATTTCAGAGCCTTTGCTCTTCCAGCTAGTTAAGCTTTGTAAAATATATACACCCACACACTGCTTGGGAGTGTGCGCCCACCCTTTGCTTGGGAGTTTATATCTTCTTGCCTATAGAATTATTATATGTCCCTACAGTATACCAACCCCTTTATAGTATTCATTTAATCATACCAGTGCCAATTATCTCGTGTGTGTGTGTGTGTGTGTGTGTGTGTGTGTGTGTGTGGACATGAGATGTAAATAAGGGGATGGCATCTGAGGCAAGTTTAAAAGAGCTGAATAGGTCATTGGCCAAATGAGGTAAAGCAGGGGGCATACCCAGCTGCATTTAGGGGAAGGGTGTAAACTCCCAAGAGGCCACATATTTGCTGTCCATGCCATCCTTGCCAAGAATAGGTTAATCCACTGAGCGATGGCCTTCAGCCCTCTTCCCCCAACCCTCCATGGAATCCTTTAATCACGTTGGCGCGGTGAAATTTCAGTCATGAACGGTGCCTTTGTGCAATCGTTTTGGCGTCCGCAATGGAGCGCAGGGGTCGTTTTCTCAGCCCTTTTTTTTTAAATGGCTTCTTTGTTTCATACCCGCCTTCTCCCTCCACCCCACCCCCCAGCATTGCATCTGTATCAGATACGATTAAAGGGATAGCAAAGGACTCTGGGCAAGCTCCTGCTAGGCTGCAAGGGGAGTGTTTAACCCTTTCATTCCCAGTGCAGCGCTATCGGTGAGGTTGTTCTGGATCCTGTGTCAGGTGTGGGTAGTAGCATGGGTGATAGTAGCCTTCCCCACTAGATGCTGATCAGGTGAGAATCTCAGCCCCTTCCTTAAACTGGAGATATGGGAGGAAATTTTTGTCATGTGAGTAGGAATTTTCTTTTTCCACTCCTCACCTACCCCTCACCACCTGTGCTTAGCCCCTCCCCCAACCTCTTCCTCCCCACACAGTCAGTCTTTGAGCTGTCCAGCAATGCCATTGGTCATCCTGCAGACCCTTGCGCCGGTTGGTGGTTTATATTGAGATTTCCCTGCTTTCCCCCTTTTAAAGGTTTTGCCCGTATTCCCTAGACTGAACAGACTAGTTTATGAATTTAGGTCTGAGTCATTCCACTGATGGTGCTTGTGTGCTGCACACCTCTGGGGCACCTGAACTGAGGGAGGCTCATAGATGAGCTTTTCCTAAGACTCCCATTAACTTCAATGTGCTTTGGCTCTGGTCTGTATTTCAAAACACATACATGCCCTAGTCACCCACTGTGCACTTTGCATACACAAGCGCACTGAACCAGTCTCATGGCTCTGCTCAGGAAATCTTGGCTCTTTCTAGCTCCCGTGGTTCCCTTTTCTAGCTGTGCATCCCCTGGTTCTGTCTGGCTACCACTGCCTTTAGGAGACTGTTCTGAAGTGGGGTGGGGTCTGTCACGTGTTATGCTCATTGAGGGAAGTCCGTTGATGTTCATGTGTGCAGGATCCATGTAGGTTGGCACTAGACTCTTCTTAGTAGGTACCAAATGTAATTTGGAGGTCAGATGAGGTTGATCATATTTTCATGAATATGTTTGGGAAGAGAGGGTTTCTGGCAGGAAAGTATCATGATCTAGTGCTTGGAGATGAGTCTCAAGATCAGGAGAAGAGAGACAAGGGGCTCCTGGTCCAGGCAACACTATTAAAACTCACTGACATCATCCTTTCAGCGATGGGCATAGAAGAAATGTGTACACACACACACAGGGTCTGTGTGATGTAGAGACACCCCACCCTCTTACTGAGGAGGAAGGACAAGATGAGGCTGAAAAAGTAAAAAATATTAAAATTTAAAAAATAGACGCACACAAATGAAACCTTTAAGTTTATTATTCAATACATTTAATGCAGAGTTAATGATGCTAGAACAGCATATTTTGGGGACAGGAAGAGGGGCTTCTTGGGAGGGGAAGGTGTAATGGAATAAATAAGGGGAAGGGGCAGCAATGGGTTACATGCATACAGAGGAGCAAACATACTACATGTTCTTTTCAAACATGACAGAGGAGGAGTCAGCCAAAGCTAAGGGTGGAGAGAAGGGTGTATAAAGGTCATCCTGAGCAGTCTCAGTAGGAGAAGAGCACTGGAAGTGAGGATCACAGGCTATGCTTAGTCAGTCCGTCCCATCTTCTCAGACCTACATATCAGCTGGGTATTCCATGGTGTGTTTTGGTGGCCCATTAGAGGGCATGATCTTCTCCCACCTTAAGTTATGACATCCTTCATGACAGCATGCTTTCTGGCATTGTGAAACCATGCTAGTCCTGAAGTGGAATGAACAATCACACCACCTGAGAGGGGGGAATGAAGATGAGGACAAGAATGGGAGGAACCAGCCTGACCACTGAGGACGGTTGCTTCCAGTTTGAAACCCAAAAGGGAAGGCAAGTTCAATATCTTTTTTACATGGACCAATTGTCTTTAATGCTCATCCAACACTGAGTGCTTTCCTCACAATTGGTGCCACAACTTCCTCTTCTTGATGAGGGTAGGACTGTTGGAAAACTGGAACAAGCCATGAAGGGGCAGGAGGGGATGTATTCTTTAGTTCATCTCTGCTTGGGGGCCCAACCTTGCAAGTATAAGTTGATTATTTTAGCAAACTGTGTTTGGGCAAGTGGGAGTCATGCTGATGCTTTTGGTTGCCACAGTATCTTCAGCTACTCTTCCCTCACATCCCATGCACGCACACACACACGGGTCAGAAGGGCTGGCATTGCCCTGGCAGTGTATCTTTTGGAATATTAGAGGATAGATGGAAGGATTTAGAAGGGAACAGGACATGTTTCCTAGCCATACAAAATAATCATAAGAAAGTAGATTTCCATCCCTGTTGCCTTTAGGGTCCATGATGTTGCTCCCACACACGTATATCGTGACATGAATAATGCTAGAACTATTGATGTGGTTCATAAGTCCACTGTAGTCAAGTCTTCAGATTACCATACAATAAAGAGAGGGTGGATTGAGGGGAGGATAGGATGCGGATGTGGAAGTCAATAGGAAAGCAAGCATAGGTTGGTCTTCCAACAGGGATCAAGATTCATGCATGCGTGAATCTTAGGAACATTGCAGAGCACAGGGAAGTTGACTGTACTGCCCTACCTCTCCTTCCACAGCATGTCCACCATGGTACTCAGCCAGCTACTCTTCACCCACAAGTGACAATGAGTTGGCCATGTGGCCTATCCAAAATACTTGCTAAATCACTGAAGCAGTTGGGGGGCAGTTAAGGTTGGGGGTTATCTCTTATGTTACAGTCCAAGGTGTGCACAATGAAACCCACTGTGACCAGTCACTCCATGCCTAGAATCATCCTCATCTAGAAGGCCAGAAGGGTTGTGCAAGTCAATTAGGTTGGCATACACTGAATTGGGAGGGGCAAAGGAGTAAAACCTTCCTCTAGGCGGTGAGCCAGCGATAACCGGGGTCAAGATAGACATGTCTGGATACTCAGTGGGTTCTGATGGCTGGGTTACACTGAATGACCTCGGAGTTTGCAGACCCTTCTGCCTGTGCTGATTCTTCAGAGCCTTTCGGTTGCTGCTTTGGTCATTGTTCCCCATTTCCTATGGTCTGGAGAGAGTTGTATACACGGGCTGTTCCCAATGTGTGGGACTGTGGGACTGTGGCACAGAGGGTGCAGGGTCAGAGATGGCAGTGTATAGGGGACGTTGCGAGGGTCCCATATACGAGAAGGCAGAGTAGAGGCCAGAGGCTTGGCTGGAGTGGCTATAGTAGGGTCCCGAGGGCTGGTGGTCGGGGTAGTCAAACTGGGGCCTGGAGATGGAGGGGAAAGCCGAGCCATAGTGGGGCAGGCTCAGGGACGTGTACGCTATCTGGGAAGTGGAGGGCTGATCAGTGTAATGGCCTCCAGGGGCAGAACCTTCTGTTTTCACCTGTGCTTTGGAGTCCACCACTGATGATGTACCAGCAGACAAGGAGACTCCATGCTGCTTGGAGATCCAGGCAGAGTGTCCACTGGCTGCAGCCAGGGCACTCCCAAGGCCGTAGCCAGCGGCCGCTGCTGCTGCATAACCCCCAACGTGGCCCGGATGGCCAGCGTGTCCATTGGGTGGCAGGTACTGGTCGAATTCATTGACGTCAAAGGTCTCCATGTTGGACATCACTTCATGGCTGATCTCTCCAATATCCACGTTGCCAAAGTCAATGTGAGGCTTGCCGCCTTCTCCAAGGGAGCGCCCTTCCCGCTTGGAGTCAGCTTTGCCTGCCTGGAGTTCTGTCTTTGGAGTTGTTGGTGGAGTGGGGGGTCCATGGCTCTGACCTGTGAATTGAAAACCATTTGGAAGGAAAGAGAAAGCAAATGTGTTACCAATTCATAATATAGCCCTGTCACATAAGGCAATAAAACAGCTCAGCCAGCTGTAGGCAGCAACTCTGCGCCTCCTACTGCGCAGAGCCGATACTGCCTGACATCCCTGGGAATCTCATTGCAGAGGGACAAGAAGGGAGGAGGTGGCCAGCCATGACCAAAATGGCAACTGTGCATATGAACCCTGTGGGGGATGATTTCCCACCCTGTCTAAAGAGATGGAAACACCTATCTCCCTAGGTGTCCCCAATGCTGGTGGCAGCACCAAGCATGTAGGGGTCATGTCCAACTACTGGGTCCCACCAGGGGGAAAGGATTCAGCTCACAAGTTGGTGCCCTAAGACTTTAGAGAGTCCTCCATTCTCCAGCTGGACTGGAGGACTCTTGGAGGAGGATGAGCTGCTGGTGCAGACATGGAACTAACCTGAGGTGTGCTCGGGGTGCCCGTCAGACATGGGGGATCCTTCCCCAGGATGTCTGTGATCCAAGTGGGCGTTTTTATAATGGGCCTGGATAGCTGCAGCCCCGCCTGCTTCTCCCTCGGCTTGGCCCTCACCCTCGCCCTGGGAGGCCTTGCCATTTTTCCGCCGGCGCGGCTGATACTTGTAATCGGGGTGGTCCTTCTTGTGCTGCATCCTCAGCCGCTCTGCCTCTTCAATGAAGGGCCGCTTGTCACTTTCATTCAATAATCTACAGAGAAAGAAGAGATGGGCACGGGGTGTTGAAATCCTACAGCAAAGTATCATGGGCACCAAAGAGCCACCCCATTTAGACACTGACAAGCTGTCATAGAGATGGTAGAGAAGTATTTAAATAGAGTCTTCAAAAGCTTCACCCTCTTTTTTATTGTTACTGATTAACTGTGCTCAATGCTGCCCAGACCCAGAGAGTACAGCTAGACTGTGAGGATCTGTCGGAAAATGCGATCCGCATTTTTCATATCTTTTTCCAATACTTTTATCAGAAGAGGCCTTTCCGAAATTTGGCCCATCTACACTGGGCCAAATTTAGGAAAAAAACCCTCTTTCAAAAGCCCCCTTCTTCCTTGTGGAATGAGGAATACAGGGACTTCCGAAAGAGCGAGTTTGCTCTTCCGCAAAAAAAAGCGAAAGAGCAAACACGTTCCCTGTAGATTGCAGAGTTTTTTGGGATACCTCCAGTATCCCAAAAAACCCCCGCAGTCTGGCCGTACCCAGAGGAATACATGGTCACTCCCCCAAATGGATTACCATCTATAACCCGTATAAATTCACCTCCTCCCATTCCATGTTTGTACTTGCCTTAGGGGACAAAGTAATAATGCTGGGATGACTGAAATCAGTGCACGGCTTTATAATTACCAGACAGACTGGACTAAAAGGACTTGCTCCAGATGTGAAAATTGTGATTATTGCTTGAATTATGGAAGGGTGGCAAATCTTTGTTACCCATAATGCTCTTTGTCACTTATCTCTAGCTCTCTCAAATCAACCTGCCTAGGTCACTTTCGCTTCAGGGTGTCTGTGTCCTGTCCTAACCTTCCATCCTTTGCCATTGTATAGGTTTTGTTCTGTCACATTGAGTGTGAGTGATCACTGGGCACAGAATGGCATTTCCCAGCAGTGACTGCGCTGCTGGGTTTGGCCCCCTTAAAGAACTCTGTGGTCCCCTAGGAACAAGTTACAAAAGATTCTGGAGGAAAACACATGTTTGCTTTGCGTCTCCTGTGAGAATTCCTGATCTCACCGCGCTGCCATTTTCCATCCCGGATGTGGCTGACATGGTTCCTATGCTAAGGATCTGAGAGTTGCAAATGCTGAGTCACAGCCTGGGTCGGGCCCTTAGTTTGGAAATCACCTAGATACTATGGTGCAGGGCAATGTAAAATAGGTTAAATTTGATCCTGTGGTGAAAGGCTCTATGGAAATGTAAAATCATTCTTCATACACCTATCAGAGCTATGGCTGCTCCAGTCAAAACACAATTACCTACGAATTTATAAAATAGCACCACTGTGGATGGTGTTAGAAGAGATGAGACCCGTTTGATCAGTCATTTTCTTTTAATTTTGAAAATCTTTGGTTTAATTTTTATATGCTTTTCCTACTTTTCATGGGGCTTCCAAAGCAATCTGGTTTCAGTCAGAATCCAGAACATGGAAAAAGGGGCAAGGTTGTTTTTATGGGTATTGCAACCTAGCTAAAACTGCGAGGCCACAGAAATCTCAAAAGCAAAAACTTGTTCCTTTGTGAGATTTCCAGCCCTGATTTTTCCAGCCCAAAGCGAGTTGGAGAAAGCTTTGGGCCATATTCAGCCAAATGTTGGAGAGGAGTCTCTGAACCCCACTGAAGCTTTAAAGGCTCAGCTTTTGTTAATTCCACAGATTAACCCTTTGCAAAGCAGAAGATCAAAAAGCGTGAATCTGCCTTAGAAATTTAGGAGAAACAGCAGATGGGGCTTGAGGGGCCTGCTGATAAAAAAGACGAGGAAAATCAATAGGATTACAAACAGATACTGACCGGCATCAAAGAACCTCAATTTTTCTCTTTATGTCCCCCCAGAC
The DNA here is from genome assembly GCA_019425775.1 of Rafetus swinhoei. Taxonomy (NCBI): domain Eukaryota; kingdom Metazoa; phylum Chordata; order Testudines; family Trionychidae; genus Rafetus; species Rafetus swinhoei. The sequence goes on from CM033437.1 coordinate 256,597,666, forward strand.
AATGGCCAGAGGGTGTGATCTGGTTGGAGCCTCTTAAGGTGCTGACCTGGGTTCACACCAGGCAGCTCTGAGAAGGTCACAGCCGCACATTGCATTCCACTACTGCCTTAATCCAGGAGATTAAACAACTGAGCTGCCATGAGTCCGACACCAGCTTTCCTGTCTCCCTCCCGTCTCCATACACCATGCTCTCACATCCCAAAGAGGTCTAATCCCCTACCCGGCAGTGCTCCACACACAGCCTTCCATCACATGTAAGGGACATGCATATCCACACCCTAGGGAGACACCTGCATCAGGAGTTAACCATGTCCCTGCATCTCCAGACTTCACTGGCTTTGGAGGGGAAGCAAAAGACCAGCTGTGGGAATGGAACCAAGCTTTGTACCCTGACAGCACAGAGTGCTAACCATGAAGGATCAAGGCCCAGGCTCCTCAGCGACCCTAACCACTGCTGTTGCACAGGAAACAAGACACCAAGACTGGGAACAGAACCCACATCACATGAACCCAGCCTCTCAGTCTCTACTGGTTCCAAAGTGGGAGAAGCCATTACCCTTCACAGCCAGCCTGTGTATGGGGGAGGTACCAAGCATATAGGGCTACTGAAGCAGAACTGCCAAAGGAAACCTGCAATGGAGAGGGAAGTAGAGACCTCCGCATTCGTCTCACTGATGACCTAATCCCCTACCCGGTTCTAGGAACTCTAGGGGATGAACCTTAGGAACTCTAGGGGATGAACTTGGGTCCATTGAGATGTGCATGCCCTCCCCCTCTTCCTGTTGCCAGCATCCTGTGCCCTGCAGACAGCAGGATCGCACACAGTCCATTCTCCCCATCTTCCTCTTCTCTCTCCCAGTCTCTGCTCCCTCCTCCCTCCCTGGGATCAGAGCTCAAATCGGCTTTAACAAAGTGAAACCGGTGTGAGCAGGCAGAGGCCAGGAGATTTGGGGGATTTAGATTTCACTTGTTTCCTGCCCCTGCACCCCCTGGTTTACAATGCCATGGAATCTTGAAGGGACACAGAAGGCTGGGAATGGATCGCATAGCAAAATCCACGGACTTAAGTGGCCCTGAGCCCTCTTCTCTCAGTGGAGAATGCTCAGCACAGAACTCATTTTAACACCCCTGTTTTGGTGGGAACGGAGAGATGAAAACTGTCTCCCTCTTTTGTTCTTTCCTTCATCACCATATCTCCACTCGCATGGGGCATTGTGCTGAATGCCAGGGGAAACCCAAGCTCAGCTTCTTGCATGCGACATGCCTGATGCATGGCCTCTCCCCATCACCCACTAGCGGCAGCTGCAGATGAATCAGAGCGGCATAAGGGTCTCAGGCACGCCAAGCTGATGCAGCACATGTATGGGTGAGGGAAGGATTGAACAGGCGCTTAAAACATTGGGTGGGGGGAGATCTCACACCCACAGAGGCCCCAGTCTTCCAGGTATAGCTCGGCTCCCTGGGCCCACTGCCTAGCTAAAGTAGAGAAAGTTTCTGTTGCTGTCCAGATACAAAGAGCCCTTCACCCCGTAGTCGGCTCTTTGCTGCCCCATTCGACTTGTGTCTCGTTTGTTTCCGGCCCCGGAATTGTTTCAGGACATTTGGACTAGTGTTTGTGTTGACCTTTTCAACAGTCCTTGCGTCCTACTCCAGTTGAGAACTGTCCCCTGCCCTGGAAGGAGCAGGAAGTGCCCCACCCAAGTGAGGAAAGCAGCCAAGAGAAGCCTTTAGGAAGGACATGTGAGGAAGCCTCCTTCTCCCTGCATCCTTAGGTAATCATGTAACCTCGGGGTAGGAGGTCAGTCCTTCCTGTGATACTGTCCTGGCTACTGCTGGACAGGGGAATAGCTTCCCTCTGCATACCCACCCATGGCAGATTCAGAACAATCAATGGATGTCTAAAGCCAGCTGTATCCTTGAGACAGCCATCACCCCACTGCCAGTATCACACACACATGTGCCACTTATGCTGCAGAGGTTAATAGATACTCATGGCCCTGCTGAGGCATGAACACCCACTGCTCTAGGCTGGGTCATCACCTTGCTAATGAAATTGGGCATTCAAGTCCGAGTTGAGAAAGGAAATCTTCATTTGGGGCCCCAAGGGACTCTGCACCCAGGCTAACACCCCTTCTGCCACTGCAGCTTTGTGCTGAAGTGTTATCGCTTTCCCAGCACGTTCCTAGGACTCCCACAGCTGTTCTGATGCACCTCTCTCCTGGCCTGCTCCATGCTCTGTTATCCTAATCTTGACCCTGTCCAGCTCAGCCAGTGCGCCTCACTCCTGTCTTGAAGCAGTGCCCATCCCATCATTTGGTTGATCAGTGATTTCCTCCCTGATCACCATGCATTGGCTGGAATCTGGTCCCACAAGTGGTGCGCCACTGTCATCAGCATCCTGTTTGCCTTTGCCTGACCAGCAGCTGCAAAAGTCTACATTCTCCCACATTGTCCTGGCAGTTTGTCTTTGTTGTTCCCAAGCGGCGAGGCTCCTGAGTCTAACCGTCTTAGAAACAGATGAATTGGTGTAGCTGGGTGGGGCAGTCCCAACACCCCGCACGACCTCCCAAAAGAACGTTTGCCTACATAACACTGATACTGTCTGGCACAGCCATTTGCCTCCGTGGCTCCCTCTGCCTCCCTGTTTGCCTCCCTCCATCTCCTGTAGAATGGCATGTTTCTTATCCCCGCAGACACCAAGGGGCTTTACCCAGCCCTTGGTCTAACGTCAGCAGCACAGTGTCTTCATGAGCAAATGTGGCAGCTCTCCTTCATTCAGAGATCATTCACATAGAGCTAGTCAAGGGACTAGATTCCATTTTGTAGAGAGGATCATGTTGGATGGGACCCAGAGGTTGTTTCTCAATCTACTGGACTCCTTCCAAGAAGACACACAGGACTTTTAACTATCCCATAGGCAACATGTCCTTCCCCACCCACCAAAGATGGGCAGAAACAAACTCAGTTTAATGTTGCTTTCAACTAAATTCTCTCTTTTCCTGCTCACTTACAGTAGATTTTTCTCTCTCTTCCTGCCTTGGTATTCTAATGCTCCTATTACCATAACATCTAGGCACTGACATAAAACCCACCTACGTGGAAGCCCAACTTTTTCAAAAGTGACTGGTGATTTTGGATGCTCAACATGACACCTGACAGGTTCTGGTTTTCAGACACTCAGGCCTCTCTTCAGGCATCTCAAGTTAGGTACCCAAAATGGCTAGTCAATTTTAAAAGTCTGGCTCATGCTACATAGTGTGAAGTTTCTAAAGGGAGGAAACTGACACCAGAAAATTGTCTGGAGTTCTATTGAAGATCATAAGGGCTCTGATAGTGTAGTACATTTCCTATGGGACAGTCACACTTTTGGGTGACTCCCTCTGGCTTTTATGGTTCACTTTATTTTCCCACACCCAATGATGCCAACAAAGGCAGTGTGGATGCCGATCCTGTCTATACATGCACACCTCCAACTTGCTCTGCTGCATTGCCCAACACAGACTGGTAAAAATATTTCTGAAAGCAGCAGGCTCCCTGCCAGTCCATTAGCAAAAACAACGCAAATAGCAGATATGTGGGGGCGTGGGGAGACTTTTCCCATCTAGAAAATGCCACAGTATTTGACAGTGACAGTCTGAGGGCCTGATCCTGCAAGCTACTCTGCACAACAGACCCCCTGCACCCACACAGTACCCCATTGACTTCAGCAGGGCTACGTGTGGGCTCTGCAGTCTGCCTGCAGGATCAGGAACACTACAGCTCTCAATAGTGTTAAGTCTCTCAATGCAGCACTGGTGGGGAGGGGACAGTCACGTACAATGCTGTCACGTATCTGCACAGTAGAGCACCCTGGTCTCTTTGGGCTGTTACCCAAGTATTTAAGAGCTCATATATGGCAGTCTTCTCGCTTCAGGTCAGAACTGTCATGTAATGCTTAAGAAGCCATTGCCACAAAATACAGCAGTATCTTTGGAACAGTACAGGAGCATTATTTTAATAATACTTTGGAAAATTAAAATGGGGGTCTTGCTTCTCCAGTAGAATAAAATGTTGAGGTGGTGGTGGGACGAGAAATCAGAAGGAAAACCAAAGGAATGGGTAAGAACAAAGCGTACAAGAGGTAATTGTTAGTAAAGGGCAGCCCAGTGAAAGTGTAAGGGGAGAGCCAAATGGACAGCATATCAACTGCTTTACAAAGTGGGAGAGAGGAAATGAGAGCCAGGATAAATTCTCGGCACAGTCACTTCCCTACCGGAAAGGAGGCAACAGGGATGATTAGTGCAATGCAAATTAACTGGGATCATCGTTCTGCATGGTATCCAAAGGTGAGCATGAGATTGGAGAAATCATGGGAAAGGCAGAGGGAGATGGGAATGGGAAGGGTTAAAAACACCCAGGCATGGGAATCAGATTTGAGGCCCACCACAATTCCCTGCTGTCACTCTCCAAGGGAATCATATTGTTTGAGTTCCATGAAAGGCAGAGGGGTTTGGATAAACTTCTTGATGTGATCAAGGGAGAAGCCAATGCCCAGGGGTTTAATGCTCCCACACAGGTGGAGCTGATGGACATCAGTGTGAGAACTGAGCCACAGGTGGCAATGGGATGGTCATGAGTTTGCTTCTATTCTGGAGAAATGTCTGGTCTCGCTGCTGCTGTTCTCAGGAGACATCTCCTGCCCCATTCAGCAGGTGAGCATCTCCTGTCCAGGGCAGTGCCAGGGAAGGGCAGGGTATGAAAGGGGGCCTATTCTATCTCTGTGGAATTCCAGGGCCATTCACATGAAGCTGATGGAGTCTTGATTTGGGATGGGAGGCACCAGGCAGAGAAGTGATGGTGAGGGACAGGATGTATCTTGGACAATCGTGGTGAGAGTGGGGTGTTTATAATCATTTGCTGGAGTCATTCATGGAAACCATCAGGCCTTGTGTCACATGAGTGATATGTGGTCCCTCCAGCCTCATCTCTTGGCAGAACCCATCAGTCCCAGAGGGGGTGACTTAATGTAGGGATCCTGGGGGCAGGGAGGACAGGGAAAGGACCCACTATTAAAATGGCTTTCACAAACTGAAGGGTAGTGTGGGTATAAGGGATGAGCAAGTAAGTGTGTAAAGTGCGAGTGGGAAGCTCGTGTCAGCCTGTGCCAACTCGCTACAGGAATGGCTACTGAGTTACTGTTATTACTTATTTACTGCATGCCACAGGCCTGCACACAGGGGCAAAGTTGCAGCCCCTGCAGACTGATAAGACACAAACGGTGCTGTTCAGCCATAAAAAGCTGTGAATGGCAAGGCAGGATGGGCATACTGAGTACATCGGTTGGAGTCTTTTTCTAACTGCCCCCTCTCTCCACCATCCTTCACTGTTCTGTAGTTTTCACCACTTTCTGCTGGGATAGCCCATTCCTTCCCCTCTTATGCAATCCATGTGTTGCTAATTTTAAATTGACATCTTGGCGAAATCTAGAACCAGCAGCTAGCTGAGTCTGTGACTGGCTATCAGAGAAAGCATTCCTTGGGTGGGATGTGTGGTTGGGTGTCACTGCCTGGCTACTTTGCTCTCTCTTGCCTTTGTCATAAACAAGAGTCCAACCCACTAGACAGCTCTCTGGGGGTTAAGACCCTCTAGCCTGTTATCTCCGGGTATGTCTACACAAGAGGGCTAAACTTGAAATAAGCTACGCAACTTGAGCTACACTAATTGCGTAGCTTAAGTCGAAATAGCTTATTTTGAATTTGGGTGTGTCTACATAGCGCTTATTTCGAAATAGAACACTCTTCCACCGACTTCCCTTACTCCTCATACCATGAGGTTTACAGAAGTCGGAGTAAGAAGCCCGTTATTTTGAATTTATTTTGAAATAACTGGCTTGCTGTGTAGACACGCACTACGTTATTTCAGAATAACGTCCATTATTCCAAAATAACCCTGCTGTGTAGACATGCCCTCCCAGACCTTGTTCCAATTGCCCCTAGGAAATCATGAGTGTAAAGAGGTTGGAGGGAGTCAGCCTAGTCAATCTTTGTAGACGGTGATTTCACACACACGCGCGCGCACACACACACACACACACACACACACACACACAAAATCAGGTACCTGAGCCTCAGGAGAGGCCTAGGACTGGAGTGACAAGGGGTTTGACAGGCCAGAATGAGGTATGCTGGGGGAGAGTGGTATAGCCAGGTGGGGGCTGCAGGTCAAGACTGAGCAGCATGGGCAGAGCTTTGCAGAGGAAGCTCGCTGAATAGCTGATGCTAAAAACCATTGCTGGTTCTTTGCTTTCCTGTACTTTTCCCTTACCCCTGTGATCTTCCCCCTTGTTGGCAATTTAATAGATGCCCTTTTAATCTCATTCTGTTCCCAGCTTTCACCTTGACATGCAGCCTCTCTCTGATTCCATTTGCCCTCACCCTTCTGCCCTCCTTACCTCCAGAGCTTCCCGAGAGTCTTACTGAGCTCTGCATTGTGGAGGTGAGGGTACTGGTCAGCCAGTTTCCGGCGGGCAGCCTGTGCCCACACCATGAAGGCATTCATGGGCCGTTTGACATGGGGTTTGCTTTTGTTGCTCCCATTGACCCGCACAGGCATGGGCACCAGGGTCCAGTCGTAACCACTCAGCACCTGGCTCACTGCCTCCCGGATGCACACGGGGAACTTATCGTCGTCCGTCTCTGAGTCTTGCTGTTCCTTCTTGACCTTTCCCATCTCTCCGCTCCCAGAGCTGGTAAGATGAGAGGTGGTGTCTGATGTCATGGAAGGTCCCGGTGAGAGGCAGTGATGTTCTTCGGAACCCACTGGGCTCATTTCTACCTCTGAAAGGTCTTGGTCATCTGTCATTATGTCTTTTGCCCTTGCTCTCTCTCCTGTCTCAATATCCCGTCTTCCCACTGGAAAGGAAAAAAAAGGAAAAGGAAAAAAAAAGAAAAAGCAAACACCCAAACTAAAAAGATTTGAACCTCTCACAGTACTGACCACAGGATGGGAACCACTTGATACAAGCAAATCAAAGGCGCTGCCATACATGCAGCTCACAGGACCCATGAAACCCATGATCGAGTGGGGGTTGGGATCCTGATTAATTGGAAGCTCCCGATCTGTGCTCTTTTCTGGAGTTTAATGTGGGCATATGGAGGTGCCTGCCGCTAGCTGAGCACATTGGTGGCATAGAGTGGAAAAGGAAAGATCAAGGCAAAGTACACCCCATTCTCTAAGAATAACCCTACATAGGGGCCCCCAAAATTTGGCCCTTGGGCATGACACTTCCTATTTAAAACCTATATTGAAAGTCTGACCAGGAACAGAGATGGGGGGGAGGGAGGGGAAACCAGTGGCTTCTGTATTAATAAATCAAAATGAAGAGGTCTCCAGATTGCAGGAGAAAGTTTAGTGAGAGTGGCTGAGTTAGAGGCAAATCCCAAGCGCACCCCTGAATTACCAGGCTGGGAAGCTGATGCGGACTGAGAAGGTCTGTGAGTGGAAACGCTAACACTTTATATATAGGTATATATTTCTTTTTAAGCCTCTCTGGCACAGCCAAGTCTTTAATTTGCCAGTTTCACACATCCCCCCCACCCCATCTCTCTCTCTCGCTCTCTGCGGCCACCTCCAAACATCTCTGCCACCATGCACCAGTCCCTCCACCTTATGAAGGAAATGCTCAAAAAATAAAGCCCCCCCCCAAAAAAAAAGTGGATAGAAAAATTTGTCTCCCCTGCTTTAGTAGCAAATGGAGCCAATAGGGAGTAGGGTTATTAGCCGCCCGCTCCCCTAGTGAGGGAGGCAAGGATTTTTCCTGTAGAAGAAACTGAAAAAGTAATAGAAGGTAGAAAAAAGAGAGTGAGCATGTGAGTGAGTTCAGGTAGGAAAACTTACGTTGGCTGGTCTGCCTGGCAAATCCTGAGAGGGCTGTAATTTGTATCCCAATAGCCCCTCTGTTCTCTCAGAGTGCTGGCAGTGCACAGGAGCCCTGCGTGGAGGAGACTCTCAGACGAGTGCCATTCCTAGAGGGAGACTTGGTTTTTACTAATCCTCTGGCTGGATGTCTCTCTGACTGGCTTGCTGCTTAGCACTGGGGGAGGGAAGGGCAGAAGGTGGAGCTAAGCACTCTTTATAACTGGAATACATTGATTTGTTGCAGGCAGGGAGGGAACCTTGACAGCCCCCCCCCATCTCCAACTCAGCATATGCATGCTCCTCGCTTTCTTGAGTGCAGGCTTCTCCAGGAATGCTGCAGTCTACTTTTATTTTATTTTTTCCCCCTCCTAGGGAATTAAAATAGGATGTGGTTTATGCCATTGATGGTGAGGGGGTCTGCTCTGTTATCTAAGAAGACTGGGTTTAAGTTCCTTGCCTGGTCTCTCTTACCTCGGCCAGCAGGTTTTTTTCTAGGGGCCAGGCCTGGTGACCTAGTAGTTAGCATGGAGTGATGGGTTCTATTCACAGCTGTCCAAGGACCAGCAGGACCTGCGTGCACTGCAGAGGACAGGTCTGGTATAATGGGGTTATTGCTGTCCTATAAAGGAGGCCCAGATTCAATGCCCACTCCTGGTTTTTTATTCTATAAGGCTAGTGAGGGCTGGGAATAACCCAGGAGCTTCCTGGGGATGATGTGTACTAGATACATGACAAGGTTTGGGGGAATAATACTTTGTGACCATGCAGAAGACATGGGTTTGACTCCCTTACTTGCGCTCCTCTGCCTCTAAGATGGGACTGACCCAGCACTTACATGCCAATATGGTGTTAGGAGTGTTTTGTGGCAGACACCCCAGGTTCTGGTCACATAGAAAGCAGGACTGGACCACTTCTATGACTTGTCATCACAAGGATGGTGGTGAGGAAGGGGGATTCTCAGGAGTTGCAGAAAGAACTCTCTCACTCTCAGTATCTGACCCTCCCCCCCCACATGTATGCATTGGATCACATAAGATATACATGGTAGCACGGATTACTATATTTTCCATTACACATTTTGTTTTCTCTCCTGAGTATTAACCTCCCAGAAAACTTTGTTCTTTGGATTCCTAATATCACTTTCTGTCTCACCCATGTGGCTGAAAATCCAGTGACGTATCCATTCAGGATTCCCTCTGCAAAGATTTCAAGACTTGGAACCAGCCTTTCCATACCTTCTGGTGGTACCAACCAGCCCAGCCCAGAACGCTAGGCATGGAGTCTGAAATAGTGTGTCAGCTTGGACGTGTTTCAGTGCTGGGCCAGGAATTACAGTGTGAAGAAAGGACAAGTTGTGGTGAGACATGGACATAATTCCATCAAAGGAGTTCTAAGGACATTTTGAACCTCGGGAGCAGAGCTTGACTCACTAGAAGACCCAGTGATGGAATGACCGAGTAAATAATGGCTGGGGCCACACGAAGAGACAGGGAAATATTGCCACTGACAGGTGGTGAGCATTTGAGCTACAATATCCAACGTGGTGAGGGCCAGAACCAGAGTGGCACCAAGGACAGCTGCTTTAGAGCCCAAAGGAGAAGTCTATGTTGAAAGCTTAATGCAGCCAGGTTCACTGACAGCAAGTACTTGGCATGTGTGTAGTATTCAGATACTCCAAAGGGCAGCTCTCTGGGCAGGGTGTGGCACCAAATAACTCCCCACCAGGAGGCTGACTTTAACTCTTCCTCTCTCCTCCACTACTGTTTGTCTGTGTGAAAAAAGCCCAAGCCAAGAATCTGGTGGTTCTCTCCTACCTAAGTAACACGAGGACTTATGGCACCTTCCCTAGTACTGTCCCATCTTCTCTGGGAAGGTGAGGTGTGGAAGCCCCCCTTCCCCTCATACACACACTTCCCAGTTGAGATCCCAGGGGAGAAATCTCAGGCCCTGATTCCTAGATTAAAATGGTGCAGGTGCTGGTGAGGCGAGTCCCAGGCGTTATCACACGGGTGCGCTCCCCTATTGGCAAGAAACTCTACATGTGTATTCCCTGCAGACATTCTGGTGGGCTGTGAGGAGAAGTCCCATTGGTCTTACGAGAATTTTTTGGCATTTTTATCTTCTCTTCATTGGGATTTTCATGACCTGCTAAAACTGCCCCACTAAAGGAAAAAGAACTGGGGCAGGTGGCCTCTTCCCAAGAGCAATAATAATCATCAAGGCACACTAGGTGCAGTGTTGCTGTATCACACAGACTTTGCTGAACTGAGCACATCTTCTTTAGTCAGCATGGTTCATCATTAGGCTGACAAGAGCCTGTGTGAGGGATCCAGGAATCTCCATGGAGAAGAGGAACAGCCTGAGGGAGGAGGAGGGGGTTGTCTCCTGGTCCCATGGGGAGGTAGCCACGGCTGAGAAACACTGGCCTGATTGTTCCCCTGTCTGCAGTTAATACCAACCTGGGATGGGGGAAGGGCAAAGCAGGATACAATAAGATGGGGCATTTGTTTCCCATCCCTCCAGGTGCAGGATCCTGCTGACCCCAGGAGACAGAGAGAATGGGGAAGAGATGTTTTTTTCCCAAGAGTGGGATTACAAGGACCTGGTGGCAAAGTTGTAGGGAATAAGGCACCCGAGGATTGAAGCTCCTGCTCTAAGAGAACCCCACTTAAATCTAGGGGAGATGATGGGATTGGAGATCCCACCTCTTTAATGCTTATGTGTCCCCAGAGGCTTGGGGGTGGGGAGCATACACTGACCCTTCCAGTGCTGGGACAAAGAGACCAAACCTTTTGTGTTTTGATTTCCCCTCACTTCTCTTTCCCTCTGCGCTTCAGATTCCCTCTCCCTTCCCCCAGAGTACCTCAAAGACTGGAGAGCAGCGCAAGTATTTCAGCCTAATTTCCTGCCCTGCCAACTTTTCCTATTGCATCAAGGCAGCATGGTGGGAAGTATCAGGGTGGCTGAAGGTGTGGCATCATTTCTCTAACTGAGATGAGAGGATGCAGAGTGGGAGAAGACCAGCACCCATCTCTCTGCGAGGAATCATTGTGGGTGACACTTTTCTATCTTCAGATGAAAGGGTTTGGCAGCTGCAAGGTGTAATTTCCAACCGGAGCAGAGATAGCCACTCTAACTCTCATTGAGTTATCATGCGAAGAATAGAAGCATAGCTGATACAGTGTGAGTAGCAGGATGGGCTGTCAGCCCCATGTATGATACCTTCTGAGACCATACATACCTATTTGATTGGCTAGTCCCTCTGACCTCTTACACTGCTGCAGCAACACTTCTAGTTTTAGCACTCTAGCTTGATCAGAGCTAGCGTGGTTTTCTGTTCAGGATGGAAATGACACTTTTGAGCTCCTGTGTGGACATATTGTATGGCCAAGACATCTCCCATCACATCTGGTGAATTTCAGCACTGATCTTTGTAAGGATAAGGATCCCCTGGGTTCTGCATAGAGTACCATAGCCCATAGGTACCCGGGCAGCAATTTCCTTAAGGTTTCCATCCCCATTTCCAAGTTAAATGATGTTTTTTCATTATCTCTGTAAAGCTAAGATTTCTGGGTCTCAAACTTATTTTAGTCTAGGGATCATAGCCAAGCCGTTAGACCACTGGCCTGGGACTCAGGGAACCCTGCTGTGTCACAGACTTCCAGTGTAACCATGGGTAAGTGACTTAGTTGCCCCATGCCTCAATTTCCCATCTGCAAATGAGGATTATGGCACTTCCCTGCCTCACAGAAGTATTGTGTGGATGAATATATTAAGACTGATGCACTCAGATACTATAGTAATAGCCAGGGGCCATATAAGTACCTTAGATCCCAACTGAGCGGGTTTCCAAATCCTCCCATATAAAGACACATAAAGCTGTGTTCCTCTGCCATAATCTCTTAATTCTGGAGTCCCTCAGAGCCTGTACTGGGCACCCATCCAGTTGTATCTCTTCAATAATATCTCAACACACACAAACACACACACACACACACCATTGTGACACTTAGGTTGAATAAATGGATGCTGTTTGCTTGGGGCTCCGCTTGTTACCACCAGTAGAGTGCAGCTGTGAGAACATGATTACTCTAGGACTTAAACCTGTGACAGTCAAGGACACCCTCACTCTGGGACCTGTGCTGGTTGTGTGTTTCATGCTCCTTACTATTACATACAGTTCTCTAAATAATACAGGACCGGTCTGTCTAGGGGACCCTCAACAGCTGTATGTCCCATCGCTGCCCTTAGAGTTGTCAGGTATTGGCTGATCTGCAGTGCCGTCTCAAAGAGGGAGGCAGACACATGTCCATCAAGAGCTTTGAACTGCTCTCCCATGACCTAGGACTTTTATTATTTTAAAGTGCTCCCCTGCTGCTCTTTTTTTTTTCATCCAGACAAATTCCCCATGCAGGAAGAGGCTCTTTGGGTGAATTGCATAGCACTTCAAGCACCTATTGCCTCCATTTCCACCACAAGGGAGAAAAGTTGGGCACCAATGTGGGATGTTGTTTTTAGCCAAGCATTAAGGATCGAGACTAGAAGAATAGGCGAGCCCCCTGCAAGCCCAAAAAGAAAGGTCTGAAGGTAGGCTCCAGGCTCAGTGGTCTGAGGAGTTACAATGCAGTAGTAAATGGATGAGGTACCAAGAGGCAAATTCATCCCTGGGACAACTCCATGGTAGTTGAAGTGTCTATCTGGTGGGTGACTAGGACAGGAAGAATAAGAGTTCTATTGGGATGTGACCCATGAAGGAGGAAGAGTGTGTCTGAAGTGGGGGAATGGGAAAGAAGTCTCCTTGCAGCAAGGAGGTGAGGGAAAGAAGAGCAAGAAGTCTGGGGATGCTGTTTCAAAGAAAGCTCTGGGTGCACAAGGGCTGCACTTATTCTTAACCAACCTCTCCTTCAAGTTCCAGAGCAAGCTTGTGCGTGTGATCATTTACGCACCACAAATACCTGAGCTGCTTCACCCCAGCAGCAATCCGGGTAAGTATGACAGCAGCTGTTTTTGTGTCATATCCCTTCTCGGGGCACAGGACTGGTATTGTCCTGGGACTGCATGGGAAAATGGGAGGAGCTCACAGCAAAATCTTTCCATACAATAAAACAGCGTCAGAGTGGGGGGAACAGACACTGGAAAACACACACACACAATAGCCAAACAATAACGCCAGTGTGCTGAGGGAAAGGGAGACCCATGAATTGGGAGTTTGATAAGGGTTCTCTCTCTCTCTCTCTCAACAACCCCTTCAGTTTCCCTCTACACCCCCCTCCTTCCCTTGCCTGCTTTCTTGTTTGGGCTTTTAACAGTGCGCTGTCTTTGTTTGAGATACAGGTGAATGACAATCATGTGATTAACACACGCACACACACACACACACACACACAAAGCTTTTTAAAAGCGTCCAGCTTGCCACAGACCCAAACAGGAGAGAGGAGACAGGGCCAGCCGGAGCAGAGAGAGCAACTGCCAGACTGCAAGGCAGGGCAGGGCTGTCTTGCTGGGAACCGACTCCTCTTTGAAATGGCCAGACCCGATCCTGCAGCCTTCGTTGGTGCATTCCCTCTGGGACTGAGTAGGACACATGCTTCTTTCATGCGAAACCATAGCCTCAGAGGTGGGGAAGCAGGAAGAAGAGTTGGAGTACGTAGGGTGGGCTGTATTTTTATTTTGGAGAGGGCATCTTGCTGGGTCCCTCTCGCGTTATTATTTTTCTCCTTCCCTCATGCTACCCTACCCCACATCCATTTGGCAGGCCGGTGGATTGGCATGGATTTTGGCTGCTTGCCTCTCTCTCCAGTGATATCAGGAAGCCTCGGTGGAACTAAAATGAGGGACCTTTCCAGTGCCGTATTGGGGGGGATAGCAGAGACAGCTGAAGGTTTGTCTTTTGCTTATGTTGCTAATCTGGGTGAGGGGGACCTGGGGAAATGAAGGTGGTAAGTAGAGGGGCCACCCTCCTTTCCCTCTCATGGGGCAGCAATGCCTCCCTCCTGTTCCCCTCTTTGCCTATCCAAGCTCCAGCAATGCTCATGACCTGCCCCACATGTCACCGCACACATGGCTTCTACCTGCTCAGGTACAACATGTGTCATCTTATGGCAAGATAGAAGCGGGTGTGGACAATTCCACCTCTTCCAAAGTGCCAGGAATATGGGTGGCGGGGGAGGAGGGGAGGAATCATTCTCACTGGAAAAAGGGGAGGGCAGAGGGAATGTGAGCCCAGTGATCATAGGTGAGAGGAGGACTGAGAGATGTATTTCTTCTGTCTTGTGCCCCACTGGGGAGATAGCAAGGACCTGATGGCTAGAGGGAAGATCCTAGACAGAGGGGACATCATCAGGCAGAAACAGAGCAGCCAATATACACAGTAAGAAATGTGTCTTCCTTTGGATGTGAAGATGTCACGGGGCAGTGCTGTGACATCAGAACTCATCATTATAGAAATGACTGTGAAGTCAACTACACTGCTCTGTGACATCATGGGAGGAAAAGGAGGCCAGGGAGTGGAGTGTAGAGAAAGAGCCAGGAAGGTTTCAGAGACACACAAATAGCTGCATAAGCATGAAGGCAGTCAAAGGGGAATATCAGGAAGGAACCCGACAGATTAACAGAGTCTCAGCAAAATATGCTCTTTGTTTAAAGCTGGTCTGAGTGTGGCACTCGGGGAGAAGGAGGGAGAGGGGGAATAGAATCTCTTCTTTATGATTCTTGTATAATGACACTGTAAAATCCATGGATTTGATTCTGCTCTCACGCCAGTTTGACACCAGTGTAGCTCTATTGATTTCAGTGACATCACTCCTGATTTACGTCCATGTGAGTTTGAATCAGGGCCTTTTAATTTATAGAGCCCATCACCACAGTATCTAAAAACAGCCTCTTGCCCCTGTCCCCCACCTTTTCCCTTCCTGAGTAAAGGCCACAACCCCACAACATTCACCCATGGGTTCTGATTTTCAAAAGTCTTTCCCAGTCACAGCAGAATTTATAGAGTCCTCATGTTTACGTTGGTCTCAGATGATGCAAACATTGCCATGTTGTGAGGTGACTCTTCTGTTCCAATGGACAGTTCCAGTGTGGTAGCCAGTCTGGAGTCTGATCAACCACAGTTTGTGACAGAATCAGGGATATTTTTTACCTGCCACTGGGGTCCCTGTAGATGCAAGGCAGCAGTAAAATCGACAGACAGATTCTGGTTTGTTGCATTCCACATAACTTTCAGCAGAACCCACTGGTGCCAGTCCCAGAGCTTCTCAAAGGCCCTATTCAGTTCTCCCTCAGCCACTGGCCAAGCATCAGTAGTCTCCGAGGACTCACCACAGGAAAGTCACCCAAGCAAGCAACAGTGGCAGGGAAAAAACAAATCCTTGACCTGGCCACAACCACTCACTCTGTAACAGTTTCTGGTTGTTGGCTCCATGTGGCTGAACTGCAGCTGTCTGTGGCATTCTCTCATGGGACTTGCAGTAACTGTTGTCATGGGGAATCAGGAGAAAACTAAAGGCTCGTTAGGCATGGAGGTTGTTTACCATGCCATGGGTTAGCTATTTCCTTCTATTAAAAAGAGTCTGCTTTGGGGGGCAGGCCCAGGGGCTAAGTCCTGCAATACCTGAGCATGGGAGAACCTGCTTGCATTCCCCATTTGGGTCTCTCACTTCCTAAAGCACCACTTGGTCTGGGCTGCATTAACAGTTGGCACTACCCCACTGACCAATGAGATGCGGGCCCCAGTCCCATTCTCTCACTAACCTGGGCTGGCATTGGGAATACTATAGAGTCTGTTCCCCAAGACTGAAGGACTCATGAGGATTGAGGGTAGAACATGAAGCCTTTTACCTTTAGGTTATTGATTCCCATCTAGCCCTGTGTTATTAAAGACTGAAAATGTTTGTCATTTCGGATTGTTCACTTAGCCATGTGGAATGAATAGCGGAGGAAATAGGGTTTGTGTGTGTGTGTCAGCTCAGTCACTGCCAGGACAGGTGTGCTCATACAATAGCATCATGTCCAGTGACACTAGTTCTCTTTGTTAGAAGTCCCACCAGACCAGCCAAAGACAGAAAAGGCCATAAATACACACTGCCTTCCAAGGCAGGGCTGAGGGACACTGGTGGGGCAGGATGTGCAGGAAGTTGAAACGGCTGCTGCCAGTGCTGTACCTGCTGTTTTCAGATAAACAGAGGACTTGACTCTCCAGTGGTTGCAAACTGAAGGGGTGGGTTGCTGAGTGAAATGCTTCAGAGCACAGCGCTGTAACTTTTGGGCTCAGGCGTGTGAAAAAAACACCCCCGAGCGCAGGAAGTTACAGCACTGTAAAGCACCAGTGTGCTGTTAGCTACTCCCCTCATGGAGGTGGTTTACATAAAGCACTAGGAGAGCTCTCTCCCAGCACTTGTGCTGTGGCCACACTTTCAATTTAAAGCCCTTCCACTGCTGCACTTTAAACTTTTTTAGTGTAGACAAAGCCTACGGTAGCCTGCTAGAAAAGGAAACAAAATCAGTCTAGGGATCACCATAAAGCCCCCAAGTTCTATATCCATCACTTTGGTTATTCTAACATTGTTCTGCGGGTTGATGGAGGTTTTACAATTGCTAAATAGGACAATTTTCCTGCATTATTGAGGTCTGGGAAGATCAAAGGGGGGGGGGGGGAGAGAGCATGTCTGTCTGCTACCTGCTTTGACAGGTGGCTCTCCGCCTTTCATTCTCTTGCTATTAACCCCCCTCATGTCCTAAAACAGAGATGTGGTTTCAATGTATTGGTCAAAACAAAGCACTACAAGAGTGGGAGCTGGGGGCAGAATACCTGGTGTTGCTGCTGCACTAGCTGTGGCTGGGTTTTTCATATCCAGTCTGATGTACCAGAGACAACTTTGGGGTTCTTGGAGATGATATTTCTGTGCAACACAGGGAATTCTTGGGCGGGTGAAGAAGGGGGTTATCTGGCAATGGATATAACAAATAGACAGCGGGACCCTCTGTCTGAACCCCTTGTTGCAGTGTCTTTTGGTGAGCACACTGGGCTCTATTGAAGAGTGGGGCTGGGATGATCTCTCTCCCACTCTCTGATTTCTCTGCTGGTCCTCTAACTGCAGGGAGACTCTTGGGAAGTCAGGGGAAGGGTTAAAGTCAGGAACTCTTCAGTCTGCTGCCTTGGCCCCTGTAATTCCTCAAGGAGAGTAGGACTGGGAGAACAAGGAGCCCATTCTGTACACAGGAATTAATAGCGAAGAGTCATCTGGGGTGTCATTCAAGCCCTGATCAGCTCCCAGAGGAATGTGAGAGAGAGAGAGAGAGAGCTCGCAAGAGAGAGAGAGAGAGAGAGAGCTCGCAAGGCCTGAGGCTGAAACGTCAAAGCAAGGGCAGAAACAGTTCTGTTGGTAACCAGAGCTACCAACTGGCATTCAGACAGTGAGACATTCCTCCTTTTAACCCCCAACCTCCAGAGTCCCCTCTGCCCCATGGCAAAGGGGACTGTTTCCAGTCCTTTTGCCCAAAGAGTCATCACATCAGAAGCAGGCTGTTTACATACAGTCCTGAGTTTTTTGTTTCATGCAAAGAGGGGGATGCCTTCATGCCATGAATCCAGACCTTCCTTTGCCTTAGACTGGGAGGAGCTGTGTCTCTCTGTCTTGTACCAGCAGTGCCATACCAAAGGGGATTTTAATACACACCAGAATCCCTTCTGTCCCTTCTCTTTACTTGAACCAGAATATGATGCCAAAGGGGATCACATATACAAATGATGCCTTATCACCCCAAACCCAAGCATCTAGTTTCCTTTGCTCCAGACTCAAGTAGGAGACTGAAGAGAGATTTAAATTCAAGGCTGTTAATGGAGAAGGTCCTCTAGAATTCAGTCCTCAATGATATTCATCAGCAATATATCCAGTCTGGGACATGAGATAGCTATGGGAGCTGAGACTGGAATACAAAGTCTTTCACCTCTTGGGCAGTGGTTCCAAACTGATGTCAGGCAAGGGGAAGGCTTGTTACCCATCTGATTTTTTCAAGATGATCTCAGTTTTGAAGCAACTATTCCATGTCCCACAGGATCCTCTTAAAAGATGATCAAAAGGTCAAGAACAAAATTCGGCCAGCAAATCAATGTTTCAGGGCTTCACAACATTGCACCAGGACATCACAAGATGACATTGTTCTGTTGGATTGGGGCTATGTATATGCTATGGGGTTTTTCCAGGATACCATCCTGGAAAAACTCTACCGCCTCCAGGGAATGTGTCTGCTCTTCCGCTTTTTTTCTGAGTAAGAGCAGACGCGCTCTTTCGGAAGCCCTATCTTTCTCCTCCTAAGGGCTCTTCTGAAAGAGGAGGCTTTTCCAAAATTTGGCCCAGTGTAGATGGGCCAAATTTCAGAAAAGCCTCTTCTGAAAAAACTATCGGAAAAAGGTATGCAAATTGTGGAGCAAAATTTGCATACCTTTTTCTGATAAAACATTGTAGTGTAGACATAGCCTGGAATATAAGCTTTGGCTGAAGTGGTAACCATAACTGATGAGAGAGCGAAAGAGACACTGAATCAGAGAATCATAGCATGGTAGGGCTGGAAAGGACTTTGAGAGGTGATCAAGACCAGCCCTTTATGCTGTGGCAGAACCAAATAAACCTGACAAGGTGTTAGTCCAACATGCTCTTAAAAGCCTCCAGTGATGGAAAGTCCACAACATCCCTTGGAAGCCTGTTCCAGAGCTTAACTACCCTTCAAGGGTATGTCTACACTAGCCACCCTAGTTCGAACTAGGGTGGCTAATGTAGTCATTCGAACTTGCAAATGAAGCCCGGGATTAAAATATCCCGGGCTTTATTTCTTGCGTGTTCAGCGCCGCCATTTTTAAATGCCCGGTAGTTGAACTCCGGGCCCGGCTACAGCGTACGGGCTAGGTAGTTCGAACTAAAGCCTAATTCGGACTACCGTTACTCCTCCTGCAATGAGGAGTAACGGTAGTCCGAATTAGGGCTTTAGTTCAAACTACCTAGCCGTGCGCCGCGTAGCCCGGAGTTCGAGTTCAACTACCGGCATTTAAAAATGGCGGCGCTGGGAACACAAATAAAGCCCGGGATATTTTAATCCCGGCTTCATTCTGTTCGAATGATTAGCCACCCTAGTTCGAACTAGGGTGGCTAGTGTAGACATACCCAAAGTTAGAAAGTTTTTCTTAACATGTAATCTAAATATCCTTTGCTTCAGATGAAGTTAATTACTCTTTCTCCTACCTTCAGTGGACATGGAATATACCGATCACCATCCTCTTTATAGCAACGCTTAACATATTTGTAGACATTATCAGGTCTCCCCTCAATCATCTTTTCTCAAGACCTAACATACAGAGTGTTTTTTAACCCTTCCTCATAAGGTCTTATCATTTGTGTTACTCTCCTCTGGATTCTCTCCAGTTTACCCACATCTTTCTTAAAGTATAGTGTCCAGAACTGGACACATTACTCCAGCTGAGGCCTCACCAGTACTAAGTAGACAGGGACAAAAACTTCAGGTGTCTTATCTGCAACTTTCCTATTAATACACACCAGAATGATTTTAGCTTTTTTTTTTCAACTGCATCATGTTGTTGATCATCACATTCAATTTGTGATCCACTATAACCCCTCAATCCTTTTCAGCAGTGTGACCACCTAGCCAGTTATTACCCATTTTGGAGTTGTGCTTTTTATTTGTCCTTCGTAAGTTTAGTATTTTATATTTGTCTTTATTGAATTTCATGTTATTGATTTCAGACCAATTCTCCAATTTGTCAAGGTTGTTTTGGATTCAAATCCTGTCCTCTAAAATGCTGGCAACTTTTCCAAGCTTGGTGTCATCTGCAAATGTTATAAGTGCACTCTCCATTCCATTATCCAAGTCATTAATGAAAACATTGAATACTACTGAACCCAGAAAAGACCCCCTAGAAATGTCCTCCTAGTTTGATAACAAACGATTGATAACTACTCACATTCCTTCTTTCCCCACCTGCTCTGTTTGGCTTTCCAAACAAAAATAAATACATAACAACAGGTATGAGATGGCATGGGCTTTGGTGGGACTGGTAAAAGCAGTGCCCCGTCTGTCCTTTAAACCAGTTTCCCCTGACCTTATAGTAATTTCATCTAGACCACATTTCCTTTTTTATGAAAATTTTGTGTTGGATTGTGTCACAAGCCTTATTAAAATCAAGAGATATCATGTCCACATCTTCCCACCTCTCAAGTAGGCAAGTTACCCTGTCAAAGAAGGAGATTAGTTTGGTGTGGCATAATTTGTTCTTGACGAATCCCTGTTGGCTATTACTAATAATCCTATTATCTTCTAGGTGTTTACACATTGATTGTTCAATAATTTGTTCCAATGTCTTTCCAGGTATCAAAGTTAAGATGACTGGTCTATAATACCCAAGGTTCTCTTTATTCCCCTTTTTAAAAATAGGTATTATTTTCTTCCTTCACTTCTAGCTCACTAGTTATACTCTTCTATCCCACGCTGGTAGTGAGCAAAAACCATCTAGTAGTTGGTGAATCTAATAGTGGCCTGTGTCAAGTGAGATTATTTAATCTATCTACTATCCAGGTATTCCCGATTCATAGCTTTCAAGGCCAGAAGGGACCATTATGATAATCTAATCTGATCTCCTGCATAACATAGGCCACAGAATTTTACCCAGTAATTCCTGCATTGCATTTCAGACCTTGTGGTGAGCCTCAAAACTGCAGTATATAAAGCAATCATCATAATTTAGTATCTGGGCACCAACTCAGTTCCTAGCAGATGTCCACATGATAAAAATACCATCAAAATAGCTACTAATTGGCCTCCTTATTGGCAGTCTCAGTAAAAAGGGCAAGACTTGGTTGAGGGATGAAGACTATATTTCATTCTCACCCTTAGAGGAGCTCCACTAAAGTATCCCTAAAAGCATATTGGCAGGACAGTGTTAGACAAAACTCATTCATTGCCTTTGCTGGTGGTGCACCAGTTCTATGGCCAAACTGTAGTTTCCAGAGCTATTAATCTGACTCCTTCACCACCACCAAACTCACTTAAAAATACCGCTTATTACCAGTTAATATTGACTATCAACATGTGTTCGAGAGAAGAGAGAAGTCTACAGTACAATGTGTATACTCCATCTCCTCAAAGGAAATACTGTATAAACCCAACACTGCCAGCACGATAAGAGACCATTGTCAAGAAAGGGTTAATAAATGATGCAAGTCAGGAGCCCATTAAGACATGATGAACTTTGACCTTTCATAAATCACACTGGCTGGGTTGTGATTGTGTGGGGGCTACATGCAGCTGCGCGCGACGTTGACATTGTTCCCACCATCTCTAAGTGCAACAAATCCCTCTATTGTGTTCCTGGTTTATCTGGTTCCTCTTGTTTATTAGCAGAGGTTGTTTGGCACTGGTTCCAGCCCTGGGCGGGGTGGAAAGAGTGCTGGCACGCACCAAAGAGGGGTGGGGGACGGGGGATGAGAGAAGTGCATCAATGGCTTTATTGTCCCCTCTTTTTTGTTTCTCCTGTAATGATACGTTCAAAAAGGGGGATTAAAAAAGAGAGCGAGAGAAAAAGAAAACTGCGCAGAGGACTTGGTAAGAATTGTTCTCCGGGGCCCAAAGCGGATGCTGCTGCAGCTGGGGAGGATAGGCTAGGACGGAGCCACGACGGGGCTGCAATGCGCCTTTATGCTGCTCATTCAGGTTCTCATCTGTTAGTCCAGTTACAGAGGCTGGAATCCACAGGTGTCAGAGCTATTCATGGGTGGGTGCATAGGTTTGTGCACATGCTTAGTGGAGGGGGCAGTGGTTCTCTATAATGACTTTAATTTAGTCTGAACCTGAGATTGTGAGAGGTATGGCTCCATCTCAAAACACTAGGGGCTCTTTAATTCTCCCCAAACCCCATCATGAGCAGTGTTGGAGGTTCCTTCTCAAAGGCCATTTTGCACCTAAGCCATGTGTATGCTGGGATTTTTGTCCCTAAATTTACCACCATTTCTCACACTGGTGCAGTTCCACCGGTGGAAGTGTTAATGTAGGTAAAGTGCTGGTAGCTCCTGGCATTTTTACCACCATTTTAGCTAGACCTGCTGTGTGTGCAGGATTAGACAACAACAGCGTGGTAGAAACTCCAGTGGCCACAGGAGCCTTGTATACATTAGTTTTCCTACCATTACTACCACCGCTGCAGCTGAACCAGAAGAAGCAATGATAAGAAATATTCTGCCAAAAACCTGGTATAGACACAGCCATAGCAAAGTACTGAGGAGTTTCTTCTGAGATTAGCAGGGCACTGCTACCTAATCTGAAACCTCTCACAAGCACCTCTTGAATCATGAGAGTCAGTGTAAAATAAAGAGTAGAACGGAGAAAGAGGGTCAGCTTGCAGGAGGTACCTCATTTAGCGTGGTAACTGGGGATTCAGGAATGCAAGATGAGTCCAACTTCTAGCTCTCAGACTCTAGAGCCCCTGAACCTAACACTGGCCACTCAGTCTTACCTTACTTTATAAAGATCTCTTTCTGCAATTCTGCCTGAGGTCTCTCTGCCATATCACTTATTGCTAGTGAAGATTTCCAGGTATTCTTGCACCCAGACTAACCCATCTCTCATTGCTTGCTCTCCTGCACCTTATTGGGATATATACAAAATACTAGAGTCTCATATCTGGAGACTGATTCCCCCTCGATCCCATCTCTCCATGAACGGTATCAGAGGTTCTTTCTCAAACTACTGGCAGCTCTTTGATCAGCACGGCCCACTCACATCCCAAAACTTTTGGGAGTGAAGCTTAGCTCTGAAATAACAACAGACCTGGCACAGAAGAATTTTGAGTAAAATTCATTTCACTCTGCCTCATGAATTCCTGAGGCTGTTTCTCAGGGAACATGTGAAGAGTTGTGGTACTGGGGCTGCACCATTGTGATACAGTGGGGGAATAAGGATTGAGGGACTCTCTTATATTATAGGGAGGCCTTCATATACACGTTGTTATAAAGCTTTGGAATATGAAATAAGTCATATCTAATAAATGTTGCTTACTTGATTAAAATTAAACAGTTTCTCCTCCCCAGTATAACCTTAACGTGGAACAATGAATAGTACAGGGGACAACAATGAGATGATCCAAATGGTGACAGTGGACAAGTGCAGTAGAGATTAGCTCTGTAACCAGAGGCAACCTCTCTCAATTGTGGGATTGGAACAGTGAGGTCAGCCCTGTGCCACACCTCTCACACCTCCTACTGGTTGCTTTTGTCACAATATTTGTCTGTTCTGCTTCTCTCCACTATGACACTGGCTTCCTCCTGCAGTGAATCCTGTGTGTTCAGCTGGTCCTCTCCCAGTAGCTTGACCTCACAGACACAAGGGAGGTTAGGATGCACAGAGAGCACACTAATTATGTCTGCTGTCCCTATGCTCCTTTCTCATATAGACATCCCATGGAAACTCTCTCCAACTCAGTGACAGAAGGTTATTGGGACTTCAGAGTTCTGATCCTGGGGACTTATGGTGTTTTCCAAGGAAGCATCTGGTTTTGTGGCTGAATAAACTGGAACCAATGAGCATCTCTTATTACAAATCAGTCAATAACCAAAGAGGACAACTAATGTTCCATATGCACATGAAGGCAGAACACCTTCCTCTGCCCAGATAAAATGTGTAAGAGTCTCTCAGTCCCCTGGCTCACAAGAGTATTTGGAGTGGGTTCAACTTGGGCCTCTTCTGCTGTTGTCTTTTGGAGGAGGAATAGATGCAAGGTTGACCAAGACTCTACAAACTTCCTGGTAGAGAGAAATGTAACCTCTCTGTTTGGTCTAGTTTCTTCTGTCTCTAGAGGATGTTCCCTCTGCTTTTCAAAGTGTTTGTCTCACCACATGGTTACTGTTGCTCACAAAAGAAAATATCAACAGAAGGTTCCTTTCGGGCGATTGGGAACCACCTCAGGAGCACCAAACACAACCGGGCTAACAGATAGAGTGAGTCATCATGGTAAGTGCTGCCTGGGGAATGCTTTGTGGAGCCCTGACAGGTCTAAATTCTTCCCAAGTCTATGGCACTGGCAAAATTTTGACAGTTTTCAAAAGTCTCACTCCTACTACTAGCTTCTGCTCTCCAAATCTAAGGGAAGTTCACTTGGTTGCCAGCATTGATCTGGGAGTCCTTAAATCAATATTGGCACCAGGCTGTAAATACTTAACCAGAGACTGCACTGGCCTGAGAATTCCTAGATATTGATCACACCATCCTGGACATTTTAAATCAAAGAAAGCATGGTCTTTAAAGCTCTTTACTGGAGACAGCACTGGCATCCAGAGAACATGTGACGTGACTGATGGGAATTAACTCATAAAGCTGTTTAACTTGAGGAAGATTTGAGGGGAGTCATCCATCATCACTCACAAAGACACTCGCACCTCATGCTTGTTATGCACAGTGGCTAGAGACCAAAGAGAATTAGTTCAAGGATTTTTCTTAGTGGGTACCACTCACTTGAGAAACTCAGCTTGAGTAGTACGACTGGACCAAGATACTGCAGGTACAGGATTCCAAACATAGGAGGCAACTGGCTGCCTTGCCCTGAGCTTCTGCTATTGAGCTTCATTCCTTCTAGGTCTATAAGAAGACTGTCTCAGTATTAAATTTGTGCTCCTCATCATCTCTCCTACAGGGGCCATCATGCATTCACAATTATATGGTCACCCCCACAGGCCCAAAGACAGGGGTCCTATCACCCACTCCCCCTTTTCATCATCTCTTCACTTTCAGTTTGAATGGACACATCCATTAACATATCCTTCTTTCACACAATCCACTCTCCCTTCCTCCCCCCCTGTCCAAGCAAAATCTCCCTCCCTCCCCCTCTTCTCTCTCTGGAACTTCCCTGCAGCTGCAGAGCTGGCCAGACAATCGGGTGTTTTAGAGAAATACATTTTTGGGCTAATTTGCCATGCATAAGTGTTTCTCTTACCCTTTAAAGGCAGGGAACAAAGAGTACATTCTCTGAGCGCTCTGCCCTGTTGTGAGCAGCCCTGCAGCTGTACAGCGCTGTGCTACCCTCCGCTCTCCTGCTCCATTCTCTGCTAGCTTTGTAAGGAGACGGGGCACTGCTTTTACCAGTCCCACCAAAACCCATGCCATCTCCTACCCGCTGTTATGTATTTATTTTTGTTTGGAAAGCCAAACAGAGCAGGTGGGGAAGGAAGGAATGTGAGAGCATCATCTCCCTGCCTAGGGTGACCACATCAGCCTTTATTTCCATGTGAAATCCCTTATTATAAGAGACATCCTTTATTTGAAGGCATATCCCTGCATGGCATCTAATGTCCCACATCCTGTACGTGGTTAATATTAAATGCATTTTGCCTCATATAGGTCAATAACAGTCATGCAAAAGGATCATATGTAGTTCATACAAATGGATATTATGCTGTGTATAATTTTGTATCATCAGTGCGTCATGGTGAGATACTATTAAAAATAAACTTAGTTCTTTATTTATCAGCATTGTCCCTTATTTCCTTAATATGAAGGCTGTCACTCTACCCCCACCTGGGTAGTCTGCACGGGGAAGGGAGGGGAATTTTCTTCTTCATGGAAGGTGCTGAGTAGTGATAGGAATTGATCCAGCAGGCTGGCACTGGAAAGGGAAGAACAGGTTTTGGTCTGAGTGCCTCCTGAAGGGCTCAGCCCACAGGCGGGACGGGGGGAGAGGCAGAAAGTGTGGATTCATGGCATTAACTACTCATTGGGATCTGAAGGACCAAATTCTAGACCCAAACCTGTTGTCAGTAGTTTGGAGGTTCATTTCAGAACTTCATATCCATAGAGAGCAGCTTCTGACAAATGTTCTCTGACCTAACTTGGCTAGTTAGATATGAGCCGAACAAACCTCACTTTATACCAGATAACGGCCAAGCCAACACAATCCAGTTCAATCTCACTGTCCCCAGTACAGCTGTGATCCAGCCAGTCCAAACTACATGTACTCAATCCAACCCAAGCCAGTGCTAATTTCAATTCAATCCAAGATGACCCATTGCAACCCAGTTTAATCCATCCTGACCAAACTATGCCTAATGCAATCTGCCCTGGTCCAGACTAAGGGCCTCCTCCAAAGCCCATTGAAATTATAATATACCCAGTTCAACTGGATCAAACCCAATCTAATCCAGTCCAAAGCAAATGTGCTTGAAGTATTTCAACCCAGTTCATTGATCCAATCAACTAATTCCAACCCCATCTTATCAAAACAAGTCAAGCTCAAAAATCTAATCCAATAAAAAGATGAACTGGGGTGATTGCCCTGGTTGAAGGACTAAAGCCAAGACAGGTTAAAACTCTGAGACTCTTTAATGTATGTTTATTTATTAAAGTAACCCCTTACATCAGAACCAGGAGCTGTCTTGCAGGACTGGATCAACACAACTGTTACAACGTCCAAATTAGGACAACATACGAGATGTAGAAGCTTTCTCCTGTCCCTGATATGTTCGAACACAGCAATCCTCCAACTCCCCTTAGTTGCTGTGCAGATACAGTGCCTACCAGTCCATCTGGAATTTTCTCTGATACATTGGCACTATTACATTTTGAGGCTTGCAGAAGAGCCCATAGACTGAAATGAAGATGGGGTGTCACTGTGCTGGGCACCATACAAACACATAAGAAAATGTGTCCCTTGCTCCAGAAAGTTTACAAACTAACTTAAGAGGAAAGGCAAGCAATGAGTGAAAGAAACAAATGGAACGGATGGATGACAAAAGTAACAGCAATACAATCACAGAATATACAGGCTGGCAATCTGCACAACTTGGTGTTTTTAAAATTATTTAAAAGGGTTGGGGCTTTTGAGGGAGAAGGATGAGAGGGAAGTTGATGATTGGTTGTATTTTGTCACTGTTAAGCCATCATTAATTGAGAAGTTTCAAGTTGGCATTACAGCAGAATCATAAACTCATAGAACTGGAAGGAACCTCAAGAGCAATATTCCCTCTAATTTCTTCCATACATGTATGGAATACATTTTGGTATGTGCAGATGTGCACCACCAGTAGAAACACATGCTGCCAGTTGTGGATATTGTATGCACTTTGCTAATCATCTGAGCAGCATTTGAATCTCTCCTAGGTTGCTGCCCAGGCACTCAGATTACAGGGAACACTGCTCAAGAGGGCATCAAGTCCAGTCCCCTGCCATCATGCAGGGCCAAGCACTATCTAGACCTTCCCTGACAGGTGTTTGTCTAACTTACTCTTAAATATCTCCAATAACAGAAATTCCACAGCCTCCCTAGGCAATTTATTCCAGTGCTTAACCACCTTGACAGTTAGGAAGTTTTTCCTAATGTCCAACCTAAACCTCTCTTGCTGCAATTTGAGCCTATTGCTTCTTGTCCTACCCTCAGAGGTTAAGGAGAATGTTCTCCCTCCTCCTTCAACAACCTTTTAGATAAATTGTTCTCATGTCCCCTCTTGGTCTTCTCTTTTTCAGACTAAATAAACCCATTCTTTCAATCTTCCCTCATAGCTCATGTTTTCTAGACCTTTAATCATTTTTATTGCTCTTCTCTGGACTTTCTTTAATTTGTCTACAACTTTCCTGAAATGTGGAATCCAGAACTGGACACAGAACTGGACACAGTACATCAGATGAGCCGAATCAGTGCAAAGTAGAGGGGAAGAATTACTTCTGCTAATACATCCCAGAATGATGTTTGCCTTTTTTTTTGCAACAGTGTCATACTGTTGACACATATTTAGCTTGTGATCCACTATGACCCTTAGATCTCTTTCTGCAGTACTCCTTCCTAGGCAGTCATCTCCCATTTTGTATGTGTGAAACTGATTGTGCCTTCCTAAATGGAGTACTTTGCATTTGTCCTTGTTGAATTTCATCCTATTTACTGAAGGCCATTTCTCCAGTTTGTCCAGATCATTATGAAGTATAATTCTGTCCTCCAAAGCACTTGCAAGCCATCCCAGCTTGGTATCATCCACAAAGTTTATACATGTACTCTCTGTGTCATTATCTAAATCACTGATGAAGATATTGAACAGAACCAGTCCCAGAATTGATCCCTGCAGAACCCCATTTATTATGCCCTTCCAGCATGACTGTGAGCCATTGATAACTACTCTCTGGGAATAGTAATTCAACCTGTTATGCACTCACCATATAGTAGCCCCATCTAGGTTGTATTTCCCAGTTTATTAATGAGAAGGTCATGTGAGACTGTATCAAATGCTTTACTAAAGTCTAGTTATCTACTGCTTTCCCCTTATCCACAAGGCTTGTTATCCTATCAAAGAAAGCTACCAGGTTGGTTTGACATGATTTGTTGAGGGGGTATTTGGTATTGGAAAGGGTAGTGGCTTTATGGACTAGTTTAGAAAGAATGTGCCATGAGTTAGGAGCAGCAGTGTAGAAAGCAGAGAGACAGCTGGAAGAATGGACAATGAAGATTAGCATCAGTAGCAGAGGAGCAAAGGTGCAGGATTAAGAGACACGAGCACAATGAATTGTGTCAAGCCCTCTGCGATTGTCATGGGCAAAGTACCTTGCAGCCTACCAAGGTCTTCCCAACCAGCTTTGTCACAGTGTCACGGTGCTCACCAATCTCTCTCATATCATGTCTCACATAGTCCCACAGAGCCTTCCTAGCCATCAATAGTGCCCAAAGCCCACTGCTTGCACTCTCATTACTCTGGATCAGAACCATGGCATTTGACAATTTCTCTGTGGTCATCTCTGTCATAATGCTACAGACCTTGATAATCCTTCTGATCAGCTCCAGCAATGGAGAGAGGGAACTTGAGGTGCTCTCCCTGACTGGTATAATGGAGCTTACCAACCCCTCCTCCCTCACTACTGGCACAGCAATGGGAGGCCTCACCATCCTCCTGATTATTTATGGTATAATATCATGGTCTCCATCAATGTTCCTTCTAATTTTTTTCCATTTATGTATGAAATAAATTTTGTTATGTGTACTGAGGCATGTGTGGATGTCACTGCTGGCTGTGACCACTCTGCTAATCAGCTGGGTGGCATTTCAATCCATGGCTACCTGAGCACTCAGCTTACAGGGACCACTGATCTCCACCATGTTCTCCTTGACTGGCTCTGGTGCAGAATTACAGAGCTTTCCTGTTCCCCTTCTATTAATCTTGGCACAGTGCAAAGGATCTGTCACTTCATCTCTGATAGTCTTTAGCACCGAACCCATCAACCTCTCCGCTATCGTCTGTGATACAGAGCCACAAAACCCACCAATCCACCCCAGTTGGTATTGTTAGTTAACTCTGGTTTTACAGAACATGTGGCCTCACTGAGAGACTGAGGGTATAGTGTCTGAATCTGGGGGATCTTATAGAGGAATTGTCACTGGGTTGCAACCTAGAAGGTTCATTTGTGTTAATTTCCCACTAACTCATTGGCTGGCTGTTTCTGGGCAGTCAGCACTGAATTAAGTCTATATGGGTATGTCTACACTAGCCCCCCTAGTTCGAACTAGGGAGGCTAATGTAGGCATTCGAAGTTGCAAATCAAGCCCGGGATTTAAATATCCCGCACTTGATTTGCATCTTCCTGGCCGGTCGCCTTTTTTTTTTTTTTTTTTTAAATTTACAAGTCTGGACTAACTGCCCGCGTGTACATGTGGCAGGGACCCGGTATTTCGAATTAAAGCCCTAAATTGAACTACCTGTTAAACCTCCTTGCAGAGATACCAGAGTATTTTGAAATAGCTATCCCGTGTCTTAACAGCAAGCCCGTTATTTCAGGCTTGCTATTCTGATGTCCTTGTAAACCTCATTCTACTAGGAGTAAGGGATGTTTCGGAATAGCGGGTTATTTCGAAATGTGGTGCTGTGTAGACAGTGCCAAATTACTGAATAAGCTATTTCGAAGTAATATCGAAATAAGTTACTCAATTTGTGTAGCTCAAATTGCGTATCTTATTTCGAACTACAGTGCAGTATAGACGTAGCCTATGAGACTTTGTTTCACCAGAGTCGTGAGTCATCCCAATTCCAGCCTCATCAGACTCCTACCAGGCACCCCTGTTCTAGTTGGATCTCTCCACCCTGGTCTTTTGTTGGAAGTGGCAGTTGAATACACCTCTCCTTTTTCTGGTAGCTGGAGAGGTGATTGGAATAGTAAACTGGGTCCCTGTTATATAACCTTTGTAACTGTGACCCAAGTCATGTCAGTAGGACTAGGAAATAAAGCTTAGCAGCTCTCACCTCCTGGGTGTCAGACCCTTCCTTCATCTCTAGAGTGCCTTCTGTTCTTCATCTTCTCTTACCCACCGGGTATCAAGAGCTCCTTCTTCTCCCCTCTCCCTAATTTTTGGCAGAGAAAGCTGAACGCTGACACACTCTCTCACTGACACAGACATTCCCATGTTTGTATTATGATGCTGGTAGCAGATCCTGAGTCCAAAGTTTTGTGTAGTTCTCAATTCCAACACTTTTGAAATCACTGGGGCTGCCTAGATGAAGGCATCTAAAAACTTTGTGACCCCAGGGACCCCATTTCTGGGTGTTACCTCAGTGGAAACAGGGCTTAAAGTATGGTGTAATTTTTTCAGTTTTCTGGATGACTTTGGTAGGTGTAGGAGCATCATTATAGGCTTGGCCTGGAACATGGGAGTTGGATTTTAGTGATCTAAGGATCTTGTCTTAATATGCCCCTATGAATGGGTTTGATTAGTGGTTTCTGGAATGGAGATGCATTGGACCATGACATTTTTTAATTTCCAACCTGCATTCTAGAAGACTGGTGGCACAAAGTGTAGAATTTAGTGACCCTGTCAGTAATTCAACTAAATGCCTGTCAGGTATAAACAAGCAGTACCCAAGAGAAGGCTGATCTCTGCAAAGGTCTTGGGACAATCCCTGTCAAACAATAGATTTATCAAATTCAGCATCCAAGGTGGGGTACTGTAGACAGGAACACCTCACATCACTTTCTTACTCATCGAAACATCATGGACTCTGGAGAGCCATTGAACAATGACCTTTCTTTGGCTGTGGGTATTGACAGGTTCATGAGAGGGAAATTCTGCATCCTCCTCCTAGGGCCAGCAGCCAGAAGGTGTAATGTAAAATTGTAGGATGGGATTTCTTCAGGGTTCAACAACATTTCCAAGGTGGGAGTTGAGAGGGAAGCTACATAGCACAGGTGGTCAGAGTGTCACGGGTAGGGATGATGCCAACTGAGATGTGCCAGCAAAAACGCCTCAAGGCCTAGTACTAAGTTAGTAAGAGCAGAATGTGGTTTCAGCATTTGTGGTTAGAGTCACAGAAAAAAAGAGTGAGATAAAGCAGAACAAGGGTAGGGCAGAGGCTGGGGCAGGGAGAGGGAGCCAGAGCCTGCATATTTATGTTTCCACATGATTTCCTTGGCTGTTTTCAAAGTGCTGCTATAACACGCGCTTGCACACACACACACACAAGTCCCATGTGATCTCTCATTTACGAAAGCAAAGTCGTAATATAGTGCGCAACCTGAATCCTCTCATCATCCCACCCGAACTGCGTTTCAGGATACACTGCAGCACTCGGTGCTGCTGAGGTACGGGTGTCCCTGCGGTGAACTGTCTGTACTATAGGGGTACGTCTAGACTACATGGCTCCATCAACTGAGCCATGTAGATTAGTTTACTCGACAAAGGGAAATGAAGCTGCAATTTAAATAATCGCCGCTTCGTTTAAATCAAAATGGCTGCCACGCTGTGCTGATCAGCTGTTTGTCGGCACAGTGCGGCAGTCTAGACGGGGATCTGCCGACCCCAGAACCCTTTGTTGGCAGATCCTGTAAGCCTTGTTTCACGAGACATAAAGGATCTACCAACAAAGGGTTCTGGGGTCAGCAGATCCCCGTCTAGACTGCTGCGCTGAGCCGACAATCAGCTGATCGCACAGCGCGGTGGCCATTTTGATTTAAATGAAGCAGCAATTATTTAAATCACAGCTTCATTTCCCTTTGTCGTCCTGCCTCATCTACATGGCTCCGTCAACGGAGCCATGTAGTCTAGACACACTGTAGGTGCTGGAGCTAGGAGTGCTGGGGGTGCTGCTGCCCCCTGTCATGAAGTGGTTTCCATTATATCCAGGGTTTTCAGTTTGATTCAATGGCGCTCAGTGCCCCAACTACACTAATTGTTCCAGTGCCCCTGGTCTGTACTGTCATATGCTGGGACCCATATTCAGTTCCCTGCCTGGCCTGTTGCTCCCTAGGACTGGCAGGCCATAGAGGTACTTAAGGGGCTGGGCCTAGTTATACAGAGAGTTATTGCTCTGCACTGTTGTGTGGGAAATTAGGCTTTATTTCCTGTCTGGTTGTCTCACTTCCTATAAGGGGCAGACAGCCAGGAATCAGGCTTGTCCTGATTTCCTAGGGCTTAGTGCTCAGCAGGTTCCTCTCTCTTTCAGTTGGAGCGCCAGGCAGTGCTGAAGGGCTGGCAGGGGGAGGCTAGCTCTCAGCTCCACCCCTTCCACCTAAGTCCCCGTCTCTTCCAGGAGCACAGAAGCAGGACCACCAGCGCCCAGCAATTTTGTTGTACCCCCGACGGGGTGCTGTGGGTCAGAACTGAGATGCATTAGCAACAGGGGCACTGGAACAATTTTTATAGTTCAGGCAGGGGAGGAGGGGGGAAGGGAATGCTAAGAGCTGTTGAACCAAACTGTAAGCCCTGTATGTTATGGAAACCACTTCAAGCCAGGGGGTGCTGCAGCACTGCCCATACCCATAGTCCTAGCACCTATAGTTAGCAGATCTGTGTGGGAGTCCAGGACTGGAAAAGTGGAGACTGGAGTGGGACAGATTATCACAAAAATGTAGGATTAGGAGGGACCTTGATAGGTCATATAGCTCAGTCCCCTGTGCTAAGGCAGGACTAAATGTTATCTAGACCAGTGTTTCTCAACCAGTGGTACGAGTAACCTTAGGAGTACTCGAGAGACGTCTGGGGGGTATGTCAATACAACTGAAATTTGGAGAAAACTGAATTTGTGTTTTAAGTTTTACAGCGCTTTATTATTATTTTTGTACTTTTTACACCCAAAAATTCATCGCCCACCCAGCTATGATTAAGTTGTTTAAACAAATGTCTTGCAATGGTAGAAAAAGAAATTGTGTGTCTGAAAACTGTACTTACTGGGGGTAATTATAATTTTTTTTTAAATTGGTACTTTATAAAAAAAGGTTGAGAAACACTGATCTGCACCAATATTGACAGGTATTTATCTAACCTGTTCTTAAAAATTTCCACAATCTTCCTCAGTAAATTGTTCTAGGTTTAAATATCCTTATTATTAGGAGTTTTTCGTAATATCTAACCTAAAACGTCCTTGTGGCAATTTAAGCCCATTACTTCTTTCCTGTCCTCAGTGGTTATAGAGCATAACTTATCGCACTCCTCTTTATTATAACACCTACACTTTTCTCTTCTCTGGACTAAAAAATTCCAATTTGTCATTGTTTCCTCAGAGGTCATATTTTTTAGACCTTTAATCTTTTTTTGTTGCTCTCCTGTGGACTTTCTCCAATTTGTCCATATCTTTTATGTCTTCTTGGCAGAACTGTTTTTCTCTGAGAAGGTCAGGACTCCATCATCTCAGAAAGAATATCCTAAGGAAGGAAAACGAGACACTCCCCACACTGCCAAGATGTTGCCAGTCACCTTGCTAAAACTTCAGATGGAAATTTTCCTAAAGAGAATAGATACCTCACATTTTTAATCTTGTTGCAGTCAAGTCACCCAACATCTTCCCCACCTCCCTTTCTGAAATAACCAATCATGTCTTTAAACTCCTGCCACCCTTAAAATTCTCCTCCCACTGCAATATCTGTCCTGCACCCTCTGAGAGTCACCTCCGTGAAGGGTTAATTCAGCCTGGGTCTTTCACTCCCAGTTGTTTTCCAAGAGGCTGAGATAATAGTTCTCTTGTTACAAACATGGCTTCTGGGCATTTGGTGATGCTTTCCCTTTTTTTCTCTCTAAATCACAAAGGAATCTTTTGTTCCCTTCCAGTCTCTCTTACTCCCCCCCATCCTGCTCCCGCCTTTTTCTCCATTGGCTGCTGAGTGACTAAGGAATGGCAAAAAATGACCATAGCGCGGTCATGGAGAATGTTTCTCTAGTTATTATTTGATTGGGACCATAAGTATCTCTATGAAGGGTCCTACACCTTCCAATAAGCTTCTTCCAGCAATGCTGGGGGTGGGAGGAGGGAGAGAAGGATGTCAGACACACCAAGGTGGAAGATAGGTTGAGTAAGTCCCACATGCTTACAGGAATTTCATATATAAAGACAGAGTCATGGTTCCCGTCTCGGAAGAATCATCAAACAACAGGGACGCAGAACTGGCCGGAGTCCAGTAGTGGCCACATAGAGTCTAGATTTTTATAGGAACTTTGCATTTATTAAAACACATTGAATGCAAAGAAAACTCACTTTCTTTGCTCCCTTCTTATTGTTCAGCTGTTTGGAACCAGCCACTGCCACTCTTTGTTAAAATGGATTGAAATGTCACATATTTCCCTCAGAACTCCCATTGGTGTCTTTGATTCCCCTGTTGCAAAGCTATTCTGTACAAGAACTCCCTACCTTGACTTCCCCAGATATCTCCTACTCCTGCCTAAGGGATACATTTACAGCACCCCCTCCAAAGTTGCCACAGACTTCCCTAAGATATCCTTCTGCTCCCACCTCAGTAACTCCTTATGGAAATCTCTCCGACTCCCACAGTGATAATGCCTCAGTGACTCCCCACAGATTGCTCTCTGCCTCCCACCACGCTAACAGTACTTGGAAGAGAGGAAAGTGATCAGTAATAGTCAACATGGATTTACCAAGAGAAAGTCATTCCTGACCAACCTGATTGCCTTCTATGACGAGGTAACTGGTTCTGTGGACATGGGGAAGTCGGTGGATGTGATATACCTTGATTTTAGCAAAGCTTTTGATATTGTCTCCCACAGTATTCTTGCCAGCAAGTTAAGGAAGTATGGATTGGATAAATGGACTGTAAGGTGGATAGAAAGCTGGCTAGATTGTTGGGCTCAATGGGTAGTGATCAACAGCTCGATGTCTGGTTGGCAGTCGGTTTCAAGCTGAGTGCCCCAAGGATCGGTTCTTTTGTTCAACATCTTTATTAATGACCTGGATGAGGGGATGGATTGCACCCTCAGCAAGTTTGCAGATGACACTAAGCTAGAGGGACAGGTAGATATGTTGGAGGGTAGGGATAGGGTCCAGAGTGACCTAGACAAACTGGAGGATTGGGCCAAAAGAAATCTGATGAGGTTCAACAAGGACAAGTGTAGAGTCCTGCACTTGGGATGGAAGAATCCCAAGCACTGTTACAGGCTGGGGACCGACTGACTAAGCAGCAGTTTGGCAGAAAAGGACCTGGGGATTACTGTGGATGAGAAGCTGGATATGAGTCAACAGTGTGCCCTTGTAGCCAAGAAGGCTAATGGCATATTAGGGTGCATTAGGAGGAGCATTGCCAGCAGATCCAGAGAAGTGATTATTCCCCTTTATAAGAGGCCACATCTGGAGTATTGTGTCCAATTCTGGGCCCCCTACTACAGAAAAGATATGGACGCATTGAAGACGGTCCAGCGGAGGGCAATAAAAATGATTAGGGGTTTGGAGCACATGACCTATGAGGAGAGGCTGAGGGATTTGGGCTTGTTTAGTATGCAGAAGAGAAGAGTGAGGGGGGAGTTGATCGCAGCCTTTAACTACCTGAAGAGATGTTCCAGAGAGTATGGAGAGGCTGTTTTCAGTAGTGACAGATGGCAGAATGAGGAGCAATGGCTCAAGTTGCAGTGGGGGAGGTCTAGTTTGGATATTAGGAAAAACTATTTCACTAGGAGGGTGGTGAAGCACTGGAATGGGTTACTGAGGGAGGTGGTAGAATCTCCATCCCTAGAGGTATTTAAGTCTTGGCTTGACAAAGCCCTGGTTGGGATGAATTATTTGGGGTTGGTCCTGCTTTGGGCAGGGGGCTGGACTTGGCGACCTCCTGAAGTCTCTTTCAGCCCTAGGATTCTATGATTCTAACAGCTCAGTGACTCCCAAGATATAGCCCTCCATGTC
Organism: Rafetus swinhoei; assembly: GCA_019425775.1. Lineage (NCBI taxonomy): Eukaryota > Metazoa > Chordata > Testudines > Trionychidae > Rafetus > Rafetus swinhoei. The sequence goes on from CM033437.1 coordinate 256,633,698, forward strand.
CCATGGTAATCTCAGTGATTCCACATAGATCCATTTTCCACAGTGATAAACCCTCAGTCACCCCTTAGTGATACCCTTCCCTTGGAGATAGTGCCATAGCGACTCTCCATGTATACTGCTCCATCTCAAATTGTGATCATATCCTTATCACACCACACAGACATCCATCTGCCTCCCACAGTGATAATACCTTAAGGGAGGTCCACACACTTAGGAGTCTTATGCTAGCTAAGCTGCTTAGTATAGGCACAGCCTACATGGACAGAAGTCATTTTTCTCTGTGCAGAAACACCACCTCCCTGAATGACATTAACTATGCAAATGGAAGCACTCTTCTGTTGTCACAGGGCTTGGCGACACTTAAAAGGTGGTGTCACTGTAGTGCTTCAATGAAGAATCAACAGATAGGTAACCCTCCCCCGCCAAGAGGTGGCAGCTACATCCGTGAGAGAAGCCCTCTCATCAACAAAAAGAGTTGTCTACACTGGCAGTTAGGTCACTATGGGTATGTCTACACTACAGCGTTATTTCAAAATATCTTATTTTGAAATAGTTAATTCAAAATAAGTTATTTCAAAATAACGCGTCTACACACAAAATGCATTTTGAAATAGCGTTTTGCTGTTTCGAAATAGCGTGTCCACACTGAGTGGATGCTGAATCGCATTTAAGGCCGGCCGGAACCAGGTCCGGCAGGGCATCAGGTCAGGAGTTACTTTGTGCGGCTGCTGCCTGAGGCTATCTGAGGCCTGTGCTTAAAGGGACCCACCCGCCCCTGGACAGCTGGTTCTCAGCTTTCCCTGCTTGCTTGCCTACCTCGATGAGGGACAGAAAAGCATTTTGTCTCTGCGTGCTCTGATTGCCCTCACTCGGGACACCACAGCACTCTGCAACATGGAGCCAGAGCTGCCCCTGGGCACTCTGGTGCTTCTTGTGAACGCATTGCTGCGAGCCTGGCTGCACTTTCTGCAGGCTGCCATCCGGAAGGTCCATCGGGGGGCTGTCAGTATCCAGGAGGCCCTGCGGGAGAGCTTCCACCCTGAGGAGCACTAAGAGCCTCCCTGGTCTGCCCCACTCGGGGCTTGTGCCTCATTCCTCCCTCACATCCTTCCACTTACCCCTCCCTAACCCCCCTTCCTGATGTAAAATAAAATACACGTATTTTCATGAACACAAACTCTCTTTATTTAACAAAACTGGGGGAGGGGGAAATGAAACTCTGGTGAGACTGGGGAAAGGAGGCGGCAGAGGGGAAGAGAAAGAGTGGGAGAGGGGAGGGGGAAACCTGGGCGGAGGGAGCTGGAAGGGGGAAGCAAGGGGAAGAAGAGGGAGGGGAAGCTCAGGGCTCAGGGTTGGGGGTCTCACCAGACCAACTTGATTTTCATGCAAACCTGCTCCTGGGTTCACATGTGGCCTTTGGTGGCCAGGCTGGCAGCTATCCAGCCATAGACGGCCACTTTCCTCCATCTAGTGCGGAGATCATGGACGTTGGGGGCATCCCCCCCCAAACCTGAATAAGGTCCATGAGCTCCACCCTGGACCAGGAAGGCGCCCGCCTTCTCTGGGCCCTGGCAGGCTCCTAGGAGCCTTGGCAGACTGCTCCTGGGGAGCGGTGGAGGGCTGGCTGCCAGTGGCTTGCTGGCTTATGTTTTGGGGCCACTGGGTCAGGGGCAGTGACTGCTGGCTCTGGGCTGTCAGTCTTGGAGCTGGCACAGGCACTGTGGCCAGAGTCAACCCCTTTAAGGGCTCCGGGAGGGGGAGGGAGAGGAGTGTTCTTGGTTGAGGCTGAAGTGGCCACCAGGGCACCCTGGGAAAGCTGGAGGCCCCCTATTTCAAAATAAGTGTCTACACAGCACTTATTTCAAAATAGCTATTTTGAATTTGGTGTTATTCCTCGTGGAATGAGGTTTACCAAATTCGAAATAAGCCCTCTGCTATTTTGAATTAATTTTGAAAAAGCGGTTTGGCAGTGTAGACGCTAGGAAAGTTATTTCGAAATAACTTTGCTGTGTAGACATACCCTAGGAGTGCAACCTTTGAGGGTATGGAAAAGGGGGGAGTGGACTTTCCACACTCCTTGAGTGACAGATGTATAGCAGCATAAGTTGCTAGTGTAAACCAGCCACAGCTGTGTCTACACTGAGTGTTTTGCTGGCATAGTTACATTGGTCAGGGAATGTGGGTTTTTTTCCCTTCACTGTTACTGTCTTCCACATGAAAGTCAAGCTCTTCATTCTCACCCTAAACTACCATGTTCCTTCCTACCATGCTGCTCTTCTCACCTTTCCCTATCCAGTCACCCTCTTCATTCATTTGACTTCCCCTCCTTTCATGCCCTCCCCTGTGCCTTCTATCAGGTAATTAAATCAGTCCAAAAACTGAATATTACAGCCCTTATTGTAAACACTGTGCCCATCTATACAAATCATGAATAATGAATAACTAATAATCCTCTTCCTGTTTCCCATCTTGAGGGTATCTGAGTGACTGGTATCCCAGAGAGAGAGAGAGAGAGAATTCAACCCAGGGCTGTTGTACTAGACACTATAGAAATGCAAAGCGAGGGACAGTCCTTGCCGAGGCAGATCAGATAAAGGCCTATTCTCTCCATTTCATAGATGGGGAACAGAGGCACACAAAGATGACGTCATTTGCTCGAGGTCACACAGGGAGCCTGTGGCAGACCCAGATCTCCTGAGCCCCAGCCCAGTGCCTTAACTGTAAGACCTTTCTATGCCTTTTGTCTCCTACATTGCTGGAGTCTTCATTGAATCTTCTTAGCTCTCCCTCTGTCTATGGATGCTGAAGCAAAGCGAGTCTCCGATCTAATTCTTCTCTCACTTATACCGATGTAAACCAGGGGTGATGCCCAGGAAGGCAAAAGGGTTCATCCTGCAACAGTCAAAGGCTAATTAGGCCTGCTGTTGGCAGAAGTACACTGGAGTGCCAGAGCTGTGCTCTGGGAGGTTGCTCTCTGCTTCTCATGGAGGCCGTTAGACAGGACTGTTCAAGTCACTTTCAAAAGAGGATCTACCACCATTTCTTTTCCAGAGGAGGTAGATTATTGATTCCTACTTAGATAATTTTAGATTAACCAAGAAAGGAAGGGGGGATGGGTGGAGACAGCTAAATAAAGCCAATGAGATCACATGTTCCGCCTTTATATCTGCTGTTCTTATTCCGCTTTCAGATAACAAGGCCTCCTTTGATACAGAACGGGAAGGGGGTAGGGAGGGTAGGGAGAGGGGGTGTCACAGTCACCCCAATGGCCCCCGGTCACTTCTCCACGCTCCTTAATGTGATGTTCCCACTGTTGGCGAGAAAGAGAAAACAGTGATCTCATGATTCCAAAAGTGACTCATGCAAACAACACAGGGGGGATGGAACAAGGGAGACAGGAAAGACGCATCATGGGGCTTGCGGATTAGGAGGGTGAGTGTGCTGCCAAAGGGGCAAAGAGTACAAATGCATAGAGGTGAGAGGGATGGGGGAAGGAAAGGGCAGAGGTGCTGGGGGAGAGAGGCAGAAAGACTGGAAAGAGATGGAATGGAGAAGGAGAGATGGGAAGAAGGGACTGGGCAGGATGTGGTTAGAGACAGGGGGTCAGAAGGTGAGGGAGGAGCTATGGAAGGACTGTGGGGATAGGATAAGCCAGAAGAAATGGGAAGACGGAGGCCGGACAGACAGGGCAGAAGGACTGGGGGCACGGGGTTAGAAAGTGTGTCAGATGGAGGAGTTGAGGGCAGGCACAAGGAACTGAAGTGGTTAAGGATGGAGGAACAAAAGCACAGGGAAGTGAGAGGCATAGAAACAAAAGGCAGAGGAGATAGCCAAGGTATAGGGACGAGTCAGGTTAAGAAGGATGTAGAACTGCGCAGAAAGGAGCAGAAGGGGTTGAATACAAAGCTGTTATTTCTCTCTTTCTTTCCATTAGCACTACATCATGTAATTAAAATCTGCAAGAGAACAATTTTGCCTCACTCCCTCAGTCTGGTGAAACCTGGGAACATAGAACATAAGAATGGCCTTACTGGGACCATCTAGTCCAGTATGCTGTCTTCTAACAGTGGCCAATGCCAGGTGCCCTAGTGGGAATGAAGAGACCAGGTAATCATCAAGTGATCCACCCTGTCGCCCATTCCCAGCATCTATCAAATAGAGCCTAGGGACACCTTCTCTGCCCATCTTGGCTAATAACCACTGATGGACATAATCCTCCATCAACTAATCTAGTTCTTTTTTGAATCCTATTATAGTCTTGGCCTTCACAACATCTTCTGGCAGAATTCCACAGCTTGACTGTACATTGTGTGAAAAAGCACTTCCTTTTGTCTGTTTTAAACCTGCTGCCTATTAATTTCATTTAGTGACCCCTAGTTCTTGTGTTATCAGAAGTAAATAACATTTACTTTTTCCATATCTGTCATGATTTTATAGACCTATCATATCCCATCTTAAACAGCTCTTTTCCAAGCTGAAAAGTCCAAGTCTTATTAATCTCTCTTCATATGGAAGCCATTCCATATACCTAACAATGTTTGTTGCCCTTTCCTGAACCTTTTCCAATTCCTTTTTTTTTTTTAGATGGGGTGACTACATCTGCACATACTATTCAAGCTGTGGGCGTATCATGAATTTAAATAGAGACAATGTATTTTCTGTTTTATTATCTATTTCCTTCTTAATGATTCCCAATATGCTGTTCGCTTTTTTGATTGCCGCTGAGTGGATATTTTCAGAGAACTATCTTGAGTGGTAACAGCTAATTTAGATCCCATCATTTTATATGCATAGTTGGGATTAGGTTTTTCAATGTGTATTTACTTTGCACTTTTCAATGTGTATTTACTTTGCATTTATCAACATTGAATTCCATCTGCCATTTTGTTGCCCAGACACCTAGTCTTCTGAGATCCTTTTGCAGCGGTCCACAGTCTGCTTGGGACTTAATTATCTTGAGTAGTTTTGTATCATCTGCAAATTTTGCCACCTCGCTGTTTACCCCTTTTTCCGTTATGGAGACCAGGACTTACCTTAGTGGGTTAACATTGTCCCATGGTGGGTGGTGCTTGCCCTCATGGCTGGTTCTAACTTGTCTGGTTACTCCAGCCCTTTTTCACCTCCAGAATGTAAAAGACTCTTGTTGAGCATGGGTCGTAATTCACGGCAACCCCCTCTCCATTTTTATTACAGAGGAAATGTGTCTTTGACAAAAAGCAAATTAAATGGCTCAGTCAAAGAACCCCTCAAATGCTTGGGACCCCTGCACTTGGCCACCCCTGCCCACTTCCCGCCTCTATTTCTGGCTGAGTTTGGCGTTTAAGTGGGTTGACCCCATGACCTGGCTGCCCCAGGGGTCAGTGATGAAAGCGGATGGAAGCTTCACAGTCAGGTCTCTTGTGTGTAGCCTTTTGTTCAGAGGGCTGGGGTGTGCAGCGCTTGGGGACAGTGCTCAATTGTTCAGGGGCAAAGCTCTACCCATCATGCCCTTCCCCTGGTGGCCCCAGCCCCTCTGGCTCGTGCATGGGAGGGAGATGACTTCTCCACTCAGGGTAGGAAAGAAATCAGTCTTTTTTTTCCCATGGCATTTCATCCCATTTGTCAAGCTGTGGTGGTTTTGAGCACATTTCTAGTAAATTTCAGGGGGATAGCCCAGAACCTCACTTCTTGCTGCCTCAAGCATCAGCTATGACTGGGATTACATCCTCACCCCTCTGGGCTTCAGAATGAGAACCTCCCTCTCGCCCACCCCAACCTCCCCAGAGGAGACAAGTCAAAATGGCCGCACACCCACCAGCCTCCTTCTGGGGAACTCTCATCCCTCCCTGCTTCTCTGCTTCTTCCCAGGTTTCCTGAGGAAGAACAAGGGGTCCTTCAGGTCAGCATTGAGGTGCATTGACAGAGCTGTGAAATGTGCCAGGTCAAGAATGATCTACATTGGCAGAACTGCAAGGGCGGGGCGGGGGAGTGAGGGGGCTAAGATTAGATCAAGCGGGCTGATGGCCCAGGAGTGAGGAGCATCGGCAGGTGGGCAGCCCAGGGCTGGGATAGCAGGGACTGTTAAGGGCTGGGCTTGGGGTGTCCCCGTGGAGCTGTGTGCTCTGCTTCATTCCAGTCAGTGCTCTCAGGCCCTTCTCTTTACTCTCCTCCTCTTTTGTTTTAAAGCAATTCCTTCCTGGGCTTTATATCCTCATTATAGGTGGAAGGTTTAGCATGAGCCTCCTGCTGCCCTTCTCCTCCTCCGAACAGAGGAAGTGGATAAAAAGAGCAAAGGGTCAGGGTTTAATTATCCCATTGTGCACAGAGTTGAGTGATGGACAGAGACTGTCAGTGGGTCACCTATTAGTTGCTGCACAGTGTGTGTGTGTGTGGGGAGGGGAGGCTGCAGTGTAATGAATTCCCTTAATAACCCATGACTGGAGAGGGAGGCTCAGGGATTTCCTCCCTAGTGGGGGGTTTAAGTTTTGAGGAGTAATTCCTTGCCCTAGCCCTTGCCAAATCCTTTGCCATTCAAGACAGAGACAAGTGCTCTAGACAGGAAGGAAAACTCCAGTGGTTGGTTGATCAGTTAGGTAGCTCCCTTGTTGGTAGGTGCGTGTGTATACATCTGTATCTATCTACACTCTTCATGTGGATGTGCTATCCATGTGATACATTGTAGCTATGTGGATAAAAATACATCTCGCATACACCTTGTCCACTTCACCTGCACTCTGCCCATTTATCCATCTCCTCTGGAAAAGCTTGTGACAGTTGAAACCCTGGGCAGCTTCAGAGAGATGAAACTTAAAACCACAAAGGATGATACTGCCACCCAAACACCCACTTTCTTGCCACCACTGTGAAATTTGCCACCCCCCTCCCCATCCCAATTACATTAGTTTGAAATGCAGGACAGTAATGTGAAGTTCTGATTGATCTTGTGACTGTGTCAGTCCAGAAATGGGAGCGCCAAGCTGTTGGAAAGGGGGAATGCCTAGTTTGCCAGTAGAACACACTGAATTTGCTTCTAACTTTGGGAGGTCTTGACCTATTAGTCTATTTACATTTTCAATGATGTATATGTTTAGGAGAGATTGGTTAGATTAATTTAGGGGTGATTTAAATGTATTTGTTTTATTTATTTTTCTTCTTTTTGAGTTGGTAGAGGTAGACTCATAAACCTACAGTGTACACCTATGAGAGGTCCCCTCCATGTGCCATAGTCCACACTGAATGGGTCAACACCACCTTATCCCTGGCTGACTCTTCTCTACCCCTTCCAGAGGCTTCTCCATGCATCTGGGGTACACTGGTAGGAGATGCAGAGACTGGGCAGGCCAGCAGGGAGAGTGGATGGGTTAGGGCCAGAGCGGATGCGTATTGTGCTCTTTCCAGCCCCAGGGAAAATCTGCTAAGAGGATAATACAGCCTCAGAGCTGAGAATTTAGGTGCATAAATGAGCTGTTTTGGCCATGACTTTGAGCTGACAGCCATCCATCTAAGATAGAAAAGCAGTCTCTCTAGACTTCTAAGGCAGAAAGAAATGTGAGACCCAAAAGAGAGGAATGGGTCCATTGCAGAGAGAGAGAGATTTGTGGGGGCATCAGGATAACTAATGTAAGGACATGATTAGCTTGCAGACCCTTTTATTATTAATGCAAGCGAAGAAGAAGCCAGCTTGACTCTCAGAACCCAGCATGAGTTTTCCAGACTGATAGCTTGGTGGTGTGTGGAAATTGTTTTACATGTTACCTAACCTGAGGCCATTTGATCTGGAAGTTATTGAAAGAGGATAAAAACACAGCAGAGCAGCATTTTAAGTCTCTGTCCTTACAGTTAATAATCGGGCCCAGCCTTAAGCACAAGCAAAGCAAATGGTCACTTGGGAATCATTACCCCATGCAAGTTATGCAACTTGTCTTCCCTCTTAGTAGCAGGACAGAGGAAGAGGGAATGTTACACAGCCATAAGGCCTCCAGTCATAAACCCTGCTGTGCTAAATATCTAATAATGCTTCACAAAATGATTTTAACTAATGTGTTGTGCAAGAGATATTTTTCTTCTTGCAATGACAGTTATAAACCTACAATCAACAAACCATATTTCTTTGATACTGTATTTACACACGTTTATCTTCGTGGGCAAGGGGAGTTCTCAACCGTGTCCACAAGGTGGCACTGTTCCACCAAAAATGAAAACTCCTAGGGAGTTGGCCTGTCAGTCAGTTGCCTTTTCCTCTCTATTTGGCACTGTTTCATGGAGCAAGAAGCAACAAGAATCTTGTGTCTATAATAGCTTCCCAGTTCACTTCTCTGTAAGTCAGGAAGTATCAAGTAAAGTTCTGAAACGACTTTTTTTATGTACTTTTTTTTTTCCTTTTCAACAACTGCACTTCACATCTGCTCCAGCCTTCCTTGCAGCCCTAAATTTACTTCTAGACTTCAGATACCAAAAAAAGTTCCCTGCAGTGAACCTATTCACACTAAGGAAAATGGCTGTTAGAAAACAGGTTTATATTTCTAGAAACTAATCCCACACCCTCGCAAGCCACCTGCTCTATTATTTTATTATTAAGAAAAATTCAACTATGCATTTCTATTGCTCCTTCTCTCCTTCTGTCTGTAAGCACTTTACAAACAGGATTCAATGAACCCTGCCATTGCCCCTGTGAGGTCATGAAGTACTGTTTGCCCCACTGTATACAAGTGAAAAGAAACAAAGAGGTAAAGTGACTTGCTTAACCCAGAGGGTGTTGATCTAAGATTGGCCAGCAATTTGATGGCAGAGCTAGGAACAGTACCCACATCTCCGGACTATGCTGTAACACGTGCAGTCATACCTGCTACTAGGCAGGCACTCCCCTGGGAGAGGTCTGATTCGGTGTTCCCAAGGGCAGCTAGGAACTGCATGGTTCTAATGAGCTCATGAAAAACAGTATGGTCCATGATTAGACTTCTCTTCCTGTCTCTGCCAATGGCTTGCTGTGTGACCTTGCACAAGTCATTTCACCCCTGTTTCTCATTTGACTGTAAACCCTCCTTGGGGTTAGGTGGTGCTTCTTCTTATGCATTTCTGTAGTGCCCAGCCAGTGAAACCCCAGTCTCAGATAGGATCTCTCCTTGTTTCTGCAATATAAATAACTAGAATAATACAATTAACCCCTTGTCATTACTGGGGTTTCTCTGGAATTAAAAAAAAATCAAGTACACAGTTAAATGTAATTAAACATGATTAGTTATTTTAACTCAAGAACTGAAAGAAATTTGAAGTGATGAGATTTTAAAAAGAAACACTTTCCCCAACAGAATAGAGCCCTCTCCTCAGAAGGCCATCGAGTTTGTTTTAACTCAGTGGTCTCCAACCTTTTTATGCCTAAGATCACTTTTTAAATGTCAGAACAAGCCAAGATCTACCCATCCTTCCCCCAAGACTCCATCCCTTCCTTGAAGCCTCGCCCTCTCTGTTCTCCTCCTCTCCATCACTTGCTATCTGTGGCCCTTATACACTCTCAGGGTACGGCTACACTGTTGCTTTTTTTTCCAATTCTTCTGTAGGAAGAGGTTTTTCCAACATTTGACCTGTCTAGACTGGGCCAAATGTCAGAAAAAAAACCCTTCTTTTGGAAGCCCCTTTATTTCCTTGGAATGGGGAATACAGGAGTTCCCGAAAGACAGTGTTTGCTCTTCCGCTAAAAAAATCAGAAGAACAAACACGTCCCTGGATGCAGAAGAGTTTTTCTGGGATACCTTCTTCAAAAAATGAGAAAAAATGGCTCTTGCGCAAAAGGTTTTTTTTGTGCAAAAGGGCACCATCTACACAGCGCTTTTTTGCACAAAAACCTTGCACAAAATGGAAAGGAAGAGGAAATGCAAATGAGAGCAACATATGCAAATGAGCACTCCATTTGCATTTGCTCTTCCGCAAGAGGATCGTAGTTTAGACGTAGCCTAGGTCAGCGGTTCTCAAACTGTGAGTCAGGACCCCAAAGTGGGTCACGACTCTTTTAATGGGGTTGCCAGAGCTGGCTCAGACTTGCTTGGATTTGGGGCCAGCACCTGATCCTTACTGCCTGGGACCAAAGCTGGAGTCAGAGGTCTTCAAACTTGGGTGGCAGGGCTCAGGTTACAAGACCCTTGTCTGGAGCTGAAGCCCTTGGGAGTTGGGTCTTGGGGTTTGGCCCCTTCTCCTCGGGCAGTAGGACTCAGGTGGGCTCAGGCTTCGGTCCCCCTCATGGGGTTGTGCAGTATTTTTTGTTGTCAGCAGGGCGTTGCAATGCAGTGAAGTTTGAGAATCCCTGCTCAACGGGTAAAATTTTGGACTCATTTAAGTCACAGATAAACCTCCCATTGATTTCAGTAGGATCAGGATTTCACCCTGCCCTGTAATTTCTGAGAGGAGAGGAGGTTCTGTTCAAAAGTGTTGAGTATGCTCATACTGGTTAACTTGGACATCAAATCACTTCTCTTATGCCCAGGACAGCAAACTCATTCTTAACCTTCACCTAGTGTCACACATTTACTGCAGCAGTGTGGATGGTTTCCTTCAAGTATTTTGATCAGTTTGGTTACCAGGCTCAAGTAAGTTCAAGAAAAACTCAGGGAGAGAGAAGTAACTGTTATGAAGTCTTTGTTGCTGGTCAGAGTTTCCAGATCAAAGACTGTTTCTTTTTTGCTCTGTGTCACAAAGTCACATTTCGTGTCAGAGTCTTCTAGTGTTTCAGAAGTTGAACAATGGCTGGAATAAATGATGCAACAAAATCAAAGCAGTCTTTCAATTTGTGAACTCTCTCTGCAGAGGTAGATAACTCATTGAAATATTTGACTTTTAAATCCTGCTGCATCCTAGACAAGAAGCTTACATGAAAGCTTGACAATTGCCATTCTATGAATGACAGTTGCAGTGATTTTGCACACAGCTGTGCTGACTGGCTTTCAAAACATTTCTCTCCATAGGTCAGTGCTGCACTGTCAGCAGCAGACAGAGATGTATTAATCAGTTTCAAAGACCTCTCTCTCAGTTTTCACTGACTCTGTGGAGAGACTGCATCTGCACTTTCATCTGCATTGTCAATCCAGATGTTTTTTCATAATCACATTATCATCTTTGAAAAGTACTTCCCTGTTAAAGGGAACCATTTAAAATTACTTTTATTTGACATGTCTCGCAAGTGAAAAGGGCTTGCTCTCTAGGAGTGTGTCTACACAGCACCCTTCCCTCAAAATAAGCTACGCAATTTACACTGCAAATTGTGTAGCTTATTTCGAGGTAATTTTCTACACAGTGCCAAATTTCAAAATAAAGTGCTATTCTGACAAATCCGTTATCCCTCGTGGAACGAGGATTACAGGGATGCCAGAATAGCATGCCCATTATTTTGAAATATATTTTGAAATAACGGGCGCGTCTAAAGACGCGGAATTGCTATGTCAGGATACTTCTGGTATCCCGAAATAGCCCGCCTCTAGACGTAGCCTAGCTGTTAAAGACCACATCAGAAGTATCATGGAAATCATTTGCCAGAATGTTCTTACACATTGCGTAACCCTAGGGTCCTACCAAATTCACAGTCCAGTTTGGTCAATTTCATGGTCATATAATTTTAAATATGGTAAATTTCATTGTTTCAGATATTTAAATCTGAAATGTCCTGGTATTGTATTGTAGGAGCCTTGACACAAATGGTGTGTCTAGATTACAGGGTCTTTTCGAAAAAAGTGGCCTTTTTTTCGAAAAAACTTCCTGTGTCTAGACTGCTGTGTTCTTTTGAAATTAAATCGAAAGAACACAGTGGTTTTTTCGACTGTGGTAAACCTCATTTCTACGAGGAAGAACACCTTTTTTTGAAAGTGCTCTTTCGAAAAAAGGCGTTCTTGAATGCAAACAGGGCTTTTTCGAAAGAGAACATCCAGACTGCCTGGGTGCTCTCTTTCAAAAAGGCGGCTCACTTTTTCGAAAGAAGTGGTTGCAGTCTAGATGCTCTCTTTTGAAAGAGGCTATTTCGGAAGATTCTTTTGAAAAAGCCTCTTTCGAAAGAGGCTTGTAGTCTAGACATAACCAAAAAGTTGTGTGGGGATCACAAGGTTATTGCATGGGGGTTGTGGTATTGCTACCCTTACTTCTGCACTGCTGCTGGTGGGGTGCTGCCTTCAGAGCTGTATTCAAACTTTTTTTCTGGTGACCCAACTGAAGAAAATTGTTGATGCCTGTGATCCAAAGGATGAGGGGTTTGGGAGCTGGGAGGGAACAGAGGCAGAGGGTTGGGTTTGCAGGAGTGAGGGCTGCAGGATGGGGCTGGGGATGAGGCACTCAGGGTGTAGAAGGGGGCTCTGGGTTAGGGCATGGGTTTGAGGTGTGGGAGGGGCCAGAGCTCTGGACTGGGAGTTCAGGCTCTGGGCTGGGGTCAGGGATGAGGAGCTTGGGGTGCAGGAGGGGCCTCTGGGCTGAGGTGCTTCCTGCCTCTCCTAGCATCGCAGACTATGCTGTACCCCAGAAACGGCAAGCAGCAGATCTGACTCATAGGCTGAGGCATGCAAACAGCTCCAGGCGACTCTTGCCCACAGACACTGCTTCCCTAGCTCCCATTGGCCAGTTCCTATTCAATGGACGTATGAAGCTGATGACTGGGGCAGGGGCAGTGTGCAGAAGCCCTATAGCCCCCCTGCCTAGTAGCTGGACTTGCTGCTGTTCACTTCCAGGGTGCAGTGCAGTGCTGGGTCATGACCCACACTTTAAAATCTACTGGTAAAAGCACACAAAAGACCAGATTTCATGGAAGGACACCAGATTTCACGGTTCACGATACATTTTGCATGACCGTGAAATTGGTAGGGCCCTATGTATCCCCAATGAATTTCCTTAGATTTTGGATTCCAGAGATGCTTTGGTGCCAGCTTTATGGTGTAGTCCACCTCTCGCTTTCTCTCTATATGTTTTAGAGAGTTTGTGCATCTCTGTGAGTATATTGGTCTGCAAATCTGTTCAAGAACTCCTCCTAAAGGATAAGAACAAAGACCACCAAATTTGGTATGCAGCTTCCTCTTCTCCTAACTTAAAGTAAGGTCAGGCTTTGGTATGGGATTGTTTTTCATAACACGAAAAGGGAGGAAACTGATGGGAGACAGCTATCAGAGAGACAGTGTGATCACTGGGGTAGCTGCCACAACAAAACAGTGTCCAGCTGTTGTGGTCCCCAGGACAACCCCTGGGGTTAGGCAGCGCTATCCAACCCCTCCAGAAGACAGTGGTACTGGGAACTGCAGCCCGCCCACTCCCCAGAAGACACCCCCAGAGGAGAGGCCAGGAACTGCAGCCCACCCCCCACAGAGGAAACTGCACCCCCAAAGACAGGCCAGGGTTGGAAATTGTGACCTGCTCCTCCACACAGCCCCAGAGGAGACTCACTGAGGAGATTCCGAGGCTGGAAATCATAGCTCCCCTTGGACCAACTGGAGGATGGTGGGGCAGTTGAAGGACAGGTCCAACCCTCCTGGACAGGCTGGAGGCTTGGCAGGGGAGCTGGAGGCCAGGGCGAGCCCACAGAGCCCCCGGCCCCAACCCTGAACTGGAGGCTGGGGTCAGACCATACAGCTTTCCCCCCCCATTGAACAAGATGCCATCCAGAAAGCACAATCCTGGGCCCTGGGGAGGAGCTGCCTCCGGAACTCTGTCACCATTGCCACCATGAGTGGTCCTGGTAAGCCACCCTCCTGCCTCCCTGCCCTATCTCCTGCATCTCCATCCTCTGCCCTGAGCCCAGGGACAGTGGGCAAAAGCCCAGCTGGGGAAGGCAAGCCCCAACCAGATCCTTCCTGGCCATGTGGAGAGCAGCCAGGGCTGCCCAGGGGAAGCGGTCCTTCCTCCCTCCTAAACACTCCCTCCCTCCTCTCACACACACCTGCCCCCTGTCCTGAACCCCTCTTCACCCCACACCCTACCCGTCCATCTACCTTTTAACATAACCTCAAGTGACTGTTCTGGGTGTCATGGGGAGGAGGGGGCTGCTCTTAGCTAACTGGTTGCCCATTCACGTCCCTAGTTGCAAGTTCAAGGTAACTTCCCCCCAGTCACAGGGGCAGTCCAGCCTAGGCTGAGTGACTTTGCCCCTGGTCGCTGGGTTGCCAATTTTGGTCAGACGTAGTCCTGGAGATTTCATCCCATCCCATCGCCCGTTAAGTCCTGGAGACTCCAGGAGGGTCCTGGAGGGTTGGCAATGGCCAGCCTAGGCACGGGAAATGAGCCCCGGCAGGGGTGACGAGCACTAGCGGGAGGGGCACAGGCAGGTAGCGCTGCCGGGTCCTGTCACCTGCTATGGGCCCGGCCTGGCAGAGGCCACGCAGCCGCGTCCACTTGGCCGTTAGCCCGGCGGCCCGGGCGCGCCACACCTGCTGCGGGGCAGGGGCCCAACGGGACGCGGGACTGCGCCAGAGCCGCGCGCCCGCCCCAACATGGCGGCGGCAGGGCGCGAGCCCACAGCTGGGCCCCGCCCCTTCCTCTATTGGCTGGCCCGAGAGCCGCCCGAGCGCTCTACGTCTCCATAGCGACCCGCTCTCCGGCCCCAGGGGCCGGCCCGTCTTATCGCGAGAAGAGAGCGCGGAGCGGTGGGCGGGCCCCGACGCCGCTGCTCCGACCGGAGGGCGAAGCCTGGGTGCGAGTGGGGGAGAGGGAGTTGGGATAGGTAGGCGGCTTCCGGCCCGGAAGTGACGTGGAGGCGCGGTGTTCTGACAGGTAGAGGCGGCAGGTGGATGCAGGTACCCAGCTTTGGCCAGCTGTTTCCGGTGAGTGAATAACGCCTCCCCCGTGCCAGCTTTCCCAGCCATGGGGGGCACGTTCCTGGGGGGGCAGCTGAGGGGCCCCCTTAATCCCATACTGCCCTGATCGCCACCGGGCAAAGTCTGGGCCGGTCTCCCGCCCCTCCCCGCACTTGCTCCCTCCAGAGCTTTCCTCCCCGTGCCAGCCTGGCCCCCTGCTCCTCACCTCGCGCAGCAGCGCGGGATCCCCAGATCCTGACAACCCTCCACTCCATGCCAAGCAGCCACTAACCTACTTAGCCCCTGGCAGCACTGACCCTGACAAGTCACCGCAGGGCACCGGCACCTTCTCACACAGGCACACGCACTTCCAGCACCAGCCACCCCAGTGGAGCAACAGAAGCTGGGAGACTCAGAGCAGAGCACAAACCCAGAGAGGAACCGCTGTGCAGCTACTGTGATGGTGGTGGTGATGCAAAGAGATGTTTGCTACACTCTTCTCTGAAACATGAGGGTGCGGGAGAAAGATGCTTCCTCAAATTGTCCGATGTGAGAACACTTTCCATGAAAAAACAGTGACGGAAAACTGTGTTTAGCCCCCAGAGAAAGGAGGCTTAAGACAGTGAGATGCATATTGACTTGCCGCAGAATCCAGAAGAAACTGAAATAGTAAATGGATGAAGGGAATAAGACCCCAGATAGCTCTGGAGAGTATTGTGCTAAGCAGATTGAACGATGGGCTGTGTTCTTTTCCAAGTATTGGAGTACTTGTATAGCTTGTGAAACAATAAAAAGCACCATTACCCCATCTCCAACCCTGAGCAGTGAATCAGAAGAGTCTGAAATATCTCCTTCCCAAATAGCTGAGCATTGATGAATTGAGAGAAGTAAATTTACAAGGCTTTGTTCCTTTTTTCCTCTTTCCAGGCACTTTGGTGTAAACAGAGTCTCAAGTCAAAAGGCTCCAGACTGCCAGAGCAATGTTTGGAGACTTGGACTATGACATTGAGGAGGATAAGCTGTGAGTGCTTTATTCCCCTTTCTTGACAACCAAATATCAAAGAACATGTTTACACTACAATGGGACAGCTGCAGCTCTGCTGTGGTACTATGGATACCTTTTATAGTGACTGAAAGGTTTTAGTAAATCCACCTCTTAAAGAAGCAGTAGCTAAGCTTGATGGAAGAATTCATCTATCAGCCTAACTCCATTTACTTTGGGGAGTAGTTCAACCTAACTATTCCACAGGACTTGAAATTTTTCATAGCTTTAAGCAATATAGCTAGGTTAACCTAAATTATAAGTGTAGACAATGCCTAAGGAGCTGCAACAAGGACCTGATCAAAGCAGGTAGAGTTGCTCACTCCTAGTGATGTGTATTGGAGATCTAGGTTCATTGTTCAGTCTTGAGGTCTTGCTCCCTATAGCTAGTGGGGTGGAGCCTTGCAGTGGCGATGAGCAGAAGGGAAAGCTTTCTGTTGCTCAAAATGATTCTTCCTATTTTACTGATTGCACAGCACTGCTGATGTGTTCTAAAGGAGTGCATTCTGCTGGGAGGGAAATATGAAGTGGAAAGAAATGGTGGGAATGTGTATAATCCTTAGGCCCATGACAAGCACATGGAGTTCCCCCAGCATGACAGCACTAGAATTTTTATGGAAATAAAAGGTGTGTGGGGTAAGGTAATTAGAGGGATTCTTTGTTTTGCAAGAAGTTCTCACTGTCAGTCGTATCTCATCCCTACATATTTGTGTTGTGTATTTATTCACCTAACTTTTGCACAGAGATGTGAAAAAATAGCCTCTACAATATTTAGACAATATTTAAACATTGATTCACAATGTATGATAGGATATCTTTTCTATCTCTATTCCTCATATAAACTCTGAAAAAGATGCCTTGGGAGTTTTCTTTCTCTATTCCCAGTGACAGAAGACAATTTTGATCACAGCATTGGATCTGCTCTCTAGGCTACTTTCATCACGTTTAATCATTAGCCTCTTGTTCAACTTAGTGATTTCAAATAAACATATTGAAATCATGTTTAAACAAAGTCCTGCCACTTTGAGCTGGAAGGCAGAATAGCAGCGGTAATGTGATTAATTCAGATGAGACATATCTAGCATATTGTCACATTATACATTTTAGCTCTGGCATGAAAATACAGCTATTTCAACTTGTGTCAGTTATCATTTTCCTCTCTATATTGCTCTAGTGGGATCCCCACCGTTCCTGGAACAATAACCTTGAAGAAGGACTCGCAGAATCTGATTGGGATCAGCATTGGGGGAGGAGCACAGTACTGTCCCTGTCTCTATATTGTTCAGGTGGGCACTCATGGAAGAGGAGACGATTATGATTTGTCCTTGTGAAGCCATGCTAAGCTTGACAGATGGAAACTGAGGGGAGGATGGAGAAGCTTACATTTTCCCCTTTTGTCAGAGTGTGAAGTATCTTCTTTCGTTTGCAGCAAACGGAAGTTTCTCACACTAGCTGTGAATAGTTCTGGAAGGATAGGGTTAAAGCCCCTGAATTCACCCACCCACCTGAGAATCAGCAGAGTCCTGGGAGCATATTAAAATTCAAAGGGGTCAGAGAGGGGAATGTCATGTGATATACTAGATCAGTGGTTCTCAACCAGGGGTACATCTACTTTACAGGTCTTCTGGGGATATATTAACACATCTACATGTTTGCCTAGGTTTACAACAGGCTACATAGTAAAGTTGGCACAAACTAACATTTCATATAGACAAGTACTTGTCTGTGTGTCTCTATATGGTATATACTGTAATGTAAATACAATATTTATTTTCTGGTTGATTTATTTTATAATTATGCGATAAAAATGAGAATATAAACAATTTTTCAGTAATAATGTGTCTGCACTTTTTTATTTTTATGTCTGATTTTGTAAGCAGGTAGTTTTTAAGTGAGGTGAAACTTGGGGGTACCAGATAAATCAAACTCTTGAAACGGGTATAGTAGTCTTGAAAAGCTGAGAACAACTGTACAGGTTGAACCTCTCTTGTCTGGGACTCTCTGGTCTGGCAACATCCATGGTCTGGCAGGATCACAGATATTGCTGGACCAGAGAGCCCCTGGACCAGCGGGCTGGGTGGCCATGGAGTTGGCCCCAACAGCCCTGGGACAGAAGAGCCGTGGCAGCCCTCGCAGCCCCGAGGAGTGGAGCTCTAGTGGCTCTATAGCAGTGGATCTGTGGTAGCTGTGGTGGCCCCGGGGTAGCAAAGCTACAGAAGCCCTAGCGGCCCCAAGGAGCGGAGCTCTGGCAGCTCTGAGGAGTAGAGTCATGGCTGCTGCAGCAGCCCCAAACCTCTCCTGCTGATGCTCTGAGCCTTGGCAGCGCTGGAGCCGGGACGCCCCGGCGGCCCCGGGATAATGGAGTCCAGCAGCCCCAGGGGAGCAGAGCCCTGGCAGCTCGAGAGCCATAGCAGCCCTGGCACCCCAGAGCTGTGGCAGTTTCGGTGTCTAAGAGCTGTGGCGGCCCAGCCACGGTGGCCCTGGGACAGTGGAGTCCCTGCAGTCTCTGGGCTTGGAGTTGTGGCAGCCCTAGGGTGAGCAGAGCCAGATGTCTCCAGGACAGCAGAGCTGCAGTGGTGGGGACTGTTCAGTGGAGCTGGGAGCTGTGGTCAAAGGAGCTCCACGAGGTCTGATAACAGACCCCGGGAGAGCACAGAGTCCCATCAGCAGAGGGATGGAATTGACCTCCCCTGGTCTGGCAAATTCCCTAATTCGGGACCAGTCAGCTCCTGAGGGTGCCGGACCAGGGAGGTCCAACCTGTACTAGATTTCAAGAAATCCTTCCCTAGATGATGCACAAAGTAGGGGTGAAAGGCCTCAGAAGGAACTGGGTGCTTAGCTTTCAGATCCCTATGGAATGTCTAAGGGTACGTCTACACTAGCCCCCCAGTTCGATCTAGGGAGGCTAATGAGGGTGACCGAAATTGCAAATGAAGCGTGGGATTTAAATATCCTGCGCTTCATTAGCATGTTCCTGGCCAGTCGCCATTTTAGAAATTGACTATCGAGTAACTGCCCGGCGTCTGCGTGGCAGTGAAGCGATTCGAATTAAAGCCTAAATCGAATTAGCTGTTATTCCTCCTGGAATGAGGTTTACCAGCTAATTTGATTTAGGGCTTTAATTCGGAATCCCGTTTCACTGCCACTTGTAGACGCGGGCAGTTACTTCGGGCTAGTCAATTTCTAAAATGGCGACCGGCCGGGAACATTTGCAATTTTGGTCGCCCTCATTAGCCTCCCTAGATTGAACTAGGGGGCTAGTGGAGACATACCCTAAGGGTTTTGGGTCAGGAAGAGAAGAGAAATAGAGGCTGCCCCATAAATAAGACTAATTGCACTCCTCTCTGGCTCTGTATTTCCTCTTCTTTTCCTCTTTTCTCTTAGGTGTTTGATAACACTCCAGCAGCCCTAGATGGAACTGTGGCGGCTGGTGATGAAATCACAGGAGTGAATGGGAAGTCAGTCAAAGGGAAAACCAAAGTGGAGGTGGCCAAAATGATACAGGTGGTAAAGGTAAGAAGTAGGAAAGGTCTGGTGGTAAGGTTGGGCCACAGATTATATATAAACTGTTGTCCTTAGTAGAGAAGGCCCCTGCTGCTCAGTTCCAGAACCACAGCTCTAGCTTTGCTATTTCACCCAGGGAGAAGTGACAATTCACTACAACAAACTCCAAGCCGACCCAAAGCAGGGCAAGTCCTTGGATATTGGTAAGTCATGTTGGTTTCTCTCCTTTGATATGCAGGCAGGTAGTGAGGAGATCCCAGCCAAAATCAAATTTTGTTTCAGTATTTGTTTTTATTTTGTCTCCTTTAAATGAACATAAGCTAAAACTTGGGTGTTTTTTTTTAAAGCAGTCCTTCCCTGTGTCACTAATAATACCTGATTATTTCAAATTAAATTACCTTTATCCTTTTTGCTCTTGCTTGCTTTCTGTATTGTGTGCAGTTTGGATAGTGAAACTTAACTAATCAGTTTCACTTATTGTCTTTTATTCAGTCGGCCCTTGCTGGTGTATTTAGATTTTTGAGAGTACATGGAAAGATGTCAGTCCAAAACCCATGTTAATCTATTTTAGAAAATCATTATATTTCTCTCCATAGTGGATTTTGTATAACTTTTTTTAAAAACAAAACTTTATCTTTTGAATTTAATCTACTTGAGTGTCCCCTTAAAACATGACCATGTTCCCAGCATTCTGGAAAAGCTGAAAAGGGCATTTATTTCTTTGGATTTGCTTTTCTTTTCATTCTTTGCTGTTGGTGAAGATGCTGACAAAGGAAACTCAAACAAGAGCAATCAAAAATGCACAGGGGCTGAGAAGTGGATTTCTGGGAAAAAATAAGAGTAAAGGGCCTGATTTATCAGAGATGCCAAGTATCCACGACTTCAGCTGATATCACTGGGAGCTGCAGACACTCAACACCTCTGAAAATCAGGCTCTAAATGCATGTAGAGTAGTCATAGGATTCCAAAAAGTGTGTAACTATCTTCAAGAATCCAAAGGGTATGGTCCCCAAACAGGGAGAGGAACTGTTGAGGACTGTTTAGAGACTTTTAACTAAGAGTCATGAGATTAAAATTTAACCAAAGGGAAATTTTTGGCTGAGCAATAAACCTTACTGCCTTACTCTCACACTGTTCTGCTAACTTCATTGGAATTAATCAGTTGAATAAAGTAAGCAAGATGTGGTCTTGAATGTCAGAACATATTTCTTATGTGTCTTTAGGCTGTGTCTTCCAAAGGAAGTTGTGAAACCCCTGTTGCCTGGGGTATATAGGACTTGAATAGAAGACATATTGTTGAGAATATGCCTGCATTGGCCCACGTTCAGATCTTCCTTGCATCTAATTTCTGTAGTATTCTCTTTCTGTTCTCTACTCAGTCTCCTTTGCACTCTGAGTTAGACTCAGTCTAGCCATTTTGGTACCTGAAATTTGAGAGTTTTGTTAATTGTATTCTTTGTGACTATGGAAATTGCTCTGATCCCGAGTTTGACTCTTTGGGGGGGTGTAGTTTTGAAGAAAGTGAAGCACCGATTAGTGGAGAACATGAGCTCGGGTACAGCAGATGCCTTGGGACTGAGCCGAGCCATCCTCTGCAATGGTAAGCAGCTATATAGAAAGGCATCTTCCTGTTTGCTTATTGTCAGTGTCAGTAAGCTGGTGTCCAATAATACTATGAGAGGCAGTGTTTGTTAAGCTGGTGCCCAGTAGTGCTGTGGGGACAAGGGGTCTGACTAGGGCAGGCACCTCTCCTGGTCCTTGCAAGAGTCACTGTCTTTCGTACTTAGCTCACAGTACAGTGAGAGATTCCTGAATGTTTTGACTGCATGGCAATGTAACCTTGTGTTGCATTTTGATTCAGCAACACAACAATCATTGTGCAAAGTCAAAATAGTTATACCAACAAGCAACAGCACTCATATCTGTTAGTGCAGGCCTGCACAACTTGGAAAGCGACGAGGGCCATATTACTCCAAAGAAAACAGCTGCAGGCCACAAGTAGGGATGCTCTCCCAAAAAATACCAAACACACGGCTAAAAATTTTTGTTGAGCAAAAAAAAAAAAACCACCGCGTGTCTCCACTTGGCCCCCTGGCATTTGTCTCTCCTGCACCCTGCCCCTTGGTGCCTTCCCCTTTCTCCTGACCTGCCCCTCAGCACAAGCCCCTTCCCCTTCCCTACCTGACTTCTGCCTTTTTGAATCCGGTGGCCGCTGGCCGTGACGTCACGACGTCACGCCAGCATCCTGGCGTTTGCCGGCATTGCGCCCTCTGGCTCACGCCCTGCCTCCTCGCACTGGAGCTGCACGCAGGCAGCCCGGCGGCGAGAATCGCTGCACTTCCCCCTCCGCAGCAGCGCTCCGCCTCCGCCTGGCCAGCGGATCGGATGGGTCCGCGCCGTCTGTAGTTGGCACGGGCCGCATAGTGAGCCCCTGCGGGCCGCATGCAGCCCTCGGAGCATATGTTGTGCAGGCCTGCTAGCTGCTAGTGTCCTTCCTCTCATTTCTTTGACTGCATTCTGACTACAGGCATTTGTTTCAGTTTTGTGTCATGTCATACCTTTTAGTTACCCTGCCTGTAAGTGTCCCATGTGCATAATAAACCTGGATTCAAAACAGTCTCAGTGGCTGAATGGTTCTGTCCCTCAAAGTGATGTCAGTCACACCCAGAGAATGCAAACTGGAAGTCTCCTCTGCAGTCCCAAATAGATGGCAGTTCTGTAGCTAGGGATGTAAAATCCTGGTTAAAAAATTTACTGGTTAAATGGAATGTTAAATATTCCGGTTAACCAGGATCCCATGGGCCTGGCTGGGCTGGACGAGCCTGAGATGTGCCAGGAGCTGCTTCAGCCCAGCCAGACCTCCAGTTAACTGCTTACCTTATCCACTAGGCCAGGGGTTCCCAAACTTTTTGACACGAGGACCAGTAAATCCATTCATGAGCTTTTGGAGGACTGGTAACATTCATTTGCATATTCATTAAGCAACTGATGAATATGCAAATAAGTTGTTTCTGGTCCTCCCAAAACCCCCAGTGCCAGTGTTAGCAAAGCTTTTGATACAGTCACCCACAATATTCTTGCCAGCAAGTTAAGGCAATATGGATTGGATAAATGGACTGTAAGATGGATAGAAAGCTGGCTAGACCAGGGTTTCCCACACTTTTTACTTTAGTTGGAACCCGTTGTTTTTTCAGTACTGTTTTTTGCAGCCCAAAAATATAAACGCATATAAAAAAAAGAATGAAAAATGAATAAATTTTCAGTGTTTCACCTGGCTGCATCCTCCGCCCAGCCTGGGCCAGGGCTTAGGGGACCCAGTGCCACACGGGCACTCCGGGAGGCGGGAGCAGGAGCAGATTGGGGTAGGGTATCTGGCTAGGAGGTAGGATGCAAGGAGGGGACTTGGATACAAGTTGGACCTCTCTGGTCTGGCACCCTCCGGACCTGACTGGTCCCAGATGAGGGATTTTTTGGACCAGGGGAGGTCATTTCAGGGCCTCCCTGCCCCACTGTGCTTCTTTGCACCTCCCTCCCGGGAAACCCAACTGAGCTGCCCACCCCTGCTGGTTCCCTGCACCTCCCCCAAAACCATCCCCCACAATCCAAGGGAGTGCAGCACCAGTTCCCTGCAGCCCCTCACAGCCCAGCTGAGTGCTGCCCTTCTGTTCCCTATGCCTTCCCCCATCCACCTCAGCCCAGTTGAGCCCCGCACCGATTCCCTGCATGCCTCCCCCACAGCACAGCTGAGCTCCGTTTCCCTGCACCTCCCTCCAAACCGCGTAGACATGTTGAGCCCAGCGCTGATTCCCTGCCCCTCCCTCCTTCCCCTTGAGTCCAGCGCCGGGTTCCCAGCACCTCCCTCCTCCTGCAGCCTAGGTGAGCCCAGCGCCCCGCACCTTCCCCAGCCCAGCCTGGCGCCCCCCTAGCATGGCGCCTGGGGGCTATGGTCCCCCCGTTCCTGCCCTTGCTACGCCTCTGCCGGGAGCCCGGAACATCCGGCTGCATCCTCAGCTCAGCCTGGCCCAAGGTTTGGGGGACCCGGTGCCGCACGGGCACTCCGGAAGCCCAGAACACTCCGGCAGCCATGCTGAGGCCTGGTATTTTTTTCCCATGGACCGGTACTGGGCCGCAGCCCATAGTTTGGGAAACGCTGCACTAGGCCACTCCAGTGGAGTGTTAACCTCCCTATTCTGTACTTCCCATATTGAACTGCAGCATAATGTGCTGTTACACAGCTGCCACCTTCCACTCTGCATGTTGTTTCATTTCAGTGGTGAATTAACCCTTTCATGTGTTTTAAGAGTGGCTTAATTATTGTGCGATTGAGGCGGTAGGTCAAATTTTAAACCTGGTTACAAGTGCAGGGAAAACAACTTTTCCAGTTACGTATGGCCTGGACTTCAGCTTCTAATAGTCAAGGAGTTCACCACTGTCCATATGTTCAATCTCAATCCCCAAATAATAAATGAATATGTCAGGCACTGTGAGATGTCTGTCTGAGTGTTGTGGTAGGCATTTCTTGTGATAGTCATCAGCTTTCTCATCTGAGTGGTGCAGTAATTAACTAGCCGTTGCCCCTTCCCTTCTAATTTGTCACAGTTACTTAAACACAAGTTCTGCTTCATTCCTCAGGATTCTGCCTTAGCATTTGTAACTGTTGTAAATAGGGCTGCCCCCTTCTGAGGGAAATGTGCTGTGTCAGTGTATAACATGACTCCATCCACAACCCATGACATAGCATTGCTGGGGCCCTTTAACTAGTAGTTGGGTGCATAAGACACAACAGAATGCTGAAAATCAGGGACCCACCCAATGAATTTCAAGCAGGCAGTGAGCCCAGTTATGCAACTCTGAATCCCGTTTGGGTTTATTTTTAAAGTGTTTTCCTGGTTGGGTAAGGAGCCAGACTTTTGAGGAGGTGGCGAGAGAGTATTTTCAACTGTTCATATAAAATACATGCCCGCTCCTTTCAGCCAGTCACATCCCTATGTTCCCTTGGACTTCAGCATCATAACCACCTGTTCTCCGGTTCTTTGTTCCCCTCTAGATGGATTGGTGAAGAGGCTGGAGGAGCTGGAGAGGACTGCAGAGCTGTACAAAGGTCAGTTGCCCTCTTCTGTCAGACATGTGGGTTGGGATTGGAGGAGAGAGGATATACTCTGTGTCAGTGGGGTGATTTATATATTCTCTCCCTTTTTCCCCACCACAGGCATGACAGAGCACACCAAGAGTCTCCTTAGAGCTTTCTTTGAACTGTCACAGACACACAGAGGTAAACAGATTGGAAGAAACTCAGTCCTCAAACTTGTAGCAGACTGGCTACCCTAGCATGGGGGAGTGGATGTCTATGGTATTATCAGATCTCAGAAGCATCAGTACTTGAACCATGACCCCCAACAAAAACTAGCTACTTTTGGAACGAGTGAGGAAGTGCTGCACTTCCTTCTGAGTCGGTTCATAAACAGTTCCCTAGCATGGTGTTAATGGGCATTGTGCTGCCATAAGTACCATCTTTCAGATGGGATATATGGGAGTCCTTGACTATTTGTAGTCTTTAAGGAACCTATGGCATCCTGCAAGAATAGGATTGTAACACTGTTACTGGCCAAATTCTAGCTTGTGGGAATGATTTTTAAAATCAGACCTGGAAGCATCTCTCCAAATAACCCCCTTCTCCATTTATATGGATTTTTTTCTTTGCTCAGCATTTGGAGATGTTTTCTCAGTCATTGGTGTACGGGAACCACAGCCAGCTGCAAGTGAAGCCTTTGTGAAATTTGCAGATGCCCATCGCAGCATTGAGAAATTTGGGATCCGCCTATTGAAAACTATCAAACCGGTAAAGAATCAAAGTACAAGAGGGGAGGTTGGTGTCGGCATACAGGGGAAAGTGGGGGAGCGAGACCAGAAATAGAGGAGTCTGTCTTTGTGGCTCTCAAAAATTGTGTTATGAAGAGTTAGAAATAACATTATAGAGACAGGAGAGGGATCATGTGATGATTACCTGTTGTGTTCCCTACCTCTGGGGCATCTGGCATTGGCCACAATCAGCAGACAGGATACTGGACTAGATGGACCTTTGGCCTGACCCAGTATGGCCATTCTTATAAAACTTTCTTTAAAGGAACTGTCTGGACAATTAAGACAGTGGAAGTTGTAAATGTATCTATAGTTTGCAGAGTTATTTGAACGTAGTTGTTCAAACTTCTCCGTCCGACTGCCCCCACAACTAGACTGTCACTTTCACACGTACACTCTCCAGTATGCCTGTCCTCCTCTGGGAGTCTCCACATCTGTTGATAATGTACTTCATCTACACAGTCGCTTCTGTGCTTGAGCTCTCTGATAAGACTGTCAGCAAAAGAGAACAAATAGTACCAATCGTGGTTCTGTGACATGGACACCTGCCCTTTTGTGAACAAGGAAGATTAAGTTAGCTCATTGCATGTAGCCATCAAGTCCTTTTAGTTCCTTTTAATGCTCCTCATTTTTCTGAGTTCTGTCACTTAATTAACGTTTTCTCTGCAGATGCTGACTGATCTCAACACGTATCTGAACAAAGCCATTCCCGACACAAGACTAACCATCAAAAAATACCTGGATGTCAAGTTTGAGTACTTGGTAAGCTGTTCTCTCCCCTTCTCCCTCCTTTTTTCAGTTTAAACACCTGGTAGAGGTGAGGTTTCATAGATTCAGAGCACTTGAACAAAGAAAAGACCTATTCATTTACATGGTCTTCATTTCCTGGTCAAGAATATTTTATACCTTATCTTCCCTAGCGTTTTCTCTGGTCTCCAGGACCCAAGAAACATGCTTCAGCTTCTTCCCCTCGAGAGATTATTCTGTAGCCTAATAGACCTCACAAGTAAGGGGGTACGTCTTCACAGCAATGTTATTTCAAAATAACTTAACTTCCTGCTGTGCGGACATGGAATATTTCAAAATAATGTCAAGCTGGAGGACTTCTTATGCCAACTCCTGTAACCCTCATTGTATGAGGAGTAAGGGAAGTCAGAGGAAGAGTGCTGTATATTGAAATAAGTGCTGTGTAGACGCTCCCAATTTCAAAATAAGCAACACAATTGACGAAGCTCAATTTGCATAGCTTATTTCGAGTGAAGCCCTGCTGTGTAGACACACCCTAAGATGCATTTCCTGGTATCCACAATACATATTGCTTCATTATATTTAACACCCTTATTTGTAAGGGGGCTTCCAACACAGTTTACTCTCTTGGAATCTCCTAAAAATGTCCTCTGCCCAGCATTAATACCCTTCAGATAACTTGAATAATTTCAGCTAGACAACTGACCATCTTTCCTCTTGTAGCCTGATTTATAGAATATGAATAAGAATGTCCAGTTATTACTGGAAGGGTAGACAGGTTTTTGTCCTTAGCTCAGGTCCAGTATTATTCAAATATATCGTTGGGAACTCTAATGTGCACAGGTTCAACAATCGCACAATAGGAACTTTTTTATATTTACAATCAAATAATTGATCAATACATTTAGCAAATTCACACTAAACTCAGTAAGGTAGATAGAAATACCTCAGAAAATACTTTTGAATATTCATACTTACACCATGAAGTGTTAGTCATTATCTTCCTCATCACTGTCACTTTCCTCATCTTCCCCAGTGACCATCATTGTGGCCCCTCCCAAGAGCCATAGCTCTTTCTCTTTTCTACTGCGCCGGGATGCCACTTCTTATAATGTTACCATGTCTAATTCAAATGCAGTAGGGTTTCTCCTCTCTTTCTTAGTTGTACTTTTCCCCTTACCAATATTAAGGTGCCCTTTTTTATAGGGTAGAATATTTATGATTTCACCCCCCCCATTATCATATACGTCAATTCATTGCCATGGCCCTCTTGTGGTCAGATGTTCTGTTCAAAAGATGTTAGTTCTAGTTCATATTTCTATGGCTTGCTGGTATCTTTATGGACAGAATTTCCCTTTATATTCTATTTCCAGTTCTCCAAAACTTATGGGTTGCCTCATGCTAATTCCTGAAGCCAATGTCTTATAAGTTTCAAACCTGTAGGTTCCTTGCATTGGTGTTGAATATAATAAAGCAGAATGTAATGTAAAGCGGTGACTATAATAGACATAGGCATGCGCAGCACATTTCATTAGGGTGTGCACCCAAAGAATTTTTTTAAAATGTACTTTGACCCCCATTAGCCCTGACCCCTGTTAACCACGCCCCTGACATCCATTGGCCACACCTCTGGAGGTAACACTCTTGGGGCAAGATGGACACATGACCAGAAGTAAAAGGTGTCATGTGACACCCCCCCCCCCCCCCCCAAGGACTTTTCCCACCATCCTCCTACCAATAGGGATTAGTTTGGCCCCCACCAACCCCCCCTCATGCAACTAACCTGCAATTGCATTAACCCAATGTGTGTGACATGAACTCGGGCGTGGAGAGGCTGGGGGAAGTGTTCCCTCTAAGAGTTTCCTCCCATGAGCAGAATGAATTTTGTGTTGTGCACCAGTACTGAGTTCATGTGGCTTGTTTGGATGTGCCACTGTGGCACCCAAGTTATTAATAAATCTCTCATAAACCTCTACCTTTTCCCTCTGCTGCCATGTCTCCTCCCCTGCTCCATCAGCTACCCTAGTGCCTGCTGCCCCCCAACCCCTCACCCTCCTCTGCTGTCCTGACTCCTGCCCTTCTCACTGCCCTCAGCCCTCCTGCGACCTGCCCCCCTCCACCAGCCCTTCACTCCCCTGTGCTCACTCCTCCAGTAGCCCCACTCTGATCATGTGAGCTACCCCTCCTTATCCCGCTCCTAACACCTCCCTCTACACCTGCCCTGCCTCTCTCCTCTGGTGCTGGTCCCTCCTGCAGGTGTCTGCCCTTCTGCTTCACCCCAGAATCCCTGGCACCTGCACCTTCCCTTACCCCCTGTACCCTCCTGGTGCCTCCCCTTCCCTCACTGCCCCTGCCCCTTTGCCCTCTTTTTCCTGATGCCCACCCCTCACCACCCTCATGCCCCTGTGCCTCACACATGACTTGCTCCATCCCTGCCTTCCTCATGCCCACCCCTTTTTCAAGCCTTCTCCCAGCACCTCCTCCTCCAACCCCCAATGCCCTTACCCTCTCCTCTCCCAGCATCACCCTGTCCCCTCCCACTGACACCTCCTCCTCCTGCCCTTTTCCTCATTGTCTCCACTTGGCCCCTGGCATTTGTGTCTCCTCTACCCTGTCCCTTGGTGCCTTCCCCTTTCTTCTCCTGACCTGCCCCCCTCCCCTCAGCACAAGCCCCTTCCTCTCCCACCCCTTCCTCTTATTTTCCCCCCTTCCCCATCTCTCCCCTCCCTTACCTTCGGCTTCTGCCTTACAGCTTGCGGGGCTGGAGTCAGAGCCGGCCCAAGCTACAGGCTGGCCAGGCCCTAGCCCGGGCGCCCCTTGGGCGCCACGCGGTGCTGCTGGGCCGGGTAAGGCTGGGCTGCAAAAATGGCTCAGGCTGGCATCTGTAGTTGGGCCCCAGCTGCCTCTGGAGCTGGGCCATGCAGTTTTAAAGTCCCGGGCCGTGATGTCATGCCACACCCGGGTGTCTCCCCTCTCACCTGTTGCGCGGCGTTTGAGGACGCCACGCATGCGCTCTCTCTGCCCCACAGTGCCCCATAGATGGCCGCAGGGAATTTAAAGTGAGGGGCTGCGGCGCCCCGTCACAAATCCCCCTCTTCCTCCAGCAGCCGCTAACCGGCCCGAGACATTAGGGTGTGCCTGGGCACACCCGGCACACCCTGTGCGCATGCCTATGATAATAGAGGTATGCCCACTGGGCTACACTCTTAAATCAATGATTCTAATCATTTCATGGCTGCCTTATTTATTCTCTCTTGGTATCTTTTTGCTATGGTAGTACCCCAAACTATACACAGCACAGGGCCTTTTAATAGCCTGTAAGTTCTTTAGGGAGGAACAGAAACTTCCTGTATGTCTATCCAGGGTCCAAATCTTTTTGAATGCTATTGTAACATAAATACAAACCTCTTCCCCTTCCTCCCTGCCTGCTTCCTCAGAGCAGCATGCTTACCCTCCTCACCCCTTTCCCCAAATGGGGTTCATTCTCCAACTGAGAGAGCGCATCTGGTCCAGCTGCACTTCTCCCACTGTATATAGCCACAGCGTTTTTGAAACTGGGACAACCCCCGGCACTTTGATAGCTTCCAAGCAATCAAAAGCTTCTACTCTGTGTGGTGATGACATTTTTGTAAGCCTTGGTATTTCAGTTTTTAATCTTTCCTTCTTTATTAGTCTTACTGCCTAAAAGTGAAGGAGATGGATGATGAGGAATACAGCTGCATTGTGAGTACTGAGTTTCATCCATAATGATTTAAGGTTGTATTTCTGTAGCATTTTGTCCTCTCTCACATGTGACCACAGAAACACATGGCTGTGCGTAGGCACATGTATGTTCCTAGGCTCATACATTCTAATTGTTAACATTTTCAAACGTTGAAGGTCTTTCAGTGCTATGCAGAAAATGTAACTGATCCCTTTGATGAAACACATCCCATCACAAACCTTTGGGACCAGTCATCATCTCAGTTGCATGCTCACTGAATTGTCTTATGTCCTGCTCTTCTAGTAATACTAGTATATGATAAGGATTATTATACAGTGTTCTCCTAATGCAGGGGTGGGGAACCTTTTGTGGGTCGGGGACTGCTGACACACAGAAAAATCAGTCGGGGCACACAAGTGAGAAGAAAAAAAAATCTCACTGACCTGACCCCTGACTGAGGAGAGAGACGCTCCCCACATTCCCCTCACATGCCAGAGCCTAGGGAGGCCCAGGCTAGTAGATCTTGTGTGCTCCATCCCCACGGTGGAGAGGCAAGGGGGGGGAGACTGGACTGGAGCACTAGCACAGGCTCCCAAAGCTGGGGGGAGCCCTGAGCCTCGGGGGGCTGGATGGCTCCCCATCCCTGTCCTAATGGATTCCACTTGAGTATGAAGTTCAGTTTATCATACATCCGGTATTAGATACTTTGCATCCCACACTAATGGAAATTTGTTTGTAAGTTGCATTTGTAGTTTCAGGAAAATGGATTTCAGGAGAAGCTCTCCTAGTGACAGTGTACATAAAATATACCGATGAAGTGGGTTTTACCCACGACAGCTCATGATACTATATATTTTTCTTAGTCTCTCAGGTGCCACAGGACTACTCGTTTATAAACTATACATAATTGTATTTGGAAGACTTCTAAAAATCCAGTAAAATCCTCAAACTGGCATAGAAAATAATTCCTAGCATTGAGTAGAGTCTTGTGAATCTTTAAAGTTCAAATCTTAACCCTTACCAACACCTTATAAAGGTTAATAAAGATATGCTGGGTATGCCTCCGTTTTCCTAACTATAAAAGGGTGATGCGAATGTCCAAGGTCAGAGACGGAGTCAGTATCAAAGCCGAGATTAGAACTCTGGATTCCTTGGCGCCAAGAGGACCAGACAATGCTGCCTCCTTAGGAACTAGTAAAATTGAATAACCCATCAAGAAATAACTTAAAAAACAACAAATAGTCTGGTAGCACTTTAAAGACTAAGAAAACACGTAGATGGTATCATGAGCTTTCGTGGGTACATAGTCTTTAAAGTGCTACCAGACTATTTGTTTTTTTGTTTATCCTGTACAGAGTAACTTGGTTACCCCCGGAAGCCATCAAGAAATGAGGGTTATATGCACCCTGCTAAATGGCAGAGGAAAATCTCCCCCCACCCAGCAGGATGACTTTGTTGGGCTTTGGCACATCTGAGTGAAAAATACATGCTAGACCCACAGGCCCAAGCGACTATGTGTGTATGGGGGAAGCACTATCTGCTGTGCTCTGTGCTGACAGACACCATCACTTGCCTCTAAAACCTGCTGTCAGACAATCAGTTCCATCCTCACTGACTTCCTGTGCCATGACTAGATGGAGGCAACACATCTGGGTAGACTTGCCCTATATAATTCAAAAGTGTTATATATTAGAAAAGAAATCTTGATGTTTGCTTGTTAGGCAACATGCAAGAGGTGAAACTTGCAGGAAGGTAGCTGTCACATACAGGCTAGGGATGTAAAACCCCATTAAATTACCGTGTTTAGCATATATAACCTGCACTCATGTATAACCTGCAGTTTTTCTTTGCTGTGTTTAAAAAAAAACTTAGATTACCTGCGGACGTGTATAACCCGAGGGTTCTGTAGGCTAATTCATGGTAATTGCACATACCAGGATAAACTGCCAGTGTCCTGCATTCCACCCATCTTTTGTTAGGTAGCCATTCTGCTGCCAGCGGGGGGAACGAAAAACCACAGCGCAGGCAAGCTGGCCGGCCTGCGGGAGGGGAGCCGCACTCGCGCCCAGGCCCCGCGCAGCTGCAGCCAGGTGCAACCCACCCTCCTCTGGGCGAGGGAAGAGAGCACAGCGCAGGCGCGCTGGAAGCTCATCAGGCCGTCCCTGCAGCGGAGCAGAGCTGACCCAATTCTAATGGGGCAGAGCTGCTTATGAGTAAAAATAAACTTGTATACCTTGCAGGTGGGGAGGTGGGGGGGCAGGGTTTGTAAAAACATGTATAACCCGTGGGTTATATACGCTAATTTACGGTAGTTAACCAGTTAAATGTTTATGTTTAACCAGTTAACCGATTAAATGGGTGGGCGAGGGCTGCTCTGGCTGAGCTGCAGCGCCCCCTGCCCACAGTAGGCCCTGGATGGCTGGAGCAGCCCCAGCTGGTTAACTGTAACTGGTAAGCATTACCCATTACGGGTGATCCTTATTGATTAATTGGTTAAACATTCACATCTCTAGTACAGGCCTAAGTTTACCTTTCCCATCTGCCTTTTCTGAAGTATATGCTTGCACATACAATAGCTAGGCCCCTGGCACCAGTCATGTGGGGTATTGGTACCTGTGTCAATAGCACAACTAAGAAATCCAGGGCCAGCTAGCCACCTGTCTTTACCTTCCCAGGTTGAAAGGGACTATGCCTCATTCCCTTGCTTTATGGTAATGTCATTTCTTCATCTCTGCTATCATGTATTTAGCCTTTCAAGTGGCCACTTTAACAGTAGATTTGGATGCCCAGAGCTCTGGGCTCCAGCTCGTAGCTTGCCTACGACTAACTCTCGGTTTCTAGCGATCCAGTGATTCCTGCACTGAGTTTCAATGGTCCCAAGACAGCTGCAGCAAGATCACATGGTGATCAGAGGTTCATGGACTCACGTCAGTAAAGAAGCTGAGTGTGAAGCCTCTGGCACTGTGGGCTTTCTGGGAGTCTCTACAAGGGTGTGGTGTTCTTGGCAGGCACTGGGCGAGCCCCTTTACAGGGTCAGCACTGGGAACTACGAGTACCGCCTGGTCCTCCGCTGCCGCCAGGAAGCACGCACACGCTTTGCCAGGATGAGGAAGGATGTACTGGAGAAGATTGAACTGCTGGACCAGAAACATGGTGAGTGTCACTGCCCTCCTTCAAGGGCCCTATGAGCTTCATCCAGGCAGCTCATTCATTTAGCCCTTTTGGTCCCTAATCTCATCCCCAAAACCTTTGGTGCTGGTATCTTACTGACCTCATCCAGTCTGGTGGTTCCCTTGTCCTCATGGACCCTTCTGTTATTGTGCACGGGGGGCAGCTGTGCTCAGAGCATGACTGTGCTGTATTTGGCTAATCTTTAGGAGGGAGGCTCATTCACAGCCTGAGGGTGGCTGGGTGAGGGGAGAGTGACCTCTGCTGTGGGTTCTGAAAACCCTGGGTAACGGATTAGTTGCAATTAGCTCGATCACATTCTGGGGTGCACATGCCTCTGAAATCCAGAGTCACATCGGGTGTGGACATGGTGGCTGGTCTCCAAACAAGCAAGAGTGCATGAGAGAGGAAGAACACCACCTGCTCTGTCCTCCCCTGACATACTCCCATCCCTTCCCCTCTGCAGTGCAGGACATAGTATTCCAGCTCCAGCGCTTTGTCTCTACCATGTCCAAGTACTATGATGACTGCTACGCCGTGCTCCGGGAGGCAGACGTCTTTCCCATCGAGGTGGATCTAGCACGCACCACCCTGAGCTATGGGCAGAAGGATGTCTTCTCAGATGGGGCAGAGGAGGAGGAGGAAGTAGGAGAGCAGGAGGCCAGGAGGAAGGAGGAGGCAAATGGCGAAAAGCTCATTGATGATGCCTGAATATGATGCTGCAGTGGGCGGGAAAGACGTTAGAGACTGATAAAATCTGTTTCACATGGTGACTCGTCCTCAGTGATTTTCTGTATAGGTACAGCCAGGGATTCCTCCTCTGCTTCAGAGGGGGGGCAGTTGGTATGACTTGGGCCCAAAGTCTGCTTTCTTTCCAGCCTCCACTTTCTCCTTCCTTCCTCTTTGCTTGGATGGCATTCCCCAGCGTTCCATTGCCCAGCTCAGAGACTGAGGTATAGAGGGTTACTGTGGGGAACCATGTGAGGAATTCCCTTCCTCCACCTCCCCCCATATGATTCCACCTGCAGAGGGGACCCTTCTGAGTGTGAAGGACACATCCCTCCTTTTCTGATGCCTGGGTCAGCTAAAAAAAGCCCCTGAAGAGGGAGGACTATGGACGGCAAGAGCAGCTCCTCCCCATCTGTCCTCGCTGGATGGAAAAATGCTGAAGTCAGCAGGACCTCTCGCTCCACTGCTGATCACCCTGGGACTAGGGGGTTTCACCTCTCTACTCTCCCTTTTCATATGTTGTTTACAATTCTGTTGCCCCTGCTGGCTCTAGGTAGGTGTTGGGATGGAAGAGGAATCTGCCCCCTCTCACCTCCTTTGGGTACTGTGTCCTGTGGAAGAGAAAAGGAAACGAGGCAACCTGATGTGTAGAACTAGCGACCTGTTTACATCTCATCCACCACCAAGGGCCTGATGAGATCCTTTAAGGAAAGGGCTGCCGGCAGCCCTTTCCTTAGTGTAGCATCAGCCTCCCCTAAGAAAAAGAAGGGAACTGACCTTTATCAGAGAGGAACCTTCTTCAGCTGTACAGGGGCAAAAGGCCAAAGGGAGGAGGTTTGTGAAATTGACACTGGCTCAGGGACTCTGGTCCATGTGTGTCCATGGTCATTTCTTCTCTCGCGTTTTGCTCCTGGTTGACCTTAATCAGATTTGCTCCTTGATGATGTGCAGAGTGTGTACCCCTTCCTGTGCACAGGTGCCAAGAGGAGTGATCATTATAAAACCAGGGAGGGGATGCTATAACCTTATAGCAGAGAACATGCTGGACCCAGAGTCTTATGGGGTGGGGAAAACTGCCTGCAGCTGGAAATATTTTAGGCAGGTTAAATAAGGAGCATGGACTATTACTCTCACCCCACAGCTCTCCCTGTTGCTACATGACTAGTCAGTTTCCCATTTCATGTTGCCTTGGGGCAGAAAGCCCAGCTGGAACTGTTAGCTAAGGCCTCTCAGCCCCAACACCGGGCAAGGGGAAAGGGAAGAATCAGTAGACGTAATGGTTCCTCCCGACTTCCCTCCTCTTTCTCTTTCCTCTCAGGCTACATCTACACTGCAGGCTTTTTGCGCAAGAACAGCTGTTCTTGCACAAAAACTTGCAGAGCGTCTACACTGCACGCGCGTTCTTGCACAAGTAAACTTACAGTACAGCGTCGGAAAACAGGGCTTCTTCCAGAAGAGTTATTCCTCTCCCCATGAGGAATAAGCCCTCTTGCGCAAGAGCTCTTCCACAAAAAGGCAGTGTAGACAGGCAACATGAATTTCTTGCGCAAGAAACCTCTATGGCTAAAATGGCCTTCAGCGCTTTCTTGCGCAAGAGAGCGTCCACATTGCCGTGGATGCTCTTGCGCAAAAGCACATCGCAGTGTGGACGTGCTCTTGTGGAAGACCTTTTGCACAAGAACTCTTGCGCAAAACAGTTTTTGCGCACGAAGCCTGCAGTGTAGACATAGTCTCAGAGTTCTGGTTCTATATAGTGGTTTCCTGTTTGTGGCAGTAAGATAGTGGCGGATGAAGGTTTTAACTTCTCCCCACTCCTCAAGGAGGGCATGTACCAGTTGCAAGTGAGAGAGGTGATGAAGGGCATTAATTTATGATTTATATGTTTTCTATTTGTTGCTGGAGTCTGCTGTCGTCTTCTCCATGGGTGCCACAAGGCTAGCTGGGGCTAGGCTCCTCTGGAAGACTTGAATGGACTTTTAATACACTAATGGATGCCTCTAATAAAGAAAAACAGAACATTTATATTTTCCTTTTTCGTGATCTGTAAACTCCACATCCCTCTGTTTTGGATGCAGCGATGGACATGAAAGTTGTGCCTAAGCTGCATTCCTTTTGTCTTAAGGTGGATAGTAACTCCTGGAATGGAAATATGACAGCCATTGCTGCAACTTGCTTTGCAAATGAAAGTGTGATGTGCATGCTACATAAGGCTATTGACAGAGGGGTGTCCTAGGTTCCCAGCTGTGCTGTGGTTTGGCTTAGAGGACAAACACGTCCCTGTAGAATATGATAAATCTGGGCCTGCAGCATCCCTCGAATGGCAGAGCTCAGAGGGCATCCTGTGGGAATGTGATGGGCAACCAAGACTAGGGAGTGAGCCACATGAGTCACTCTCCTTTGTCTCAATGGGCTGCATGACCAGTGGTGGGCAACCTGTGGCCCACTGGGGGTCCACTTGCTGCCCACACACCCACTCTCTGCCCTCTTCCCTCACGCCTCTTGTGCACTGGGGCACTGGAATCCTGCACTTCCTACCTCTCCCTCCTGGCACTCTGAGTGCCATGAATCTGTTGATTTGTGCTCTGTCCCCTCCTCCCCCTCCCTCCCAGCATTTGAACAGCCACAAACAGCTGACTTGCAGCGTACCAGCTCTGGGAGGGCTGGGACAGAGCACAAATCAGCAGATTCACGGTGCTCCGAAAGTGCTGGGAGGGAGGGGGAGGAAGTGTGGGGCACCAGTGCTCGAGAGGTGCATGGAGGAGGGGCAGGTGAAACCCCAGTTATAGTTATAGTGCAATGTGATGGCACCAACTCTTCTTTTAACAAGCGCTCCTCCTGCTTTGTCCTGCTGAGGGGGTCTGGAGTCCAGATGGTCGCTGTTTGTATAGGAGTTGGACAAGAGCGTCCACAATAAGGTATTGGAGGGAGAAAATGTATGTAAGAAAATTCTGCAGGCGAAGCAGTATGGAGCGCAGTCCAGTCCTAAGCTACAGTAGGCTGTGTTCAGTGTAATTTGGAAAGGAGAGCAGCAAAGGTGGTGCTCTACTAGCATGATAGCGCCTGGCGTCTCACTGATGTAGGAAACCAGTCTGCTTCTGGAAGTTAGAATAGCCTGAGGGCTGCCATAAGTTGCCCATACAACAAGCTGTCCTATTCCCCCCTCATCACTAGCCCCCCACTCATATTTGAGCTGCTGATCTGAAGTGACATGCCCTTTCTTTCTGCAGCTCTTGCAATCCCTGCTGTACAGCCCCCTGGCTTCTGATCCCTTGGTGGTGTAATAGGTCCCTTGAGGTGCTGCTGTGGGGTGTTTGAGGTAAAGTAATTCAGGAAACTGGAAGGAAGGGCTTTGGCTAGGAGTGTCATAGTAGACCCAGTGCTAAAGCCGATTAATTGTGGTTTAAGCATGCGAGGGAAGGTTGTTCTCTTAGAATCCAGAAATCCACCTCTTAAGCCTGATTTACTACTTGCTCAAACACTCTCATTCATTGCGCCCGGTGGCTGCTGCTTGTTCGTCTGCCTAAACATTGATTCCTTTACATAAGGGGTTTTCTTTTAGTTAAAAAAACACACACATCCCAAACCCTCTTGTAGCATTGCTGCTGCGTGGCTAATCCCTCAAGACACGACATGTTTTTACTTGGGCCCTGAAAAGAAACTCGTCCCTGCTCACCCTTGCTCCCCTTTGCATGTCAGCCACTCTCTCCTTGCAGCTTCAGCCTATAGGGAAAGGGACGCGGTAGTATTCCTGCCTGTAAGACTCTGTGTCAGGGTAGCTGTTACCTAATGGCATTTACTTTGACTGGTCCTTGCAGCGATGCTGGAACCATTTTTAGGTTGGGGGTGCTGAGCTGTGATCCCCCCATCCCTGTCCATACCCACAAGCTTGGGCTATAGCTGAGGGCAGCTGCAAAGCAAGAGAGGAGACTAAGGGCCAGCCACTGGGACCCCAAGTGGCAGCAGGGCTTATGGCTGAAACCCTGAACAAGGGGCTGACTGCTAGGACCCTGAGACTAGCAGCGAATCCCCTGAGCAAGGGGCCAGCAGCAGATCCCCTGGGTGAGGGGCCAGGACCCTAGGTAGCAGCAGGGCCCTCTGGTGTGGAGCCAGTGGTGGAGGTACCAGCTGCAAAACTTGGAATGCTGCATCACTCCCCTCCACCCACCAACCCACCCACAACCTTAGTTCCCATGCCTATGTTTCCTTGCCTTGTGCCTTTAACTGGAGCTTTTCTTCCTGGTCCCCCCTCCTTGCCCATGAAGCATGACAACGCACTTGCTTTTGGTATCAGATAATTTGGAGCTGAGGTCAGACCAAAGTCCTTCTGCATCACTGCTAGGCATAGCCTTCCCGTTCTTGGACAATACATTCTCTGAGCAAGGGCTATGGCGGGAGGCAAGGTCAGAGAGATTATTCACCAGAAGCATGGCCATCACTGTAGCTAGTCTCTGGCTGTGTCCCTACCCCGTCAGCTGCTTCCATGAGAGCCTAACCACCCTCCCTCCTTTTAGTACAGGCAAGTTCACAGTGGCCTCGTCTACCCTTCTGTACTCTATGAAGCTGGGTCTGTCCAGCTAGCAGAGGCAGATTAGGAGAGGCATTGATGGCTGAGTGCTTGGTAGCAGATGTGGTCACGAAGTGCCCCTAATTCTGTTTTAGTGTGTCAGGACCAAAGGAAAATGAACATATGTTGGCTGCCTCTGCTGCCTTTTTCCCAGAGACAGTTTGTAGAGGAGGCTGGTTTTCAGTCCCTTTGTGCCTGGGCTGAACACATCAGTGTATTTGGAGTATACCGGTACAAAGACACATATATGCCTATATATACAAATTCTGCTAGTCTTGGAATCTGGCTCTTGTTCCTTGCAGCTCTTCCCACACAACTTCTTCCCCTGTACAGTCGCCCCCTCCGACCCATATTCCCTCCCCCATAGATTTGTCTCCAGACCAGGCCAGACACACAGTCTAGCATTGTCTCTTCCTCCTGGCTCTCTGCTTGCTAAAAACTCTCTCTCTCCACTGTCTGGCCAGAGTCGCCTTCCCCTGGGGCTGGCATTGCCCCCTCACCCGCAGGCTGCTCAACCCCATTGGCACTACGGTCCTCTGCTACATGGTTCGCCGCATCGCTGTCTATGACGACAGCAGTACTGGTGCTGTGGGACAGGTGGTGGTTGTCACCAGTGTGATCTTCCACTTCCTGCACATCTGACTCTGCCTCTTCGGTGTCACTGCCACCCCCGGCCGAAGGGGTCTTCTCTGGCTGGGGTGGTTTTTTCCCCTGATTCAGGCAGCAGAAGGTGGCCATGCCCAGGAAGAGGGACGAGACAACAACCTCTGAACCAGCCATGTAGAAGATGACGGCATAGTTCTTGAATGCATCCACCAAGCGTCCTGATAGTCAAAGGAGAAATAATTAGGGTTAGACAGTGGCCGACTCTTTTCCAGTGATATGGCAGTAGTGGAGATCACTACCCCAATGAGCTCTCTTCGGCTGGGGATAATTTCCTTAGGAAAAAGACTGAAGCCTTATTCACTGGGATATTCAGCATTATACTTGACAAAGCCCTGGCCCATCTACATGAGAAAGCCAGTCCGTGATGGCTGAGAAAAGCAGCGGGGATGTGATCCAAGAGGCGAGTCTGTGGCACTGCTTGTAGCTATGAATTTCCCTTTGTTCTGTAAGGGTTAAGTCACCAGGCCATGGTGCGAATGTGGTCAGACACCGCGCTCCAGTCCCACTTCCCAACACCATGGTATGACGACTCAGACGAAGCAACGGGGCTTGCATGCAGTGCTGCCTGAAAACCACCATTAGGAGCTTTTTGAACTGTCCCAGGGGATAGGGCTCATGGGAGAACTCTGTGAAAATCAGGATTGTCCAGTGTGTGTGGTGGGACCCTATAGCTGACGACAGGCTGAGTCAAGAGTAGGGAATACCAGGGACAAATCTTATCATGCAGCAAGCCCTGTCATCCCCTCCACCCTGCAGACTAAGCAGGTTATGCCTAAGTAGGGTTATGCCAAGCAAAGGGACACAATTAAACCCCTTATTTCATAGAATCAATCATAGAATACTAGGACTGGAAGGGACCTCGAGAGGTCATCGAGTCCAGTCCCCTGCCCTCATGGCAGGACCAAATACTGTCTAGACCATCCCTGATAGACATTTATCTAACCTACTCTTAAATATCTCCAGAGATGGAGATTCCACAACCTCCCTGGGCAATTTATTCCAGTGTTTGACTACCCTGACAGTTAGGAACTTTTTCCTAATGTCCAACCTAAACCTCCCTTGCTGCAGTTTAAGCCCATTGCTTCTTGTTCTATCCTCAGAGGCCAAGATGAACAAGTTTTCTCCCTCCTCTTTCTTCCCACTCAGGCCCGGCCAAAGAGTTTGCGGCATGTTGTGGTTGGCTGCACCGCAAGTCTGGGCGGCTCCCAGCCAGGGCAGTGAGCAAGCAGCTGGGCGGGCAGGCGCGGGGCGCTGAAGGCGCAGGGCCCAAGGCAACCACCTTGCTTGCCTAGCCCTAAGGCCAGGGCCTGCACTCAGTTTCTGCTCCCTTGAGTCAGACCCACGGCATTTACCAACAGATTCAAGTTTCCCCCACCAGCAGGCCCCTACAGCTGCCAGGCACCATGTTCTGCGTGGCATAGGCTGAACACACAAGCTTAGCCACAGTTCTATACAGCCAAGGTTATTGTGACAGCTACTCCCTGGTTGTCCTATGTTACAAATAAACCACTCTCACTGTACAAAGATGGTCCCAGCTCCCTTGCTGCAGCACTCTCATTCCCTTTCCACCATTACGTATTGACTTGCCCAAATAACCTCGATCCTCTTTGAATCCCGCCTGTGATGTGTTTGACTAAGCCATGCATTCCTGCGCTCAGGGCAGGGGTAACTGGTTGAAGCTCTGTGGCCTGTGTAGTACAGGTCAGGCTAGACCTGTCCCCTCTACCCTTAAACTCTGTGCATAAGTGGAGAGGAGACAAAGCATCTCTCCCTCGCAAGGCAGGTCAGATCTCCCCATGCTCTCCCCCTTCCCTTCCCTTTCTATTGCCATTTCGCCCACGCGCCTTCCCGAGCTGCACACAATACACAATAATGGCCTGTTTCTCCAGCCTATGCATTTTTGGCGGTCATGTGATCAAGCGCTGGATACTGACAG
Source organism: Rafetus swinhoei (assembly GCA_019425775.1). Lineage (NCBI taxonomy): Eukaryota > Metazoa > Chordata > Testudines > Trionychidae > Rafetus > Rafetus swinhoei. Next base: position 256,674,345 of record CM033437.1, read on the forward strand.
GCCCACCAGCAATGCTGAGCTACTGTCCCCTTCCCCTGCCACCCAAGCTGCTTTACTAAGCCCCATGAATCATTCTCTCTCTCACACAGGCTCCTTCAGCAATCTCCCTGCAGTGGGCCAGGGTCCTCCTGCACGGTGCTGGGAACTAAGCTTCTTTCTTTTTGGCTCAGAGAAGAAGGGCCAGGTTTGGTCCTTTCCTCTCTACAATCAGAGATACCATAGATGCATAGGAAGGAACCACAAGAGGCATGGGCAGTGGGTGAACCCAGGGCTTGGGAGGCTAGCCCCTGCCCGAGGGCTCACCCCTCCCACCAAAGCCAAGAAGCCTCCCATCATGAAGCCACCAGCCTCCTGACCCCCAGAGCACCGGGCAGGCGGCATGCCCCCTCCTACCCGCCAGCTTGCCAGGCAGTGTGCTCTCCCCAGCCTTGCAATTACAGGGCCAAGCAGCTGGCACTTCAGCAGGGTGTATCCCCCAGCACCAAGCATCCCCACTAGCCCCAGCCTTGGGCCCCAGCCATGGGGAACAAGCCCCTGGCCCTGCAGCAAAGCACTGCTGGGAAATAAGAAGAGGCTGGGGCTGATCATGGGCAAGGCCATACAAGGCTGTTTGAGAAGGCTTAGCTTTCCCTTGCTTTGGATATCTGCCACTAACAGCAAGAGAGCTTCTAGTCCAGTCCCCTACTCTGAGACAGGACTGAGTATTATTTAGCCCATCCCTGACAGGGGTTTCTCTAACCTATTCTTAAAAAAACCTCTTCAATGCGAGAGATGCCACAATCTAGGTAATCTGATCTAGTTTTTAATGACACTGAGAGAAGGTTTTCCTAATGGCTAACCCTAAACCTCCCTTGCTGCAATCATTTGCTTTCAGAGGCTGTAGTGCCGTGGTTCCCAAATGACCCCTTTGGCATCTTACTAAGGCTACATCTACCCTACAGCCCGGATCCACTCTCTGAGATCAATGCACCGGCGGTCAGTTTAACAGTTCTAGTGAAGACCTGCCAAATCGCAATTCTGTCAACCCTGTTACTCTACCCTGGGTGAAAAGAGTAAGGGAAGTCGACAGGAGAGTTTCCTTCCACGGTGTAGAGCCCACGGTAACTCGACGTAAGGTACATCAACTCCAGCTATCTTATTCATGCAGCTGGCGTGGCATAGCTTAAGTTGACTTTCTGCTGTAGTGTAGATGAGTCCTAAGTGTCCCGGACCCCTATCGTTTCTGGTACTACTGGAACAGCCCCACCAGCGAGAACTCTCATGCACAGTGCGTGAGAAGTCACGCTGCACAGAGGGTGCCATTTGGAAAATAAAATGGTGTCCTCCAGGCAACAAAAATGCAGGAGTGCTGTTCTGGCACATCCTGAGCCCGGCTCCACCACTCAAAAATGAGGCTTAGAAATGCATAGCTGAAAGGTCTGGAGGTGAGGACCTAACCACTCAGGCCCATACGCAGGTGGGGAGGGGGGATGCAAAGGGTGCAAATGCACTCCCCCATGGTCCATCCCAGCCTCCCACCCTCCCGGCCCGTGCTCTGGCCGGCTAGGGGAAAGCATAGGCGTCACACTGCCCCAGCCTCCCTCCCCTTGGCTCTGGCTGGCCTGGGGCTGTTTCCCCCCTTCCTCCTCCAGAAGTGAGGCAGGGGGTGGGGCTGGGCTGCAGGGGCGGGGCTGGGCCGTGGGGGCAGGGCAGCCACCAGTCCTTCCCACAGCTCGCACCTCTCTCCCCAGAAATTCCTGCATACGGGCCTGCCACTCGTGTTACCCTGTAGGTCAAGAGCCCCAGTGTCAGACAGAGAGGACACCCTCATTATTCCAACACATTAGTCCAGCACTCCCACCCCACTCCCTTACTGAACGACAGACTTTGAATCATTTCTTAAAAAAAACAAAACAAAACGATTTTGAGATGGTGCAGTGCATAATGCTGGCTGGGATGCCTCGCTGCAGACATTCATGAGACTTGTGCTTTCTGCTAACAAAAATAGTCACGGTCATAAAGACGCACAGCCACAAAGCACAAGGGCTGTGAATACCAATGAGAATCTACTGGTTTTTGTCGCATTAATGTTCACAAAAGCTTTTTGCAGTATTTGCTGGGTTTTAACAACGACACCAGCACCACCACCACCATAACCTTCTCTTCTGAACTACACAAGTTAAATGTTATGTTTAATCAATTAACCACTTAAGCAGGGGCAGGTGGGTGGCCCAGCCAGGCAGGAGCAGCCCTCCACAGTGGGTGGGGGCTGCTCTGGCCAGGCCGGGCCCACTGCCCCACATTGTGGGCGAGCGGGGAGCTGTTCAGGCCCAGCCGGACCATCAATTATCCAGTTAACTGGTTAACCGCTGACATCCCTACTCATAACTACTAATGTTTTATGGGCAAAGCTAGAAAGATTCTCTCTCAAAAAAGAGTCTCAGCACACTGGTTGGGCCAGGTTTGTTGTGCATTGGGTTGGACTCACATTCTTCATTTCAGATCATCTTTTTGTATAGGGACAATTGAAATGAAAAATGAGCTCAGTATTTTACTGCTAAAGTATACTTTGTGAAAAATGGAAGTGTATACACACAGACACACACATAATAAAGCAGGGGCACCTTTTGTCCCCACTTGTGCAAACAGAGTTTCCTCATTCATTCCTTTCTAAAAATAGGAGTTGACCAGTTCAACTCTTTTCGGTTCTTCAGTAATCTGCTTACATGTCCCCTCCCTCAAGGAATTAAAGAGGTGCAGCCCCATGAACCCTTCAGATGCCAGGTGCTGAAGCCATCCTACCCTGATAGTGAGGATGCCATTGGATGATTACAGATACCATTCCACCAATCACAAATGAGGGTTAGAAACGTGCAGCTAAAAGGTCTGGAGGCGAGAACCTAACCACTGGTGTTATCCTGTTGGTCAAGAGTCCCAGTGTCAGACGGGTAGGGCAGCTGGGTGCTGACCGCTCGCTAGAGCACATACATACCTGCAGAGGGTGGCCCAATGAGCACAGCACAGGCTTCGATGAGTAGGACTAGCCCAATCGCACTGGAGAACTTCTGGGATCCAACAATGGCCATGAGCACCTCAAACTGCAGTGCGCCTACCATGCCGTAGGAGATGCCAAAGAAGACACAGAAGATGACCAGGGCTGTGTAATTGCTAGCCCTGGCACTGAAGATGTCTGTCAGGCCATTGAAGAGCATAGCAAAGCTGAATAAGTAGGCTATATGGGGACGCATCCACTTTGTCCCAGCCAGCATTCCACACGATGGGCGGGCAAAGATGTCGATGAAGCCAATGATGGACAGCAGGAAGGCAGCTTCTGTGTCTGGCACGCCTATGTCTTTGGCATAGTTGACCAGCAAAATAGGGGGCACAAAGAGGCCCAAGACCAGGATGAACTTAGCAATGGAGTAAATGACAAACCCCCGGTTGGAAAAGATAGAAAAATCCAAGAGCTTCTTCCCTTTCCGGGGCTGCTTCTTTGTGGTTTTCTTTGACTTGGCTCCATCAGTGGTGCTTATGGCTTCCTCTGCTTTGTCCCCAATGGGCAGCATCTCCTTGGCTTCATATTTGTCCTGAACTCTCTCCATCTTCCGCTTCATGCCAGCCTCGAGGGGTCTCATGACAGCTCCACAGGTGCAGCAATTGAGCAGCAACCCTCCCATGATGAGGAACCCTCCTCGCCAGCCAAACTTCTCCAGCAAGACCTGCCCCAGTGGAGAGAGGGCAGACAGGAAGACAGGGCTCCCAGCTGCAGCAAGCCCGTTGGCCAGAGGTCGACGTTTGTCAAAGTAGGTGCCCAGCATGATCAGGGAGGGCTGGAAGTTCAGAGCCATACCGAGGCCTGCGTGCAGGGAGGAGACGGAGAGAGTAATGGGTGAGAGACCAATGGGGACAATGCGCAACAAAGGCAAACCTCTCGGACGCTCTGCATGCACACACCTCACCCAAAGACCCAGTCGCGTGGTTCACTTCCTCTTCCCAAGTCCTCTCCCACATGACGTACTGTATGACACACATAGGCAGAGGCAGGACTGGGAGCCAGAGAGCTTATATTGTCCTGGGACCTGCCTACTGTCAGCCACCTTTGGCTACCCAGTTCTCACTGGTGGGCCTTACCTTGAGTGCCTGGCTGAGGACTTCTCCACCATCACTTCACTTGCGCTATTACCCTTTAAACTCTTCATCAGTCCCACTGTGATTCCCCCTTCCCCTCAGGCTGTTCCCTTGTCAGACTGCATCCAGAGGAGAAAATGCTAATGGACCAGCGGGTTGTTTTCTGTTACGTGGGTTCTTCTTCCTGGTGCGTGTCTCTCATCCCACACGCCCCCTCGGAGTCTCAGTGGTTTCCCTCCCACCCCACTATGACTTTCCTTCTGTGTGAAGAAGGCTGTGTGAAGTTCCCTTTCTAGTGCATCCAATCTTGCTAACTCACTTGATACACCAAACTTGAGGGGTTTCTCCCGCCAGCCCCTGAGTGCTGAGCTGGTTGTGCACACAACGCTCTCAGCCTTTGTCAGCTAGAGAACTGGGGTCCTGGACACTGGGGTTCCTGGGCCAGCTGATTCCATCTATGCACCTCCAGTTGGAGGCAGGAAGGAGTCCACAGCTCAGCCTCCTCCTCTTGCCCTCCTCCAGCCTCAAGTGCCATCACCACAAAGTGCCACCTCAGCTCCCTGAGCACATCCACAGTAAGGAGAAAACACTCTGGTCCTCCGGAGGGGAAACAAACCACACCATGAAGCTGTGCATTTCTCGCTCAGTCTCCACTTCTCTTCCCTATGGCTTACAACCCTTCCATGGACCTAGACCCCTTTATTTCTCCATCAGTCCCACAACTCCTGTCTCTCCCTCCTATTCCTTGTATCCCTCAACTCTGGAAGCGGTGTGCCTGCCTGAACTCATGTGTCTTGCTCACACAGATCCAGTGAAAGCACAGACAGGGCCTCTCCATCACCCTTTCTCTCTCTGCCCTCACATATTCATACATCTCCAGTCATGCTGGTTAGACATCATCTGTGTCCCTTCTGTCTCATCCTCCCACCCCCAGGCTCAAGCTGACTGGATATGACAGGCGCAGCACCCCCCACACCCGCAGTAGGGCTCTCACCTGTCAACATGCCAGCCGTCAGGTACAGCTCAATAATGTTGGTGGTGAAAGAGGCTAGGATCATACCAGCAGATGCCAGGAGCCCTCCAACAAGCATCACAGGCCGGCACCCAAATTGGTTCACCATGATGCTGCTCACGGGCCCTGAATGGAAGCAGATCAGGCAGAGAAAACAAGGAGTTACAGCAGCCAGGACAGAGAGAGCGACTTCTCCACACCCCTCCAGCAGAAAGGCCAAAGGAAATCTCCCTTCCTCCTTCCCCGTCAGCCCCAGTTCCACACTGCCCCAAGGGAAACCTGGCTCCGATTCCCTCTTTCCTCAGCAAGAAGAGTCTCAGTGAGTGTAACATGGGGACAGCTATACTCTGCTTCAGAAAGGGGAGCAAAAGGGATGAGCCTTCCCCTCTCCCCCCCTTGCCCCGCGGAAGAGAACTGAGGAGCAGGCAGAGATCTCCAGGGTACCAGTGGAGTCACAGGGGATACCTGAGGCGTATGGGCATAAACCAGCAATGCAGCATGTTCATCCTGCTTCTGGGAGGGGTGCTGGGGACAGAGGTTTCCTGCCCCTTCTCCCATTCGGTCTGCGTGGAGAGGAGGGCTGGGAAGCATAAAGAGAAGACTAAAGGCCCAAAGGAGAAGGCAGCTCTGTGCCATGCATGTGTTGGAGTGGGGGAGGGCTGAAGTGGAGGCCGGAGGAGGGTTGGAAGGGGGTTGGGACTCATGCGGCCATGCTCACCGGTACCATACAGCATGGCCAGCATGATGGACGAGATCCAGGCTGTGTCGCTGTAGCCCACGTGGAAGTCATGCATCAGCTCCTTGAAGTAGACACTCACTGCCTTAGGGAAGGCGTAGGAGAAGCCGGTGATCACGAAGCAGCCCAGCAGTACTATCCAGCCCCAGCCACCATCTGGGGGCTTCACCGAAGCTGGCGGCGGGATCTCCTCTGGGTCGGACCTCCCCATTTCCTAATTTGGGGGATGGGCCCAATGCCAAGCAGGGACTGGGACCAGGGGGAGAGCGAGCTGCAGGAAGAGAACACATGGGGCACATGTATCACACGGCAGCACCATCCTTCCACCCAGAATTCCACCACTGCCTGCTGACATGGCCAGGTTCCCTTGTGCCGGTATCTGCTCTTACTTCCGCTCACCTCTGTCCCCTTGGAGCTGCAGTGAGGGCTAGTGGCTAGGGCACTAGAGGAGGAGACCTGGGCTCTAGTCCCAGCTCTTTGCCACTGACCTGCAGGGTGACTTTGGGCAAGTCACATCACCTCGCTGTGCCCGGTTCCCCTCTTACGCTTCATCTGCCGGCTCTAGTTAGCCTGGAGGCTCTTCAAGGACTCCCCTCTCTGGCGGAGTTTGTGCACTGCTTAGCCCAGCAGGGCTCTGGTTTGGGCTGGGGCCTCTAGCTGCTCCCCTACTGGACACTCTATATAACACCACTCGCTCTCCCCCAAGCATGCTGCAGACAGTCCGCCCCCCTCTCCGCCACACACCCCTTCTTTCTCGTGCAAGCTGGAGCTGTAGGGTATTTGCATGCCAGAGAGATTAGGGCTCCGTACCCATATGGCAGGGCCAGAACAAAGGCAGGGGGCTGGGGGGGGACGTCTTGTGAATTTCTGTCGGGAGCCTTAAGCTGGCCAAGAATTTTGCTCCAATTGGCCAATCTAGGTTTGTTTTTCCTCACTTCTGCAGCCTGTGCCGAGGCACCCGTCAGGCCCTTCCCAATGCTGAACGTGGTGGACCCCGTGAGCCCAAAGCATCAGCACGGAGAGGACATACCCTCTCTCCTTGTCACATAGCTTCCCCCTGTTGCTGTAGGAACACGCGCTACGCTTTGGCTATAAGTAGGGCCCTACCAAATTTGTGGTCTATTTTGGTCAATTTCACAGACATAGGATTTTAAAAATAATACATTTCATTATTTCAGCTATTTAAATCTAAAGGTGCACCGTGATGTAATTGTAGGAGTCCTGACCCCAAAAGTTGTTGTGTGTGGGTTACAAGATTGAGGGGGAGGGAAGTTACTTCCGCACTGCTTTCACAGCTAAGTAGCTGGAGAGCAGCGGCTGCTGGCTGGGAGCTCAGCTCAGAAGGCAAAGCCGCTGCCGCAGAACAAAGGATGGCACGGGATGGTATTGCCACCCTTACTTCTGTGCTGCAGCCTCCAGAGCTGGGTCCTCAGTCAGCAGCTGCCACTGTCCAGCCGCCCTGGCTCTGTATGTATAGGTAGAAGCAGGGCTAGTGAGTGACCCCAGGTGCCTTCAGTCAGCTGCCCACACTGTCCAGCTGCCATGCTCTGACGGCAGCAGTAAGGGTGGCATGACATGGTATTACTCTCTGGCTGCCCAGCTTTGAAGTCAGCATAGAAGTAAGGGTGGCAATACCGTGACTCACCCCCTAAAATAACCTCATGATTCCCCCCCACACACACACACACAACTCCCTTTTGGGTCAGGAGCTGTGTTCCCTCTAATTTTTCCATCCTTGAGAGGAATGCATTTTCTTATGTGCACCGTGGATGTGATGTGCGACGCACTATCTTCATATTGGTGCACATAACAAAGTGAATGTGGTGGGAGTGGGGCCAAGGGGTTCTGAGTGTGGGAGAGAGCTCAGGGCTGGGGCAGAGGATTGGGATGAAGGAGTGTGAGGACTCCAGCTAGGGGGGCAGGCTCTAGGGTTGGTCTGGGATTGAGGGTTTCAAGCTGGGACAGAGGGTTGGGTGTTTAAGGGCTCTGGCTGAGGTTGTAGGCTCTGAGGTGGGGCTGGAGTTAAGGGGTTTGGGTGCAGGAGGGGGCTCCAGGTGTGGGGAGGGGCTTGGGATTGGGGTGTAGGAGGGGGCAGCTAGCACCTCAATTCACGTGCCCTTGCTTTACGCGCATGCCACTTTAGTACTGTCGGTAGGAAAAAACCTACGTGGACGGGAACCAGGGGAATCTGACAGCCCCGTGCCTGGGCGGTGGTAAACAAAGCCTCGCGTGGGCCACACATAGAACCCTGATGGGCTGCAGGTTGCCCACCACTAATCTAGACCAGTGGTTCCCAACCTTCTTGAGGATACAGACCCCTCTTCAATCTATTAACATTTTACTGACCCTCCCCCCCAAACAATAGAGCTGTGCCTGCAGCCTGCAGATCCCTCAGCCCGCACTGCTTCCTGAGCAGTGTCCCTCAGCCCTCTGGGGAAGCAACGTGGTGGAAGGATGTGCTGGCTGCGAGATTCTCAGCGTGGACCCCCTACAGAACCACTGAGTTGGGAACCACTGATCTAGACTATCCTGCCAAAACGAATCAAATCAGAGCCTTACAACCACGTATCCCTGACTCAGTGCAAAGGAATGAGGGACAGCAGCAGGAACTGGCTGGTGGAAAGCCATTTCCACGCTAGGTATTCACCGTCTGGGTTTACAGTAAACCAGTTTCTGCAGCCAGCTACCAACAGTGCTAAGCTTTTACAGCTTCAAATGATTATTTCAAACGGCTGCACCATGGTAGGTTGGTTTAGTGATACCCCACTCTCCACACCTCCCAAAAAACCCTCTAGCATACTGGTAAGCAAGTTACTATTGCACTAAAGCAGATGTGCTTTCCTGGGACAAAGATACCCCAGATTAGTCTTGGATATGGTCCACTGGCACCAGATAAGGTATACAGGTGGCTGATCTGATCCTTGCTATGTGGGCTATATGCCCTGATGTACACTGTGTCTGGTCCTTGCACACCACCACTCACTACTATTTTCTCCAGTGCTGGAGAGGTTTGTCTGGCTGTTAAGGAAACAATACCAGTGAACACACACTACTGTAGATGGATGGTTGGCAGAGACTCTTCCCGAAAGCTAACATCCAGCACAACACACATGGATCCTCAGGTTTCTCCGTAGCACCTGTCACCTTTGCAGCTCAGTGCTGACACCTCAATTACACCAAGGTGAGATTCGCCACCAGTGTCAGGGAACCCACGTGCCCGGGCAGCGCACTAATGATGAAAATCGCACCCTCAGCCTCTGAGTGCAGAGTGGGCAATACCCCAAGGGCTAGCACTGCGAATCATCCTCCGCGCGCAGCAGGATCTCCCCACTAGGGAGCAGTCACACACCCAGCCTCTGATCAGAATGAGGTCCGCAGCTCAGGCATGCTGGCACCAGGAGTCAATAGGAGCCACACTAGAGCCAGCATTTTCCTCTAGAGTCCCTACTCCAGGATTCAACCCTCCCCGCCTTCAAGAGCAGTGAATCCACATCACAGAGGGAGAGAGGGTGTGTGGAGACAGCATCCAGAAGATAATGAAATTAACTTGCCCAGGCACAGGCTGTCCTATTAACAAGCTATGCCCCGAGACCAGCATTAATCTGAGTGACAACCTGGAGAACATCCTGCACACACCACTAACCTGCCAGACGAATCACTGACCGGCAAAGTGCATCTGGATACAAACCTCGCAAGATGGTCGGTAGCGGCCTGTTCGCCCTTTGATTTCCAGGGGCCGGTCTGCGTGGCACTTCTTGGCACCTGGAGGGGTGTGTTAACTTAGACGGCGTCTTTCGGGGTTAGCTCCATGGCAGATGCCAGCTTCCTTGTCCTGGAGAGCAACGTCGCCCCTTCAACCTGGATTGCGGAAAATCCTGCCCTGCTTCCTGACTTCTCCTGAACCACTGGCTGCCGGTGGGGTCAGGCAGTGCTCTCCAGCTGCTGCAAAGACACCCCCCAAGTCCTTGCCCCTGGGAGCCCCTGGGTGCAGTGCAGCTTGCAGCCTAAGCCTCTAGGTGTTTACACAGTGGATGTGGGTCAGCAGCTGCTTATGTTTTAAAGTTGGCAAAGCATCAGAGGTGCTGATCTAGCAGAAACCACCTCTCCATTTTTAAGCAGCTTTCTCAGCCAATGGGAAGGAGTAGCCTGCATGCCTGGGCCAGAATACCCTGGTAATCCCTCAGATCAGCACAAAGAGATGGCTGGGAGCCTGCCCAAAGATCCCGTTTGGCTTCCCCTCCGCACTTGCTTTCTGTAGCAGGGAAGCTCTTAACATTTGTCTCTTGGCTCATCAGGATGGAGCAGCCAAGTCAACAACGCCAAGGAGCTTTCCAAAGCTGGAGTGTGAGCACACAATGCTGTTCTGGAGCGGGGAGAGGCAAAGGGGACAGTGGTGAAGTGGGGGGATAGGGTGTGGTGCCAGAGCAGGGGATGCAGTGATAGGATTCAGACTGGAGTAGCAGGGACTTGTGCAAAGGATGCAGTGCTGGAGGAGAGCATTACAATGCGGGTACAGTGATAGGACACAAATGCAGTGCTGGAGGAGAGCAGTGGGGGTGCAGTGACAGGACAAGGATGCAGTGCTGGACTAGGGAGGTGCTGCCGTGGAGACAGGCAGGGTACAATGATGGAGCAAAGGAAACAAGAGCCGAGTGGGTTGTGCAGGGAACTCTCTGAAGCAGCAAGCAGGTGCTTGGATTCAATGCTCATGGGGTCCTCATATGCTAGTAGCTACATAAACAGCCAAGTGAGGACCATGGAGGCCTTCCTGAACAGCCTCCTTTCAACTTGCCGGGGGTAAGTTTTCCTTTTAAGGAGTGTGCACAATCTCATGAGTTATTCCCTTGCCCTCAAAGCATAAGGACAGCTGGCTGGTGAGAGTTCAGGATGGATTTGCCAGGGCTTCCCCTTCCTCTGCAGGCTCCACACACAAGCCAGGTGAATGCAGGGCAGGGCTGGCAGTCTAGGACACTCCACCCTTCTCTCCCCCAGAGCAGGCAGAGCCTCTGCTGGTAGCATGCAGTGTTGCTCTGGGGAGATCAGTATGCTTCGAGAGCCAGGAAGAATGCTACAGGCACCAATAATTAAAAAAAAACACAACAGGGGGCATAATTCTGGCAGCTGATTGGAGGGGCGGTGGGAGTTCCTGAGTGGGCAAGAGGGAAGGGTAAGCCAACATAAAACCATCAGAGGGGTGGCCGAGTTAGTCTGTAACAGGAAAAACTTAAAAAACAACAAATAGTCTAGAAGCACCAGTAGTCTGGTCATCTGAAGAAGTGGGTTGTGCCCACGAAAGCTCATGATACCATCTATATATTGTTGTTAGTCTTTAAGGTGCTACCAGACTATTTGTTGTTTTTTAAGTTTTTCACAATAAAACCAGGCATCTGTTTTCTACCTGAAATCAGCACTGAGACCAGCAAGACTCATTCCAGGTGTGGCCAGAAGATTTAAGATATGCACCCCCAGGTCCCTAGAAGTGAAAGGCCTGCGATTTAATCCACTAAAGCTTCTTAGCTTCCTCCCCCTCCCTCCATCTCTAAATTCCTGCAGGGGTAACAGAGCAGGAATGGGGGGAGCGTGACGGGCTTTGGGGAGCTGCAGAAGGGGAGTTAATGTCTATTAATAATGCTAATTGGCTAAAGCAGCCACAGCAGGTCTCCCCCGCCCCCGGGAGGGCTTGACACAACAATGCCGTGTTTGTGTGGAGGCCTCGTGAAGCACAGACTGCACGGAAGAAAACACCCCTCCCCCTCCACACACACTACAGTGATCCAGCTGGGGACAGGGAGGCCAGGCACATTTTCATTAAAGCAGGTTTAAAAGGTGACTTTCAGACTCAACACCTGAGCAAGGGGCTGGCGCCACCGATTCCCCCAGAGGAACCAAACTCTGTGCAGGTGTAACGGCGCCGTGAGGGTGGCACCACATTCCAATGTAAAGAGGTGGATGGAGCCTGGCTCCTTCAGATGGAGCTAACCCCAGAGCCAACGGTCTGGATGGGGAGTGGGAAGGGAGAGCTCACCCCTCCCCCTGCTCCGTGCCATTCTCTGGGCACCACTCGCTACAGCCTCCAGCCACATCACCCGCCTCAGTGCATGTGACTGGCTTCTCTAGGAACACCCATCACCCAGCATCCAGGAGACATGCCCCCCCACCCCACCTTCTCACAGCAGGGCAGTGCCCTGCACTCAGCTAGGGAAAGGGGACATGGGACTTTGCTGCCCCCTAGTGGCAGGAAATTACAGGCTCGCCGTGTGAGGCGAGAGCCAGTCCCGTCAGCCCAAATCTGTAGATGCAGGCTCTGAGGGTGCCTCTAGACAGCACCCTTCTGTGTCGGAATAAGCTACGCAATTTGCACAACGCAAATTGCGTAGCTCACTCCGAGTCTAGGTCGAAAGAGTTTATTTTGAAATTTGGTGCTGTGTAGACAGCGCCAAATTTCAAAATGAGGCACTATTCCGACAAATTCCTTAACCCTCGTGGAACAAGGGTTACAAGGACACCAAAATAGCACACCCACTATTTTGGGAAATAGCAGGCGCTTTTAAAGATGCGGCGTTGCTACATTGGGATACTTCCGATATCCCGAAATAGCAACGCAGTCTCGATGTACCCTGAGATGCTGCCGCAGGCCCCCTCTTGCTGTGTAGGCCTACCCAAGGCTAAGGTTTCTCATGTCTTAGTTTCTCTGGTGGCCCCTGCCCCTCACATCCCCCCGAGAAGCAGACAAGATGGATGGTCAGAAGACCTGGGACACAGGGAGGGTGTGTTTTCCATTTTATTTTAAAAATATATTACTGTTATTATGTACAGAATCAAACACAAGGCTGTGCTGCTGGGTTTCCCCTCCCATCCTTTTATCCAGCCCTGGGGTTACCAAGCAAGAAAGTGGAGGAGAGGGCATTGAGGCAGGCATCCTCCCCACAAAGCTCTTTGAAACTCAGTGGCCAGTTGCCCAAGGCCCTGGGGTGAGGAGCTGGGAGGAGAAGACCCCTGCTGTGCAGGTAATCACAACAGGGCTCTGCTGATCCATCACGCAGATGCCTAACCCCACACATCGGTCAGGATTCTGGTCAGGGGCCAAATAACCTTCAGTGCCTTACAACAAAGAGAGTAGGGGCTAGAGTTATTCTTTTCCCCTGCCAAAATCACCCCATGCAGCACAGGCGCACAGACCAGGAGAGATGTACCCTCCTTTAGCTCTCAGTGCTTGAATTAGGCAACTTCCTTTCCATGCCACCAGCATCCGTATCCTGGGGACACCTCCCACTCTGTGGGACCAGCATCACACACTTTAATCCAAAGAGAATGCCACAGAAAACCAGGGAAGCTATTTACTGCTGGAGCTCGCCAGACACAGGGATTAAGACAGAGACGCCCCCCCCCGGGGCGTGCCCTGAGAAATTGCACTAGGTTAGTGCCAACCTGAGGTCACAGCAGCCCAGGAATGGGAAAAGACTGTGCATTTCTACCACCTCTGCTTCTGTCAACCCCCCAGAATCCGCTGCTCTCCACGGCCCCCTTTCACCGGATGATGGGTGCTGACCGGTCGTTGGTGACGGTGGGGCGCAGCTTCACTGTGGCAAACGGGTTGGTGCCGCTGGAAGGAGAAAGGAAAGCGGCTTTGGAAAGGTGCAGTACGGAGAATGCTTTGGGGACACGTTCTCATTCGGATGGTGCCCACAGTGTGCAAGTTATCAATGCAGCTAATACATCCTTGGCTCTCCTGGTAAGGCTCACGCCCTCTCCCTGGATGGGACCCTCTCCTCCCCCCTCCTCCAGACTGGGCCACTCCCCAGCACCCCCCCCCCCACCTCCTCCTGACAGAGCAACTCCTCCTCTCCCTGCAGGAGACCCCACACACACCTTCTCCTAACAAAATTTCTCCTCCCACTCTCTGGTAAAGCCACTTCCATGCACTCTCCCTGGCCAGGAAGCCCTGCTTCCTTCCACACTCTCCTGCCAGAGGGACCCTTCCTCCCTAGCCTTGGCACAGTTCATAAGAGGAGCAGTCGGCCAGTGAAGGAGGAGTTGTGGGGGAGGAGCAGCAGCAAAGGTTCAAATAACAGAGAACAGCACGGCGCCTCCTCTCCCTCCCACCCTTTGGCTAGGGCAGCAAGAGCTCCCCCTTCTGTTTCAATCTGCCCTGACCACCACGCAGCATTTCTGAGTCACCCCCTGCCCTGCCAGTGGCCCGTCCCATACCCCACTAGAGAACTTGCCCCGCTTTGTACTCTCAGAAAGAGGACAGAGAGGAGATGGGGAGACTCTGTCAGATCCTCCCTGTCATCTCCCTGGGGCTGGTGCAGCTTGGCCATTAAGACAGATTTGCTATGCTGGTCCACAATATTTCAGACATCCCACATGATGGGGCTTCCACCCGCTTCCCTTGGGAGACTGACAATCCAGCAGCTCTCACTAGCCTGATTTCCTGTCTCAATTTCTTCCCATTGCTCTTCGTTTACATTCAGATCCTCCCTTCCAAATGGGCAACTCCAAGGGATCCAATTCATCATCTCCTCACTCTGGGAGCACTTGCTCCAGTTCCTCCAGGAGAGAACAGAGGAGGGCCTGGGGGCCTTGTGAGGGGCTGAGTGGTTTTCCCACCTTTCATTCATTGTTCTATTATTTTACCAGTGAGAGGAGTCAGTGGACAGGGCAGTAATTGTGAGGATCACCCTTGTTTCCTTTTTTGGAAGACCAGCACCACACTTGCCTCTCCAGTTCTCCAGGCCTTCCCAAACAATAAGAGGAAACCACAGTGATCGCAGACTTCACTTACCGGGGGAAGAGTTCTGGCTGCTGCTCCCGCACAGCTGACTTCTGCAAGGAAACAAGACACAGGGGCAAAACCTGAGAACAAGCACATTGTGCAAGAGAGAGAGAGGGGCACAAAGAGAGGGGGGAGGGAAAGAAATACACACACACCCACACACAAACACACAGTGGGCGTTTCAAAAACACCTAAACAATTAAAGAACCCAAGTCCCACTAAAGGGATGACAGACTCCATATCCCATCCTCCAATCCCCATTAATTGGACTTGAGCTTCTAAATAGCTTAGGTGCTTTTTGAGAAAACCCACTAAAGCAGAATTGCAGAGAACAAATATTTCCCTTACTGTGCAGGGGAAAGAGGGGATTTTGTCCCTCCCACCACAGGCTCCCAAGCCCCCCCCCATCTCTCTCTCAGGGAGGAGGGAGCATTTCTGATCATGGGGATTTAGGATCTGCAGAGCACAGCAAAGAGCAAACAAATTGGATCTAGAATTCCCCAGCCAGCATGGCCAGAGATGCCCCCTCTGATCATAGGAGGGCCTGGGATACCATCCCCTGCCTCCTGCATGCTTTCTACAGCCTTATATAGTATATAAATATAGCTTTACAGCAAGATCCCAACATACACTGCCTTAAATTGTGCCTCTGGGCTGCCCTGGATGGATCAACCCTAGGGAGGAGAGAAGAGCTCAGTCGCTACAGCCCATTTCATCCCAGTCTCTGCCAAGCCTCAGAAGGGAGCAAAAAATAGCACTGGTGATGGCGGGGCTTGTAACACACGCTAGGTACTGGGCTAAGCCCCCCATTCACTCCACACCATCAGCTGGGGATGGCTTTCACTGACTGCTGAGCTGTGGCTGGGTCAGTGCTGGAGGAGAGCGGTTCCCATTCCTTGATCCCCTGAGTTCTTAAGTTTCCCAGCATAGGGCAGGATTGGAATTAGTCACCAGAGGGGACAGGCTACCAGGCCCACATGTGGGGTGTGTGTGTGAAGGGTGTGAATGCACCCTCCCTCCCCCCCATGGTCCTCCATGGGGCTGATTCTAGCCGGGCTGGGGAAGTCTGGGGCCTTGTGTTGCCCTAGCCTCCCTCCCTCGTGCTCCAGCCAGCCAGGGAAAGGCTGGGGCTGATTCCCTTGCTCCTAGGGGAGGGCAGCTAGGCCTTGCTCCTAGGGGAGGGCAGGGGGAAATCAGCTCCAACCTTCCCCCAGCTGGCCAGAGCATGGGGGAGAGAGGCTCAGGAAAGTGCACCACTCTTGCTTTCCCCAGCCTGGCTGGAGCACGCTTACTTGGGGCACCATGGGGAGGTACATTCGTATCCTTGTGCTCCTCATTTACAAAAAAACACCTCCCACAGAAATTCCTGCATACAGGCCTGCTACCTCTCCCCAGCCCTGTCCCCTGAGCTAGGCAGACTGGGGCCTCACTGAAACCACAGACCCAGGTGAAAAGCTACAAATTCCATTTCTCAATCCCTTCAAGCATCCAGGTCCCTCCAGCCTGGGACTGGAACCAATGACCTGGAGAGGACAGACTCCATATCCCATCCCCCAATCCTTGGTGGCATCCAAACATGCTTCTGTCCTTCACCCTGCCTCCAAATTGGAACCTATGATCTCCAGTGAAAGCCTCTGTGTTCTGTCCCCCACGCCATGGCTTCCCCGTCCTCGACTGTCTTTAGAAGAGGCACCCAGAAGAGCCATCCCTAGCTTTGGCAGGACGGCATCTCTGTCAGCTGGTCCCCAGCCCAGCTCCCCGCACTCAGGGTCCTACTGTTAGCAGAAAGAGCTGCTGCCCCGGAGCCACCAGAAATCAGGCTGGGATGTCATGGAGAAGAGGAGTGAACTGAAGGGCCCCTGCTGAGTAATAAAGGGAAGACGTGAGAGGGGCTCTGCCATGGGATAGGGCACAGAGTTTGCGAGGGATGGATGGACAACAGCTGTGCGGAAGAAGACTTCTTAGACTGAAATAGAGGGATGGGAACATCTGTAAAGCAGCTTGTGCCCAGCAAGGTAGCGGAGATCAGCGAGGGTGGATTCATGGATGGACTGGAGCAGCACTAAAGAGGCTCAGAAGCATGGGTGAGACGGATGAAATCTGTGATGCACCCCACCCCGGTGTTGGATGTGGTGGACACGCCCTTCAATGGAAATCGGGAGGAGGCGGATGAGAGCATAGCCTCCACAGATGCGTGGGAATGAATGAAACGAGAGTCACCAAGTCCATCTCCCAGGGCAGAGGCAGGACCAACTACAGGCAGTCCCCGGGTTACGTACAAGATAGGGACTGTAGGTTTGTTCTTAAGTTGAATTTGTATGTAAGTCGGAACTGGTACATATTGTAGGAAACTCTAGCCAAACATTTCTCAGGCTCAGTTTTATTCTCCCACACCTCCTTCCCTCAGTCCTTTATTCTCAAGCTGAGTGTCTGCTGAGAAAAAAGCATCCCGTCCCTGGTCTGCTGGGTGGGGAGCCCAGCAGACCAGGGAGGCAGGTGGCTTTTCTACGCCACGGAGGGCGTGGGCGGTGGGACCAGCGCGTCTCGGCGGTCTGCTGGGGGCAGAAAGCTGCCAGCTAGTGCGGGGTTGCCTCACACGTTTGTAGTAGGGATCCGATGTAAGTCGGATCCATGTAACCTGGGGACTGCCTGTACACCTAAACCATCCCTGACAGATGTTTGTCCAGCCTGCTCTTAGAAACCTCCAGCAACAGAGATTCCACAACCTCCCTTGGTAACCTGTTAACTATCCTCATAATTAGAAAGCAAGTGAAAGCAAAGGGCAGTTTGTTAGCTGAGGGACAACCTTAACCCACAGAGCCTCTCTCACCACTTTAGCTGAGGTTAGAATATCACTGGGAGCACTCACCTTGGAATTCGAAGGAGCAGAAGAGCTAGCCGTGCTACTCCGGCGGCTGCCAGCGCCAAGGGAGGCTGGAGAAGGAGTTGATGGCTGGGGCAGGGCAGCACTGTGTCGGTAATTTCCTGATGACATGACACTGGGGCGATCCAAGAGGCCATCCATGCTGTGACTGCTTCGCAATGGGAAGGACCTGAGCAAGAGAGGAACAGAGCGATAAGAAGAAAAGGAATAAGAAAAGGGTAGAATCCAGATCTTGGGAAGACTGCTCTGGAGTCTCTCCGTACAGCACATGTGGTCTGGGACCTCCCCCTCCCAGGATCTCTCCAGAGGGAATATGTCTCCTGGGAATCCCTTCCAAGAGGTTTCCACAGGGAATATATATCCCTAGGATTTACCTAAGTAGACTTAAAGGCCCCTGGAAATATTGTGCCCATATTGGGAGAGACATAATGAAAGAATCATGTCCCAGTTTCGTCAACAGAGGCCATGTCCAAGAGCATCAATGGCCATCAGACAAGTTCTTGAGCACACAGCTTACAGGAAACACTGCTTCACACAGGCATGCACACATAAACATGCATGGCAGCTGTTCCCATTACCTGGTGGGTGGTTCCTCTGGGTCTCTTACTTCTCCCAGGGGCTTTACAAAAGCTTCGGGGAACCAGCCGCTCCTAAGTCGCCAGAGACAGGGAGGACAATGAGCCTTTGTAGCAACACACTTCTTAGCATTCCATTCCCGGTCGTGGAGTCTGGCCAGGCCACTGGGGCGAACACGCCCATTGCACGGAGAGCCATGGGGAGATCTTTAAAAGGCCACCAATCACCAAGCCCTCTGTCCTGCAGAAAGTCAGCACTCCCAGCAACACGTGGACCCCACTAGCACCAGGTCAGGGCCTACATTCAGGGACAACTTAGAGGAAAGAGCACCATTTACTAAGCCAGCTGCACTGCTATGCTGCAGCACCTGGGTTTTCCTGGGAGAGCTCCCCCGGGGTATTGGGAATGGGCTCATATTGGACACAGATACGGCTGACTCCAGGAAGTAAAGACAGTTGTGGGGAATCCCGTGGGATTCTCTCCTGGAAACTCCCCTCCTCCAAAGCTAGCACAGCTGGGACTAATGGACTTCAAAAAGAAAGGCAGCATCTGGGTAAGAATTATATGGTGAGCAGCATTCCACAAATTCCAACCCACACCCTGCCTGCCACTGCCAGTGAGCCATGCCTCATATTGGATACCAGGTCAGTGATGGCATCATTCAGCATCTGTTCCATAGGGGGCCAAGCACTGCACCACAGCAGCAGCTGCTGCCTGCGTAAAAAACCTCTACAGCTAGACAGACTGGCATTGGGGCTGTCCTTACCTATGTGCGATATACGCAGATGCGTAGGGCACCTGAAAATTTGGGGCACCACTGGGTCTTAATGTCCACCCACCTGCCTCTTCCTATTCCCTGTTCTGTGGCTCTGCTTCCTCCGGAGAGGAGCTAGTTAACTTAAAAGTGGAAAAGCCTACCCGACCTATTAGCAGAACATCGAACCTGCGAAAGAGCCATCCAAGTGGTAACAAAGCCATTTAACAGGCATTTGCCATCCCCAGATATATACTGTCAGTTTCTGAATTTAATCTACAGGACCTTAGTTTAAAATTTGCCTACAAATATTTCATTAGTGTTGCTGAAGATTATCAAGTCACATCTCTAAAAAAATCCGTCCCCCCAGCTGTCATCAGGCATAGGGGCATGGGTTTAATAGTACAGTATAGGGCTCCATACATCCTAAGGATGGCCCTGACTGGAGTTGCTTTAAGAAAGAAGGTTGGAGGGGAGGGCAATAACCTTGGGGCACAGCATTTCAGAGCTAGCCTGCTGCCTTCTGGCCCGGCGCTGCAGAGACAAGCTGAGCTCACTTACGCGGAGGATCCCTCTAGCTTGCCGTACAGCCAGCCATTCTGTGCCTCTGGAATCAGCACCGTGATGATGTCCTGGATGCTGAACCCTAGCAGGGTGCGGTTGGCGCCGGCAGAGTGGGGCACGATTGCCTGGACTCTCAACATGCTGCCTCCTCCTCCAGCTTCTCTTCCAGCCCGCTCCCCGAAGGAGCTGGAGCGCGAGAGCTGGCCAGCCGAGAGCGAGCCTGGCAGGTGTAGCCAAGGCGAGAGAGGATTCAGAGGGCTTCTTTCAACCCTAGACTCCCCTCAGAGTATGGCTGGGAAGGACCCACCACTGATGGAGTGAGAATGCTCCATTCCCACTTCAGCCTTGGGCTTCCCCCTGTCACTCATACTATTTCCCTAATGAGGCCCTGATCCCGCCTGTGTGGTTCCCTGTTCATTCACTCATGGGCTTCCCCCTCACCCTCCATGTACCCTGTCCTCTCATCCTGGCACAGAACAGGTGCCTTAGTGCACCCTGGGACAAATGCATTGTGGGCAGTTGAGTCCCTCCAAAATCCAGCCTGTGCCTGCTCACATGAGGTACAACCAGCCCCCCTTCACTGCCCCCTCTACCCAGTCTTACCAGCTGATGAAGTCTTCTGCAGGCCGCTCCTGGTTGGCTCTGGCTGAGGAGAGAATCTAAGAAGTTCTGCAGGCTCCTGGCGGAAGGGGCTTGAACTACGTCCAGTCATGGCCGAGCCAAAATCTCCCAGAGGCCTCTGGGGCTGTTGGAAGGAAATGAAAATGAACATGAGCACCACACACAAGAGGCCCCACAGCAGAAATTCTTCAAGAGAAGCCTGGTCCCTAGAGGATCGTATCCCTCTAAAACCCCAACGTACACATACACACACTTAGCCTCTCTCCCTCCCCGACACCCCATCTTCAGTAGCTAATGCCACCAAGGGAGGACAATCAAGTGAGGCCCTGGAGATACAGATTAATGGGGTACAGGGGTTATCGCAGGCACCCCGTGTTACTGGAGAGATCATTTGTTGGCATTTTCCTCACCTTGTCGAGGTGGCTGGGGGTCAGGCGGCCTGACAGGTACCCCTGGCCATGGGAGGTACTGAGCAGGCTCGAGGAGTGGCTGCTGCTTGGATTGCGGCTGGCTTCCAACTGCTCCTTCCATTTTGGCACCTTGCTCTGGATGATACCCCAGGCCTGGGGAAAACATAGAGAGGGGAGATCAGGGGGAGAACAGGAGCAGACCAGTTATGAGGGAGAAAGAGGGAATTAGAGAGTAGGGACCCAAAACAAGCTATAATCTGTACCCAAGTACATTGCCCATGCTGCTTCCAGCATGAGGGAGGCCCACCACTCTAAGAGCCCCTCAATGCCTATTGGCAGAGGGCCGACTGTTCTGTAGCACCCATCAGGCCTACACACTCATTAAGCCTAGCAGATGGCTGCCACGGTATTTATCAGTGACGAGTGCTGTGTGAAGTATCAACTGAAGGCTGGCAACACACTGGTCATTAGTAGCACTGTGTGATGAGTGGATGGACAGTGTGTAATGAACTAGGTATGTATGCCAGAGATGTTATGTGTTGGGAGCAGACCTCACGAATGAGTTTGTCCCAGACAAAGGAATGTTGATTTGTCTGTTTGCCTGGGCCTACCATGTCATTGAGCACGGTGATACCACAGACAACAGACTGTTCATTTGCCTCTAAACACCAGTTGGCAGGAGTGTGAGGAAATAGCACAGCATCAGCACACCACAGGACCCTGGTGGGTCATCCTGACTCTTGAGAAAAAACTTGAACAACAAATAGTTTTGCAGCACCTTAAAGACTAACAAAACATGTAGATAAAACATGTAGATGGTATCATGAGCTTTCGTGCGCACAAAAGCTCATGATACCATCTACATGTTTTGTTAGTCTTGCAGCACCTTAAAGACTATCTGTTGTTGTTTAAGTTTTTCCAGTTACAGACTAACTCGGCCACCCCTCTGAAGCTCTTGAGAAAAAGACAATGAATGAACTTTGGGAAATATAAAGAGAAGCAAAAGGCAGGTCCGTAACAAGGGCGAGGTGAGTGAGGCACTTGCCTCGGGCACATAGCTGAGGGGGCGCAGAAAAGACAGCTTCTTTGCTTGTGCCTCGCGCCACATCAGCACCCCCGCCCACGCCGAGGACGGTCTTGCCTCAGGCGCCAAATTAGCTAGTTACGACTCTGGCAAAAGGGCACCTCCATCACTTCATGAACAAAGAGGCAGCGCTCTCTTATCTTCCAACAGTGGATCCCCATCCATGTGGGTAGGTGATTCAGAAAAGCTGCTTTAGGTAAGAAACTTTTCTTAGACAAGCATTGTAACTAAGCTTCATCTGAGGAAGTGGGTTGTGCCCACGAAAGCTCATGATATTACATGTATATTTTTGTTAGTCTCGAAGGTGCCACAGGACTACTCGTTTTTGAAGTGTTACAGATTAACACTGATACCCCTCAGACTTTTTAACTAAGCTTTAGTCACTAGAAAATGTGTTTAGACTTTTCTTTTATTTGTAAACTCTGTTCTGCTTCTATGATCTCTGCTTAGCATCACTTCAATCTCTCTTCTTAATTACTAAGCTTCTTCTTGCTTTATTGTAAGTCCACCTCAGTGTTGCAGTACCCAAGTGAGGTGGGCCTGGTACTGACGCTGTCTCTTTGGAGACAGTGGCGTGTTATTTCTGCATGCTGTAAAGGTGATGCCCCTGAAGACTTCAGGAACTGAAGCTGAGACTGGCAGAGTGCTGAAGAGTTGGGCTGGCTAGCAGTCTGGTGTGGCAGGGAGCCACCATCCAATTTAGCACCAACAATTCCCTCTTTGTCTAGGGCAGAAGGATAACAGGGTGACTTACACTTCTGGATGCCCCAAGAAAGAGTCACAATGCCCCAAGGTCTATTGCCACCCACCCCAACACTTAATGGCCTCCAGAGGAGCGTGCTTCCTATGTATGTATGTCTGCTGTGCCAATCACCATGGTATCAGGGTGCCAGTGGAGATGCAGTGGACCCCAACTGAGACCCAAATGGTCACTCACTGCTTCCTTGAAGGAATGCCTTGATGGAGGCCCTTGTGGCCTCTTGCCACCTTTGGAAGGAGACAACCAAGACAGAAATTCACAGCCCCTCACTGTCTCCATCAGGGTGGTGGGACACTGAAGGATCCAGTTTCACCCTGCCCATCAACCTCCCCCACCCCATACACACTGTTGAATATCTAAATAGTTTATATATCTCCCTATATGTCCCCACATAGAATCATACAATGGTAGGTCTGGAAGGGACCTCTGGAGGTCTGCTAGTCCAGTCCCCTGCATTCATGGCAGGACTAAGTAGCTATGGCTATGTTCCTCCTCCTAAACTCAGGCCACATCCCTTCCTTACCCTGCTGTAGACCTGGAGGAAGGTGCTGGAGAGTAGCTGGTGTTTTTCAGCCAGGAAGCGGTAACGGCGCTTCTCCTCCAGCTCGGCAGCCCTCTGGCTTTCAGAGACAAATGCTTGCATCTCTGACTGCAAGCGCTTCACTTTCTCCTGGGGGAAGAGAAAAGAAGGGACTGATGTCAATCTAGCACCCTGAGTCTATACAGAGCAGTATTTGGGAGAAAATACCTGGGGTTCCTCTTAGCTGGCTGGGTCATACACCTTTACAACCCCTTTGCTGTGCTGAAGCAGCACACAGTGTTTCTAGGAGGAGCCGGGATCTGGCCCCTAATCTTATTTTAGTTTTCCCATGCAGTTTGCCTCAGACACATCCTGCAGGAAGGAGTTCCACAGAATAACAGTATCCTCTATGAAAAGATATGTCCTATCTGTGTGTCAACTTGCTGCCTTTTTCATCTCAGGGAGTGCCCCTTTGTGTTCTAAGGAAGGGAGAGACTTAGAAACCATCTCGGGCTCTGGAGGTGTCATCAACATCATCTTGTGATGATCACTCGCCTCATTCCAGAATCTCCTGCAACTCAGCGCTATCCTTGCTTCCCCTTCATTTCCCACCTTCATTTCCCAGGCATTCTTGTCTCGAGTCCTCTCCATCCTCCACAGCTCCGACATGCACTTCTCCAGGTTGGCAGCCCTGTGCCGGTACTCCAGTTCGTACTGCTGATGGCTGCTCTGCCAGGAGCACAGAAGGAGAACAGAGCGATGAGGAACATTTTCTAAAGCACAGAGGGGACTTAGGAGCCTAAATCTCATTGAAAGTCAATGGGCCTAAATCTGTTTTGAAAATGGGACTTAGGAGCCCAATGAATCCTAGCTACCCCAAAGGGGAGCTGGCCAAGTCAGCCCACGAGGACATGATCAGATAGGCAGAAGGAAAGTCCTTAGTCTCTCCTTCTCCAGCGGGTGTGAGAAGCTCTCCACCCTCTGCCCCAGGGACAGCCTGGAATATCCTCAGAAACGCCTCTTGGATGAAAAAGTGATCTAAATGGGTGAGGGGCTGAAAGTCTGAGCTGCTCTAAGGGGCTCAAGAGAGGGAGGGGGCACAGTGAGGGTGTGGGGAGTGAGGTCCAGCACCCTCCTTAGGGATGGGAGAGACCAGGAAGGGATGGGCTCACATTGATGAACTGCATGTCCAGTGTGGTGTTTTTCTCCATGTGCTGCAGCAGGTCTCCATGGAATGTCTGAGCCTAGACAAGGCAGAGAAGTCGTTAGAAACTGCGCCTCAGTTCCATTGCGCTGTTCTAACCAAACACTTTTCAGAGCAGCAGGTGTTACAGGGCATTGCTGGCAGCTTGGGAGGGGGGGTGTCACGAAACAGGAGAGTACCACCACTCCCCGCCTCCTGATGAACATGCTTGGCCAGCTGACTGCAGTCAGAGCTATCGCCATCTTTCCTCCCACCCTTTGTCTTGTCTAGCCAGACTGAAAGCTCTTTGGGAAGCAGGCTGTCTCACAATGCCAGATGGGCCCTCTAGACACTGCTGTGATATCAGTAGCAACCACACAGCCGGGAAAGAGTTAACATCCTCGTTTTCCACTAGTCCTCCCCCTCCCAATCCTCATCCCCAGCAGCACTACTGGGGGCAAGGGATGGAAATATTGGCACCTCAGAACTGCATGCTGCTTAGATCACACACCCCGTCCCCAGTTCTGCCCACCACAAACTGGGAGCAACCCACCCCAAACTCTTGGTATGGAAACACCAGATGGCTTCCGGCTCCCCCAGCTCCATAAAACACAGGCGCTTTGGGCCCAGTATACAGCTATGGGCCACTCCCAGTAGAGAAACTCACCACGACTTCCAGGTCAACGTTCATATGCCTGTGGGTGTCAGACATCTGTATCAAAATCTGACCTTCAAGAAAAGAGATCAAAGTATCACAGTCAGACCTTCCTCCCATGTGTGCAGCATTCTCTCCCAGGGTGTTAGAACAAAGGGGCCATTAGCACTAATCACGAAAGTGGGGGTAGTGTTATCTTAGTGCAAAGGTCCAACTACTTTGCTGCATGTTAGCTGTCTGCTGGGGCGGGGTCTAATGCATGAGGAAAGAGTTCCGGCCAATCCGTTTCATTCTACTACTCAGGTAACAGCTGCTCAATCCTTTTCTATAGTTTCACGGATTATGCATGTTATAATAAACCACATTTGAGCGCTAATGGCTTAGCGCTCTATGGGAAACCACACTTGAGGACTAATGGAGTTAGCAAGGGGTTGGAAGGCTGGGATCTGTGCCCCATGGCAAGCCATAGTGTACTTCACAGCAAGCCGCATCCACATTCTACTCCAGGGACCCTGGATTCTGCGTGGCACAGCAGCAGCAGGCTGAAAATTTGGGTTCAGCTTCATACGTTAAATATCCCATGCGTAAAGAATCCAAACTGAAATACGCCAGCGCACGTAGTCATGTGCCCTGCCTGGCTTATATGGATATTTCATTTAGACGGTGCCCATGTATTTGGCCTGAGATGTTGCACAGCTTTTGATATGCGTAAGTTGCAATGGAGGTAGTGACGGTGATGCGGTTTTGTGTAAGACGTGACAGGGAATCTGGGGACTGGGGAAGTCATGGGAGGCAGTTGGGGATTGTGAGATCAGCATTGTAACCCACACACCTTCTGGGTGTGGTGAACTTTCCCATCTAGTGAGACCACTTACAGAGAGAATAAGAAGTCTGCTCTACAGCCTTAGTTGACAGCTGGGTTGGGGCAAAGGGGTAGAGTGCAGGAGGGTGTATAGGCTCTGGGCTGGGGGGATGAATTTGGAGTGCAAGAGGGAATGCCGGGCTGGGGCAGAGGGGTAAGGGCACCAGCTGGGGTGTGGGCTCTGGGGTGGGGCCAGGGATGAAGGGTTTGGGATGCAGGAGGGGGTTCTGGGCTGGGGAGTAGGGCTGAAGGGTTTGGAGTGTGGAAGGACGCTCTGGGCAGAGGCAGGGATTTGGGGCATGAGAAGGGATACAGGCTCTGGGCTGGGGGTATGGGCTCCAGGGTGGGACAGGGGATGAGGAGTTTGGGGTACAGCAGGAGACTCCAGATTGGGGTAGGGGTACAGAGTTGGGGCAAGGTGCAGGCTCTGGAAGGGAGTTTGAACATGGGAGGGGGCTCAAGGCTCAGGCACAGGTGTGGGTTCTGGGTGGCGCTCACCTCAGATAGCTCCTGGGAAGTGGCAACATGTCCCTCCAGTTGTTAGGCGGAGGCCTAGCCAGGCAGTTCTATAGTGTGTGTGCTGTCTCCACCCCCAGACACCACCCTCACAGCTTCCACTGCCCATTCTTCCTGGCCAACGGGAGCTGTGGAGCTGGTGCGTGTGATGGGGTCAAAGCTCGGGGTCCTCCTGGCTGTCCCTCCACCTCGGAGCAGAGACACATGTTGCCACTTCCGGGAGCTGCACGGAGCCAGGTAGGGAGCCTGCCTGCCTCACCAGCTAGACTTTTAATGGTCCAGTCAGCACTGCTGACCAGAGCCTCCAGGATCCCGTTCAGACACCTGACAAGCCTAATAGAGGCTTGGATTGCTGCACAGACCAGGCCTAGCACATCTAGGCATGGGTGGTTGGTGAAGGCACGGCTGGGGGAGGCAAGCCCCCAGCCCTGCCCCTTCCCCACCCCCACAGGGCAGCACACCGTACACAAGCTCCCCCTCCCAACCATGGGGAGAGGAAGGGAGCAGGTGGGTGGGCGCTTGCCCCAGTCTCCCCAGCCCCAGAGGAGGGTGCGGTGTCCTGCGCAACCCAGCCTCTCGAGCCCCAGAGCACCGGGGGAGGAAGAAGGGGGAGCCACACAGCCTCTCCAGTCCCAGGGAGGGAGGAGGGCAGAGGGCACACGGCATGACCCCAGCCTTCCCGCCCCGGAGGAAGTCAGGGGGCGCGTGCTGCGTGGCATTGCCCCAGCCTCCCCAGCCCTGCCTCTCCAGCCCCGGAGCACACCCTACTGCAGGCATTCTGGGGGCGGACTGTGGGCGGGGCTATGCCTGGTGGTTTGGGAAGGCAATGCCTACCCCTGCCTTACATACCAGATGCCCATGCATCTAGGGGTTAGTGATGGGCATTGCCATGCTGGAGACTCAGGTTCCTTTCTGAGCGCAGTCCCACATGCTGCTCGGTGCGATAGGAGCACGGGGGACATTTAAAACTGAACTACGGTCAGTAGAAGAAACCTTACCCAGAATTTGTGAGGTGGAGCTCTGCAGGGCTTGTTCCCCAATCTTCTGTATTGCCTTAAAATAGATGTCAGCTGCCTCGGACAGTGCTGTGGAAATACAAGGAGAGAGCGCAGCTGGATTAAAGCTTCCGCAAATTACCCTGCTCCATTCTTGTCCTCTGGCCCCTTTTTCTTCAACTTGCCCCTTCTTTGCCACTTCCTAGCCTCACCACCTCTTCTCCTGCCTTCCCACAACTTCAGAACAGCCCCAGCCCAGACTGATCCCTCCCCCGCACTTGCCAACGCACACAATCCCAGCTTTTGTCCCCCCACTACAGTCGGGTGGGAGAAGAGGCTGCACTCACCATGGAAAGCACGTATGTAGTTGTTGCCCAGGTAGACCAGGTTCTCCAGAGCAGGGTTAAACTGCTCCAGGATGCTCTGTCATCCATGCGTGTTGGAGAGAGGGGTGAAAGAACACAACAGGTTAATGCTCTCCTCACTGGGCCCCAAGGCCTGGAATGAAACAGGCCCATGCCCTGTGCCCTCAGTATGTGATTTGTCTGACAGAGCTGCGGCCTATCCATCCCCCGCTGGCTGGTGTCAGGGCTCAGGCACCCTTCACATTGGGGGGGCACAGACCTTGCATTTTCTCTTCCAGCTGAGAGCAAACCGTGGGCTTGGGTGATCAGGAGAGCATGGCATGCTTCCCTCTGAACATCCCAAGGGCTACTATCCTCACCCAGAATCTAGTGAGTTTCTTTCTGTCCTCTGGGGTGGGCATCACTTCTTGGCAACCATATCATGAGTATCAGGGCTCCATCGCTTGATAAGAGTCGAGGCATGGGTCAGTTTTAACCCAGCCTCATAGGTCTACTTACCCTATTAACTGAAGGTGCACAGCACCCCTTATTGCACACCATGCTGGGGCAGCAGTGTGCAAATTCAGGTGTGGGATCTAAGTGCTGCACAAAATTAAGAAGGAGAAGAGCCTATCACACAGAGGAAGTGCCCTCACTTGCATACTCCAGCCCAACTGGGCATGGGTGTGTCCAGGATTTCTTTAGCAAGAGGTCCGATCCTGGCAGTCTTTACCAAAAAGGTGCATTGTATCATTTGATCTGGACCTCAGAGACCAGTGAAATCGGTCTGGTCACTCGGGCAAGGAGCTGCCCAGCCACTAATCTACCCTCCACTCGCCATTAGAAACATTAGTGTCTGGGCATGTCTGACTCAACAGAGCAAATATTCCACAATCCAGTGGATCCTGACTGTCCGGAAAGGATTCCTAAGATCAGCCAAAATGCTATTCAGTTTCAGCCTGTTTCTTTCCTGCTTTACCCTCTTGCATCACTCCAATCTCCCTCCCTCCTTTATGGGATGCCTCCCCCCCCTTCCCAAGATGAGCCTCTCTAGCTCTCCCATGGCAGGGATTCACTGAGAAAGGTGCTCTGCCTTAATACAGCAGCATACCTAGAGGGGGTTAACCCCAGCACTGCTGGGTTCTGGTATGAACTCCACCACACATCCCTTCGGCCATCTGTCTGCTCTCACACCAGATTCACAGAGCAGGAACTACATGAGATCTGGCCCACAGATTTTTCAAAGCAAATTCAATCAATCAATTAATCTTAATTTAATCCCCCCATAGAATCCTGCATTTCTCTCATGCTTTTAAATCCTTTATGAAAGACGCCCCCAACTATGAGCCTCTCAACCAATTGGGAACAGCCCTTTCACTCCACAGCCTGTCTGGCGGCCACAGCTCACCTTGTAGATGGAGATTGTGGATCTGTAGGACTCCTCCATCTCATCAGCCTTTAGCAGAGAGACAAGGAGCTCTCAGAGACTGAGAAGTTGGCGGGGAGAAGACAAGTTGTCCTCAAACTCTCCTGAGACTCCAATTCCAAGGACCTAGATGGGTTGAGACGCTCTCTGCCTAGCACAGCAGGGCACCAGGAAGAAACATGTCCAGTGAGAAGGGATGAGAACACCACAAGGAGGTTTGGTTTAATAATTCACCAGTCAGGATGTTAGAACTCGATCCTTGAATGTAACCAGACACCTAGGAGAGAGGAATCCTATGACAGCCATGAGGGTCATGTGACCATCACCTTGAATTATTTATTGCAGGTTTCAGTATACAGCTCACCCCCCTGTACCATCATGTGCTGGTCAAGCTATCTGGATTGTGCCTCACCACAGAGGCACATTGGTGCCACTGGGAAAAGGTTCATTGTCCTGCCTCAGATCTTACAAACTCACTATGACAGGACATCCCATGTGCTTTATGACAATATGCTTATGAATATGCAATAACTGGAATATGCTTTATACAAGATATTTCATGCGACATCTCAGTGGAAAGGTTATAATCTGCTGAATGTGTTTATCCTACTTGTATGCATGCATCATTGCTGTGTTAGGAATTAGAAATATGAACCTGTTTTGTTACTAATGTAGTGATGCTAAGTGAGGGCTCTGGCCCTTAATGGCCCAATGGGGGGGAGGACGGGATAGCTCAGTGGTTTGAGCATTGGCCTGCTAAACCCAGGGTTGTGAGTGCAATCCTTGTGGAGGCCATTTAGGGCTTTGGGGCAAAAATTTGCCAGGGATGGTACTTGGTCCTACTGTGAAGGCAGGGGACTGGACTCAATGACCTTGAAAGGTCCCTTCCAGTTCTAGGAGATAGGCAATCTCCATTAATTTAATACTCAGGACAATGATCTGTGAAAAGACTTTTTTCCTACGAGCCTGGGCAGAGGGGTTATGGTAGATCCTACAAAGACATGGCCATATCACCTGATGCTGGGACCCATTTTGGACTCTGTATTTTTTCAATGGAAGTGAGAAAAAGTTTAAACGGAACACAAAGGATTCCTGCCTTATGCAAAACCAGTTAAAGGATGGGGAGTGAGGTAATTCTGGTAGTCAGTTCTCCTTAGCTACCCCACCCAAATGACTGCTGGAAACATCTAAGGGTTTATCTACACACTGCCACTTTGCTGCACTGTGACTCCTCGCTTAGGGGTGTGAAAAACACTCCCCACAAGCACATCAAGTTACAGCGCTGTAAAGCAGCACAGGTGTAAGCAGGTTTCTGGCAGTGTTAGCTAGCCCATGGCAGGGCCTATGCCCTATGCAGCCCAGCACCAGCACCTCCACCACATGGCGGGGAGGAGCAACCAGCTGCTCTGTAGTGGGTACTGCGGGGGGGCAGGAGCTGTGGAGGACAAGGGGTCGGCAATTCTCCCAGACCAGATGCCCATTTGCTGCAGCGCTGTCCTGTGCATCCAGTCAGAGAGTTGGCAACCTTGGTGCAGGGCAGAGAGGAAGGCTCACCTGCAGCCTCAGAGCAGAAGGCAGGGATGGCAGTGGGCGGTGCGAGGGCAGACCAGAGGAGCAGAGGCCAGCTGCACTGTTGGCTGGAGAGAAAGGGTGCTTTGAAGAGGAAAACAATGCTGCTTTCCAGCCACCAGCTGCCTCCTGCTACTCTGGAGTCCTCTGGCCCATGCTCATGCTGTTCACTGCCACGTGGTGAGCAGGTGCTGGGTGCAGACAGTGGATGGGGCTGGAACTAGCACTGAGACGGGGGGGGGAAGGGCTGTCTCCTGGAGCCAGGATTGAGTGAGGGGGGCAGGGAACGGGGTTCTGGAGTGGACGCTGCCCATGGCTGCTTAACATCCTGTCCCTAGGCATACACAGCATAGGGAACCACTAAATTTGGGGCACCACTGGTAGGTACCCCAAATTCAGTGGTGGCCTATGCAGCTGCTTATGCCTAAGGATGGACCTGAACTAGTCCCCTCATGGGACTAGTTACCTAGAGTGCTGGGAGAGCTCTCGCCCAGCACTGGTGCCATGTGCACCCTGCCACATTATGGAGGACCTGGGATTTCCATGGGTATCCAGTGATAAGGGGCTGGACACCACAGGAGGACACTTTGAAGGCTCAGAGGCTGGGGTACATTTTATAGTCAACCTGCAGGGCAAAGGCAGGACCCGTACAGCCCAGAGAAGAGTGCATGGGTGTATAACAGGCTGGTTGTGTTAGGGAGCTAACACCCCGCTGGCAGACAAGATGCTCTTGTACTAGAGGCTGCTGACAACAAGGTGGCCCACAGCCCTACATGTTCCAAGAATAGTCACAACCACATCCCTTTCCAACTCAGGGAAAAAGAGAATTTGTGGAGCCTGCCCCACCAAGCCCAACTAGCAGGCTTCCTTTAATGCCATCATGCATGCAACCTGGTGCGGCTGGTATCTCTACTCCAGGACACCCACAGCTCTGCACAACGCACATCAAACAGACCCAGGCCAAACACGGCTTTCACCC
This sequence comes from Rafetus swinhoei, assembly GCA_019425775.1. NCBI lineage: Eukaryota > Metazoa > Chordata > Testudines > Trionychidae > Rafetus > Rafetus swinhoei. Next base: position 256,705,678 of record CM033437.1, read on the forward strand.
AGGTGCGGAAAGCTTCTCTCTTACCAGATGCTGACAACAATCTTTGGGACAAGATGCAGAACTAAACACCCTGATGCCTCATGATCATTAGATTCCAACACACTTTGGTGTATCCTCTAGTCTTGCGATCCAATTCCTGGACAGTTGGAGATGATGTGAATTCCAGTGTGCAACAAAGGAGGAAGAGCTGGCGGGGGAGAAGCAATAAAATAGCAGAAATCCAGCTATTATCAGGGGTCAGATTCCTCAGGGGAGAAATGATCACAGCAAATACAGCATTTAAATCACAGTTATCTTTTTATTCAGTGTCATCAGCCAATAAATCTTTGTTCCATGGCTGAAGCAAGAATATTGTTCCTCATCATGTGACCCCTGGAAGGGAAGGGGGAGGGGCAGTTTCCACAGCACACAACTGAGGACTATCAGCTCAGGCCAGGCAACTAGAAACATTCATGGGAAAACCCCAAAGCCTCATCTTCTCCCTCTCCCAGATCTACTCACACTACCTTAGTGACCATAAGCTGCTGGGAACTAGGTGGGACACTGGCAGAAGAGATGGGACTGAAGTAGGGGAGGGGGCAATGAAGCCACAGAAAGGGAAAGGGTAGCAGTAGCAGCCACAGGCTATAATAGATCAAGGAAAAATATCACACCTCCCCCATCTCTAGGCTAATAATGGATCACAAAAGAATAATCACAATACTTTTGATCTAAAACTATTGCAGGGACTTTACTCTCTTGCCCCTTTCTCCACCCAGACCACATGGGGTAGCAATTCCAGTTCTACACACACAATTCCAGTTACACACACACAAGTCTGTCTTCGTCCTACTTTCAGTGTGTTCAGTGGGAAGGGCCAGTGGATTCCAGTTACACACACACACACACACACACACACACACACACACACACACACACCCCCTTCGTCCTACTTTCAGTGTGTTCAGTGGGAAGGGCCAGCGCCACAGATATTCTAGGGGGAGATTTGTTCTCAAGGTTACCATACAGGAGGTCTACTGAGGCACTAGGAAGCAGTGTGAGGTCTGCCCTTGCTCTGTCAGATTCTCAGATTTAGGGAACATGCCCATACCAGGGAGGAGGAGGGTAACCCAGAGACTGCACTCGGAGGTCCAGGGACTCAGGGCTCCATGTCAGTTGTAAATTCCTATTGCCACTGCATGTGTGCATGGAGGGGGAAGGGGGCTGCTTCTCATTTAATATCTCTGAGTCCTCAATTCTTCCCACCAACGTCTTGGTCTGAGGGCAAGGACAAGCCCTGGTCCAGGCCTTTTACAAAGGCTGCTGTCCCTTGCCCACTTCCTAAGTCTCTGGTGCCTTTGAGTCTTCCAGAGAGTCACTGGGTGAGGAGCTCCTGCACCAGCTGCTTGAACTGCTCCTGCTGTTGGTAGATGTAGAGCTGAGTATCCCAGAGTGCGTTCACTAGGATCGCGTCTTTCACCTCATCCAGCATCACGTCGGAGTGCAGCTGTGGGCTGAACCTGTGGAGATGGAGATGTCACCCAGTGGGACTGGGGAAGACACGGGGACTAAGGGTGTTAAATATCGGGTAATTGACTAATCAAATAGTCGACGCATTTTTGCTATTGCTACACTTCGGAGGCGAAAGCGCTGAAGCCTGGAGTCAGCTGGGGACTCCCCCGCTGACCCCAGGCTCCGTGGGGCACTGCCACTTTGAAATGCCACAAGGAGCCCGACACTGGGCTCCCCGCGGCATTTCAAAGCAGCAGCGCCACTTGGAGCCCGGGGTCAGCGGGGGAGTCCCCAGCTGATCCCAGGCTCCAAGTGGCGCTGCCGCTTTGAAATGCTGCAGGAAGCCTGATGCCGGGCTCCCCATGGCATTCAAAGCAGCAGCGCCGCACAGAGGCAGCAAGGGTGGGGGAGGGGGGAGAAGCGACCAGTTGACTATCCTGTCGACTATCCGAAAAGCATTACAGCAACGCACGAGACAGGCAGCGATGGGAACACTGGCATTAAATGCAGCACAGTACAGTGCCTGGGGATGGGGACACATGCCATGCTCAAGTCTTGAGAGGGGTAAGAATGATGGAAAAGGAGAGCCAAATAGATGGCTTTGCATAGAGAGAGAGGGGAAGGGCACAAACCAAGAAGAGCTCATACCGGAAATAGTGTACATCTGTCATCTCGCACCAAGCCCTGGCACGGTCCACAGCTGGGCCATCTGCATCAGTGCACTGCAGGGGGAAACATGCCCTCTCTTAGGTCACTGGAATCAACCTATGTGCTTGCATTCTTCTGCCTGTGAACTCAGGGGTCCTGAGTCCAACTGTGCAGGCCTCCAAGGGACAGAAAAATGGTAACTGCCTTTTGGAAACTTACGCACGAAATGACCCAGAGGGACCTTCCCATAGGCCTTGCTGCAGCTCCCCTATGGGGACCCACACTCTCTTCTAATCCTATTGGTCTCCAAGGCCTCCACTGTTCTGTGTGCAGAGAAGTGCAAAAAGGGGTCTTGTCACTGAATCTGGTAAGGGGCTCTGGGTTCTGTGAAGTGTCTCAGATTCTGCATCCTGGCTTCTGCCCCAGGAGCATGATGCCAGCAAGGGCTGCAGTCACTATGAGTTTTGCTGGGGCGTCTTTCAAATGAGACCTGAAATGCAGAACTCATGGCAAATGCAAGCTCCATGGAAATTTTCCAGGCGGTAGATATAAGACTGAGGCGAGCTAAGGAGGGGGTCAAAGTTAACGTTATTTGTGGAACTTCACTCTAAATTTTTCTTTCGAATATTCAGCTTTTGTGAATAAAAATACAACAAGCTTCTTTTTGTATAAAGGGTATGAGAGAGAGAGAGGGTGGTGTGTGTGTGAGACATATCCAATCTTCTCTCTACTGGAACAGTTTTTGTTTAGGAATTTCCTTTATTTGTTGAATGTTAATTATCATGATGGCTACATGGGGAATATTTTATCCTCTCAGCTATGGTGTCATTAACACAGCTCCATAACCTGTCCCACAAACACTCCTCAGGACTGACATGCTGTATTTGATACTTACATCACTCTGCCCCCTGCTGGTCATTTCGCCTTCTCATTCACTCCCAGATAGATTACACAGTCTATCTAAACCCTTTGCAAAATACCCTTCAAATACATGTCTAACTGCCAAACAAGAAGAAGAATTCTTTAGGTTCGGGCCATCTCACTCCTACTGTCCTGGATTTCCTGTGACTTTGGCCTGACATACTCGTTGCCCCAACATACTGCTTCCTACTTTGCATCTAAAATGTGTCATGGAAGGTAACGTATGTAAACTGGTGACAGGCTGGTCCCAAAGGTCACCACATGAGGACTGTATGTTCAGGGGTGTACAAAGAGTTATCAGTGGATGCTTGGAAATGTATTTGAGAGGCAGTGGGTAAACTCAGCCTTCCTTAGACAATGGAATGTGCATTTGCCCATGTGACAAGCTTAGTTACCAGCAGAAAACAATGCAAGTGTATTTACATATAAGGTAAACAAAGCCATCAAGGTGGGGAGAAGATCATTTAACAATCAGGCAGGGAACAGAAACCCCAGGAAGCCTTCCTAGCTCTCAAGTCAGAGACAATGAACTTTGTAATATAAGGGGAGCACAGAGATCTTTTCAGTGATCCATCACTGAGGGGATCCAGGGTACAGTACCCTTCCAGGCTGTGAAAGTTGGATCCCACAGTGTGCAGTGCTAGGGATGCTGTAACTTGATACATGAAGGAAAATGGCATAGAAACAGATTGCAACGTGTGCATTTTGTTTTGTTTGGAACCACCGATCTTTCCTTCTTTTGCTTAACAGCATTTGAATCTATGTTCTTTGTTAATAAATCTATGCACGTTTTATTAATAAGCCATCTCAGTGCTGTGTGGACTAAAGAAAAGTGTGAGTCTCCAGTTACCCTTACAGGCTGGCATGTGGTCTGTCTCCATGGAAGTTGTCCAGTGAGAAGGACCAGGTGCTACTGAGAGATGGCTCTGTAGAACAGGTTCACTGGATGTTACCTGCAAGGCCAGGCTTTGACTGGTAGAGTCCAGAAGAGTTTGCTAGCCAGACAGATAAGCTGGCGTGTCAGGGAGATGACACACATGGCTTGGCAGCAGCTCTTGCTGAGGCAGGGGGGTAACACAGTGGCTCACGGTTCTAAATGTCATGAGCACAGCATCACGATTTCTGTCTTACTACTCAACCCACTTTCTAAAGTGTGGGAGAGGTTTTTGCTGCAGCAATTTGGACTCTCTAAAGTTTAAAAAACGAGGGAATATAAGGAGGTTCCAACAGGAGGAATGACGGCCGTCGAGATGGGAAGGGATTATTGAGACTTTGCTAGGGAATAAAACCCTTGTTATTGAGTTCTGTATAATGGGGAGTGGTCCATGGAGCTCTGAATAGATGTCACAAGTGATCCCCACATCCTCACGGGCATTTAAAGGCTAATAGCCCAGTAAGTCCCAACTGAGCATCATTTTCATTTTAAAAATGGCACGACTTCGCATCAGAAACCGCCTCAGGTGCTCCCCACCCCGAACAGTGAACACCACTCCACAGCTTCATCCCATACACCCATCCCCATTACTCACACAATCCACCACCATCTTGCCCAGCTCTTTGGCCCCAAAGACAGTCTTGGCAAACTCCCAGGGATTGGAGGGGCGGAAGACATCCACAGAGCTCACTGGGATCTTCGGCGGCCTCCCTGTCCCCAAGGAGACCACCACTCCCAATTTCCTCACTTTCTGGCTCTGCCCCTTTGGAGGGTGGAGAAACAAATATTTGCTAGCATGAATCACAATGTTACCCTCCCCATAAATACACAAATAGGATTTTTGTGGGGGTGGGGAGTAGGGATGTAAACTCCTGGTTAATCAATTACCCCAACTGCCCAGATCCTTGAGCTGATGATAATATTGGGGACCTGTCGGATTGAGGCGACTGAGGGTTACATAAAATCTCCCCGCAGCCCCCACCCCTCCTGCACAATATCTCAGACACCTGCCTCTCCCATCCTGAACCACAATGCTCTCCATTCCTCCCCTCTAAATCTTCAATGTCAATCCAGTCCCATGTCAGATGTGAGTGACAGTCATCAACCTCTGCTCAATATCCCATGTGAAAATAACTGGGGATTCTCAGCCTCGTGCCTAAAGCAAAGCGGCCAGCACACACAAAGCCATCACCACAATTAGCACCTATCTGGTGCCTCCCCAGAGAGGCCAAGAACTGAAAGTCTCAGACACAGAATGAGCTGATCCTCCTACAGCAGCCAGGTTGGAGCACTGTACTGGGGAGAGGCAGGGAGCTGGCAGTGCTGTTGTCTAGGCTGCACTACATGCTCAGTGGCTAAATACGGGACTCTGGTCTCAGAGACCCCTGCAGTTACAGCCTCCTTCCCAGTGAGGAGTCATTTTCAAACCAAACCCCACTGGTAACATCACACCAAAGAAATCCGCCAAGTAGTGATTAAAGCCCTAGGATTTACCCTCACCTTCTGGGTTAGGGACTTGTTGTATTCATGGATCTCTGTCATGGCATCCAGGGTGGGGTTATTGGCCAGCAGGCCACCATCCAAAAACCGCCCGATGGGTCGGAAGTACGTGGGAGCAGCACCACTGCAGCGGGCAGCCAGCCACACAAGCTGATCTGTGAGAAGATGAGAGAGCTTGGGACTGATGGGCTGACTTCCTGTGTCCCCACGTACAGACAGACACACTGCTGATTGGTGAGGCAAGATAGAGTAGATGGGGGGAAGAGATCTGTAACTCCAGAGGCCCCACTCCATCAATTAGCTCTGCCCTCTTTCTACATAGCACTGTGGGCTTTGCTTGGATTCACTGGGAAATAATTGTGTAAATGATGGCTCCACAATATCCTCCCACCCATCTCCCAACCACCATCACCTTCTTTAAAACTACTGGGCCAAATTCATCCCTCCTGGGACTCCACTGGAGCCAGCAGAGTTATGCTGGGAACGAATTAGGGATGTTAAATTCAGATTAATTAACTAATTGAATAGTCAATGGGATTTTCTGCCAGGCTCCTGCTACAGTTCAAAAGCGGAATCCCTGCAGGGAGCATGGGGCCACTGGAGATCTTGTACATTTCAAAAGCAGAATCAGATGCAGCGCGAGCAGAAACTGCTTCAGTCCCTGCTTGTGCTGTCTCCCACTGTGCCTCTACCTCTCCTGCCTCCCCGCAGAGATGGTGCTGGGGGGAACCAGCTTTTAAGCTGGCTCCCCGCCAACACTGACTCCTGCTCCACCCTCTCTGATAGAGGTAGCAAGGGGGAAGCGACTAGTCACATCACTAGTCGACTATCTGATAAGCTTCTGCTTATCGGATAGTCGACTAGTCGCTTACATCCCTAGAATGAATTCGCCCAATGTATGTAATAGATCCATTCACTAGCCCAGGAGGAATGGAGCTGTCCCTTTGGAACCCGTCCCCTATAGACAGACAGAAGCGACACAACTCCTGAAAGTGGGGTGGGGCACAATAGAAAGGTTCTGAGCGGGGAGGGACATGACCACCCCACACATCACCTCTGGATTTCGAAGCTGTTGCTAAATGGAAGGCAAACCCTGCTGCAGTGTGGGGGGAGCAGTTTTCCCCTTGACAGAGCCCATGCTATAAGAGTGGATTCTGCCCAGGGAACAGGCGTGGGGCGTTGGCCTGTAAAGCAGGTGGGGGAAGCGATGGGACTTGTGGAAGCAGGAAAAGGGAAAAAGGGGATTTGTGCGTAGCCATCTCAGGTTTGTTAGAAGTGGAGCAAAAGACAAGCTAACCCTAATCCTAGCCACGCGAGAGTGTAAGAGATGCTGCCTCCGCCTCTCTTTAGAAGATAAGGATGGAATGCTGACTTAAGCAGGAACCTTGAGATAAGGTAGCATTTGTATAAACAAATAGGGAATTCGTATAAACAAATCGATAACCATTAGCCGTTGATGTATGTAATGGGAAAGTATATATACTTGTCTTTAACTGCTTGTATTTTGAAGATCTGCCTAAGGAAGGGGGAACCCCTGTCCGACTGCAGTCTTCCCTTGCAATTGCTCGAATAAACTACCTCTGACTTGTTGCTTACAAACTCAGAGTGAGGACTTGTTTTCTTCCACAGACTCCAGCAGCAAGGAAGGAGAAGCAGCCCCATGTAGTGGTGGGGAGGGTGTGAAGAAGAGGGAAGGTCTCAGCCAGCAGCCACACACCTTGCTGCTTCTCCCCTTTCTGCACTGCATGGACATATAGTGTCACCCCAAGGGGAGCCTCTGCCTCCTTCCTGCTGGGTGTCCCAGTGAGAGACAGCTCCAAGGCCTTGCCACCCCCACTGCCTTGTGGGGAAGAGTCTGCAGCAGCCCCACAGGATGTTGCTAAATGGAAGGCAGAAATATGGAGGGGGGGGGGCACATGACTTCATGTGCCCCACTTCCCACACATTGCCTCTGCACATACATCCTGACTCTTTTCCAAAAATCTGGTGGATCTTCCGTACCACTCCTCTCCCACAGCATGGCTGCTGAATTTGTGGCTCCACAGCGTGGCAGAACATATCCCCTTGTGGCTAGGCCAGCGTGTCACAGCTGATTGCTGCAGGAGAGCAGGAACAGGCAAAGAAGGACAGGGGAGAGGGGAGACTAAGAAACTTCCACTAGGACCAAGCTCTAAGGATTGTTAAAGCAGAGAATAACCCATGCCAGGATATACCATTCTGCTCTTACGATGGGTAATCCACTACTGGGATGTACCATTCTTCAGAGAGAGAGAGGGGAGATGGGGCAAGAATCTTTCTCTGATAAGGTTCTCTTCTATGCCAGTCACTTGGACCAATGGACTCTAGTCCATGAAAGCATTTACCTTCTGGCTTGGTCAGTGGTTTGAAGGCATCTGCTGTCTTGACATCAGGTTTGTTTTTTGTCACTGGCGCCTTGTAATTCCGGAAGAGGTGGAGCTCAGCAGGTTGCCGGTCACACAGGGTCCCTGTTACCATGACCCTGTGGGAAACAACATGTTAATGTTAAAACAAACACACCAGCAACCTCCTGATCTGGTCCATGGCCTGGCTGAACATATCACCATGGAGCCTGCCGAAAGGAGGGGAGTGAACAACCACAGCAGAGATTCCCAGCACAGCGCAGCCCCCCACTGTGACCCACTTGGGTTTCTGGACATCTGTCATTTTGGTGTGCTCTCCAAATTCCTTCTTCAGGAATTCATCCAGGGGCTCCGACTCATAGGGCCGCGACCCTCGGAACACCTCATCCTTCATGCGGAAGTACAGGCAGCGCATGTAGTCCGCCGGCTTCCCTGAGACACAGAAAGGGACGAGCTGTAACCGGCAGGGGGAAGCAGACCGAAAACCAGAACCAGCCAAACCCTGGGAATCAGTTCTCCAACTCCCCAGGACTGGGGGTGGTGTGGCAGCATCACACTCAGCCTCTGCAGTGTGTACCCAGAGCAGGCGTCAGGTGCCCAATCGCCTCCAGCAGGCTCATTGTTTCAGAAAGCCTTCGCAGAAGGAGGGCAAGTCCAAAGCTGACTCCTCAGAGTTCTCCAGACACTTAGAAAGAGCTAATAAACCAGGTCACAGACCCTTGAGGGGAGAAGACCAGGAATGCCTGGTTGCCAAAACCTCTCCCTATTTGCTGTGTGACTTCCCAAATTCCAGACTGCAGGCCAGTCCATTTCCCAGGAGGAGCAAACACCAATCAGAGCTCTGACATCTGTTCATTAATAAATCCCACTCCCTGTTAGCTGGTAGCAGCCTCTCAGAGCCACAGGCTCACAGAGCTGCAGCCCCTGCACCTCTCCTGCCTGCCCTTCTGCTCTCCACACACCGAGAGGCTTAGCAATGGCAGTGCCTGTGGGTGGGTGCTGCCTCCCCGATGGCGCCTTACCGTGTACAATAGCCAGCGCCAGGATCCCCCCTGTGCTGGTCCCTGCAATCCAGTCAAAGAGCTCCCTGATTGGCTGGCCGGCAGCCTTCTCAATGGCGATGAGAAGCTGGATGAGCACCAGGCCCCGGATGCCCCCTCCATCCAGACATAGGAGGCGATCGCGCCTACAGAGGGAACAGGAGAACAAGAAGATGGGGGCCCGCTTATGCATTAGAACATACTGGATGCTTAGCTCAGCAGACAGGAATGACGTTCCTCTATAAACTGACCTCCTCTGCACCTCCCTGATGCCCCTCAAGTGTCCCAGCTCAACTGCCAAACCCTCTTGTAACCCCATAAGCACTCAACTGATCTCTAACTGCCAAACATATTCCTGGCCCTTTTAGGTGCCAAAGCAGCCATCCATCACCTCAACCAGCTCCCAGACCCCACCTACGGGGAAATCAGGGGCATTTGCCCAGGATAAACAAGGTCTTTCCATGAGCTGTGGAAAGATCAGCCGCCTCACAGAGACAAAAGAAATTACTCTGTGCAGAGCTGTCTCCAGGTGTAGCACCATCCAATGCCCCACGAGAACGCATCACTGCCCTCTCAATATCATGAACTATTTCACAGCTGACTGTTTTTAGCAGAAATGCCCACAATCCCAAACACATCTCCCAGGCACTAAAAGTTCCATCTCTCCCCGTCCCAGCTATCAAAAACGCTACCTTCCCCATGCAACATCCCCCGCAGTGCAGTTACACATTGCCACAACAAACAAAAGTCGGCAGCACCTTGCTAGAAAACGGACAAATCTCCAGATGGTGCAAATTGGTGTCGCTTCACTGATCAGCAGTTATGTGTTGCCAGAGACAACAATGCATTCTTTAGGGCCCAGGATGTCATTCCTCTCAATGGAGCTATGCTGATTTACACCAGCTGGGGAGCTGGCCCTTTACTTTTAGATGCATATAAAATAGAGGGAATTTAATCTACAAATAAATTGCACTGGGGTCCCAACATGTTAATCACGTTCCTATTTAATTCAGCAATCCCTCCTTCTCACACACTCGGCGGAAGCTACCGCACAATTCCCAATCTACTGCCCCAGACTGCCATGGAAACCAGGGGTCCTGTGACAGAATTTAAGGCCAGTTCAATGCCAGAGTCCTTGGGTCTTGGCGAGACCAGATCTACACACATCTCAAGGAGAAGGCCTTCAGCCCTTTGAGAGAGACAGGGATCTGTGCCTCTGCTCTGGCTGCAGAGAGGGCTGGGCATGCAGTACGATTCCTCTCAATGCCCTGAGCTATGGCTCCTACAGCTCTGGTACAACCCATCCCCTTGCTGGGAGCTATTTCCCTTGAAGACTGGGGTTGATTGACGACATCCTTCCTGTCTATGATGTAGCAGAGCTTTTGGAACAAATGGCTGTAGCTCCCAATCCTTCCACTGTCCTTCCACCAGGCCTCACCAAAACTGCGACCGTTGCCAGCCACCCAGATTCCTTCTCCCCAACACAGCTTGTTTGAACAGAATATTCCTTTCTAAACCACAAAGCATACTCAGCGCTGGCCACTCCTTTGAGCCACTGAGGACAGTTTCTTTATTCCACTCACCTGCTCAGGACCTTGCTGCTTGCCGTCTAATCACAGACCTTCCTCCAGCCCCCAGCAATCACAGCAAGAATTTGTTCCACCAATACTCCCCCCTGTACTTCCTGCCACCTTTGTGCATCCCCTTCCTGCCCCACACAAAACGGATGCATCACATGCACAAAGATGCTGCCAAAGCGGTGTGAAAATTGGCAGGGCTTTGCAGCCATCAGCTCAGTGTGTCAGGCAGGGAAAGAACTAACAGGGCTAAAGCCTGCACTAGCTGCTCAACAGCGTTAAATAGGTGGTGGTGGTAGAGGTGGCAGATTTTAATCATCCAGGTTGGGTTCCATTAGGGGATTGGCCAGGGGTGGCAGTGAGCAGCCTGTGGGCCAGACGCAGTGCACCAGGGTTAGCTCTTGGGGGGCTGCTGGTGCTTTATTTTCCTGCATGCCCACAGATATGGCTGCTTGCAGGCTCCCTTTGGCTGTGGATGCCTGTTCCTGGCCAACAGGAAGTATGGGAAGCAGTGTCCCAGTCTGTGCTGCTTCCTGCGGCTCTCCTTGACCAGGAACTGCAATCAGTGGCCAACGGGAGCTGCAAGCAGCCATACCTGCAGATGCGCGGGTAAATAGAACACTGGCAGTCTGCAGGCTGCTTACTGCCCACCCCTGGTGTAGGCCAATGCATGACTCTGCACACTAGCAGGAGGAGAGGGATCACTCCTGGGCATGCCGCACATGGGACACTGGTCAATAATAATGAGAGCAGAGAACTTCAGACATACACATGCATGCGCTCCCCCGCCTAGCATGCTGGCTCATTCCAGGAACGAGGCCCGTGCATCACGGGGGGGGAGGAGAAACGCATTCCCCCATCCCCATAATCAAGCCGTGCAGCTGTCTCATCTGCTCCACTCCTCACTTACGTTCTCTTTGCATCACTGATAGTGTCCACAACATCCGGCGCCTTCAGCAAGTGGCCAAGTGCTGTGGAAATATGGATGATGCTCTCGTACCCTAGAGAGGCACAGACACAGTGGAAGAGAGAGACATTCGTAACGAGAGGAGAGGGTTATGCATAAACAGGGCCTTTGCTTCCCCCAGAGTGCGAATAGTCCCTAAGGGGTTCCCCGGGATCCTAGAGTTCCCTCACTGACCTCTAATCTTCCATCCCATACCTCCAGTTCCCTTTCCCACCCTTCTGTCCCTCATCTTAAAAAGCTCAGTGGTGGAAAAGACCTTTCGGGTCATGTCTTCCCCTCCCTGCCAGTGCAGAACTGCTCCCTGCAGTACAATCCCCAGCTCTTCAACATCCCAAGCAATGAGGCTTCCCCTGCTTCCCTTGGGAGACACTTACACTGACATCACCACCAGGAAATACTTCATAGCAGCCAGCCACAGTTCTGCTGTTTTAGCCTAGCGATGTCTCCTTGCTATTTAGCCCCTTCTAGCATCTTGAGGGGACAGATTCTCATCACATCTCCTATATTCACTAGTTTGCAAAGTTATCTGCTATAAGGGAAGTCCTTAACCATCACTTCTGCCTTCTCTCTTCTGTCTCCCAGTAGCTGGTTACTAACATGGACACATTCTACCCCTCCAAAGGACTCGCACCCTGTTATATCAGCACAAATATCTTCAAAATTCCCACCCCATCAAACAAGGTCTTTGCCCTGCTGCCTGGAAGAGAAAAGCCACTGCAAGCAGTGCCACCAATTCACCCCGTCCTTCGACTCCACATCAAATATGACCAGAAATCAAATCCCGGAGAGCAGACACCAACACCTAGAGCACTTTCAAATAAAAGATGCAGAGGAGCAGATGAGCAGATGACAGTCAGAGTAAAACAAAGAAGGCAGATCTGAGCAGCCGCAGGAAATGAGAAAGAACCCTAGATCTAATCCTGGGAGATAACCAGACATGGAGATCTGGGAGACTCCTCATTACCCATCTGCAGCTGTATCCCAGGCCACACCCTGGGAGTAGGGGGGGCAATCTGGCCCAGATGAGGTGCCAGCCTGTGAAACCAAAAGAAAAACAGTGGCTAGGAGAAAGCAGTGGATCTTTGGAGGAATCTCAGCATCAGTCGAGGTTTCTCAGCACACTCAGGTCCCTGATCAAAACAGTCCTGTTCTGTCAATACATCAGAAGCCTAATCCTGAAAGAACACCCGCAGCCCCCACTACTTCTGAGAAAAGAGGGAAATTCAGCCCTGGATTTCCCTCCTTGTACTACTCCACCAATGGAACTCCTGGAGGTACAGACACTCACCTGCTGGGGTGAGATGAATCATTTTCTCTAGAGACACCCTACAGGAATGGTACTTTTGCATTAGAAAGTGCTAAGGTTGGAGTGAGAATCCTGGTCGGCCATTTCTTCAGAGCAGCAGAATTACAGGTCAGCAATTCCTCCTTTTCTGTCCTTCTGCCACACCATCCATCTTACCAAGACCCTAACCACAGTAACTGCATTAATTCTTATTGGTTACTCGACTATTCTATAGTCCCTGGTGGCGGGGCAGGCAGCCAGTGCGTTCTGGCCCCACTCCCGGGGAGCCCCCTGCCATCCCGTGCTGCTGCCTCTTTATTACAGGCAGAAGTGCGGGGTGCCAGGTGGGAGCTGGTCTGCAAGGGGAGCCAGTTTAAAAAACAGCTCCCCACATAGACCAGCTGCCTACCACCCACACTGCTGTCTCTGATACAGAGGCAGAAGCACAGGGGTGGCAGCAGCCCCGTTCATGGAGAGTCCGAGCTGCCCATGGACAGAGGTCCAGGCTCGTCACGAACAGAGGGTACTTTGCGACAGCCCCTCCACCGTCCCCTGCACTGTTGCCTCTGATAGAGAAATCAGTGTGGGGGAGAGGGGGGGAGCACGCAGGCGGCACTGTGGAGCCAGTGCTGGGGGAATGAGTTTTTAAGCCGGCTCCCCCAGCACCGGCTCCTGCTCCCCCCACCTTACTGCCTCTGATACCGAGGCAGCAAGTGGTGGTGGGGGGGGAAGGTGGGAATGCATGTAGTCGAGAAGATTAAACAATAAGCCTAGGTTAATTGTATAGTCGACTACTTTAAGAGCAGGTTAGATAGACATCTATCAGGGATAGTCTAGACAGTAATGGGTCCTGCCATAAGGGCAGGGGACTGGACTCAATGACCTCTCGAGGTCCCTTCCAGTTCTAGTGTTCTATGATTCTACACGTAGACCTCTCTAGTGAGAAGGGAATTCATTTTCCACATTCATCTTAACCTTTCCCTCCACTAGTTTTCAGCCCTGTATATCTGGGCCTCAGCTACCCCCACATCTCATTCCTCCCGACTCCCTCCACAAACCCAAGATGCCCCATCACCAACAAAGATAGGAAAACTCAAGACAGACTTCAGATGAGCCCTTTCATTTCTGTCTCTCCAGCTGGATGGGGGTGAGTGTAACAGCATATGGGAACATAAGGGGCAGATTTATTCCAAGGGGTGGGGCCAGCCACCCAAAATACTCCTCCTCTGGCTGGTGCACTACACAGGTGTATCCAGAATCCAAACAGATCTATAGAGATTTCCTGAGGAGAGGAAAATAAGAAAAGGGTAGACCTGATCCTCAGAAGAATGGGAGCAGGCTGACAACTACTAAAGGCAATAAAAGCTGGGAGCGGGGATGGAGCCCCAGAAGTGCAGGACAATCCAGAGAGACGCTCTCAGAGAAGACTGTGAAGAGAAGGAGAGAGTGAGAGACAGGGCCAGGCAAGGTGTTACCTAAACTGTGGTTGCTGTTCCGTGGGAGCAGTGGTCTTTCCGGGGAGGTGGAGAGTGGTGGTGATGACCCAGATGCCATGTGGGGGGATTCAGGGTTAGGTGGGTGGCAGCGCTCTGCCCCTACCATCTGCAGCAGGCCTAAGAGCACCTTCCGGTTAGGACCTTGCGAGGTGGGGGAATTGCACATGTTAAAGAGAAAATCAATACACAGATCACGAGGTCATTCCGAACGCCCTAACAAGCCAGTCCTTTGTGTGCAAGACAGATGGGGAGTGAGGTAGGGATCAGACTCCGTGCACCCTTCTACACAGATTTTAAGGCTTGTGTTCTCTTGGGATCTCTGACCCTGCATTTCACAGCTGCTTTATGGGATACACGCAGCACACTCACTGTGGCCAAGGAGAGCAGGGGGGAGGGGGGCCTGCACCTGGCAGTACAGTTGCCCTCCCTTTCCCCAACATGCCCTGACAGCATCTGACAACACGGCTTGGAGAGGGGCAGTGTCTGGTTTTCCACTTCTACCTCCTGCTCCCTTCTTCCTCTCTTCTGCTCTGGGCTCTCTCTCACCTTTGCTGGTTCTGGCTGCCACCAGCCCTGGAGTCTCCCCAAGGTCATTGGGGATCTCAACGTCTGCTCCAAACACAATGAGAGCCTTGATCATCTCCAGGTGGTCTTGCTGTAAGGAGGACGAAAGCTCTGGTCATAGGCAACACTTTCTTCTTCTGCCTGCCACTGCCTACTTTAGTGAGTCGTCACTCTCTTCCCTGCTCTCATCCTAGGATGCGCCAGCTAATCAAAAGCATCCTGATGAATTTATCTCCTTCCCACCACTTGCAGACCAGGACCTGTGAAGTTCCTGGTGTGGGCCCCAGCCCAGCTGGACCAAGTGAACCCAGCTCAAAGTGTGGAAGAGAATGGTTGTGCCTACTAACTCCTCTCTCACCAAAAGGCATGGCAGGCCTCCTCCATGGCCACCTTCTCATGCCCTGGCCCTGAAGAAACAGTCCCCTGGGAAGTGCAGAACCTGCAGCCTACAAAAAACTCACCTTCATGGCCAGGTGCAGTGGGGTGTTGCCATCCTGCCCCTTGGCGTTAGTGAGAGCCCCGTGTGTCAGCAGCACCATGGCGCTGTCAAAGCGCCCCCGCTTGACCATGATGTGTAAAGCCATGTCTGCCGTCCTGCTGACAGAATTCACGTCACAGCCGTACTCAATCAGCAACCGCGTCATCTGAGTCCCGCAGGCAGAGGGAGAGAAGGCAACAAGGAAGCATGACAGCTTCAGAACAGCAGCATGGGTGGGCAAACTATCCTGTTCTCCCTTAGGTAGGACATGCAAAGCAGTGAGTGCTGGTGCAGCTAGTGATAGCAATGGGGGGGAAGAAACAAGGGCTAGTATACAAAAGGCCTAACACTTGAGCATCAGCTACAAAGCCCTGGGCATCTGTGTTGTGCTAAGGAAAATCTCGTGAGGTTTCTCTAACGCTTGATACCAAAACAGCCCTTCACTTTAATGACCTTACCTATGCTTCTGAATGTCTCTCTTGTGTCTTACAACAAAATACAAGAATAGGACCATGCAGCGCCAGACCTAAATGAAAAACACACTCCCATTTGGGCTTAAATCCTTGGCAAAATCCTGCACATTTGAGGGAAGATTCTGCGTAATTTTGCCAAATCCTCCTCTTAGTTTCCACTGTCCCACTTGATGAGCTAGACAGTTTCAAGCCTGTTCAGTACTTCACTGGGAGACATCCAAGGGCAACAGATGCTGGAGGAAAGAGTGCTGCCAATTCAACAAGAGGCACTTTCCTCTCTAAACTAGTGCTCTGGTACAGCACTGGGGGTATTATGCCACTCCCCTGACATTTTCCCCAAGAATCTGGGATTTGAGGTCCAGGGGTGAGGCCAATTTCCATTCTGGGTGATTATAATGTACCTAGCTAAAATTCCCCTGCAGTAACAAGTTATTCTTCAGTTTCCTGCCTTAGAAACTGCTATATATGTTAACAGCACAGAATGGCTGCCGTGTTCAACCCCAGACATGGCCTTGTTTTAGAGGAAGCACTATTACACACCAGTAGAAAGAGAGAGGAGGAGATCAAGCTGGCAGTCTGCTGAGCATGGGTACCCAATACCATTATCTGCCCACTTCACTGTGAGAGTCCACAGCCTTCTCCCCGCACAGTGCATGACACTGATTCTCTCAGCCAGTGCGGTGGGAAGAGTCCTAGGGAAAGAGGCTGCTTTATCTGAGAATCTGTGGGCCTGATACATACAGGCTACCACCTCCCATCCAGGGTGACCAGTGACTGTCTTTTGGGTGGCTTGCTGGTTACTGTGCTCTAAATGGACGGACACACACACCTGCAATATGCAGGAAGGGGAAGGTTTCCAGCTGGAGGAATTAACCAGGGAAGGGGAGAGGGAAGCAGAATTTCAAATGAGAAGAAGTGGTCCAGCATGACTGGATGGGCTTACGTGCCTGTCCATCTGCCTGGCATCATCTCTGCTTACCTCAGCGTTTTTGGCCCAATGGAGCGGAGCTGCTCCGTAGCGGGGGTCATTGAACTGAACTTGATTGACATCCACTTCAAGAAGGGCCCGCACACACCTTTGGGAGGAAATGAGACAGAGGCATGGAAACAGAACTGGCATGGAAAGCCTACCAAGAACGCACAGGTGTCGTCACATCCTGGAGTGCGCCTGCTGGGGAACTGTGGTTAATAGCCCTCTCTCCTTCCATTCCACCTAGGATACTCTGAGACCTGGGCAGCCCCCTGAACAGCAAAGCATCCAGCATTCCTTGCTCTTATACTGAAGAGGAGCTAACAGTCAAGGTGCTACCAGGCTACCAGGGCCCCACTAGCAGAGAGGATAGCAGGCGCCGGGAAAGGACACCTGGAATCTGTGCCACTGGGTCCTACCCTGCTGGTGAGGCAAATGGACACTGTACTAGTATGAGTGCTAGCAGGCGACATCCCGGGGCTGGCCCATCCTCAAAGGCAAAGCCACAATGGGAGTGGGCACGCAGGATCTGAGCCAGTGTGAGGTGTCTGAGGAGTGTCCATGCTCAGGGAGGCAAGAGAGCACTAGGAAGGGGCATACTAGCCAGGCATCAACCATGGAGTTATTTCCAAGCCAGGCGAACAGGTCCTAAGTGGGGTCTCAGCCAGCAAGCACTATCCTGCTGTCACTCCTATTCCAGCAAGAGGGGAAGGCACTGGGAAAGGGCAGTCAATATGTGTCAGTCAGAGACGCCCTGACATTGTTCTCAGCAAGGTTAGCAGGCACCCAGGGAGAAGCACATGGGCATCAGGCCTATAGGCAGGGCCCTTCCAGTGCATCTTTTCCGACAAGACAGGTGGACACTTACCCCTTCTGGGAGTACTTCACAGCTGTGTGAATGGGGTAGCCCAGTGTCCCCATGATGTTACACTTGGCATGGCATTTCAGTAGAGCCAGAACCACGTCCTCCTTGCCCAGCTGGCAGGCTAGGTGCAGAGGTGTCTGCCCCTGATTGCTGAGGTGGTTCAAGCCAACAGATGGCTTTTTGCCCAGGAGCTGAAAAGAAATAAACAGCAAAATCTCTCTTCAGGCTCTGAGGAATGCTGCTGTGAATAGTAGCTGACTCCTCATAAATGGCATAGCCTGTTCTCCTCCCATCCCCTACCCTAGGACCATCCTGGTGGCTATTTAAACTCTCCTTGTTCGTCCAACTGGGAAGTCTATTACTGTACTTTGTATTCTCCCCTTTGGCTCAAGCTTAGCTTAGAGCCTGAAAGCAGATCCTGCTTAAAGTATAAACAAAATAGAAATGGCTTCAAGACTGTGGTTTCAGAAATTTCAAACAAAATAATATGGTTGGTTGGTTGAAAACTGACACTCTCCCCCTGTACAGGGAGATTTCAGCAAATCCAGTAAAGTGCCTGAACCACTATTGCTTACTGCTAATAGCAACCAAGCTAGCAGGCCTAAATAGGCCTAGACAGCAGCCTTAGCATGACCAAGTCGGGGGAAAGAAGGGGGCTTGGGTGCCACAGAGAGGGAAGCCTGACCCTGTGTCCTTCCTGAGGGCCAGATCTCAGTTGAGATTGCTGAGCTATGCATTTAGAAAACAGGAAGCTTGTCTAGATGTGCCCTAAGGGATATCTGTCATGGCCTGAGGGCATGCAGATGCTGAAAAAACACATCTGGCTAATTGACGATCAGAAGAAAACAACTCGCCTAACCTTTAAAAAATGCTTGCCTAGCAAGTTTTTTTGAATGACATGTAATACTAACAGATAAATAGGGAAGGAAAGTTTGAGATAGTTGGACTCTTCATGGACTTTTTGGGGACCCTTTTAAGTACTCTACATCAGTGTTTCTCAACCAGTGGTATGAGTACCCTTAGGGGTAGTCAAGAGAAGTCTGGGGGGTGCGTCAACACAACTGAAATTTGGAGAAAACTGAATTTTTGTTTTAAGTTTTACAGCGCTTTATTCTTTTTGTACTTTTTACACCCAAAAATTTCATTGCCCACCTGGCTATGATTAAGTTGTTTAAACAAATGAGTTGCAATAGTAGAAAACATTTGCATGTGTCTGAAAACTGTAGGTACTGGGGGGTATTTATACATTTTCTTTAAAAAGGGGTACTTTATAAAAAAAGGTTGAGAAACTCTGCTCTACATCTGGACACATCTTTGGTCCCCACCAGCAAATAGAAGATTGGCCATTGGAAGCCTATCACTGTGAAACTCGAGAGCCACACTCAGCTTCAGTAGTTACCAAAGATGGGGGTGTTTTACTAATCTGTTGTGAACGTGTGTAAGTGCTTGAAAGTAAGTAAAGTTTAGCTTTATGTGAAAGCACTCTTGTCTTGTTCTGTTTGTACCATCCATCTATTGGTCGGTCGGTCTCCATTGAGTTATTTCCTAAAACCATTTCGCAGAGAGTAAAATGACTAAGAGGTTTGGGTTGAAGGAACCCTGGGTAACAAATTTTGGAGGCTCCAGCGAGGACTGGTTGAGAGCAAGGAGACAAACAGTTGGTACAAACAGTTTGTAGTTTGCCCATTGCAATAGAAGGTAAAAGACAACGTGGTGATGTCCCTCCCTACAAGTTTCCGTGTCTCAGTTCGCGAATTAATTTATGGATACATTCCATTACTTGGACTCAGGCTGATTGCCTGCTCGAGTGAAGAATTATGTCTAGAGACAGGGAAACATCTGGAAAGAAAGAACAGTCGCAAGTGATGTTGGGAAACAGCTTGGCAGATTTTGTTCAGGAGCATGGGGGAAATGGACCCTGAAAGCCCAGTGCCTTTATTGGCCCCTGAGCCTTTCTGCAGCTCCACAAGCAATGGGATATCTGGGTTGGTGGAGAAAAGTAGGGAGACCCAAAAGTTAGGGAAAAGAAGAGAGCTGATTTGTAGGGCTTGTGGATAGTTGCTACAATGCTGGATCAGGAGCTAGATCAGCTAAAAGGCAGAGTGCAGGAACTGGAGAGAACTAGAGCAGAAAAGGAAACTGAAGTGATTAATCTGAAGGCAAAATCTGACAGTCTCAGAGCATGGCTCTGACACACAAGCAGCACAGATTGTTGGAATGAAGAGGGAGGGGTGTGACTGTGAGAGGGTCAGAGACAAATTGCAGAAGGAGGTGTCTGTGTTACAACAGCAGGTGACCAAGAATGAAGCAGCAGTGAGAGCCCTTTTAAAAGACTCCCAAGGCAGAACTCAGGAAAATCGCAGGGAATGCCAGAGACAAATCTGTGCCCTTAAAGCAGTGGTTCCCAACTGCTGGGCCACGGACTGGTGCCAGTCCACGAACCGCTGGCTGCCAGGCTGTGGCGGCTGCCAGAGCTCAAGCCGTCTGTTCATGGTGGCTCAGCTCTGGCAGCCATGGTGACTGAGGTGGCAGCAGGAGAAGGCAGAGCAGGAGGCACCTCACCCCCCTCGGTAATGATGGCCGGCCGGGGCTCTGTGCTCCTCTGCCTTCTACCGCTGGGGGTGCAAGACGCACTTGGGGAGGGAGGGGGTGTGCACACCACCAACGGCCATGCCCCCTGCCTGCAGCACTAATAGCCATGATATCTAGGGGGGGCAGCCTCACTCTGGGGAGTGTGGGGGTGGGGTGGAGGCAAAGGGGTGTTGGGTGAGGGTGTGTGTGTGGGGGGGGCACAGTGTAGAAAAAATGCATATTTTGATATTGATTATAAGAATGATACATAATGGTTTGATGTAATGACTTGCTCATAAGTTCTATAGCTTCTCTCTCTGTATCTCTTATGATTAGATAATGTTCAATGCAAGGCCTTGCTCCCTGTTAAATATTGCAAATTAAGTTGTACCCCTTGAACTATTGATCTTGTTTGAAACTCTGTACAATTGTTTGGTGTGAATGGAGCGTGTGTGTGAGTGAAAGCCATCACAGATGCCTAGGTGAAGAAGAAGTGGAAACTTTGAAACATCCATTGTGTCTTGAGGCTGAATTGAATTGGCAGCATTGACTAACCCTGGAGACAGGCAGAGACCCCACCAAGAGTGAAAAACAATCACCATCAAAGGAACACAAATTAACACCTCCTAAGGGTGGATGACTGCAGCAGGACACTGCAAAACCCATAGACTCCAATGGGAACTGACATGGATAAGAAGGGAAGCTCTTGCCATGGGACTCTGGGTTCAGTCCTGCAAGCCAAGCCTCGGAGGAGCCTCGAATCGCGCTCAAAAGACCCTGACTCCTCACTCAGTCAGCCTTGCCTGGCCAGTAAGACTGACTGGAGCCACGACGGATTGGTAACTATGCAACATCTGTAGGACTGTGTGTGTGTGTGTGTATATGTATGTATGTGTTTGTCTTTATAAAGCATATGCTAACGGCTTCTCTGCTGTCTTCTTAATAAACACGGTGTATTGCCTTCTCCCCTGAAAAAGATCCCGTGTGCTTCTTATAAGCATAACAACAGGGCAAGAGGGTGTTGGCATGGGTTGTAGGGGTCAGATGTTAAAGGGTCAAAGGACACTGGGTGTAGAGGTGGGGGGGTCAAAGTGTGTTAGGCACTGGGGAGCAGGGGGCTGGTTTGGGGCTAGGCAGACAGGTAACATTTTATTTGCATCTTTGCATATTCATTATGCATAATGCATGTGCAAACATCCATAAAAAAGGTTGGGAACCACTGCCTTAAAGTTCAGTTAGGTGAACAAAAGGGGATCTTGGCAGCGATGGGAGGGAATTGCAGCATAGAAGCAGAGGAAGATCCTGATCCATACCCCCCTTGTTGCAATTGTGAAAGGAAGGACTCTGATGAGTTCCCCCTGGGTCCTATCTGGAAGACTCCAGCTGCAGCAGCTATGTGCAGGGAGTGTATGACCCCCGAGGATTTTGCAGGACTCCCTTATGATATCCAAATGGGGGCCCCCCTGGAGCAAATGATACAGAGAAGCACACAAATTAGGGATGTTAAATTTTGATTAATCAGCTAATTGAGTAGTGGATGGAATTTCCATTGACTTCCCGATTAGTCAATAAGGGAGGCACTCGCTATCCCACTGCGCCTCTCCCTTTGAAATGTACAAAAGCTGCCTGTGGCTCTTGTACATTTCAAAGGAGAGGCGCAGTCCCTGCTGGCAGGGTTCCCCTCTGTGCCTCTTCCTTTGAAATGTACAAGAGCTGCAGGTGGCTCTTGTACATTCCAAAGGGAGAAGAACAGCTGTGGGATGGGTGCAAGTGGGACTGTTTCAAAAGCTCCTGCCGTTTCCCTTCTGCTCCCTCCCTTCCCTACCCACCGCAGAGACAGTACGGGGGAGGGGGGGGAACGGCTTTTAAGCCAGCACTGGCTTGTGCTCTCCCCTTTGATAGAGACAGCAAGGGGGAGGGGGAGCGACTAGTCGAGTTCCTACTTGACAACTAGTCACTTACATCCCTAACTCAAACATGCAGAGGAAGCAATACATGCTCTCTTCCTGGGAGAGAGCCCCAGTTATATTGTATCAGGAGAAACAACAAGCCGGGGAGAGAGTAGAAAGTTATATAGCCAGAAAGAAAATAGCGTAGACACATTCTGGGCTGACACATGCTGTTAATCCAGACTTTGCAGCCCCCCCTTTCAAACAAGCTTTAACCCACAGATTTCTCCCTTTGATTCAGACGGCCTTTGTGGGTATGGATCTGGCAGCCATTCAAATAAAAGACATGGCAGATGTAGCAAAGCAGGCCTAGGAGTTCAAAAAGACATCCACCCTCCTAAAAGGAAACCCAATAAGGTGGCTTTCATAACTCCCCCAAATAACACTCAGGGAAAGGAAAGGGGAGAAGACCCCATAAGGATCGAGGCAGAACCCTTGACCATGGCATGGGGACACTTGGAAGCAGCTCTTAAAATATGAGCCAAAGAAAACAATAGACTGGCTGCCAACCCTGAACTCCTAGCAAAACTGGCAGACCATGAGATGGCTGAGCATAGAGGAAAAAGCCCTATTGCTGCACCAGTTTCATCCCCATAGGGAGGCCAGACACCCCAGGAACCCCCAATTGTGGCACAATTAAATAGCGATGAGTGGGGGAAGTTCACAATTTATGCGAAGTTTGCACGAGCAGGGTTCGGACAAAATTTACTAGTAGACACATGTGCCACATATTATTCCTTGATTAGTACCCAAAACAAAAACATGTTTGGACCTCCAGCTGATATCAAAACCTTGCATGGCTTTAATGAGGCATAAAGGAGTGTTCCCTTTTGCAAAAGAATCCCCTGCAGTGTAGGAACAAAGAAAAGTCCAGGGCAATTTGGCTTGATGGATCTGGGAAAAGAAGGTGTTCTAGGAATAGATACTTTGAGGGAATTGAGAGTGCTGGTTGATTTTGCTAACAGGGTTTTGTGGGAAATGTCTCCTGGAACTCCATGGAGATTTCAGTGAGCTACTGAATAGCAGCCCTTAAGGCATCAGAGGAATTGGAGTGGCCTGCTTGGCCCCCAGAAGTTTTAGAAATTGCAGAAAAATACCAAGAGGTGTGGGCCAAAAATAAAATAGAATGTGGTAAAATTGAGGCAGAAATCTTAGTAACAAGCCCTGATCCTCCACCCCAGAAACAGTATTGCTATCCAAAGGAGGCAGAAAACAGACTAAAGGAAACAACTGATGGACTGTTAAATCAGGGAGTTTTAGTGGAACAGCTCAGCCCTAACAGTGTAGCACTCTGGCCCATCCTTAAGAGTAATGTCAAAACTTGGAGGCTTGTGGTGGATTTTCATCCCCTTAACTGGGTGATTCCTCCTATGGCCCCCGATAGTGGCTGAGTATCAGGAGGTAATGGCTTCCATTGTAGGAGGGGCCCAGAGGTTTTCAGTTTTAGATTTGGCTAATGAGTTCTTTGCTATCCTCTAATACAGTGGTTCCCAAACTTTTCGGCATCACGCCCCCTTTTTGATTTTTGAAAAACCCTCACAAAAAAAGCGCCCCCAAAAACAGCAACAAAACTTGTTGAAGAAAAAAAAAGGAAAAAAAAAGAAGAAGAAGGAGGAACTGACCAGGGCAGCAAAACTTGATGGGGGGAGGAGGGAAGGCTGGGTCGCCTCGCGCAACCCCCTGGAATTTCTTCACGCCCCCCCCTCCGGGGGGGGATGCCCCCCAGTTTGGGAACCCATGCTCTAACACTAGGACAGCTACTATAAATTCACTTTCACCTTTCAGGAAAAACAACTGCTTTGCCCGAGTCCCCACAGGCTGGAATAATGCCCCTGTCATCCGCCCTGCACATGTAGCAAAAATGTGAGGGGGGATGCCTGAAAGGGACACCATGATTTCTTATGTGGATGATATCCTGGTCAGCACACAGACCCAAGAGGAAAATGTAAGGGTGCTGGACAAAGTGCTGCAAAAGACTCAGGAAACAGGGTTAAAGATCAGCCCAAAGACGGCCCAACTGTGCTCCCAGCATGGAAACTATCTCAGAGTAACCCTGGGACAAGAAGGGCATTCCCCTGACCAACAGAGGGTTGAGCTGATCCCTACACTCCCAGCCCCCACAGATGTAACTGCTCTTAGAACCTTCCTGGGTATGGTTAACTCCTCCCGAGATTTTATTGAAGGGTTTTCAGAAAAGATAGCTCCACTGCATGAACTGTTAAAGAAAGGAGCAGAGTGGATTTGGGGCCCTCAGCAGCAGGAGGCCATGGTTCAGCTAAAACAAACTTTGGCCCAAGCCCCATCCCCACCGTACCCTAGGGTCAGAGAACCATTTGTATTACAGCTGGCAACTGCAGACAAAGGGATGGGAGCTGTGATAAGCCAGAACCATGGGCCAGGTCTCCAACCTGTGTCTTATGCCTCCAAGATCCTGAGTAAGATAGAGAAGGGACTCACTTCATGTGAAAAAGAGGTTTTGGTTGAAAGAACTCTGGGTAACACCCCACCCCCTTACACACACATACAGCAGGAAACTCAAACCCACCAGAGAAGCAGGAAGTGAATCTGGACAGTTGAATTTCCCTCTTCTTGCTGAACAAAAGACAAAGGGCAAACAGCATCCTGGGGGAAGGTTAATCCAGTTTAAAATCTCAGGGCAAAGCCACTAAGTTGCTGTTATTATACTAACTCAGGGAGAAGCTGCTGTGTTAAATCAGGATTGTTTTTAGGGTCCCTTAAAAAAATCCAGACACCCTAAATGTGGGGAACCCTCCTCTTTCTCATCCCACAGTTCTCATCATAAGCCAAGGAAATGGCCCTGGTCTGTCCCAAAACTCTCTCGGACTCTTCTAAGGTTCAAGACTGACCTCTAGAAAACTACCCAATCTGAAGGCCAAAAAAAGGAGAAATGGTGAAGAGCTGCAAGGCTGGCAGCCTACAACCATAGAAATCCCAGCACTGTGGCATGTTCTCTCACTCCACCCACCACACAGATTACCATAACCTGCCACAGAAAAAGAGCAAGGAGGAAGGAGACTCAAGCGGTGCTAGCACAAAATGGGATCAGACAGAGGCAGACTGGGACCCGAGGAATTTTTACAAACCTACGTCAGAGCTGTGAAGGAGGCTCAGCTCCTCCCTCTCCTCTGTGACTGGGGCAGCAGAGTCAAGCCCTGAATAATTGTTTCTAGACCTGTGAATCTCAATTTTCTTTCCCCACAGACTACTTGAAAATGGCTGAGGGTCTTGCCAGACCACTTTATGGTCTTTCCAAATGTCTTGCCCCTTCTACTGGGGCTGGGAAGAAGGGGGGTGTCTCTCTCCCTCCAAGGCAGTCCCTGAGCTGGGCTGGGAAGGAAGAGGGGTCTTTCCTTCTCTGCTCTGACGCAGCAACCCCAGAGCTGCTCTGGGAAGGAGGGAAGTTTCTCCTTTTCAGCCCCACTGCGGCAGCCCCCAAGCTAGGGCTGGGAAGGAGGGGGTTCTATCCAATTGCCACAGCCTGGAGTTGGGGAAATCATCTCTTTCTCTGGCTATTGCAGCCCTGCACAAATTCCCCCACCCCTCTTCTCATCCCCACCTATCTTCTATTCCCCCCACCTCACCCCACTGTCCTCTCCCACCGACCTTTTATTTCCCACTAAGGCCACCACCTACTTTACATGTGCATCTTCTCCCAGGTTTAGGCCCCGAATTAATGGAACCACACCTACATGGCTCCATTAATTAGGTGGACAGCCCTTCATTTTCTTGTGCGCTGCTGCCCAGGCATGCACCTTAGAGGGAACTATCCATGGACCACCCGAAGGGAGCTCGTGGACCACTAGTGGTCTGTGGATGTCTAGACAGCAAATTACACAAAGGACTCAGCCTGCCTCCACTCAACCCCGACCCTCTCTTCACAAAGAATCAGCCTTTTCTCCCAGAACACACCTGCAAGGTAACCTGACTGGCCACCAGTAACCACAGACCAGAGATACACATTCCTCCATCCAAGAGCTTGGCCACATGTAACTGTGACCCTCCTCTTCTGGATGATGAACAGGCTGCTAAAAGAAGTCTCCAATGCCACCTGTAAGTGTCTGGTCACCATCTCCATCAAGATTCAGGCCCCCACAATACAAAAACAGAACTTGTCTATAGATTGCAGGCAGTCATCCCACAGAGCAACAATGGAAGCATATCTGTACCCCACATGTTTATACTCAGACCAAATCCAGAGGATAATTATGAGCACCACCAAAACCTCAGTCCACAATCCTTAGCCTTAGCCTGTGTTAATGCATCAGACTCATTAACTCTTCAGACAGGAAGGAACCACCTGGATTCAGTCCATAAGGATCTGGATTGTCAAGCCATTCTGGCCAACACTCCACAGTAATCAAACAAGGACACAGAGGAATCATGGCTTTGGTCAGACTCTATCAACACATGGCTCTGTCACGTCAACTGAATTGAGGGGAGGCAGGTTTAAGGACAGACTCTGCAGATTATGAAGGATGAGAGGAATTGTTCAAGCTAGCCTTTGGCCCTCGGTCACTATGCTATGAGAGACTTGGTTTGGTCTTCCCTTGCTATAGGTGCCATAAGAGCAAGAACCGGAACTGTCGGCCTTCAGCCAGAAGTAGATGCAAATAAATAAGGTTTTCTGATGCAATTGTTTTGCACCTTGTCTTGTTTTCTCCCCATGCACTCTGGGCTCTGCAGTCACACAGAGAGCAAAGTCCCTGAAGAGGGAGGAAGTGGGAGGCCTGAGATTAAGCCAAAGACTTGCAAACTCCTGTCCTCCTGCAGCAGCAGATCTAGCTGGCTTCTTCTTCTCCAAGTGTGGAAAGCCTTGGTTATCTCTCCTTCAGATGTAGAGCACTGGGTTCCTTTCTTTCATCCCCTACCCGCAGCAGGAAGAGTCCACAGCAGCCAGCTCTAAAACCCCCTGCTTCCCTCTCACCTTTATGATCTCAGGGTTACTCCCTCGGACAGCATAGTGGAAAACCGTCTCCCCGTTTTTGTCCGTGACATCCAGCCGGGCATGGCACTCCACCAGCTCACATAGACACTCCATGTTTCCCTTCCGGCAGGCGAGCTGCAGTGGGGTACAGCCATCCTCGCACTCTGTGCTGTTCACACAGCTGCAACACAAGACAGCAAACAGGAGGCCCCTGCCTTAAGAGATGACATTCAGTACAACACCCTACCAGAGGTTTGCATAAGAATCCCTAAATTGCTGTGTTAGAACTAATTGTTTTACTAGTTGGTATCTATGAAAGCAAGGGGGTGGCAGCCCAGAGCAGAGCCTGAGAAAGCTCCTGCATTAGCGCCTCAGTCCCCGAGCTATCCAGTTCCTAATTCCCCTTGTCCACACCAAATGTTTCACCAGATCGATGCTGAAAGGGAATGGGGCATCTAGACGAAAGTGGTTTCCACCATTTGATGACCCAGGATGACAATTCCTCTCCCTTCTTGTTTATGTAACATGCTTGCACAGTGTACCACAACCCCTGTTAGTGGCCAGTCCATACAGATTATATGCCTTCAGCTCACATGCAGAAGCTTGGTGCTGAAGGTAATGAGTTCACAACCCACTAGCAACTCCTATGGTGAGTGTTAGATTTATACCCTTCAATAATGGGTAAGCGGCAGGGTTAACAACAAAGGGAAGTATTTCTTCACATAACACACAGTCAACCCGTGGAACTCATTACCAGAGGGTGTTGTGAAGGCCAAGACTATAACCGGGTTCAAAAAAGAACAAGATGCATTCATAGAAGATAGGTCCATCAGTGGCTATTGCCCAGGATGGGCAAGGACAGTGTCCCTAGCCCAGTGATCTCCAACCTTTTTAAGCACAAGATCATTTTTTTGAATATAAGTGCAATCCAGGATCTACCTCACACACGATTACCCTTGCCCTGCCTCATTTGTGCCCCTTCTCAGAGGCCCCACCCCTGCTCACTCAGTCCTCCCTCAGTCCCCCATCCTTCCTCCCTTTCATCAAGAGGGTTGGAGTGCAGACTCTGGTCTTGGGTTAGGGGATTAGGAGTTGCTCTGATCTGAGCCTGGGGCAGGGAGTTGGGGTGAAGGAGAAAGTTCAGGGTACAGGCTCTGTAAGGGAGTTTGGTTCTGGGGTGGTTCAGGGGTAGGGCAGAGGTGCAGGAGGGGTTTATGACTGGAGCAGGGGTTTAGGATGCAGGCTCCAGCTGGACACTGCTTACCACAGGTGGTGCAGTGAGGCTAAGGCAGGCTCACCCCTGCCCTGGCGCTGCACCACTCTCAAAAGCAGCCAGCAAACTCCCTCCATCCCCAGCCCTTTTGTGCCCCCCTCCATTCTGTGGAGATAAGCTACAGAGTGGGAAAGGAGGCACCCTGACATCAGCGCCCACTCCTCTTGCTTCCCTGCCCAGCAAGTGGGGGAAGGTGGAGGCAGCTCTAAGGCAAAGGGCAGGAGATGCACAGCAGTGCGGGGAGGGGCAGCTGAAGTGCCGGCACTTGATAGCCTCTTGGACAAACCTGTCAAGATCATCTGTCAGAGGCTTCAAGATCTACCAGTAGATCCCGATCTACTGGTTGGTGACCACTGCCCTAGCCTCTGTTGGCCAGAAGCTAGGAAGGGGCAGCAGGAGATGGATCACCTGATAGTTACCTGTTCTGTTCATTCCCTCTGGGGGTACCTGGCATTGGCCATTGTCAGAAGATAGGACACTGGGCTAGATGGATGTTCCATCTGACCCAGTATGTCTGCTCTTATGTAAGCAAAACAAGGTAGGTATTTTAGGCCACTATCTGCCAATGTGAGGTCAGTGGGACTTGCAGGAGCCAAGCTCTTCCAACAGGCAGCCCACTTTTACTTATTTAGAAGCTAAACCACTGATTTAGTGCTTGACCTTGAAAGCATGGGCCCAAAGTGCACTCCTGCTCTGAGCTAACTCCTAGCAGAATTCCTTCTGGAGAATGCCTCAGCCCTTGCCTTATGATATGATTGTGTCGGAAACTCCCCTGAAGCGCCGTCTCCACTGCCACATGCGCCAAGGACCAGTTGGGGTGGTTACGGAAACAGTCGCTCAGTTGCTGGAGGACATCCAGCTCCAAGGACTGTGGTGAACTCTCGTAGAAGGGGCGCAGCCGTCTTGCGTACTGCTCAAAACGCTCAATGGCTTCCATCTCATTGTCTAACTGGAAGAGCCTGAAAAAGAGAAAAGGGAATGAAAATGCAGTCCAATGACCATCTAAATAGGCCAAAAGCCAACCCTCCTGGCACCAGGGAGAAATAGTGATTCTCCACACCCTCGCACTAGGCATTCCTCCTCCCGCTTGCACAGTGTGCACCCCCATTGACACATTCTTGCATTCATTCTTAAGGATCCAGTCCCCAGACACAGACCTGCAGCCAGGAAAATGCTCCCATTCTCTATACTCCCCCTTCTCCCTGTTCTCAGAAAATCTCCACTCTCACTCCAAAACGTGACCAGAAGAGGAAAGGGCTGTCTGTCACTCACCGGAAGGCGACTAGCTGACTCTGGGGGTTCACCAGCAAGCAGTCCCAGGAGCGAGCATTTTTGGTTTTGTACAGGACCAGCCTGTCTTCCTCTCTCAAGCGTGTGCGAGCTACATACTCTGCCAGAGGCACCTCCTTCACTCGGTATGGGTTTGAAAACAGGTTGGTGACATTGTTGATGGTGTCTACAAGTCGGCCGAAGAACTGCATGTTTTGGGGAAATCAATTGTCCTCTCCCCCTCACTCTGGAAGAAATTAGTGTCCAAATTCAGCCTAGGTCAGTACCTTCCCTCTGCCCCTAACCAGCAAATCACCGAGACTTCCATTCAGTTACCTTAATCCCTGCTCCCCATTTCGTACACACCAATGCATTGCCTCAGTACGAGTCCAGTGACTCTTCATATATTTTATGAGACCAGATGTGCCAGCCCTAACCTGCCTCAGAAAGGTGTGCAACAGGAAAAGAGGAATGAAAAGTTGGTTCCCACATATCAGTTAAAGAGATTTCTAGTAGGCATTGTCTGCCCCTGAATCTTCAGCCTCAGTTAGTGTCAGGGTCCCATTGTGTTGGGTGCTGTACTATGAAGTAGGCCCTGCCCCAAAGAGCTTACCATTTAAATAGACAGGGCAGACAAGGAGTGGGAGAAAGGCTGGGCCTATTACCCCCATTTTACAGATGGGAAACTGAGCTCCAGACAAGTGACTTGCCCAGGTTCACACAGGACATCTGTGGCAGAGTCAGGAATTGAACCCAGATCTCCTGTGTCCCCATCCAGTGCTCTAGACAAAATACGATCATAAAAGTAGTCGGGAAGCCCTTAGCTAAGTTCTCAACTATGGCCATGATTTTGCCCAATGTGAATTTTTCACATTATTTCACTGACATCATTTGTCACCTCCTTCCATCTCCCCACTAAGACCCCCATCCTGCAAACATAAGGCGCTAACCGTACTGCCAGTGTGAATATTCATAGCAATAAAGTGTTTACTAGCAGGGCCTAAACATGTAACTTTTAACTAGGACTGCATGGAGTGGTATGAAACAGATGTTTGGAGTATAAAATTAGTGTTGTGTGAAAGTTCATAATTATGCACATGGCATGGAATTGAAGTTGATGGTTATGAAGTGTGTACTGTTTGCTGTATGACTGTTGATTAAGAGAAATCTTTGGTTTTTAATTGTAAGTCTTATATAGTATTCATCATTCTGGGAAGTTCCTTATAGCTGTAGTCAACTTAATTTGGATGATAAAATGAGGAAGATTGTCTGCTCATGTGTTGTAACAGCTATTTGTGGATGGAGTTAAAAGTTGCATGTTTTGTGCAGAGGAAGAAACAGGAAGAGGCAGATGTATGATATTGTGGGTGAGGCAGAGGGGACAAGGTGAAATCATGACTGTAGGTCACATGGAACACTGAGGATTTAACTAGGGATTTGCTGGTATTTTTATGGTTACGTTTGTGGAAATCATTTGAAAACCCTTATCTAGTTTAAAAACCTGGCAACTTCCTTAAAAAGTATAGATCAGTGCTAACAGTCAGACAGTTATCCATTTTCATACCACCCTCTCCCAGAGCTCAGATGCCCCCACATTGTCTTGAGTTAGTTGCCACGGTGGGCCCCATAGCTGCAGTTCATCATAACCATGTTCCCCATTCTCTCCATTCATGGTCCAGCTACTCTCCCTGCCACACACTGTTCCTCCGCCCACAATCCTGATTATGAAACATCCTTGGTCCCTACCAAGCTCCTTACTCTTCCATCACATACTGCTTTGAAAAACTGTTATGTATTGACATGGGTAGACAGCACCTTTTAAATCTGTACATTAAATCTCTGAAGTAGAGAAGAAGTGGGGTCAGCATGGATATACTGAGACAGTACGTTTCATCTGTAAGTAAACTTAGGGCAGGTCTACACTACAGATGACCTTGCTCAGGGGTGAGAGAAATCCACACCTCAGTGACATTACACTAATCCAGGGGTGAGCAAGCCAGCCTCCGCAGGTTGGATCCAGCCCGAGGCCACCTTGCCGCTTCCCCACCCCCAGGCCAATCGAGACCTGGCGAGCGGGGAGCAGGCAATCTCCTCCCCCACCAGGGGCACATGGCACCAGAGGGAACTGCTGGTGGCTCTCTGTGCCCCTGGCAGGGCAGGGGCAAGGGACTTTGCACGCTCCACCCCACCCCCAGGCCCTGCCCACCCCACCCTCCTGCCATGGTGCCTAGAGGGAACCACCAGTTGTTTTAAAACAGCTGGTGATTGATTCTCTCTAGGCACCTGGAGCTACGGGCAAAGACTTCATGCATTCCTCCATCCCCAGGCCAATCAGGGTCTGTGAGCGAGGGAGCATGAGAAGTCTCCTGGCCCCGCCCCTTCCAGCACCACCAACATAGCTACTGCCTCTCAGGGAGGTGGATTAACTGCACCAAGAGAAGATCTCCCAAAAGCACAGAAGCTGCACCACTGTTGTGTAGATGAAGACCACACTATTTTTTTCCTTTTCTGAATCTGTATTCTCACACATCCACTTTAAGAGCACAAAGATGTGTTCTTTACTGCAGATTGGAAAAGCACTTCACCTCATTCCCAAAATAAATCTCAAACTCCAGCCACTCCCAAGTTGGGATGTAAATTCCCATTTAATTGATTAACCACATGGGCAGTCAGAGCAGCTAGGGCTGGGGAAGGCAGGACCAAAGCCCCACCTACAGCCCTGCCCCCTCTGCTGAGGCCCCGCCCTCCTAGCCCCAGAGCACCACGGGGGGAGGAGGCAGCACAGCCTGAGCCTCCCCAGTCCCAGAGAGGGAGGAGGCTGGGCAGTCTGAGCCTCACCTGCCCTGGAGCACTGGGGAGGGAGGAGGATGCATGGATCCAGCCTACCTGCCCCATAGGGCAGGGAGGGCAGGCACGGGAGGCAGCAACACTCTGCCCCCAGTACATCTACTGCAGGTGTTCTGGGGGTGGAGTGTGGGTGGGGCCACACCTGTGAAGGCAAAGCCTTCCCCCACCTAGGTTACCAGACACCCATGATTAACTGGTTAATCTGTCTGAGCACCCCTGGCTGTGGGGCACCTGGGCCCACTGCAGACAGAGGCTTCTCTGCTAGGATACCGGAGCAGCCCCTGCCTGTGGCGGGACAGGGCACCCCATGGGCAGGGGCTGCTCTAGCACAGCCAGAGCAGCCACTGTCTGTGGCAGGAGGAGACCAGCTCCAGTCCCCACTGATTAACCTTAACCAGTAACCCTCATCCGCAGGGGATGACAAACCATGGCGAAATCCACTCACCAGCCCCGCACCGCGCATGCGCCAGACCCGCATTGCACATGCGCGTGCTGCCGGTGAACAGGGCGACTGGCTGAAATCTACTCGCCACAGGCGAGTAGATACACTGATTTGTTGAGCCCTGCTCATCCGTTAAGGTGGGGGCATACTGGTTAATTGATTAAGCATGCACATCCTTGCTTCCAAGGGAAAAATTAGAGATAGTACAAATCTGCAGGGAGAAGAGGGGGTAATTTCTGTTAGTCCGAGATTTCTATTTATGGACTCACTTCTAGGAAAGGGGAAAAAATGCTGACTGAACATAAGAATAGCCATACTGGATGAGATCAAAGGTCTATCTAGCCCAGTATTAAGGATGTAAAAAATCCCATTGAATTGGTTAACCAATTAAAAGGGGGGGGGGGGTCTACAGCCCACCAGTGGGCTGGAGGGGCCTCCCCCCACCCCCACTGCAGGCAAGGAGCTGCTTCAGCACCCCACCAGTGAACCAGAATTGGTAACCTTTCAAATCCTTGCCCAGTATCCTATCTTCCAACAGTGGCCAATGCCAGGTGCCCCAGAGGGGATAAACAGAGCACGTAATTATCAAATGATCCATCCTTTGTTGCCCATTCCCAGCTTCTGAAAAACAGAGGCTAAGAACACCATTCCTGCCCAACTTGGCTAATAACCATTGATGGACCAATCCTGGCCTATAACCAGGGCTCGACAAATAATGTAATCTACTTGCCCGTGGTGAGTAGATTACAACCCAGAAGAGCTGGCGCAGAAAAGCACAAAACCGCGCTGCTGGCAAGCAGGGCTCGACGCCGCTTGGTAAGCCCTGCCTATAACCATTGATGGACCTAACCTCCATCAATTTATCTAACTCTTTTTTGAACCCTGTTAAAGTCCTGGCCTTCACAACAACCTCTGGCAAGGAGTTCCACAGGTTGACCATGCGTTGTGTGAAGAAATATGTCCATTTGTTTGTTTGAAACCTGCTACCTATTAAGGGAAAGAAGGAAACACAGGAAGCATATGCACAAGATAAACAACCAGCACAAGATGGTCTTTTATCTCCACCCATCCAATGAAAAGATACAGGAAGCGAACCATATGCAAAAAGAGGAACAGAGAAGCAGATAAACACTAAAGACACTCACACACCAAAGAGGAAAGCAAACACGATGCCACAGCTCGTCTGTTCCTTTATTAAGAGCTGACTTCCCTCTAGTCTCTGTCATTCCAGGAAGGCGCGTGGGTGTTTCGCTGTCCCCCACAGACCTCCAGGGCCCTGGCTGCAATTGGAAACCTTGTGTCCAGGCCCTGCACAGCAGCTGAGCCATCCTTCCTGCTGAGGTTGGAAATTCCCTCCTAGCAGGGCCACAGGCCCCCACGTCTGCCCCAGCCAGAGCAAGGTCAGCACTTTGTTCCTGAGCCCCTGGCAGGCTCTGTGGCGCAGTGTCACTGGCGGGGGTTGGGAGCTGCCCACCTGGCAACGGGGTGGGGGTGGGGGGCTGAGCCCAGCTCGCTGCCTAGCAGCGCTGCCCACCCTCCCCAGCTGGGTTGAGGGGAGCGCGCCCCCGCCGGCTCAGCCAATGGGCCTCGAGCCCAGACTTCCCACGTGCCAGAACTCGTGGGGCTGCCACCCACCTCCGGCCCCACAATCCTTAGCGGGCGGCTCAAGCCCGTGCCCCTCCTCCCAGACTCCCTCCAGCTCCTGAGTCACTCACCCTCCGCTCACTGCTGCCAGCCGTCACCACAAAGGACGGCGTCGTCACATGACCCACTCTTCGCCAACCACAGGGCTCGTTCCTTCACTCTGCCGCCTCGCACCACCCCCTGGCCAATCACAGGTGCCGTCCCATGTGGGCGAGGGAGTAGGCCTGTGCGGGGGCCCGGATGATTTTTGCTTTTGAACGCCCAGTCGGAGTAGTGTAGTTCCGGCGGCGGCCATGTTTGAGCGAGGGCGGAAGTAAGGGCAAAGGACGGTGGTAGCATGACAGCCATCTTTGTGAGGGGCAAAAGACCCGCCCGCATTAAAGAGACAGTGACCTGAAAACGTTCCGCCATTTCAACTGAGCAGGAGCCTGGACTCTCCCGTTCAGTAGATTCTGTGCGAGGCAGTTTCTGTGGCGAGGGGACAGGAGCCATTGCATGGCCCTGCAGAGCGCCCCAG
The DNA here is from genome assembly GCA_019425775.1 of Rafetus swinhoei. NCBI lineage: Eukaryota > Metazoa > Chordata > Testudines > Trionychidae > Rafetus > Rafetus swinhoei. The sequence continues at coordinate 256,740,725 of CM033437.1, forward strand.
CCCTGCAGCCAGGCTCCTGCTTGGGGCGAGGTGGGAAAGGGCCATTAACTCTGCCTGGGAAGTTTTGCAAATCTGCTCTTCTTCTGCTCTTTTGCAAATCTGCTCCACACACGTTCCCTTCGGGGTAAAACACGTGCCAGGAAATGGCTCCATCCTAAAACCCCCAGAACATGAAAACCAAACCAGATCTTTCCACTGCATGTCAACCACAGTTGAAGTCCTGAGCCAAACGCCCTGCCCCCCCCCAAAGGCTTTAAAATAGTGTGAGTACCTGGCGTAGGATGTTAGGGCCCAAAAGATCACAGACCATAAAACTTCACACAATTACCCCTGTGCTGAGCCTAGGAAGAGGTGTTGGACTAGGTATATCTTCCAGACAGGCATCCAGTCTTGATTTGGAGATGACAAGAGATGAAGAGCTCTAGCCATTGTGCAACAACATGATGCCCTGGCCTAAAGTAAATAAGATGCTATAATGGTGCCAACTCTCATGATTTTGTCACAAGTCTCATGATAGATAATGTTTTCCTTAATGTCTGAAGATCATGAGTCAAGTGAATGTGTGATGATTTCAGCCTCCATTCTTAAATAAATAGTAAATGTATAGTCTTCAAAACTGTGGAGAAAGCTTCAAAAAGTGCTCCCAGTGTCCCCTAAACTTTAGGCCCTAAAGGCTCAAAAAGCAGAAGGCAAATAAAAAGAACACCAAATCTATTATTTTACATAATCTTATTATTTTAAAGCCACTCTCATGGCTTTTTGATGAGCCTGTCTCATGATTATTGAACATTTGGAGTGGGCAAAACTGGGCCCATGAAATACAGGACTATCCTAAAATGATTGGAAGGATGGCAAATTTAGTCCCTCTTTTTTTCCCAAGGACTGACACCTGCATAAATGCAAATGCTATGCCCTGTGGCTCAGAAATCACTAGCTATGTAACAGAGATGTCAAATCCCATTCAACCAATTAAAGGGGCTGGTCCCGTGAGGAGGTGTCCTACCCACTGGGGTCAGGCTAGAGCAGCCCTCACCGCAGGCAAGGAGTGCTCCAGCCCGACTGCTCCCGGCTCGCCACAGGGGCTGCCGCTGCAGCTCTCAACCCTCCCACGGGGGCTGCCGCTGCGGCTCCTGGCAGCCCTGCGCGAGGGGCCTGGCAGGACTGGGGCACGAGTGGACGGCTGCTCCCAGATACCATTAAGGGTGATGCTCACTGGCTAACCATTTAACTGTGTACCCATTAACATCCCTACTAAGTAACTCATATGACTGAGTTTCTGGAAGAGATGATAGGAGGCGCTGACTTTTTTTTTTTTTAATCCCACTATATTACAGTGCAGTACTGGTCTAACACTTCAGTAACATCAATGCCATTACTGCAGGTTAATTTTATAAAGGAGAGTAAAACTAAACCATGATGTTCTGATGGCTGAAACTAGCCAGTAATCACCCCCGTTACAGTTCCTTTCTTTCTGTATTCCTCCATGCAGAACTAAATGCTGTGCTAAAATGTTTATCCCCTACCAATGTAACATTACAAGACCCTAAATAATGCAAGGAGATTCATTAATTTTTCTCTGACCTTGAAGGCAGCAGGCCAGATACTGGAAAATTGCAACTGCTCAGTACATTCAGGAGAGTCGTGTGACCAGATAATCTTAGTATCCTATGATTGGTACACTAAATGATAAAGGTAAATCCTGTGTTAGAGACAGTAAAAAACTCCTTTTTATAGATAATCTTAGACATGTCATTCCTATATGATGCGTCTCACCACACACAACATATTGATATAACCATTCCATAAGAGGACAGGTGAAACCTTCCACTGTTTAAAAATACTTACTTCAAAAAAAAACAACCCACCACTGCTTCCCCTTTCTCCCCACTTTTAACATATACTTATCCAACATTTTAAAAGAAACTATGTAAAATCCATTCCTAATCATGAGTGCTTTGAAGTCCTCAGAGCAGCTCTGTCCTCATCCATACATATGTGGAATATGCAGTTGTGTAGGGCACCTGAAAATTTGGGGCACCACTGGGTCTTAATGTCCACCCATCCACCTCTTCTCATCCCCATTCTGTGGCTCTGCTTTCTCCCGAGAGCATCTAGTTAACTTAAAAGTGAAAAAGCCTGCCAGACTTATTAGCAGAATATTGAACCTGGGAAAGAGGTACCATTCAAGTGGTAATGAAGCCATTTAACAGGCATTTGCCATCTGGAGGTATGTACTGTCAGTTTCTGAATTTACTGTGTTAGTCTACAAGGACTTTAGTTTAAAATTTGCTTTAAAATATTTAATTAGTGTGTTGCTGAAGATTATAAAATCACATCTCTAAAATATTGCCCCCCACCAGCTGCCATCAGGTATAGAAGCACCAGTTTAAAAGTACTGCATAGGGCCCCATACATACTAAGGAGGGCCCTGCTTCAGATGCAAGGCATTATTAAGAACACAAAAATAATACTCTCCACTGCTACAATGCCTTCTACCCAAGGAAATCAATGCACTTTGCAGAGATAGTTAATTTAGCCTTACAAGAAGTCTGGGTGACAGGGGAATGGTCGATATCCCCAGTTCACAAAGGGGAAACATGAGATACTAAATGATTTTCCCAAGTGAGACAAGGTGAGTGAGGTAATACTCTTAAGTTTTGCCTTTTTTGTTGTGGAATTTCCATTTTGGATGATAGAATTTGATATCTTCCATTGCTGGATGCAGTTCAGCATCCAATTGATCCCAGGATATTAGAGACAAAGCGGGGGAGGTAATATTGCCCAGGTGACAAACTCAGGACTACAACCTACACCCTCTGTTTACACCCTCCGTTTCCCAGTGCTGTTCAAAACAATAAAATAATCTCTCACTATAAAAGTACACAACATTACTAATTATAAAGGCCAACAGTCAGAATGGTTATTAATACGTACAAGGAGAACAAACATGCATGGTGGCCCTTTAAGATTAATGCCCAGCACCAAGATGGCAGCTTCCTCTTGTTTCAAATGCCTGTGCTGTGCCCTTCCCTAAGATGGAGAGAGAGGGAAGGGAAACAATGATGTCATCGCATGACTGTGTTTTTATGAATGAAAAGAATCCTGTGAGTGAGTAATTCCAGGAAACTCATATTACAACTCAGCAGATCTCAGCCCAGAGTCCAGCTCCTCTCCAAACAACAACTTCAAACAAGGAGGCTAAAACGAAACCATTAGGAAAAAGGATCTCTAAAGGGATAAAGAAGGGAGAAGAGCAACAACAAAGACTCAAAGCAATGAACACAGCACAGTAAGTGAGAAGTCTCTGTTCAGCTGTCTCCGAACCCTCCTTAGGAGAGATGTTTACAGACTTCAGAGAGCTCGGGGTGGTGTGTTTATGTCGCTGGCTGTGTATGTGTGTGTTTCACCAGTGTGGGCTTTTTGTTTTTCTTGTGCCCTCCCTAACCAGAGAAGGATAAAAAGCCTGAATGATACAGCTCTGTGGTGCTTTTATTTTAGGACTGCGTGTGTCCAGCTAGAAGGAGGGTTGATGTCAGCTGAAACGAAGATGGGCGAGAGTGTGTCTGGCAAAAGACATGGTTGTCTGGACTTAAGTTCTGGACATAAGGGGTATATCTTCAGAGAAGCATGTGGGGAGAAGAGCAATGCAGAGGATCAAAGTGTTCAAAAGCACAGAGTGTCTCCGTGAGTGTGCATTCATGTCTGTTTTTCATACACCCATTGCTGAGCTTAGACAGCTGTGAGGGCAGGAAATCTCTCAATAACAGAGAAGTTACTCATGGTGCAAATTAACATTAATGATGCGTGGGGCATGTATATATGTGAGTGAAAGAGAGATACAGCTGAGGCCCTGATCCATTGAGACTCCTCCAGCACATTTAATAATCCTAGAGATGTTAGACCAATCCTGGGCAAATCTAGGATTACCCTCTGCCTCGGATTTTTCAGGATGGTCCCTTTTTAAAATAGTTGTCCTGGGAAATATGTAAGGGTACTTAGTACACACTGTGTGCTGCTTAGTTTTATAGGCTCAGGATCATCCCAGATACCCAATTTTTGGTACCTCAGAGGTGGCAATCATAGCCAAATCCCACCCGGAGTAAACTACAAAGACTCCATCTTGTGTTCTCTGCTTCATCTTGAGCTCCCATTAGCTTCAGTGGTAGTATTAGCTATGTGACAGTTGCAAAATTGAGCCCCTAAATTCCTTTTGAGATTTTGGTTGGATAAATATTCTTCTTTCTTTACTTTCTGTCCTTAATTATTGTGTAGTACTTCTGTGCACTGTTGAGCAGCTGCTGTGTTTCAGCCCAGAAGTGACTGCATTTTAGTGGCAGGCAAAGTGATCCCTGTGTAAACTGCATAGCTTGGGAATGAATTTACAAAGTACTTAGTTCTAGGGGAAAATGTGCTAAATACAGTGATAAATATTTGCCAGCAGATGCCATGGAAGTATCAGACTTTTTTCTTATTCTGAGGGCATGGGGGAAGGTGTGACACTGGCATACATACCAACATATGAGGACTTGTGGGCAAATGTTGAATTTTTAATGACTACCACTGAGTATTAAGTATCGGTTATATTTGTGAAAATATGTTTACTGTTTCTTTAAATCTGTAGCAGGAAGCCAGGCAGGAAGGGCAGGGGAAAGTTGGAGACAGAAGTTCTATAGGAAAGTAGAGAAAATAGCTTATGGTTAATATTTTCTTCATGTTCAGTGTTTAGAATTAAGCGACTCATTATCACATGACAACTATTATATCAGATCCCACACAAATATTCAGAGGTAAGGTTGCTAGGCTGTGACTCCTGCTAAAGCAAGCCATAAAAAGCAAGGAAAGAGGAGCAGTTGTTGAGGCATTCAGTGTCCTCCCACTAATACAACACTCATCTGTTCCTCTTCTGACCCTCAGATAATCCTTTTACCACCCCTAGGTCATACACTAGTATCTCCACCAATGTTCCCTGTAAAATGAGTGATTGGCTGGATACCCAGGAGAGATTCAGGTGCTGCTCAGCTGATTTAGCAGAGCACCCACAGTGCCCACAGTTGGCAGCATGTGTTTCTATTTGTAGTGCACATCTGCACATGCCTCAGTTCATATGCCAAAATTTATTCTGCACGTGGATGGAAAAAATTAGAGGGAACATTGATTCCACCCTCCTTCAGTGCTTGGGGTGCTGCTTAGCACCCAACATTGCTGGGATCTGCCTCTGCTGATTATCCCTCTGCCCAAACACTGAGGATATGTCTACATTACGCAGCTTTTAGGCAGGAGAGTGTTCCCATTTGCACTTGCCATGGCAAAATTTTTGTTGTGTGTGGGAGGGATGTAAGAGACTAGTCGACTATCCAATAAACAGAAGTTTATCAGATAGTTGACTAGTGATATAACTAGTCACTTCACCTGTCCCTTTGCTGCCTCTATCAGAGAGAGACAGTGGAAGGGGAACAGGAGCCAGTGCTGGGGGGCTGGCTTAAAAACCAGTTTCCCCCAGCACCATCTCTGCAGGGGACAGGGGAGATAGAGGGACAGTGGAAACAGCGCACGCGGGGACTGAAGTTGTCTCTGCTTGCACTGCTTCTTCTGCGATTCTGCTTTTGAAATGCACAAGACCCCCAGCAGGGCTCTTGTCCATTTCAAAAGCAGAAGCCCTGGGGGATTCCCTGCTGATCCCTTTCCCTGGGGTGGGATTCCTTTTGAAATGTACAAGAGCCCCACCCAGACTCTTGTACATTTCAAAGGCTGAGGCACCGCAGGGAGCGTGGGGCCAGAGGAGTCCCAGGCTGGTCCCACACCCCCTGCAGCGCTTCCGCTTTTTAACTGTAGCAAGAGCCCCACCGCCAGGGCTCTTGCTACAGTTCAAAGGCAGAGATGCCCTTATAGACTTATTGAATAGTTGATGGAAATCCCATCGACTATTCAATTAGTGAATTAATCTAAATTTAACATCCCTAGTGTGTGTGGGAGAGGGGGGAAGGGCTTTGTATCAGCTGTGAACAACAAAAGCTTTGTTGATCAAATGCAAGTGTAGACATAGTCTGGTTGGAGATTTCTCCAGGCAGATGCCTCTCTTCAGGCAGAGCGACTGCCTACCCTTCAAAACCTGGTGCAGAGTGAGAGGAAAAGGTCCAGTTTTCCTTTCCTGGGACAGCCGAATGACTATCCCAATGGGAGTTACTGTAGATGCTACTAGCAATAGTTTTACCCCACCTCCATGCGCTGGCCACCAAAGCCAACTCCTCCCACTCAGTGTCAATCAGCCTCCCTGCCTGTTTCTAACACACCCATCATGATGACATTGAGGCATCTTTAGCTACCAGGTCAGCTCTCTTCTCTCACAACAAATTATGTGGCGCCACCTCCAAATGATGGTATAGGAAGAGAAGAAGCTACCTAGGAAACTTCCTCCTTTGTTGTATGAGAGAAGCTCTTTTTTTCCCCCTTAATCCAAGTCTTGTCCAATGGAGCCACGTGCTGTGGTGCTGGCCATAAATCAGTACAGGGAGCCCAAACCTGTTCCCAATGGAGTCAATGGAAGTTTTTTGCCCCTGAGTTCAATGGGACCAGTGTCCTGCTAAGTGAGGACTGAAGTACTGTATGGGAGTTTGGCACTAAATGCCTTGGAGGAGAAGGCCTGAATTCCCTGTCCCTTGTGTGTGTTAAATCATAGCCCTAAAGCAGGGTGAACTGGAGATGGTTTATAGGCATTCCAATATGTGGCCAAACCAAGATCTGAAAAAACAATCCGCTAAACATGGTGGCTAATACTCTGTTTTAGCTTTTGAGGCACAATGTAGCTGAGTTAATGCCATTGAAGGGCTTTGATAATTGAATTTCCTGTGTACGAGGAATCTTAGCATTAACATCTCACCCAAGTTTCTTCAAGTAGCAGAAGACCGTGACACTGCATAGACTCTGGTACCCTCAGGTGGGGGACCTGCTCCCTGTCTCTGATTCCACATCCCCAGGTCAGGAAAGTCCTATTCTAGCCTCCAACACGGGGAAGGAGACTTCTCCTGTCTCTGAGAGTGGGCATTTCAAGCAGCCGGTCTCAAGTGGCTATTCCAGTGAATTTTCTTTCTCCTGTGACAATGGCAGACTGAGCCTGGCTAGCATTTCTGTATTCAGCGGCAATAACTCAGGTTACACGAAGATCTGATTTTTCCACATGTTGATTGTCTCATCACTGAAACCTCTTACAGTTTGGCCTCTCTGCCTTTAGGGGTACATCTAGATTATATGCCTCTGCCGACAGAGGCATGTAAAATAGGCTACCCGACATAGTCAATGAAGCGGGGATTTAAATATCCCCGGCTTCATTAAAATAAAAATGGCCGCTGTGCTGTGCCAGCTCAGCTGATCGTTGGCACAGTGCGCGAGTCAAGACGCGGATCGGTCGACAAGGGAAGCCTTTGTCGATCGCTCCTGTAAACTTTGTTTCACGAGGCATAAGGGAGCGGTCAACAAAGGCTTCCCTTGTCGACTGATCTGCATCTTGACTCGCACGCTGTGCCGACAATCAGCTGAGCTGGCACAGCACAGCGGCCATTTTTATTTTAATGAAGCCGGGGATATTTAAATCCCCGCTTCATTGACTATGTCGGGTAGCCTATTTTACATGCCTCTGTCAGCAGTGGCATGTAATCTAGACGTACCCTAACAGTCCCCACCTCCTTCAGCCAATCAAATATTCCACTCATCTACCTTTGCCTATTGCTCTGGTCATGTGATTGCATCCTTGACCCACATTCTTTACTGACTTATCTCTTAATGTTTTATCTCTTACTGTATCAGATTCCAGCTCCTCACCTGACACCTGCACATCCAGGGCCCTGTGCAGTCCATATTCTTCTAATTCCAACTCTGCTCTCATTTTCTCCTCTTCCACTTTCACTCCTTCTGCTTCTCCCAGCCCTCGCTCCTTAGGTCTCCTCCTCATGCTCTTGGCTCTCCACCTTCCCTTGTTCCGCTCCCAGTCTGCTTCTTCTCAACCATCAGGCAGCCTCTCTCTCTGCCTTCCAGCCCACCTCGCCCAATACTGCCTCCACTTTCTCTTATTACTGGTCCTTTCACCATCCCTTACCTGCCCTGTCACCTTTGTCCCATTCACTGGAAGCTCACTGGGCCAGAGAACTTGTCTTGCTGGACCAATTCATGGTGCTATATGGCTACTAGTTCAGGGTAATCATGGTCACGTCAACCTTGCAACCCTTTCCCTCCCTGCCACCCTGTGGCAGTGGGAGAATTACCAGGAAGGGGGTATGCATAGCCTTGGTGACCTTCCCGCGCTCTATGCTGAATCACAGTGAGATAGCTTTTATCCCTCCCACACCCTGGCTGCCTCCCTCACTCCTGTTCCTCCTCCACTGGAACGCTCCAGACATTTGATTCACTCAGCCACAAGCCTCTTTTGCGCCAGCCCCCGGGAAGGGAAGACGGGGAGGAAAGGGGCTGGCGTGTCTGTGAAATGAGGTGGCTCCTGGCTCTGACACTGTTGCGTTCCTTGTGGTGTGTGTTGAGGCCGGGCTTTGTCAGAGCTAGTGGCTTCATGGCTGTGCTCATGTTTCACAAGCAGGGCAGGGAGAAAACTTGTGCATGATCGTGCAGGTACATCTGAGCATATGCTTATTGTGTATCAAAGCTATGTGCATACAGGTGGGACAAAAAAGAAAGCATCCGCATCCCTAGTACCTTCTATCCTAGATGATGCAAAGGGCTTTCTAGACTGGGATCGCGCTGCCACCCCTGAGAAAGAAGGAGGCTGCTCTGTGGCAGTTTGGGGCAGGGAGTGAGACCGATACCCGTCAGCTAGGTGGAAGGTTGGGCGGTGTTTCTGTGTGCAGGCCTGCATGAGTGCATTGGCAGGAATTGCCTCTATTGTATCCCCATGGAGGACACAGAGGAGTGAGAGGGTCACAGGATCCCCAGGAGAGGTCCCTCCCTGCCATAGGGCAGTTGGGTCAGCCCATGAGGCAGCTGCCCCATTTGCCTTGGGCGTTACTCTTAACTCAGCCCTGTCTCCTCCCCGAGGAGGAGTCGTGACCCCAGGAGAGACGTCCTACTTGTGGCCAGGGCTCCAGTTGGGGTTCAGGGGCGAAAGGAATGTGCCCGAGTCCCCTCCCACCTCCAGAGCTGGCCCTCCTGGAGAGAGTTCTCTATGAGCCTGGCTTTCCCCAGCTCGTGGGCTCAGTCTAGTGTCATGTCTGGGCACATCTCAGCAGAGCAAAGCAAAGCAAGTGACTCCTTCCCCCTGTTGCTGGCCCGTCCTTCCCCTGCCCTGAGGAGAGGACATGTGGCTCAGCTCTCCCAGCGCAGCCCCTGGGGAGAGAAGACGCCTCAGAAAGACACGGCTCTTGAGGGCGACCAGGGAGGCCGAAAGGACCCTTTGCATTGCTTGCAACAGGGCTGCCTCCCAAATCCTCTAACTCTAGGGCACGGGGTTGGGGTATTTTGGACAAGTTTGGGAAGGTTCGAATGACCACCTGCTCTCCCCCACTCCTCCTAGCCAGGCTTAGACACTGATATTTGGGTCCCTGGCTTGAGCCTCATTGCGCCTGACCAGTCAATGGGGCAGGGTCCCCTCAGCTCCCATTGATTTCTGTGAAAGCCCCTTTCCTCACCCACTCCCCATCTGGCCCTCAGGGAGGGGGAGTACATCCCACCTGCACACACAGACACATAAAGGGAGAGCAGCAGGCCCTGCAGCCTCACTGCTGAACTCCACCGCCCTCCCTGCTCTTCAGTGAGGTGGGGCCTGTGCCATAGCAAAACATGCAGCTTCCTCAGTGGATCCCTTTTCTCACGCCTGTCCACCCCCCACAGACCTGTCTGCCTCTTGCTTGTCGCTCCAGCCCTCCCTCTCCCACACTGAGGGCTCTGTAACCTGTCAGCAAAACTCCAACCTGCGATCCACGGAGGCAGGTGAATCAGACAGGGCAGGCTAAGTGCCCACAGATGAGAGGAGGGCCTGGAAGAGCAGCACCCCTGGTAGTTTCCTGGGTGAGGCTGCAGCCCTACCTGCCAAACTCCCCTTTGCCCAGCTTGGTCCTGCTGCCTGTGTTGCTTTTGCTTTCCCTTTCGGCTTAGCCAGCCTTTCCAGGCACTGACTTTCAGCCACACACCCACCAGCTGCAGCCCCACCCTGTTTCCCCTCAGTCAGGAAAGCTCTTGCCCTTGTGCAGTTTCTGGTGAAGGATGGGGGGGTTCCCCATCTATTTCAGGGGCGGACGATGCAGGGCAGAGGGGAATCCAGCTGTAACCAGCATTGGGGGGCAGGCAGGGGCATAGCTATGGATGGGCCTGAGTGGGTTGTGACCCACCGACTTAGGATCCAGGCCTAGCCACCCCCAGTCCTGACTCTGCTCCCACCTGGGTGCAGGGGCATGCTTCTTTCTGTCCAGTGCTCCAGCCAGGCCTGAGGAGTGGGGTGGGGGGCTAGTCCTGCTCCACGCACCCAACGTTCCTGCCAAGGAGCGGAGTTGGGAGTACCAGGCGAGCAAGGGCAGTGGGGAAGCCCCCGATCTTGCTTCACAGTTGGAGCACAGGAGTGGGCAAGCCCCAGTGCCCCAACCCCACTGCTGCAGGGAGCCCGCTCTGCATGTTCCATGTCCCAACCCCGCACGGACCATTGGGTGGGCAGAGTGGGGCAAGCTCTCCATGCCCTGATCCCGCAACCTGCTCAGAGCACTGGGTGGGAGCAGGGCAAGCCTCTGATTCCCCACCCCCCAGCTGGAGTGGCCCACAGGCAGCGGGAGCAAACCCTGATTGCCAGGTGAGGGGTGCACATTTCTATGGAGTACCTGGCCAGTGTGTCTATCCCTCCCACAAGGCCAGCTGGAGCTGAGGAGAGATGGCCCCATCGCTGCTACCCCCCCATCATTGCCCGCCCACCCAAAGTTATGGCCCACCCACTCGCCCCATCTTGGCTATGACGCTGTTAGGGAGCCGTAGGTTCTGGCTGCTGTTCGCTGTTTGGAGGAAATAAGGGAGAAGAAGGAATTTTGGAAAGTTTTGTTTTAAAATGAAGTAGCTGAATCATTCAGTGCTGGATCTCTGTGTACCGTGAGACTCATCTCTTTACCAGGACAGGGGATGCACCCACATGTCCATGGTATATGGGGCTGGGGCTAGGTTTGCCCCAGTAGGGTGTCCGGTATTGAACTGGACAGTCTGGTATTTGCGCCTTCTGTTTGGTAAAGAAATTGAGAATATACCGGATATATAAAATGTCCGGTATTTTCTGCTTTCCCTGGCTTGGCTCCTGACAGACACGCGTGGTCGGGAGAGTGGCAGGGGAGCGGCCCAGCAATTAAAGAGGCCGCAACTGCATTTTGAGGGGGGAGGGTTCCGGTATTTTTGGTGAAACCATCTGGCAACTCTAACTGGGGCAAAAAATGCTGGGGAGCAAAGAAAGGCCGTGGTCCAGGCTGTCTTTTCTGCTCTCTGCCCCACACACACACTGAGGGAGCCTCGGGCATGAAATGAACAAGGATAGAAGGGAGTGACATGTTGCCTCTGGCTTGTTTGCAGGGTCCTCGTGTGGGGAGCACGACTGCAGGAGACAATGTCCGCAGACAACTTATCGAGCAAGGCCCTGAAGGTACGAAAGAGCATTATCTCCGCTCTCCCTGACCCTCTATCTCACCCTTCCTGCGTTCCCTCCATTCCTCTTGCCCATCTTAGGAGTGGTAAAAGTGCCCCCCATACTGGCACATGAACCATGGCCTAGAGTTGTGAACTTTTGGGGTGCTGGCTCAGGGTGGGGCCGGGAACGAGGGTTTGACGTGCAGGAGGGGTGCAGGTTGGAGGGGGCTTAGGGCTGGGGCTTGCGCATGGGCTTACCTCAGGCAGCTCTCGAGTCAACAGCTCAGTGAGGTTAAGGCAGGCCCATTGCCTCTCCCTGCTCCGTAACCGCACTGCACCCCGGAAACAGCCTGCAAGTCCCAGTGTCCAGGCTGGGGAGGGGAGAGCGGGGCCACATGCTGCTCTTGCCACCTACAGCTCCCTCCCAGTGGCATAGCTAGGATGGGGCAAGTGGGTGGGCAATAACTTTGGGTGGGCAGGCACTACTCCCATTCCCTGGGCACCATCCAATGGGTGACAGAGCTGGTGTTCAGAGCAAGGGCAGCGCGTGGAGCTGGGGCCTCCTCGCTTAGGAGCCAGACCTGCTGGCCGCTTCCAGTGCAGTGCAAGACAGGTAGGGACTGGCCTGCCTTAGCTGTGCATCACTGCTGACCGGAGTTTTAACGGCCTGGTCAGCAGTACCAACTGGAGCCAGCAGGGTCCCTTTTCAACCAAGCATTCCAATAAAAAAAAACAGACACCTGGTCACGCTACCATGGCCCCACCCACCAGACCACTGCTTCCCTGAAACCCTGCCCTCCTTCTGCCCACAGCCTTGTCCCTGCACAGACCCTTCTCCCCAAGCCCTGCCCCACACATTGCCACTTCCCCCAAGGCCTCGCTCCTGCACTGCCTGTCTTTCCCCCAAAATCCCGCCCCCCGCTTGTTCCTCTTCATCCCTCCCCCATCGCACAGCCAGTAAAAAAGGGGAGGGCATAGCCCTCCCACTTCTAAAAGTGCTGGGGTCATGGCCCACTGGTCTCCCCCTTCCAGTATTCCTGCCCACTTTGTACTGTCTTCTGTCTGCCATTCCCCTCCCCCTGTACGTGTTCCTCTGCCCCCTCCCTGCCTCTCCCACACACTCATTGCTCTCTCCCGGTCCTTTCTTGGCCAGATCAAGCAGGAGCTGGGGGAAAATGTGCCCCAACTATCAGACGAGGAGCTGATGGGGCTGTCGGTGCGGGAACTGAATCACCATCTCCGGGGCCTCTCCAAGGAGGAGGTGGCACGGCTGAAGCAGCGCCGGCGCACGCTGAAGAACCGCGGCTACGCGGCCAGCTGCCGGGTCAAGCGGGTGTGCCAGAAGGAGGAGCTGCAGAAGCAGAAGACGGAGCTGGAGCGGGAGGTGGACAAGCTGGCCCGCGAGAACGCTGCCATGCGCCTGGAGCTGGACGCCCTGCGGGGCAAGTACGAGGCGCTGCAGGGTTTTGCCCGCACAGTTGCTGCCCACGGCTCTGCCGCCAAGGTGGCCACCGCCAGCGTCATCACCATCGTCAAATCTGGCACCAACCAGGCCACATGCTCCTAGTGCCTGTCCGCTCCCCATGAACTGCGTCCTGCTGGGCCCAGCTCTTTACCCAGAATGGACAGCCGCTGCCTTGGCTCCTCCCACAATCCCTGCAAGACAGAATTGACTTGAAGACCCTAAAACAAATGGTCCCTCGATTTCTTTCCACCGCTCCCGCCTTCCTTGAACCAAGCAGTGACTCAGCCCTCCGTCCACGGATCCCTCCTCACCAGCTTGTCGAGCCGGGTGAAAATGTGCCGGTCGGAATCTCCTAGCTGAAATATTCCCTCCCTCTGACCAATTCTGTACTGTTGAGAAGTCTCCTCTTAGCTTTTCCTTCCTATCAGTGCCCCTCCCTCGGTCTCTACACCAGGGGCTTAGATCAGGGCCCCAGTATTTACACAAGGGGCTCAGAGACCCTTCCCATTTGTTATTGGTAGGGGTGCAGCTCCCAGAGATGTCTGGTGCCAAGATCTGTGAGATGGAGGGGGAGAGGGCCAGGCCAAGGACCTGTTTGCCTTTGTCGAGCACAGAGCAGGGGGTGGGATACCTGTTCAGGAATTGCAAAAAAGCTGCTGCCCTCTCTCCCTTAACTCGGGCCCTTCTAGTCCAGATTTTCTGTTGTGTCCTCTCAGCAGGGAGATAAACAGCAACCTTTCCTGCCTCCTTGTCAGTTGCATCCCAGGGGTCAGAGAAATCCCCGGCTCTCCTCCCCACACCTTTTCAGAAAGGCCCCGAAACAACTGATCTTGAGAGCAAATGGCAGAGGCTCAGCTAGCTGACTTAAGCCTGTCTTCCAGGGATTGGGAGAGCAAGGGTAGTGCTGGGGAAAGAGAGGTTTCAGTTTAATGGAGAGAAGGAGGAAAGCAAGAGAACAAGCATGTGAGTGATGGAGAGAAGACAGACTGACTGTAGTACGTGTAGCCTGGCCATTCCAGTGCACATCTCTGCTAGACATCAGGGTGATAAGCACACTGGAAATACAAAGACTCGGTTGTAGGGGTGAATGTACATTTAGTAGCTTGGCTAAATTTCCAACATCCCCTGCAAGGAAGGGATGTGGGGTTTGAGAAAGAGACCAGGATGGGATAAAAAGGAGGGGGACACAGAGAGAGAGAGAGAGAAGGAAAGAGTGGGAGAGGAGAGACACTGGAAAGAGGAACAGAGCAAGTGAGTAGTTGGCTAGAGAAGTGGCAGCAGGACTGTGTTTGAAGTGCTGGAAGGGAGAGAGCCTCTTTCAAATCACATTTTGTGACCACAACATTGAGAAGCTCTGGGAAGAACAAAGCAGGCACAGCACGTCTCAGTGCATCCCTGATTGCGTAACTGCAAGCTGGCACAATTGCCAAACGAACTGCAGAGATAAGCCATGCAGAAGGAAGTTGTATCAATCTGGTTTTGCTGGTCTGGATCCATCCGTATAAAAAGCAGTACAGCCTGAAAAGGCAGATGGAGCCAGGAACCAGCTCAAATGGGCTGGACATGCTCACATTTGATTCATTGCCTTTAAAGATGGGATTTTATTTGGGGGAGGAGCAGGGGGAAGCGAGCAAGTCCTTTTATCTCTGTTTACACACAGACTCACACCCTTTCCTTCCAATAGTGACGTTTCCTCCATGGCATGGTGGGACTCTCCAAAAGGCCAGCAGGAAGGAAATAAACACAGCTGTAGTGGAGATAAAATGATTAGTTACATGACAGTAGCGCCTGGAATTCCACCCCCTTCCTCCCCTCCCCAAGAATGGCATCCCATTGCACTAGGCACTGCACCAACTAATGGAGAGCAGGCACCTGTCCCCAGGAGCTTACATTCTACTTGCGGGGGGGGGGGGAAGCAGAGGCACACAGTTGAAGTGACTAGCTCAAGGTTGCCCAGCAGGTTGGGGGCACAGGTGGGAACTGACAAGCCAGATCTCTTGACTCCCAGTTCAGTGCCCTTGGCCCTGAATGAGGCTGGTGAGGGAAAGTGAGAAGCTGGAGAGCCCAGGATAGTTCCCTACTAGTTCCATTGGTCTCAAAGGCGCAGTATCATTCAAATAGGAGCTCTGGGAGGGTGGGTCCAAACCCACAAATAAATACAGCCTGCATAGGGATCAGTAAAAATACTGGGCAGTCACCTTTTGCCCATGTGCTAGATTAGATAATTAGCCACGTCAGTTCCCCCAAACCTGATTAGGTGTTCCCCACAGCTTGTCTGGCCACTCATCACAGAGCTGCAGCCAGCTGTCAAGAGGGGTGGCCAAACTCCTCTGTCTCTGCTTTCCCCCATGTACTTTGTGGGAGGTTCCATGGTTAGCCTCTCCTTTCCCCCCACCTTTGGTTTATTTATTGCACGAATGTAAGTTATTGTCACGTCCTCTTTGCCATTCCGCCTCTCGGCACAGCCAGGATGTTGGTACAGAGCCGTACATTATATTTTATATATGCAAATCACATTTTATCTTATATAGAGCAAAAAAAAGGTATTTATTTTCTGATGTACAGTAAGTGATCTACCTGACTCTTCTGTATTTTGTAACTTTACAAATAAAGCAATTATTTTCCACAGAGTGAGCGTGGTGGGCTTAATAAGCTTTAAAAGAGAGCTCTGAATCAGTATTGCCAATGCTTGTGGTGCTCTCAGTTGGCTGTTTTTCTCAAAGCCCCACTTGATGGCATGAAGAACGTGCATGGAAAATATCATTTTCATTAAAAAAGTAAGTTACTAACCCTCCCGGTAGGCCAGAAAAGGTTCAGCACATGAACCAGCTGCACCCAAAGCCTTCAGAAGCTGGGAGGTAAATAAAAAGAATGGGTTGTTCTGTGAAATCATGATTTGGGGGTGTGATGGATAGGAGGAGTACTGGCCAGTTCCCAGTGATTAAAGGGTTAAAACTCAGGTAGCTAGCAGGGAGCCAGAAGAACCAATGGGATACAGTGCTGAAATCTGAATTGTATAAGATATCCTGCCTGCTTTCTTTGTGTGGGGAAGTTAAGCCAGGAGAGACAGAATGATTTAAACCTAGGCAGGACTACCATGCCTCCAAGGAATTTGGGGCATGGAAGTGGACAGAACCAGGAAGTGATCATGAGTAAATAAAGGGAAAAATGTTTATTTAGTCACCATCAGAGCATTCTTCTTTGTTTTGGTTATTTGGTTAGACTTTTCTGTGTGAATCTATGCCTTCCCTTCCCCATTCACAAAGGCTGCGTCTAGACTGGCATGATTTTGCGGAAATACTTTTAACGGAAAAGTTTTTCCGTTAAAAGTATTTCCGCAAAAGAGCGTCTAGATTGGCACGGATGCTTTTGCGCAAAAAGTGCTTTTGCGCAAAAGCATCCGTGGCCAGTATAGACGCGATTTTGTGCAAGAAAGCTCCGGCGGCCATTTTCGCCATCAGGGCTTTCTTACGCAAAAAATTCCTTCCCTGTCTACACTGGCCCTCTTGCGCAAGAACACTTGCACAAGAGGGCTTTTTCCTGAGCGGGAGCGTCAAAGTATTTGCGCAAGAAGCACTGATTTTGTACTGATTACACTGATTACAAAGTCAGTGCTCTTGCGCAAATTCAAGCGGCCAGTGTAGACAGCTGGCAAGTTATTGCGCAAAAGCGGCTGCTTTTGCGCAAAATCTTGCCAGTCTAGACGCACCCTAAGAGAATACTAACGATGTTCTCTTTGTTTTAATTTGTTTTACTCAGTTGCTCTGTAACACCTAGCAACTTAGTATGCATTATCAAGTATATCTTTTTGTTTTGTTAATAAAATCATCTTTTTTAAGGTGATGATTTGATTTCTTGTGTCCTGGAAGGTAATAGGAGGGCTGTGTGTGTGTTGCCTAACCTTGGAGAGATACAGTTTGTTTTTCTGTGCTTTTTGTTTCTTTTTTCAAGCTCTCTTGTGGCAGAGGAGCTTGGGGTACCCTGGGGAAGGAAATCCAAGTGTTTTCTTCCTGGGTTCAAGAAGAAAGGGGTTTGTTTCACTTGGTGGTAGCAGCAATCCCCCAAAGTCAATAAATCTATGACTCTGGGGAGTTTTTGTAAGCAGAGCCTATAGAGGCAACGTATGTAAGCTTTCTTGCAGGCCCCCATCTTCTGCGCTTGGAGTCCCAGAGTGGGGACCAGCTCTGACAGAGGATCTGAGGCCTTGTTAGATACGAGTGACTGTGGCTCCTAGTGGCAGGGAGTCAGAGTGACAGGCCTGAGGGTGGATTTCACTTTTATACACAGGGCAGATCCAACATGAGAGGCAGCAACACAAACACACAGTGCCAAAAGACAATGCCTCAGCCTTGGGGTTAACACTTGAGACAGGCCTGGTTGATTTTATTTTTTATGGATTTGCCAGTTTCCACAAACTGGTTCCTTTTTTTAAACACAGGTCTAAAGAGTTGCATTATCATCACAACACACTGGGATAACCAATGTTCAAACTTTGGGTCCAGCTAAAGATGCTGCAGTGTTCCTACTTCTACAGGGATAACAGCTCAAAACGGGTAAAACTACAACAGGTGTCTGCCCACCAATAGGGTTGCCAGATGGTTTCAACAAAAATACCGGACACACTTGACATTACATCACAATCTACATTATTTAGAAAATACCGGACATTTGTATTTTCTCATTTATATTTTCTCAATTTGTTTCCCAAACAGAAAGCTCAAATACTGGACTGTCCAGTTCAAAACCGGACACCTGGCAACCCTACCCACCAAGGGGCTCAGGGCTCCGTGCAAGGGGCTGCCTGACTGGGCTGGGTTGATTAAGCAGCTGCGAGTCTGCACTGCTGTGCAATTTAAAGGGAACCTTGCTGCTCACCAACATGCAAGCTCGCCCGTGTGTGCAAGAGAGGGGTTGCGTTGTGGGAGTGAGGAGATGCATGATGGGATCACTCGCTCTAGATATTGCCAGTGGCTATTGAAACACATGTGTCCGTGTAGTTTTGTTGGGGACTGGGGCAGGCTTGGGTTTTTTTGCGTTGGAGAGGTGGTAATCTGACTCAGCCTTGCCCATTCAGTCCCCTTGCCTGCCTGATATTGCCAGTGAAAGAGGCAACTAGTGCCCAGTGACTACCAGGGTTCTCATCCTGCTGGGAATGGGCTGGAGCCTGCTTGATAAGTGGCCAGGCCTCCCCAAAATGCAGTCCGGTGGTAAGAGCTTTCAGCAGCTAGTGATATGGGGTCAGAAGGTAGAAGGAGCCCGATACCAAGACCCTTGGCGGGCTTGTATAGAGTCACAGGGGCTGCAGGGAAAGACACATTGTGGGTCCATTCCGCTGCCTACATGGGAGCCTTTCAGCCAGGAGACCACACTGCCTCATTAAGCTGAGATCCTTCCCACTGGGGAAACTACAAGCCAGGAGGCCCCAGTGGCAGGAATGCAGGCTGCAGCAGGGGAAGCAGGTGCAGGATGGAACTCCAGGAATGTTACCTAGAGGTCAGCCACTGCTGTTCTACCAGCTCCACATTCCACAGCGCTGCCATCACCACAGAAAAACAAGGATCCTCTTAACCTATATGGAAAAACATGTGATGACTTCTGCTCTCCAGAGCCCAGGTGGGAGGGATTATTTACAGCACTTTGCAATGTGCACAGGTATGTTCCCAGCCTCTAGCAATGGTGGAGCCACACATCCGTTCTGCAATTGACATCCCCCGTGAGTGCGTCCCATTGCAGCAGCCTCTAGTGCACTGTCCCTAGAATTCATGGTCTCAGCCTCCACCAGCAAACCCATGGGTGACAGGTGAAGGTAAGGCTGGAGGAGGCTAGCCCCCAGCCCCACCTCGGCCCCGCCCCCCACTACCACAGGGAGAGCAGCTGAGCAGGCTGGCACACGCTTGCCCCAGCCCCAGGGAAGGAAAAGGGTATGCCATGCGGCCCAACCTCTCCAGCACTGGAGCAGCAGGGGGAAGGAGGAGTGTACACCATGCAGCCCCAGACCGGAGTACCAGGAGGGCAGGCACTGGGGGCAGGTGGAATGTGGGTGGGGCCATGCCTGGCTGTTTGCCTTCCCCCAGCTAGGCTACCAGCACACCAGTGTTCCTCCTCTACTGTGACCCTGGCCCCATACCCAGGGAAAAGAAAGTGTAGGCTCACTATTTGATGAAAGAAAGTGTAGGCTCACTACACTCGTTTCTTTGGGGAGGCAGCCGTATGACGTAGAGATGAAGCCCTTGCAACACAGCTACCACATTTCTCACCACTTTTATACTGTCCGGAAGTACATGGCAAAAATATATTAGTAAGCCTAGAATCAGCATGGGCTGTTCTTTTAAACTAAACCCAGTTACCCTATTGTAATTCTTTGCACTTATATTGTTCTTTCCCACAAACAGATAATCTCAAAGCACTTAGCATTATCATCCCAGTGTATGAACAGGGAAATGGAGGCACAGAGAGATTAAAGTTTATAGCAGTGTAGAACTGGAAGGGATCTCAAGAGGTCATCTAGTCCAGTCCTCTGCACTCATGGCAAAACTAGAAGTATTATCTAGACCAAGGGAGGGCAATATATGGTCCACAGGCCAAATCTGGCTCACCAAACATTCGGATTTGGCCCATCACAGTAATCTAGGTTGCCAATGTCCTGCAGCCCAGCAAGACCCTCCGACAGGCTCCCCCACCCCTAGCACAATCCTTGCAGCTCCTATTGGCTGGAAACTAGCCAATAAGAGCTACCTGGGGCCTGCTTGTGGACACATTCAGCGCACAGAGTTTTCCCCCAAAGGGTGTGCTGTGCAGAGATGAATACGCTGGCCCCAACAGGTGGCCCCATTGAGCAGCATGTGGGGCACGGCAGGTAGGGAGCTTGGAGGTCTTACTGGGCTCCTGGCTAGGATCAGCTTAGAGGCCAGAGCCTGCACCTGGCAGTCCCCTCCCTCCCACACCCCAACTTTGTGCCCCTGGTCACAATTCCCTCTCAGACCCTGCACCCCCTCACACATCTCTCCCCCTAGTCAAAATCCTCTCCTGCATTCAAATCGCCTCCCAGACTCTGTGCCCCCATCTCCTGCTCCAGGTCACAACCCCCTCCTTCACCTAAACTCCCTCCCAGACTCTCTCCTGCACCCCAATACCCAACTGTGAGCTCCCATTTGTACCCAGCATCCATCCCAGACCCAGACTCTCTCCATTAATATCACAGAAAAGTGCAGCCCTTGACCACTTACCAAATTCCTAGAGTGCTCCCCCCCAGTCAAACATTATCGCCCACCCCTGATCTAGACCATCCCTGATAGATGCTGGTATAACCTGTTCTTAAAAATCCTCCAAAAACGGTGATTCATCAACCTCCCTACTTAATTTATTCCAGTACTTAACTACTGCAGGAAGTTTTTAAAATAACCAGCTTACATTGCTCTTGCTGTACCTTAAGCCCATCTTGTTCTAACCTCAGAGGTTAACCAGAACAATATTTCTCCCTCATCCTTGTAACAACCTTTTTATGTACTTGAAAGTGTTATATCCCCTCTCATTCTTCTCTTCTCCAGACTAAAGAAACCCAACATTTTCCAATCTTCCTATATTAATCACGTTTTCTAGACCTTTAATCATTTTTGTTGCTTTTCTCTTGGACTTTCTCCAAAATGTCCACATCCTTTCTGAAATGTGGCATCCAGAACTGGACACAATACACTAGGTGAAGCACACTCAGCTTGGAGTAGAGCAGAACAATTATTTCTCACATCTTGCTTACAACACAACATCCCAGAATGTTTGCTTTTTTTGCAGTGTTATACTGTCCACTTTTTTTGTGTGTGATATCCACTATGAGCCCTAGATCTCTTTCCACAGTACTCCTTCCTAGGCAGTCATTTCCTATTTTGTATGTGTATAACTGATTGTTCCTTTCTAAGTGCAGTACTTTGCATTTTTCCTTACTGAACTTCATCCTGTTCGCTTCCAACCGCTTTCTCAGTTTGTCCAGCCCATTTTGAATGTTAATCCTATTCTCAAATGATTTATCAACCACCCCCATTCCAGCTTGATATCATCCACAGACTCCTTAAGTGTACTTCCTATGTCATTATCTAAATTTTTGATCAAGATATTGAACAGAACCAGACCCAGAATGGTTCCCTGCAGGACCTCACTTGATATATCCTTCCAGCTTGATTGTGAACCACTGATAAAACCAGTCCACAAGCGTAGTTATATAGGTTTTATTTCCCTAGATTGTTTATGACATTATGCAAAACAGCACCAAAAGCCATTCTAAAGTCAAAATATAGCACATCTACCGCCTCCCCACTTCCACAAGGCTGGTTACCCTGTAAAAGAAAGCTATTAGATTGGTTTGACACAGCTTGTCAGCATGGATTTGTAAAGAACATGTCCACTCATTTTGGGTGCCGGGCCCTGGCAGCATGATTCTCAAAAAGGCTGACCTCCTGCACCCCCTCGTGCCTTAAATTGGACTTGTAATGCTCAGGATCTCTGAAAAATCAGATTCCACACATCACACAACAGTCCGTTTCTGTTTTCTTGGGCAAAGTGTTTGGAACAGTCTCAGTGGCAGACCAGGAATAGAAAGCAGGTCTTCTACCATCTGGCCCTGTGCTCAGTTTGCTTAGGTCCTGTTCCTCTTCAGTACTTTTATTTAGACATACACACATCCCATCAAATCTAAGCGCTGCCAGGAGGTAGAGATGGACGGATACAGACTATAAGGAAGAGCTTTTGTTTTGTAAAGGAAAGCCACAGGATAGAAACTATTGATGGAAGCCACATCTACACTGGAGAGCTTACAGCTATACTGATGCAGCTGTGCTGCTGCAAGATCACTTGCATAGCTGCTCTATGCAATACCTAATAAAACCACCTCCACTAGAGGCAATAGCGATTTTGGTGAGAGAAGCTCTCCTTCCACTGTAGCGCTGTTCACACTGGGGTGTCTGTCAGTATAACTTACATTGCTCGGGGTCTTTTTTCACAAACCCCGAATGACATATAAGCAGACAGGGCCTGAGTGGCTCAGGCCCCTGCAAGAGGCAAAAGAGGTCACAAGATCCGAGCAGGGAGAACTCCACACACCATGAGGCAGAGGCAGTTTAAGTACAATCTATATATTTTTATTTGTCATTTTATTTGCTTGTATCTGCAGAGCATTATAACATCACAAAGACCAAAATAGAGAGCAGCTTGTCGCTGAGCTCACATGAGTTATACACGATAGGTACAAAACTAGGTGACTCTGTCTTATTTATCATACATTTTTTTCCAGTCGTTTATATACAAAGAACTACTCTATATGGAAAAAAATAAACAAATCCCATGGGTAAGTTACATGGTAAAAAAGGGCACAGGAGAAAGAGCAGGAGAGGGAGTGGGCAGCACTGAGGGCCTACTGTGGGGACTGGCCTAGGTGCTAGGGTTCTGGGCTACCATTAGCTGGATATATGCCGTCAATGGACCGATTAGCCCAGACCTCCAGCACTAAGTTGTATCGAGTATGTGTTTCTTATTAGCCAGCCAGTCAGTGTCACGTTCCGGCACTTGCCCATCTTGAAGGTGAGCAGCAAGCTTTGCAGAGAGGTTTCTGTAGTGATAAAACCAAGCATATGGCAACTGGCTGTGATGCGGCTCTAGAGTCTACCACGTTTCTTTGTTTTTCCAAAGGCGACTAGTGCCAAAAGGGTTATACTTTAAACCACTAAGCACAGGAAGCTTCAAGAATATCCAGATCCTACACACAGCACATGCAGCATCCGCTTTAAAATAGAATAAAAAAAACCCTCCCCAAAAGTCTGAATCTCTTAGGGTCAAGGGCACCACCCCAGGCCACTCCAAACTTCAGCCACCTCCCTCCACCCAAGGGAGGGACATCAGGAGACCCACTACAAACAAATTAAAGTGAGACGGGGGGTTGGGGACACATGGCAGCTGGAAATACAGGGACTGGACAGCCCTGTTAAAAAAGGAGGGTGTCTGTGGCCCCCCAAGAGAGTCAATAAGTAATGAGAGAGAGGAGGATAGTTGTGAAGCAAAGGCAGGCCTGTGTGAACTTCAGTCCTCCATTGTGGTAGGACTGCAGGTGGAGAAAGGCCTGATAATTAGTGTTTGTTTCAGTTAAGCAGTGAATGACTAAAGGGGTGGGGTGGGAAGGAAGCACCATATATTGCCTGGGACTAAAGGCTGAGGGGATCCCAGTAGTGCTTTTAGATGTCCTGCTCCCATCTCCCACCCCCCTCAGAGAAACCACCCTCCCTATTGTCCGTAGGCCCTTTGGCAGCTTTGAGGTAGGGGGAGCGGAAGGTGTTCTGAATGTACCCACCTCCCTAGAGAATATTCTCAATAGCATAAAGTGGAAAGCAAACCACACGTGCACTGACATCCCAAGGAGAAACAGGCTCACCTCTAGCCCATATACACTCTCCACCAACAGACCATCTCTGAATAGGTAATTTCTAAAGGTGCTGCAGCTGGGATCTTTGCTTGTGAAAATTAAGGCACAGACAAGTAGGGGAAGCCACATGCAAAAGAAGTCAGGCCCTAGCTCCTCCCATCAGGCCTCCCGCAGCCGAGGGGCTGGACACACCATGACAGAACAGGTGCTCACTGACTCCAACTAGCCAAGGGGCCATAAGCCATAGTAGCAGCTTAGGACTGTTCCTAATGATGGGGAAGGAACGAAGAGAAGCCCAGCTGGGAGGAAAGCAGCAGCTTAATGTTAACCACCTGGTTTCAGTTCCCTTTCAGTGGGCAGTTTTAATACAGGCACAGAGCAGCAGCAGGGAAGTCCAATAATAGGCATTTTTTTGTGCCTGGCAAGATTTTTGGCTCTTCTGGGAGACTTTATTGTCCCTCTGCTGGCCCTCAAAGGCCACATTCACAGCCTACTGAAGCCAATGGAAAGAATCTCACCGACTTCAGTGGCTTTTGGCTCAAGCCTTTACAACATTAGTTATGACAGGGATTATAGTGTAGCAACTCAGCCCTGGGCGATCATAGTACAACGCAGGTGCATGACAGACTGGCCACCATGTGTAAACAACTCCAACAGACCCAGTTAAGCCCTGAACAAAGAGGAAGATGAGGAGGGAGTATTTAACATCCCATCCTAGTTGCAATATGCCTTCAATTTGCAAGGCAAATCAATGGGTGACAAGATTGGCAGGAGGCTGTCAGAAGAGTGGGGAAGGAATGGTGCATGTTCTGGAATTTATTTGCAAGATACAGTTCTGGAAGGGAGAGACAGAGTGAGACAGTTCGGAGTTAAAATGTCCCCACTACACAGAAATATATTCTATTAACTTCTAACCACAAGTATTTAACGTTAGTTACTGAGTATGGCTGGTGCTAAGACTTACTAGGAGGGACAGCCAGACACTCCATGGAGGAATTCTGCTTCTATAAGGCAGGAGTAAGATGGGAAGTTTGACCACCCATGTGATCATAAAACTCCTCACCCACAAAAGGGAAAAAATGGCTCAAATATGCCCATCTTGCAGGGCTTTACATGACCACCAGCTGGGATTGGGAAGAAATTTGTCGCCCTCTCTGTCCCGGAAGTACAATATTGCATAATTAGGGGTATTGGGAAATGGGTTCCTTTCTAAAGCTCCAACAATAGCCAGAGAACAGAGAAGCAGAGAGGAGTGATGGTCTGATATGGTCATCAGGAATTCTTAGAGGTGTGTCTATCACACTGCCCAAAGGGGGTACAGAGACATTAATAGTGAGGAGCTGAAAAAGAGGGAAACAAAGCGTGTGTGCGTGGGGGGGGGGGAAGGAGGGAGGGAGGGAGAGAAGATATGCTGTGTCCTTGTTAACCACTATGCAAAAACAGAGCACAAAGTAATGTAGTCGTTCACCTAGAAAAAAAAAAAGTTTTGGCCATTTCTCATTCCAGCCAATCATGTTCCACAAAACTTGCCCAAGTGGTGGGAGGATATGACCTCATTTCCTGAAGTTTTTCCTATACTCATCCCCCCACTCTTGAAAAAAAGAAAAGGGTTCACTTTTTCTTAGGGCTCCTCTATTGCCATGTGTGTTTCATGCTTTTTAAACAGTTATTAGTGAGAAAAAAACATGGTCCAGTTGATCTTTGCTTTAGAAAATGTTGTGTGAGAACACAGTCCCAACCAATACCCCCCAGTCATGACGTCACACCCACAAAAGCTACTGGGAAGTGCCCAATTCTGCACTGAGCACCATTCAGGAAGTGACATGACTTCTGGTTCAATAAATAAAGAGGAAGGTTCCAGGCTACACTGGGATGGTTGCAGCCACTGGCCTCAGGGAGGAGCTTTGGGGAGGGGGCCTCTTTTAGAACTCGTCGTCCGAGCTCAGCAGGAGGGTCTTCTCATTGTCCCGGGCACCCGAGCAGCTGTGGGAGCGTGAGATGATGTGGCTGCCATTGCGCCAGGATGGACCGTGCTCTAGTGTGGACTGCTGGGTGTATTGCTGGTAGGCAGGGGAGAAGTTGTGGATGGCATCTTGGACAATATCATGGGGGTTCATGGTCTCCTTGAGGCTGCTGGAGATGCTCTTCATGGGGGCGCAGCGACCTGCCAGGCAAGATAGGAGAGAGCAGTGAGGGGGGGGAAAGCCTTGATAATCAGAGAAGGGTATATTCACACAGTGACCCCCCTTCCCGAAGCCTAACATCTTTTGATGGCTGCCTTCAACTGGCTTCAAAAGGAGTGCCATAAACAGTGGTACAAGCTTTCAGCGGCATTCCCCCCACATTTGGAAGAGGATTGGCCACAACTGGCTGAACCATTCCAATTCAAAACAGCAGACTGGAGAATGGGCCACACACCCACACAGCTGAAGATCCTGCCCTAGCTGGTAGGGGTGCGTGATTGCAAGGCACAGACCAGGAAGAATTTCTGTGAGGAATCTGGAGAAGGTAAAAAAGAGTAAGAGGAAGGTTGTAGCAATTCAGGGGAGTTATGGGGCTTGCATTCATTAGGCAGGACAGTGGATGCAGATAGAACTGAGGAGTTCACTGCTGTGATGGGCAGTGGAAAACATTCACAAAGAGGGGGCAGATGTGAAACTAGGAAGGGAAGAAGGAAGCATCAGAGAAGGAGCCTCTGTGTGGAACTAGAGATGAGTGCATGTCTCCTACAGCAGCAGTGAGGGAGGCTGCAGCCGTACCAACTCCACATGGGAGTCAGTCAGGCCTGGGGGATGTGGGGAAATTAGAGGTGCAAGACATGTACAGAGTGAGATGGCTGCCTCCTACCTTGTAATAATACAAATCCCATTTCTCTCTGAACTGCCATGGGCATCAGTCCCCACATGTGCTTTTGAATTTGCTCCCATCCCCAAAGGATGAGCTCCTCAGACCACCAAGGCATGCTGCTTATTTTTGGTGATAAAAAGGGGGACAGTGTCTCACACGTAATGCTGACTGCTTTAATATACACGGCCCCGCCCCCACCCTTAGATCAGTGTACAGAGCGTGTGGTGTTCTTCATGCAAGGCCCATGGTTTTAGCTAGGCCTAAAAACAATTAAGTGTCATTGCTACAGATAAGCCTCAACCTGCTAGCCCCACAAAATGCACACCAGGCCTGAACACTGTACGGGCTCTACAATACAGGAACTCTCAGAATTCACAGGTTCCACACACAGGATGGCAGCAGGAATTTGTCAGTTAGCGTTTCACAGGAAAGGATTAGGATATCACTGGAGAGGGATGGAAAACTAGTTTGAAAAATTAAGTTAAGAGCTACTGAAGAATACACCGAGCACGGCACCTACCGTAGGGCCCATACGATGGAACAGCTGCATCAGAAACCAGTAGCCAAAGCAAGGGAGAAAAAGAGAGAGAAAGGAGAAGAAAAAAAAAAAAGAGACAGAAAGATGGGAAATAACAGGCTGAACGAGCAAGTTATTCTCAGACCCGCCACCAAAACACCCCCACAATGCTGGGTAGCAATTTAACCATCCATTTAACGCATGCAGACTGTATGTTTGCGGGAGAGCAGGACTCCTCATTTCCAACCCAAAGCCCCCTATTGTTGGAGTGACCTGTCCTGCCAGAGCCTCTAGGCTTGCTGGGATGGAACGATCATGCCATCTGCACATGATGCAGATTCCATCTCCAAAGGGAAGCAAACCATACCCCACACTGGTACAGCGGTGGGCACAAGAACATCCTCTCTTCACTGGCCAGCTTCCAAGCCCCTTTGCTGATGCACTTCATCTTCCCACAAGTTGGTCTGACCCCTCTGTTTCTGAATGCCAATGCAGGAAGATCCCACACCCTTGTGCCTAGGACACACACTTCCATCTCCCTCGGTTTGAGGGAAACAGGAGCTGCCTCAGACCCCTTCCCTGACTCCCTTGTGTCTGCTGCACAACCTGAACATGTGGTGTTCCCCCATG
Source organism: Rafetus swinhoei (assembly GCA_019425775.1). NCBI lineage: Eukaryota > Metazoa > Chordata > Testudines > Trionychidae > Rafetus > Rafetus swinhoei. The sequence continues at coordinate 256,768,175 of CM033437.1, forward strand.
GGGACAGAGGAAAGAGGCTACTATGCCACCCTCTGACAGGGAGACTAATTCTTACAGCTCTGAAGTCTCCAGCCAGCTGTCCTGGGTGGAGTATTGAGGAACTGAAAAAGAAACACTGAAAAAAAAAAAAAAAAAAAAAAAATCAAACGAGGCTCTGACCTGTAGGGCTCTTGCACACTGAAACTGTGCAAATGTAACTGGGGAGAGGACACTTTCCTGAGTACACCCTGATTGGGAGTTTAGGACCCAATAAACCAGCTTAGGGTACTGACTGCTCCCCTTCTTGCCAACTGGGGGTTCTTACCAACAAAAATATACGCACACCCGCCTCAGAATAGCTGGCGCCTGTACCTTGTGCATCAAGACGCTTGTCTGCATAGACCTTGTAGGTGAAGGCATGGCGCAGGGCGAGGGCTGCGAAGAACATCTCCACACAGATGATGAAGTCCTGATAGCCAGCAGCCACAGTACCTTCACCCACAGACACATTGGCAGAGTGGATCTTGGGAATGGCACCACACTTCTCAAGAATAGCCAGCAGCATCCCTGAGCAGGGCAGCGGATTCAAACACAAGTGAGGAAAAACAAAGCCCGCCCTCACAATTCCCCACAGAATGATCATGGCCAATTGTGCACATGCCCAGGCAAACTTGTTTAACAAAACAACTGTTACACAAGGAAGTTTGCCAGGTGCACCCATCCACCCTGTTTGGTTGTACAAAGGGAAAATAGCAACTTGCGACATTAAATAGCAACAGATTTGAACACAGATATGAACATTTTTTCTAATCACAGCATATTTGCACCAGCCCATGAATTCAGTTTTCTACTTTCTCTGCAGCATTTCTATGCATCTTGCCCTGATCCTATGGGGGTTTTGCAGCCACATGTTTTAGCTGATGTGCCACTTAGAAGAAGGGCATATGAACTTGTGACTGAAGAGTTGTTGATAATCTTTAAGAGACACACATGATTTCAGGTTTGTCACTTTAAGCAGTACAACCGTAGGTTGCAAATAAACTCCTGCCAGTTGCATCTTGTCATTGGCAGAGCTACCCATGGCTACCTATGAAACAAGCAGCTGGTTTGCCAGGCAGGTATATGTTGAAGACACCAGGGGAGGAACAAAGATGACTGAGGAGAGCACTTTTCCTGGGACAAGCAAAACAAACTCAGGAGTACTCAACACTTGTTCCACCAGCTTTTACATCCCCAGAGCCCTTCTACTGCACGCTAGAGAGAGGAGGTGCCTCACCTTGCCAGAAGGACAGAAAGATGACAGACTTCACCATGAAGAACTTGAGAACAGGGCTATAGGGGCTGAGCAGCTCGCGTGTAGCAAAGTAGAAAAGGAAGAGGGCGTAGAGCGCCAGGCTGACTGAAATATTGTAGATGATCGTCACGTAGAGGTAGCCACTGGTGACACTGAAGTAAGAGGAAACATGAACCCCATGAAGCTCATAAATATCCTTCACCCCTCGCCTTTTGGATACAAGGGTACAATGTTTCTCTCCCCTCCGACATCCCCACAGCTCAGCTGAGGTAACATGAAAGCCATTGGCACAGCTCTCACATGTCTTCTTTCCCCTCCACATCACCCTCCCTCTTCTCAGGAAACTCCTGGAGTGTGCTTTTCTCCACACATGCCCTTTCCCCACCAGGAACACATGCAGTTACTCAGAACCCAGGGCAGCCAGGCCCTTTCCTTCACAAGCACATGGGGTATCAGGCGTGTCAGGCGTGTGAAAACTTTGCTTGCTGGAGAAAACCCATGACAAACAGTTCGCTTACTCGAAGTCACCGTCCCGGTACTTGCCAAAGGCCTGGAGGATGACTGTGCTGATCGCCATGAGGGGGCTTCACCACACAGAACTGCAAGGTGGCCTAAGGGAAATGAGAGAAGAGGAAAGAGATGGGGAAGGAGAGAGAACTAGTGCAATATACATACACCAGGCTTTGATCCAGAGGCAACCAATATCACGCATCACAGTCACCCTCAGAGCAGTTCAACAGCAGAGCGTGGTTTCAGCCCTAACAATGACACTGGTGCCACCATTCCTTCCCTGCAGTACTGCCGGAGTAGAAGGTGAGAGAGATTCAGATTGTGTGAAGCCATCTGGTTTCCCATCCTCTGCCACAAGAGCCTAAGCTCACCTGCCTGCACATGGATAGTCTGTTCAGGAGCTAGGTTACTACGGAGGTAGGGAGACAAGACAATCCACCCTGTACTTTAAATCAAGGTCTTTAACTTGAGCCTAATGTTCCATGACCAAGTCCAGTGAGGATTTCCTGAGAAACACGGGATCAGATAAAAAGCATATTTCCAGGTGATAATCACACATGATCCTACCCTGTGACCTGGTACACACACTTCTGTGTACTGAACAGAACATTATGGAGTTGTGTCTTGGGGAATGGGGGAGGTGAAGGGGCTGCTTGCAATACAGGTGGTCGCCTTAGGTGGGAGAAAGGAGGAAGTCACTCTGGACTAGTCTTAGAAAGGGATATCTTGGCCAATGAAACTGCATAAGATGACAAGTGCTGTCTAAATGTCTAGCTAGGTTAGATCGGCTCTGCTTTCACTTGCAGGAGCATTGGAGTCAGTTGGGAAGGGAGAATTCCCCAACAGGCTTTCTAGAACTTGAGAGCAGTTCTGTCTGCTCCATCAGCAGGTGCCTCAGCACTGCCTCATAAGCTCCACCCCCATAAGATTCCCTCCCACCCCAAACCACATCAGAAAGAAACATTTCACTTCCAGAGAGAGACAGAGCTGAACTCCAAAAGCTCAGAGGGGGTAGGAAAAGCAAAGATCCTAATACTTTCATGTGTGTCTCGCTAAAGCAGATCAGGTAAGAGTTCTGCAAGGTGCTGACCCATGCTCAGCGGAAGAGGGGGGACAGAAGAAAAACAAAAAAATCAGAGGGAAGGTTGCTTTCGATAACATGCAATTTGCTAGTGGTCATAAGACTTCAAGGAGATAAAAAACCCCAGCACAAGCCAGCGGGTGAGTCATCAAGATGAGAACTGGAAAAGGTCAAGCTAATTGGTAAACAACAACTCTCAGCTTCCTCTCCCCACTACTCCAGGGATTGTTTAACTATTTCCCTGCAACACAAACCACACACTTTTGTTTTTAGGCATTTCCTGGGGAAGCAAGCATGAAGAGATATGGGAAACGCACTGTGGGCGCATGACCCAGACATCACAAAGGTCACTGGGCACAAGTCGGGAAAGAACCTCTGCATGATGCCCTGTTGTGGAGACAACTGTCTGCCCATACTTTTAGACCACACCCAGCACCGTGGCCTCTGAGGATGTGCCTACAGTGCAACAGAAAACCCGCAGCGCCAAGACTCAGAGGCCAGGTCAAATGACTTGGGCTAATGGGACTCAGGCTGCAGGGCTAAAAATTGCAGTGCAAATATCTGGGCTCAGGCTGGAGCCTAGGCTCTGAAATCCCTCAAGAGGGGAAGGGTCCGAGAGCCCGGGATCCAGCCCAAATGTCTAAACCACAGCTTTTAGCCACCCCAACTAGAGGCAGCTGACCTGGGCCAGCTGCATCTATCCCACAAGTCTTTTATTGCAGTGCAGACATACCCTGCCTGCCCAAGATATACATGGCCAATACAGACGGATACAGCAGGTGTCTGCCTGAGAACAGCCCGGTACATGAGCAGAGAAGGGAAGGACAGCTGTGGCACTGAAGAGGCCTTCAGCTCTAACAAGGCTGACAAGAACCGAAAGGGTGACAGCACCCCCCGATAAGCGTAGAGTGGGACTGAGAATAGCAAGGTGTTCCTTTAAGCAGGCTTCTCAGCTGTCATCATGGAGATCAGGTGGCCCTGGAAGTTCCCCTGATCATCAGTGCTGGAATCCCAAGGAGGTCCCAGAGGCTGTGCTTGGTGCCAAAGATTGCTGACAGCAGCTGAATGTCAGTCCAACTTTTACAGAGTGAGAGGAAAGTGCCTCAAATCCCTCTGGCAGGCTAGAAAGCAATGCTAGCAGTTTGCAAAGGGCAGACTCATCTGGGAGAACAGCCATCACAATGCAGGAAAGCAAGAGAGTCTAGAAAAATACTTGAGACAAAGTTGTCAAAGCTGGTCCACTTGATTGATTTGTGGACCAGCACAACACACTCTGAGTCTGCAGAATTCCAGCTTTCATTGCCAAAAATAAGTTTCTAGTCCTCATGGCTGAGAAGGGAACCTTCCCACTATGAACTGAGTGTTACCCACCTCAGGACTCTGCAGACAACAGCTCTAAAGAAGGCGTGAACTACCCCTAGGCCCCATTAATCTCATGTAACTTGAAAGTCAATCGACAACACTTTAACTGTCAACATGAGCTATTTCATTGCTCAGAATTTTAATGGAGGGAATGGAGAATGGGGTGGGAGTGGAGCACAGGTGAGGAAGGAATTAGGAGTTGCTTATGGAAGGAAATACACATGGAAGAAAGGAGATACACAAAAGGCAGGAAAGAGGGAGAGAAACCAATAAAGGACGATGGGGAAGGGAGAAAGTGCCAGGGTCTTAAAGGTCACTTCGATTCTCAGGGAGGAATACTGAATGCAGTAATCAGGCTATTTTCACTCTTGATCTTAATGCAAACTTTTCATTCAGATCAGATGGCGCTCTGGTGAGATGTAAGGGCTGCAAATGGACCTAATCTCATAGGGAGACCTAAAGACCATAGTTAACTTTTTTTCAGAGAATGGAAGCAACACTCCACCTAACCAAATCTGATTCCATCACTATCACCAGAGGGATCCTGTATAACAATTTCAGCAACTTAGCAAATCTCCACCTTTATTGCTACCTCATGGCAGCCAGCTGTGATAGCCTCCAGGACCCCATGATCGAACACACGACGGATTTGTTGTCATTCAGATTTCTCTCTCTTCCTGAAATATCCACTTCAGCACGCATACCCCTGGAGTGAGCAATATGCTGGAGAAGTTCCTCCTGCAAAGTGCTGTGTCACAAAGATCAGACTCCATACTCCCACTCTGAACCGCACAGGCAAAGCTGGGGAACTCAAGAGACACTTGCACAACTATTGGGGGTTTCTGGAACTCAAGAAGGCATGAAGTTCTCATAGGGGATCTAGGTGCTGCCCATCCGGGAGGGGAAGTGGAAACAAGCATCAGTTCCCAAGGACTCCCAAGGTTTGGAATAGATACTGCAGAGAAGACAGGTCATTCCCCTTGCTAAAAGACTTTCTAGTTTTTGGGTGGGCAGAGCAACATGGTATACCTGCTTCAGCGCTGTTACAACACTAACAGATTTAGTCTCTCTCACCAACCTTCCTGCCTTTCTCAGCTCAATCTAATATACCCATTGACCAAAGGATGCTCCAGAGGATGGTCCAGAGGAGCCCTCATCTCAAACTCCATGGGCACGGCATTACTGCCTCTTCTCCTGCTTCTTGCACACAGCCTGGGTTTCCTCAACTCATACCTGTTTGCAGAACCTCAGGAATCCGATGGAATATGTCTTCCCCCACAGGCAGCAAGTCCCATACATGCAACTGGATCTGAAAATGCAACAGAGGAAGACAGTTAGAGAACGAGGAGTCAGAGAGCAGAGCTCAGGATATAGCAAGCAGTGAGATGAAGGCTCTTGCCTGCCCACATCCTCTCAATGAAAAATATGATTCTTGCTTTCCCCAGGCCCAGTTAGTCATGGCCATAGAGACAAAAGCCTTCAGAGATGCAGACAAGAACAGAGGTATGGTTTTGTACTTCTATTGCTGCCCTCCAAAACTGGTTTTTGGGAGGGAAGTTGTTGGCTAGCATGGTATGGCACCAAAAAAGGAGAGCAGGCAGTCACACACAGCATGGGCTAGAGAAAGAAAGCATACACTGGGGGAAGAAGAGAAAAAAGCACAGGGAAGCCAAGTGAACATGAAAGCTATACATAGGCTCAGTTCATATGTGAGGATTTGGATGGCCTCATCCAGTTTGAGTCCTGTGTGCAATGAACGAGGTGGTATCATCCAGTTCCAGGATACACTTGTTGCACCACACAGTTCCCAGTGGCAGGGGTTAAGATAAATCCTGTGACATAGAAGCCCCCAATGAAGGCTGGGAGAGAGTGCACTGTAAAAAGACGGAGTACTCACTCGATAGATTTCCCTCTGATCTCAGACATGATAGAGCTCTCCCCACCAAGGTACTCATAGCAGAGGCTGAGGAAGTTGTAGATTACAAAGGCTGCAGAGACAGATTCACCTGATTAAAATCATGACCCCCCCAACATTGAACAGGAACAAGCAGCTGGGCACAGGAGAGAAGCAAAACCAGCAGCAATGAAAATCTGTGCAGCACCTTTCGTTCTGAGGAGTCCCAGATTGTCATTTAACTGCTGGTGGGGGAGTGCGCCTTGTAAAAACAATCTATGGTGAAACCCGGCCATGCATCAAGACTAATGCCCCTACCCACGGCCCTCTTAGAAGGGATCTTTAACCACCAGCACACTGGTCAAGGCCTCTGCTTTACATCTCATCGGTAAGGTGCCACTCCCAGAGTCACACCAATCCCTAGCAATATTCTGGGCCATTAGCCTAGCATCCACTCAGATGGAAGTGCATCCCTAATGAATCGTCCATCTTTCTTCTTTCCACATTCTCCGTTCCCCTTTGATGTTTCTAAACCAAGTACAGATGATGCTCTACGTTGGTTAGCTTAGGACAGCTGATGAGCAAACAGTCTCTCTTACACAATCTGACTGTGCCAACTCCCCACCTCCCCCCGATACACCCAAAGAAATGGAGGGGTGGTCTGATGACTGACATTTTACGGTGATCATGGTTCATGGCAATCTTTAGAACCTGCAGTCTATTATTCTCCCCAGAAAGTTATTACATTTTCGCTAGCTGGCAGCCAAGTAAAGGCTTTCCATCACCCACCAGGACCTGAAGGGGCATTTGCTCCTTCTTCCAGACCACCCATTCTGTGAGAAAGGCTCAAGACTCACCTCCATTGACACCTACAGCATACTGACAGCAAAGCAAGTGGCTGGGGCAGCACCTGCCTCTTCCTCACCACAAGACTCCATCTCTCTCTGACCTTGCCCCCTCTTCCTACCTCCTCCCCGCCTCCTAGGTGCAGGCCAGAAGCCAGACCCAGGTAGCATGCTGGCTATTGCAAGCAGTAAGAGCCTCCCAGGTGGCTTCAGGGTCGGCAAAGCCACAAACACACACATAGACCTAACAGGATTAGACAACGCAGGCACTTGCAGACATTGCTAACACAGCAGAAAAAAACAGTGAATAAATGGCCATGGTCTACCTGCTTCTATGTATACCATAAGGCAAACTTGCATTCCATCTGTAAGCCTGGTTATAGAACAGGCCCATTGACTATATTGCTGTAATGATGTGGAGAATTGGTATCAATGAAATAATTCATCAAAAAGGCACAGCAGAAACCATTTATTAAAAACCCTGTGGTAAATTAGCTGGTCTGCAAACTTCCTGCATCTCCCTTAACTTTAGGTCTACGAAGGCAGCTCTCAGCTTCTGGGAGATGAGAAGCTAAGTGTCTCCTACAGTTCTCCAGTGGAATCTTTCCCCCTCTCTCCACACTGTGCTCACTGCAACACCCAGCTTCCCATCCTAAAGCACTGAAAAGGAGATGAAAATCAGAGGGAGAGAGAATGGGGACATTTGCTTCACTTTTCCTCCATATTCCCTAAAAGAAACAAGTGTTAATTATCAAAAGACTGCTGTGCTAGAATAGCACTTCTCCTCCAAACCCATATTTGCCTTTGTTAGTAGGAGTGTTTATCATATTACCACAAAAGATTAATAGAATCACAGAATACTAGAATTGGAAGGGACCTCAAGAGGTCATCAAGTCTAGTTACCTGCCTTCATGGCAGGACCTAGCACCATCTAGATCATCCCTGATAGATGTCTATCCCACATGCTCTTAAATACCTCCAGTGATGGAGATTCCATGAGCTCCCTAGGTAATTTATTCCAGTGTTTAGCCACCCTGACCATGAAGAAGTTTTTCCTAATGTCCAACCTAAACCTCCTTTGCTGCAATTTAAGCTCATTGCTTCTTGTCCTATCATCAGAGGCCAAGGAGAACAATTTTTCTCCCTCCTTCTTGTAACTCTCTTTTGGATACTTGAAAACAGCTATTATGTCCCCCTCAGTCTTCTCTTTTCTAAACTAAAGAAGCCCAATTCTTTCAGTCTTCCCTCATAGGACATGTTTTCTAGACCTTTAATCATTTTTGTTTCTCTTCTCTGGACGTTCTCCAATTTCTCCACATCTTTCTTGAAATGTGGTGCCCAGGCCTGGACACAATACTCCAACTGAGATCTAATCAGTGCAGAGTAGAGTGGAGGAATGACTTCTCGTGTCTTGTTCACCACACTCCTGTTAATGCATCCCAGAATCATGTTTGCTTATTTTGCAACAGTGTCACACTGTTAACACATATTTAGCTTCTGGTCGACTATGACCCCTAGATCCCTTTCTGCAATATTCCTTCCTAAGCAGTCGCTTCCCATTCTGTATGTGTGAAACTGATTGTTCCTTCCTAAGTGGAGTATTTTTGTCCTTCATCCTATTTACCTCAGACGATTTCTTCAGTTTGTCCAGATCATTTTGAATTATGACCCTATCCTCCAAAGCACTTGCAGCCCCGCCCAGCTTGGTATCATCTGCAAACTTAATAAGCATACTCTCTATGCCAATATCTAAATCATTGATCAAGATATTGAACAGAACTGGTCCCAAAACAGACCCCTGCGGAATCCCACTTGTTATGCCCCTCCAACATGACTGTGAACCATTAATAACTACTCTCTGAGAAAGGTTATCCAGCCAGTTATACACCCACCTTACAGTAGCCCCATCTAGGTTGTATTTTCCTAGTTTATTGGTAAGAAGGTCATGTGAGACTGTATCAAACGCTTTACTTTTCCATACATAAGAACACAAATTCGTATGTATGGAATCAGGATAAAAGAAAAGGCCAACAAAATATACTCCACCTGCCAAAAGATACACCACAGAGAGCCACCCATGATTGGTACAACACAGATTTCAAGTTTAGTGATGGATTTTTTTTTGTCACTATTTTCATTGTTTTCAAGTGGATCTATTCCACAAGAGTAAAACTCTCCTCTGAAAGCGAGAAAGATCCCTCCTGAAATCTCCATTCTCCTGCTTTAACTAGGCATAGTTCTGAAAGTGTTCAGAAAACACAAGGGGGCAGGTGATGTACCAACACACAACACAAGCAGCAAGCCAAGTGACTGAACTTTTGAATGCAGCAAGCTGACCCCTGGAGCAGGTGTTGTGATGTTTGCAAACTCCCTAGGCAAGGCAAAGGGGATAATAGCCGTTGCTAGGAGAAGAGTTTCTCAGAGCAGCAGGCTTCCTGCTAGGCCTTTGCACACAAACACAACCGGGGCGCGGAATGGCTTCTGGATTGTACAAGAGTTTGCCATCTGTTTTTACATCAGTGCATTGTTACTGGTCCCTTGAGCAGATTAACTTCTTGATACATCCCCGGGCCTCTCTCCCTGCAACACAGATCTCATTAACAACAAACCCTACAAATAAGATACAGGTTAGTCAGGGTGCACACGCACACACCAACAGCACAATAACTACAGTCCAACAGGACTGGCTGCCAGAGAGTACAGCCTCTCCTAGGATGCTGTTGGTGAGGGGAGAAAGCTCCTTTTCTGAACAGGGTGAAGGGACGGATTTTAGGTGAAGTGTTTATTTTAGAGACTTTCATGTGCCCCAAGGCATCTTTCCCTTTGCTAGATAGATGGGTCACATCCTTAAAAGAGTATAATAAATAATCAATATTAATTCTTTCTGACCATAGGATCCCAAAGCACCACTGAATCTTAGTGGCTACTACAGTGCAATGTAGCAGTTTCTGTGCTAGGGACTTGGGGATGTAAAATTTCAATTAACTGGCTAAATTGAATAGTCGATAAGGGTGCCTCCGCCTTCGAAGTGTAGCAACAGCCCTAGGGCTGTTGCTACACTTCAAAGGCGAAAGCGCTGTGAGGAGCACAGGGCCGACAAGGGACTCAAGCAGGCCCCCACTGGCACCGTGCTCCCCAAGGCATTTCAAAGAGGCAATCCTCGTGGAGCCCAGGGTCAGCTGGGGGCTCTCAGTCCCCAGCTGACCCTGGGCTCCATGTGATGCTGCCGCTTTGAAACGCCGCAGGGAGCCCAGTGTCAGGCTCCATGAGGCGTTTCAAAGTGGCAGTGCTGCATGGAGCCAGGGGTCAGTGGGGGAGTCCCCAGCTGACCCTGGGCTCACACAGTGTTTCAAAGCGACAGACCCCGGGCTCCACACGGCACTGCTGCTTTGAAGCACCGACCCTTCCCCCCTCCTTGCTGCCTCCTTCAGGTAGAGGCAGCAAGGTGGGGGGGAAGCAACTAGTCAACTATCCAATAAGCATTTGCTTATCAGATAGTCAACTAATCGTTCACATCCCTACCATGCAAACAGTCACAGGATGGGAAGAGAGAGTAACATTGCCAACAAAAACTGCAATGGGGATTTAGGGACATGTGAGGAGGGACAAAATACAAATGGCCAGCCTGAAGTTTGCTCGGGTCCCCGGGGCTAACACCCTATTCTTTTGGATCTTTAACAAGGATAAGCATTCAGTGCTTCAGTTTTACACCTCCTCAGAAAGAATGAACACAAGCCTGTCATGTGAGAAAATCTCTTCAGAAGCTTGTGTATCTTTCTAACTTGTATCCTAGGGGAAGTCCAGTATATATACCCTGCTACTCCCACAGCAGCCAGGAAGACAGAAGACATTGCTCCCTAGTTACTAAGCCAGGCTCAAACAACAGATCTAGTTTGATATCAGTACAAATTATAGCCATGGAACAGAAGTAGGCCCTCCCCACGCCCCAGCCTGTAACAGAAAGCCCCCATGCTTTGCCATCCCCTATGTGGCCCCTCCATACCTTCATAACAGTCCCGCACAGTGCCGAAGTAAACATAGTACTGGTCATTGGTGAAGAAAAGGAGGCTTAGCCAGGAGTCGAAGGCATAAATGGGCACAATGAAGAGGATCCGGACAATGTAGCGCTGCTCATTGGGGCAGCTGTAACAGCGCAGGTGCATGTAAATCTGAATGGAAGAAGAAGGAGAACAGGATCAGTGACAAACAAAGGAAAGTGTGGGACTGGACAGCCAAGGGGGACTGAGACGAGAATACAGAATTCCTCTTTGGAGCAGGTGATCTAATGCAGCCTTAAGATGGCAGGAAAAAAAATGGTTACTTTCCTATGGCCACTCACAGTGGCCTGTGTGAAGTGATTTGGGGGTTGAAGTCCAATTTCTAATGAGACAGGACTGAAAATTCATTTATTATTTTTTGCTAATTACCACCAAGCGCGGTCTCATGTTTTTAAGGCCTCAATCATATAGGATGAGCATATCAGGTTGTCGCCATTGTTAAAGTGACGTCTTTATCTCTGAGCAGTTTTATACGCTTTCTCACGACTGTCATGAAAAAACATCAGAAAGTTCCTTCACAAATGTTGTAAGTAGATGAATAAGTGCCAAACTCCACTACCCGCTGGTAAGTTGTATTACTACTTTGACAGTGCACCCATTATATGTACTGCTTTGATAGGTGGGCAAGAGGCTGGCATTTCATAGCCCTGAAACTGGACTTTGTACAGAACCATTAAGTCATAAAACTTGTGCAGCTGATAACCAATAGAACTGAAAATTTTTAGTCACCCAGAATAATTGGCTTAGACAGATACCATGTCACAATCCCATCCACTCTCTCCAACGATCAGGGAGTTCATTAGTCATTTCAAAATTAAATTAAGTCACACGCCTAAAAAAATTCTCCCCCAGCATCTCTGTTTTCTAACCAAGTTCACTTTTACCAAAATGTACACACCTGGTAGGGAAACATGGCCTGGGTAAAGAAAAAAAGCCTAACAGCACATACTGATGGTCAATCAGGGCCTAAGGATGGAGAACCTGGTGGCTGACAGTAAGTGCTGCGCGCTGGAGAGCAGGAAGCGAGAGATTTCGCACTCCCCCTGTCCCCAGGCCAATCAAGTCTGCCCCTGCTCTGCAAAGGAGTGCTGCACTTAGTCACCCGCCAGCTGAACAGCAGCTGGCAGTTGACTCTAAGTGCCAAGCCCCTTGCAGGGTGGGAGGAGACTTCAGGCGTTCCCCCACCCCCAGGTTAATCAGGGCATGAAGTCTCCTCCCACCACCAGGGACATGGGCGCCTAGAGGGAACCGCCAGCTGTTCAGAACAGCGGTTCTCTCTGTGCGGGCAAGGGCAAAGATTTCATGCGCTTCCCCACCCACAGACCAATCAGGGTCTGCAGGCGGGGAAGCACGGAAGTGTCCTGACACTGCCTCTCTGCCTGAGGCCCTCCCCGCTTCCAGGGTGGCCTGGGGCCACTTCAAAAATTTCTGAAGTAACCCCTCGATAAAAATTATTGCCCACCCCTGCTCTAGAAGCAAGGTCTTTTGCGTGTAGTTTTTCCTTACAATCCAGCTTTACTCCTTCAAATTCCGTTTCTCCCATTCCATATTACAGCCTCTCCAATCTGGTTCCCATCCCTTGCATGCAACTAAAACTGATCTCAGAGTCTTTAATAAACTCTTCCTAGCCAAAGCTCAGAACCATATTCCTTCCTCACTCTCCTTGACCTGTCAGGCAGCTTTAACACAGTCAGCCACACACTCTTGAAATTCTGTCCCTCCATTGGCTCCTGCAACTGTCCTCTCCTGGCTCACCTCCCTCTCTTACTGCTCGTTCATAGGTTCTTCTTCATCATCCCCCTTTCAACTTTCTGCAGGGGTTTTCAAGGATTTCGTCCTTGATTCCCATGTCTTCTCCCTGCAAACTCAAACGGAACCTTCTCCATGTAGATCAGTGATGGGCAACGAAAAAGAGTGAGTGGGCCACATGAGTATCCCTCCATCTTAGTGGGTCACAGCAGCCTGTGGCCTACTGGGGTTCCACCTGCAGCCTGCGGACTCCCTGTCTGCTGCCCTCCCCCCCACGCCTTTTGCGCCCTGGGGCAGAGCCCTGCACTTCCTACCACTCCCCCTCCCTCCCAGCACTTTCGGAGCACCATGAACTCACGGATTTGTGCTCTGTCCCCGCTCCTCTCCCACCCTCCCAGAGCTTGAACAGCCACGAACAGCTGATTTGCTCAGGGAGGAAGGGGGAGGAGTGGGGGACAGAGCACAAATCAGTGGATTCATGGTACTCCAAAAGGGCTAGGAGCTAGAAGGAGGTGTAGGAAGTGTAGGGCTCCAGTGCCCCAGTGATGGGGGTGGGAGGGAGACAGAGAGGGGTCCGCAGGTCACAGGTTGCCCATCACTGGTGACAATTCATAGATTTCTAGCTCAGACTTGTCTTCTCCTGTCCAATCTAGAAGTTAGGCCTGTCTCTCCTCATGGATGTCTAACTGCTAATTCAAACTCAACATGGCTAGGAGACAGCTCTTGGCTACCTCCTTTTTGCATGACTGTGAACACCACCACCGTCCTGCCCATCACTTTATAACATGGGTAGCTGTTGCCTATGACTCAGGCTTCTGTCAACATCCTCATAGCCAGGCTGTATCTAAATCTTGCTGATTCTTTCTGCATCACATCTCAGATACAGACTTTCCTATCTGTCCACATAGCTAAATCTCTTCCCCGTTCTCATCATCTCAATGACTGCAACATCCTTTCCTCGGGCCTGACAAATACCTTCCCCTGTTCCCCTCTTCCCCTGTTCAGTCATTCAGAACACTGTTGGAAAAATCATTCTTCTAGCTCGTCACTTGGACCACATCTCCCCTTCCCCTTCAATCCCTCTCCTGACCCCCTCCTTCCCACCCTATCAAACATGAGCTATTTGTAGTCACTTTCAAGGCTCTTTACCACCTGATCTCTTATTCACTATCTAGAGGCAATAGCTGACATTTCGCCAGCTCATGCTGCTCGTCTCCAATTCCCTCTTGTTGAGTGTTGAAACAAGCACCTTCATGCTTTCTCCCAAGCTGCCCCACACACTGGGAGGAAGCTGCCTCATTATCCACCTTCAAATCCCCCCTCAAAAAAACCTCTCCTCGGCTGTGAGGTCTACAAAAATCCTGGCAGTGAGGCAGCTGGTATGCTGAGACAACTGCCTGTCATACTGCCCAATCTAGTCTCATGGTTTCTTGTATTCCCCTGCCTTTACCCATCTGCTGGATCTCATCTTATACTTAGAACGTAAGCTCCTTGGGGCAGGGACCATCTGTTTGCTCTCTGCTTGCACAGTGCTTGGCACAAGAGGATTCTGCTCCGTGGCTGAGGCTCCTTGGTGCTATGAGAATATAAAATACCCTCCCACCCCCAAGCATACTAAGCATCACAAGTCAAGCGACTCCAGGTTTCCCTCTCGGCGTTAGAGGGATTGCACTGGAGCCCTTCACTTTGTGCATAAGATCACATCAGGTAGGGAATGCCATCTGACAGATCAATGGCACATTTAATCCAGTCCTCTGCCTCCAACACCTGCAGTGCTATACCTGGGGAAGAACTTTTTCCTACTCTCAGCAGTTGTTCAACGTGCATCCTGAAGTAGGAAGGTCGATAACACGTATTCTTACCAAAGCTAGAGGCATTACAAGTGTTATCTTATTCACCAGTGACTGATCTCTTTTCAGACCTCCCTAGACTATTTGCCTCTACAATATGCTGGCATTTTCCAACTCAGTTCTCTGGAATCTAAACACCACACCAGTACTAAACACAGCCTGATAAATTTCAGGGCATGTGCTTCCCATTTTGTGTTACAGTCCACATGATGACTACACTAGAGAAGGGGATGTTGGATTCGACTTGCTCTGGCACCCAGAGAACCCAGGATGACATAGGGTGGCCAGGCGTTGCCCCAGAAGAAAGAGAGAAAAAGCAAAACAAACATTTCCTGCTACTCCTTTCCGTAGAGGAAATCAGCTTGTGGAATTCACTGGCAGGGAAGGCCATCAAGGCAGGCACTGCAGCCTGGATGATTTAAAACAGGCAGCTGATCGTTTAATGAACTAATAGCTGTCATAACTACAAAATAGCCAGATAAGAAAAGAGGGTAATTAAGCCTCCTAACTCATGGCACAATCACCTACATATCCTGCCATGTGATGGGGTGTGCACCCCACAATGGCCCTGCAACAGCAGCGTTGGATCAGATAAGCCCAATCAGCTAATGAAGCTGCAAAGGGGGGAAGCTTTAGGCTGGAGGAAGCTAATTAGAGAGATGCTCACATGTAAGAGAAAGGAAGGGCTTCTATAAAAGACAGGCAAATGGAAAAAGAAGGGGCAGTAGGGAGAAGGCTATGGTCACTCCAGGGAGATTAGTTTGAGATGCTACAGAGATGAGTTTCCTACAGTTACTCCCTGGGAGGGGGGAGTGAAGAAACTGGCAAACCCAGAGAAGTGGGGAGGTGCAAGGAGGTATGGAAGCAGCTCACAAAAAGGCAGCAAGGTACAGGGAATGGGCCTTGCCTGCTGCATAAAGGATCTCTGATCCCAAATGGGAGCAGAGGACGGGATGGGGTTCCCTGCCGGCCTCTGTAGTTGTGGCGCTGAGAGGCAGTGAAGCAGAAGAGTGCTGGAGAGCAGGAACCTTGACTCATTCTTCTCTGGGAGGGGCACTGCAACAGTGACCTGCTGGTCAGGGGACTGGGCCAGGGAGAGGGCAGCTGTGGCTTCTGAGAGTGAGAAAGGAGCTGCAGAGGAGAAAATGATGGGGTGTAACTGCTGAAAGGGGCATCAGCCTGGCCGACCTAATTGTCGGATCTCACAGGCGGTGGCGCCATCCAGAGGCGAAACAGAGTGCTGTCACATGTCCCCACCCCCACTTAGAGCAGTACTCAAAAGGCCAAGTGTATTACTACTGAACAGGAGGTGGGAGTTCACATTCCTCTGAAACAGGTGTGATGGGTTCGGAGCAGCTCTGCCATAACTCAAATACTATATGGTGGTCTGGCAATTGGGGTGTTTCCTGTGTGACTATATTGGTTTAACATACTAGAAGCTATCAGGAAAATCAGGCAGGCAGGCAAAGAGCAGTTCGGGATAACCCATCTCTCCACAAGCGCTGTTGAGGGGCAATGCCAAGGCTACTAGCTTTGAAGATTTTGGTTTAACATACTAGAAGCTATCAGGAAAATCAGGCAGGCAGGCAAAGAGCAGTTCGGGATAACCCATCTCTCCACAAGCGCTGTTGAGGGGCAATGCCAAGGCTACTAGCTTTGAAGATTTTGGCTAACACAGGTCTGCTAACACAGCTGACTAACAGGACTCTGGCAGGTTTAAAAAAGGAACACTCTTGGGAGAGGAGGGAGTTGTACAGGGAAAACAGACTCAGATACCTGATACTCTGCTGTTAGTGTCTGAAGAAGCTAGGCCTGCCTGGATGGCTCTCAGGGGGTGACAGGCCAGTAGATAAGAGATACATGCAGGCTGTTAATGTATAAATCAAGGATGGGGAACCTTTTTGGGTCAGGGGCCACTGATCCACAGAAAAAAAATCAGCCAGGGGCCACACGTACACAAAAAGCCACCCTTACTGATATGGCCCGGACTGAGAAGGAGAAAGACACTCCTCACATTTTTTTCACACACCAGAGCCTACGGGGGCCCAGGCTAGTAGATTGTATGCGCTCCAGCCCCTTGGTGGTGCAGCGGCGGGGGGTGGAGCACCAGTGTGGGTTCTCCAATGCTGGGAGGGGCCCTGAGCCTCTGGGGCCAGATGCAGGCAAACCAGGGGCCACATCTGGCCCCTGGGCCTCAGGTTCCCCACCCCTGGTATAAATCCTTGTTCTCTATTTTTAACAGAAAAAAAGACTTTAAACCGTATGATTGGTTTAACAAGCTGACTGGTCACAGACTTCCCAAGTGAAGAACTGCAGATGCCAGAACTCAAATCAGATCTGCTAGGCAATAATGGTACAGAGAACCTTTGGTCTGAGTGGGAGAGTTGCAGAATTCCTCCCTGACAGAGATGAGGCAGGAGGTCTAAGATCTGACGGGGGTGCATTTAGAGACCAAAAAGGCGACAGATTTTCAGCTAGTGCAGTAACTGTGACAACAGCCACTAGCTGCAGCTACCAGATACCAGACTGAATGGGCCAATGGCCTTACCCAGTACGGCAATCTGCTTGTGCTGCTGTTACTGAGAGCCTGACAGAAAGATCCTTGATACTCCACATCCTTTATAATACCCTCCCCCTCTCCTCACCTGTCAATGCCCTGGGGCTCATAGCTAGAGCCCTGCAAATCCACAGGTATCCGCATCCGCAGATGTGAATATCTGTGGCTCATTTTTGCAGATATGGGTGCAGATACAAATGTTATATCCGTGCAGGGCTCTATTCATAGCTAGAGCAAGTTTAATTATTACAAGTCTGAAGACAAAGGGAAATAGGAGACATTGTGTGTAGGCAGCTCCCTGGCTACTGTGATACTATGTAGAATTGTGCCAAATTGTACCAAACCTCAAACTTTCATGTTTCTTTTTTTCCCATATGCACACAAAATATTGCACCTTTTCAGAAAGATGGAGTTCTGTTTCTCCTGCTGCTTCCTCCCTATGCATCAGCATGTTCTCAGGGAACAGAGCAGATCGCTAAGCAACAAGGTGTAGGCACCTCCACAACTCTCATACAGCCCTTCTACCACTCCACCTGAAGCTAAAGATTCTCCCTCCACTTAAACATTCGCTTAGTACAGTACTAAGCACCAGTTCCATTAATTGAGTTATAGGCTAAAATATTTTTCATCTTGGTGAGGGGGAAAGGTGGGGAATGATTATCTCACACAGTAACTCAAAGTAGAGGGGTGAGAGTCAAGCTGAAACAGAATCATTCCTGCTCTGGTCACTAACAAACCCCCAAAACAGGAATTTGGCATCACTCTGGAGCTACCCCCATCCTGCCACAAGGGCAGAGACATCCCTCACTCCATGTATCTTTACCCTCTCCCCCCAAAAACTGGGTGGACAGAGTTACACGGATCAAACACCAAGAGAGTCTTACCTGATGGCAGGTGATGAGCAAAGCTGTCCACACAAAGAAACCTGAGATGGCCTGAGCCGCGGTGGTCATTAGGAATATTGGCTGCTCCATAGCCGTGGGGCTGCCATCATCAGGCATCCAGGAGAAGTTGGGGGCTGCAACAGGGGTAGTGGCAGAAGAAACCAACTCGGGCGCTGACATGACTCCAGTCACCACTATCATTGTGCCTTTGGGGAAGTGGTTCCACCAGAGTTTCTAAAGAACCGCCTTCAAAATGAGCCCTGTCAAACCCAAAGGGGAAAATACAAAAAAGGCAGAGATTAATCTCAACTGTATGGATGCAAAGGTAAGAATTTTCTGCATTCACACCATGTTTTTCACATGTGATCTTAGAATGCTTTCTAAGCACTCATAGCACTCTCTGAGATGGTTAGGTAAAGACATAAGGATCACTCACAGCCACATCTAGGGTAAAGGATGTTAAGGACTAGTCGACCATCCGATAAGCAAAAGCTTATCGGATAGTCAGTCGACTAGTCGATTCTCGATTCCCGCTGCCTCTATCAGACAGAGGCAGCAAAGGGGGCGGGAAGAGGGTACTTCAAAGGGGCAGCACCACACAGCTGAGCCCAGGCTCAGTTGTGCAGGGCTGTCCCTTTGAAACGCTGAGGCAGCATTCAAAGAGCAGCACCGCACAGGTGATCCTTGGCGGCTCAGCTGTGCCGCGCTGCCCTTTGAATTCCACCTCCGCTGTGGAGCCTAGGGCCAGCAGGGGAGTCCTGAGCTGACCCCGGCTCCACACGGCATTTCTAATCAGCAGCGCAGCATGGAGCCCCCACTTACCCGGGCTCCATGCTGCGCTGCCAATTTGAAATGCACAAGAGCCCCTGCTGGGGACTCTTGTACACTTCAGAGCTGGCGCACTGCATGCAGCCTGGAGTCAGTGGGACTTCCTGCTGGCCCTGGGCTACATGCGGAGTTCTGCATTCCTCCTTTGAGGAATGTGGAAGTGCCTGTCAACTTGTCGATGGAAATTCCATCAATTATTCGAGTAGTCAATTAACCGATATTTAACAGGCTTACTCTAGGGTGAAATGAAACAGCTATTTAACAGCACAAACACCACCAGCCTCTTCCTATAGAACAGTTTAGCCAGGAAGTAAAGAATACTGCATCCACCTGGCACTACATAGGAATTCAGGTTTGCAGAATTTAAATTTCCCCAAACTAGAATGTGGCCAGGACACCCCAGTAAACATCCTTACCCTTTAGAAACATGTCTCAGAGTCTTTCTATACTGAACGGTCAGCACTTTAGATTTACAGCTCATTTGAAACAGCACCACAAGCAGCCCAACATGCAATATTACAGAGGGGAACTGATTCAGCATCAATTCCAAAGGAAAATGTCCTTTATTAATTACCACCACCACTTGGAGTGTGTACACATGCCAAAAGCATACATTCCTAGGGTCATTCCGCTGGGGCTATGTTGCTTCTAAATGAGAGGCTTGCATGTGTGACCAATAATTCTACCGATGGAAAGAATTCTACCTACTTTCTTCTCACTTTGCAAAGAGAAGGAAAACAAAAAGTAAGTTGGGGGAAATAGCTGGGTTCCTTCTAACAAGTTTATCCATGAATTTTGGTCGCCAAAACTGGCAGGAATTTCAATTACAAAGCATTCTGCTAAGTGTACCAAACACTGGCACAGAAGAAAACAGTGCATGGGTCTGCAGAAGGACTGGAAATTTTGTATGGTTCTCCACCCCCTTTTCTTCTTCCGTTCGCTGTGCTTTCTCTGAAACCTCTGCCTTCGGGCTAAAATTTTCTACACTTGATGTCTGCCCAAGGATGATTTAAAAAAAAAAAGAGGGAAAACAGTTCAACTATTTTTGAGCACGAGATTATACTTTTCCCATTATTAAAAAAAAAAAAAAAATTCTTGTGACTTTCAATTCAAACATCCCTGCAGAAAAAAAAATGGCTGAAGGTCTGAACACAAACTTGGATGGAAATTGCCCTCACTGAGAAGCAGGGCCTTTGCTGATTATGGATGAAACTGGTTATGATTGGACAGTGTTCTAAGCCTTGGATAAACCCATATTAACACAGGCAATAGATATTTCTAGAGAGCTCATAAGGTGCTTATCTAGAAAGGATTCACAGGAGATGCATCCATGGTTAACTCAGTGAAAAGTCCAGTCAGCTATCATACTGCAAATCTGTAGGGACAAAGGAAGCTCAGGAGAAGTTCTTCTGCATTTCTTCTAAAATGTGAAGGGGTTAAGAGAGGGCTTCTGAGGGTTACCATATATGAACTTTCAAAAAAGAGGACACACCTGAGAGGGAGTGTATCTGTATCAGTATCTACCAGCTCATGTTATATTAATGTGTTATATAGTACTATGTTTCTCAACCAGTGGTACGAGTACCCTTAGGGGTACTCGAGAGAAGTCTGGGAGGGTATGTCAACAACTGAAATTTGGAGAAAACTGAATTTTTAAGTTTTACAGCACTTTATTATTTTTGTACTTTTTACACCCAAAAATTTCATCATCCGCCCAGCTACGATTAAGTTGTTTAAACAAATGTGTTGCAATGGTAGAAAAAAAAATGTGTCTGAAAAGTGTAGGTACTCGGGGTACTTCTATTTTTTTTAAAAAAAGGGATACTTTATATAAAAAGGTTGAGAAACACTGATATAGTATACAACATGAGCTGGTAGACACAGATACACTCCCTCTCAGGTGTGTCCTCTTTTTTGAAAGTTCAAATATAATAACCCTACACCACACAGTCCACACACTAGCAAATTTGTACCAAAGTAATTCTACCCTAGATAACACTGGTCTAGCTGCCCCAGTACTAGCAACACTGGGAATCCTAGCACAGATACAGTTTTAATTGCTTTTTTTTAAGCCTCATGTCTCCTTCGGGGATCCAACTAAAAATGGTGTTAAGTCACCTCAACAGCCTTAACCCCATTCACGCTAGGGATCCCAACATTGTTAATATTGACAGAGCTGCACTTCTGTTAGCCGCAGTGTGGAAGTTCAAACATTCACCACACGTAAAAAGGACTATAGCAGGGGTGGCCAACCTGCGGCTCGTGAAGAAAAAAATTACAGCTCCTGACGGAACCGGGACGGAACCCAGAACCACTCAGGTCAGCCGCTCTCATGGCCGGGCTGCTGCGAGGCGCATGCGTGCTCACGGCCTCTAGCGCACTGTGTCATATCCTGAACATGCAGGCCAGGTCGCACTCAGAGTCCAGCCTGCACGTGCTAGCAGCTGGCTGCTGAGTGCAGGCAGCGACAGCGGCTCCGGGTGCGGCGACGGTGCCAGCGGTGGCTCTGGGACCTAGGCATAAGGTTAGTGGGGGAGGGGGATTGGGTTAGAGCGGGGAGGGAAGGTGTCTGGCTCTGGGGAAGGGGAAGGGGGTGCGCATGGCGTGACGGCCACTCAGCGCACGCACCCCAGTGCCTGGAGGGAGACGTGCAACCGTAGCGGCGGTGGCTCCGGGACCCGAGAATTAGGTTGGGGGCGAGGGGGAGGGAATTGGGTTAGGGGTGCCTGGCTCTGGGGAAGGGGAGGACGACTGGGTTGGGGGGGAGGGTGTGCCTAGCTCTGGGGAAGGGGAAGGGGATTCGTTTGGGGGTGTGCGCCTGGCTCTGGGGAAGAGGAGGGGGATTGGATTAGAGCCGGGGGGGGTGCCTGGGGGAAGGGAGGGCGAAGAGCAGGCAGTGCACTTCCTGAGACCTGGGATCCCCAGGTACTGGCCCCAGCTGTCTCTGTCCCCTCCTCCTGGCCAGAACCCCCCCGATTACCCTGCCCCAGCACCCACCAGCAGCCTGCCCCAGCACCCTGTCCCCATCAGCACATTGGGGCCACGTTAGTGAGGCTTGGGGGTTTTTGGAGCAGTTGTTATTTTGCATCTCACTTGTGTGGCCCCGACTGACTTTTCTGTGGGTCAGTGACCTCTCACGCAAAACAGGTTCCCCGCCCTTCTCATAAATAAAGACAATGCTGAAGCATATTTTATTTAAAAATGAAGCCTGGCCAACAAGCCCCCAATTGGG
This sequence comes from Rafetus swinhoei, assembly GCA_019425775.1. Lineage (NCBI taxonomy): Eukaryota > Metazoa > Chordata > Testudines > Trionychidae > Rafetus > Rafetus swinhoei. The sequence goes on from CM033437.1 coordinate 256,790,298, forward strand.
GCCAAGCCCCCATCTGGCCGCAGAATCATATCACTCCTGTACCACCCCCCAACCCCAAATCTGAGCCTATCATACACTGGAACCACCTGTCCTGAGCCTCTCACATCCCCAAACTCCTGCATCCCCAGTCTTCTGCCACAACACTCCTGCACCATCCACACACTGCAAATCTATGTCCTGAGCCCATCATACTCCCAGCCTCCCTGCCCTGAGCCCCTCATGCACCCCAGCCCAAACTCCTGCACCCTCACAGCCACAAGCCTGCAGCTTGCTCAGCACCCCAATCCTCCCCCGACCCCAACACTGTCCAGCCTGAAGCTCCCTCCCTGAGCCAGCATCCTCTTCTCTTCTTCCTCCTGCACCCAAATTCCCTCCCAGAGCTTGCACCTCTCACCCCTTCCCAGTGCTTTTTTTGTGAGCCACAATAGCAGTGGAGACAGCGTGAAGAGCCGGTGCAAAGTTGTTGAAAAAAAAAAAAAAAGGGCAGGGCCGCAAAGACCCGGGGAAAAGTTGTTAACCAAAAAAAGCCATGCCCTGGGACAGATGTACCAGCACCTATTTTCCCCCAGCGCAGTGCCTGTCTCCACTGCTATTGTGGCTCTTCATCTGGAATGGGCTGGCCACCCCTGAACTACAGCAAAACAAATGAGACCCACAATAAGAAAGGCTGCCTCCCCTGCAGACTTTGTAAAGCCATGCAAGTGTCAAGTGAAGGTCTGTTGACTTCATAAGCTGCAAAGTAGGGACCCTTGCTCTAGTGTACCTCAGGGCTCTGCAGATGAGGAAGATTCTAAGCACCTTTCCAAACTACAGAGCTCCTAAAATGCCACAGGGGCTGTGGTCCGTGTGAGGCATGCAGTAATGGGGCAAAGACTTCCACTGTCATCTAACCAAATTGTATAAAAACTGATCTTCAAACACACGTCTTAAATTTTTTGCAAGCCAGCAGAGGTTCAAAGGTCTGGAGAGTGAAAATTCTCCTTTGATTCTTTTTCTATAAAAACAAAAAATACTTAACAGGAAATTTTGAGGAAAAAAATCTAACAGACTATAAAGGTTGTAGAGTTAAGCACTCAAGAGTCAGGAAAATGCTCACACTGAGGCTGTATGTGCAATCTTAATACTGCCCTCTTGTGATTATGCATTAGATTGTGCTATAATTGTATTCCCTACTATTTTTCAAATTGTATTTGGTAATATTTTTTCCTACAGCCTTAGAAACACATGCAGTATTTTGGAGTAGTGTGTGCTTCCTGTGAACACCAGAGTCCAGGAAAGTCATTTATAAGAAAAGTGTGTGGTAAGTTTGAGAACTGACTACATAAGAACGGCCGTACTGGGTCAGACCAAAGGTCCATCTAGCCCAGTAGCCTGTCTGCCGACAGTGGCCAGCGCCAGGTGCCTGAGAGGGGGTGGACCGAAGACAATGATCAAGTGATTTGTCTCATGCCATCCATCTCCAGCCTCTGACAAACAGAGGCCAGGGACACCATTTCTATCCCCTGGCTAATAGCCTTTTATGGACCTAACCTCCATGAAATTATATAGCTTCTCTTTAAACTCTGTTATAGTCCTAGCCTTCACAGCCTCCTCTGGCAAGGAGTTCCACAGGTTGACTATGCGCTGTGTGAAGAAGAACTTTCTTTTATTAGTTTTAAACCTGCTACCCATTAATTTCATTTGGTGTCCTCTAGTTCTTCTATTATGGGAACTAATAAATAAGTGTTTATTAGTTTATTCACCCTCTCCACACCATTCATGATTTTATATACCTCTATCATATCCCCCCTCAGTCTCCTCTTTTCTAAACTGAAAAGTCCCAGTCGCTTTAGCCTCTCTTCATATGGGACCCGTTCCAAACCCCTAATCATTTTAGTTGCCCTTTCTGAACCCTTTCCAAGGCCAAAATATCTTTTGAGGTGAGGAGACCACATCTGTACACAGTATTCAAGATGTGGGCGTGCCATAGTTTTATACAGGGGCAGCAAGATATTGTGTCTTATTTTCTATCCCTTTCTTAATAATTCCTAACATCCTATTTGCCTTTTTGACCGCTGCTGCACACTGTGTGGAAGTTTTCAGAGAAAACAACAGGTTAAAAGAGTGCAATGGTGATAGCATATATAGGTCACCAAAATTTTCAGGAACATTAGCTTGATAGCTGACTTTCTCTACTGAAATGCACCAAAGGAAAGGTGCGCTGCTGGTTCAGAAAAGAAACCAGTATATGGATCCTGCAAAATTAATAGAATGCATAACTTGGGGAGGGGGGAGAAAGAAGTTGTCTTGTCTAATTTAGTAAAAACAACAAGGAGTCCTGGGGCACCTTAACTAACAAATTTATTTGGGCATAAGCTTTCATGGGTAAAAACCCACTTTGTCAGACATCTTGCTTGTGGATTGTTTATTATAGTGCAGGGCTACTCAACACGTGGCCCACAGGCCACATGCACCCTGCAGCCCTTTTGTTTGCGGCCCCTGGGTGGGAGCTAAAATAAAAAAGTCAATATAATGGTCTTCTGTTGATGTGCGTTTTAGAAGTTAAATTCCTGGGCTGTCATTGCACATTAAAAGTGCTGTCATATGAGTGTAAATCGGGTAAATATTGCATTTTATTAATATCAGCAGAACTGACTTAAACGGGACCTGTGTGTTGTGTAGTCTTGCCTTAATCTTTGTATTCTTGCCCATCAGTGTGAAAGAAGCTATTTGCATATATATTTGCATGTAACCACACTTAAGTTGAGGCCTTCAGCATGTGCTGTATCATTGTAGCCCCCGGGGCTTCCAAAGCTGAGTAGCCTTTAGTGTGTTATTTGACAAATTGGAGTTGGCTGAGTAATTAAAAATTTAATTATCAGAGGGGTTAGTCTGAAACTGCATAAACAACAAGAAGTCCTGTGGCACCTGACGAAGTGGGTCTTTGCCCACGAAAGCTTATGCTCCAATAAATGTTAGTCTATAAGGTACCACGGGACTTATTGTTTATCAAAATTTAACTGTAATGCATACATATAAGGATGCAATCTTAACTTTAGAACTAGTCCCTAAGCCTGCTTAGTCTTCACCCCCAGTCTTGCCTTCTCTTTTCTGCTCATTTTTCTGGAACTCTCTACAACTCCAGGGTGAAGAGGTGCAGATCTGCTCTCGCATATTCTGGTCCACCAATCTGGAATTCTCGCATATTTCCTGCCTCTGAGGCACTTCCCCTCTTTAAATCTCACATAAAACCTTCTTCGTTTTCAATTCACAAGCACAGGTTAAACCTCCCTGTAGTCCAGCACCCTTGGGACCTGATCAGTGCTGAACCAGAGAATTTGCCAAGCCATCAGAGGTCAATATTGCCTAGCAGCATTAGCCACACTGTCACTGCTTACTCGGCTGCTGGAACACATTTAGGGGTAAATTAGAGCTAAAGAACAGCACAGAAGAGAGACAGGACTGTAAACAAACTTTGTGGGACCATGAGAAACTTGGCCACACCCATAAGTGGACAACTACTAACTAAAAATCATGCCAGACCATGGATGCTGCCGGACCAGAGTGCTGAACTAGAGAGGTTCAACCTGTACACTCTCCCTGGAAAGTGTTTTTGCAAACATGAATGAAGAACACAATAAAAAAATATGTACATTGCTTGGTGAATGGAAAAATCCCATTTCTTTAACAAGAATTTATCTACATAAGTGTTGTGGGTGTGGGGGCCTACAGATGTGTTCCCCAGTCTGACAGGGATGTAATCCATCCTACGTAGCCTTCATACAGGATTCTTCAGCCAACTTCTCTGAGAATCTCAGAATACAATTATGTAGCAATTTTAAAAGCAGCATGATGGAGAGGGGAAAGGCCTATGTTCTCTCCTGAACACCAATGCCCTCTGCCCACTAAACTATTCTTTAGAACAGGATAGGAACCATTTCACTTCTCAGGCACTGGTTTAGATATAAACCAAACTGGTAGTGGCTGAAGTTATCATCCAATATTTGCATAAAGTCAATTTAGGAGTATTTGGCTATGCCTTCACTACAGAAACAAAAAGTTGGTTTGCGCCAACATCTTACTGCAAAATCCTGCTGTGTAGCTATACCTGTATGCAGCAAACCAAAGTAAACCCCAGTTGGGTGTGTGGTGGGGAAGCAGAATGACAGAAATATAGGGGTAGAAGGGACCTTGAGAGAGTCAAATCCAGCCCACTGTTCTGAAGTAGAACCAAGTAAACCCAGCCCATTCGTGCTCGGTGTTTGGAGATTTTTAGGAAGAGACTGGACAGTGATAGCAATTCCACAAACATCTTCGGAAGTCTACTCCAGAACTCATGTACATTTATAATTAGGGAGTTTTTCCTAATATTTAACCTAAATCTCCCTTGCTGCAGATTAAACGTGTAATTTCTTGTCTTCCCATCAGGTAACATGGAGAACTATTCATCACCTTCCTCTTTATAACAACCCAAAATGTATTTGATGGTTGTTATCCAGTTCACCTTCAATCTTTTCTTAATACTAAACACGCCCAGCTTTTTTACACAGGGCTGGTTTTTGAAATCTTATTTTTGTTGCTCAAGGGTTGAGCTTGCCCAGCTATACAAAGATCAAACTACCTGTCCCTGTCCCCACTTGGATTTCACATCAAGATAACATTACAGGGCTTAGGAACATGTCAGTGAGTAACGCTTTGTTACTGTCAAGCCCGTACCACTGCTGGGAAGAGGGGAATGTTCACACTCACACCATCAAACCAGCATCTTTCACCAAAAGCAAATTTAGAATTCAAAACAGTTAAACTAAAAATGGTATGCATGTGCACTCCACGCCCACTGCATTTGTTACTCAAAGCACACACCTGGGGCAGCAGCCAACCAGACTTCAAGCCAGTCAGGCATGCTTCAGGTAGGGTAACCGGGGCCCAGTTTTGGACTGAAATATCTGATCAAAAAGGGATCCTGGAGGCTCCACTCAGCACTGCTGACCAGGCTGATGACCGTCCAGTTGACAGCACTGCCGCACAGCAGGGTTGACAAGCTCCTTGGTAGTCACCACGCCATGCGGCTCCCAGGTCCTAGCCTTAGGGGCAGCCAGGGGGATCCACATGCTCCCCTGCCCCATGAGCAGCTCCCATTGGCTAAGGCAGGGGAGGAACTAGCATAACTTGTGAGCACTCGCCACTCAACGGGTGGCTGTTGAGGGGTCACATGGTGCATGCCTCTCCTGCTGCTGCCCTGCTCTCTTCTCCTCATGGAGCAGGGCTAGAACTGTGGTGCTTGCCCTGTGATGAACTGTGGTCTGTCTGTTGTCCCCTCACTGGCACCCAAACATTTGAGGTATGTATACCCACATCTCAGAGTGCTGGGAATGGGACTGCACCCCCATCGCTCTCACTGCATCCCTCCCTGTTCCCATCCTGTCCTGCCCCCTACACCTAACCATCCCTGTATCCCTTACAGCTCTCCCCCACCCATCCTTTCCACCTCACAGAGCTGCCACCCCCCTATCTCTAACACCCCACAGCCCTACACCCTATTCACCTCCATATACTGCTGTAGTCTCCCCCTCCTTTGTCTAATTAGATTTTAAACTCTTTGCTGCAGATTCTCTGTGTGCATGTCCAGCATCCACCATCCTGAAGTCCTGATCTTAATTGGGATCTCTGGGCACTAAACAACAATTGCAGTATTAAATAAATGTGGAATTATGTGTGTTAGTGCATACTAAACAAGGACATATGAATGCACATATGTATCTGCATGTAGGCATCAGAATCAGTTTCTGAAGATTTATTTATATAGCAATCTGGACAGGTATGCATCTCTACAGTTGTGCTTTATGAATTTGTATTTGGGCTTCACAAGCGGGCCTTTAATGGACCCATTGCAGCTGTGATAATGTGTAGTCCTAACCCCACACACAAAATTACAACAGTTTTAGTTAAAATATGGAGCTGGTTATGAAAAATGGGAACAGAGGAGGGAAAGAATCTTTGTGAAATTTCTTTTTTTTTAAATTACCTTTTTGACTATTTTGCTTCCAGCTCTAGCATCCTGTAATAAAAAACCTGAACTTAGCATAATACATCTGTCACAACAATAAATACGCCTGCTTGGCACATATGAGAGGGTGGGGGGAAAGCAAGCAACAGAAGGAGGGGGGATGGAATGAGCAGGGGCGGGACAAGGGTATTCAGGGCAAGGCTATTCAGTTTCCTGGAATTAGGAAATTGACAGCCCTAGGTCCTACAGAACTTAACTGTCCTCATAAGCATCTATATCCCATTTTATCCTGTCTGAACCAAAAGTAGCTGTATCCTGATCACCATCTTGGCTCCTGAAGTAATCAGCAAAGGGAACAGGAAATTATGTGTGATTCTTTGCCATCAGTATTGTTAACCTGAAAAACTCCATATGGGATTCCTTGTGGGTCAAATTCCACATTTCAATCTTATCCATATTATAAACTGGGGCATGTGTGTTTACACACAAACACGGATATCCAAAGAATAAACAGACCCTCTCATGCACTTGTCATACCTATCCCCTGCCTACTAATCCACCTCCATTCCAACAATCCAAATTCTAAGCAACTTCAAACCATCATCATATATTTAATTTTTTCTTTAAATTAACCTGCCACAAAATAAAGGTTTCCTTTCCTCTCTCCTTCCCACTCCTGCTAGTGGGATTTCTCTCTACAATTACCCTGTGGAAAAAACAAAACTCAGTCTGCTACCAGAAATCAGTCTAAGGTCTGACTTCTTGCAAATAGCCTAAAACGGATAGCATTATAGCATTAGAAAAGGGTGCTTTACAGCTTCCCAACGGGCAGGGTTGATTGATTTGCATCAGTGCGATTTAAGTCCCGGATTTAAAAATTACCAAGTTGACAGCCCGGACTTAAATAAATTGATGTTAAATCAACTTTTCCATCTGTACTTCAGCTACTTAAAAGGTGCATTCTCATTAGTTGATAGAACCATTCAACATGTTGATTAACAATCAGCTTTTCCACAAGAAATTATATACCTTCTTGTTACCTAGGAGGAGAGACTCACTCTATACATTTGAGCAATGAGCAGTCCTGTGACACCTGAAAGGTTAACACATTTATTAGGTCATGAGCTTTCATGGATAAAACCCACTTTATCAGATGAATTGGAGAGAAAATAAGGGATGTTAAATTTCAATTAATCAGCTAATTGAGTAGTCTATGGAATTTCCATCAACTACTCGATTAGTCAATGGGGTTGGGGTGCTTGCTATCTCGACTGCACCTTGAAGGGCTCTTGCTACATTTCAAAGGCAGAGGTACAGCAGTCAGAACCCGGTGCAAGCGGGGACTGCTTCAGTTCCTGCTCACGCTGTTTCCCTACTTCACCTCTGCCTCCCGCTCCCCAGCACTGGCTCCTGCTCCCCACCCCCTCCCGCTGCGCCTGATACAGAGGCAGCAGGGGAACTAACTAGTCGCTTACAGCCCCAGTGAAATTTACAGAATTTTGGGTATAACAGCAAAACAAGTTACCTGCCAATATTAGGACCAGTGTTAATAAAGCTAATTAAGTCAGAGTGGATGTGTTCCATTCACAGTATTTGCTATGGAGATGCGAATATCAAAGGCAGGGAAATTGCCTTTGTAGTGACTTAACCAGTTAGCCTGCATGTTGTTTTTACAGCTGCAAACTAGTACTACTACCTCTCAAACTCCACACATTTGAATATTTATATAGTTTAATGTTTTCAGATATTTATTAATTGCACGTTTTAGTATGTCAGAAAATGGTAAATTATAAATTGCTCATTTGCTAAATACTTAATACAATTTGACATAAATCATGAGCAAAATTAAGAGAGTACTTAGAATTTAGTTAAACACACAGCAGCATACAAAATGTTTATTAAACAAAACAAGCCCTTAATACACATCATACTGCGCCAAATTTAAAAAGCTTGGCCTGAAAAGCTAAAAAGTTAGATGTTTGCCTTCTCGCCCCACCCCGCAACTCTTTCTTTATACAGGAAAAAAAAGCCTTTAACTCAGTTTTTCATATAAGCTTATGCATTCTGTGTTTGTTCTTTTATTTATGTTTCAAGAGATTATAAAGTTCAGCCTTAATGTATTTTTACAGTAAATTCAGATTTCATTTGAACAGATTTATTCTAAAAAAGATTTATTCTAAAAACATTTTTATCTACTCTGCCAATGGGTCTCACAGATACAGTTACCTCTGGGTGGTCCTCAGAAATTTGGACTTTAAAAATATTTTCATACAGAAAACTAACATTCCTTAAAATCATTTTTATTTTCATTATAGTAGTGCAGGGGTGAAGAACGTAAGGCCCAGGGCAGGTTGCAGCCCCTGGCTTGCCTGCATCCAGCCCATGAGATTTAGACCCACCCCCTACTACCTCCCTGTCCCGCTGCCCCTCCGTGGGGCTGGAGCACACAGTCTACTAGCCCGGGCCCCCTTAGGCTCTGGTGTGCAAGGGGAAGGTGGGGAGGGTCTCTTCTCAGTTGGAGGCCTCGTCAGTGAGGGTTTGTTTGGGGTTGGTTTTTTTTTTTTTGCTTCTCGCTTATGTGCAGCCTGATTGATTTTTCTGTGGGTCAGCAGCCCCTGACCCAAAAAAGGTTCCCTACCCCTATAGTAGTACCTAGAACAGGGGGTCAACAACCCATGGCATGCGAGCCGATTTCCCATGGCATGCGGGGTGGGAGCTCAGTCCCAACCCACCCTGTCTCTCCCTCCACCCCATGCAGTCGTGGCTCGTGCTGTGGCTCCAGCCTCAGCCACGCAGCTGCAGGCTGGATCACTAGCTCCAGCTTCCTGCTGGAAGGTGAGGTTGGGGGGAGGCACGCATGTGTCCCTGGAGCTGCCCCTGCCCAGCCTGGGTGTGCAGCTCTCAGGATCTAAGGTGTTAACCCCGCAACCTGGCTACAGGCTTGTTGCTTCAGGAGGGCGCGGGGTTGGGCCTGCTCCACAGAGTCGGGGCTGGGTGGCCAGCACACATGGTGCGCCAGGCTGCTCCCCATGGGCTGTTTGTGGAGTCGGGGAGCCCCTTCCCCAGCGCCCCTCTGCCCCTGGCTGGTCTGCAGCCAGCCCTGAGCAGCCCCGGGCTCTACCTGCCCCAGCCCCGGAGCCGCAGGCAAAGGGCTGGGCCGGGCAGGGGAAGAGACTGTGCACCCCTGCCAGTGAGGGCTGCTGCCCTGCCAGTGAGTGTGCTGGGGCACAGGGATGTGTGGGCAGGAGAGGGGATGAAGGAGGATGCGGGGCCAGGATGAGAGGGGGCAGGTGTTGCACTGAGGGTGGATGGCGCAATACATGGGATCAGGCGGGGGAGGAGGGGGATCATAGTGCTGAGGGGGAAGACGTGAGCGGGGATACACTTTTACTTTGCAGAAGATGCACTTTCCTTTTACTCTCTGCTTCTTTGCCTCCCTCCCCAATTAGCTATTTGGCTGCATTCTCACCCTCTCACCTTTTCTGTATTACTCCCCCACCACCCCCCTCTCGTATCCCCACCCCAGATCCTCTCTTGCTGCCAAACTCCCTTCCAGAACCTGCCCTCCTCACCCTGTCCTGCATCCCTATCCCACTCGCTAGCAGCCCTATCCCGCACATTGAACCCTAGGGTTGCCAGGTATCCAGTATTTGAGCTGGACAGTCCAGTATTTGAGCTTTCTGTTCGGGAAACAAACTGAGAAAATATAAGTGTCCGGTATTTTCTAAATAAGATGTAATGTAGATTGTGATGTAATGTCAAGTGTGTCTGGTAGTTTTGTTGAAACCACGTGGCAACCCTACTGAACCCTTCATTTTTGTTCCCACCCCAGAGCCTAAGGGGGTTCACAAAATCCACTAACTCTGGAACCCCAGAAAAGTAAATCTGGCCTATGGGAAGCCCTGAACTTCAGTCCTCCCTGTCCCTTCCCCTCGCCCCATGGTGGCTGGCGTGCCCGAAGAGTGAGGGGTCTCAGTTTGGGGGCCTCATAAGTGAGGGTTGGAGTTTTTGGGGGGAGTTTTTTTTGCTGCTCACTTGTGTGGTCCCCAACTGATTTTTCTGTGGGTCAGTGACCCCCAATCCAAAAAAGGTTCCCCACCCCTGCCTTAAATAAAGAAAACATTGAAACTTCTTTGTTGGACATAAAGTTTAACTTTATTTAAAATGAAGTTTGATCAACTAACATGAGAAAGTTAAAATGCTTAATCTGTTAATAATTTAATATTAAACCATTCTCCCCAGCTGCAGCACTAGCAAAATGGTCTGGGCGTAATTATGTAATTAACAGTGAGTTTCCATTAGCAACTCGTAGTCTGGAGAAAGGTTTGCATTAACCCAGGGGGTCCATGGGGCAAGTGCTGGAGAGAGCCCCCTCCCTCCTCCTGGGAGAGTGACACAACTCAGGGCAGGAGGGTTAAATCTGGGCACACCACTTTGGAAAGGTTGCTGAGCCCTGGCCTAGAATTAACTCATTGGTCTCAAGGCCTCACTGAGCCAGGAATAGTACAAATGACATGTACATATACACATACAAAATGACAGTCTTTGGCCCAAACAGCTCACACTCTTAAAAAGACAAGACATAATCAGTGGATCAGACAAACAAGCAGACAAGAACGAGGGAGAACAATGTAACATGAGGATGTGTACATTTCACAGGTGGGGTCCTTGTCTATATGGACAGTTACTGTGTTGCTAGCTAAGGTAGAATACCTGCTTGCCACACAATAGCAGGACTGTCACCGTGCTGTTGCAGTGCCCGAAGGAAGGTTTACTGTGAGCCAAACTGGTACATCACACCTTCACAGACTTCAAGGGCAGAAGTTCCACATGTTCATCTAGTCTGGCCTTCAGCACCCTGAAGGTCACAGAACCTCGCCCACCACTCCTGTAATAGACCTAGGGAGACCAGATGTCCTGATTTTATTATATGGACAAGTCCTGATATTTGGGGTTTTGTCTTACATAGAAGCCTGTTACCTACTACCAAAGTTCTCTCTAAGCTGCACGTAACTTCCTATTAAGCCCCATACAGGTGCTCTCCCCAAGCCCCAAAGCTACAGTGACTGGCATGGCGGTAGAGGCCTCTCCCTGCCAGCTCCAGTATGAAGCTGGCCCGGCCAGGGCAGCTCTGTGCTGGGGCTGGCAGAGAAGCAGTCTGAAGCAGGGCCAGGTCCTAGGTGAGAGGCCACAGGGCACTGAGTGCTGGCCCAATGGCTCTGAATTCCCACTCTCCAGTTCCCAGCCCAGGAAGCTGGGAGGGGTGCAGTGCCTGTGGGTGAGAATAGCACACACAGTACGCTGTGGAGCCTCACCCCCTCCTCCCAGCCAGACCTGCTGGCCACTTCCAAGGCACAGTGCATTGCCCCAGGACAGGCAGGCACTAGGCAGTTGCCCAGGTAAGCCCAAACCTCAAACCTCCCTACTCCACTGACTCCTAAAATCCCTCATCCTCAGACCTATCCCAAAGCTCCCACTCCCAGTTAAGAACCTATACCCCCTCCTATACCCCAACGCCCTCACCCCTCTCCTGCACCCCAATTCCCTGCCTCAACCTGCAGTCTTTTCCTATACTCTGACTCCCCTGACTCCGCCTCCCCAGCTGAGAACTCCCTCCTGCACCCCAAACCCCTCATTCACAGCCCGACTCCAGAGTCCACACCCCCAAAGCCCTCACTCCAACTACCTGGCCCAGCCCAGAGCCCCCATTGAGACCCCTCACCCCCAACAAAACCTGTCCATGTGCAGAACGGCTTGTTAGTGAGACATTAGCTCCATATTGATGCACCTAAGTCATTCCACACATGACCCTAAAAAAGTTAGAGGGAACACTGCTCACCACCCCATTCCAAGTTTTCACACTTGCTGTTTGGTCACCCTAACTAGACTGTAACCTCTGGCTGAGTTACTGAAGTCCTCAAATTATTATGTAGACGACTTCATGTTACAGAGAATCTGTCACTTCCACTATAATTTAAACCTGCAAGCGATCCATGCTAGGGATGTTAAGAACCAAGTAAATCAGCTAATCGTACAGCTGACAGTCGAAAGGGTTGGAAGCCTCCGGGAACTACCCCCCCACTGCAGCTCTGCAGTTTAAATGTAGTAAGAGCCGAGCAGCGGCACCCATGCACCACACAGGCTGGGTAGGGGTGGGCAAAGCCCAGACAGGAATTGCAGGGCCAAGGCAGGCAGACAGTGGAGGCTGGGCCACAACCAGAGTGCTGCCCGCACCCGCAGGAGCCCCGCTCAACCGCACACACCCAAGCCCAGCCACACAGCACCTGCCCGCCTGGGACGAAGCCCTGGCAACGAGTGAGCTCCGGTCCCTGCCCCCAAGCCCAGCAGGCTGGTGCTGCTGGTGCGCAGCCTGGGCTCGCTCCAGCTGAACAGCGAGCCCAGCCACGCCAGCTGAGTTGTCGGAGCCTCCTCCCAGGTGCCTGCAGGGCATAGCCAGGCTCCCTGAGTACTCAGCCTGGCCTGAGGCACTGCACCCGCCTGCCCAGCCCACGGCTCTGCGCAGTGCCGCCAGCAGCATTGGCCTTGCTCGCTGCGGGAGACCTGCAGGCAGAGCACCACCAGTCTGGCCAGTGGGGCAAGCCTGCATCTCCCCGAGCCCAGCCTTGGAGCACTGAGCTCACTTGGCTGCTACGCTCCACCCACCCAGGCTTTGGTCCTCGGCTTCTGGCCCAGCACTGAGCAGCCCCCATTCCCTTCCTTGCCTGCCAGGTGCAAGCAGGGCACCTGGAGGAGTGGGGTCAGCCCAGCGCATGGAACGGACAGAGAGCAGAGCCACGGCTGAGCTAACCCCAGAGCAGCTGGCTCATCCCAAACCCTTACGGAGCAGGGAGGAAGAAATGCAAGTACAGTAGCTGAGTACTCAACTGACTACTCAATAAGCCAGGGGTGGGCAAGAGGCTGCCAGAGAACCGAATCTGGCCCTGCAAAGCCACTGGAACTGGCCCACGGGCACCTGGCTGGAACCCTTAGACAGAACACCTCACACTCTAAAAACCCAGCTGTTCTCCATTCTGGACAGCTGGAGAGGGAGGAGAAACTTCTCATGCTGTTCCTGCCCCCCAGCAAAATCTCTTAGCTCCCCTTGGCCAATCTCTCAGTTTCTGGCCAACAGGAGCTGAGAATTTTTGCTGGGCGCAGGGGCAGTGTAGGAAGCCTTCTCCCTTCCTCCTCAACCCCCTACCACTCCCTCTCATGCCTGGAGTGGAGCCATGCGGAGCAGCCTGCAGCAGTCTGCCTCAGGTTTCTGCTGGTAAGTGCCTCCCAGCCAAAGCCTGCCCCTCCCTTCCTTAACCCTCTGCCCCCCTTCCACATACCTAAACCCTCTACCCCCTCCTGCACTCATAGCGCCTCCCAGATTTGGCACCCCAATCTCCTGCCCCAGATCACAATCCCTAGGTCGCATCCTAAAATCCTGCATCCCTGTCCCCTGCCCTAGATCACAACTGCCTCCTTCATCCAAACTCCCTCCCAGACCCCATTCTCCTTCCTGCACCCCAATCCCTTACCCCTAGCTCCCTTCTGCACTAAGCATGTTAACTAACGACTAATTTACTAGTCGAGTAGTCGATGGAATTTTGAGGCAGCATTTCAAAGGGGCAGTGCCGCAGAGAGCCCAGATATGAGCTCCGTGTGGCATTGTCGCTTCCAAGTACCCTCTCTCCCCCCCCCCTTGCTGCCTCTATGTAATAGAGGCAGCAAAAAGGGGTGTGTGTGCTGAATCAACTTGTTGATTTGACTAACTGGTGAGCATTTGCTTATCGGATAGTCAACTAGTCCTTAACATCCTTATTCTGCACTTAGCCTCCATCCCAGACCTCAGAATTCCTCCATTAATATCCTGAAGAGTGCAACCCTCGACCATTTTCCAAAATCTTGGAGTGGCCCCCTGTCAAAAATTATTGCCCACCCCTGCGATAAGTGTAGGCTTATCAAGTAGTCAAGTACTCTCTTACATCCCTCACGCATACCCCATTCTGCTGAGGAAAGCAAAACCAAAAAAACCTCACCAGATCCCAGGTTCTCTGCCAATCCAACCCAGGGGAAAATTCCTTTCTAGCCCCAAATAAGAGAGGAATTGAACACTGAGCACATGGGCAAGACCCACCAGACAGAAACCTAGGAAAGAATTCTCTGTAGTAACTCAGAGCTGTTCACCGCTAGTGTACTATCACCACGCATTGGTGATGTTGGCTAATGGCAACTGCTGATTAGCTAAATGCCATTGTATAACAAGTCTCAACCTACCATCCCCCAGGCTTGTGGCACAGTAATTTGCCATGTAGACAAGCCCAGAATTAGCTAGGTAGCAACCATCAAGGAAATCAAGAGTTTTAAACTTATTACTAATTTCACTGTTTCTCCCTCTGCATCCTGTATAGTTGGACCCACAACAAAGACACCTGCCTTTACAAGTGGAGAGAAACAAGACAGTCTCAATAATGTTTTAGAAGGTCTTAAATAATGTCAGTTAAATATGCGGCATATGCAGACTTCCTCATCAAGTGGTACAAAAGTTTGATTGGGATGACCCATGTAACTCACTCACGGATTCACGACTCACAACAAATAAAGTCATCCTAACCTCAGGCCAATCACCTAGTTCACATACTTTTGAATTCACATGTGCCCGAACATTCGTGCACACACTGAACTCCACCCAAGCATATGTACTTAACTACATAACTTGTATCAACATGTTAGAATTCTGTGGTTCCTATCAGATACCACTAGACTGCACATCAACTAGCTGCATAACAAATACGTGTCCAAATGCAGCTTCTCATTGTTATCCCTCTGCAGGGCTGAACAATCTGAATACTCATGAGATTCTGTCCATTCATCATTTCCTTTCTAAACAGCTATCAGTACATGCAGTTAAACAAAAGACAGCAAAATCAAGCTGGAACATGAACATTTTTTCTATAATGGTGAGAGAGCCTGACTTCAGGTAGCGGGATTATTCCCACTAAGTGCACATTCAGGGGATGATCCCTTGGCTATGCACATAAGCAGAGTACATTGTGGAAGATTAAATTGTGTACAGAGTGACACAGTTTCCTGATTTCAATTAATCTTAAACTCAGAACAAGCAAATCCTGTCTCCCTCCACCTAACACACCACATGTCTCCTCTTTTGCTCTTCCTATTGGTCACACCTCAATTACCCTTTGTTCTATTACTTACCCCCCACTCCTTACTAACCAAATACACACAGTCATCCTGAAAGAGAGCTCCCTGTCCCCCCCAATTCAGGATTGGCAATAAATCCCTTTTACCCGAAGCCGCAGTTTCATCCTCCCAGAGTTTTTTCTGCTCTATTAATTTCTATTGTCCCTTTCCCTGCCCTGTTTTTTCAGTAGACTGACCCACATTATAACAGGCGAGTATCCCACAACCAGTCTTTTTTGGAAGACGACAGGAAACGAGAGAGGAGGAGGAGTCCCCCCCAACCTTCCAGCCCCTCTTTTAAAATTGGATAAAAGCATGTGTGTGGCGGCGCATATCCAGTTCTCGCATCACAGCCAGCCCCAACCCACATATACACTCCAGCCTGGTCCATCAAAGCAGAGGTTCCATGATAGCAGGTGAGAAGACAATTCAAGAATAGTGTTTGAAATGAGCATTTACAAAACATGACAGGAGGTTTCCCTTCAATTTTCCAAATTCTCAAACAAAGTATCTGACAGGAACTTAACCCAGATTCTCTTTCACTTAATATCATATCCCTTTCCACATAGCTCCCATTCATTTTTGAGAAAAGATGAAAGGTCTAAGAGAGGGTTGACTATAATTTGTCAATAGCATTTAAACAGGCCAGTGTGAAGTCAAAAGTGAAACTGTTCAGTAGTACATAGCTAGTGACAGCCACACATTAAGATGCACAAGGCAGTAACATTTTCATATTAAAACAGGCATTTACTACCCAAGATCTCCCATACGAGATCAAGCCATCATTTTATCAAACAGCTTCTAATGCCTCAGAACAAGCTGGACACCTCATTATGCACTTAGTCTCCATGTACATCACTTCACATTAGGAGAGCAGGGGGAAGACCACCTCTTCTGACTCCTGTGGCATGAGATTCCCTGATGCAAAGGTGCTCAAATACTACAGTGATGATATGCACTAGAAACATGCCTACAAATAAAGTCAAATGTCTTAAAGCCCTCAAGAGCAACCACCTCAAATGCTTGTTCTTGTTACAATCAGTAATAACATTTGTTGTCATGTATGCCAAGAAAAGGAAAACAGAGCTCAGTACATGGTCTCAGTAATTCCCAAGAATACTGGGTCCCACCTATTTCTTCAGTCCTGTTCCCCCATCCTCTGTCTCTCCCTCAGTAGATCAAGAACAACGTAAAAGATCAAATTGTATCACGAACGACAAATTTCCAATAGCAGAATCAGGACTCCATGAGCTCTTGGAGGAAAAGTTCTTTCCCTTTAGATACTACAAGACTAAATGTGTCCATGTCACACTTTAGCTAGTTAAAAAAACAAAACAAAAAAACAGCCATCCGGATTAGTTAGGATGACATCCCTTAAATACTTAAGTTCAGATGTTGAAAAAGCAGAATTGGCTTGAAGGTAGAAGCTATTCTCGGATCTCAACAAGGATAACAGAAAAAGACAGCATCAGTGGGCCCACCTCAGGCAAACATTCAACGAAGTCTCTTAGGCCCACCCCCACTCTCCCAGGACTACTTGCACTGTCCAAGGGGCTGGAATCAGTTTAATCTTTTCTACCAGCAACAGCACGGCAGGCTAGCGAGGTTGCAGATCTGTGAAAAAGTAAAAGGTATTGTTTGTCAAGCTGATGGACACCAAGGCATATGGCGATAGATCCTGAAGCAATCCTGCGGTTCCCACCTGCGCAATAATACTGCATTTGCTAGCCACAGCAACTTTATGCTGGGACAGGGGATGAGGGTGGCAGATATTAAGCCCAATATTTTCAGACATGGCTATCCGAGTAACTCCTTTGACGTATGCACCTAAACAGTAATTTAAGCAACTAACTTTAGGCAGCCAAATTTGAAAATTTCTGCCTCAAATTTTATATAAAAGTTACTGCCATTTGACAGTCTGAGAAAAAGCTAGCTGGGAGGCTCAATCCACTCTAACAGGGCAGGTGGACACAACAGCCTAAACAACAATCACAATTAACATTAACTGATACTCTTGTTGACAAAGACACACAGAGGCAACAAAGAACTGATGAGCCATGGAGCCAGAAACACCTGCCTCATCTGTTATACGAGATGGTTCATCTAGAGGCAACATGGACACAGCTTACATTGCTGCTGCCAGCACTGTACCTGAACTGCAGATAAACTGACAACAGCTACTGTAGACTCTTGAGCAATCAATTCAGCAGTTTCTAATAGTGTTAAATTCATGTTTTTAAAATCCTATGAGTGGAATGGGGAGGCATCAGTAGTTAGGATGTAGGTAGACCCATTCTCAAGGCTTTACTACCACTCTATGCACCACACTGCAGTTATTCATTTGTTTCTAAACTGTAGAGATTGCCTTTTTCCACCAAATCGAGCTGGGGACATCATCCTGAGGAGAAGGAAGAGTCTCTTTAGCGAGGAAGCAGGAATGCAAGACAATGACACAATCACTTTCTGCTCTTGGTCACCCCGTTATACAGCTGGCTGATCATAGAGGACCTCTCAGGGTCCCTTTCTACTCTACCTTCCCCCTCCTCTTCCCCAAATGAGGAGGCAAGACCAAGTAAACCCTAGACCATTCCTGACAGGCATTTGCCTAACCGGGCTCTAAAATCCTCCAATGATGAAGATTCCACAGCTTCCCTTGATAATCTCTTCCAGTACTTACTATCCTTATAGTCAAAAGATTTTCCTAACATTTAACCTAATTCTCCCTTATTGTCAGGATGCATGGTCATTAGTGGATACAATTAAAACATGTAAAAGTTATCTACAGCTTTTGCACAAGAGATGATAGACCTTCTTGCTACCTAGAAGATACTCCAATGTCTGTCAGTGTAATTATATAGCGTAATATTTTTAGATTCTTATTAAGTATGTTAGCAATATGTATCATTCACCATTTTCTTATTTACTAGATAACTTTTGCTCATGATTTATGCCAACCAGCATTAGGAAGGTAATCTTCTATGTTATGTAATTTGTTTATTTTTATTAAATGAAACCATCTTTCATGTTTTGAATATGCAAACTTCTCATCAAAACATTCCACATTTACAACTAAATGATTTGTTAAAAGAATATAGGGATTAACTGTAGTCAGTGAATTAAAACTGATTATTTCGAGTCACAATGAGAACATTTTCATATGTACCTAAGTAAAAGCAACCGTGATTTAAGTTCCTACCTGCCTAGGTCTCTTGTAAATAAGACCTTCTCCTACATTATTCAGCCTATCTTTCAAATTTTTTAAAACTAATAACTCTCATTCCCTCCCTCCTCATTTTAGTCACGTTAATTTTTAAAACAGAAGAATTACCATTTAAACAATAAAAAAAAAATTTTAAATAAAAAGATTTAATTGTATCCACACTAGATTGCCGAAGCCAATTGTTTCTAGTAATACCTTCTGTGGACGTGAAGAACAACTTACCCCGTCTTCTTTATAATATCCCTTAACATAGTTGAAGATTTATCACATGGGTTCCCAAACTGGGGAGCATGAAGAAATTGCAGGGGGGAGCATGAGGCAACCCAGCCCCCCCTCTCCCCCGGTCAATCTCCCCCTTCCCCAAGTTTTGCTGCTATTTTTGTTTCTCGTCACCGGTCAGTTCCTTTCCCAACAAGTTTTGCTTTTTTTTGGGGGGGGGGTTCTCAAAAATCAAAAAGGGGGCATGATGCTGAAAAGTTTGGGAACCACTGATTTATCAGGTTTCCCCTCTCAGCCTTCTTTTCAAGACTAAATGTGTCTGTTTTTTAAATCTTTCCCAATAAGTAAGGTTTTCTAAACCACAATTTTTGTTGCTCTCCTCTGCATTCTCTACAATTTGCTCACATCTATCCTAAAGTGTAACATGTAGAAATGGGCCCAGTACTCTGAGGCCTCACTGGTGGGAAAACTAGCTTCTGTGTCTTATATAAGACACTCCTGATCCCTCAAATATTGCTGCTGTCACTGATCAGTGACTGCCTTGAATGGGAGGATAGGTGGGAAGATAAAAATTCAATATCACCTATTGTGTGGCGTAAAGAACCTTGGATGCTGCAGGCAGAATGTTAGTTATTCCCCCTTTCAAGTTTCCGGTAAATTATGCACCTCAGGGGTTATAAAGGCATTGTCATGCCCAGCTGCAGCAAGGTTCTCAGGGACTTGTCTGCACAAAACGTCGTCCCTGGATACAGGTTGCTCGGTTGCCTACTCAGCCACTCCACTTGCACTAGAACAAAAAACCACCACACAAACAAAAACACCCTGTTTTTTAAATAGCAAGAGACCTATATATAGACTAGATCTTCTCAATCCTCATTCCAACTGATACCAACATATCAGCACCTACCAGCAGCCAAGTTCCCCCCAACCCTCCTGAACCTCTCGCCCATCCACAACCCTGCTGATTAACTCCTCCCCCTCCCAGTGCCTCCTGCCCACAGTGAAAAGCTGTTTTGTAGAGTGCAGGACACATGCGTGGGGCGGGGGGGGGAGAGAAGAGATGGTGCACACTGGAAAGAAAGGATAGAAAGAGGCAGGCTGGGAGCGGGGGGTGGGGTGGGGCATGGTGAAACACCCCAGCTAGAAGGGAAGTCAGCACATATGGATACTAGCAGGTGTTTGGAAAACACCGCTCACTAGTCAGAAGTCCTCTTAAACACTGCCTAAGCAAGTTCATGCCTCAATGACTTCCAGGGTACAGAACATGCAGCACCTAGATGCCTGCCTCCCTCTTCATTTTTAGACTATAACCAGAAAAGCTTTACTAAACACTGGGGTTTGGTCACAGCTGCTGTTGAGTGTTATGACTATTTTAGTTACATATTTTGTTTAAATTATTTTATGACTATAATCAGATTCAGACTACTTTAACTGAGTCCCAAGTATTTGTCAGGAAGCTGCCCTTCCAGCACAGAGGAGCAGACCTCCAGGGATCACAAGAGGAGAAAGAGGGATAAAATTATAGCACCTAAAGGCAACAGAAAGGGTAAAACAGACAGGCTAGAACGACAATAGAACACTACTTCTAGAACATCCAGATCTTCAAGGGGCTGACTTTAGAGAGCAGTTACTACAGCCCTCAAAAGGTAAAGAGGCTTTAATTTCTAAACCTCCATGTACAATTACACACAGAAGCTTCAGTACAAGAGCAGTCAGTGGTGTTCATATGCATAAGAAAGTTTTTACAGCAGGGGTGGCCAAACTGCAGCTTGCAAGCCACATGCGATTCTTTTATCATTATTGTGGCTCACAAAACACCCTCAAATACCTCCTCCATTCTCCACCTACCAGATTGGGGCGGGGGAAGGGGGTGGGAGGAGGAGAGGAGAAGAGAGAGACACGGGACCTTTGCCTTGCAGCCAGGTGGCCAGGGAGGAGCTTCTGCCAGGACTTGGAGCTTCAGCAGAAGCAGGGCTCGGCACCTGCCAGGGCTCAGGGCTCTTTCACAGAGCTGAAGCCCTGAGATCTCATAGATGAGCACTGGCTTTTGAACTTCTGAAAATTGTTGTGCGAGACTCAAAGAGTCAGTAAGTTTGGCCACCCCTCTTCTATAGCACAGCAGCAATTACTAGAGCCCTGCAAGGCTGCAGCTATTAAGGATGTAAAATAGCATTTAATCAGTTAACAGGTTAAATGTTACATTTAATTGCTTAAACGAGATCCGGGGGTTGGGAGGTGTCCAGCTGAGCTGGAGCGGCCCCTCCACCCACAGTGCAAGTGGGGGCTGCTCCGGCCAGGCTGGTGTGCCCCAGTGTGTGGTGTGAGCAGGGAGCTGCTCTAGTCCAGGTGGGCCCACTATGCTGTGGGCTTCTCTGGCAAGCGGGCCCACCACAGGCAGGGGCTACTCCAGCCAGGATGGGCTGGAGTGCCCCCAGTCTGTGGTGCAGCAGGCCTGGTTGGGCTGGAGCAGTCCCCCTCCCCCCTGCTTGCATCAAGTGAGGAGCAGTCCAGCTGAGCTGGACCACCTATTAACCATAACCAGTAAACCACAGACATCCCTACTAGGTTTAAAGAAAGAGGAGTACAGAGGAGTAGTGGCTGTACTCCAAAGCCTTCCCAAAAAGCCATGCCCTTCACCCTGTCTGAGAGAAACTCCACCACCCTGTGGAGAAAACTCACTTCCACCGTTTGTACCTGTCATCTTGCCCTTTCAGTCATTACCCAAAATTCATGACCACAGGTGAGGATGGAGAAATAGACTGACCTGTAAACTGAGAGCTTCATTGGAGAGATCCCACTTCAACACCACAGATGGGTACAGCACTTGTATCACTGTTGCCACTGCACCAATCCACCAGTCAGTCTCCTGCTCACAGTCAGTCACGAACAAGATCCCTTAGATACTTAACACTCTTGCACTAATGGCAGCTGCTCCCCACTCACCTGGAGAGAACAGCCCACTTTCTTCAGGAGAAGAGCAAGACCTCTTATTTCTCATCCCAGCAGCTTCACACTCAGTAGTTAAATGTCCTAATTTAAATGATAGATTCCTTTAAAAAAAAAATCACAGGCAGGTAGTAAAAGGTGTATGGTCAGTAAGGCACATTTTACTCCCGTACACACACACCTGATTGTTCCTTGCAGCACATTCTCCAGTGCTCAATCTACTTTCAATGATTTGAAAGGCATCTGAGAAGCAGCCACAGTAAACTCCTGCATGACTGACAAGTGAGAACGCTTGTCTTACCTGACTTCAATACTACCATTACAAGGATAGCACTGTGGGTTAAGGCACAGCCCGGTATACCTGAGTTTACCTCTGTTCTGCTACAGACTTCCTGTGTGATCCAGGCAAGTCATGTAGTTTCTCTATAACTTGAAGAATTAGCATGTGACAAGCTGGGATATAAATCTCTCACACACTAGTCTGCTGTGCACTGTCTGTGTGGACCCTGCTGCTGTACACTAAAAGCTCAGGAGCATGCTTTGCTCTACTCCACTTAGAAACCTGCACAGGCAAAAGGTGGCTAAGGCTATAGGGAAGCTCAATCCTCCCCAATCTATCTCTACCTTGTCATTTTTTGAGCCACCCAGCTCTGACACACAAGACCCCACATCTGGTGATGCCAGAGCCAGGAAGGGGGCAGTGGGAAAGGAAAGCCCTGCCACAGTCCCAACAGGGCACGCAGACTCCTGGCTCTCAGCAGCACTGCCCTGGAAGTTAGATGTTTCAAGAGCACCATTTGCAGAAGGCTTTGCCACGCAGGGAGGCTCAGGTGCAGCGTCTGGAGCAGACCAAGGGGAAGAGGAACTGTGGTGTCCAGGGAGTCACAGCAGGTGAGCAGGAGAAACCTATTAAAATATAAAGCCTGGAGGGGTTCCAAAGAGAAGAAATTGGGAGTTGCCATGGAGCAGAGGGTTGAGTCCCCTGGTTGAGGATTCGGATGAGGTTTGCAAGGACAGAGCAAGAGTCCCAGGGGAAGAAAGGAAATCTGATGCCCCACATCCAATGACACCAGGACCAGGAAGGGGGCAGGTGGGTGGAGATATTGTGAGGGGAGGGTCCTGTCTGCACACAGACTGCATGTCAAGTAGGGATGCAAAACATGGTTTAAAAAATAACCATGTAACCATTAAAATACTAGCAGTAAATAGGTACATGAATGGGTAACCAGTTAACTGGTTACCTGGCAAACATCACTCTTGCTGGGTAATGCTAACTGGTTACCAGTTAACTGGCAGCACTCTCTCCCCTTCCCCATATTTGGCCAGGAGCCGGATTAATCAAGTTAACCTGTTAAATGTAACATTTAGCCGGTCAACTGATTAAACGGAATTTTACACCCTTAGCAGTTACACAGTTATCGCACACTGCGGGCTATGCACTATAAGGCTTATACTGCACAGCCCACTGTGCAGCCGGCTCCCCAGGAGTGGGGCCAGGAGCTAGGGCACCCCAGGCACACCCACTCCAACAGTTGCCTCCACTCCCAGCGAGCCAGCTGCACTGCGGGATCTGCAGTATAAGCTTTATACTGCACAGCCCACAGTGTGGGCTGGCAGCCGGGAGTTGGCACATGCCAGCAAAGAGTTTAACCATAATGGAAAACAATAAGCTCATGCTTATCCGTTAACTATTTAACTAGTTACACTCTTACATCTCTAATGTCAAGTGACACTGTTTGGCTTTCACTGCTCACAAGTTTGAGAGCGCCCTTGGGCCAGAATGGGGAGCTAAACCCAATCCTGCGGGACAAGAGCTGCCACTGTGAGCACAAAGCAGGAAGCCTCAGCCAAAAAATATTTTCACAAGCTGCTTATGGAAACTGGAGATGATCAAAGTGCACTAGAGAATTTTTAGTGTTGCAGCAGGGTCCATATGGACAGTCAGTGCAAGGCAAGCTAGCATGAGGGAGACTTACAACACATCTAGCCATTCACTGGTTGTATAGACAAGCAGTTTCCCTGTAAGTTGAGAACTTGGGCAACCACTCCGGAGAGATTCAAATGCCGTCCAGATGATGATGAACAGAGCACCCACAGCCAGCAGCATGTGTTTCTACTGATGGTGCACATCTACACGTCTCAGTGCACTTAATAAAGTTTATTCTGCACATAGATGGAAAAATTAGAGGTCATATTGTAGACAAACCTTTAATCTTCCTGTAGTTTAGCTCCTCATCTATAAAATGGGGATACTCACTCTCACCAGTCTTGTTTATTCAGACTGTATTCTCTTCAGCACAGGGACTCTCTCTTGCTATGTGCTGCACAAACACAGTTGGGTCCTAAACTAAGCTGGTGCTAAATAAAAATCCAAAATAAAATTCATTTATTCTACAAGCCATTTCTGTCATTAGCAAGAGCTTTTTGACTTCCTCTGAACTGCTGGGAATAGAAACAGACATCTCTTCTTTGGAGCAGGCAGATAAAGAAAGGGTCCTCTCTCAATATCTATTAGTGTGAATATAACCCATTTTAAATAAGGCCACATGAAAAAATAAAGAGACCCCCAACCATAGGACTCAAAAGGCTATTAGTTTAAGACTAATATAGCTAGAAAAGCACTTTACTAAAACCACCCCAATAGAACTGTGCAGAGAAAAATAATTCCATTTCACAGAGGGCTGGTTGAAAATTGGTTTTATTCTGATTAGGAAACAAAACCAAAAGTCTCAACATTCTCTGCAAGAGGGAACGAAGCAGAGGCTCTGTACCAATACACCTGATAGGTAGCTCCAATGCCACAGGCCCTGGAAGCCCAAGCTCTCCAGATTGCTAGGCAGGTTGCAGGGTAGCCAGACAGTTCAGTTTCACCAAATTCTCTGCCAGCTGACCTATCTCCACAGAACACTTTGATTTTTCCAACCAGCTCCGCACACACCATTATCATTGCTCCTCTCCAAGTCCCCTCCATTTTTGCTATGTCCCTTTTTTTTTTTTTAAAGTATTCTGTATGATCATGTATATGGATTTATACCAGCACTACATTTTCAATAATTTTCCTTAGTTATCCCAGCTCCGCTACAAACACCTGTTATGCAGCACATGCTCTAAAGGTTTTTAAAGGGAGCTCTCTGCAGCATTCAGATCTTTTTCTGGAGTTACAGTTAATCAGAACCCAGTGTGGTATAAGTTTTCCAATTATTCATTCTAAAGTTCACCACTCTGTATCTGCCAGGACTGAATTTCATTTTACCTAGCAACTGAAGTCCTAAGAGAACAGCAGTGCTCCACTAGATTGGCTAAGTTAAAGGCAATAGAAGTACTATAGGTTCATACTACTGTTCCTCTCAGTGCATACTATCAGAATGCATTGTGTATGTGCTGTCTACAGCATTTATCACCATCATATGCCACAAGCACCATTCACAGTGTACATTAAACAAGCTACATATGCACAGCCCCCTTTTGTTCTAAATACATGCCTTCTAGATCTACGTCTCATCATATTAGTCAGATGTATGCTTCTAATACACTTTACATGGCATGCCACAGACCATTCTGCATTGTTATGCCACAGAACCCCATGCCATTATACATTATGCAGTACAATTCAGAACCAAGCTGCACCACACAACACCATGCTATATAATTCAGTGTCACTCAGCACCACACCAGGTCACTCCATGAGCCAATCGCTACCAGCTAGGATCAACCCAGTACCACACACTGTGCCACCCAGCACCTTTAGTATCCAAGCATCACTTTTTGCCACTCAGCACCCTGCACCGTACCACGCTGTAAATCCCAGCACCACACCGTGCACTCTACCACCCAGCCCTTAGTTTCCAACACCCCAGCATGCCACCCAGCACCACTCCACATGGACTGTCTTGTACCATGCGATCCAGCCCATCATGCCAATCAGTAGCACCCAGCACCACCCGGCAGCGCTGCGCTGTAGCGAGCAGCACCACGTTGTACCAGCCCGCAGCTCACTCGCCAGCATCACGTTGTGCCACACTCCGCACCGTGCCGATCAGCGCCCGCCGCAGCACCCAGCGCCCCGCCAGCCAGCCAGGGCTCTGCCCCGCAGCACGGTGCCGTGCCAGCCAGCACCACTCTGCACCAGCCCCGCGCTGCTGCCCGGTGCCAGCCCGCGCCGCGTCCCGCCCCGTCTCACCGTGCGCTCCCCCCGGGGCCGCTCTGTCCCGCTCGCTCGGGGGAGGGGAGGGGCCCTCACGAGCCCATGCCGCGGCCGCGCGCCCCCCGGCGGCTCCCTGGGTGCCCAGCCGCTCCTGGGGCCGGGCCCGAGCCGGCGTCTGTAGCTGTGCCGCGGCCCGGGGAAGCTAGGAGCCGGGCCTCGGGCAAGGCAACGCTGCGCAGGCGCAGAGAGCGCGCGAGGCCCCGCCCCAGGGAGGGGGGAGGAGCGAAAGGATGACATCACCAACGCGCTCTTAAAAGGGCAGCGCCTCTTTACTGCCCCCGCCCTCCAGGGGCTCTTAAAGGGGCAGTGCTCCCCTTCCCCCCCCAGCTCCGAAGCAATGAGCAGCAGAGGCGGTGAGAGGCTGCGAATGCCCAGCCAAGGTCTTTTATCAATAGGGCTCGTGCCCCGCCTGGCTGCCTGAGGGAGCAGGCGGAGGCGGGGCTCGCAGGACGAATCAGGGATCCCAGTGTATTTATTCCAGCGTGCAAGCCACACCCATGCGGGGCTGAGGCATCCCAGCTCTGCCACCCAGGGGCCGCTCACCAGCTGGTGCCGCCCTCTGGGCTCTTCACGAACAGCATGCGGGGCACCCCGCGCACCCCCAGTCCAGCAGCCTCTCTGCCAGCCACCAGGCACATACTGACTTCCGGCCAACGCGGTTACCAGTTGCAGGCTTATTTCAATACATTCCCACTACTGGGTTAGTTACTCATTTAGCCCTCTAGGTTCCAGCTATATAGGTCTGGCACCCCTCAGCGGGGCACTATATAACAGCGTGCTCCCTTACACGCTGGATTAATTTTTAAAGACTAAAATAAATCTATTTTTGTAGAAAAATACACTTGAGTGCAACTGTAAAGTCTTAAAGTCAGCAATGACTACAAAAGAGAGTTAAGTTTAACACTAGCTAGTGCTTTTAAAAAAAACATGAAGCAGTATAGGTTGAACCTCTCTCAACCGGGACTCTCTGGTCCAGCAACGGGCTGGTCCAGGACCAGAGTCTCCCAGTGGAGGGCTGGTGGCTGGGAGCCCTGCAGCAGGGCTGGAGCCCACTAGTGGGGCTACCCTGCAGTGGCAAAACTGGGAGTCCAGCAGTGGAGCTGCCACTTGGTGGCAACACTGCCCGGCTGGAGCCCAGCAGCACAAGTGCCTAGTGGGAGTGGCAGGGCCGGGAGTTTTGCAGAGGAGCGGCCTGGCGGCATGCCTAGGAGCCCTGCTGCTGCGCTGCAGTGGAGCTGTCCGGCAGGGCTGGGAGGCAGCGGGTCTGCCACCCCGCAATACAGCTGGAGTCCAACAGCTGGGCTGCTGCCTAGTGGCACACCTACCAGATGGTACAGGAGGCAGTGGCATTGGCTGGCAGTGGGGCTGGGAGCCCAGGAGCAGGGCTGGCTAATGGTGGGCTGCTATGGGGCCTGGAGCCCTATGCATCGAGGGGCCAGCAGCAGAGGGGGAGCTGGCTAGGACAGTGGCAGCTAGGCTATGATTGGGGGGAGGGAAAAAAGAAGGGAGAAAATTACTGGGGGGGAGGAAGAAATGACCTCTCGGGTCTATCAAAATCCCTCATGCAGACCAGGAAGGTCTAACCTGTAGAAAGTACTAACCTTTAACTAGATTTTTTTCTAAAGTAAAAATTTTACAACAGATTACCAGCAACATTACTGGCCCAGTTTCAGCTCACATAGTCCACTTCATCTTGTGTAAAGGAAAGAAAGATGGCTAGGGAGACATAAATGGGGGTGCTTAACTTAACTTCTCATTTTTAAAATTTGTCATAGTAGGTTTTATGCAGGAATGCTCATGATACTGTCTAATTTTTGATAGTCTCTAAAGTACCACAGGACTGCTCATTTTTAAAAGTTCCAGGCTAACACAGCTACTTCTCTGAAATGCATTTTTCAGAGGCTTACTCCCCCCTAAGTGTTCATCCCCGCTGTGAGGACAGAGGCCAAGAGTCAGGTGGTGAAGAATACGCCATGCTGCTGTTTGCTAAGATGCAGATCTGTTTGGTACTGCCCCCTTCCTTGCCAACCACTGTTCATTTGATAGATGATAGCACACCAGCTTTGATGACAGCTGGCTAGAGGCATCAGCTTGTAATTTGTCTTTGAGAAGCAGCTTTACCTCTTCCTGGGACTTGTCTGGTAAACCGAAATCATGACAGAAGCATGTTTATGTCTGTAACATTACATATAGGGCTGCTACATACATTTCACCATAGTGTTGCACAGCAAGTTTTAGTCTTCAGATGATACCTCACAAGGCATATTTTGTACAAAGATCACGATGTGGAGAGTGTGAGTAGAGAAGTGCATTGGGACACATTTAAGAAAATCATGAGTTAGGAGATTGGTGCTCCAGAAAAACCCAGCCTGAGGCAGGGGAACACGTTGTACAGTGCATTGAACAAACCTGTGAAGCCAGGATATAATAAGACACTACTGTAGCACTCCCAGCACCTATGTGGAGCACCTGTAGGCATCCCCCAAATGTACCATAGGTCCCTCACTACATTCCAGAGGGGGTTGAGCCTTTCACAGCTTCCTTTCCTCACACTAACTACTATTAAACTAGTTTCTAAAAGTGTTACTGCACTCACTATGTAATGCTCCGCCTATAAAGGGAGAGAGGCCTTCCTCAGCCTTGGCATGTCCAGCTGTATAGTGGTCACCGGTCAGAGAGAGAAAACATGAGAACTGAGAATCAATTTGCCTTACTTTGGCTTTCTTTGGTTCCTGCTACCCAGTGGCTGATGCCATTAAACTATGTGCAACAAGTCTGTGTTAAAATCCCCTAGGCAGGGCACTGGACTAGGTTTAAGAGACCTAGGTTCTGTTCCTGACTCAGGCACCAAGTCACTTTGCCGCTCTGTACCTGTTTTCCCTGTCTGTAAAATGGAGCTTGTGATACTACCCTGCCCGGTTAAATGCCTCAAGATTTAAATATGAAAAGCTATAGGTAAGAGCAACACATTACATCAGTATTATTGGTGTCCATTCAGCCTCCATCCCACCCACCCCACTGCCTGCTTATTTGCCACATCCCTTTTATGTATTGCCATATAGTCTGAGCTCTTTCAGGCAGGGGCCTATTCATTTGCTATGTTTACACAGTGCCTAGAACAATGGGGCCCTGCAATAATCTAGCCCTCTGAACTACCACAGTCCAGATAATAAATAGTGAATTAATTTAGATGCATGCTTATACAAAATGCCAAGAATTCCAAGCAGTGTGAGTAAAAATTCCCGCCTCTCATCAGAGCTGTTTTAACTCTCTAACTCTTGAGAGATCATTGCACTACTTCTGTCAAGTTAAATCACCCAGCCTAAACAGCACCTGGATTTCTTATAATAAAACAAAATACCAAACCTTTCTGGGGTCTATATTTTATGAAGTACCAGCCCAATTTATGTATGTTTTATCTATAAAGAGGCAGTGCCCCCTCATGCCCTGGTCATCCAGATGACCACAGATACTGTTCAAGAGGGATAGCATCACCCTGTGGCTCCCTGCATCCAGATGGCACCAGCTGCTTCACTATAAAATGAAGCTACCCCAATAAGTCTCTCTCCAGAATCAGCCCAACTATTATTTGACTACACCTTGGTACTTCTCTCCCTGCAAAAGCAAACACTCCTTCCTATTTTAAGAGGCACCCTTCATTATCCATTGAGCTGCAAACAGGCGCTTCTTAAAAGAATAGTATACCCTTCCCAGAACCATAACATGAAATACCACTGGAGCTGTTTTATCTAAACTTGTCCAGATATACCTACCATTCACCACTTGCTGAAAAGATGTTTGGTTCCTTGTCCATTTCTATTAATTTCTCTCCTTTTGACGCAACATATTTTGAGATACTCTGAAACTCATCACAATTTTTATAAATAAAAAACCAGCTGTTTCTCAAGAGACAATAGGTTCCCCACTAACCAAATACTCCTCCCATTCCATGCCCATATAACTAGCTGATCTTTAATAAGACAATGCACACACCTATGTACATTCACCAACCAGAGAAGGAATGTGCAAGGAATATGTAAGAATAACTCAGCCATGAGAATGAATGCAGCAGTCTCCCAAACATTACAGCATCAAAGGCAGAGGGAACAAGCAGATCACAAATTGCCAGGCCTGCAAATTTTGGGAAGGGATTATTTAGATCTATGATCTGAAAACAGCAGTGGTTATAGCATGTACAACTGAATCTAGCATCACCTAGATGACACATTCTTTTGAGATGTATGTGTTTTAATGTCCAGGAAGTGTCTAAAGTGTTTCAGTATTCTCCAGAGATTGCATTTCCAGCACCTCATACCCAAGCTCTTAGCACAGATTCTCCCTTTTCCTGCCCCACCCCATTGATAAAATTTACTTCCACAATAATCCAGCAGGATACCTGCTGCCATGTGGGATAGCACAGGCATCAAGATACTTACACACAAATGATGTAACTTTATAGAAAGGATACAAGTGGCATGTGTGTATAATTATCTTCATATGCTCCTTACACATACAATCAAGTAACAGAATTACTTCATGGAACTCTTTAGTAGCCTGTGGAACTCGTCTCCACATGAAATTACTGAAGCAAAGAGCTTGGTAAGATTCTAACAAAGGTTAGTTGTTTCTTTACATTGGCAATGACACAAGTCAGGATAGCGATGACAAAGGCTATTAATCTACCCATTCCATGGCATAACATCTGCTCATCAGCGTAACAGGAAGAAACTTACCTCCTCCATGTGAGCAATATTACACTGCCCACTTAGGCATTGTCTACACTTACCACTGCAAGGATTGACCTAGTGGGGGTTGATTTAGCAGACCCTGGTATCCCACCAGTGGGGATACTTCAGTAACTCAGACTAAGGTTACGTTGACTCCAGCTCTGCTATTCACATAGTTGGAATTGCGTCCTGTATTTTGGTATTGCCCCCTACTGTAGACTTGGCCTTAGGTGTGTTGAGACTGGACATAGGTTTTCCTCTGAAGCAGTCTGCATTGCCATTGTCAGAGACAGGCCAATGGACCAGAAAGATAATTGGTTTGGCCTCATGTGGTATTCTCTGTATATTTAATAAATGTTACACAAATGGGAGACAATCTGCCTGTCTCTTCATCTTGGACTTTCCCCAGCCCCTTTAATTATTTTTAGCCTTTATGCCTTCTTTATTATGCATCAAGGCTGCCACACCACTCTCCCCCCTCCCCACCCACCCAAATTTCACATGTGCAGGGAATTTTTAGTTAGAAATAGCAGGTCTTCCTGTTTGTTGGAGAACATTGGGATACCACTGGAGGAGAGAGATTGTGAGGCAGCTGCATCGAGAGCCATGCTCTCTTGCATTGCAACCAAAGACTCGGCCTCCACTTCTCCCTCATGTAGGAAGAGAGTGGCAGCACCACTCCGGAGACCAGTCTTGGGCCAAACCACTATTACACTCCTCCAAAGATCCAACCAAGGTACTTTGAGCAAAGAGAGTGATAAAATAACTCCGCAACGGAATTCTACATCTTTACAGAAACAGTAAGAGGAACGTTTTTCTCCTTTGCACTTCACCTTTCATACTTTCTGCGAGTTCTACTAACAGGGAGCCACAGAACCAAACCCAGCCCAGCTGTTCCTTTCCATCAAACTCCAGAGCAAAAGCCAAAGCTGATTAGCTCTGCTTTATTGCTAGTGAAAGCAAACAAGCCCATTTCTAACCTATTTCTGTAACAAGGATGATCAGTCCCTAAGCAAATACGGTGGCTGTGTTTATTTTTTATTTTAAATTGCAAATTGCTATGCTATTCAGTGCCGCAGCAGGTCTCTGACAGCTGGCCCTCAGCCCCCTGCTGTCACAGACTCAATTCTTTTGTACAGTGGGTAAATACTACGGACATCTAGGTAATTTTAATTGAATTAATCTGTGAAGTTTCCTAGCATTTATTATACTGCTCTAAGCTTAAATTACATTAAGAACTGCAACCTGTGAGTGAGAAAGTCCCATTTTCATCAGATTAATTCCTCCCATGAGCAGATGGGAGCAGGCAAACCTGAAAGACTAAGTTATAGGAGAACAGTGGGGGGGAAAAGGAAAAAAAAAAAAGAATCTTGCATCCAAGGCCAAGTGATAAAGTATAAACAGATTTTGATCCATCCCTAGGGAGTGTTGCTGTGCCTCAGAACTAGTGCTTTTCATCCATAAATCAGGGGACTTTACTGAGTCACGCAAGTTATCATCATCCCCACATAACCTGAACTTACAGAGGACATGCAGAAAGGCAGCAGTCTGGTGCCAAGTTACCAGCGTGCCCTTCCACAGGAAACAGAAGCTAGAAGGAAAGAGTCAAGTTTCACTCTTATTACCTTGGAAAGCGCAGGGAGGGGAGCTACAGAGGTACCAAAAACACCCCACACATGACAGTTTCCTGTTTTGGGGGGGACAAGTGCTAACACTCCATGGCTACTATGCACACCTTCTGTGGCAGTAAGCTACCACATGGCCCAACAAGTTATAGGCTCTGAGTTGAAAGTGCAGCCATCTTCACACAGCTAACAGATGGAGTTGGAAGGATTCATGCATTGACAGTCATTTATTCCCAGGACTTGCTTTTTTTTTTTAAATCAATATTAAAAAGCTGAGACTAGCAGGAAACTGAACTCTCATCTGGTTGTTTATTTAGACTGGTATAACTGCAGGAGTCAGTAATTAGAAATATTTCAATATTAAAATGAACTACTAAGTAGGCGAGACAGTGAGAGCACCCCAACGGCCAGACGCAGATATGGAAGAATCATTCTCAACAGCAGTTAAGCCTGACTAGGTACAAATCTGATCTCAGTTGCTTGAAACTACAACATGTACTTTTCCCTTCCCCGTATAGTTATATTTGTGACAACATTTTTGAGGCTGGAGGGAAAAAAACTGACAGAGGGATTTTATTATGATTGATCACAACCTCAGAGACAAATCATGTTTAGCAAGGGACAACAACGTATACAGACATTCACAAGATGGAAACCTCAATCGTTCTTTCCTGGAGTCAGTCAGTCTGTCTGACTGACACACACACACTTCTTCCAAGCATTAAAAGACCCCCGAATCATATTTCATACCATTCTCCCCACACCAAAGCCACAGTGCTGACTGCACCATGACTCCAAAAGACCAGACCAGCTTTATTTTTAGGTGCCCTGACCATGTGCTTTTCCCCCTAGTAATTCTAATCAAACTTGTTCCTGGAACTTGGGAACATAACCAGCAGCAAGATGACACTTCCTGCTTATATATCACATCACCAGAACAGCAGTGGGGAGGAGAGAAGAAAGGACAGATACTTGCATCACTTTATCATTTTCTACTTTATTACTTCAAATTAACAACCACGATAAAGCTCAAAAAAGTCCAATATTTACACAGGAAAAAAGTACAAAATCCCTTCCCACCCCCAAAGTTCTTCAGGTTTTTTTTCAGTTTTTTTAAATTACAAAGTAATAAAAAGTTTTGCTCTTTAATTAAAAAAAAGAGTAAGAGGGGTAAATAAATTAGGGAAAAAAACCAGTGTTAAATAGAAAGGAATAAAACCAAAACCGAATCCCCCCAACCCCCACCCCCACCAGCTCCACACTACAGTGTCAGTGCGCCAGCTAGAGGCCATGTCGCAGCGGTGATTATCGCATTTTAAAACCCAAGAATCATGGGGTGTCTTGAGTATTCCTAAAATACATTTAAAACAACTAAAGTGGGGGGAGGAAGGGAGCTCTCCGGGATTGTGCATAAACACACTGGGATGTCAGATCTTATTTGGGGTGGGGACCTGGAAGAGGAAAGCCACCCTCCATGTTTCTGCACACCCCTTTCTTCACGGTTCCCACACTCTCCCCTCAGTAATTAAAACAAGATTTAAAAAAAAAAAAAAAAAACAAAACAAAAAAACAAAAAAAACACATAGAAAACCTAACATCACGTGCAGCCTGATGAAAAAGATCCCACTCCCTGCATGGAAGTGGTTACAATCTCCCTGTCCTTCAGCTTCACTTTCACCTCCTCCACTCAGCCGCTCGCCTCCTCTGGAAAGAAACCCTTGGCATGCCAGGACCTTTAGTCTTATTTATACATGCCTGATGCTTCTGCTTACTCCCCACATGGTGCAGAGGTGTCACTGGGATAAAAGGATGCCTTGAATACATGGCAGGCCTTTTCTGTGACTCCTTGCACAGCTTGCAATCCATTCCTTGTAATGCTTGTACATCCAATTTCTACCACCAGTCATGGCTAGAATCAGAGATTTTTCTACCTGCTCAGGAGATTCCTGCAAAACAAGTGCAACTCCCCCTCAATTAAAAAAAAAAAGTGAATTAAACAAATTGTATTAGAAACCGCTTGATCTGAAAAATAAACCAAAATTAAAAAAAAAAAAAAAAAAAAAAAAAAGACAGGAAGTTGTTTCAAAAATAAAACAAAAAAGAGCAGAGTCAAGGGAGGGCAGGGTACAGCCAGCTGGGAAGATGGTGGGCAGGGGTGGAGCTGGGGGCAGAGGAGGGGAGTGCCGCACGAAGGCAGCAGAGGCATTTCTGTTGGGCTCCCACGTCGCCGGCTTCTCGGAGATGCTCTTGTTGGAGAACACAGGTGGCGAGCTCAGAAACATTTCATGCCAGCACAGGGTGCAGCTCACCTCCACAGTGTTGGCAAAACAAAAACAAAAACAAAAAAAAAGTTTGTTTGTTTTTTAAAGTTTTTGTTGTTGTTTGTGGGGTTTTTTGTTTGTTTTTTTAAAAGAAAAATACAGTGAAGACACTAAAAGAAAAAAAGGGGAAGAGTGTGTTAGAAAAAGGAGGGCTCCCATGGCAATAAGAGTTTGGTACCCCCAAATTAGCCATTTATTTTTTCCTATCTCCTGAGGGCTTCTCTTCTGAACTGAGAACTATCCTGGTTAGCAACTATTTCCATTTAAAGATTAATGCACTGGTAACAAGAAGTCTACAAACACATCTTGCCTCTTCCAGTGTGTACTCCCGCATCCCCACTCAAACCCAAATCTTCCTCCTCAGCTAGGCCCACTGACAGGGGAGGGCAAAGAGGGCAGTTGCCCTGGAGTTCCTGGCCTCCCTACCACATGAGCAGCGGTGGCCGGAGCCCAAGCTCTTTAAATCTTCAGTGGAGTGCTACACAGCACACTCCAAGCAGCTCTCAAGGCTGCCCAGGATGGGGAGGAAGGGGGCACTAGTGTAGCATGCTCTGGGTGGCACCATGCATCCCAGGCAGCACTGAGGGCTGGCTGCTCCAGCCACACCCCCACCACTTCTGCCCAAGGCCCTGTCCCTTTCACAAGAATGGAGCTCCCTCACCACCAGCATTCCCAGGGGCCCAGCAAGCCTGTCAGCCCCCCTGTCCTCAGCACTATCACACCAACTGGAAGGTGAACGTGAACTGACAAGCAACAGAATGGCTTTCCGGACCAACATCCCCCTCCCTCAGAATAAGGAATTGCCTTCTACAGCATCCCCACCCCTCAGGAGCAGTGGAATGAACTTCCAAACACTCTTCCCCCTCCCCCGCAGCACCAGGCGCTGCTGCTGAGACCTCACATAGATCGTTTTCCCCCACAGGAGCACCACCATGCTCCTCTCCACCCCCAGCCAAAGAAGCTCACGCATCCCATTCCAAGACCAAAAGGCATCTCTGTGTGACGAGAGAGGGAAGTGCACTGCTCCACCACAGCAGCACCCAGGCTGACAGCTGGCACTAGTCTCCCTGAAGAGACCAGGGGCACCAGGGAGAGCACTCACCTAAGCAAACACTGGTCCAGGGGCTTCTTCTTCTCACTTCCCAAGGTGATCAAATGGCACACTTGTCTGGCAAAGAGCAAGAGAGTGAGAGTGGGCAGAGCCAGAGAGAGGGTGGAGGAGAAAGCAGCAGACAAAACAAAGCGCTCTATATATTCTTCTCTCTCTCTATGGGTCTGTTGGTCCCCCTCTCCCCCCCAAACCCTCATTGCCAGGGAGCCAGCCTGAAGGACTCTTGCTGCAAGGGAATCCTGAAAGCTGGGCTAGGAAGATTTCACCAAATACTAGGCCCTGGGACAGGCAGAGGGCAGGGCAGGGTTCTTGCATAAGAGGGCCATTCTTGTGGGAACAGGACAACGCTCCTTAACGGCAGCTCCACAGTTCAGTCAGCAGCTCTTGTGGCCGCTTTAGCATTACAGGGCCCTACAGGACAGGCCTCAGCCACGTGCAACAGGCAGGGACTCACCTGTGATGCTGAAATCCGTGACACCTCTTGCCGCCCTGTGAGGTCGGAGGACGAGACGTTGGCAGGAGCTCCCCTGTGTAACCTCATGCTGACCTTCCGCTCCCTGTCCACCCGTGAGATTGCCCTGGGGGACGTGTTTCCTGTCCGAGGGAAAGCAGCAGAAAGTGAGAGAAACACATTGAGCACCCTCGGCTTCCAGTCACTCCCAAGACACCTCCGTTTTACACGCGCCTCAGCTCCTCTGCCCCACTCACCGGACTGTTGGATTCGGGAAGTGGGCGTGGAGGCCATGGGCTCAGTGACATTGCGAAGGCGGTTGGCTGTGGCTCCAGCTGGGGGTCCAGGTGGCAGCGCCCGCGTGGCAGAACCCCGGAGCTGCCCCATTCTCTCTTCTCGCTCGTGCTCTCGCCGCTCCCGATCCATGTCCTCAGGGTTTCGGGCAGCTCCCTGAAAGGCAGACACCGTCCCCAACCCCAACATGCTTAGCTGTCAATTGGCAGCCAAACAGTACGAGCCAAAAACCCCTGTGCACCTCCCCCCATGCCAAGAAACAAGCCTTGCTCAGGGACTAGTCACAGAAACAGGAGATTCCATCGCTCTAGAACCTTCCATCCCATGAGGAGGAGGCTTCAGTCTCCTTCTGGAGGAGGCGAGAGAGGGGAAAGCATGCATTATTGTTTAGACTGCAGTAGCACCTTGTAGCTGCTAGGCACCTGCCAAATAGACCAAGCCACAGTCCCTGCCCTGAAGAACGTACAAGGCTGCAGTGAGAGAGAGTCAGACCAATGCTGTAGAGGACAGCACCAGTGATTCCCAATTAAAGGCACTGAGTGCTCCTCCGGCTACTCATGCCACATATGTCTGTCCCCAGAACTGTCCTCGCCCATATACGCAGCGGTGTAGGGCACCTGGAAATTTGGGGCACCACTGAATCTTAATGTCCACCCACCTGCCTCTTCCTAGTCCCTGTTCTCTGGCTCTGCTTCCTCCGGAGAGGCGCTAGTTAACTTAAAATGGAAAAAGCCTGGCTGACCTATTAGCAGAACCTGCGAAAGGGCCATTCAAGTGGCAACACAGCCATTTAACAGACATTTGCCAACCCCAGGTATACAATGTCAATTTTAATTTATTGTGTTATTCTATAGGACCTTAGTTTAAAATGTGTTTTAAAAATATTTCATTAGTGTGTTGCTGAAGATTAACAAGTCACATCTCTAAAAAATCATCACCCCTCCCCCCAGCTGCCATGGGGCATAGGGCACCAATTTAATAGTACTGCGTAGGGCCCCATACATCTTAATGGCAGCCCTGTCTGTCCCTCTTTCCGCTCACTAGGGACCAGCACCTGATGTGCTTCAGCGAGCGCAGTCACAGTTTCTGCTCCCTGCCCTATCCTGAGAGCACCATACCCCTCACAAAGGCCTGCACTACTCACAAATTTCAGCATGTTCCAGTCGAAGACATAGTCGTAGGAGAAGCCCTGGCGGTGGAAGAGGTTTCGAAAGAGCTGCCGCAGGTACGAGTAGTCAGGTTTGTCATCAAACCGCAGCGAGCGGCAGAAATTGAGGTACGTGGAGAACTCAGCTGAAGAGAGGCAGAGACAATGACTGATCATTAAACACAACTCTGCCCTAAGACAAGACACCCCCATTCCACTCTCCCTGTAGCGAGCCTCAGCTATAGCCACAGGACTAGTCCCCCTCACCCCCCACAAAAGTGCTTCAGACCAGAGAGGCATCACTGCAGAGATGCACAACAGGCACGTTCTTGGCTAAAGACTCTCTGCTTTGGGCATGGAGGACAGCTACCCAATTCATCTGGGGAAAAATCCTTGCATGCCTCACCTCTTCTGCTGCTTTTCAAGCATGAGATCCCAGAGGGGAGAACATATCATTAGCAAACCAGGCAGAATGGAGATTTGGGAAGCGGGGTCCTGCCTGAGGAGAAAGTGGCCGCAGCAGCACAGGCTGCACACTGGCATTAGTACCCTCCACAGAACCAGACACCTCAGCATCATTAGACATCAGCAGCATGAGCCCTGAACCTTCTTCTCATTACAGCCTGCCGCGAAACTGGGCCATCTCAAAAATACCAAGACAACCCAAAAACAGCTCCCTAGGGACTTCTAAGGGCTCCCCTTCTGTGCCAGGAGCACAGTGCCAAGGTCCTCTCAGCTCTTCTAATCACGATTATTAGTAATGCGCCAGGTTCCTCCCACTGGAATCTGGGGTCAGACTGTGTAGAGCAGGGATTGGCAAAAGGGCCTCCACGGGCCAGATCCAGCCCACCAAGCAGGTTGATCTGGCCCACAGAGGCCCTGCTGCTTCCCCACCCCCAGGTGGGGAATCAGGACCTAGGGGTGGGGGGAGCGCACGAAGTTTCCTCTGCCCTGCAAGGAGAGCGCAGCACATAGAAGCACCATGCACTCCTGGCAGGACGGGAGACTTTGCGCACTCCCCAGCCCCCAAGCCCTGATTAGCCTGGGGGCAGAAGGGGGAAGCGCACAAAGTCTCCTCCCACCGCCAGGGGCATGGGTGCCTAGGAACCTCCCGGGGAGGAGGGAGGAGGAAGGCACTCCCCCGGCCCCAGACCAATCATGGTCTGTGGGTGAGGAAACAAGGAGGTATCCAGGCCCTGCCCCTTCTGCTTGAGGCCCCACCCGTTCTGGTGCAGCCCAGGGCCACTTCAAAAATTTCTGAAGTGGCCCCCATCAAAACATTATTGCCCACCCCGGTGTATAACTCAAGCAGGGGAGATGGAGTGTGCATGCTTGTGTGTATTATGAAGGTACCCATCAGGAGCATACTGCACTTACAAGGGTACCCTTTGCAGAGCACCTCAATGGGTGTTGACATCTTCTTCTCACTGATACGCTCATACTTTTGGCGCTTGGTGGCAGCCTTGAGGCCCTGCCAGGGCAGCGAACCCAAATTGAAGTACATGAGCACGTAGCCCAAGCTCTCCAGGTCATCACGGCGACTTTGTTCTGAAGGAGAAGGAGGACAGAATTACACATGGGCAGGGAATGAGTCATGACTGGAGTTGCTTAATTGGTCCTGGGGGTCAGGAGCAAGCAAGAGGAAACAAGAGAGACTACTTTTTGCGCACTTCTAATACACAACCAATTGGCACCAGCCTCAGACCTAATTTTTCTGGAAAGTTTACCTGAAAATGGTTCAGTCATTACAGAGAAGGAGCTTAAATCAAAACACCACATTTTTATACTTTAAAAAATGGGCAAAAAAAATAAAAATAAAATAAAAATAAAAAAATCTTCCAAGCACTTTTTTTGAGAGACTCTAAAATCTCCGTAATTCAGAGAAGGGACTTGACATTTGGTGATGGAGGGAGGGTTTGCTCTGGTGTCAAGGATGTGCCTCTTGCCATCCCCTTGGACAATTTGCCCAAGTTTCCCCAAGATTTAAGCCTCCGAATATCTGCAGTTTATACATGATCAGTAGAGACCTGGTAAAGTTTGGCAGCTACATTCTCCAAAGATTCTATGCACTCAGCATGCTCCTATCTCTGGGCTCATGGGGCTGTGCAGGACTTTCCCTTCAATGGCTCCTCTTGGCAGCTGGGGACTCCTGCAGCATCAGGCACAGGAACTGAACGTGGAGAGACCATCTCTCCTAGGCTCTCAACACTTGGCTGCCAATGCCAGGAGCAATGAGGAAGATAAGGTGAAGGCCAACTAGAACATGGAGATGTGAGGGAAGGAGGGATGGGTGGAGAGGGACATGGGGAACAGAGTCGTGCTAGCAGCAGGAGAGTCTATAACCCCTGAAATACACTCCCCCTTCGAACCTGAAACAGAAACCTAGAATCCTCAGACTCTACATTTGCCAGTCTGCTGCCAGGAAATAGCTGTGAAACTCACTGGCAAAATGTCTCATCCCCCACAGGTGGGTGACCCACACAGTGGATAAGAAGCTACTACTGCTAACATTTGCTCTCAGTTCAATTGGTAGAGTTCTGTGTTGTGGATCTAAACCTTGCAGATGAGCCAAAGGCTAGGAGTCAATACAGTTCCATTTGATGGAATTCCTAGTTTCCCAGTTTGTTAAAAAAAAAAAAAAAAAAAAAACACACACACACACACACCACGTTAAAGAGATCCAAAATAAAAGAACAATAAGGTTGCAAATTCAAGCTTTCAGAATGAAGGTTGCCTATACAATTTTAATTTGGCACTCTGAATATGCATCATGAGACCATCTTTAAATTACTTGATCACATACTACATTTTGCACAGAGCCCCGGTCTAATTCAGTATTAATTTTTTTTAAATGTCCACCACCCAAACCTTATAAAGTTACTAATTTCCTTATTGAGTATCAGAGGGGTAGCCATGTTAGCCTGAATCTGCAAAAGTGGTGAGGAGTCCTGTGGCACCTTTTAGACTAACCAAAGTGTTGGAGCATAAGCTTTCGTGGGCAAAGACCCACTTTGTCAGATGCATGCATAATTTCCTTATGGGTATTTATTTGTATGGCACTCTTTCCAACAGTACCCAAGTATTTCTTAAACATTCATATATTTATCTTCAAAATACTCCTGTGAGATATGGTATATTATGTCTATTTTTAGTGGGAAACTGAGGCAGAGACAGATTTAAGACCAAAACTTTTTCAGAGTACTTCGCATGCTCGAAACGTAGCTCTCATTGATTTGGAGGAGTGCTGAGAGCTCTCAGCTACAAGTGAAATCAGGCCTCAGCTCTCTCGGGTTGGGTGTTCAAAAAATGAGGAATACGCAATTTGCGGTCACCTGTGAAAAAGTAGGTTTAACAATGACTTGTCCAGTATCTCACAGAAACTGTGTAATTTTCCCAAGGTAGCATTCAACTGCCTAATCCTTGATTCCATCCACTCTCTTCCTGAAATTACCCCACTTTCCAACTTCAGCAACAAATTAAGCAGGTGAACTATTGACCAAGCCTCTTTCACTGCATTCATAGAATCACAGAACTGGAAGGAACCGGAGAGGTCATCAAGTCCAGACCCCCTGGACTCATGGCAGGACGAAGCACCATCTAGACTAAGGGTGTTAAAAATGGTAACTGCATCCACTAAAAGTCTTAGCATTTACATGTGCGTGTGCTCTGCAGCATACAACTTAGCTGTATACTACAGAGCTCACAGCAAAGCATCCATAGAAGCGGGTACGCTGCCCTGCTGCAGTGACGCTACCGCCCCAGGAGCCTGCTGAGTTTAACCAAGACCACTAACCGATAAGCATAAGCTTATCAGTTAAACAGTTAATAGATTAACTCCAATATCCCTAATCTAGACAATTCCTGACAGGTGTTTGACTAGGGAAGCTGTGGAATTTCCATCAGAGATTTTAAAGAGCAGGTTGAACAATTTATTCCAGTGTTTAACCACCCTGACAGTTAGGAAATATTTTTCCTAATGTCCAACCTAACCCTGCCTTGCTGTGAAATAAGCCCATTGCTTCTTGTCCTATCCTCAGAGCTTAAGGAGAATAATTTGTCTCTCTCCTCCTTGTAACACCTTCTTAGGTTCTTGAAAGCTGTTCTCATGTCCCTGCTCAGTCTTCTCTTTTCTAAAGAGACCCAATTTTTTCAATGCTTCCTCATAGGTCATATTTTGTAAACCTTTAATCATTTGTTGCTTTTCTCTGGACTTTTTCCATTTCGTCCATATCCTTCCTGAAGCGTGGTGCCCAGAACTGGACACAATACTCCAATTGAGGCCTAAGCAGTGCAGAGTAGAGCGGAAGCATTTCTTCTCGTGTCTTGCTTACAAACACTCCTGTTAATACATCCCAGAACGACGTTTGCCTGGTCCACTATGTCCCCGAGATCCCTTTCTGCAGTACTCCTTCCTAGTCATGTCCCATTCTGTATGTGTGAAACTGATAGTTCCTTCCTCAGTGGAGCACTTTGCATTTATCCTTGCTGAATTTCATCCTATTTCCCTCAGACCATTTCTCCAATTTGTCAAGACCATTTTTAATTATAATCTTATCCTCCAATGCACTTGCAAGCCCTCCCAGCTTGGTACCTTCTGCACACTTCATAAACGTGCTCTTTATGCCACTATCTAAAATTGTTGATGAAGAGACAGTGAAGAGAACTGGCCCCAGAACCGATCCCTGCAGAACCCAACTTGTTACGTCCTTTCCGCATGACGACGAGCCATTGATAACTACTCTCTGAGAACGGTTAGCCAACCTGTTACGCACCCACCTTATTACAACTTAGATAGGGTTACAATAATTGCACCAGTTAAGAGACGTGGAACCTACAGCATCTTGCCTTAAATCAGTCCATGTGACTCGGGGCTCCAGCTCCCTGCAACAGGGAGCTGGCACTGGTGCTCCAGCCACGCTCCCATGTGGCTACAGCACCAATGCCAGCTCCCCACTGCTGTGTGAGGAGGGAGC
This sequence comes from Rafetus swinhoei, assembly GCA_019425775.1. Lineage (NCBI taxonomy): Eukaryota > Metazoa > Chordata > Testudines > Trionychidae > Rafetus > Rafetus swinhoei. The sequence goes on from CM033437.1 coordinate 256,832,711, forward strand.
CCTGAGTCTTGCAGGCTGGATCAAGGCAAGCCATGGGCTACATCCAGCCCAGGTTCTGCCAGGCAAGGGGAAGGAAGCAGCTCTGCATGTTGCAGTTCCTCCCCCACCAATTTCCAGCCAGGGGGAATGGCTGCTGTGTCCCTGCACTCGCTTGCAGGCTCAATCTCCATCACTCCCACAGGCCAGGAATCATGGCCAGTGGGAACAGTGAGGGGGCCAGTAACTGCAAGGCAGTGCAGAGCTACTTGTGCCCCCCAAGGAGCTGCACCAGGTAGGCATTTCAATCCCCTGCCCCCTTTCACAATCCCTCTCCCACCCAGACCCTCCACCTTGTTCACTGGCAGCCTCCTCCCATACACAGAACTTCTCATTTGTGGTCCCAACCTAGGGCCCCTCCCCTCCACCACAAAAATCTACTAGCCCCAGGCCCCCAGAAATGTTAATCTGGCCCGGGGGGGGGGGAAGGGAAGCCCTGAGTCTCAGCATCCCCCGTCTCTCCTCTTATGAGGGGGGAGGGAGATGAATGTCTCCTTTTTCCTGCTTCTCAGGTGGGGGCCATTTCTGTAGAGGGTTCCCCCCCATGCTTTTCTGTGGGCCCCCAACTAATTTTTCTGTGGGTCAGCAGCCCCCCACCCTAAAAAGTTTGTTAATGAGAAAGTCACACAAGACTATCAAATGCCCTACTGAAGTATAGATATACGAGAGCTACCAATCCCCCTTATCCACAAGGCTTGTTATCCTGTCAGAGAAAGCTAGCAGGTTGGTTTGACAGGACTTGCTTTTGACAAATTCATGATGGCTGTTACTTATCTCCACCTTATCTTCCAGATAATTGTATATGAATACCTTAATTATTTGCTCCATTATCTTTTCTGGTACAAAAGCTAAGGTGTAATTCCCTGAGCTATCCTTATTCCCCTTTTTATAGGCAGGTACTATGTTTGGCCATTTTGAGTACGTCTACACAGCACTGTTATTTCAGAATAATTGACATTATTTCGAAGTAACAAAGTGTGCATCTACACACAAGCAGTTATTTTGACATGTCAAAATAATGGCGAGCTGGAGGTCTTTTTACTCTGACTCCTGTAACCCTCATTTTACGAGGATTAAGGGAAGTAGGAGGAAGAGCACAGCTCAAGTTGTGTAGCTTATTTCAAGTTTAGCACTGCTGTATAGATGTACCCTTCCAGTCTTCTGGAATCCCTCCTGTCTTCCATGACTTTTCAAACATAATACCTAAAGGCTCAGATATCTCCTCAGCCAGCTCCTTGAGCAGTCTAGAATGCATTTCATCAGGCCCTGGTGACTCGAAGACATTTAACTTGTCTACGCAAGTTTTAACTTGCTCTTTTCCTATTTTAACTTCTGAACCTACCCCATTCCCACTGGCATTCGCTATGTTAGACGTCCAGTCACTACCAACCTTCTTCGTGAAAACCAAAAAACAAACAAACAAACAAACAGGTCACTAAGCATCTCTGCCATTTCCACATTTGTTGTTATTGTTTTCCCTCTTCATTGATTCCTCCTCAGAACAGTTCTATCCTGTGCACTGAATGAGATGGGGGAGGTCCTCAGGAACAATGAGTATGTGATGATACAAGTAGAGAGATAAGTAGTATAATTAAGAGCCTTACCCAAATTTACAGTCCATTTTAGTCAATTTCACGGTCATTGGATTTAAAAAAACAACAACAACAACAACAACAACAAAAAACCCCATAAATTTCAAGATTTCGGGTATTTAAAATCTGAAATTTCAGTGTTGTGGGGTCCTGACCTAAAAAGAAGTTTGGGAGGGGGTCACAAGGTTATTGTAGGCAGGATGCAGTACTGCATCCCTTCTGCACTGCTGCCTGCAGAGCTGTACCTTCAGTCAGCTGCCGCCCCTCTCCACCAGCCCAGCACTGAAGCTGCAGGGCAAAAGTAAGGGTGACATGGTATGGTATTGCCACCCTTCTGTGCTGCTGCTGTCTGGCACTGCCTTCAGAGCTGGGCACCTGGCCAACAGCTGCCACTTAAAATAGCGTTGTGACTTCCCTCCAGCTCCCTTTTGAGCCCCCAATTTCAAAAATATTGGTCTCCTCCATGAAGTCTATACAGCGTAAAAAGCACACAAAAATCCAAATTTAATGGAGGGAAGGGAGCAGATTTCATAGTCCTCAATGCATTTTTCATGGCCACTGTGACGGGGCGCTATGACCTGACCCCGCACTTTAACAACCCCGCCCCCTTCCCGCGCCGGCCCTGTACGGAGCACAGTAAGCCAGAGCGAGCGCATGCACAGCGTGCTCGAACGCCGCCAAACAGCTGGGAGGGAGGACGCCCGGGCATGACAGGACGCTACATCCCCACGCTTTAAAATCGCCTGTAGCAACTCTGCAGGGGAGGAAGGGTGAGCGTGGGCACAGCGCACCCCTGCCCTACCAAACAGCAGTACGGGGCGGGGAGGAACATAAGCGAGTGGAGAGTGCAGAACGGGAAGGAAGAAGGCAGGGACTGGAGGAGGACGGGAGAGGGAGACGTCAGCCAGGGAAGAGGCAGGAAGCCAAACCCGAACGCGGGTGATTTGAAAAGGGAGTCGGAGAACAGACAGGGGCAGAGAGACAGGGGCGGCATGAGAGGCCAGAGAGTTAGGTAAGGGGAGAGGAAACAGCCCAGGGCAGGGCATTTGCAGATTGCCCATGGGTTGGTGTGTTTCGGCGGGAAGCCCCGCCAGCCGGACCGGACCAAGCCAGGTCTGCGTCCTCAGGGCCCTGGCCTGGGGTCTGTGAGCGAGGGCGAGCCCGCACCCACCTTTCCCCACCACCCGAGGCAGCGTTGCCAGTCTACTTCCAAGGCGGGGTGGACTAACCCCAAATTGAAACTGAGGAAAGAGACTATTATTGTAAGGACACGGCCCAGGTTGAACCTCGGGACTCGCATGGTGGGGGCCTGGTGGTGGTGTAAATAAAGCCACAGGGTGACAAGAAAACCTTACAGCCACAAATTTGGTAGGGCCCTAATTATAATGAATGCACACCAGGAACCGAATTTAAGTTCCACGAGTAATCTTAATTCTGGAACATCTCAACTTTCAAGTGCTTGACCTGTTTTTGCTTTAAAACTGGTCATGAAAGTGAGACCTAGGCTCAGCTCAATGGCCTTTTACTTTTGATCAGATGCAGCATTCAAGTCCAAAATTTCAGGGAATGCGCTGAGCATCACTAGACAATCTTATCGGCTTTGATGGGGAGAACAAAAAGGGAGAAATGAAGGACACATGGAGCCCCTGGCATATGGTTAGAGGAGCCGGCAGCTTCAACCAACTCTGTAAATTGTCCTTCCACCAACCCAGCTATGCCCATGCAGTTTAAAATGTTGACATCATGAAGTACTTAATAGTAATGAGAAGGGGATAAATGAGGGTTCACAGAGCCCCTGGCATGGGGGCAGAGAATGAGGCACAAAGCCATAGCATAAGAGGAAGGGGCAGGGAAATACAGGGAGTGCATGAAATAGGAGGAGGATAAGAGAAAGTAGCAAGGAGCCCCCAACTGAGTGCAGTGAGCTAGACCTACAGAAGCAAGGCAGCGTGCAAACCTGTAGCACCTATTATAAAATGCAAGCGCGCGCGCGCGCGCACGCACACACACACACACACACACAGACACACAACCCTGCCCTGAAGTGACACCATCAGGGGAGGAGGCAGGGGAATATGAAAAAAGAGTCGGATTTGTCTTTAATAATCAGTTTAATTTGGATCAATACACACTAAGACCACCTTAATCATCACAGCGGGATTTTTTTTTCCCCCCATGGTGTCACCAGAGGGCAGGAAGACACCTTTTCTAATTACGAAAAACACTGGGGAAGGAACCCTTAAAAGTCCATTTATATCAATATGTCTTTAAACACAGCCTAGACACAATATCTCAGTGAATTTTAAACCCAGGAGAAGGTTTGAAGAGTCCAACAAGGCAGCACTCGAAAAGCTGTTTGAGTGCCCTGACTGCATTTCAGTAACTTACACTTGATTTCCATCAAGTGTAACTTAACTGTGAACTTACTGGGTTTTTAAACTCTTGATTATGGGATAATTACAACAGCCTTATAACGTACGAGACCCTAAACACACAAGTATTCTCAGTGTGAACTCCATTTTAACAGTTTCTGCCTGGGAATATATATTTAAAGAATAAAATATAAGAGAGTGATAGATTGATACATACAAGTGATTGATGTATCAGAGAACATAAGATCTTCACCCCCTAGCAATAGTCATATTCTTCTTAAGAACTGAGGCCACGTACACATTTCTTAGCATGCACATTTTTAGCATTTACAATAGTCACTTTAGCCTAACATACCTGAGAGGTAAGGGAGGAAAAAAAAAAAAATTAAAAAATTAAAAAAAAAAAAAAAAAAAAATCACATCTCTATTTTACAGGCAGGAAATGGGGGGAAGGGGAGGCGGGGGAAGAGAAGGATTTAAATTCATTGTCGCAGAGTGAATCAGTGTGTCAGAGCTGGGATTATAACTCAGGAGTTCCCAATCTTGTGTTTAGCCGATTACAACATACTTCCTCTGTGTTTTATTCATCTTCAGCTCCTCAGTCTTCCCTTTGACATTTGGAACAGCATCCACACATCCGCCAATAAGGATGCTAAAATGTGGTTTTGTAAACATTTAACTGCTGAAAATTACAACAGTTACATGTTTACACATGAAGGGGAGGGGGGGGGAGAAGAGGGAGGTTCCACAGGAGATGGTGCACACGGGTAGCCGGCTTAAAAACAGTTTCCCACAAGGTACCAGCTCCCGCCTCCCCAACCCCGCCTCTGATGGAGAAGCAGCAGGGCGGGTGTGTGCATGTATGAGCCCAGGCTCATCTGTTAAATCATGTATACTAACACATCCCTATCCTCCAACCAACTGATCCTCCTCGCTATAAAATAACCTCTTCCCCATGTCTCTGGAAAGCCCCAAAGCCAATCTGTACCTTACAAATGAAGTATTCTTTTCCCATTTCTATGATTGGTATCCTACTTCCATGCCAATTCCTTCCCCCACACAGACACAGGCCCTTCATCACTCCTCCTCCCCTCCCAGATGGTGCCTAGACAAAAGGCCTGGGTCAGGAAATGAGAGTAGGGAGACAAGCTGCATAGGCACCAGATGCCTGCACAGAGTGGGGCTATTTAGGACTTGCATCTGAATCTGCTTCTTTGCAACTGCGGAAGCTCCCGGATTCCCAGCACACTGCTGCCCACCTTAGCTTGGCTTTTGGAAGGGTATTTCCATGCATTTGTGACTGGGATTAATCCTTGGGAAGGCAGCCAGATTCTCCCCAACCCGTTGATTCCTCGCCAGTGTGTTCTTCCAGTTACATATTCATATAAGATTGTGAACTCCCAAAGCTGCACAGCCCAGGAAGACGAGGGTTTTTTATAGCATGTGTAACTGGAAGCAATGCTGGAGGCAGGACCAGCAGAAAGAGAGGGCCCATTTTGATGTCATTTATAAAAAGGCATTTAGAGTGGGAAGGATAGTTGTTACCCTCATGCTTCCCATACTCTCTCTTCAGACAAAATATGTTAGGCCCCTTCTGTGTCTGCCTCTTGAGCACCCCTGGGTGTCTATTTCAGACTTTACACGCTCTGACTGGCACAGGGGGGGAGTCTCATCCCCAGAGCATGTGAAAATTGATTGGAATGCATGAACCAAGGGGCTGCGCAGGCAAATGACTACCCTGGTAATTGCAGAAAACCTCCCAGATCTCCCCACCCACTTTTTCCCTTAGTCTCGATGAAGAAAAAAAAAAAAAAAAATGTACTCCCCTTCCAGACACTGGAATGTACAACCCTTAGCTTGCACTGTGAAATAAAGGCTCTCATTTGACTGCTGTTCCTCCCCTTAAACCAGTGGTCTCCAACCTTTTTAAGCACAAGATCACTTTTTGAATGTAAGTGCAATCCAAGATCTACCTCAGACCCAAATACCCGTGCCCCTTCTCCATTGCACGGCCCCTGCTCACTCTGTCCTCCCTCCCTCTCCTATTCTCCCTCCCTTTCACCAGGCAGGGGCAGAGGGGTTGGGCGCAGGCTCTGGTCTTGGACTAAGGGATTTGGAGTGCAAGAGGGGCTCTGAGCTGAGCCTGGGGCAGGGGCTTGGGCTTGGGCTGCAGGAGGGGGTTCATGACTGGGGCAGGGGATCAGAGCTGGCTCCAGCTGGACACAGGGTGGCTCCTGGGTGGTGGTGCAATGGGGCTAAGGCAGGCTCACTCCTGCCCTGGCCCTGCACCACTCTCAGAAGCAGCCACCAAACTCCCTCCATCCCAAGCCCAGTTGTGCCTCCTCTCTGCTCTGTGGAGAGAGAATACAGGAGGAGAGAAGGCACCTTGACATAAGCACCCCATCTCTCCCTTCCCTGCTCTGTACTGAAAGTAGGAGGCTCCCAGGGAAGGGCAGCTCCAAGGCAAAGGGCAGGAGATGCGCAGCAGTGGGGGGAAGGGCAACTGAAGTACCAGCACTTGATAGTCTCTTGGCCAAACCAGTCAGGATCACCTGTCAGAGGCTCCAAGATCTACCAGATCATCCTGATTTACTGGTTGGTGACCACTGCCTTAAACACAGGAATGGTCATACTGGGTCGGACCAAGGTCCATCTAGCCCAGTATCCTGTCTGCCAATAGTGGTCAATGCCAGATGCCCCAGAGGGAGGGATCACAACAGGTAATCCTCACGTGATCCCTTCCCTGTCACCTACTTCCAGAGAAACAGGGGCTAGGGATACCATTCCTACCCATCCTAACTAATAGCCATTGGTGGACCTAACCTCCATGAATCTATCTAGCTTTCTTTTCTGAACCCTGTTAAAGTTCTAGTCTACACCACTTCCTCTGTCAAGGAGTTCCACAGGTTGACTGTGCGCTGAGTGAAGAAAAACTTCCTTTTGTTTGTTTTAAACCTGCTGCCTATTAATTTCATTTGGTGACCCCTAGTTCTTATATTGTGGGAATAAGTAAATAACTTTTCCTTATTCATTTTTTCCACACCTTGCCTTTCAACTACATGAATGTGATGTTAAGACTAAATTTTGACTCTTTCAGTTACTAAATACTAGAGTGAAGGTTTTCATGTACCCTGGCAACAACTGTTAACTCACACTGGTCAGTTGCTCAGTGGAGAGGTCTTATGGCCTGTGCACAGCGCTGGGAGCCAGGAATTGCAGAGTTTTGATTATCCTTGGGCAGGTCACTTAACCTCTCTGTGACGGCACTTGTAAAATGGACAGTGATTCTAGGAGATGTTGCAAGGATTAAGGTTTTCAGCTTCAAAATTTTGTTCTAAGTGCTGTATGAGAGTTACAAGTGCACAGCATATGCATTTGGCCCTTTGAAGAACAAATAGTATCTAAACATTCATTGCAATAGGCAAGCTAGACTCCAGAATCAAAAGCTAGAGATTTAAGACCATGGTGGATCATTAAACATGAAAAACCAGACATTGGAACCTCACTCACGTCTGACAGAGCAGCCCAAAAATGCAAACCCTACAAGACACAGTAGGTGAAGCACACCAAATTCAATTGATATATATGCATGAGTAGGAGTAATAAAAATAAGGTCCATCGGATTCTTCCAGACTGTACATTTTTAATACAGAGCAGAGCACAGGAGAGATCCTCCAACTCCCAACTATGCAGTGTGCCTTGTTTTGATGCACAGTCTTCATAGGCTGCAGCTACATGTTATTAAAGATGAAGACAATCAGAATCAGCTTTTTTTCCCTCTACAGAATAGGCCCAAACCTTATGGATTTCTAGAAAGTCATCAGTGCCAGCAAAGAGTGGAAAGCTTTCCTGGATGACTGTGAGGGTAGGACCCAAGCCTGCAGTTTCTGTAGGATTTAAATTCTTAGTCCTTATAAATCTGGAGAAAAATCTTCCAAATGTGAATCAAATGTAGCTGACAGCATATGGTACTGCCTTCCCAAACCCACAGACAGATAGCTTCTATTGCTCACAGCTGTGCCAAGAGTCTGATCATTTCTATTGCAGATATTCAGAATTCCATGGGCAGCCGTGAAACTGCCAGTCACATTGGTTTTGCTTTGCTATTGCTTGACAAAGTTATGAGGACAGGGAAAGAAGGAGTTTGCATCAAAGAGAGGGACCCCGTAAAAGAAGCTGGATGGTTAGCAAATCTGCTTCCCCACTAGTGACAGCAATCAGAGGCCTGGAAGGAAGAGGCAGAGGACCTCTCCCCCATCACTAGCAAAATACATCAGGAGGTTCTGAGGGAAGGAGAAAGAGCTTTAACTGCATTAGGTATCTTATTAGCCAGCTACAGATACAAAACCTAGGAAGTCCACTGACCTCCAACAAGGTAGCTATGGTACAGAATCCTGGCAGAAAATTCCAGCACCTTTCTCCAACTGAGGTAGCAGAAGGAACGGGGCTTGTCACCAGAGTATGGAACACTGGCCTTACTGGTGAAGCCCCACATCCTCAGCCATCTCTTATTTCATCTCCCTCCAGCTGGCCGGTAAGCTTTCCAGTTAATAGCTGCTGGGCGCATTTCTGAAGCCCTGTGAAAGCCAATCCCCACACAGTCACAAAGTCTGGATGCCCCAAGGCAGAGATTTCCCCCTCTTCTCGTGCACGTGTTGGGACGGCACAGTGGGGCTCTGATCCTGGTGGAGGGATTTGAGATGCTACAACAAATACTCCTGCGATGGGAGGACATCCCCGGAGCCTGCTCTCTCATGGCATGGCCCGGCCCTGCATGCACTCCACCCTCAGAGTCCCCTTCCTGGGGTCCAGTTAATTAGTTAGCCTTTGTAAACATGAAGTCTGCTTTCAGCCCCTCAAGTCACATCCTTCTCCATGGAGAAGGCACTCCAAAGCTGTCCTTCCTGGGGCTGAGCAATGGTTCTCATCAGCCTATCGGTAGCTAGGTTCCCAGCCCAGCTGCATGGAATCCTCCTCCTCTTCCTCTCAGTTCAGCTCTCCAGAGGTTTCCATTCTTCGCTTCAGCCCCATGAGTTGTCTGTCATGTGACTGCTTATTTTCTTCACTGAGGAAGTGAGCTAGGTGTCACAGGCAGGGCTGGACCCATCATTCCAAAGTGGCCAGTCACCTGGGACAAATCCTCATACACAGTAAAACCCATGGTAATTACAACTTAAAGATTACGTGCTCAGAAGCCAAAAAGTGTAAGGTTTACATTGCACGTACATGCCTAATGCTGCCTCCACTTGTATCTACTTATATGAATTTCATCTGGAAAAAGCGTACATTTCAGAATTACTAATGGTAGTATCGTTTGCTACAATATTGCCTCGCAGCTCCAAATGAGATCAGGGCCCTGTGTGCTAGGCACTGCACAAACACATAGCAGAGACAGTTCCTGCCCCCAGAAACTTACAACACAAAAAGAAAAAGACAATCTAAAAGTGGGGGGAGTGAGGGAGGGAACAGAGGCAAAGAGAGAGGAACCGACTTGCCCATGATAACCGAGCAGGTCAGTGGCACAACTGGGAACAGGACCCAGGTCTTCTAACTCCCAGTCCAGTGCTCTAGCCATTGGACACCATTGCCTCAAGTGTTACAAAGCAGCTGAAATCTAGGAAGCGGGAAAGAAACTAGTATGCAACCTTCACTATGGCAGCTGCTGCCCCTCCCAATATATTGCACTCCACACCAGAAGGTACACACGGACAGACACGCAGAATCCCCGCAGAATCCCCACAGACAAAGGCAAAGCAGGCTCACCAATTCCCAAGTGGGTGTTGATGGAGGCATAACGAGCAGTGCCAGTCAGGTTCTTGTTTTCCCGGTAGGGGATGTGCTGGTGGGTCCGGGCGTCTCGGTACTTCTTGGCCAGGCCAAAGTCGATGATGTACACTAGGTTGCCCTTCTTGCCAAGCCCCATAAGAAAGTTGTCTGGCTTCACATCTCGGTGGATGAAGTTCTTGGAATGAATATACTCTATACGGCTGATCTGGAGGAGGAGGGTGAATGCAGCAGAAGTGGGAAGGAAGCTTGTTATGGCGGGATGAGTTACAACCCTCACCCTTAAAAAAAGAGGGCATGGCCAGATGGCCTGGCAAGCATCAGCCATGGGAGTAGGCTTGAACTGCTAGCATCCTGGTGCTCTACAATAAGAGAGTCACGGCCCAAGAGAGGACTCTTTTGCCAACTCATGGGAGCTGAGAAGCAGATGAACACAAAGCATCCATTCCCACCACCGCTCCCCCCTTCCTCAGCTGGGAAGCCACCATTATCGCCCCTGGGAGGGAAGGAAAGAGTTTGGAAGGGATATTAAGCATCTAACTATTCAAGACCACCATGAGACTTAACTGCGTGGGGGAAAGGGCACAGATTGTCCCACATCTGCCTATTTGAGAGTCTTTCACCTTCCTCCAGGACTTCTGGTGCTAGCCACCCTCAGAGGCAGGATACTTGGCTAAATGGACCTTGGGTTTGACCCAGCGCGACAGCTCCTATGAGTGTGGCCTTGTTCCCCAGCCTCTTCAAGAGTAAACACCCTGGAAGCCACTTGAGTGGTTAGGAAAAGCCAACAGGAAGGTATGGGATGGAGCTGGGGTGCGGACATCTTTAGAAGAAACTCACCATCTGGTCTGCCAGGAGCAAAACAGTCTTGAGACTGAACTTGCGGGAGCAGAAATTGAAGAGATCTTCCAGGCTGGGTCCCAGGAGTTCCATCACCATCACATTATAGTCACCCTCTGCTCCACACCACTTAATGGAGGGAATACCCACTGCAGAAAGAGAGACCGATCCCAAGTGTCAGAGGTAAAGAGACATCCACAGTGATCCCTACCACCAACAGTATCCCTTGCTGAGAAGGGCATATTTGACACTTAGGTAACCCAGCAGTCATTTCTCCCCTTCCTCCCCAAAATGCCCTGGAAAAATTGCTACTTTACTCTCACTGGGGATGGCAACCACACTGATCTCACCTCCTCCCTGCATCATCTTGTAGAACTTGCTCTCTATGTGGAGCTGGGGGTGCTTGGTTTTGACACATTCCAATTTAATGGCGACTTCTTCTCCAGTGGCAATATTGGCACCTGTACAGGAAAAATATGGGGGGGGGGAGAGAGATGCACAAAATGAAGATTAGTCATGCCTGGAATTAAGCGAGACACCTCCGATGAGTGTTATGCAAATCCCATGCTGCCACCACTGCAGAATTTGCCCTGGAATCTACCCTTTGACGCAGAATCGTGCACCACACATTTCATTTTAAAATCATAGATGCAGTTTCTAACTCTTATGTTTGCAAAGAAAATCTTGAGGTAGCAAAATAAACAGAAGCCAGTGCAGACTCTGAACACAGCCTGAAACAGAAGTTTCTGGGAAGTGCAAATTGCCTCACTAGATCAGCAAGTTAAGTCTACAGTGACAACATGTAGGTCAACATGGTTAAAACATAGTGAAATAGTTAAACATCCCAATAATGGAGGTACAAGTTGTACTTCCTTTGTCCGGCACCCTTGGGACCTGACTGGTCCCAAACAAGGGGATCTGCAGAACGAGGGAAGGTCCCTCCCAACATGGGCCATGCTGCCCCCAGTTAGGACTCCAGCCAAGAGCTGCTGCTGCCTGCTCAGCCATAGCTCCCCAGGCTGGAGCTCTGTGTCTGCTGGGACCAAGGCTCTGTGGCTGCTGGGACTCCGCAGCCACTGCCGGCTTCCCACTACCACCTGGCAGCAGGGGCCAGGACTCCCTGCTGCGACCCCCTCCCCTCAACACAGGGCTCCTGGCTGAGTCATGCCCCTCCTCCCCTGTGGTCCTGCCGGGCCATGGATGTTGCTGGACCACAGAGTCCCGGCTAAGGGAGGTACAACCTGTACCATAATTCCAAACTGCCCAACAGCCCAGATGACAAAACATACTCTACAGTGTCACTGTGGGTTATCACTCCAATTTTGGATATGCCAAAGACTTTCATAAGTATGTAGAAGTAAATGGAGTGCAACAGAAGAATAAACGGCACAGGGAATCCTTTACTGAATGTATTTCCATATTTCTGGAATTATCTAGAAGATTTACCTGGCGTTGCTGGGGTTCTTAACTCAATTTTTGGTTTTTTGGAAAATAAAATGAAAATGTACCTGCTTCATTTAAATAATTGATCTGGAGTGGAGCCGGGGTGAGGGGTTCAGAATGCAGGCTGCCCCTGGGGAGAAGGGACCAGCCCTTTCTCATTGCAGCAGATTGAGGCCAAGTGAGAAGCACCTCTCCATGGCCACTGCAGGAGGCACAGCCAGGGGAGGGATGCAGGTCCCTCAGCAGGGGCAGGTCCAGGCTCATCTGCCCCCCTGCACGCCCCAGCCAGAGCGAGGAATACAGCAAACTGTGAACGTTCCTCTCTCACCCTGATGAAGGGAACAGCCAGCAACGTCCCCACATAAAATGAGGGTGGGGAGGGAAGAGCTGTCACCCTCCCTACAGAGTGCCTGGGGAGGCACCTCCAACCAGCACATTTCACCTGCTTGGTGACTGTCACTTTTCTGTATGGTTTTATGAGAAGCAATCCCATTCCAGGCACATCCCATTGTCCTGGCACAACCAAACCCTGACCTTGCTTTAAGTTATGGTAAGAGGAAACTACATACCAAATGGTCCAAGCTCTTATGGTTTAGCAGGAGTTCTTGGACAAACAGACAGTCTCAAATATACAGTAGATTAAAAGGATCCTACATGTCTAAACCAAAACTAGCTGCCCCAGAATATAGTAATCATGCTGCGAAGTACACAGGGCCATCTGCCAAGATGGATTTTCTGCTGGCTGTGGGAGGATGACAGAAGGAGAGAGGAGGAAGGACATTCTACCCTTTCCACATATTAACGGCAGGGTGAAAGGGGAGAGGGGTTCTATTTGTTTTACACCATCCTTTAAGTGGCAAGAACTGAAAGATCCGCGTATTGCCCACAAGAATGATACTCCATACCTTTCTCCAAACCCAACCCATGCCCATACTGGAATTAGGAACTACTAAGCATCACACAAACTGACAGTTGCACAGATACTAACCAGAAGATGGGGTAGGGAGGAAAGGGATGGGCAGGGGTGGGTGGGATTTACTTAGCCAACTAACAGTCATAGGTATAAAAGACTACATCTACACTGAAACGCTATTTCAGGACACCAGAGTATCCTGTGTCTTCACAGCAAACCTGTTATTTCAGGCTTGCTATTCCGACGTCCCTGTAAATCTCATTCCATGAGTAAGGAACATTTTGGAATAGCGGTATTTCAAAATAAGATCGAAATAAGATATGCAATTTGAGCTACGCAAATTGTGTATCTTTATCTTATTTTGAACTACGGTGCAGACACAGCCAAAGAGATTGGGACAAGACAGTGGATCAAGGTTGGCCGGGAGGGGTGCTGAACCCCACACACAAAAACCAACTAGTCTTGGTAGGTAAGATTAATTCTTGCCTTCTAATCCAGGCGTACAGAGTACCTAGTGAGGGGATACCAAAAAAGCACCTTCTCACTATTCACCTAACCGCTTCCACCCCTCATCCAGAACTGGGACTAAGGAGGAGAAAAATGGTCAAGAGAGGGGAAAAAAGCACCACTTGATTTCCTCTCCCATCGTAGGTCCACAAGATAAAGCAGACGTCTACAAAGTCCATTTCCTTGTGAGGAAGGCCTGGGACTTTGCGAATACTGATCCGTTTGAGGCAGCCGAGGTCTCACAGAGATACTACAGTACCAGGCCTGTGACAGACAAGTTGGTAGGAATTTGTGAGACACACAAATGTTATTAGAAGCCTGGAGGGACAGATCTATTAAAAAGGGCTATATTCTATCTCGTCTAAGTGAAAACTAAGCAGGGTGGGGAGGAAGCATGAGACATAACAGCCTGCAAAAATATGAAGGCTGTAAACAGTAAGGAGAGCAAGGAATTATTTACTGCACTCTGAGGGAGTAACAAATAGGATCAACAGGATGAAATTAAGAAATATTTTTTACTCAGTATCTGGGGTTAGAGGCTTGGAGGAGAGGCCTTCTCAAGATTCATTGGCGAAGTCGTTTTTGGACACAAACAAATTCCCTCTTTAAATTGTGGTCTGTGGGCCAGGTCTAAGTTTAGGAGCACATACTCCCTTCGCTCCACAACAGAACCCCTCCTAGTAATATCAGAGGGGAGGTGGCTTGTAGAGCCCTTTCAGAGTTACTAAGGCTTTGTCTACATTTAAAACACGGCAGCAGTACTTCTGCAGTGTTTCAGTAAAGATATTACCTACACTGCTGGACGGAGTCATCCCATAAGGGTAGATGCTCCACCTCCCCAGGAGGCAGTAGGTAGGTCAACAGGAGAATACTCCTATCAACCTAGCACTGTCTACACCTGGGGCTAGGTGGGTTCAGCTGTCTTGCTGGAAGTGTGGATTTTTCACGCCCCTGAGTGATTTCCAACTTAACTTCCCAGTGCAGACCAGACCTAAGCTTAGGTGTTGCCCATGAAAGCTCATGACACTATATATATTTTGTTAGGTTCTAAGATGCCACAGTACTACAGTAGACTTCCGATAATCCGGAACCTATGGGACCTAGGTGGTGCCGAATTATCAGATATGCCGGACTATCAGGAGGTACTATAAGCTGGTTATATATATACACACTGTATACATTATATACTGTATATAAAGTGTTCTTAACCCTTTTTATTGTACATACTGTATACAGTATACTGTAACGTTTTAGGTTTTTAAGCCTTTTTACCCTTTTGCTCAGTTCAGCTGCCGCTGTTACCTTGTGACTCATTTTTTGCCGAAGCTCACTCACTAGGCTCTTGCCATTTTGATGCCGGACTATCAGGAGTGCCGGACTATTGGATGCCGGACTATTGGAGTTTTACTGTACTTGTTTTTATTGTTTATTCAGTCAGTGGTAGATTCTTACTACCTAATGGGAAAACACCCACAGCTATTTCCAGTTTTTCCTCTCTCCTTCACTTCCTTTCTTCTTCATTTTATTCCCTGAAGCAACTCCTAGTTCCCTCCCAACTCCACCCACTAGCACCATGAAAATTAATGCTAACACTTAAAAGTGCCATCAATAGTCTTTGAATTCCAACCCAAACAAGGTTAATGGGGTCTGAGATCGGGATATAAGCAAGTAGTTGACTACCCGATAAGCCTAGGCTTATTTGGTAGTTGAGTCAACTACTAGCATCTCTCCCCCCACCACCACCACGCTACCTCTGTATGCGAGGCAGGGGAAAAGAAAAAGAAAAAAAAAAAAGGGGGGCAGGGGGAGGTGGGGGGTGAAGCATGAGCCAGTGCTGAGGGGGAAGCCAACTTAAAAGCCAGTCTCTATCAATCAGAGGCAGCAGTGCGGGGGACAAGGTGGGGCAGAGGAGGCTGCCATGAAGCAGCCTCTACTCATGGCAGGCCCAGGCTCGCCACAAGGAAAGGCTGCTTCGCATCTTGTAGAGCAGTCCCTGTCCGTGGGGAAGGGGGAAGAGAGAGAGAGAGAGAGAGAAGGTGTATCCCAGAGGGGAGCTGGAACCCTCTGCGGACAGGGGCTGCTGCCAGAGCAGCCTGTATTTGTAGCCAGCCCAGGCCACTGCAGAGAGTGGCATCTCCGGCCCTCCTCCCCCCCCCACCCGCAGACACTCTGCTGGACCCAGAGCAAGCCTGACTCAAGCCAGGTCCAGGACCTACTCCCGCTACAGCTCTATATTTTAAATGTACTAAGAGCTGCCAGGCTTTTAAATGTAGCAGAGCCTCAGCATGGGTAGCTCCCAGACCCAGCACGAGCCAGGACTGAGCTGGGCTTGCTCAGTCCTGGCTTGCGCTGAGTCTGGGACCTACCTCCACTGAGGCTCTGCAGTTGAAATGTAATAGGAGCAGGGCTTCCTGTGCACCCAGCTCCTACTATATTTAAACTGCAGAGTTGCAGCAGGAGTAGCTGCTGGACCCAGCACGAGCTGGGACAGAGTGCCTTATCAACTAATCATGTAATTGACTACACAATTAGCCAATTACCCACCCCTTAACATCCTTAGTCTGATGAGTTCTCTGAGTCACTGTTTCAGGCTTCTGCAGATTTAGGATGATGCCAATGTGCTAGTTCACATGTGGAAAATTATCTTCACAAGCACGAGACAGAACCGTACTTTTTTTTTTTTTTTAAGTTTAGATTCTACAAAACCTGGATTTGCCAGGTAGACAAATATCATAAGTAGGTGCATATCCCTTTCAGAGACCCACAGACAAGGAGAGGCCACATGACTAGCCCACCACTAGAGAGGGAGTCCGTGACAGGCCCAGGGGAAGAATTCAGGAGTTCCCGGCTCTCTGATGCATGCATTAACCACGCAATCCTCTTTTACTATCTAACTAAAGCTTCGTCTATACTGCAGGGTTTTTTGTGCAAGAAGCCTTTTGCATAAGCAATCTTCCTCAAAAACTTCTTGCGCAAAAGCGTGTCCAGACCTCAAAGCACATCGCAAAAGCGATGTGCTTTTGCACAAGAGAGCATCCACACTGCACGGACGCTCTTGCGCAAGAAAGCTGTAGCACAAAAAGAAGTTATTCTTCGTGGGGAGAGGAATTAACTCTACTGGCAAAAGCCCTCTGTTCTGCCGATTTACTTGCACAAAAATGCACTTGAGGGGTCGACGCTCCGCCGCTTTTTGTGCCAAAACAGCCATTTTTTGCGCAAAAACCTTGTAGTGTAGACGTAGCCTAACAGATTTGTGGAAGTTGCTGACAGGGAACACCTCTAAGATTCGTTGCTCTTACAATCTCAGAAAACTGTTCCAGACAAATGCTATGTAGCTTTCTAGCTTCAGCCAGAGAGATTTAGGAATTATCCACAATCCTACATAACATCCAACACTAATCAGCCCCCCATAACTGTGCCCATCTGAATTCAGAATTCATATGGCTTGAGTTTTTTAAGTGGGGCAGGAAAGGGGGGTAAAATCATCTGCAGAACAAGAAGGCATTCTCCAAGTGTCCTTTTAGAGAAGTAACAGATGAGAAAAACTAAACACACAATGCACACTAGAGATTGTGTTTATTAGCCATGTTCTTCCCTCTCCCTACATTCTCCCCCTTCTACCACCTTCTCTTGCCAGCTTAATGAGGGAAGAAAGAATGGCCACTGAACACATGGGAGAAGTCAGCTTGGGCGAGAGAGTTAATAGGCCAGGAAACAAAGGGAACTCCCTCCCCTCCATGTGAGGGAGGGGCATACAACCAGGAAGTGGCCAATCACACCACCAGCAGACCAGCATGCTTTGCTTGCCAGTCAGCCCAGCTCATACTCCTTTCTATCTAGTCCCTTCACCACCCAAGTCTGACAAGGCATCTCACTGCTGACTTGTGATAGCTCCCATACTCCAGCCCTTGGCATGTTCCCCCCCCCCAGGTCTGCTAATGCAGCTCACCTCTCTGACTCAGAGAATCAAAACCACTTCCTCACCAAACCCATTATAAAGCAAAGGCACATTCAGCACAAATGGTTTTACACAGTTATTGAATTGCAAAACTGTGGAAAATAATTAAGACACACTGGACCATTGGATCATCTCCAGTCAATATGGTGCTGTTCCCTATGTCCTCAAGATGGGAGAAGGGACACCACCATTCCAAAAAAGGTAATATTCCCCTCTTCCAAAAATGATCCACAAAGTATTTCTCACAGCACCTATAGCTCAGAAGAAAACTTGCTGCCGCAGGAGTGGTCAGGTAAAGGGAAGAGGGTCAGGAGTTTAGCTGTACAAACCCACGTTCCTCATCTCACGCTGGGAACAAGTTAATTTGCTTCACTTCATTCCCTCTGTATCCCCAGGCCACAAGAGAAAAGTTAGGCGTATCTAGTGCAGCACTGACAGATCCTTGAACAGAGAGATTTGTTCAATGGGGGGAAGGGAGGAGGGCTGGGTAACAGGACTGTATGTTTCCTCCACCCACACTACAACATCTGACCTCAACTCTGGGGGGGGGGAAGGAAAAATCACCTAAGCTTCAAACATAGCCAGCTAGCACAGCTTCGGGTTAAGGTAACTTGACAGTGAAAATATTTAAAAACCATACACCTTTTGCATATCAAGACTAGGGATGTAATGGTGTAACCAGCTGAACAATCAGTTAACACTGCTGGCTACACAACCGCCCCCTTCCCCGGTAGCTCTGCAACCACCCCCTCTCCTCTCCCCCCTCCCCCCCCCAGCTCTGCATTTGAAGTACTTTGGGAGCTGGTGCGCAGGCACATTGGCTCAGTCCCAGCTCGTGCCGAGTCCCAGCAGCAATCCCCGCTGAGACTCTGCATTTAAAGTATTTTGGAGGATACTTTAAATGCAGAGCTGCAGCAGGGGTAGCTGCCAGGACCCGTCGTGAGCCAGGACCGAGCCGGACTGAGCCAGCCTGACCGTGCAACAGCTCCCAAGCTCTTTTCAATGCAGAGCCCCAGTGGTTAATCATATAACTGACAACATTTTTGTCTGCTACGTGTTTACCAAATTATACATTTCCCATCATCCCTAGTCAAGGCAGGGCATCACAGCCACCACTGCCTTGTCCTTTGCCTACTGTTACCACTCAGGACAGAGATCTTAAGAGTCATTGTTTTCAGCAAATTATCCACATCTGCTCATTGTGCAGCAGCAGCAGCAAACAAACAAAACAAAAAACAAAGACGCACACACAAAATGTTAGGAACCTTCAGGAAAGGGATAGATGATAAAAGAGAAAGTATCATAATGCCAATATTTCAATTCATGGTACTCCCATACCTTGAATACTACATGCAGTTCTGGTCAGCTCATCTCAGGAAAAAAAGATACTAGAAATGGAAAAGATTCATAGAAGGGATACAGAAATGATTAGGGGTATGGAACAGTTTCCATATGTGGAGAGATTAAAAAGACTGGGACTGTTCAGCTTGTAAGAGACATACCCGGGGGGGAGAGGGGGAGAAATACTATAAAGGTCTATGAAGTCATGAATGGTGTAAAGAAAGTAAGAGTTATAGGCAGTCCCCGGGTTACGTGGACCCGACTTACGTCGGATCTCTACTTACGAACGGGGTGAGAGAACCCCGCACTAGCTGCACCCCCAGCAGACTGCCGAGACGCGCCGCGGCGGTCCCGCCGCCTGCGTCCTCCGTGGCGAGAAAAGCCGCTCCGCGTCTCCCTGGTCTGCTGGGGGCCAGCAGACCAGGGAGACGCGGAGCAAAGCCGCGGAGGACACAGGCGGTGGGACCGCCGAGACGCGCCGCGGTCCCGCCGCCCCCGTCCTCCGCGGTGAGAAAAGCCTGGTCTGCTGGGGGCACAGCTAGTGCGTCCCCGCCCCCAGCAGACCAGGCTTTTCTTGCAGATGCCTGGGGCAGAGCAGCTGGGGTGCTGCTGGGTTGGTCCCAGCGCCGCTCCTCGGCGCTACTGGACCAACCCGGCAGCACCCCAGCTGCTCTGCCCAGGCGTCCCAAGTCAGCCGCTGCTGAAACTGACCAGTGGCTGACTACAGGAAGCCCGAGGCAGAGGTGCTCTGCCTCGGGCTTCCTGGAATCAGCCGCTGGTCAGTTTCAGCAGCGGCTGACTTGGGACGCCTGGGGCAGAGCAGCTGGGTGCTGCCGGGTTGGTCCAGTAGCGCCAAGGAGCGCGCTGCGGACCAACCCAGCAGCACCCCAGCTGCTCTGCCCCAGGTGTCCCCAAGAACAGCTGGGGTGCTGCCGGGTTGGTCCCGCCGCGCCAAGGGTCGGCGCTACCAGACCAACCCAGCAGCACTCCAGCTGCTCTGCCCCAGGCGTGTCCGATTCAGCCGCTGCTGGTCAGTTTCAACAGCGGCTGAATCTGGACGCCTGGGACAGAGCACCTCGGCGCTGCGGGGACCAACCTGGCAGCACCCCAGCTGCTCTACCCCAGGTGTCCCCAAGTCAGCTGCTGCTGAAACTGATCAGCAGCTGATTCCAGGAAGCCTGGGGCAAAGCAGCTCTGCCTCGGGCTTCCTGTAGTCAGCCGCTGGTCAGTTTCAACAGCGGCTGAATCGGGGACACCTGGGGTACAATATGTACCAGTTCCGACTTACATACAAATTCAACTTAAGAACAAACCTATAGTCCCTATCTTGTACGTAACCCGGGGACTGCCTGTATTTATCCCTTCATAACACAAGAGGCACCCAATAAAATGAATATGCCGCAGGTTTAAAACAAAAGGGGGTACTTCACACAATGCACAGTCAGCCAGTGACACTTGTTGTGGGAATACTGTGAAGCCTAAAGTATAACCTGGGCTCAAAAGAATTAGATAAGTTAACAGAGGATCAGTCCATCAATGGCTAATAGCCAAGATGGTCAGGGATGCAAACCCATGCTCTGGATGTCCTTAAGCCCCAAATGACAGAAGCTGGGATAGGGTCACTCAGTAATTGCCCTGTTCTATTTATTCTCTCAGAAGCATCTGGCGCTGGTCACTGTCAGAAGGCAGGATACTGGGCTAGATGGACCATAAGTCTGACCTAGTATGGCTGTTCTTATGTTAGTCACTTACACCTTGCAAAGAGAGTGTGCAACAATTCAAGAGTGTTTTACACCCACTTTACACAGGTACAGGTGACTACACAAACTCCTAAGGAGTGAAGGATCAGGCCCATTACCAAGCAGGAGATACTTTCCTACCTCAAAAGGAAGGTTTAAACTGTGTAATGTGATTAGCAAGTTATTACTGACCCTTGTTCCCCGTTTCACATGGTTACAAACCCAGTCACCTAAGTTGGCAGCTAACTACAGGACCATAAACAAATTATTTACAGCCATATATTGAGGTAGAGGCAGTGTCTAGGGGGATACAGTAAGGAACCTCACTCTGCTTTTACCTCATCATCTTTATTAGTGAACTGGGCAAAGGCAGTAAATAGCCATGTGTGACATTCACAGGACAAACTTAAATAACAACAAATAGTCTAGTAGCACCTTAAAGACTAACAAAACATGTAGATGGTATCATGAGCTTTCATGGGCACAGCCCACTTCTTCAGATGACCGGAGTGTTGGAAGTCCAGATCCAAGAATAAATAAGGGGGCAGGAGGGGGAAGAGGAGAAGAAGGGAAAAAAATGGAGGGGAGGAGGAAGAAGAAGAAGAAAAAAAAAAAAAAAAAAAAAAAAGAGACAGTGAGCAGATAAGCTTCAGAGGGATAGCCAAGTTAGTCTGTAACAGGAAAGACTTAAAAAACCAACACCTGACTTAAAAAAAAACCAAACAAGAGGCTGATAAGAACCATTAGTTTGCACTTGGAAAGGAAGATGACCAACACCGGATTATTGCAAACACATGAGGAAAGAGAAATCATAAAAGGAACATAAGTGACTAGAAACATGGAAAGAAAAATTCATCTTGGAAAAAGAATCCAAAAGCAATATTCAGTAAACCTGAGAGAGAT
Source organism: Rafetus swinhoei (assembly GCA_019425775.1). NCBI lineage: Eukaryota > Metazoa > Chordata > Testudines > Trionychidae > Rafetus > Rafetus swinhoei. The sequence goes on from CM033437.1 coordinate 256,854,139, forward strand.
TCTGTGGTGATAGCTGACACCAAGTCAGAAAGGAGCTTGCAATGTGATAGGGTAGTGGTGGGGAAGCCAAGGAAGCCCTCTCTGCAGAGGCATCACATTACAGAGCACTAAGGAGGAGAGCCCTTTGCTCCACCACATCTAGAACACTGGCCTGGGCAGCTCAGCAGGTCAACAAAACGGAGGGAATTCACAGAAAAGCATCAACAACAACCAGTAGCTCAATGGACTGATATGAGGAAAGCTGGAAAGAGTTATACAATTATCACCTGACAATCAAGGGAGCTTATGATCATTACCTACAAGTCTCTGAAGGGTGTGAACATCAAGAGGGAGGGGAATTGTTCAGGGTGGTCTCTTGAGGGTTTGTAACTCGAAGCAAAGGGTAAATTAGGGCAGTTCTCAAGAACCTATTTCTTATCAGAGGGGCTCTATTAGACTGCAGAATAGACCCCCAAAGTCCTAATGTTTGGGCTGCTAAAAATGGAAGTGGACCGGAGGCAGCACACAAGTTTCGGAAAGAGATGTACAGGACACATGCCAGTATTAGAGGGTGGTCTCTTGCTTTTTGGTACTCCTTCCTGCCTTCATTCCTGAGCAAAGAACAGGGAGAATTCATACCAATGCTTGGAGGCCTTTCCTAAAACACTGAACAGCTCTGAGTTCAGACACCCCAGCTGGCGATCAGGTTTATAAGTAACTTTCGATTCAATATGGAGCCAGCAAACCTCCTTGAGAGATTTTACTAGGTCAGCCTCTCTGTCCTGGTGTAACAGACCATCCTTCATTGAACCACCACTCTGACAACCAATAACCTGCACAGGTTCTCTCTCTCACACACACACGGGGGGGGGGGGGGGAGAGAGGAGAGGAGAAGAAGGAAGAGTGGGGTCTGACCAACACAATCTATACAGACCACTTCATAACCAGCTTGGCCAGAGACCCAGTTCCTACCACCTCTCCCTGGCCTGAGCTGGCTCTTGGCTCACTTCTGTATTCTCACTTAAGACAACCCCCAGCAGCAGGGAAGGCCAGAGATGCAGCCAACATGAGCAGCATAATCACTAAGGATTGCCCTCCGAATTGTTCCCCTCACAAGCTAGCTTTGCCCCACTAGCAGGGGCAAAGCATCACAGAGTTTAGAAGATACATCCCAATGGTTAGGAGGGCCAACAGCAAGAGACTCACCCAGGTAAATGTCTCCAAAGGAACCACTGCCAATCTTTCGGCCCAGCCGATACTTGTTCCCAACTCGGAGCTCCATGGTTCAGTCGCACTGAGGGAGGAAGCAAAGGAAATGCAGAGTCAGAACAGAAACAGGAACTTAATCAGTACCCCACACAACATTGCACAAAAGACTTGGAGTTTACTAGCCGGTCCCTTTCCCCAGGGCTGCAAGTTCTGCAAGGAGTCAGGCTTGGCGTCCTAGGGTTTAGTCTCCTGAACTGCCATGTAGGAAAACTGGGATTCATTTCTTGCCCCAGCCCACTGGCCATCCAAATCCAGCAGAGCCAGGAATGCTGCAGGGACAAGACCCAAACCCATTCACTTTAGTGATCTGCACAGTTATGTGGAAGAACCAGAGTGAAACCCTGCTCTGCCATTTCTTCAGAGAGATGAAGGGGGGGTGGGACACACTGGAGGGTTATATGACATAGAGAGATGCCCCAGAGGAGCAGAATTAGCACCAGGACCAGCCTCACACATGGCAGCCTACAGTAACCTGAACCTGGAAGAGTTCTGGTCTTCAGCATCAGAGACCAAGCTGGCTAGGTACAAATCCCATAGCAAGGAGTCCAAGCTGAGCAAGGAATGGGACCAGCACGCCTGTGGCAGGTGTACTTTGGAACTTATGGCTCCAAGAGCCCAACCCACTGTTACTAGCAAGTTGTTCCATTTCCACACTGCACAGGGGACTGGAGAAAGAGGATTAAAAAAAAAAGGGAAGCGTTCCATTAATGCATAGATTGATTTCTACAACAGATTGCAGCCTCCACTGCCCTATTGGGTTCCTCTAGCTGCACTACAGTACACCACAGGTGTCCTTGATTGCTCTCCTTGCCCTCCCCCCATCTTGGCATGGTCTAGGTCTTACCTGCAACCCCTATAAATGCTCAGCAGGACACCAGACTCAGCCTAGGCACTTTCCTTATATACTTGGCTCTGGGTGGAAGGCCCACAACCATGGCTCTCATTCTCACCAGAGATCCAGCCTGAGCCTTACCACCTTTAGGGTGCACTGCAGGACCCATCTCTTTGCGCAGGCCTTCGCCAAATGTAGTTCTGGAGGCTCCCCGGCAATGTCACCCTGGATGGCCACCACCTCGAGCTTTCCCCTGTTCAAGTAATGTGGCTCTGTCTAAAGGAGGGGAGGAGAGAACGTGGCTCCTTTTAGAGGATTCTGCTGTACAGTTAAGTTGATGTAATGCCATATTATTAGTGTACAGAACACAGACTCGGGGTGTACTGGGGATGGGCACCTTGGGAAGGCAGCAAATGAGTCAGATGTTCAGAACACAGCAAGAGAAACTTTCCCTTGCTGGGGCGCAGCATGGGAAGTATCTTGGAAAACGGAATGTCTCCTTGTCTGGGGAGACAAAAATAATGCTAGTAACTAAGGTTCTGGGGACACCATAAACCCCAACCCAGAGCCATTTCTCCCACTCGGGAGATGGGATTACAGAAAAGAGGAATGGATGGGTTGCATAGACACACAGAAAAATAATCCCACCAAGGCATTCAGGGGGCATCACAAACCCTGAAAGCAGAACTGCAGTCACTAGAAGCCAGACAAACACCAAGAGGTGGAATCCCCTAGCCTGATATTTACCCATGTATCTGGGCTTCTTTATGCTTAGAGACTACAAAGCCCTCTTGCTACTGAAAACTTCTGCAGAACGAGGAATAGGCACAACCTTGGGAACAGACCTGGGAGGCAGGTGTGCCTGAACAAGGGCATAGCACCAGCCTCTGTTTTATCCGCTGCCTGCTATTCTGAGACTACAGCCACATGTATGCACACCTGACTCACTCACCCCCCTGCTCCAGTATAGGAGCAAAGGCCTGCAGCTCTAGGCACAAGCTGCATTAATGATACTCGGTATTGGTTGAGACGGAGTTTGTCCAGGCATGGTGCCCTAAAGATTAGTACTCTGCTCAGGTTCTATTGCAAGTCCTGCTTAGAAGGGCCTATGAACACTGCAGAGGCTGGGCCCCAAGTCTTGGTAACTAGGTAGTGCTCCACACTACTAGGTAGGAGTAGGTTCCACTCCGAGGCTCAGACATCAGCAGCTCAGCATGCTACAGAGGCTGGGCCCAGTGGTTAGTGCCCAGGCCCAGTTCTGGCCCCCCAACTTCCTGGGACAGGCAGGGGCAAAGTGTAGAGACTATCCCATATAATTGCACAACAGCCAGCTGGCTAACTTAGGAACAGGCTCAGTGGTCTCTAAAAGGGAGAGTGGAAGCACCCAGGGGGCCTTAAGGGTGATGTAGGGAAAGGAGAATGATGGATATTCCTTCCTGTAAATCCACCCCTTCCAACTGCAGCACTGGAAACAGAGCCTTGCATAGAGGGTACACTGCAGATGGATACACAGACGGTAGCAGGATGAACTCATGCCAAGGGCCAAAACATACACTCACCCCCTGGAACTGCTCCAAGGATTAGAAGATTTACCAGCTCATCACCACCACCCCACCCTACAGTTTCCACTTCCATTTCCTTCAGGGTCTGGCCTCCAGATCTGTCATAAAAAGGACCCTGTTGCCCCCACCCTACCCTGTGCTCTCCAGTCAAAGCAGTATTCTCAGGGGCCACAGGATAACCAATTAGTCCTCCTTAAGGGATTCACAACCCCATTCCCATGAAATCTTGAAGTATGCACTCTGCATGAGTGAATGTGTAGAATATATTAATATCCTCATTACACACATACACCTACAGTATACTACACAACCCTAGAAATACTATATTTCTATCAGTGTTGCACACACACAGATAGGCTCCAATCCTATTTTATATTCTGTAAATACACGTCCATACACACAGGACATTATGTAAACACATGATACGCACACACAAGCTATTGACCTCCCCCCCCCCTTACATGTCAGGGCAGACTATACCAGGAAGCACATTTACAAATAAAACAGATAAAAATGATACTACCCTGGCCCACCTGAATAGCTAGGAGATCAGAATGTACCCAGGGGATACCACAGGCCAGAGAATATTAAATACACAGTGAGAGTTGACCAGCTAGCTACATAATGGAGGCTGCTAGGCTGAATCTGGCATTAAGGGGAAAGTGAGGGGGAAGTTGCCTAGTACACAGATCATAAAAGCTTTACATAGCTTTTTATTAAAAGGGAAGGGGGGGAGGCTAAAGAGAGAGACAGAAAGAATACAGAATTTAAAGAGGAAAAACAATACTTTCTTTGCATACAACATGTCAAATATAAATTCAGGTCCCTCTGGCCTCTGCCCCCCTTTCACAGTTACAGGAAGAAAAAAGGAGGAAATAGAAAACACAACAAATACAGGCATTAAAATAAAATAATAAAGAGAGAAGGAAATAAGCAAGGCAGAAAAATTCCATGTCACCCCATGGTCCTCCACAAGCAAAATGTTAAATTAAGTCAGATTCTAACAACAGGATTTTTTTTAAAAAAAGCACGAGCCAATTACAAATGGCACAGAAGTTATATTTTCTATCCATTGCTAGCTATACTCATTTTAGAAGGCGAAACAATTCCAGATAAACAGTTCCTCTTTCCTCCCTCCCCCACCAATCTTTTCAATGCACAAAAGGAAATACTGATTTTCCCAGCTGATTCTCAACACCATCTCCCCCCCCACCACACACTCACAACACACACCCTGTTTGTCAGACATAACACTTTATAAATATATAATGCCGGGGCTGCCTTTCTGGTTTATGACCACCCCTAAAATAAACAACACCCAGAGAGCAAAAAGGGGTATCAGTTACTCAGGGCAAAATGTTTTAAAATTATGGAGAGATGTTATTAAGAGAAACAGAAATGAGCAGATTTCATTGCCCCTTCCCTAAATACAACAGTTTAGTAAGATATTAAGATCTAATCCCCCTACAAACAAAACCCAATAAAATACAAAAAATTAGAGCCACCTCAAAATGCTGAGAAAAAAAAAAACCCTCACAGCTCTGAAAGGGGTAGACAAGAACCCCTAGAACGTCCTTACAAAAATGGGGAGCAGGGGGGGCTCTGCTGGGTGACCTCCCTCGCTTTGTCCCTGCAAAAAAGCTTTTGTCTTCCTTTCTTCCAGTTTGTCTTATTTGCTTGTGTCACATTCCCCCAGCCCTGTCTCGCTCCCCTCCCCCAGCCTCCTCCTCTCTCAGCAAAAACAAAGAGCCAGAGGGGATGCCTTTCCCCCCGAATTTGCACCCCAAGATAAGTGCAGATGCTTGCAATATTTACCCTGTCTGGAAGGGGTCTGTGTCCGGCTGCTGCTCCGGTGGCTGTCAGGGAGGAAGGCGGCTGGGATAGGAAGGATGAAGGAGGATTGGGACAGGGTGTTCACGGCTGTACCCAGCTCCAAGCCCTGAGCTCCCTCCTTGTCTCTCTGCTCTGCCTGCTGCCTCCCTCCCTCCTCGCCTGCCCCTTCAGTCTCTGTGTACTGAGCGCTTCTCTCATTGAGTTTCCATTGAGTCTCAGGGCCAAACCCACTGATGTCATCCTGCGAAGCTCCGGCCCGCCCTTCGAGATTTAAAGGGGCCACACCATGTTTTTCCCGCTGTGCCTGGGTTTCTGAGTCTCCTCTACACACAAACACACCGTCAACACAAAGAGACAAAAGCGCGCATACAATACTGTAGCTCCCTATTACAAACACAACTGACCTGCACACTCAAATAAATATGCACACCTACACCAACAGACCACACAAAGATGATTTAGCTCTGGCTTTTGCAGAGGGCTCAGCAGGGGTGGGTAAGCAGCATTATCAGGCCCATTGAGCACAAAAGGGAAACTAAGGCACTGCAAAGTCCAGCAATTTGGAAGTGAATAACGTAGCTGGGCCTGAGGCTGACTCCAGGCTCCCTAGAAGTGATTCTGCATGGCTCTGAAACCAGAGTCATTTGCCCCAGTGGAAATCAGCTGCCAAATATAATGGCACCATTTTACAGACTCCGTGCACTTGTCCTGGTGTACATGACTGCACAACACACAGAGTAATGAAGAAACAGACTCCCTGTATCCTGGTCCCTGCACTGGCTGTCTTTCATAACAAATCCAAAATACATACAAAGCTACACAATCATTAACCCAAATATACAAATAAATACATATGTACAATAGGGATATAGCAGTGTAACTGGTTCAGCGGTTAACCAATAAGCATGAGCTTATTGGTTATTGTAACGGTTACATGCCAACTCCCAGTCCCACTCCTGAGGAGCTGGCTGCCACCCTGCACTGCGGCCTCTGCAATATAAAGCTTACACAGCAGAGCCCACAGTGCAACTGGCTCCCTGGAAGCAGAGCCGGCAGCTGGGAGAGGGTTCCCAGCACGCACTGGCTGCCAGCCCTGCTCCTAGGGAGCCAGCTGCACTGCAGGCTCTGCAGTATAAATAAGCTTTATACTGCAGAGCCCGCAGTGTGTAAACGTGTAACTGCTAAGATTTTTAACGGTTGCCTAATGTACAAGCGTATGTGCATTCAAAGAAACGCAAACCCAAATACAAGTACACAAGTAAACGCATATATGAGCTCAACTGAACCATACATGTACAGATGCTAAAAAAGACTCTAGCAGTAGACTGTGCTTTTTGGAGTCAGAGGATCTAAGTCCTATTCTTGCTGCAACAAAGCTCCAACGCACCACACCATTCAGAGCAGTGACATGAAGTCCTGCTCAGGCTATGGATTTTCATGATAGTTACAAATATTTACTCTTAACCATAAACATACAAAAAGCCTTCATATAAATACACACAAATATATTCCCACAAACAGATGTCACACTAACATTTCACAAACCAATACGTACTCAAATGCAATCTTTCTCTCCTGCTTCACTTTATTTACTTGGCAGCCATACCCTGTAATCACAAAAATCAACCAAAATACCTCCTCCTACTGCAATAGGGAACCTGGAGGTATTCTGCGAAGGGTGGAGGGTAGCTGTAGGACAGGAATACCAGAAGGAGCTGCATGCTAGAATTGAAGAGTGCCTGGAAGAGCTGAAAAAGCTTTAAAAAACAACCAATAGTCTAGCAGCACCTTAAAGACTAACAAAACATGTAGATGGTATCATGTGCTACTAGACTATTCGTTGTTTTTTAAGTTTTTCCGGTTACAGACTAACTCGCCTACCCCTCTGAAGTTTTGGAAGAGCTGAGCATGAATTTCAGGTTTATGATAGCAGAAGTTAGAGAAGCAGACTACTAAAGTGGCTTGGCGGAACTACTGTGTAGGGGCCCAGGAATGGAAGACTGGGGTACATGGGATCAATGCTGAATTGCAATGGCAGCACTGCGTAGAGGGTGGCCAGGTGTCCAGTTTTGAACCGGACAGTCCAGTATTTGAGCTTTCTGTTCGGGAAACAAATTGAGAAAATATAAATGAGAAAATATAAATGTCCGGTATTTTCTAAATAAGATGCAATGTAGATTGTGATGTAATGTCAAGTGTGTCCAGTATTTTTGTTGAAACCATCTGGCAACCCTAACTGCATAGGCTATTCCAGGGCAAGAATAGAAGGGATTGTACTAGTAAGACTTGAGGTGCATTGGGAGAGGAGTTGTGTGTGGGGGTCAAGACTAGTGTTTCCTATAAACTGAGCGCTTGAGTGGCTGCCTAGGAGAGATTCAGGTGCCACCCAGCTGATTAACAGAGCACCCACAGCTGGCAACCTGTGTTTCTATTGGTGGTGCACATCCATACATGTCTCAGGGCATATGACAAAATGTATTCCACACACAGATAGAAAAAATTAGAGGGAAAATTGGTTAAGACAAGAAAATGGCAAGGAATATGACCACAGGGAAGGACTAAAGTGCAATAGTAGATGGATATGGAGAAGCAGGACTAGACAAGGACTGAGATATTTTGCTGGCATTATAAGATTTGAGGACAGAAATATTAAGCCAAATGAGTAGTCGGGGGCTTTGACAAAGCTACCTAAGAGTTGAATGAATGGAAGAGCATGAGAGCAGCAGCAGAGGGGTGAGGTGTGCTGAATACCAATAAAGCACTTGCTTGGATTTTCTTAACAAGGCCTAACTTCTATGATACACAAGAGAGGCTCCCAAGGAATTTTAAAGAATAAAAAGCAGCCTCTGTTACCAGCACTTAGAACAGTGGTGGGCAACCTGTGGCCCATGGGCTGCATGCAGCCCACTGGGGCTCCACCTGCAGTCCATAGACACCCTGGCTGCCCCCTTCTCCCATGTGCCTCTGGCACAATGGGGTACTGGAACCCTACACTTCCTATGCCCCCAGGAACTCAGAAGAGTTGCGAATCGCCTGATTCTCACTCTGTCCCTCTCCTCACCCTCCCTCCCATAGCTGGAATGCTGTGAATCAGCAGATTTGTGGTGTTCCAGCTCTGAGAGGGAGGCGGAGGAGTGGGAATGGAGCGCAAATCAGGCAATTCGTGGCGCTCCAAAAGTGCTGGGAGGGAAGGGAAGGAGCAGGTAAGAATAGGGCTCCAGTGCCCCAGTGCATGAGAAGTGTGTGGGAGGGGGGGCAGACAGGAGATTGCAGGGCTGCAGGTGGAATTACAGTGGGATGTAGGCTGCTGCAGCCCATTGAGGTGAAGGAGGGCCACTCACGTGGCCAACCAACAATTCTAGGTTGCCCATCGCTGACCTAGAACCTCCTGCACCTTTGTTCACGGCCTATATCCCAGACTCCGACTAAATTACTTATATACACAGCTGCAGACTAGAATATGTTATAACATCGTACTGTGTTACTGCTGACTACTCCCAACCCGCTGTCACCAACAGGAACATAGCAACTCAGATTAACTCTGCAACTCATTTAACCCTTGCATTTGGACTAAAACATTGTGCAAAATACCTGTCTGACGAGGGGCTCGCTAGAGCTATATGGCTGTGCCAGGACTGACAGACAGTCTTTCAGGTCGGATTGGAGCGTGTTATCAATGCATGAGTCAGCAGGACTGGAATGGCAAGAAGTGATGTAGGTAAGAATTCAGGTGCAGAAACCGAACGGTGTGAGGGCCCAGTGTTCTGGTTTTAAAAGGTCAGACTGAGGTATATTTATAGAACTGTTCAGCAGGTCCAGGAAGGGAATAGCATTGTGTGCTGCAAGAAAGGACCAAGGCGCATAAGTGAAAATGCAGTAAGGTGCAGTGAGTCTGCACAGGGGTGTATTAGAAAAGGTGGGGGGAGGCTGGGATAGAAGTAAGTGCTGCAGAGCAGATTTGAGATGCAGCATCCGGTGCAGATGGCGAGGGGCCTTTGAACAGCACGTTGAAGTTAGAGTTGAGCTGCATCAGCAGAACTACTTGAGAAGCAGCAGACTGTAATTGTGGGGAGGGTCAGATTTTAGGGTGACTGAGCTGGGGCCTACTGCTTTCAGGCTAATGTAATCTCAGAATTTTCCCTCCACTCTTAGACATTAAACAGGTTTTGTTTTTATATTGATGGTAGTTTTTAAATTGCTTTCTTAAACTTTGACAGTTTTATAACTTAATGCAACAGGAAATGGATGGAAATGCAAATTATAAAATGTACTGCTCCATGAAAAAGCCTGGGAGCTCTATTTAACCCAGCATGTTCCCTAATTTGAATGAAGTTCCTGGTAGAATAAAGTTAGCTGTGGGTGAAGCTGTTGCAGTTTAAATAGCTACAACTGCCCCTTTGCTGAAGAGCTTGAAAAAGGCCATCAGAGATCCAAAAAAGTGGGTGGCACTGAGTAGAAAGTGGGTGGGGCCAGGGAATAGACTGATTCCATACCCCTTTAGATTCTAAAGCTGCCCATGCTGGAAAGCAGGCAGTGTCAATATCATTATGCAATTCTCCCAGTCGGGCAGCTCCATCCATGCCAGTGATAGTTGGAGCGCTGATGTTGCTGTCAGGTTCAGACAATGTTTTTTTGTATGGGTGCTCTGAGCAGGGTAGGGGGATGTTGCAGATAACTTGCCTACACTCTATCTACATTAGGGCTTTCATTGTCACTAGCACTGATGGAGCGGGGAGTTACAAGAGCGACAGAGGGAGAATATGGAGGAATCCTGAGTGTAGATGCAGCCCACCCCACGGGAGTAAAAGCCCCCTCCAACACAGTAAACCAGGCATAATTTACCCTGGGTCAAGTTCAGTGAACTTGCCCATAATCTTTCACATTAAAGATAATGCAATCTGTATGTGGGGTTTTATCTTAAATGATTTAAAGGCTTAAAATAAATGTTTCAATTTTTTAAGCAAAGCCTTTAATTGAATCATAATCAAGCTATGCATACTAATTCCATGTGATCTGATCTCTGCTGCCCTCATTCTCCTGCCCCTGCCCTCTCCTTTGTATTTGTTTGTTACAGCCACTTGTTGCATCCTGACTTAAACTGCAGTGTTACTTCCTCAGGGCAGGGACCTTAGCTTGTATTTGGACCACACCCAAATCTTATCTTAATTGGGGATCTTATCTTAATTGCGGTTTTGACAGCTTCAGTCATATACATGATAATAATAATCAATGGCTGCCCCAATGTCTCAAGCTGGACCCAGACTAGATGGGTATAAGAGTTATAGGGAAAGGGAAATATTAAAAAAAACTGACAGAGGAATCTCCCCCCCAGTCGTCAAACTGGTGTTCAGCCTTGGATGCTTATTTCAGCCATCACTAAAAAAAGGCACTCAAAGACTTAATAGGGACCAGAAATGTATTTTGCCATCTATACAACCCTCCAAGGATACTTAGATCCCCAAGGACACCGTGGCAGATGGCACCCAAAGTGCATCTCGCAGCTGATCTGGGATATACAGGTCAGTCGAGAGGATCTGGTGATCCCTTCTGGTCTTAAAGTCTGACATTTATGGAACACTCTACCACTTAAGATCAGGATGAGCCCATGTATCTCCTCTGTTACACCTGGTCCAAAGCCCATTGAAATAATTGAAAAAAACCTCCCTCTCAATGCCTATAATATGCTACATATCAGGCTCCCAGAACACAATGCAAGACATACCATTCCTTCTCTGGAGGAGTCAGCATACACACAAACTCAGCTCTGTTCCCCCACTCTAGCTACTGACACTCACAAGATGCAGTAGATGTTCCATATATTCTCTCTACCCTGTGGGAACAGCAGAGTTAGTGGTGTGTTTGCAGACTAGCAACTACCAATTCCTTTTAATTATTGTTTAACTCCTGTAAGTCTTATTAATGCAGAGAGTGGCATGTTACTCCACACATGGTTCCTGTGGATTAAGGTGCTATTCAAAATTCCAAGAACTTGGTCCTGTATTAGGCACTAAGATACAATGTTTAAGGACACATTAAAAGTTCCTAAAATTGATAGGCAGAGTGCAGTTGTTGAATGCTACTAGCAGGAGAATGGGAGAAGAGAGCTCTGTGTGGTGTGGATGTGTTGATCTGCTTCTTATTTTCATGAGACTTTCCCCAGAAAGATGTCATATTTATATACAATGAGGGTAGTAAATTAAACATATGATGGTAAATCTACTTGGATTGGACCAGGTGAGAATGTATTTAAATAGAACATTCTCACCAATGAGAACAGCTAGACCTCTTCATTCAGAATGGAAGTAAATGATGTATGAAGGGCAGGGACATGTAATTTTCTTTTAAATTTTTCTCCTTGTGGGATAATATGAGTTAGAGAAACCTCTGACATTCCAAAAGACAAATTCAGAGAGATCCCTCAGGTACTGAAATTAAGAAGGCAAACTAGGTTGTCTCAGTTTAATTTTGCACAAGAGGAAACTAGAGAAATGGCTCTCAACCTTTCCAGACTTCTGTACCCCTTTCAAGAGTCTGATTTGTGTACCCACAACTTTCACCTCACCTAAAAATCACTTGCTTACAAAATCAGATACAAATTAGGAATGTCAAATCCCATTTAAAATGTTAGTTGGTTAAACTATATGTTTAACCGGTTAACTGGCCCTCTGTGGTGTGCCACAGGGGCCACTGGAGCAGCCTCCCGCCAGTAGTGTGCAGTGGTGGGCCCAGTTGGGCACACTGTGCTGTGGGCTGCGCTGCCCAGGTCTGGCCAAGCCCGCCACCAGACCTGGCCAAAGAGTTTGTGAGGCCCAAGGCGACAGGCTGACAACAGGGCCTAGCCAGTGGATGACCTAGTTTAAGTCAAACCTAGTTGAGGGGTTACAGAGTCCAGCCTGGGCAGCACAAGTCGCTCACTGGATTTATTCCACAGCACCTCTAGATTTAAGAAAAATTCCATCCGGTGTCTATTCAGGATGCCTGGCTCACCACCCGCGCAGCGGGTATGGGGCTAGAGCCAGCTGCCCATCCCTACATTCAACCCCTCCCCCCCGCCTCGGGGGAAGCAGCCACTTACAGGTAGGGGGTGATGAGGCTGAGGTTGGTGGACACCGCTGTGAGCCCCCAGTCAGAGTAGTTGGCCCTGAGGAGCATCCCGTCCTGCTCACCCTGACACAGCACTGAACAGCCCCTCTGCCGCCACCCTGCAGGGCTCGCCAAGCTCCTGCCGCCAGCCCCGGGCATCCCGGGCAGGCAGAGCTGGAGCAGCACGCTGGCTGGGCCGGAGGTGTCCATGGTGCCAGTGGGCAGTGACACAGTTGGTTTCAGCCCCCACTTTGGCTGGGATCAGTGACATGCTTGCTCAGCTCATCCGCAGCCCAGGAAAGAAACGGACACAGCCCCAGCTGCTGCTGCAAGGAAGCTGCCTGCCCTGGGGCACGGAGCAGCAAGGGGCCCTGAAGGCACAGGGCCCAAAGCAACCGCTTTGCTCACCTTGCCCTAAGGCCAGGCCTGCCCGCTGCAACGTACCACGGGTGGGTGGCTGCTTCGACTGGGCTAGGCAGGGCCCGCCACACTGAGCCGCAGCAGCAGGCTGCTCCAGGCTGGTTGGGTGCCAGTTAACTGTTTACCCCAGTATGCATACTGGTAAGGCAAATGCTTACGGGGTAACTGGTTAACCAGTGAACCATTTATATCCCTAACACAAATACAAAAGTGTTGCAGCACACTATTACTGAACAATTTATGACATCCTCATTTTTACCATATAATTGTAAAATAAATCAATTGGAATATAAGTATTGCACTTACATTTCAGCGTATAGTGCATAGAACAGTATTAAAAAGTCATTATATGAAACTGTAGCTTGTACTGACTTTGTTAGTGCTTTTCATGTAGATAGTTGTAAAACTAGACTAATATCTAGAGGAGCTGATGTTCCCCCCCGGAAGAGCCCGACGTACCTCAGATTGAGAGCCACTGAGCCAGAGAAAGACACAATGCAGGAAAGGCTTGGATTACACTGGTATATGGCAGTACTGTGTGTGGAATATGGCAGCCATCTTGTTGTCCAGAATCTCAGCTTTCATTTTTAAAAAAAGTCAGACTCTAGATGTTGTGGCTGCAAAGAAAACCTCAACAATGCAAATCAATGGGGAGGAGTCTAGCTGAGCAGCAAGCCTGGAACAATAGCTCTGAGAAGCACAAGCTGCCCCATTAATCTGGGAACAATGTTAACTCATATGTCCAGCAAGTCATTCCTCATGTAAGAAAAGAGAGGGAAGTTCATGGATCTGCACAAGTTACTGTCAGTGCCATAAATGAGTGGCATTTGGAAGATAACACCTATCTTTTTCTCCCCCAAGCAAGAAGGAACCAAGCCCCAGAGCCCATGAATATATTCAAGTCCCAGTGAGGGTAAGCCAAGCTTAAGGAGATTGATGTTTGTACAGATCAATGCCGCGAGATAATATTTTGAACAGCTGCACAATCTACAGTGAGCAGCATCCCATTTCATCCACTCTCTTGGAAGCCTAGCTGCATCTGTTTTCCCCCCAATTTGACTACGTGCAAGATATCCTGACTGAGTGGAGGATAATTCAGTGTAGAAAGTACAAGAAATAAGAGGGGTAAACTTCAGAATATGTGATGTGAGAGACTGATAAAGAGTAGATTTAAATTACAAGGATGTTAAGTGTGATGAAATAGACATTCCAGACTGAATTCAAGAAGAGAGGTTCCCAAAGAGGCACAACAGCCTAGATCTTTCCCACCAAGGGGTACAGAGCAGGAGAAACATTTAGGAATGAGAAATGAGGTGACTGAAGTCAAGCCCGTGGAGTTTCACTGGTGCATGCCAACACAGGCTCTGGCTCAATGGCATCAGCAGTACATCAGATTACAATCTTGGATCCAACTCCCTTCACAATCTCTGTAGAAATAGTGTTGTCCATCAAAATCCAGCTTTGGAAGATTTAATTTTATCCCCGCTTAATGACACAACATTCATACAAACAATTTCAAATTGCATCTCAGACGACTCATAATTCATCAAAAGCTCTCCTGGGAAGCCCTCAAAGCCAATATCAGAGGGATGTACATTAGTTCAGTACACACAGAACCAGAAATAAGCAAACTGGTCTTCTTCAACAGACAGACTTGGGTCATGAGACTAAATCTGTAGAGACACAGATAAAAGCCATCTCCAAAATAGCTTAGCAAACTATGATTTAAACTCCCTTTTAACCTCCAAAAGTGAGCTCCCTATAAATAAAGATACAATAAAACTACTCCACTGAGCACACAAACAGGACTGGGAGGAGTGGCCTAGTCCAGACAAAGCTTTCTATTGTTCTCCAAATTCTCAACTTTCTTTTTAAAAAGTCTCTTGCTGGTATGGTAGTGTAGGAAACCTTCCATATTTGAAGCAAGATCCACCAATGCAGAGAAGTCTGCCTTAGTTTGCAGAACACCTGGTTCTACAGCTCAGCGATGTAAACTGCCCTGGTCATTTCAATGGATCTTAACTCAGATGCCTGTGATGATCCCACGAAGGTCCACATAACTAACTATTTCACTGCTCAGCAAATCGCATCTGAAAGAAGAGGAAATACTGTAACATGGATAACTACACTAGTGTTTCCCGAAGTGCTCTCTGCTTATCTATTTTAGGAACTTTTAATATGTCCTTCATCATTGTATCTTGGCGTCTAATACAGGACCATGTACCTTGAATTCTGAATAGCACCTTACTCCGTAGGGACCATGTGTGGAGTAACATGCTACTCTGCATGAATAAGACTCACAGGAACTAACAAGTAATTAAAAGGAATTGGTAGTTGCTAGTCCTCTGCAAACAGACCATTAACTCTGCTGTTCCCACAGTGTAGAGAGAATATATGGACTATCTATGCAGGAGGGAACAGAGTTGAGAGTGTGTGTGTGCATGCACATGGGCACACGCCAACTCCTCAGAAGGAAAGGTGTGTTTTGCATTTTGTCCTGAGAACCTGATCCACAGCATGTTGTAGGCATGGAAGGGTGTGACTGCTTTCATTTTCCTGAAGAGGGAAAAAGGTTTTAAAAGTTTGGGAAAGACCAAGCTATATATATAGTAGTGGGAGTAGAACCAGGCAAGGCTCTCCCTCTTCCCCTTTCTCTTTCAGCCTAGTATTAAAAAACACAGCAATGAAAATAAGAGCTCGTTCATGTGCTCCTGACACCAATTTACAAACCTCAGATGCTGAGGGCCTCCCTATAAGAGCTGATCCAGTTCAACCCATTCAAGTCAATGGAAAGACTCCCACTGACTAATAGAACTGGACTGAGTCCTGTCTGCTGATGACATCCAAATGATTCTTTTAAATCTACCAGAATCAACCCCTGAATCATCTGGAGCTGGCCACAATCTTTAAAAACTACAAAATTCACTGTAAAAATATCAAAAGGAATGTTCCTCTCAGAATTACCAACTGAACGAGCCACCCAAAAGACCAGCTTGGGTAAAATTGCTTCCAGTAACAGCCTCAACTTATTACCAAAGAACACATCTCTATATTTTAAATCCTGGGACTCCATACAGAGTCTCTTATCGGCTGGGCAGTGTCCTTCACATCAAACTTCTAAAAATGAAAAGCTCCACCCCTCTCTGTGATACACCTTAAGCAAGCATGGTTGTGATGAAAATTCCAGCTCAAACTTTCCATAATATGCAGAGATGCAAATTCATCATTGGATAATGAATTAACTTCATTGGAGTTACATCCGGGACACATTTGTCTTAAGATCTACAAAAGACTTACCTGGGCTGGTGTACTGCCTAAGTCTTTGTCACACAAAATACTTAAGAAGTCTTGGATCAAAGGAGGTCCAGTTCTACCACCTATTAATATTTATGATCATTTCTAACACGAGAGACTTTCAGAGATGATTCATAAATGCCCAGAGAATTTATTATTTTCTCTGATGAGCGATCAAATAAGACTTTGTTGCTGCCTATTGCAATCTTTCTACCATCTTCTAATTTAAAATACCAATCCCATGGAAAACAAATCCCGTCCTTATCTATTCTCATCTTACTTTTGCCAAAGCAAAATTGTCTCTCAGCTCCTCATCTAACCCACCTTAGAATAACATGGGAAATTGATGCTCTGCTAACTTAGCTACATTACTGCATACTATACTTTGCTTATGGGACATGTTTGTAAAAAAACAAACTCTTGAGCTCTCACACAAGTGAACAAAAATATCAGCTCCATGACTCACATCTTCTATTTGTCAAGTATTACAGCCTTTTATAGAATCAAATCTTGGAAATCAGCTTATCTTTAGAAGACATGGCTGCCAGTTTTGGGGACTCATTCAGTTTCATTTCATTTACAATGTCTACCTTTGGCTCGATAATTACAATGTATGAACCTGCCACTATCCAGAGAAAAAAATGGGATGCAAAATTTAGTTTTACTGTGCCAGAAGATTGGACTAGTGTATTGTGAAAGACTATTCCAACACTAACATTTTAGAAAGACACTGTCAGATTTCAGCAAGATCCTCTTCAACTAAACTAATAACCTCTGCAAAATGTTAGAGATGGCAACACTCCCTATTGTCTTGTTCACTATGGATACGTCTACACTTCACACTTATTTTGGAATAAGCTATTCTGGAAGAAATACTCCAAAATAGCTTATTTGGAAATAGCACGTCCACACTACAGGGAAGCCTCAGAATTAGTCCGAGGCAGGCTCCCCTAATGTGGCTGCACTACCTCAATTTAGAGCCCCCAGAAAGCACTAGGGAGTAATTACTTTGAATGGCCCTGGGGAAAAGCTATTTTGAAATAGCAGAAGTGAAGCGTCCATACTACAGCTATTTCGAAATAGCTATTTTGGAATAGGCATTATTCCTTGTGGAACGAGGTTTATGGAAGTTGGAATAAGCCGTCCGTTATTTTGAATGTATTTCAAAACAACAGAATTGCTGTGTAGATGCTCGCATTGTTATTTTGGAATAACAACGGCTGTTATTCCGGAATAACGCTGCTGTGTGGACACACCTTGCATGACTGGCCCTGTGACAAAGATCTCTCTGGGATATATAAAAGAGTTGATCTGTTGCATCAGAGGGAGCACCACCCACCCCATCTTTGGCCCCAGCCTCTGTCCCTGAGCATGGCCCAGCCACAGCACTACACCTAGCCTAGGCCCTACCCCCAACCTCAGCCTCCATTCCTAGCCCCACTACCAGCCTACACCTGCCCCCAGCTGCAGCCCCAACCTTGGTTCCCTTGCCCCTGTCCATCCCGCCCCGCCCCCCTCCGCCTAGGAGCTATGGCTCTATTCCTGGCCCTGGCTAGTGTTGCCAACTTTCTACTTGCACAAAACTGAACACTCTTGCC
This sequence comes from Rafetus swinhoei, assembly GCA_019425775.1. NCBI lineage: Eukaryota > Metazoa > Chordata > Testudines > Trionychidae > Rafetus > Rafetus swinhoei. Next base: position 256,872,009 of record CM033437.1, read on the forward strand.
CCATCCCTGCCCTGCCCCTCCTCCGAGGCCTTGCCCCCCCTCACTCCATCCCCCCTTGCTCTGTCGCTCGCTCTCCCCACCTTCACTCATTCGCTCATTTTCACCAGGCTGGCTTAAGGGGCTGGCATCTAGGGTGGGGATAAGGGCTTTGGCTGGGGGTGCAGTCTCCAGGGTGGGGACAGAACTGAAAGGCTTGGGATCCCAGAGGGGGCTCTGGGCTGAGGGGGTGGAGCTGAAGGGTTCAGAATATGGGAGGGGACTGTGGGCTGAGGCAGGGGATTGGGGTGTGGGAGGGGTGGTACAGGTTCTGGGCTGGGGTGTGGGTTCTGGGGTGGGACCAGAAATGAGGCGTTCAGGATGAGGAGGGGGCTCCAGGCACAGGCGGGGGTTGGATTACGGGGGGGGAGGGTGCAGGCTCTGGCTGGAGGTGCAGACTTTTTGGTGGGGCTGTAGATGAGGGTTTGGGGTGTAAGAGGATGCTCCAGGCTGGGGCCAAAGGGCTTGGAGGGCAGACAAGGATCAGGGCTGGGCCAGGGAGTTAGGATGCAGAGATGTGAGGCTGGGGGGTACAGGCTCTGGGGTGGGGCTGAGGATGAGGAGTTTAAGGTCCAGGAGTGGGTTTCAGGGTGGGGTTGGAGGTTGGAGCCTGGAAGGGGGGTCAGGAGTGCAGGATCCAGACAGCCCTTATCGCAAGCAGCTCCCAGAAGCAGCAGCATGTCCCCATTTGGCTCCAATGCAATGTTGTGCGTTAGCCCATCCACAGGTGCTGCCACCACAGCTTCTATTGGCCATAGCTGCTGTTGGTTCCTGGCCAATGGGAGGTACGGGGGCGGTGCTTGGGTGTGGGCAATGTGCCCTGGCTGCCTCATGTGTAGGAGCTGGAGGGGGGGGACATGCTAGCTGCTTCACGGGATAGGGTTGCCAACTTTCTACTCACACAGAACTGAACATCCTTGCCCCGCCTCCCGCCCTGCCCCTCCTCTGAGGCCCCACCCCCACTCCCTCCATCCCTTCTTCCTGTCACTCACTCTCCCACCCTCACTCACTCCCTCATTTTCACTGAGCTGGCTCCTAGCGCCAGCGAAGCCAGGTGGCTCTGCAGGCTGTTGTCCCTATTGCACTCCTTGGCCGTGGTTCCCAGCCAATGGAAACAGTGGGGGTGGCGCTTGGGGCAGGAGTTGCATGCAGAGCCCCCTGGCTGCCCCTGCACATTGGAGTTAGAGGGGAGACATGCCAGCTGCTTCCTGGGAGCCGTGCGGAGCAGAGGCTAACAAGGAGCCTGCCAACTCTGCTGTGCAGTGTCATCAACCAGTCAACAGCCCAGTAGCAATGTTGACTGGAGCTTCCTGGATTGTTGTTCCAGTTAAAAGCTGGACGCCAGGTCATCCTAGCCCTGTCTCATGGGGGAAAGAGGGTGCAAACAGGAATAAGGGGCATGGTGCAATCCTGAAAAGTTTGGGAACCACTGCACTATAGCGATGGGGTGGGGGGGCGTTTCTTGTCAGCATAGGCAATGCACCTCCCTGAGCATCAGTAACTAGGTCGATGCAGGAATTCTTCCACTGTCTATGCCAGGGTTTAGGCCGACTGAAAATACATCATTCGAGGTGTGGATTTTTGTCTGTGTGCCCTAGCTGAGTTGACTTAACGTTTGAGCATAGACCTGGCCGTAGTCTAGGCAGCCCTTAATGGAGGCTGCCAGGGTCTCATCATTCTTAACTCTTTTGTAAACATTTTAAAAACAGCCTCAGATTTTGGATGCCTCCATTTTGAGTGCTCAGCTTAAGATACTTTGAGCTTGTTTTTCTGCAGTCCTGAGTGCCCACCATAGCTCTTGTTGATTTCAGGTGGAGCCACAGGTGCCCACTGCATCTGAAATTCTGATCAAAGGTGGGACCAAACTAACATACCCAAAACTAGTGGCCTTGATGAAGTGGCCTGGATGCTTGCAGGGGTAGCTATAAAAGGTGGACTCCTCCACACAACTCATACGTGCATTCTGCCAGTGTGCACAAGTGCTCCACAGACCATTAGTGAACTGTGGACCAGGGTTGGCGCCATTGCCTTAGAAAACTATCCTTAAAAGCTTCCTTTCAAGAAAGCCTCCTCTGCCACTAGAAAATAGATGTCCGCCTTGCCCCTCCCCCTCGTAGGGGTCGGGTATGATACCAGGATCGGTACCCCTCTGGTGTGCCTATAGAGGGCCTGGGTGGGCTGGAGGAGGAAGGCTCGGAACCCCGCGTCGATCAGAAAGAGACACACACATAGGTAACATCCACCCTGCGACCCGGTTCGGGTCGTGTCACGCGCTTTGGATTGTTCCCTGGAGGTTCATGTCTAGAGGCTCAGGTCCGAACTAGAAAATAAAGATCTTCCCTTTTGATATGAATGGGAGTAAGTCCTCACCTCAGCATTCATCATGAAGAAGATTGCCTTTTCACAGACCAAACTGGATTAATTTTTCTTCTGAAGGTGCTCATCATGTACACATATGGGACACTTGTGTGGAATATGTCTTGTAAGTCTGTGATGAATGTATGCTATTATTTGTATGTGTGGTGTATTTGTGAGGACTTGATATAGTAAGTTTGCAGTGAGTGTGCGTGCCATGTGTATAGGTGGTGTGTTTGTGTGGTGTGTGTGAGTATGTGTGGTGCACTGTTAGGAGTCCACATATGCATATGTATGGGATATTTGTGAAGAGTGTGCAGATCATATGTACATGTGATATATTGGTGAGACATGTACTTGTAGTGCTGTATGATATTGGTGAGGCATTCGGTGTGGTATGTATGTATGCTACATTGGTAAGGAGTGTGTGTGCTGTGTATATGTGTAGTATATTGATGAGGAATGTGTGTATTGTGTAAAAATGTGTTATATTGGTGAGAAGTGTGCATCCTGTTTAAGGGTGTTAAATTGTTTACCAGGAAGCCTCATGTTTACAGGTATGCTTACCAATTAACCAGTTAACCAACCCTTGTCAGTGAGCTCTGGCAGTGGCCAGCCGCACCAGGCTGGAGTAGCCCTGGCTGTGGAGGGGCCAGCGGGCCACATGGCGGGACCCCACAACTGTGGTGGGCCGGACAGCAGGATCTGAGTCAAAACAGCTAACCAATTAAGCGCTCTCGTTTAACCAGTTAACATCCCTAATATCATGCATATGTGCAGTATATTGGTGATGAGTGTACCTGGTGTGTTTGCAGTAAGTATGTGTCGGGTGAGTTGTGTGTGAGCATCTGGGCCTAGTGACTAATTATGTGTACTCTGGGCAGGTTGTGGCATGTGGGTGCTGCTGTGTATGGATGTGCGGTCCATTGGTGATGAGCGTGCATGGTGAGTTTGCAGCGAATGTGTGTGTTGCATGAGTGTTGTGTGGGCAAGGCGACTAAATCTGTGTGCAGGTACTGCTGTGCTGCACCTGTTGTGTGTGCTGTGTTCGCCAGAGCTTGTTTTTCACACCACCACGCTCAATGCGGTTTGCCTGAATCCTGCAAAATGTGCGTGCTGCCCCCATGCGGCCTGAGGCGGCAGCTCAGGCTGTTATGAAACCAGCTTGCTCAGTTAGGATAATTCGCATACATCCTCCGTGGGAGGGGCAGAAGAGATAAACAACACGTGGCGAGAACGGGGGTGGGAGAGAAACGGCTTTAATATGCAGCTTCCCAGCATGCCCCAGTGGATTAGTTCAGCATTTTAACCCAGCTTTCCTTTAATTCTTATGCAAGGGGCTTCTCCAGCAGGGACAGCTTGTCCTGGCCGGCCAAATGCCAGCCATGGGCACCAATTAGCAAAGGGCATCTCAGTCTTCCCACGCAGCACCGGGTGGGAGGTGGCAGGAATTACTTCCTGCAATAGCTTGGGAGGGTGGGGTTTTTTGCTCAGCTAACAATTACCAGTTCCCACAATAGAAACACATGGAAGACCTTTCCCTGGTTATGCCCTAGCCCTCAAACAATGCCAGGACTAACCTTGCATTAGTGCGATCCTCTTCACAGAGGCCTGTGGTTGGCCACCCAGAAACCAGTGCAGGTTGCAGCTGCCTCCTTGCTTTGTGCGGTCAATCAGAAAACACACAGCACCTATTCTCTAGAGGCTGCAAAGACCTCCTATTCACTTCAATTCAAGGTGTTGATTTTTATTTGTAAAGTCCTATATGGTCAGATGGAAACCTTTTCTCAAGAGCAGCTGAGATATTTTAGCGAACAGTGCCTGGATCTGAATGTCTATAGTCAGGGCATTCTCAACAGAGGGTCTGAGCCTCTGTAATATGCCCCTTGCCTTTGGTCTACCAAAACATTTGGTTACCTAGTTAGGGTCTAAGATACTATGATGTAAGGCTCATCACTTCATTGCAACTTTTGATTGAAGGCAGAACGATTTGGGAGAGAGGTGGCCACTGTAATCATGAATTATTATTTTATAGCTCTCAATGTTTTTAGCTTTTGTTGGATAAACTCAAGTGGACTGAAACTCAGGAGACCTGGGTTCAGTTCCTGGCTTTGACACTGACCTGCAGCAAGTCGCTTCACTTCTCTGTGCTTCATCCTTAGTCCTTCTTGTCTATTAAGTGCAAGCTTTTGGGGGTAGGAAATGCCTCTGATTATATGATTGCACAATATGTAGCACAATGGAGCCCCAGTCATGGCTGGGGCCTCTAGATCAGTTGTTCTTAAGCTTTTTAAGACCGAGGAACACCAAACAATCATTTTTTTTCTGGGGAGTGCCAAGGATTTTTCGTTGAGGAAAAAAAAGGGTTGGGGGGAAAAAGGGTCAGGGGGAAAGTTATTGAGGGGAAAAAAAGGGGTTGGGGGAACGTTATTGAGCAAAAAAAAAAAAGGTCACCTGCCCCTTTAAGGGCAGCCATTTTGAATTCTGTTGTTCTCCACGGCACACCTCCAACTGCCTCGTGGCACACAGGTGTGCCACGGAACACAGTTTAAGAAACACTGTTCTAGATGGTACCATAATCTACTATATATCTGAGAGAATTTGTGCCTCTGTCTGTCTGTGAGTCCGTTCAAGAATTCTTCCTAAATGGTAAGAGCCAAGACTACAAAATTCGGTATGCAGCTTCCTCTTATCATAACCTAAAGCAAGGTAAGAGTTTGGTTGGCCCATGTCCTGGCCCAACCAAACTATGGAATGCGCAAACCATGGAATACGATTGTTTCTCATCAGACAGAAAGGGAGAGCTGTGATAGCAGGGACAGTTATACTTCAGAATGACTACACGGGGGCAGCAAGCACAAGGGACAGTTATACTCAACAATGATCACAGGGAAGCAGCAAGTGCACCCTTGCATCTGTGACAGCTCTGGAGAGCCATGGAGCAGCTGCCAGCATGGCTCCCGCCTAACTGGCCTGGCCCAGGGCAGCAGCCAGCACATCCCCCACCTTCCCAAGATGGTCCCAGGAAATAGCTGCCAGCCACTCCCAACCTCTACCTGAGCCCGCCACCCCCATGCCCTGATTCCTGCACCCCCACTCTCTGCCCTGAGTCCCTCCACACCTTCCAACCCCCTGCCCTGAAGGACCTGAGCAATGCCAGGTAAATCTTCTAGTATAAGATAATATATTTAACTGTGTAAATAAATAAGTGAACATGTGAACCTTGAAAATTTTGTAGATGTCACAGGCTTGTTCCTTCTTTTTAAAAAAATGCTGTGCGCTTAGAACTTCAGTGTGGCAATGGCAATGATGCAGAATAGAATCTGAAATAGAGCAGACAAAACCAGCCATGTATTTCCCCCCTTGCACCACACAGCCCTGCCAATGCACCTCACTCTACATCTCCAGCAATCTCTGCTATTGTAGCTCAGGGAACCTCTCATAGCTGTACCAACACCCCACAATCCAGAATCAGAACATTTCACCAGGATAGCATTCCCAGACTTGCTATTTTAAGTTCTGGAATGGTGCCAGATTAGTCTTGCTTGTTCAATGGGACAGTGGCTATTTTAACAGCCAATGTTTCACAAACTATTCCAGTAGAGGATTTATTTCCACCCTGGATTTCATCAGTACAGGACATTGAACTCACATCATTCCAATTAGCAATCTGCTTCGACTCCTCCTTGGCACCGACAAGATTTCAGTAGCTGCTTTCTGGAGATCTGTTTGATCAAGAGTCATAACTGAACCTTCCAAAGCTTGCAAGCTGATTTCTCACAGAATATACAGCATTCTGGAGGGTGGTGAGACAATTGGTTGCAGTATTAATGGAGACATTGAAGCATGGGGCATGATGCAAAACCGTAATCAAAAGGACTTGACTTTAAACCCAGTGTTTCTCCAGTATTGTCATTGGGCTCCTCTTGAATGTGGAAACATCCAAATATGGGGCTGAAATGGCTTCTCAGACTTGCCTGAGAGAAGGAACCAAGTGGAAGTACAAATATTAATTTGTTAAAAGTTACTTTGACTTTGGTAGTGAAACTTTGTTTGTGGTTTTATTCCGTTGGTATTCAATAGCTCCGAAAAAATGCTGAAACCAAATTACTCAAGTCTGTGATACTCAGGCTTTAAGGTCCTGTATAGGCTAGGGATGATAACAAACGTTTACTTTTGTAAATGTCTTCAGTGGTTGCACATTTGCACGTGGGAGGGCAGGCGGGAGCTGGTGCTCCCCGCGTGTACCGGCTCCGGTCTGCGCCCCTCCAATCCAGGAGCTGCCCTAGAGGAGCTGCCGGCAACTGGCTCCCTAGGCGAAACGTGCGATCGGTGCACGATCGGCGCCCCCGCCTCCAAAGCCCTCAACGGCCATTTATCTTGGCGCCCTAGGCGACCGCCTAGTTCGCCTGTATTGACGGGCCGCCACTGCTCCAGTCACCCACGCTGCTGCCTCTTTATCAGAGACAGCAGTGTGGGGGGACAGCTGGCTCTGCAGGAGCCAGTGCTTGGGGGAGAGGCAGTTTTTAAGCCAGCTTCCCCCGCGCACCAGCTCCCAGCTGCCCCCCCCTCACTGCTGCCTTTGTTAGAGGCAGCAAGGGGGGACAGGCGGCTCCACAGGAACCAGCTCTCCACAGGCACAGTTCCCACCTCCTCCCATAGAGGACACAGAGGCTGTGTCTACATTGGCGCGATCTTGCGCGCAAAGCAGCCGCTCTTGCGCAAAAACTTGCTGCCTGTCTACACTGGCCGCGAGTTCTTGCGCAAGAACACTGACGTTCTAATGTATGAAATCAGGGCTTCTTGCGCAAGAACTATGATACTCCCGCTCAGGAATAAGCCCTCTTGCGCAACTGTTCTTGCGCAAGAGGCCAGTGTAGACAGGCAACATGAATTTCTTGCGCAAGAAAGCCCTATGGTTAAAATGGCCATCAGAGCTTTCTTGCGCAAGAGAGCGTCTACACTGGCAAGGATGCTCTTGCGCAAAAGCACATCTCTTGCACAAAGGCACATGCCAGTGTAGACGCTCTCTTCTGGAAGAGTTTTTGCACAAGAACGCTTCCGCAAAAGAGTTTTTGCGCAAAATCATGCCAATGTAGACATAGCCAGAGGCAGCAAATGGGGGCTAGGGGGGAGGGGCGGGAGGATGTGTGTAACAGTTAGCAGGGCCCGCCGAGCAGCGGCGAGTCCCGCTCACCAGCCGCGCTGTCCGGCGTTCTGCGCATGCGCAGATTGTTCTGTGCATGCGCAGATCGCCCGAACCCGGCTCTTCCGGGATGTAATCTACTCGCCACGGGCAAGTAGATTACATAGATTGTCGAGCCCTGACAGTTAGGATTAACCAATGAGCCCAGGTTTATCAGTTAATCACGTAAGCAGCTACACGCTAACATCCCTAATATAAGCTGTCCTGGCTAGAAAAAACACTGGTAGACTAGTTAATATCTTTTCAGAGCCAATAAACTTTCTAAGCACTGCTCCTGGACCTGTAACCAGAAAGGAAACTATCTGATCCCTGACCTCTGTCTTGATTTACAATACTCCTTGCTGTGCCAGTCCTGGATCCTACACACAGCTCTGCCAGCATACCTCAATCCTGCCTTGCAGCCCCCTCTCCACCATGTTATTTCAAACCTGAGTCTCACAAACAGGTCTGTCAATCTACTTCAGTCCAGATCTGCAGCATTCCGACTGTTTCCATGCAGACGAGTAGGGGATCGCTCCTTTTGAACTGCAAGCTGCCCTTTGGTCCCTAGGTGGTGCTCTTAGGACAGACAATGAGTCAGGTTTCTTCAGTAAAGTCTTCCAATCAGCCCTCTTTGTAGTTTCTCTCCTCTCAGGGTATGATTTATCCTCCGTCCTGGAAGTAGCATCTAATTGTAAGGGTGATTTCTAGAGCCCTGCAAATTTGTGGATATCCACATTATATCCACGGGTATCCGCATCTGCAGATGTGGATCCAGATATGCACGGCTCATTTTTGCGGATGCAGATGCAGATACAAAATTTTCTATCTGCTCAGGGCTCTAGTGATTCCTGCCTTATTAATGCAATTTTGCCACTATGTGACGGGGGATAGAAATTTAGGGTGGAATGGGAAGGGCAAAGGGCTGAATGAGCAGCTGATTGCTGCGGTTGTCCATAGTAAATGCCAAGAGATAGAGCTCATCCCTCTAGGCCCAGGGCTCTTCCTAGCTCCTACTTGTTTCCTTTTCCTTACTGGAATTTTTAAAAACACCCATTGGCACTGGGAAGTCACTGCATAGATCTCTGGCTGTAGGGGGATTCCTTTTCCCCAATGCATCCTCCCCACCAGCGGTTTTCTTCTCTCCTTCCCCTTGCCCATCTGAGTAGCAACACAGATTTGCACTCATTGCAATGCTGTAATAGCCTGAGCCAGGCCACCTCCCTGCCTGAATGAGGAATTCAACTCTCACAGTGCCAGAGTCCTTCCTAGTTTACCCCCTCCCCAAAGTCTGGAATAGTTCATCCCAACTTCATCCATTTCAAGCACAGTTGGAGCCCTGTGGGTTTTTCCGATGCTGTCACTGTGAGTGGCAGTCCATTAGGGCCCCATTCTGCTCTTCCTGAAGTCAACAGTAAAACTCCCATGCAATGGGAGCAAGAGCAAGCCCTTAATAGCTCGTGAAAGTAGGTTCACTCTTCCGCTGACCTCTGTCACCATGGCCACATAATATTTCACTTCAAAAAGCAATGAGAGAACGGTAAACCTCAGCTGCAAACCACAGAATCTCCTGAAGTTGTGACATCTCCCTATAGAAGGCAGCAGCCTACCCCTGTATTGTGTGTTACAGCCCTCATCCAGCCGTGAGCCAATCAAGGACTGATGGACAAAATAATACATTTGCTTTGTAGGGTGAAATTTTCAAATTTGTTTCCATTTTGCAGGATTCAAATTAGACCCATTTTTTTTCACTATTTAGAACACTAAGGCAAAAAAAAATAGTTGTTAGTTTTCGTTTGCTGGATTTTTGGTAAATTACAAAATAGTTTCAATCTTCATGGTTTCGATTTTTTAAATGTCCCCAAAAAGACAATAGGGTGGGGGGGGGTGTTCATTTTTGGGGGTAGAAAAAGACCAAATGAAAAAATGCTCTGTCAACAAAAATAAGCAGAGGTGGTAGTGTGACTGTTACAGCAATTTGCTTTCAGCTGTGTGGTTGGGCCCTGAATCTTGATCCTGAGGTAAATGTAGGATGTAGGCCCCTAGTTTGCTCCCTGGGACTAATATAGAGGAGCCTAACAGTAGGTTAAAAGAGGATGGGAGAAGTACTGGGGCAGGGGGAATGAAGATAGGGAAAAAGACTCCAGAGCATTGTGGCTTTAAGAGGTCCTGTAGCAGGGAGGGAGTTGTAGCAGGTAGTAGGACCAATCTGCTTTAGTCAAAGCTGGGATAAGGTACAGCAGGGGTCAGCAGCCTTTTCAAACCAGAGCCAAACTACATCAAAATTCAGAACCAGTGATCAACAAAGAACCAGTATAAGAATGCCCATTTGCATGAGTGAAAATATACAGAGTCTGTTACACAGAGCCAGGTGTAGTGCTCTGAATGCTACATACACAGCACCGCAGTCAAAACCTATGTGTGTTTGTGAGGTGCTGAGTATCTCTATGAATGTGTGACTAGGTGTCAGAGGGTTTTGCAATGTGAAGGTACATTTGTGGTGGGAGTGTGCCTATGGTAGGAGTTTGTGGTGTGTACGGGGACAGCGTGTTTGCTGTATTGTTTATTATTTGTGGTGGGTGTGTGTACCCTAGGAGGCTATGAAAGTGTAGCTTGTGTTTCTTGTGGGTATATTTAATGGGTGTCGTAGGTATGGTAGGGTGTACTATTAGTAATACTGGAGTCGGCTAGTCCCTGTAGCTAAGTGGAGTGGAATCATTGAGCCCAAACTAGTGATGACTGGGGCCCATAGGTGGTGATGGCCCATGTGAGCCAGGCTCCACCAATGTTTGGGCTTATAGTTTCAGAGTTCCAGCCTGCCCTGCCCCCACTCCTTCCCACCCCTGCTCCACCCTCTCCCTTCCCCCATACTTTTCCCCCAAATGCCTGCTCCCTTCCCACCTCTTTCCAACTTTGGCTCCTCCCCTGTTCGACATTGGAAGCTGGCAGGGCAGGCTGTGATTGGGTTACTCTCTGCTGCTGGTGCCAGGTTCCCCACTCATCCCCAAAGGCTGCCCTGGACCCCACATCCACCTGAAGTGTGGGGCCTCCCCAAAGTGCAGAGTGTGGGGTGGTTGCCCCAGTCCATCTTATGAATGGGTCCTTGCTCTGCTTGGACCCATTCTGTGCACCACCTGAAATTATACAAACCTGGTACCCATGCTGGGGCCAACAAAAGAGAAGTCAGGAGCAGAAGTGGAGTCTAAGGTTAATAATGAGCGATTCTGAGGGGAGACACCGAGCAGAGAGCTTCAGATGACAGCTGCTGCTCCTCAAAGGTACCTATGCAGTCAATGGACACCATGCAGAGGAACTCTGTCCAGAAATGTGATGTGAGAACAGAACAGAAATAGGCCTCGCCATCACAGAGCACCCTGCCCTACCCAGCGTCTTCCTCTTGGCTTCTGGTATGATGGATAGCCGAGTTGGTCAGCGCCAGGAGGAGATCGCTAAGGAGGTCTCACAACTTTGTGGGGGCTGCAGATGGGGCATGTGTCGAGCAGGAGGTGTGGGGAGAAGTGCAGCCAGAACCTCAGTAAGAGGGGTTGTAGTCTGCTGTGCACCAAGGTCTCTCTCTCACCACAAAAGGGACAAATATTTGTGAGCCACACCAGGTGACTCTGTGAAGGAGCTGCTAACTAACAGCACCAGTGGATTGTGGGACCAAAGTGAAAAACAGACTGGGCCACTTGGGTTCCTTGCCCTCCTGAGGTGGCGACAGATCCCATCAGCTGGTGTCAGAATGCAATATAAGGGCAAGGAAGTCGATGAAGCACAACTGTGTACAGATGTTTCCTGGTTGTGGTTCAGAGGTGGACCATCTAGGTATTGTGATGCCAACTTAGGTGGCATGTCAGGAGTAAGGATGTTAAGGACTAGTCAATCAACTAGTCGATTCCCCCCCCACCCCACACACACACTTGCTGCCTCTATCAGATAGAGGCAGCAAAGGATGTGGAAGAGGGGAAACTTCAAAGTGGCAGCACTGCACACCTGATCCCCCGCTCAGCTGTGTGGCACTGCCCCTTTGAAACACTACTTCAGTGTTTCAAAGCGGCAGCGCCACGCAGAGCCCAGGGTCAGCTGGGGACTCCCCAGCTGACCCCAAGTTCGGGGAAATGCAGCATGGAACCCACGGTCATTGCTGGGTTCTGCTGAAATCCTGCGCAGAGCCCGGGATCACCTGACCCCGGGCTCCATCTGGCATTTCAAATCGGCAGCGCAGCATGGAGCCCGCGGTCAGCGGGGGACTCTAGTCCCCACTGACCCCAGGCTCCATGAGGACGCTTCCGCTTTGAAATGCACAAGAGCCCCTGCTGGGGACTCTTGTACATTTCAAAGCTGGCACCCACGTGCAGCCCGGAGTCAGCAGGATTTCCAACTAGTCGAGTAGTTGATGTCTACTACTTGACTAGTAAATTAGCCGCTAGTTAACATCCTTAGTCAGGAGTAGCTGGGAACACTGACAGGCTAGAGCCTGGAGGACCAGAGATGAGAGGCAGTCAGGAAGAACCTTCCTGCAGGTCCCGCTTCAGGAAAGCAAGAGTCCTGGAGCATGTGACAGGTAGGCTGGACAGCCCCATGTGCTGTAGGGAGTGTTTGTGTCTCTGTGTTTATATGTCTCTGGTGGGGGTCGGGTTGTGTTTTTGTGTGTGTGTGCTGTGTGGGTGGATTTGTTCTAGGTGGTTATGTGTGGGATGAGTGGTGTGTCTTTGTGGAGATTATGGTGAAAGTATGTTTGTAGGAGGAGGTTGTGGTGTGCCTAGGATCTGTTAGGGTGTGTGTAGAGTAAGTGTGTGTGGTCTGTATTTGTATGGGGGAGAGTATGTTCCCAGCAGACTTTGGCTTGTCCTCTCCTTCTTTACCTCTGGCTTTGATTCTAGGTGCTTGGTGAAGACTGGTGTGAGGACTTGGCTGGAAAGCTGGAGAAGGGTTTCAAAGGGAGTCTTCCTTGTAGAGAGGAAAGGAGAGGGCAGCAATGTGACTATGTCTACACTACAATGATCTATCAGAAAAAGGTACACAAATTACACTCCGCAATTTGCATACCTTTTTCCGATAGTTTTTTTGGAAAAGGCTTTTCTGAAATTTGGCCCATCTACACTGGGCCAAATTTTGGAAAAACCTCCTCTTTCGGAAGAGCCCTTCTTCCTCGTGGGAGGAGGAAGACAGGGCTTCTGAAAGAGCGCCTCTACTCTTCCGCAAAAGAAAAAAAACCAACAACCCATAGTGTAGACATAGCCTGTGTGTTGGGGGATAAATGATCCCCAAAGCATACTCTCTCCCCCCACCAGCCTGTCCTGAATATTACACACTCAGGCTGCCATGATGCAAGGGTTACACAAATCACCACCAGACAGGTTTTGTACAAGCAACAGGGACAGGCAGTGCCACTGACCCCAAGTGCTGAAGTAACATAAGGCATCCCCACAACATCTGGAGGTTTGAAGAAATAGTAAATATTGTGGATCTTTTTATTTGCCGTTTTATTTCTAAGTGTGTAGTTTTCATATGCTTTTCTCTGCAACCATGAGGGGTGGGAACATTCTGTATTTTTCAAATGAAAGCAGCAAGGCTCATGTATTCACATGACTCCAGGAGTTGGGGCTTTGAGAAATACAAGAAACTGTGAAAGTTGGCTACAACCCTGAGTGACCAAGGCAAGGCTTGGAAACAGACACACTCCTCGTTTTCAGGGACATATGGGTGCCCTTCTCAAGGGTGTTATGCCCTGGTCCAAGCGCCCCCCAATGGAATAATAATAACAACAGAGTAATATTTTGGTTTCCGTAGCTATGCCATAAGCCAAACTGCTGGGATTCCATATATTTATCATGCCACATGGCTCCAATAAAGTCATTTTCACTGGCTTTGGACTCCCAGAGTTGGGGTTGATTTGTGTCTGTGGTGTTTAAGAGGTAAAGGTAAGAGATCTCATTTCTATCTTAACTCCACCTCACCCCACAAAAGAGGGCACTCACCTCACCAATCAGCATTCACTTTTCCTTTCTGCTTTCCCCAGAGAGAGAGGCACCCCCTCAAATGGGGCAATGGAGGGGCTGGAACAAGGCAGGGTGTCGTGCGAAAGCAGAGACAACGAGAGGAAGAATTTGGAGCTTGTTCTTCTCTTTTCATCTCTTTTCTCTGTCTTCTCTTCACCACTTCTTCCATCTGTCTCAGCTTTCACTTCTGTTCTTTCTGTATGTGAAGCAGTGTTGCCAGCTCTCACAGTTTGATCATGAGTCTCTCAATATTTGGTGTTTCTTTCTTAAAGCCCCAGCTGCTGGGATCATGTGATTCAGTGTGACACGCCGCATTCGATTTTTAAAAAGGCATGTTTTGAGTCCTCATGGTTACAGAGGAAATATAAAAATAGAAACCAGAAGACAAATAAAAAGAGCCCCAAACCTACTCTTTTTTTTAAAAACAATCATTATTTGTAGCCACTCTTATGATTTGTGAGGCCATACACACAATATCTGCATGCTAAGGGCTGTTAATTCTGGTGTAGCATTTTGGTTGCCTCCCCCATCTCTATGGGTTTGCATGTACAAAGCCTTGTACACACCTCTGCCTCTGCATGCTTGCACATTTATAGCATTGTACACACCTCCTCTTTACATACCTGAGTATTGTGCACTTTCCCCATTTCTACCGTTGCGCACATAAACCCCTGTGTGCATGCCCACTCTGTAAGTGCGCACAGCTAGCTGTGTGCACGTGCCCAAACCAATGTTTGCACAGGCTGAGCCCTGTGCAAAGAGCACAGAGCCCCACATTGGTGTATTTGCCCCCATAGAGCATTGTTCACCTCCACAAAGGCTGCATGTCTGCATGCACTGAGCAGTGGCTCCACACTCATGTCGCCACAGTTGCATGTGTAGGTATTTGTGCATGTCCTTATGTGTGCATGTGCAGCGTCTTTAGCATATCCACCTAATTGCACTTTTGCACATGAAACCCTTGTGCACATCCAGTGTCTGCACACTCACTCCCTTGTTTCTGGTGTACACTGCTGCACGGCACACAGGTGCACAGACGTATGGGTTTCTCTCCCTGTGTACACATCCCCAGTCTGTGAACATGCATCCTGGATTCCTGTGTCCTCACACAGGGAGTCCTTCCTTCTCGGTCCATTAGTTGTTTCCAGTACAGTGCCCCAGCAGCCGGCACAAGCCTCTGAAAGCTATATTAAAAGCCAAGTCAATACCGACCCTTGTTTATGCCCTCTAGGGGGAAAAAGCCTTCATTAATTAGCAGCTGGGAGAGAAGAGAGAGGAGAGGGACACACATGGCTCAGCAAGTGGTACATGAGGGTGCATGTCATGCTAGCAATGGGAAAACCCATTAGAGGCACAATAAACTACGTGGTTCCTACGCACATTTACTAAAATGTGCCGTCAAACAGGAGAGGTATGAATGCTGATGACCTATTTAGGGAAGTGGGTGAAGGACCATTTACACATATACCCTCATGCCCCTTCCTCCTTGTTCCTGACACTTCTCATCTACTCCCCCTTCTTCTTTGCTCTCCCTTACCTCATCCCCCACAACCTCGTTTTCACTTCATCCTTCTCCTACTCTTGCTCCCTAACCTTCTCTTCCCTCCTCCTCTCTTTGACTCCCTGTGCCATCCAGCCCTCCGTCCCTTCACCTCTAGTGCCAGTCACAAAACATTGTCCTGCTACATGTGGATTTTGTTCCCTTTTCCTTCTCGTGTATGTGCCCCAGGAGATATGCTGGGAGGCATTCTCACATAGAAGCCGCCACTCTCCCAAGGGGTTCAGCTGAATGGACCCAGAGCAGATATTCTATCTGGTTGTTTTTTCCTCTCTTGTACTGTCTGGTGTTTTGAAGGATTGTCTCCGCTGCATTGCCTGGGAGGAAAGCATCCCCCTAATGTTTGTGACAACTATAAACTGCCTTGTGTTCGCTAGGATCATATCTCCAGTTTGCTCGTTCAGGAACACACCTCTGAAGTAAGACAAGGCCTTAGACCAGTGTTTCTCAACCTTTTTTATAAAATACCCAATTCTTAAAAATATATATATATATATATAAGTACCCCCTTTAAAAAAAAAAAAAAAAGTATCCCCGGTACCTACAGTTTTCAGACACACACAATTTTTTCTACCATTACAACACATTTGTTTAAACAACTTAATCATAGCTGGGCGGGCGATGAAATTTTTGGGTGTAAAAAGTACAAAAAGAATAAAGCGCTGTAAAACTTAAAACAAAAATTTCGTTTTCTCCAAATTTCAGTTGTGTTGACGTACCCCCCCCCAGACTTCTCTCGAGTACCCCTAAGGGTTCTCGTACCACTGGTTGAGAAACACTGATCTAGACAGGTATGTCAATCTCCCAGCCCGTGGGCCAGTCCTGGCCAGAGTGACTGTGCAATCCAGCGGGCTGGCAGGAGCCTGTCTGTTACTGGTCCCCAAGCCCCGCCCCTTCCCACTATAGCCCGTCCTCCCCTCCCATAGCACCCTAGCCCCCAAGCACATGGCTTTGGAGATCACTGGGTGGGGGCCTGGTGCTGCACAGCAGCAGTGGTCATGGCCTCCCACACTCCCTGCTGTAACAGGAGCTGAGGGGGAAGCAGAGTGCAGAGAAGCGAATGCTCCTGCCCAGTACACTCTGCTTCCCCTGAAGGGGTCTTATGGGGATGCATTCCCTCACATCAGCTGTCCATGTAGGGGTTCAAAGCACACATCCTGCGCTCCCATCAGGTGGCAAGAAGTTCCTGTAGATCCTGCTGTTGCAGGGAGTGTGGGGTGGCGCGAACACTGCTGCCAATGGTGCCAGGCTCCCCCCCAGTGATCCCCAAAGCTGCATGCTAGAGGGTCACAGTGCCATGGGGGGCAGAGGGTGGGAAGAGGCGGGACTTAGCGACCAGTAATGGACAGGCCTCCCGCCCCAGCCAACTAGAAGTCCCAGGCCAGATTGTGTGATTGCTCCAGCTGGGACTGGCCCCTGGTCTGGGAGTTTGAGACCCCTGCCTCAGACAGCTGGGACCTAATGTTCTAGTTGTGCTTCTGCTGAAGTCACTGGCAAAACTCCCAATGGCTTCAACAAGAACAGGATTAGTCTCCTAATGGGCAGAGCTGACACTTCATGTATCCTCATTAAGAAAAGGTATGTACATAAATAATGACTATATACAATGCCCATGCCCTTGTGTGGGTTATTGGCAATGGGATAAGATTCACAGGTCCCTAGTTCTAACACAAGGGCCTCTCCTGCCTGAGCTAAAAGACACGGCTCTTCTAGCCAAGGCTCTAGCAAGCTCATCAACCTCAGCCTAGCCCCCATCTGAAGAGGACAGAGCACTATACCAAGGAGGTGTGTTTATAATGGGTGGAACCCATCCCCACACTTTTCATATCCCACTTGTATTCTTAGATTGCAAACTCCTCAGGCAGGGCCCATCTTTGTATGCATATCTCCAGGAACTAAGTCAATGTGGCCTTGATTGGAGTTCGGGGGATTACTACAATATAAATATCAAACAGATACTAGCACTAACCAGTCACTATACACCACCTCAGCCATGGGGTGTCTCTCTCTCTCTCTCTTCTTTCCAGACTTCCCCTGGGGTATCATACTTTATTAAAAATAGTTACAAATTCAGTTTTACAGCTGCACACATGAATGGAGGTGGTGAAACGAGTTTGTGGAGGAACCACTGACCTGAACAGGTCATTTTGTCTGCCATCTGGGTACTTCCCCAGTTAACATTCCCTCTGCACATACAGGGTTCTGCCTCCTCTGGTGGTGTCTCTGGGAAAAGTCAGGAATAGTTTTAAAAAAGAAACATGGGAGACTTGGGATGGAAAGGTAGAGTCAACCTGCCTCTGAGAATCATGGATACCAAGGGCCAGAGAGAGAGAGAGCGGTGGACTACTGAGTCCTTGACTCCTGATCTGGAATTTTAAATGGAAAAATATGGATTTTGGTTCTTGATCTGTTTTTATGTACAATAATATCATGTGCAACAAGCAATAAACATGCAAAATACACCCTGCTCCCCGGATCCTGTCCATCCCAGTTTGGCATTTATAGCCTACTTCTTCTCTGGCAACAATCTTGATCCATTTAATGGCCATCAGTCATGCTGAGGTGGTTGCTTTGGGTCCAAGCCTATTTTCCCATGGTTCCAGCCCCAAACAGTGGGGGGTCTTATGGGGATGTATTCCCTCACATTAGCTGTCCATGTAGGGGTTCAAAGTACACATACTGCTCTCCCATCAGGTTGCAAGAAGTCTGTTCCAGTATGGGTTGTGCCCACTGGAAACACAAGCATGTCTCGCACTGTACATGCTCAGGAGATGGGCAAAGGAAGCTCTATGGGGAATTTTTCAATTAAGCACTAAAGTGAAAGGGAGAAGGAGACAATGTGCAATTGATGTGGAATGGAAGGGCAGGAGGAGTTAGATGGCTGACTCTCTGCGGTAGGAGATGGTGTCCAGGGGGATGGTAGCTTGTAGCCGTTCCAGATCCAAGTGGCTCCCAAATTCCATCATTTGGATGGCTCCTCCATCCTCCTTGGTGCTTCCTCCTAACCCTGCCCCCACTTCCACCTCATCCTCATCCTCATCTTCATCTTGGCTAACTAGGGCCAACTCGTTCTCATAGCAGAAGGCACTAGGAGGTGGGGGAGAAGACAGGATGGTGATCTTGCTCTCTTGCAGCTCCCGGGCTGAGCAGCAAGGGGTGCCGGCCACCTCATAGGTCTTGTGGAAGTGAGAGTAGTCCACTTTATAGCGGTTCTTTTCTTCAAAGACCACAGGCTCGAAACGGTGGCCCCAGAGGATCTCACTGGCCAGGTAGGAGCTGCGAGCCTGCGTGGTCATGGCTGTGGCCTCCACCATCCCCTCCAGGATGACGACAATCTCAAAGTCCTCCATCTCTAGCTCCTCCTTGCCCATTCCGTAGAGTGGGCTTTCCTCATCAATCTCATGGACAATGATAATGGGGGACACCAGGAATATACGGTCAAGGCCTATGTCATAGCCCACGTTGAGGTCCCGCTGGTCCAGCGGGAGGTACTCACCTTCCTGTGTCATGTAGGGCTTGATGAGCTGAGCCCGGACATGGGCCTCCACAATGTGACTCCTCCGCAAATTTCCCACCCGCCACATGAGGCACAGTTTGCCATCGCGCACAGAGATGACAGCATGATGGCTGAAAAGGAGGGTCTGAGCCCGCTTCTTGGGCCGCGCCATCTTAGCCATGATGGTGCCAATCATGAAGGAGTCAATGACACAGCCCACAATGGACTGTACCACTACTGCCATAATGGCCAGCGGGCACTCCTCAGTCACACAACGGAACCCATACCCAATGGTGGTCTGCGTCTCCACTGAGAAGAGAAAGGCTCCTAGGAAGCCATTGACGTGCATGATGCAGGGCTTTGCAGTTATGGGCACACCACCCACTCCAGTGGCATCCAGGTCACCATGGAAGAAAGCAATGCACCAGAAGAGGAAGCCAAAGAAGAGCCAGGAGACCAGGAAGGCTGCGGAGAAGATCATAAACATGTAGCGCCAACGAGTGTCCACACATGTGGTGAAAATGTCAGCCATGTAGCGTTGAGATTTGTTGCTCAGGTTGGCAAAATAGACATTGCACTGGCCATTCTTCTTCACAAAGCGGCTACGGCGTTTCCGCCTGGGGGCATGTCCTTTCCCGTTCCAGCTGTGCCCGTTCATGTTGCCTAAGGCAGAGACCTTGTGCCCATCTTCTTCAGTTGAGACAATGCTGTACCTTTAAGAGAAAACAAATTACTGGGGTAAAAACAAATGGGGGGGGGGGGAGAATGAACATATAGAGGGTCATTGGCTCCCTAGGAAGAAGTTCATGCTCCCAGAGACAAAGCCTTACTGTCAAGAATTACAAATGACTGGAGTTTTGGCTGGCCAACCACTGCCAAGGTAGAGCTCTGAGGAAGATACCGCGTTGCCAGAGTCTTCCTTGGTACTGTCTGGGTCTTCCTTGGCACTGTTGGGATGCTGCTGCAAAGAAACTCACCATGTAGGTTTGATAGGGCGCTGTTGCGAGGAAGTTCACAACTCTGGATTCCCCAGCTGGTTCTACCAAGACACAGCAGTAAGATTGGTGGATCCTTGGTTGGACATTTGTAAAGCATTGCTGCAAGGCAACTCATTCTACCAAATTCCTGCCTGGACTCTGCTACAGTATAAGGAATCTCACAGCACTGAAAGCTTGACTTGCCTTGACTCTGAGAAAACACCCCAAATCCCCAAGAGTCTTGATTTACAATGAGATGCAGATGCAGCCTGCAGAGGCGGCTCAATACAGCCTGGGATCTTGTAACGTTTTGGCCCTGAATTATATAAGGTTGGAAGTTTCTATTTTCTGTTGCCTTCTCCTCACTGATCTAATTGTGCATCTGTGACAATGTTTATACACTTCCTGAGTTCAGGACAATTCAGTTGCCACAGCAACGAACATGGCTCCCAGCATCCTGTATCCAGAGCCAAAGGTGTAATTTAGAGATCAACAACAGCCAAAGTGCTGGCAGATTCCCTGTGAGAAACTCCCTCTTTTGGAGAGCTGCTTCCCCACTCTCGTGCTCCCCTCCCCCGGCTCTCTGTCAGGCAAAAAGCTGCTGCTGTTAGGTCACATGAGGCCTCTATGACATCACAATTGTCCCCTGATGACATAATCACAGTGGATGCTCTGACCATTGGTAGAATTAAGTTGATACACTTTCAGCAGGAGGGAGCCCACAGGGACATCCTGGCTTTCAGTGCCTCTCCTCAAGGACCTTCTCTGTACTCTATTGATCTCCCTCCCAAAAGCCAAGTTTGGCAAACCATCTGCATGGTTCTCCAACATGGCTTCCTTGACTCCCATCTCTAACTGTTCCTGAGATTCTTTATAAGTCATGGGGGTTTCTTCAGAGGGTCAATAATCATCTCCCAAATCATTCACCTTCTTCCCTTCATTTGGAGAAGGCAAAGTGAGGACTAAGGAAGGTGGGTGTTTATCTCTTGATGATTCAAGGCAGAAATCTGTCATTTATCTCCCATCTTGCTGGGGCCACTGCCTCAGTTCCTCACCTTCCCCTCATCTGCTTCCCCCTTCCACTGTAGGGACTGATCTGGCTGAGAACAGGGAACTCCTCACATATGTGTGGCACATTCCTAATAAGGTGGGAGCAAGTGAAAAGGGCCCTAAACATGGAATGGAGAAGCAGAGCAGGTGTGGGCTGGCAGCCATTGAAAAGGAGGGTAGTAATGAAGTACAGTTTAGGTGTGATTTACAGAGACACACATGCCTCTGAAGCAAGAAGGGGGTGGGCAAGGAATCCCAGAATCCCAGGGGTAAAGACTGTTGTTGAGAAGAGGTCACTTACCTGTTAACTCGGACGCTGCCCATGGCTCGCTTTATCATGGGATGCAGTGGGAGCTGTCCCTGGCGTCTCAACCAGTGGAGCTCACACAAGATGGCATGAGGCTGGGGCTCACCCCTGATGCTCTGTAGCCCCAGCCATACTTGTGATTGGTGCTGAGCATATGCCTTAGAGACAAACAACAAAGGAAAATCCCATCAACATGGTAAGCAAAAAGAGCAGTCCCTGGCCAAGCAGATAGAGCATGGAATTGCAGGTCTCTGTGACCACTTAGGAGAGGCCTTATAATGCCAAGACTTGGTCTTGACCCACAAGCTGTAAAACCAGGTAAACAGAACTGCATTATACAAATACTACAGCAGTTCCCAGGACTCACCTTTTCCATACCACAGCCCCCAAGCCCTCCAGTATATATCTAACACAGCCCCTCCTCCCAGTTAGCAATATGGGAAGGGCAAGGTCAATCACAAATCCCAGGTCAAGAACCTGTGATTTAGCACATTTGTAAGGCACCTAGCATCATGCACTACACAATAACATAAAAGCTTACATGAGCATTAGAGATCAGCCAGTCCGAATACACCAAAAACAGGAACTAAAGAAAATCAGACAAACACAGAAGCCTTGCGGCAAACCCCCACCTGGTCCGGAAGGAACGCTTCCCGATGAACACACCCCAAAAACAGGGAATAAAAGTGGCTAATGGATACAAAAAAGTAGAGTGATTCACAGGAGGTGTCCAGAGGTAGAGAGAAGGCTGCAGTAATAAACAGGCCTTACAAAATCTCCCCAAAGCAGCCAAGGAGGGACTCTGCAAGACAACCTGCTGCAGAGGTGCAGAGGCCTGAAAAAACTATGACCCTGGCCTGGTCTTGATTGAACCAAAGAACCAAGACCTGAAGGGCCAAGAACCAACATGTCCTGGCTGACTGGAGCTGTTGAGATGGGACATACTGCAAGGGGTGATGACTCATAGATGAGGAAGGGTTTGTGGACCAAAGCTAATCCTGCACTGTACCCTCTGGGTTCTGCGCTGCCATTGCAGAGTGCAGGCATAACCAGCCTGCTCCCAACCTGAGGAGCAAGTCAGCAACCATCTTCTACAGCTGTTGCAGACTCCAGGGCAAATTCAAGGAAGACCTAACTAGGAGCACATTACAGTGACTCGCCTGGATGTGAGAAAGGCATACCTTAGGGGATGACTTGATCAAGGTTCACATCTGAGGAAAACATCTGGATTTCTCTGATAAGCCAGGGACAGTAATAGCTGCTTCTGATCATTCTTGCAAAATGGGTCTCTGTATTGCTAATGGTACTGTTTCTGGTTAACTAGTGGTGGCTACACTCCCTGAATAATGAACAAAGACAAATCACAAGTCAGCTCCTCAGAACACTTCCTCCTGCTTCTGGCTTGGCTGGGCTGAGTTGCAACCAGGTGTCTCCCAGCCAGATAAAAATGTTGCTCAGGCAGTTTGGTATCTGAGACTGTCCATAGATGGCCACTTGCAGAGGACATGGACAGAATGGAACCATGAGTGAACAGCAGTGAAGATATAATGGAGCTTGGGGGGTGCTCGGCTAGTCAGGCTCCAGGTGAAGACAAATAATTGCCCATAATTATCCTTTCAGCCTGCCCAGTCAAAAATAAGCACAGTCACTTGAGAGCCACCCCACCCAGCTCCATCAGGGACTGGAGCCCGGACACCCTTTCCTGGTGGCTGAGACCATTAAAGACTGTTGAGAACGTTTTAATAAAATAGGGGAGTCCCTATGTGTAAAATGAAATTATGCAGTTGCGTAAATTGCAGCAGAATTGTAGTTGATAATTTAAGCTCAACGGAAAGGCTAAGGAGTGATGGTGATTGTCCCCTCACATCCTGGGAGATGGTCCCACCAGAGCAAGGACAAGATTTCCATACCACTGTATGTTCTTTAGCAAACCACCAAAGGCAGAAGATTCAGAGTCAGGGTTGCCACCTCAACGCAGCTAGGTCTAGCTGTGGGAGAAGGAGCATCCCCTTCTTCAGACAGTACAGCTACTGTGACAGCTAAATCTCAGCACTTTCCTTTTCTGCCCAGGGACAAGGAGGCCCGGAAATCAAACCATTTCCACACGCAGTCAGGCAGCACTGACGAAGTAGCAGGAAGAAAGGGATATTGTCTCTGCTCACACTTGGATATTTAACAGCTTCATAAAGGTTACTGAGTAAGTCCCTCTCATCCTTCTCCGTGCCTGGATGTAAAGGTTTGAGGGAGACAGGCCCACCAATGGGGGCAACTACCTTAGGGCACAGTGATTCAAAAGGACCCAGGGCTCCCAGTCACTGTTATTGCAGCAGCTGCAGTGGCTAGAGCCCCAGACCCCTTAAGTCACTGCTGGAGTGCAGAGCGGCATGCTTGGAGCAGCACTGAAGGGCCGGCCAGGGGAAGGCTAGCCTTCCCTGCACCACCCCTTCCAGGAGTGTGGAGCCAGCCTCCCTCACGTTGCCCCCTTGGCAATTCTGTTGCCCCCTTCCCCGCATAGGGAGAAGAACCCTTTCCATCTAAAGGGCCAGACTATGACTGACCCTGAGTTCAAGTGCTGAGAGGATATAATGAGCTTTCCCTTTGTTGTAACCCAGTGCAAAAGTGCCCAGAACTTGGTTCTTTGCATTCCCCAAGCTACCAGTGGGGCATGGGAAGGAGAGGAGGATCAGGTGAGATGCATGTAGAACTGAGGCCCAGCCAGGTAGGAGTGTAAACTTCTATCTGGTAAAGGGTAACAACCCCTTCTGGTGTACTCTGTCCCAGCTCCCATGAAAGAGGTCTGGTTGAGTCAGCCAGGACATCTGCAGGGCCTCCTGCTGGTACAGAGCCCCAGTGCAACCCCCTTCCCAATGTGGGCTCTGGTTTACTGTAGCCCAAAGCCAGCAAAATATCTTGACACAAGACCTCCGACAAGGGCAGGACAAAGAGCTGGTTCTCCCAGCTTGTGAGCACCCGCGGCCAACACCTCATTAGCACATGGAATTCATATTTAATTACAATAAAAGTACTTCTGGAAGGGATAAAGGCCACCTATTTGAAGACATGCAATGTTTCAGCATATGACAGCAAACATTTTCAGTCCTAATCGCTGTCTGGGAATAGTTTGATCTCAGGCCAGACACTCACAGGTGGATGCGCCTAAGTGCTTTTTCATTCATCATCTTCCTTTTTGATTTCAGAAATCTTGTCTATGGATTTGAGGAGGTCAGCCACAAAATGCAGCATTTCCGCTCCCGAGACCAGCTGTTTGATTGACAAGTGCGCGTTGGCTATAACCCGGCAGAGATTCTGCAAGGCAATATCTACATTTTGTTTCACTGCCCCCAGGCTGGCAGATTGGCCTGTGCGCAGGGTGTCATTCTCCGTCTTGGAACTCTCCAACTCCTCCTGGAGAAGGGACATTTCCTGCTTCAGCTTTGCAATCTTATTTTCTGCCTTCAGGGCCCTCTGGGTCATCAACTGCAGATTCCGTTCTGCCTGCTGGACAATGGATTCTAAACCCTGAGCCTCCTTCTCCTCTTTGACCACGCTGGCTCTCAGTCTTCTCTCAAGGTTTCTCACCAAGCGTGTCTGATTTTCTGAGAAGCTCTGGATACTTTTGATCTTCCTTCTGAGCATGGAATTCTCCTCTCTGAGCTCTTCGTAGCTCAGCTGCAGAGATGGATACTCCCTGTCTCCTATGGAATCTTCCCGAAGAGCACAATTCTCAGGCGCCTTGTCATGAGCTGTGCAGGAAACATACAAGTCGCTGGGATGGCAGCAGGGAGCAAATGTCTCAATTTCCAACTCTTGGGCTGTGTTGTGATATAAAGAATCATGTGGGCTACACGGTCCCATGGTGGCAAACCTGGACTTGTGGACTCTTTCAGCAGCAGGGTGGTGATAACTCCCACTCCAGTCATCATCCTCATCCTCTGATAAGGTACCAGCCATTGGTAGGTCTTTGTAAAATGGCTCCTGAAATTCCAAGCTCAAGCCCAATGCTTCTGGAGATAAGGAATCATCTTCGAGGCCTAGGTTGTGTCTGGCCAGTTTCTTTGCAAACATTCTATTTTTCAACTCTTCCTCTTTTGCCATGCCACGAGTCTTCGTTTTTACAAATCCCTTTAAGGAACATGGAATGGCTCCATCTGGATCTTCCAGGTGATGGTCCCCTGAACTGATGGGGCTCTTAGTATGGGCTGGAGGAGGTGGAGGGAGATGGGGGTAACAGCATATGGGTTCCTCCTCCTCCTCGTTATCTAGGCCTTGGGACTGTGGACAGTCCCTCTCCAATGTCCCTGAGAGAAGTGGCCGTGGCATTTTTGAGGGGCTGCGGGCCTCCAAATGAAATAGCAGTCTGCAAATTAGCTCAAGCACTGGGTAGAGCCCTTCTCTGACAGGACTGCCTGTGCTGCCCACTTTTGTGCCATCCTCTGGAGCAGCTGTCTTAGCCTCAGCACCATTCGAAGTGCAGCAGTGGGTTACAGAAGTATCTGTACTTAAATCATCTCCATGTGTGCATGTGCCTGTGGCTTTAATAATGGAGGGAGCAGAAGTCACCTAGGTCTGTGATGTCATCAGACAAGTGCATTTCATGTTGTGACTTCACAGCCAGGGGAAAGAGAAACAGCCAGACCAACGTTCACAGCATTTCAGCCAATGAGGCTAAACTATACAAATAACTGTCAAGAATATGACTAGCTGGGTCACCTGTGATAGCCCCGTCCCATACCCTGGGACTCAATGCCATGGGGTTGTTCATTAACAGACTTGACCATGTGTGTGCGTGTGTGTTAGAACCCAGGAACTGAAGCAGGCTCAGGACAGGAACAGCGAAGCCATCTGGGATCCGGGCAGTGGGAATAAGGTTGGGGAAGGATTCAGAGGAGGAGCCTTAAGGCAAAGGGGATCATGTCTAATGGGCAGAACCAAAGGTCAGCCCAGGGATCAGGGCAGAAGGATCTCATGGCAGGAAGATAAGGTCACTGAAGACTACACAACATGGGGATTTGGGCCAGCAGGACTGGTTGTAAGGCATGAGATGAGGATGATCATGGTAAAGGAATAAGGCCACGAAGATGAGGAGGGAGGTTCATGGGAGGAGAGGATTGAGGCGAGGGGAAGAATTTGGAGCTAATTTTAATAAAAACATGCACTGCATCAAAATGGGCATTATCGGCTATATGATAATATGATCATTTATCAATATCACTTATCAGCTATATGACACATGAGGAGGAGAAGAAAATAGCAAAAGAAGGAGCCAAATGGTTCCCCAGAGACAAATGGTTCCCCAGAGACAAAATATAACGGCCTTATAGCTACACACAACCATCGAACTGCAGTCATCTCTGGTAGGGCAGGTGGGAGGATGGTAGCCAACTGGGGTGCGAGGCACTGCACCACAGGAAGGAGAGGGCATACTGCCTGAGCCAGTGTTTCCCAAATGGTGTTCCACGAAACCCCGGGATTCCACAAAGTGAAAATAAGGGTTCCACGAGAAAATTCCATTACAATAACATTTTATGATTAAAAAAAATAATTAATATTATGTGATTTTTGTTTTTAAATATGTGCAATTAAACTAAATGTTGACCTCATGACCTTGTTTAGCATTTGTTTATTATTATCCTTACTTAGTTGTGGTCTACTTTTTCAGCTCCATATATTAGACTGTTATTAGGGGTTCCACAAAATTCTTTCGCGTTTAAAAGGGTTCCGTGGCTGAATAAAATTGGGAAACACTGGCCTGAGGGCACAGGCACACAAGTCTGCCCATGCAAAAAGTGCCAAGGGGTTTATTGCCCATGGAGAGAGAGGAAGCAGGAAGCATAGGGACTGGTGCCTGCGGGGGAAGGAGTACAAGGAGGGACACGCAGAGGAACAGGGAGGGGGCATTAGGAGGTATCCCATTATGATTTTGACAAGGGCCAAGGGAGGCAGAGCACCTCCCAAGTGCTACCACGAGTCGCCTATGACAGGAAGGTCTCATCTAAAACACCCCTGGCCCCAGTTTAATTGCCTCAGAAGGATGAAGGGCTGACTCTAGGATTCAAATCAATGGTTCTGGAGGGAAAAATAACGGTGATTTACATACCTGATGCCTCTGAGAAAAACAGTGACCTCCGCTCTGCTAGTAGGGGTCACAGACTATGCTGCTTGAGGATGATCATCTTAAGCCTCTGAGGGCTACAGGAGTACAAGCCCCACACTGGGCATCACTCTTGTAACCCACCCTATATGTGCTATCCGCTGGGTATGAACCCTAGATCTTCAGGACCTTTAAGCCTGATCTGCTGCCATGTGATTGCCACAGCTACAGGACTGACTCCCCACATTTAGCTGACCCACTAACCTCACACATGTGCCATCCACCAGAGGGAAACAAAGACTCCATGTGTGGGTTACACTTAAACCACTAAGCCACCCTCTCTTGCCCTGATTTCATCAGCGGCCTAAACCCCCCTCACATACTCTCTTCCAGTCCCCAAGTTAATTCTCTCCCTCCTAGGTCTTGCATTTGGGGGTGACAAATAATGTAACAAATCTGTGGCCAGCAAGGATTTCCTGGTTGCCATTTTGCTATGCACTTCAGCTATGCCTGTGCAAGGAAACTTCCTTACCATAATTCACCACTGGTGCACCTCCCTCTGTGACTGCAGGGGTGACAGCACAAGTGTGTAAAATATATTTTTACCGCTGAGTTGTCTAATCCTACTCTGAACCCTACAGTCCATAGTACTCCTGCCAGTGCTACTACTGCTGGAGCTGCCCGGCTGGTGAAATACAGATATAGAATTTGAACATGTGGAAAAGACCTGTGGTTCTTTGGACCATCACAGAAACAATGGGCATAGAACTTTGGAACTGCACATAGAACTCCCATCGTCTTAATTATTTGTTTCATAAATGAACTGGAAAAAGGGGTAAACAAAGAGGTGGCAAAGTATGCTAGTATACAAAACTACTCAAGATAATTAAGTCCAAAGCAGAGGGTAAAGAATTACAAAGAGCTCTCACAAAACTCGTTGACTGGGCGACAAACTGGCAGATGAAATTCAATGTTGATATACAAAAAAATGAACTCTGGAAAATATAACCCCAGTTATACATACAAAATGATGGCATCTAAATTAGCTGCTACCACTCCAGAAAGAGATCTTGGAGTCATTGTGGATAGTTCTCTGAAACCATCTGCTTAGTGTGCAGTGGCAGACAAATAGCTAACAGAATGTTCGGATCTATTAGGAAAGGGATAGAAAATAAGTTTGTAAATATCATAATGCCACTTTATAAATCCATGGTACACCTCCCACTTTGTATAATGCAGGCAAGTCTGGTTTGCCCAATCTCAAAAAAGATAGATTAGAAATAGAAAAGGTACAGAGGAGGCAAAAAAAAAAAAAAAAAAAAATTAAGGGTATGGAACAGCCTCCAGGTATGGAGATATTAAAAAGTCTGGGACTGTTCGACTTGGAAAAGGGACAATTAAGGGGAGATATGCTAGAGGTCTGTAAAATCATGAATGGTACGAAGAAAGTGAAAGTATTCTTACCCCTTCACATAACACAAGAAGCAATTGCACCCAACACAATGAATAGGCAGCAGATTTAAAACAAAAGGAAATACTTTTTTGCATAGTCAATCTGTGGAACTCATTGCTAGGGACTGCTGTGAAGGGCAAAACTATAACTGGGTTCAAAAAAGAATTAGATAAATTCATGGAGGACAGGTCCATCAACAGCTATTAGCCAAGACGGTCAGGGATGCTTTGGACGTCTATAGGCCTCTGAATGCCAGGAGCTGGGACTGAACGACAGGGGATGACTGAGCTCACTCAATAATTGCCCTGTTGTGTTCATTCCTTCTGAAGCACCGGCACGGGCCATTGTTAGAAGACAGAATACTGGGCTAGCTGGATCATTGATCTGACCTGGTATGGCTATTTTTGTGTTATGTTGTTCTTATGTATCTCAACAACACGCGGAGGTCCCATTGTGCTACATGCTGTACAAACACGAAAGACAGAGCCCCTACCTCAAGCATCTTACAATCTGAGAAGAAAAATGACAGGTGGAAGGTGAGCGGAGGAAGGAAGCTGCAATCAACTGTGCACTATTTTTGCACATGCACGTATGCCTTTTCGTTCCATAATTATAAATAGATGCCAGCAAACCCCATCTGCCCTCCAAGCCCTCAATAATTGACTGATTTCTTTAGGCATCCCATTCTCTGGTGCCCAAAATGGGATTTTATTGACAGACCTTTGCCTGGTTTGTATTTTGGGGTAGCGAGAGGGGGAACTTTTTTCCTTGAAGCCCTGGGGATGGAGATGGGGGGATATGAAAACAAAATAAAATGATTTGAAGTGAAACCAGCGCAGTGTGTGTGACTCAGAGCTATTCATAGCTCCCTGAAGCCAGCTGCAGCAACAGAGCCAGAAGGGCTCTGCCCGTATTATTATTCCAATTACCATCTGAATTAAAAGTTTGAGCAGTGATCAGCCCACATACTGAAGGGAGGGAGGGAGGAGAGAGGGGAAGAAAATACAGCTAGAGAGGGACGCACACAAAGTCAGAGGGAAAGATGCAAAAAGGTTAAAGCAGCTCAGCCACCTCTGGCTTTTGCCAGCTCCCACGCCTCTTCCCTCCCCCCACCCCACCCTGCCCTGACACGCACAACCCATGTTAACTGAGGCGCCATTTGCATGGGTCATGCAAAGATCACGCTGAGAACAACTAGACACGTACTCCAGTGCTCCCTGTGACTCTCTGCGGCGAGGAGAAGCAATAGGTCATGGCTGAGAGCGGGAACGTGGCAGGTATTGGGGCAGATGTTAACATGCTAATGGCTTCCAAAACTGGGGAAGAGAGAGTAAGCGAAACATCGAGGTAGGCTAGGATCTGGAGAGACAGGTGACATGGGGAGAAAGAGATGGAGAAAGGAGCAGAAGTGCAAAGAGAGAGAGAGAGAGAAAGTTTTGAAGACAGAGAAGGGGGAAAGGGAAGAATAAAGGGCTTTGCCTCAGACCCCTATTGCACAATGCATGCTTGACTAGAAGGGTGCAAGTAACCGCCAGTCATCTCTAGAAGAGTGACCCAAGAGATGCACTGTCCTGTGTGCCTAGCATGAGTGAGGCCCAAATGCCATTCAGCTGCACCACTGTGCCTACTAACATCCATGCAGAAAGAGCCACATTTGACCCAGTAGTGCCATGGCTCGATCGCTTTTTAAAGCATGAAACAGAATTCACATTGTGCGGGTGAAATTGGTTCGCATAGTCTTCTAAAAATGGGGACCTTACCTAGGTCAGTTCCTTTATTTGGCACCTTCCCCTCCAAAAGCAACTTAAAATAGAATTAAGTTAAAACGGTTCAAGAGAATTTTAAGTTGCACCTTCTCTGTGCCACACACAGGAGAAATTGTTATTGCTCTTTCTTAGTTGTATTTCGGGAGTGCTTAGAGGCCAGGGTTGATCTTCCAGGCACTGGGCAAACCTACAAAGACACAGGCCAGATCCTGAAGACTTTACAATCTAAGGTTGCCGCTGGCTCATTGGTTCTTGAGGGACTCTGAGCATTGCTTGGATAGTCCATTGACAGATGGAAAATAAGCACATTTGTGATGTGACAGTGATATTGAAATCATATTAAGGATTAGCTCCACTGCTGGTGGCGCTCAGAATTGACTTCAACGAAGCTCTTTCTATTTACATCAGTGAAGGATCGGGCACTGTATCTTAAAGATATTCAGATGCTTACAAGAGGCTACTCTCTGGCTGACCATAGTAATTCCAAGGGCCTGTAGAAATAGCCTTTTGAAGCTTAACAATCATTAGGGCCACTTTTTGTCTGTCTTGTCTGCTTAGATTGTGAACTTTTGAGTGGGGCAGCAGGAACTGTCACTCTGTGTGTACAGAGCACTTAGCATAACAGAACCCCGACCACTGGTCATTTATTACTAATAAATACGTTTCTTGGTTGGGAAATTTACAAAAAGGACATTCATCTCATTGTTCCATGCTGCTAGGAAAGGTTTCCTTCTCTCCTGGGCAGTCATGGTTTGCACTTGCTTTAGATTAGGGATGTTAGTGAGTAGTCGACTAGTCAACTACCCGATAGGCGTAAGTTTATCAGGTAGTCGAGTGGAGTATAGATTACTCACTTCTCCCCACCCCTTGCTGCCTCTATGCGAGGCAGCAAAGTGGGGACAGGAGCCGGTGCTGTGGGGAGCCAGCTTAAAAGCCGGTTCCCCCCAGCACCATCTCTGCAGAGCCGCCGGCCTCCTCTCCCCACCGCCTCTATCAGAGGCAGCATGGGGGGATAGGGGAGGCTGCCACTAAGCTCCAGTAGCAGCCGCTGGCCACGGCTAGCCCTGGACGCTGTGAACAGGGGCTGCTGGACTCAGTGCAAGCTGGGATCAAGCATTCCCACCTCGCGCTGGTCCAGGACACTGCGCCTCTACATTTTAAATGTAGTAAGAGCCGCAGCAAGGGTGGCTCCTGGAGCTGGCATAAGCCGGGACTGCTTAGTCCTGGTTTGAGCTGGCTTCTGCAGCTCCCCCCGCTGCAGCGCTGGAGAGCTGTTCCATCGACTAATCGTGTAGTTGATACAAATTATATCGACTATACAGTTAGCCAGATAACTGCAATTTAACGTCCTTACTTTAGATCACACGGCCTGATAAGCCATTGGTAGTCGTAAAACATCAGAGTAGGAAAAGTGACTTTTAAGCAAGCCCTAGCAGTCCCATTGCTCTTGTGATATGAATCTTACCTCTTCCCCATTCTGCTGTGCTGTCAGAAATGGGGAAGTTACTTCAGTCCATTTGCACCACACCTCAAAAATCATCTTAAGCCATGTCACTAGGAGGCAGTGGAACTGCCCATGTATAACTAGGGGATTGATGATTCAGAGACAAGCTGACATCTAATGATGACAGATTGGCCAGTCCAGCTAAACCAGTGGTCACCAACCAGTAAATCGGGATCTACTGGTAGATCTTGGCACCTTTTGACAGGTGATCCTGACTGGTTTGGTCAGGAGGCTGTGAAGTGCCGGCACTTCATCTGCCCCTCTAAGCACTGCTGAGTTGCTCCTGCCCTCTGCCTTGGGGCTGTTCCACAGCCCCGGGGAGCTTCTTGCTTACTGTGCAGGGCACAGGAAGAAGAGTAGGGGGTGCTGATGTCAGGGTGCACCTACCCCAACCCTGTACCCATTTCCACAGAGCAGAGGTGGGGTAGGGATGGAGAAAGTTTGCTGGCTGCTTTTGGGAGTAGTGCAGGGCCAGAGTAGGGGTGAGCCTGCCTTAGCCCCCCGCACCACCACCCAGAAGCCTACTGTGGTAAGCGGTTCCCAGCTGGAGCCTGCATTCTAAACTCTGGCCCCAGTCCTGAACCCCCTCCTGAACCCGAAACCCCTGCCCTAGCCCGAAGTCCCCCTGCACCCAAACTCCCTCCCAGAACCTGCACCCTGGGTCAGCTCAGGATCCCTCCCACACTCCAAATCCTTTAGCCCAAGATCAGAGTCTGCATCCCCCTCACCTCAGCCCCTGCCCCCAGCCTGATAAAAGTGAGTGAGGATGGGGGAGGGAGGAAGGATGGAGTGAGCAGGGGTGGGACCTTGGAGAAGGGGCAGGAAGGAGGCAGGGCAAGGTTGTTTGGGTTTGAGGTAGATTCTGGATTGCACTTAAATTCAAAAAGTGATCTCATGCTTAGCAAGGTTGGAGACCACTGAGCGAAACTGATGTCACAACATGGAAGAGCTGGTGTTGGCTGAGGGCAGAACATTACCAACTTTGTCTAGAATGGCTATGTAGCGGGCAGGGGAACCGACAGCTTCCGTGGGCCCTCGCAAGGGGCGGGTCCTCGGGTGGAAAGGGCAGGGAAGGGCAGCCAGCCCTCAACACCACACTGTGGTGCCAGCCCTCAACACCACATGGTCTGTGGCGCTGCCCTGCCCAGAGTGCCTCTGGCAGCAATTTAAAGGGCCGGGGCTCAGCAGCCAGGAGCCCTGGGCCCCTTTGCATTGCCGGGCCTTTGCCCCTCCCCCTGTCGGCGGGCCTGGTAGTGGGCTATGTCCCATTTGATATAGCTGAGTGTCTCCACTGTGGAGGCAAGAGCACATATGGCCCATTGCTGTGTCCTTGTCCCTTTTCCCGCTACTCTCCAAATTGCTGCTCTGCCACTGACGTGCAGCCACCTCTGGGCTGGAATGCAGCAGACACGCAGATTGAGTGTTACCAGCCCTACTGCCGGTTTCCCACAGCACAGTGATCACTGAGCCTACAGTCCCAGCATGATCAGGAACAGACATGCACCGTCAAACCAGCATTGCCGCTGTAGATGCCGCCCTGTTAGGAATGGCACGTCGCAGCAATGTTTGCACACATTCTTCTTGTACACCTATGATTTACCCCCGCTGGGATGGGTTATTATAATCTCTCCTGGGATTCTGGACTGCATTCCTATTTCCTACATGTTTATTGCCTTTCTACCTAGCTGTGCCAATAGTATCACCTCCTACCACCTCTGTGCTGTGCATCACATTTGAGCTGATTGCTATGTTTTGCCGGCAATGTGATGTGTGTTGGATCTCCAGAAGCCATACAAGAGAGTGCTTTTAGGATATATAAGCAAATGCTGTCTCACCTCAAATATCACATCCTCATGGAAATGACAGCCCCAGGCTGCTGCTCCTGTGGGAAACTCTTGCAGATAATGGGGGCAGATTATACTTGCCTATTATGGAATACTTTTTTGAATGCCTTTTCCAGAAACACTCTCCTTTACACCAAATGGGATGGTCAAACACACAAGGGGATAGGAAACTAAAACTACAGGTTAGAGAAAAAAGATGCAAGGAGTGGTGACAGAATGAAAGATGTGGGTGAGATACTGCCTTCTGTTGGGCCAACTTCTGTTGGTGAAAGAGACCAGCTTTTGCTCTACACAGAGCTCTTCTTCAGAGTAATCAAGAATGGCACAGCTAAATACAAGATGGAACAGATTGTTACACATAAGGAGTTAACACATATTGCAAGAGACCATTGAATGTGAGGTGAGAAACTAGCGTCTCACCAACAGAAACTGGTCCAATAAAAGAGATGACCTCACATGGTTTGTGTCTCTAATATCCTGGGATCAACACGGCTAAAAAGAAAAGAAAAGAAAAGAAAAGAAAAGAAAAGAAAAGAAAAGAAAAAGGAGAAGGAGAAGGAGAAGGAGAAGAGGTTAGTTTGACCAATTCTTAAAATGTGGTTAACATCAGATCCTGTGACATAACCAAACTCTGAACTGCTCAGTCATTGTCAGGCCCAGTTTCAAAAGTGGGCTCTTCAATGTCGCTATTGATGAGAAAGGATAAACAAAGAATGAAACCCTCACTCATCACCCCCCTCTGTGCGTGGACTGGTGGAAGGATCGGGCCACTTGCGATAGCTGTGAACAGGAAGGGAGTGGAAGAGAGAGAAAGAGGTAGACAGACAGAAAGACAAAAAACAAGTGAAAGTGAGATGGAAAGATAGAGTGGCTGTCACATGCATGCGCAAGGATGAAAGGGAAGAGGCAAGTGTGACAGGATGCTTGCTGTGTTAAACTCCTCTCTGCATCAGTAATGACCACTCTTGCAGCAGGGCTGGGAAGGTCACAGCATCCATTAAGTGGATGGCGCATTATGAGATTGGCTGCTCATTGCTTTTGTGCTACAGCCCCTGGTCAGTGGTGTAGGGGTTACAGGTCAGTTTTTAGAAGGGGATGGAGAGGGGGAAGTTGCCTTTTTCATTTTTACACAAGAATGATTTGAGCTCTGAAATGTTTCCGGAGAAATGTTGCCACAGAAGTAAAACTGCAGTGCAGAGTCACAGGCAATGTTTCCTCTAATTTTTTTTAATGTGTGTGCAGAATAAATTTTGTTGGGTACACTGAGGGGTGTGTACCACAAATAGAAACACATGCTGCTGGCTGTCTGCACTCTGATAATCAGCTGGATGATACTGAAATCTCTCCTGTGTGGCCGCCCAAGCAGGGGCGGCCCTAGACTAGCTGCCAGCAACTGGCACCTTAGGCGAACTATGCAATCAGCGCCCCCACCTCCAAACCCCTCAATGATATTGCGCCACCATTTGGCGCCCCATTTAATTTGGTGCCCTAGGCGACCGCCTAGTTCGCCTATATGGAAGGCCACCCCTGCGCCCAAGTGCTCAGCTTACAGAGAACACTGGTCACAGGGGTAGCTACGCAGTGGGTGCCCATCACCCATTTCCAGCTGCCAAGGCATTGGATTGTGGTTTCAAAACATTTTCACTTTTTAGTTTGGCTGCAGGATTCCTCGCCCCTCTGTGTTTTCACACAGTTATAGATTACAAGGCCCGACACTGGGACCATCTCTGGGCTGACCTTCTGTAGAACA
This sequence comes from Rafetus swinhoei, assembly GCA_019425775.1. NCBI lineage: Eukaryota > Metazoa > Chordata > Testudines > Trionychidae > Rafetus > Rafetus swinhoei. Next base: position 256,907,383 of record CM033437.1, read on the forward strand.
CAGGCTATAGAATCTCAGCTGGTGATTCCTATGTCGAATGCAACAACTTGTGGTTGAGCTAGAGCAGATGTTTTCAAAATGTGGAGCACTCCCCCCCTCCCGGGGAGGAGGTGTGACAAGGACATCAGCTGGGCTGGGAGGAGAACCCAGGTGGCCTCAGTGGCTGGGACCAGGCTCTCTGCCTGTCTGCCACACCTACCAACCAGCAGCTGCCTTCCTCTGCTGGGGAGGCCAGAGGGGACTCTGAGCAGAAAGCCAAAGGATGCAGCTCAGGAGTGCTGACCCTGCCACTGGACAGAACAATCCCCAGACCTGGCCCTTCAGCATACCCCCACAGCACAGATCCCTGTCTGCTTTCCCGTGCTGGACAGAGACCCCACCTGCCTGTGGGCCTTCAGCTCGACCCACGGCTCAGAGCCCCTGCCAGACACAATGTGGGGGAAATGGATGTAGTTGTGCTGATGGGCTGGGGACAGCAGGGGAGCAGAATTGATGGGGTACAGCCTTCTGCTCTCCTCCTGACCCTGGCCCATCAGCATGGCCCCTCTTGCTTCCTGCATTAGGTGGGGTGAGGAGGGGGGGCAAGGCAGGCAGGGAATCAGGTCCTGGTAGCCAAGACCCACCCTCTGCAGTGAAGACTCTTAATTGACACATGATGAGTACTCCCCACATCCCTATAAGTACGAGACACTCCTTCCTGCCCCGCAACCATTGCCCCTATGAGTACAGGGCACCCTGGAGAGAGGTGGTGCTGATGTGATGGGAAATTAATCTCCAAGGGGGATGAGGGGCTTAGAAAAAAAAAAGGTTGGAAACCTCTGAACTAGTGCCTATCTTTCAAAAAGACATTCCCTCTTGATTTACTATCTGCAAGTGGTGGAGAAGCCTCCACATTCCTTGATGACCAGTTCCCATGGTTAATTGCCCTTCCTGGTAAAAATCTGCCCCTTTTCTCTCAGTTTGAGTTTGTCTAATTCAGCGGTTCTCAAACAGTGGGTTGCGACTCCTTTTTAATGGGGTTGCCAGGGCTGGACTTTGATTTGCTGGGGCCCGCGGCCTAAGCCCCAAGCCCAAGCCTGAGGACTTCAGCCTTTGGTGGCGGGGCCTCAAGGTTTGCCCCTCCTGAGGTCATGTAGTAATTGTTGTTGTCAAAATGGGGTCACAGTGCAATGAAGTCTGAGAATCGCTGGTCTAGTTCCAGCTTCCAGCCTTTGGATCTTGCTCAGCCTTCGCGTGTGAGATTAAAGAGCCCTCCATCACCTTTAGGCAGGCACCAGCAGTACCCTCTACTGCTGTTAACCTTGGGTCAGATAGTTTGGCAGTGTGATGTGGAATGGTGAAATTGCTTCTTTCAATTTTCAGCCTTCATAAAAAATCAGGAAGCTGCACTTGCAGGAAAAAGGGATTGATCACTAAGACACAAGCAGCCATCTATTGATCACAGGCTGCTCTGTTCAATTAAACTAATACAACTAAATAACGTCACAACATTGAAGAACTGGAACTTGCTCAGGGCAGGCTGCTAGGAACCAGCCCAGAACATGTCTGCACTAGGCTCTCTGCCATGAGCGCTGGGCACCAGGAAGCGCAGTGCCAAATACTGTGTCCTTCTCCCTTTTCCCAGTGCCCTACAAAGAGATCTCACCACTAAAATGCAGCTGCCTCGGGGATGGCATGCAGCAGGCACTTCTTCCCAGCCACCCTGTGCGCCAGGGCTGTAGGGTGAGCAATGAAGAATAATTTCTCCATGTAAAATTGCAGGATGAGTTACAGTAGCTATTAGTCAAAAAGGAATGGATCTGCAGGGTGTGCATGTGCAGAGTTATAGCCTGGGTATGCTGGAAGAGATGCATGAAGGTTCCCCAAGGACTGGAATAAGAACGGCGATATAAGGTCAGACCAAAGCCTTTTTAGTCCAGTGTCCTGACTTCTGACAATGGCCAGTGCCAGGTACCCCCAGAGAGAATGAACAGAACAGGTAACTATCAAGTGATCCATCTCCTGTTGCCCATTCCTAGCTTCTGGCCAACAGAGGCTAGGGACACCATCCCTGCCCATCCTGGGCAATAGCCACTGATGGACCTATCTTCTATGAATGCATCTAGTTCTTTTTTGAACCTGGTTATAGTCTTGGCCTTCACAACACCCTCTGGCAAAGAGTTCCAGGGGTTGACTGTGTGTTGTGAGAAGAAATCCTTCCTTTGGTTTGTTTTAAATAAACAGGAGTTGTGAGGCAAAGCTGAGGGACGCACACGAGGCTGTAGGGTAGGCTGGGAAGGAAGAAAGACTGAGGTGCATTGGCAAAGTGGGGTGCAAAGGGCTTGGGCTGTGCAGTTAAACTCTTGCTTTCCTCATCACCTTACAATTTTACAGAAGACACTTTTTATTTTTAAGAAGTCATTTTTCCTTGCAAATTGCATGACGATGCCATAATGGGCAGGGCTGGGTGCTGCTGCTAGTCTCCAAATCGAAACAACTGATCACACCACTCAGTTTTGGCCTCCAAAGAGAAGAAGGCGATTAGGAGGGACAAAGAGACAGAAGGAAATAGAACTCCTCCTCTCCAGCTCAACCCCTTCTCCTTCCTCTCTGCATTCTCCCATTCTCTCTCCTTCCTCTTCCCCTCCTATCCCCACCAGAATAACCATCTCTTTAAAGAATGCACGTGTCCCATGCAGTCATTATCCTTGTCAGCAGCTACATGCAGTAGGTTGCATGTTTTGATCACTCGTCCCTTTTGGAGACGCCATTTCCACTTATTAAATCTAAAGCAGGCACATTTCAGTTCCTTCTGTGACATCTGAACCCAGGATTAAGGAACCCTCTCCTTTATGTGGCCTGAAGCCCCGTGCTCCATCGGATCTCCAGGGATGAAGATCCCCCCCATCCCTTATGCCATGTTATCACAGTTCCCTCACCCTAAACCCAATTCTTCTACCTCTCCCCTTCCCCTTACAGGCAGGATGGACAAAGCCTCATAACATATGGAAACAGGATGGATTTTGACTTCTGTGTTTGTACAGCCCCTAGCACAATGGAGCTCTGATTCATAATTAGGGCCCCTGGGAGCTACGGTCATACAAATAATATATATGCAAGAATGGGGATGTTGCTTTCTTTGTTCAGCACTGGGGCCCGTCCAGATGAATCTAGCCAGCGTGTCAGACAGGAACCTGAGGAATGGAGGTTCCTGTGTGAGTAGGGTGGGGGAAACAGGAACGTGGCTGAGATTTCCCTTCTCTGCATCCTGAGCTTGCTCCTAACAGGGATCTACTCAGAAGAAAAATCTAAGGGGAGCAGATAGCTAGGAGCTCTATTAGCATGATGAGGATTATATTCATGTCTCCTCTGCCACCCCCATAGCACACCCAACCTGCCCCATTTTCACTCTGCCCTCCTGCAAGGGAGGCAGATGGTCTACAGGTTTCATATAGTACAGAGGTCAGTATGCATTGCTTAATCTTACCCATGCATCACAAACTTCTACTCAGAGTTGGGCCGGCACACAATAACTTGACATGCTTTGCTGGGCGAGGAGTGGCAGCATCTAGGCCAGGCTTGTGTTTAGACATGCAAACATATTTGCACTCAGTTTGCGCCAAATGGACTTGACATAATCAACTCTGTCCCTTGTGCGCAAAAAGTGCATGGACCCAAACAGCCTTTGAGGAGGGGAGGGGAGGGGCAGTCAGCAAGGCCCCTACTTGGGTAGTAATGCAGTGAAATAGAGCCCCCTTTCGCCCAATATCCACATCAGCCTTCAAACAAGAAGAAATCAAATCCACCCCTCTCCGAGCATGGTGTCCCAGGAAGCCTTCTCCCAAAGGCAGGGGCCTTTGAGACCACACAGGCCCAAGTGTCTGCAATATAAGAGCACTGTGCACGTGTGTGGACATAGATTGGTTAGATTTACCTGTCTCCCCTCTACCCTTGGAAGCCATGGGGATGATACATGTACCCAAAGAGGACACAAGTCGGATGTCACCCCTGCTGGGTCTGGTCTCTTTCAGCTGTTGGCCCTTCCTCACCTGACCATATGGAACACCAGTTTTGACATCCATAGAATCCTAGAGCTGTAGGGCTGGAAGGGGCTGAAGAGGTCATTGGGGCCAGCCTCCTGCATTGAGACAACTAGGATATCCCTGACAAGTGTTTGTCCATACTGGTGTGAAAAAACCTCCAGTGACAGGGACTTCATCATAGATTGCCAGCTTCCTCTCATAGCCTGCTGGCCATTTGAGAGGGTGATAGCATAATCCACTTTTAATCATGTGAACAAAAATTGCTCAGTGGAATTTCAAGAGAAAACCTTAGAAAACCTTAGAAAATAGCAGGTAAAGAGGAAAGCTATTCTCTTTCCAACCTCCCAAAAAGGCCAGGGCACTTCATCGGGGGCCCATCCATTTTAGCACCCATGTTAGCACTGCTCCCTATGGATTGGAAGGGGGTGACTTTCTTTGTCACATGTCACCCATTCAAATACGTTTCGGACCAAATCCTGCTCTCTGTGCACACTGAAGTCAATATCATCTCATTGACGTCAGTGAGGCTGCTCAGCTAAGAAATCCAGTGGGACTGGGTTCCATCAGGATAAGAGATGCATAGTTTTTGTGCTGCTATATCTGACTGTTCAGTCAATACAACCCTAGTGTGGATGCAGCTGCACCAGTATAAAGGTGTCTTGCTTTGGTAAATGGCCAGGAATGAGCTATGCCATTGTAAGCACCTTTATACCATAATACTGTAATTGCACCCATGCTGGGTGAAGGGTGTTGCAATGATCTAATTACATCAGTTTCTCCACAGAAACTGCAGCACAAAAACAGTGCATAGACCAGCCCTTAGATAGATGTCTCTCCTACTAGCCATTTGGGTCATTCATCACCAATGCTTCCTGAGTATGTTAAAATAGAATCCTCTAACTGGGACATCAAGCCATGGCTGTCACCTCCTACTTCCGCCAAGTGATGTGGGAATGGATGGACAGAACCCTGCATGGATACAAAATTTATATCTGCATCTGTATCCGTAAAAAATGAGTTGTGGCTATCCACAGATTTGCAAGGATGGACTCTGGTAATCATAGAATCTTAGAATCCTAGGGCTGGAAGAGACCTCAGGAGGTCATCAAGTCCAGCCCCCTGCCCAAGGCAGGACCAACCCCAACTAAATCATCCTAGCCAGGGCTTTGTCAAGCTGAGACTTAAAAACCTCTAGGGATGGAGATTCCACCACCTCCTAGGTAACCCATTCCAGTGCTTCACCACCCTCCTAGTGAAATACTTTTTCCTAATATCTAACCTAGACCTCCCCCACTGCAACTTGAGACCATTGCTCCTTGTTCTGCCATCCGTCACTACTGTGAACAGCCTTTCTCCATCCTTTTTGGAACCTCCCTTCAAGAAGTTGAAGGCTGCTATCAAATCCCCCCTCACTCTTCTCTTCTGCAGACTAAATAAGCCCAAATCCCTCAGCCTCTCCTCGTAGGTCATGCGCTCCAGCCCCCTAATCATTTTGGTTGCCCTCCACTGGACCCTCTTCAATGTGTATAGTGGAATATGGTAATGGACTCTGGTCCCTAGCAGAGGGACCTCCTCTGGAATTTGCCCACTGCAGAGAATGTGATGTCCAATGTACACAGGAGGGATCCCCAGGGCAGGAGGTGACAGCAGGAGTTCACATGAAACATGTCTGGTCCACCCACACTCACTGACAAAACACACTGTAGTGATGGGTGCACACAAAGAGAGGCAGAGATTAGATTGGGCAGAGACTTTCCCCGGTATTTTGTTCACTGCTTCCTCAGCTTCAAAGAAACTCAAGAGTTTGAAGCCGCTTTAAACACTGCTTTCTGGGGCTTCATTTCTGCCTATTAGATCAGCAACACAGACAATCAGTGACCTAGAAGAGGCTGGACAGAGGGCTGTGGGAATATTGAATCAATTATCAATTATCAATTCGGACAATCTTCACAGAGAGCGAACCAGCATGTTTGTTTCAACCCTGATGTGCCCGAGTCTTTGAGCACATGCCCAAGGAATCCAGCACCTCAACATCTTTAGGCTGTATTGGGGAAATGGGTTGGAAAGACACACTCAAGACATGAAGGGTGCCAGCAATTGGGGGACAAGAGATGTAGGGAAAACAATCCCCTTGTAAACGGGAGCAGCCAACAAATTATTTGTGGCTAACAATAAAAAGTCAAATAAACATAACCAAAGTTGACATTCCAGGTCAAAAAAAGGAGGGAAAGTTATGGAGCTTTAACTATATATCTGTATATATACATATACTTGCACATGTGTTTGCATGTGTATATATGTATATCTTTAAATACATATATTTTATATATATATATATACACACACACACATTTACACTTTATTTTATATATACACACACAGTTATATATATATATATATTTTCATAGATAATTCATATGTAATTATGCATGATCATCATAACAAACATCCAGGAAAAATTATAATGAGGCTAATAACCATAATAATTTCTTACCCAGGTTCTGTGTTATTCCCTGTTTGAGTCCTGGAAAGCCAAAAGTCAGGGGACGGGAAAAGAGGGAGATTTCTCCATCCCACCATGAAACCTGAGCCTGGATTTAAGAAATCCAGGGGTCTCTCTCCTTTTAGTCTTGCTTTCTGTCTCTTCTCCTGTCTGTTTTTCAAGTAGCTACTTTTTCCTCCTAAGAATTCCCTCTGCCGTGCTCTAACTTTCCTTCATCTCTATTGCCTTCCCTTTCCTGCATTTTGTATCTCCCTCTTTCTTTTTAGCATTTTTTGCTTTGAGGAATTTCCATCCTTCATGAGCTTTATTTGTCTGCAGCTTAGCAATGACTTATTGGACCGATTTCTCCCTTCTGTCTGTTTATCTCCCTCTTTCTCTTTTTTTGTCTGGTTGTCGCTTTCCCCGCCTCTCCACCTCATCCCGCCCCCCCCCCTCAGTTTGTCTCTATTTTACCATCCCTCTATCGCCTTTTTCTCCACTCTCCTTCCTCCCTCTCACTTTCTCTCGCTCTCTCTCCGATTGCTGTGCAGTCGGTAGCTAAGAAGTCAGTAACTCTCTGGTAGAATCCAACAGCTTTCTGCTACTTTAGCCCATCCTCACATGTGATCTCAGAGCCTTGGATACACCCTGCAGAGGCAGAGATGGGGAGAGCTGAAAGTGCAACCCAAAGCAATGGAAACGGGAATGGGAACACATGCAGCTGGCGCTCAGATGCCCCAGGCATGTTTGCATGGAGCACAGTGGCCTGCAGAAGCTTGCCACATATTCTGTACCAGAAAGTATAGAAATCCAGGTCCTTTTTTTCCTTCTTCCCAGATGCGGCACTGAGCATCCACTCCAGGGATCTGATCTCCCTCTAATTCACCCGCTTCCGCACTATTCCAGAACTTTCTCCAACGGTGCCGTGTGTCATCGCTGTTTTTGCTTGTCACTGGATTTGAAGCAGTTCCCAGGACTGGGTGATTCTACTAAAGATTTACAAAGAGGGTCCTTCCAGGGTCCTTCCCTGTGGGCCTTCTGAGGTTCCCTGTGGCATTATTTCAGGGCCTGCTGTGCTGCCCATGTTCCTCACCTGCTGAAAGATTCAGCCAGGAAAACACGCTCTGGGTCTCACCTCTCAGCAGTGACTGGATATTGTTCACAGGGCTGTTCCTCTAGCAGGAACAGGGGCTTCTTTGTCAGAGGAAAGCACAGGGGGTGCAATTAGAACAAGGTACAGGTAACAGGGCTCTCCCTTCAGCTATTCTTTAGGTGCCTGACCTTTGGGCTTCAGGGCCAGTCATTGGGCAGTTATGGGCTCAATGGATTTCCTCATCCACAGGTTTCTAGACCCTTTTTCGAAACATGGCTCACATCCTAATCAAACATGGCCTTGAGGCCACCTCTCCTCCCATGCGTGATACCACCTCTCCTCCCACTGGCAGCCACAGCAAGCACTTCCATAGCACAGCATACAGGGAAAGATGTATTTTTAGCTTCTTTCTGTGCAGTTTCGCAGCTGCCAAGGAGAAGAGCCAGCACCCTGCAACCAGCTTGCTCTTGGCAGACCACCTGCAAGGGCTCCCTAGAGCACAGTTTGCTTAGCCCTGGCACGGGAGACCTCCAGGGCAGGTCAAGTGATCCAGGAGCTGGCATCTGTGAGTCAGGAGGGGTGCTCTTTCCTCTGAGTCAGTACTGAATTCGTACCAGCAGAGGGCTGAGAGCCTGCTGTGCAGCTGTAACCACCACCTTCTAATGAGACATTGGCTATGTCTACACTGCAGAGTTTTTTTTTTTGGAAAAACAGCCGTTTTTCCGAAAAAACTTCACTTATATCCACACTGCAAACGCATTCTTTTGAAAAAAAATGAAAGAACAGAGGGGTTTTTCTGACATTGGTAAACCTCTTTCTATGAGGAAGAAGCCTTTTCGCAAAAGAGCTCTTTTGGAAAAAGGTGTCTGTGGACGGGGAAAAGGGAGTTCTTTCGGAAGAAGAGGAAGGAGCAAAAAGCACAGGTGCCCTGGTGGCCACTCCATCCATCGTAATCACAGCTTACATGCGAGAGCGTGTCCATTCAGTCTGGACGCTCTCTTTCGAAAAAGCAGATCACTTTTTCGATACACTTTTGCTGTGTAGACACTCTCTTTCAGATGAAGTTTTTTTGGAAGATCTCTTCCGGAAAAGCTTCTTCTGAAAGAAGCCTGCAGTCTAGATATCACCATAGTGTTAAACCATTATCTTGTGGCCATAAATGCCCCATAACCCTTTTCCTAAGAGCTATAGGTGCTGTCATACAGAAACTAAGCCACTCTGCACTGGACAGGGAAAGATGGAAGGAAATAGTGAGGGAGGCATCGAACACCAACGGGCATTGAGCCCATGCTTCTTGTTGTTGATGATGATGATGATGATAGTCCAACTCCTGTTTGGGTATTTGAACTTTTGCTGCCTAATAGCCCCTCTGTAGCTTCAGTCATAGATGGTTGTTTCCTGACTTCTGAAAAGTGTTGTGTTGTGGTGCACTGTCGAGGCAGCTCTGCTTCAGGGGTTCCAGCATAGGGAATAAAGTGCTTTGGGAACCTTCAGAGCTAAAGGCATTGGACACATTAATTATTTTGATGATCAGACCCTGTCTTCACTCATAACTCTACATATGCTTCTTTCGCAGCCAGGAATGCTGGATGGGCATGAACTGGAGCAAGATTCAGGAGCTCTTGGCTCTGCCACAAATTCCTGTGTCACCTCAGGCAAGTCACTTCACCTCGCTGTGCCTCAACATCCCATTTCTAATATGAAAACAATTCTTCCCAGACTCTCGGGAGGGAGTAAGAGGATAAAACCTTTAGCACTCATGAGGTGCTCTGCTCCTACAGGGCCTGACAAAAAACTCCAATAGATTGAGAAAGCAATATTCTTATTTTTAAGGGGGGAAAAGATGAATTCTCTATGATATGTTGTTCTCCCCTTCCCTGGGCACGACTCCCCCCAAAATGCTGTCATTGCCAATCTGACCTTGGCCACAGTCAGGAACAGTGAGTAAAGAAAGGACAAGACATGAAGCACCAACTCTTCCCCCTCATCTCCCAAACAAGCAGCTGATTGTGCCTCCTCTATAGACATAGCATGGCAGGACAGGTGGACCATTGCCAGCAGGGGGTGTTGTGTGTGTGTGTGTGTGTTTCTATAGCAAACTTCACTGACCCGCAATGGAGACCGTCTTCATATAAATACACCTGTTTCCTTCTCACCCTCTCCAGCCAGGGTCAGCTGTACCCCGCATTGCCAGCTGCAAACTGCTGGGTGAGGGAGTAGATGGCTAACTCTCTCCATCCCCGCCGCTCTCCCCCAGCCACTTTCTTTAATAAGCAGCATAGAATATTTTAGCACCTATGGAAAAACCACCACAGACGGTGGTGGCAGCCGTTGCTAGGGAGATGCTCCCAAAAATAGCCCCACTCCGCCAACCTTTCCTGCTGCTGCTGTGGGGATGGGGGAAGTGAAGTGAAGGGAGGGGAGGGAGGAAGGGAGGACTCAGCTCCCTGGAATGTGTTAACATAAGACCTGGCCCAAACAGAAGTTAACAGCCACACTTGCCCAAGTGGCCTCTGATTTTGGGTGCTGTGATCAGGCTCCTCTGTGGCCATGTCAGCCTCTGGCAGAGGTGTGTGGTTGGAGTATATTTCTCCTCCCTATAGAGGAACAGCCCTCCACCTAGGAGAAGCCTTTTCTCCTTGCTGCTCCATCCCTCTTGTCACTTGTGGGGTTTTTTCTCCATCCTCTCCCTCTAGCACCAGAAGAGGGTTTATTAAAGGTGGCCCTGAACTGGAGTCAGGTGTCTCTAATTAACCTGAAGTAACCTCTTTTCAATTCACAGGGGGAAGGGCCTTGACCGTTGTAGGACAGATACACCTGCGTTCACTTACAACTGGCCTGAGTTTGTCACATCTTGACCCCTACCCCTGTGCTCCGGCTCAACATTATGGGCTGCATGGACCAGGAAACAGCATACCTCTGGCAGGCCATCAGCATTGCCCTGCCTGATTCCTGTCCTGCCGCACCTTGATGTGGAAGGTTGTCACAACAGGACCCATCTTGTTACTCTTCCATTTTTTAAATTTGTTCTAGCGCCTGCACTTCAGGGCAGCATCGTCTGTAATGAGGGTAAATATCTATCTGAGCAGGTAGTTCCACAGAATTTCCATGACCCACTTTATCCTAAGATAGCCTTCTCCAACATGCCATACTTTTGTTCTCAGGGAAGGAGTTTTCTACTAATGTACACTCTAGCTGAGTCTCTAGCCTTTTTCAGATTGGTCAGAGAGCATGCTCTGGTGGCAAAGTGATGAATGAATGACCTGCAATATCCTCTTATCCCCAGAAATGTTCTCACCTGTTTCTTCCTGAATGGTCAAGGCCAACTTTGTATTGCCTCTAACTTGTTCAATTTCACTATACCTCTTCCCAAGATGGTATTTGGTTTCCACTACCAATATTGCGTATTTGGATGGGTTAGTGGTGACAACTGGGCTACCTCTAGACTGTGTATCTTTTTTCTATTTAATTTCAAAAGAGGCTTTTTTGAAATTTGGCGCATTTACATGGAGCCAAATTTAGAAAAAAAGTGTTCTTTTGAGCCATCCCTTAGTCCTTGTAGAATGAGGTTTACAGGGATGGTGAAAAAGCGCGTCCGTTCTTTCGGAAAAAAAATTTGAAAAAGCGGACACGTTCCTTGGACGCGGTGTTGCTTTTTTGGGATACTTCTGGTATCCCAAATAGGCAATGCAGTCTAGACATAGCCTTGCTTTCCTCAGTGTATCCAGTATTACTTCCACCTTTTCCAGGTGCATACCCCAGTCTTGGCTGCAAATGATCGCATCATCCAAGTAAACAGCTTGGAATGTGGGCAAACTAGCATTTTTGATGAGGCATTGGAAGGTCGCTGAATCCTCAGGTAGCTAGGGAGTTAGGCGTGAGCCTGAGTTCAAACCCTGGACTTACAATGCAATGTAGCCATACCCCTAGACACCTCTCCACCGAGAACAGATTTCCAGACCCTGGGATGTCTCGTCTTATGAGCACAGAGTGTAGAAGTTTAGAGATTACACCTGCTGTCAGCCTTGTGCTTCCCTGAAGCTCTATTTGCATAGGAATGGCTGGTAATAACTAATTGTCCCCGGTATGCAGGTTATTCAAGTGTGTTTGACTTGAGACATTGTTTCCATCCCACCAGTTTTCAAGAGACCAATCTGGCTGCATTTCCTGAGCCCACTAAAGCAACATTATACCATTCATCCTGTCTGGCTATGTATATCTATGTGGATTCATAGTTACACTGACAAGCGAGATTAATCCACAGACTCTCACAGTCCCCCAAGTCACATTGCATGAGCTCCTCACAATTTGGACACTGAACAGCCATATGCCCTTGTTCCCCCATAAGCATGACACATACATAGTCCTGGATATCCCCCTATTCTTTGGGCTACTAAGCTTTACCCCATGGCCTTCTTTCCCCATTTCCCTAAATCCCTTCACAGCTTCAGGGCCCTCTTCAGCATTGTTCCTCCCCAGTGTATTCGTACCTGAACTCTCAGAGGCACGGACCTGCTGGACTGTGGCTGCTTTCCTAGTGTGGTGCATCTCTTCTCTGGTAGTCTGAGAAAGCTCCCTGACCATTAAGCGTCTCTCTTGAGGGTGACCAAATCGTCATAAGAGGAAGAGTCAATTCAGTGAATTCTCTTCACAAGTCTGTCAGCAGTTCTCTCAGAAATCTGTCCAAACCCTAGAGTTCTATGATCTTTTCCACAGGGTGGGTCTCAGGACTCAGCTACTTTTGTGCTAGATGAATCAGTTGTGGTCCTGGTACTTTTGTTCTCTTGCGACCGTCACTTACGGAATCTCTGGGACCCTATGACTATAGTCCCTCTGGATTTCCCCAGGACTGCAGTTTTCAAATGAGCGTAGTTATCAGTTTACACTGCCATATTGTGGTAGGCCTCCTGGGCCTCTCCACACAGGAAGGAAGTGAGAATACTTTCACCCACTGGTCTGAGGGCCAGCCCTTACTTATGGCTGTTCTTTCAAATGCAAGGAGATAAAACCTCAACATGTACTCTGTTGTCATCATTTGTAGGTAACTGCTGGCCTTTAAGGATCACGTTTCATTGTAGCCACCTCTCAGAGCAGTCAGAGCTTTCAAATGTCTCACCAGGGCCGGATTAAGCTCTTTGTAGGCCCTAAGCACTCTCATAATTGTAGGCCCTTAAATTAGACTATATAGAAATATATACGGGAGAAATGCCCTATCACCTTATACACCTAATATCACTCACTTTAATTTTCGTTCTTGGAAGTGGCACACCATGTAAGAAATTCATGGTACTTCATTCTAAAATAATAGCCATTTTGTTGTATACTACAATTATACTTAGGATTCACCTGATAGTTAATTGGCTGATAAGGAGAAAAGTAAGGTGATGTTGCTGCTGCTACAACTGTAAATCCCCAGAGCAATGCATTGCACTGCAGAGTTGATAACTTGGCAACATTGTGTCTCAAAATAATTCAAAGTCATTTAAGAATTAACAGTACATTGGCTGATGCTGGCCATACATTTCCACCAGAAACAGCCGAGGGTTTCTGAAACACAAGTGTGAAATGCAAACACTGTAGTAATAAGCAATCACTCCATATTTCATAAAATATTTTGCAGAAAATAAACCTTCCCAGAATTTGAATTCTGATTTCTCATTGCAGAGTAGACAATTTAGTAAAAAGAAAATCTATGCATGCAAAGAATATTTTTTTCAGGCGACTGGCAAATGAGGAAACTATCCCAACAGAATGGCTTATTTATTCTCCCTCAACTGGTAAAGTGTATTTCTACATATGCAAACTATTCTGTGTCTGTGACTACTCCAATCAATTTATAACAGGTTTTGGTGACTGGAAAAATGAAGTCACTAGAATTACTTCTCACGAGTAGAGGATCATCTTGGCGCACTGTCAATGATGCTCCAGCATCAGAAATCCACCAGAATTAACACAGAGCTGGAGACGATGAAGGGAAGATCATGTAAATACTGGACTGAAGTCCTAAAGAGAATAGTTGCTGTAATAAGATTCCATGCTGAACAAGGACTAGCCTTTCATGGGGACACTGAAGTGCATGGCTGCTCTAACAATGGAAACTACTTTGGCTTCATTGAATTTTATTCATTTCTCTCAGAACACATGCAACAACATGACAATGCAGGCAGAGGGAATATGTGTCTTATCTCGCATCAACTATATGCAATGAATTTATTGATATATTGGGATCCAAAGTTATGGCGCAGATAATATCTGAAATCAAGAAGGCAAAGTATTATAGAATCAATATTGATTCATTCCGATATTAGTCACACTGGTCATCTTACAGTGGTGTTCATTATATATTCAGTGATGGAAATGTGGTTGAGCGATTTCTTCAATTCATTCCCATTGAACATGATGGAAAATACTTATTCAATCTTTTGCAGGATATTCTCAAATTTCACGGCATTGATATTGCAAGTTGCAAGTCATAGTCATATGATAACGCCAGCAATATGAGTGGCATTTATTCAGGGGTTCAAGCTAGGTTTCATGAAGTTAACAGTTTGGCTGAATGGGTTCCATGAGCTGCCCATAGTCTGAATGTGGTTGGATCAGCTCCTGTTGAGTATTGCCCTGCAGCAGTCAGAGTTTTTGGGGATTTTGCAGTCACTCTTTATGTTCTTCTCAGCTTCACCCCAGAGATGGTCTAAATTAGTAAATAAAATGAAACAAAAGATCTATGTTGTACAAAGCATATCAGAAATAAGATGGTCAGCATGGAGCGATACCACCAGAGCACTTTATATGAACTATTCTGAAATTCGCCAGACATTGATAGACAGAGCTTAAAGTGATCAACAACCACCACCAGCTGTCCATGAGGCAAAATCACTGACTAAGAAGCTGGATCAGTTTGAAACAGCTCCGGTGTGCGTTATTTGCAATGATATACTACAAAAGACTAATCTTGTGAATAAAGCTCTACAGGAGGCTGGAATTGAGTTGTGCACTGTTATGAATTTATATGATGGTCTTTTAGCACACTTTCATGATGCCTGTGATACATTTCATGTGCTTGGGGCAGCTGCAAAAAATCTCACGCAATCCGATCACAATGAGACCACACACTGCAAACGAAAGAGAAAGCAATTTTTTGATGAAGTTTGTATGGATAACACAGTCTCAGATTTGAGTTCCAGGGACAAATTTCACACCCCGTGCTTCTATCCGATCATGGATAACGTATTGTTGAGATGGTCAGACGAGGGGCAGCATATGCCACATTGAATGAAAGCTTCCGTTTTCTTGTGGATAGATCAATGTCCAGTGCTGAAGTCACCTCTAGGGCAAGGGCATTAGTAGATATCTACCCATCAGATCTCAAACATGCATTTACAGATGAATTTCTATTGTTCTCACATATGTTTGCAGAGAAGAAATCTGTGGCAGCAATGAACAGTGCAGAAATAGCAGACAAGTTGGTGACAAGTTTTCCAAATGTCAGCATTGCTTTCAGAGTGTCTATCGCCATCTTGGGCACTAACTCTGAAGGGGAGCACTCTTTTTCAAAGTTAAACCATATAAAGGACTGTCTTTGGTCTACCATGGGACAGAAAGGACTATCTTCCCTTGCACTTCTTTCAGTTGAGAGTGAGCTTTTGAGAAAAATGACATTTGATGACGTAATCTGTGATTTTGCTAACAAGAAGAGTCACAATGTAAATATTTAATTGTATGTTATACCTGCATGTTGTTTGTTGACTAAAGATTTAATACCCCTGCATTTGATTGATCTTCAACATTTGGACATGTATTCTAATAAAAAATAGCAAATTATTAAGTGTTATTTAGCAGTTTTCTTTTCTTATTTTGAGTCAATTATGAATTTTTTTAGGCCCTAAAGTTTTCATAGGCTCTAGGCCAGGCATGTCAAACTCAAAGCCTTCTGAGGGCCGCACAAATGAAAACTGAGAGCTTTCAGGGCCACCAAAGAAAATGTACTTCTATTGGAAAGTTGTAATTATGTATTACTATAGATTATGTTTTAGGTATATATTATAATATTTTATCATATTCAGGTCTTGTTTGACTATAATACAATAATTTGATGTGTAAAATTGTTGTTATTTGCATCCATGAAGACTTTGAGTTTAAGGTGCTTCAGCCCCCCCTGCTCTAACCCAATGCCCTCCCCCTCCTGCAGAGCCAGGCACCCCCAGCCCTCCCACTCTAACCCTCCTCTCCCCCATACCCGTGTTCTAACCCAATCCCTCTCTGCTCCCCCAGAGTCAGGCACTCTCGGCACTCCCCCATCTCCCCTCTCTAACCCAATCCCCTTCCCCTCCCCAGAGTCAGGCACCCCCACTCTAACCCAATCTCCCTCCTCCCCAAGAGCCAGGCACTCCCAGTCCCCCCCCCTGCTCTAACTCAATTCCCCTCCCCTTCCCCAGAGCCAGGTACCCCCAGCTCCCCCACACACACACTCTAACCTAATGCTTGGGTCCTGAAGCTGCTGCCGCTGCCACCACACACTTCTCCCTCCAGGCGCTGGGGCTCATGCACAGAGCGGCCGGCTGTGAGCAGGCCTTGCATGCGGCTCAGAACCAGCAGGAGCTGCATTTCCTTAATCCAGTGTTTCCCAATTTTATTTGGCCATGGAACCTTTTATACTGGAAAGAATTTTGTGGAGCCCCTAATAACAGTCTAATATATGGAGCTGAAAAAGTAGACCACAAATAAGTAAGGATAATAATAAACAAATGCTAAACAAGGTCATGAGAGCAACATTTAGTTTAACTGCACATATTTAAAAACAAAAATCACATTTAATGTGTACAAAAAATAAAGCTCAAAAACTAATATGCATTAAATATTATTTTTTTAAAAATCATAAAATGTTACTGTAATGGAATTTTCTCACAGAACCCTTATTTTCACTTTGAGGAATCCCGGGGTTCTGCAGAACACCATTTGGGAAACACTGCCTTAATCAAAGAGCTGCATGCGACTCGAGCTGGCCACTCCTGTTATAACAATGTAACTGGGCGGGCCGCACTTAGACATTTATAAAGATGTAGTTGTGGGCTGCAAAAAAATTCGATTGGGCCGCATGTTTGACATAACTGCCCTAGGCACCGTGCCTACTGTGCATAATGGATAATCTGGCCCTGAGTTCTCACTGCTGTAGGGTGGCACAATACTGTGTCACGGGGTTCATCAGCAGTTGATTTGTCACTTGTGTTTGTGCAGACTCCTGCTAAGTGGCCGTCTGGTTTCTGGTGACCTTTTATTATGCTACAGTGTCCTGCGACAGTGCCCTAACCACATGGCTCATGCTCGGGAATGATCTACCTTGTCCCCAGGGTTCTCTGCTCTATTAAATCCCTCCTTTAACATTGTGTATGGTAGGTACCTCTTTTGCCCTATAAGCCTCAATTCCCCCCCATCCCACCCCACCAAGTGGGGTTGGAATAAATCAGTCCTACTCTGGAAGCTTTCTATTTTTAACTTGGGTTTATTTACAGTTTTTAAAGGTGGGCCTCGGAGTAAGCCTGAGTCATTCTTTTAAGAAAAATTCATACATCTCCTTGTTCCACTAGAGCATTGACTTATTAATGCTGGCTTCTGCTCACCAGCCCTTCCCCAAACAGAAATAAACTCTATGTTTCTTCTATAAGAAGGAGCATAGCCCCCTGGCTAGCAAAAGCCTTTTTCACTCAGCAACTTGTTTCTTCTTCCTCCTCTTCTCTGTCTCTCATTGGAAGAGGGATTTTTAAAAGTTCCCAGCAGCCCTTAATTGTATTAGGGTGTCTCTAATTAATCTGAGGTAGCCTCTTTTCGTTTTTATAGCATATGTTTATTTTACAGGATGGGGTTGCTAGTCCCATGCCCAGTCCTCCTTAGTCATCTCTTACGACATGCTTGGAAGGGTACAAAGGTCCTATTCTTACTTCCCCATAGGGCCCCAGGAACCTTACGGGGTAAAACAGGCAAAAGCTGGAGAGAATTAGAAAAGGTGGCACAAGACAGAGAGGCTTGGAAAGAAATTGTTGATTTCCATAGGAGCTATGCGCAAAGAAGAGGAGGAACCTCTTTTCAGTTCATAACAAAAAGGATCTTCAGCCTCCTAGAGTGGATACATCTGCCTTTCTTAGGGCTGACTTTGTCACAGTGCCCAAACTTAACACCCGGCCGTTCTGATTTACATGTCAGCTGAAGTCAAAGGGAGCTGCATGTGCTCATCATCCCTGAGAAAAATCAGGCCATACATGTTTTAAGTTGAGCACCCATCTTTTTGGTCTAGTCAACAGTAACCCGAGACACCGCACTGTCACACTCTGTGTTAGGAAGAAGACTCAAATCGCTGGCGTTTCTCTCCCTTTGTTATTGTGCTCTCCTGCCTTGCCCTGTTCCCTACATGAGGCGGGTGTGCTCATCCCTAACAGGGCTATGGTATTAGCTATACATGGTGAGTGAGGTAATATCTTTTACTGGACCAGCTTCTGTGAAACTTCTGTGCTTACTCAGAGCTCTTCCTCAGGTCTCTCTAATATACTGAGGCCAACAAGAATACAACACTGCAAACAACAAAGGGGGGTTACAGTATTGCATTCCTTGGTGCATGGGTGACACGTGAGCTGCCCGTTGAGGAAGGCGAGCCCATAGCCCCACCTCATCTGCCCATGGGCACCCATCCCAACTGGGACCCTGAACCATCAGCTGCACACACACCGCTGCAGCTGCCATCCTTCCTGAGTGCCCCCAGCCCTGAAGTACCAGTCAAGTGTCCCAAGCACTGGTTCCAACCACTTCGAGTCCTGGGCCACAGGCTGTCCTGCCCAAACCCCCGGGCCATCCCCAGCCCTCCCCCCCAGCTTCAGGGAAGAGGAGCAGCCTGGGTTTGGACCATAGGGGAAGAGCATGAAACAGGAAAGGGCCTTATGCAAAGCATGGCCAGGGTCACATTTCTCTATTTGGGGAGGCTGAGCCTGCCCTGGCCTGCAATACTTGCCACTCATACCCTGGGGGAAGAGCACCTTGCAAAGGGGGAATACCATGTGTGATGGGAGTGGGTAAGGAGAGAAGCTACTAGTTGCTAAAAGTGTCAACCAGTCTTAGCTTTTTCCCCTGGATGGGAAGGTCACATTGTCTCTGCCCAACACCCAGTCGTACCAGCTCCATATCAGGCTGTGACAACTGGAGGATTTGTCTACACAGCTTATGACTTCTGGTTGACATTATGAAGTTATCATGACGTGCTACTAGCAAAACTGCTCTATCTTGAATGTTTTTCCCAGCTTTGCAGAGCGCCATGGAGCAACAGCAGTTGATCCAATAAGAGAGATTACTTCACCTGCCTTGTCTCTCTGTACATGCATCCACCATATCTTCCCAGCCTGAAAAGCATGTTTCCCCCAGACTGAGAACAATAGGAAGGTACTTAACTTGGAACAATGTACTTTACAACAATAGGTATGCTAAAAAGTAGCTTCTTTCTTGGAAAAGCAGTTTTATATTATCCCTATTGGAGGGGGGAGTGGAAAGTTACCCAAAAGAGTGTAAAAGGAATCCAGAACTTGGAAGGTGGGGGTTAAATAGAAAGTCACACAGGAACAGAAGTGAAGGAAGAAGTCAGATTAGTCAAGGACAAAGAACGCAGGATGGGGGAAGTATGCTTCACATTCCAGCCCAAAAGCCATGCTCTGAACTAGGAGACTCTGACCGTAGTGGGGCCTGGAGTTCTGCAAGAGGATGTGTTTAAATACAGAGTTGTCTAGGGGCATGGCTACAGGCACTGTAAGTCCGGGGTTTGAACTCAGGTTCACGCCTAGACCCCACTTTTGTCTGTACACAAATCATGCTTACCCAGGGTCTTAGAACCCCACAGGAGTAGAGGATCTGAGCCAAGACGGGACCCAGGATTCAACCCCTATTACTTTGCAGTGTAGACACAGCCCCACACATCTGCCAATGTCAGTAATAATGCCAACATGAGATGTGGTGATCTGCTCATGGGGCTGAATCCAGACAAGGCCAAAACCACCTTAGCTCGTCCACCTTCTGGCATCAGACTGTCAGCACGTACATCCCAGAGATGGGACAGAGTGGGCAAGGGGGGTAGGCCAGCATATTGGGACAGGCTCATTTCACTGGGGCAGAGGCACCCCCTAGAATTAGCCTCTTGGCTGGATGAGCCATGGAGATCAAGAGGGAGCCAGCCATGGAGATCAAGAGGGAGAGCGGCAACTCCCATTTTTCACTGTTGCAAGGATTAAAAATCTCTTCCCTCTCCTTTCAGCCCTTGGGGGTTCTGGTGGTGGCTAGCTAAGGAGAGCTTACCAGGGCTTTGCACCAGCTCTGCCAGCATGATGGGATTGGCTTTCA
Organism: Rafetus swinhoei; assembly: GCA_019425775.1. NCBI lineage: Eukaryota > Metazoa > Chordata > Testudines > Trionychidae > Rafetus > Rafetus swinhoei. The sequence goes on from CM033437.1 coordinate 256,927,349, forward strand.
GCACAGGTGCAGCCCAAAAGAAAATGGAAGTGAATGAGCAGGGTAAAGAGAGGCCCAGCAGCCTTGCTCCGGTGGGTGTGGTAGGAAGGAGCCACATAGAGGGGATGTTTATACTGCAACAAAGGTGTGCTCTCAACTCACATTAATAGCTTGGCTTAAAACAGTGGTGTAGATGTGGCTTTCAACTCTAGCCTCCCCCCTTTGGGCTTTAATTCGATCCGCTAACCTGAATTAAGAACACCCTTTTTTTTTTCAGCATGGACATGCACTTAGAAAAAGGATAATTCTTCCCCTTCCCTCATTGCCATATCATAGAACGGCTGAGATAAGGAAAGAGCCTGCGATGAAAAACTGTTCTCCAAAAAAGTGACTGCCCTCACCCCTGGAGGAGGAGGAGAAAACAAGGTCCCCAAACTAGCAAGTGGGGAGAAAATAAAAGAGAATACGAAAACTCTTCAGGTTTTCATTGCCAAATCCCAGCTTCCTCCTCTCCTCCTTGTCACCCTGGCGACATGGCTTGCAGTCACCATGGAAACGCGAGGCATGGAGAGGGAGCATCACAGTGAAAGACAGTGGCAATGTCTTGGATTATTTTGGGAGCCAGGGAGACACCTGGTGTGAGGCTTTCAAGCTTATTTAGTGGCAGGGAAGGAGGTGGGGGGAGAGGAGGTTTATTTTTAAGTGTTCCCACTTCATGTGCCAATTTTCTTTTTTAAGAGTTCCAAGTTTGGATGCCTCTTCCCCCTCCTCCAGGCCCCTCCTCCCTCACCTCCTCCCTCAGCTGTCTTGGTGGCACAGGGATCCCACAGCTGACAATCAGAGCTCCCTTGCTCTCTTCCCAGCCTGCTCCTTTGCAGCAGGGCCCAATCAGTGACATGGATAGATGGAGAGTGGATGTGGTGTCACCATCTAGGCATCTCCTCACTGGCTTCTGGGTGTTCTTGTTGCAACTCCAGAGGCCACGACGCCCAGTCAGTGCCACATCCATGGAGTCCCTCTGACTGTCCCTTCCATGCTGGCCCCACCTCCGCAGCAGAGTGCTCAGCGCCCATGATAGACAGAACTCATCATTTGGGCGAGGGACCATCACAAGCTACCACCAGATCTTGTGAAGTGAGAAGTTAACTCTGCCACAGACAATCATGTTATCATTTCCCTGCTGCTTACTACAACACCACCTGGTAGGAGGAAGAGCTGTATTCAAGGAGCATCAAAGGGGGCGGACGGGAACACCCACTGCTCTTAAAAACAGCAAGACTGAGTTGGTATCAGAGAGCCAGATAAGGATAGAGGAGGGCTGGGATGAAAAATGGCATGTCTTGAGTCAGGGACAATTTATTCCTCTTGGCATGGGTAATTTATTTATAGGCTGTACTCATCTCACTGTAGTATGAGAGTTCCCTACAAGATTCAGAGCTAGAAAATGTGCCTCTGAAGGAAGAGCTCTCCTATTAAGCTGATTTCCACTCTGAGTGGGTAGAGGTGGTTGACTCCTTCTGTCTGAGGTGTCTTGGCTTTTGGAGGCAACGCAAACTTTTAACGGGTATGTGGATGTGATCAGGAGCGGCCCTAGATGAGCTGCCGGCAACTGGCGCCCTAGGCGAAAAGTGCGATCGGCGCCCCCGCCTCCAAAGCCCTCAACGGCTGTTTATCTTGGCGCCCTAGGTGACCGCCTAGTTCGCCTGTATTGACGGGCCACCACTGGATGTGATAGGATTGAAAGGTAGAGATATTCAAGCTCACTACAATGCCCTATAGAAGTGAGTCTCATAAATGTAGGCCTTCCTCAGAGAATGCCCTATTCCCACCATAACACATTCAAATGTGGTTTCTGTCAGCCACAATGAACCCACAGAATATAGCAGAAGTATTGGAGAGTAGGTGGAGAGGCAGTCATTGAAAAAAAAAAAAAAACAGGGTCTAAGGACCAGGATCTTGAACTGGGCCCAGAATCTGAAGGTCTGGTTGGGAGGAAGGCCTGTCTGCCTTTAGTGTCAGCCCAAGATGGAGTACATTACATTGGGGAGACACATGCATGAATCACTGTTGTTAGTCTGCATTGGACTGGAATAGGCAGAAGCAATACGGGGCACTTTTGGCCACTACTGAGCATCTGGGAGAAGCGTGGATATGAACAGGACCCTGAAAGCTTGAGGGGGTAGCCGAGTTAGTCTGTACAGGATAAACTTAAAACACAGCAAATGGTCTGGTAGCACTTTAAAGACTAACAAAACATGTAGATGGTATCATGACCCTGAAACTGCATGATTTTTTCACCAACAGAGGTCAGCCACTTTCCGTGCAGGAATCAGCTCACCTATTCAGCCAGACCCACTGTGTTTTCCCCTTCTCACTGACATCACATCTTGCCTGAGTCAGCATTTAGCCAATTGCTTTTCACCCAGCTCCTCACAGGCACTGCCTGTGGAGGGGAGCCGGGGTGGGCACATTGTTCATGAGGCAGAGAGCTGGGCCCTGATGGCATCTCAGTTTGTAGTGTGTTCCCAGTTTCCCCTTGTGGCTTTGTGTTCAGTGAAGAGAGATTAGCTGCTACAATTATTTATTAGTAGTAGCAGTACGACTGTTGGAACATGACTCTCTGGGGTCTGTCTAAGGGGACAACCTATACTCTCCCCGTCCTGCAGATGGGGGGAGGGCATTTAATTTTCTATGAGGGCTGCCACAGGCTGTCTAAATCTCTAGCTGCACACGGTTCTCTAACCATTACCATCACTAGACCAGATGGTCCAGCAGTTCAGAGTGCAGCCGACATGGCACATTCAGACCTAAAATCTAGCAGGAAAAGAGCCATAATATCTGAAGCAGGCAGATAAAAACAGAGTCTAAAATCTCCAGAATTCTCAATGACTTTTCCTAGGAGCCAAAGGCCCAAGCCCAGATAGTAGCATGTGAGTTCACTGCTGCTGTTGGTTCCTTCTGCACAAAACAGACTGGTGTGTTGGAAGTTGCAATGCTGAGGCTGGAGCGCATGGTGATGCATCATCAGAGACTGTTGTTTTGCTGGATAAAGGGAAGTCTGGGCATGCTCCCTGGTGACGAGGTGTATGAGTCACAGGAGCCATACAGACAATATAAAAGGAGAGGAAGCACATGTGAGACTCTCTCTTTCTTCCCCTGCTCCTGAGAAGCTCCTCTCTACAGCAAGTCTCTTTCCTGACCAGCTGCCCAGCCATGACCAACAGAGACACTCCAGGATCTACATGCCTTGGCTCCTTCTGCAACCCATATGCCTATGTAAGTGTGTGAGTGCCTGAGGGCAGGAATGAATGTGTGTGAATGAGTGAATGAATGGAGGGGTGGGTGTGCTTGTTTGTGTGTGTGAGAGATAGATAGCTGGTTCCTCTTTAGTTTAAACCTTTGGTGGCAGCTCTATTTTTGTAGTGCATACAGTGGAGTGGTAATTCCTCAAACAATAAACCCATGCTAGTGTAACCCTGGGTGGTCTCCAGTGGGAATATTTTGGGGTAACAGCTCCATGCTCCCAGAAGGAGCAGGGCCTCAGGTGGAAGGGGCTCCACCCAGCCGGTCCTCAGAGCTAGCCGGAGCAAGTGCGCTGCCCAGCACTCCGGTGGCAATTCTAAAGGGACCAGTCACCACTGCCACAGTAGCAATGGCCAGGAGTCCTGTGCCCCTTTAAATCACTGGGCCCAGGGCCTGCTGTCTGATGACCTTCTGCCAGGCATTTAAGAGAAGCAGCATCCATATCACCCCTGGGCACAGGTTTCTCATAAGAGCGTGAGTTAAACCCCTGACGTCAAGGGAAAAACAAGTGTCATGGAAAAACCAGTGTGTGTGTGTGTGTGTGTGTGTGTGTGTGTGTGTGTGTGTGTGTGAGAGAGAGAGAGAGAGAGAGAGAGACGGATTCCGCTCCCCCTCCATGCTTTATGAAATGGACGTATGGACACGAATACACAACTCAAAAGTGCTTGGGACAAATTGCTTCATGTAACCTTTCAATCTTCATGTCATAATCCACTGGGTCTGTTTATCTTATTTGGTGTATATGTATCATTCTTGTGTGTAAAATTAGACATATGGAGTGTGGAGTGCTTTATGGTTTTAAATGTGTGAATGAAAGCCCTCATGGGAGTTACCCTCAACGTCTTGATGACCAACTATTAAACAATCCCTTTTGTTTTTTAAGTTTTAGCAGTGGTTGGTCAGAGGAAGTCACATGTCCACTCCAACAGGCCAGGTGACTTCCTATGCAAAAAGAGAATCTTTAAAAACAATAGGAAAGTAGGAATGTGGGTCTTTTTTGGCTGGCTGGTGTGGCACACCCAAAGGACGGAACCAGATACCCCAAGGAAAAGGAGATTTCCCTGGTTTGGAAGACTTAGCCAGGAAAGAAACAGTTTTATGGTGAGTTTGTAATAAGTTTGTACTGAAGATTTAGTGTAAAAGTAGCCAAGCATTTTGTGTTATTTTGAGTTTGTAATCTACTTTGCTCTGCCTGTTCTCACTTATTACCACTTAAATCCTACTGCTTGTACTTAATAAAATCATTTTTATTTTCTTGCAAACCCAGTGTAAATAATTATCGCGGCAGGTGGGGGGGGATCAGTGTGTACATCTTCCTTTCATTGTTAAAGGGGGCTTACCCAAATAATTCATTTGGGGTTTTGATCCTATTTGGGGAGTGGTATCCCAGGAAGCTGGGCCCCAAACTGCATTTTCCTTGGACCTGAAGAGATTCAGTGTCTGCATTGCTTCTGGGGGCGGTGGGGGGAGAAGGCGTGATTCTCAGCTCTGTGCCTCTGCTGGGGGAGACCAGGGAGCTGGCCCAGCAAGACAGGGCAGTGAAAAGCCCCAGAGAGCAAAAAGAAGGGTGGCAGTGACCTTGTTAGCATCCCAGGAACCATCTCCAACGGGTTGTCTGTGACCTCACTTCATCACAGAGGGAACCCTCCCAAAGTAAGCCTAGCTAACTAAGAACTACAACTCTAAGAACTATTGACAACTAACTACAAGGAGAACCACTAGGTAGGCACCTGTGAATGCCAGGGACTGAGCTGCTCCAACAACCATCACAGGTGATAAGAAGGAACTGAGCAGGCAGTGGATTGGCAGGGACTTATATACACTGGCATGAAGGTGTCACTCCAGGGGGCTCCTCAGCTGACCTGACAGGGACCACTAGAGGAAACACCTTCCAATGATTATGCACACAGATCTTGGGATGGACATGAGCAAGCGCTCAAAAAAGAACAGAAGGACAGTGGAACAGATGCCCAGAGAGGTTGTGGAGGCGCCATCACTGGCCGTTTTCATAAGGAGGCTGGATTGGCCTCTGTCTTGGATGGTTCAGACACAACAAATCCTGCATCTCTGCATAGCATTAGACTAGGGCTATGTCTAGACAGCGGGGCTGTTTCAGGATACCGGAAGTATCTTGAAATAGCAATTCCACGTCTTTAAACACGCCCATTATTTATTTCAAAATAACAGGCAAGTCATTCCAGTGTCCCTGTAACCCTCGTTCCACGAGGATTAAGGGACTTGTCGGAATAGCGCTTTATTTTGAAATAATCTCAAAATAAGGTATGCAATTTGCGCAACGCAAATTGTATAGCTTTTTTTGAGGTCAGGGTGCAGTGCAGACGCAGCCGGGGTGACCCTTGCGGTCCCTTCTAAAGCCTGTGATTCTTGAGGGGAAGCAGCACCAGGGCAAGAGGGGGAATGAATCAGGAAGTTACAATGAGAAGCAACAGACAATAATCACCACACAACTAGCACCGCAGGCACGTAACACTCCACTTGCCACGTTCTAAACACTCTGCCCACAGGTGACTAAAGAGACAAAACTGAGCAAAGGGGGATTCTGCATGAATGGCAAGACACTTTTCGCACCAGTGACCTCTGTCAGGAGGAGGAAATAACCTGCCAATGGCACTCAGGCAAAACCCACTTCTGCAGGCCTTTAAAATTAGACAGAACAAAGCCTCAAGGACTGTACTGCAGGAAACAACTTACTCTGTTCAGACCAGGGTAAGAACATGATGCGACCTAATGGATCTCTTCCACCTCTAAAGGCTCTAGGCCTCTGACAAGGGCTGATCATTTCCATCTGCCTTTTCCCCTTTAAGGAATTTTCGGCTTGTAACTTGAGAAGACCAAGTGGTGAAAGAGAAAGAAAAGAGCTCAGCTGAGTTTCTCCCGCCTCTTCCTCCGCCCTTCCCATGCAAACAGGAGCCACGTCACCCAGCGCCTGCACTAGGACAACTAAGCAGACTCGGGCAGGGTGGGATATTCTGGGGAACAATCCCCTACTTTGCACTGGCACACAGGGGAGGAAGAGGGCTGCAGGGAGATCAGAGAGTAGGTAGAAACTGTGTCTGATAGAACTGAGATTAAATACACCAGGAGGAGGAGTGAGGGGTCCAATTCATTCTTGAGACAAAAATATTACTGGAGAAAGTTTTTATGCTAGGAAAGCAAGAGTTAACTCAGCTGCCAGGAGACAGGAACAGGGGACTCCATACTCCCAGAGAAAGAAAGTTTAATTGGGAGATTTTAACTGATCCAGGAAAGTAAAAGGAAAAGATTCACTGTAGAGCTTTACCAGGTAGCAGAGAGACTCTCTTGGGAGAAACCAAGCGAACAACCCAACCTTCCCTGCTATTCAAAACCGCACTGATTAGTTTGCCCCTGGGAAATTCTTTGGAGCAATGAATATATTCCGGATCCTGGGAGATGTCTCCCATTTGCTGGCAATGATCATATTACTGGTCAAGATCTGGAGATCCAAGTCCTGTGCTGGTGAGTTTTCTCCCCCACAATTGTGTGCATGTGTGCGGGTGCATGCTTGGGAAGGAAGGCGCCAAGTGGCTTTGGCTGTTGAAAGGAAGACAATGGGGAGATGAGGCAAGGGCAGTGAGTGGGGAGACTCGAAAGCTCCCGAATTAGAAGCAGTCTCTGTGCCCTCCATAATTGGGTTCCTAGGAAGAATTAAATCTCCCTCTCTCCATCTCTTCCATGCTGCCATCTTACTACCTCTTCCCTATCTTCCTCCTTCCCCACTTATGTGGGTCCCAGATTAGGCCCCTTCCACACACACAGAGGGGCCAGCAAAGCCATCCCAGCTCGGTATTATTTCCGTTGGAAGGCGGGACAGGGATGTGGATTGAGAGGAGGGTGCTGTGATGTGGCAGTGAGCGGCAAAATGCATTCGTTCCGAGCACAAGTGCTGCTTATCTTAGGGTGGCAATAAGTAAGAGTTGTTGTTACTGGGTACGGAGAACGGCAAGGAGGGGTTAGCATGTGTGCAGCTGTAAAAACCTTTCCAGGCAAAAGAAACAAAGAGAGGCGATGAGACATACCCTGCTAAAGGGCAACCGAATTGCAGGGGTGTAACATTACAGGCAATAAAAGATTGGCCCTCCCCCCTAGTCCCTGGGCTGCATCTGCAGGCCAGATGATACAGAGTAACTGTAATAATACCCTGTACCTTCTCAGCATTTCAAAGCACTTCACAAACCTTCCTGTAGCCTCAAAACCCTGCAAGGGGGTTTTAGCTTCATTTTACAAATGAGGAAACCCAGGCAGAAATGGGTGAAGCCACTTGGCCGAGGTCACCAAGCAAGTGCATGACGGAGCTGGGAACAGAACTGAGCTGTAATGTCCTTTCCCCTGCAATAAGTGCTAGGCCATGGGAGCTAACAGGGAGCCTCCCCTTCTCCCAGCTGAGTTGCTCTCTGCAAGAAGACACTGGTTACTAGGAGAGGGAACAGTTTTAGCATTCACAAGTTCTGGGCTGCTGAAAGAGGCGGAACGTAGAGTTCTACTTCCTGGAGTCTTCATTATCCTTTCACCTCCATAGCCCAGCCTCTTCATTAGTGTTCCTCAGCTTTGCCCCAAAGTTCACTGGTGGCTGAAAGCTATTATCATCTGGGAGCTGACCTCTGAGCCCACTCACTATGGTGGCCCTGCAAGGAAACATGCCCTATTAGAGGTGGCGTCAGGGGAATCCTGACCTGCCACTGCCCACATAAGACCTGTTCTGTCAATCTGGCAAGTTTCACCCGTGCCAAGTTCACTTAACACAACACAAGATAAATGCTTTTAAACACATTGGCTCTGTCTCTCCTCCGTAGTAATTCAGCGCCATTCTCCACTTGCACTGCTTTGATCTCACACAGGGTGGTTAGTGATGCTCTGAGTACTCCCTAGTAGGTCGGGACCAAGTGACCAGTTACTGGGCCATGCATGGCTCTGCTGAGCTCCTGCCCACTAGTTTTAGCATGACTTTAAGCAGAGAGGAAAAACATGGGTCTAGTCAGATATTAATGGCAACAGCTATTTACTCTCTCAGTCAATTTTGATTTTAGTTCAGTGAACTCATTTGACTGTACATGTAGCTGCTTTCTTGGGTATCAGGTGGGGATCTCTCTGTCTTGTAGGATTGCCTGTCTGTCCACTTCATATAACGTTATTGTCCTACAAACACAACAACAGAATCAGATAATGAGGCTGAAGGATTTTTTTTGTTGTGAACTGTTACTTACAAGAGAAGAGGGGCATGTGCGCATGGAGTTTTCAACAATAGTACTCATCTCCAAACTCTTCCTCTCTCACCCATCTTATCTCCCATTCCTTCCCTTGATGTGTAGGTATCTCCGGGAAGAGCCAGATCCTTTTCGCTCTTGTCTTCACGACCCGCTATCTTGACCTGTTCACCATCTTCATCTCAGTCTATAACACCGTGATGAAGGTAACAGCAGGGAGCCATTGCAGAAGCCCCACTTCAAGCAACCCCATAGGCTCCTCATTGTAGTTAGTTGGAGGAGGTGATGGTAGACGTTTACCAATTTTGGATTTTAAATGTTGGGGAGAACTTTCTACAAGGCCCCCAAAATTACTGTCAATTTCCCTTTGGCAGGGAAGGGATAAAACTGTCCTTTATAGCCACCATTCCTCCACTGACCAGAGACAAATGACAACAGTCCACTCACCATGGACACCAGCTCCAACAAGCTGATTCCATTGCCTTGTTAGTGCCTACCAAATCCAGAAGCAGGAGACTGGGTTTCAGACCTGGGTCTCCTGCACAGCAAGAGCATTAATACCTTGGGGCATCACACCAAGACCTCCTCTCAGGCCTAAAGTAGCCAGAAGACAGACCTGGGTCTTCTGCATGGCAATACAGGAGCTAGAACTTATAGGGTCATGCTGTGCAGTCACTGAAGCATCCCCAGGAGGAACAGTGACAGAGATGGGAATCAATCCTGGGTCTTCCAAGGGGCAGCCCAGAACTCTAACTTCCACACCACCAGCAGCTTAAAAGCAGGACTTGAACTAGGCAAGCAAGTAAGCCAGTCCCTTTTAAGTGGAGAAGATAATAGGAGGTAAAGTAAATGTCTTTCAAAAGAACTTTTTTGCTATTTCACACTTCCCACCCCCACAGGTCATTTTCTTGGTGTGTGCCTACATCACAGTGTATATGATCTACATGAAGTTCCACAAAACATTTGACAGAGAGCATGACTCCTTTCGTCTGGAATTCCTCTTGGTCCCTGTCACAGGCTTGTCCTTTCTGGAGAACCACAGCTTTACCCCCTTAGAGGTAAGAAAGTACGAAACCTGAAGGGACAGGAGGAGGAAAAAGGTTGATACCCACTTAGTGGAAACCAATTGGGAGTTAGCATGACCAACAGAGCATGGAAGTAAATTTTGTGAAGATAGGAGGCCAGATTGGAATTCTTCGGAGACAGACAAGACATACCCCTGTTCAAGTTTCTGCAGCCTTACTTCACACATGCTTCTGTCTTGACCTGGATGTACTAACCCTAAAGGTTCATTCTCTATAACTCAATTCAATTTTTGGCCTTTCAGCTAATATTACTAACAAGGAAACCAACCCAAACCAGTGAGGATAGTGGTTTTCAGGATTAAGCCTCCCCCTTCACAGGGAAATGAAATGAGACTGGCACCTGTATTCAACAGGGCATGTCTGAATAAGTAAAGGGCCAGTGGGAACAGCTGAGTTATGTATTTAAACATCCTTCTCCCACCTGATGAGCTAATGATTCAGAACCATAAAACTGGGCATTTTCAGCCTAGGCAAAGAGGGTAGCACTGTTACCCTCATCTTCCTTTCCTCCTTATTATTTGCTATGCTTACTTGTTACTACTTATCCTAAAATAAGCTCTTTGGGGCACTGACAGTTCATGCCATGCAAACAGCACAACAAGCTCTGATTCCAGAGTGAAGCCTTTGAGGGCTACTGAAATTAAGTGGCCAGTAAAGATTCTCTTTTGAATTGTTTCTCACTTCCTACAGATCCTCTGGACCTTCTCCATCTACCTGGAATCAGTGGCCATCCTTCCTCAGCTCTTCATGATCAGTAAGACAGGAGAGGCAGAGACCATCACGACCCACTACCTCTTCTTCCTGGGTCTCTATCGTGTGCTCTACCTTGCCAACTGGATCTGGCGTTACCACACCGAGAACTTCTATGACCAGATAGCTGTGGTTTCTGGGGTGGTACAGACCATCTTCTACTGTGATTTCTTCTATCTCTATGTCACCAAAGGTAGGTAGGGAGTTGAACTGAGGGTGAAAGCAGGAAGGGGTAAATGCTGCTTAACTCTACAAGCAGGCTAGGATGGAGATGGAAGCTAGCCATGTGATCATCTGCATAAAAACATTACTTACCTAGTAACTTTAGTTCTTTGAGATGTGGCATTCATGTCCATTCCAGTTCAGGTGTGAGCATGTGTGCGCACAGTAGCTGGAAGATTTTTCTCCTAGCAGTATCCGGTCAGTTGGTCCTGGTGCCCCCAAGAATGGTGCTCAATATAGGGCCTGCCAATTTGTCATCCCCTCAGTTCCTTCTTGTTGGCTACTCCAACAAAGGGGTAGGTGGGTGGGTATTAGAATGGACACAAACAACATCTCAAAAGAACAACAGTGATGAGAGGGTGAGTAATCATTTTTTCCTCTTCGAGAGCTTGTGTGTGTCAATTCCAGTCAGGTGACTCCCAAGCCTAAGTCTCAGAGGTGGGGTCGGAGTTCAGGTGTTCACTGCCTGGAGCAAGGCACTACCACAGGCTGCATCATCTCTGGCCTACTGGGTAACTGCATAACGTGCAGTGAAAGTATGCATGGAGGACCAGCTCACCACTCTGCCTATTTCCTGAGTGGAAACCTGCACCAGGCACACTGTTGAAGACACTTGTGCCCTAGTGGAATGTGCTGGGGGTGGGGCGGAGCAGACATCTCTGGCAGGTTATGGCACTCAGTGATCAAGGATGAAATTTTTTGAGAGAAGACTGGAAGACCTTTCATCTTGTTTGCCACAGCCACAAACCATTGACTGGACTTCCAGAAGGACTTTGTTCTTTCAGTGTACAAGGCTAATGCTCTGCAAATGTCTGAGGAGTGGAGCCTTCGCTCCCTTGCCGCTTAGGAGAGAGCACCAGGATGAAGACGTTCTGGCTGATATGAAATTGGGAGACAACCTTCCAGAGGAAAGCTGGGAGTGGCCTGAGCTGATCAGTCTCCTAATCAAGCACTGTGTCTGGAGGCTCTGCTGTTAGGGCCTTGAGCTCAGACATCCTCCTGGCTGTAGTTATCACTTCCAAAAATGCCACTTTGTACCAGAGCTAGAGCAGGAAGCAAATTGCCAGAGGCTCGAAAGGCAGCCCTTTCAGTCTGCAAAAGACCAGATTGAAGTCTCAGGCCGGGAACTGGCTGTCAGATATGCAAGTATAGCCTGTCGAGACCTTTCAGGAAATGGCTGAGCATAGGGCTGGCAAAGACTCTGCACCTACATAGAAGGCCAAAATGGCGGCTAACTGGACCCCTATGGATAACATGGACAGCCCCTGCTGCTGAAGATGGAGAAGGTGTTCCAATATAAGTGCAACACACACAAATGGAGACAGACAGACTTATGCCAGATTGAAAATCCCTTCCATTTGGCCAGGTAGGAAGGAGGGGAGCTCCAACAGATTCAGCCATGGAGCTTCCACAGTGTGAGGTGCAGCAATTCGAGGTTCAGGTGCTGGAGTCATCAGGTCTAGGAAGAGCGGCAAGGTGATTGGGGCTTCATTGACATTTCCAGGAGAGTTGTGTACCACTGTTGGTGGGGCCAGGCTTGAGCTATCAATATCACCAATGCTTGTTACCCTCCATGTCTTTAGGGGCACCTTGTGAATGAGAGGGAGGGGTGGAAATATGTATTGGAGACGGCCTCTCCATGGGAGGAGGAATGAGTCTGCATTGGAGCCCAGGCTGTGATTCAGGAAGGAGCAGAACTGTTTGCACCTCCTGTTGCAATGTACTGTGAGCAGGTCTATTTGGGAAAAGCCCTACTGGAGGAAGATGGAGTTTGTGGCATCTGGGTGTAGGGACCACCTGTGGCCATGGAACAACCTGCTGAGATAGTCTGCCGACTCATTCTGTACTCCCAGGAGGTACGATGCTTGAAGGGGTAGTGAATGCTCTAAAGTCCCAGCTTGAGGCACAGGGTAGAGGAGCATGTACCCTGGTTTCCTGATACAGCACATAGCTGTTAGTGTTGTCTGTCATAACTGATACCCCTCTGCCTGCCAAGCAGGCTCAGAAAGTCTGGCATGCTAGGCAAACTGCTCTCAGGTCTGACACTGAAGTGGAGAGTGAGTTCTGCCTGAGACCAGAGGTCCGGTGTCCTGAGGTCTGTCATATGTGCTCCCCAGCCCAAGGTTGATACATCTGTCACTATCAAGATGGATGGCTGAGGAATGGTGAAGGGTATCCTTGCACACGGTACCTGCAGGCGAAACAGAGTCACACTCCTGTCCAAATTGTCCTGGCCTGGCTGATACACTGAGGCCAGCCACAACTGGAGTGGATGGAGTCTAAGCATGGCATGTTGCACTACATACATAAAAGTGGCCATGTAACCAAGGAGTTTCAGGCAATTCCTTGCTGCAGGAGTAGGGAACTGCTCAAGGTTCGAATAATGTTGCCCAGGGCATAGAACCTTGATTCTGGGAGGTATACATACCCTGGCCTATGTCAAGTCCACTACTGGTCCAATAAATTCTATGCACTGAACCAAGGACAGTGTAGATTCCCACCCTGTTCAGGAGAAGACCCAGTTCGTCAAATCTCGTTCTTATGAAGCTGTCTTGTGCCTCCACTTGAGCTCTGGAATTGCCCCTCATCAGCCAGTCATTGAGTTACAGGAACATCCTACACAAGCAGCAGGTACCGAACACAACCATGACTGCCCTGTACTAGGTAAACACTCAAGGTGCTGCTGACAGGACAAATGGGAGGACTGTAAACTGGCTGTCATGGTTGTTCACCACAAACCTGAGGTATCTGCTTTAAGACGGTGTAATGGCTGTGTAAAAAGAAGAATCCTTTAAATCGAGGGCAACATACCAGTCCCCTTGATCCAAGGAGGGGATGGAGGAGGCCAAAGAAACCATCAAAACTTCAGTTTCTTCAGGAACCTGCTGAGCTTGCACAGGTCTAGAATGGGCATTTGCCTTTTGGTGTTAGAAAATACTGGGAATAGAAACCCTTACCCTTCAGCTCCGGAGGAATCTCTTCCACTGCCCCCAGCAAGAGAAGTGAGTGCATCTCCTGTGCATGGAGTTCTTGTCAGAACAGTCCCAGAAGAGGGACCAGGATGGAGGGTGGAAGGGTAAGAGGGCTGAAAACTGCAGGAGGTATCTCCTTTCTATGGTGCGGCGCACCCACCAGCGGTTTGATGTGATATGGGAAAAGGCAGGGTAAAAGGGGGATAGCTGGGATGAGAAAGTAAGACGGGGTCCAAACCCTGCTGTCTCCCTGCCCTATTACTGCCCCCCACAGTTATGGGGCTGCTCCCTTGGCCTGGCTCTGCAAGCCCTTAAATATGGCTCCCTCTTGTGGAGAGCCCCTCCCTCTCCCCCTGTGGAGCAGTCATCCCTCCTCGCAAGGGGGTGCATGTGTTCAGACTGCACACAGCACTAGAACTGCCAGGGACGGCCCTGCCTGGTAGCCCTGGTGCTCACATTGGTTAGCTGCGCCTACCACCAGGGAATCCAGAAGTTGCTCATATACAAATGCTCATACCCATTTGAAGGCACAAAGCAGGGTCTTTTGTTTTGATTGGCTGTCGGTGGCAATGAAGCTGGGGTCTGCCACAACATCCTTGTAGTGTCAGAAACTGTTTTAATTAAAGGGCAAGGGGATGCGAAGTAAGAGTGCGAGGACGTCCACCACTGGATCTGCATCCTCCACCACTTCCTCAGCATGGATCCCCAGATTCTGGGCCAAATGCTACAGCAACTGCTGGAAGACTCTGCTGTCCTCTGGTGTTGGAGCCACCAAGCTGCCTTGTCACCATCTCACCTGCAGATGAGGACAATGAAGGGCAGGTGAAAAGTGGATGTTCCCTTCCCTCTGCACCCAGGGGGTTTTGCGGCAGCCCGAGCTGCTGGGGCACTGTGATTGCCACTGAGGGTGCCAGAACCACTGGAGCCAGTGTAGACAGCGCTGGTGCTAGAGGCTGTGCTGCGGATGTTGGAATCTTGGCATTGGCTATTCAATAGAGTCCCTCCCTCCCCCCAAAGCTGGTGCGGAGGGAATATGAAGGTAGCCAACACTATCGATGCAGCTCTGGGGTGGGAGCCCTAGCTCCACTCTTGACCCTGAAGAAAGGTCTAAGGGCATCCAAAAGGGCCACTGTGCCAGGGGCTGCCATTGTGCAAGCCCTGGTGCTGGGTATGGCTGATAGTCCCTTCTCAACCATGACCTTCTCCTCTTGCTGCTGCGGGGCGAGTAGGGGCCCATCTCCGACTCCAGGAAGGATGACCACAGAGGAACAGAGCTTCATGGTACCAACAGTTTGCGTTGCAGACTAGGGGAGCAACATAGAGCCTGGACCTGCACCCAAGCCAGGAATGGTGCTCCAGGGATGGGGACCATTGTGGCCGGTTTCTCCCTTAAGGGTGCCTTGGAAGCAATCAGTACCAGCAACTTCTCCCATCTAGGCAGGAAGAACGGCACCAGGGGATGCAGCAAGTCCTGCGCCTCCTCAAAAGTCACTGGCGTAGATGGGAGGTGTGGCTCTCGACTTGGGGTCAAAGAGTGAAGCAGGTCAGGACTCAAACAGCCCCCCTCACTCCAACCAGGACAGGAGTCAATGCAACCTGTTTAAGTGGTGAGGCCAAGGAGGTCAGGCTGGCTCCTTAGACTGGGGAATTGGCCCTCTCTGGTCTCTTCTTTTGTTGCACTGGAGATTGCAACTGGTGCCTGCCTGAGGCATGGGAGCCACAGTTGGAGTCATGGCAGTGCCAGGAGTCCTTAGACGAGTTCTTCCTTAGCATCAATTCCTGTGCCCATAGGGACAGGGTGCTCCATACTAAGGTGGTGGTGTTCAGCCCAGGATTTGCTGGCCCAGGGGCAGAATGCAAGAGTAGATTCTTCAGGCAGTGCTCTGTCTTTCAACATTCTGGAGTAGAACCCGACAGCTCCTACAACAATCTTTTTGGTGCTTCTCCTCTAAACACTTCAAACACAAAGTGTGTGGATCACTTCTGGGCATACACTTGTCACAGCAGGTTTTGAAACCTGGAGACCATGGCATGCCATGAGAGCAATGGAGGGGGAACTTCAGCCCAAAGAAAAGTTAACTGATTAAACTAACAGTAAGCTAATTACTTGCAAGAACTCTGCCAAAGTACTTGTCAAGACAAGAGCAAGGGATGTTCCAGCTAACCATCACTGGTAGTAAGAAGGAACTGAGGGGGCCCTGTATTTAGTCATAAAGATGCTATTCCAAAGGGCAAACAGACCGACGGATAGATACTGCTAGGGGAAAAATCTGGCTGCTGTGCACACTTGCGCACACACACCTGATTGGAATTGATATGAACAAGCGCTTGAATACAATAAACAAGTAGTATTGTAGCAGATTGTATTTGTTTTCAACCCTCTTCAGACTTTCAAGTCTTTCAATGGCAACAGTTACACACAAAACGATATTTAAAACGTTAAGGTTGCAAAGTACTGAAAAATTCAGAAACACCAGAAGAAAGATTGCTTGTGCAACGAATTTGACCCTTGTGCAAATGCATTGAGACAATCTTTATTACATGATCACGTGCTTTCTCTCTCCCCTTCCCTCCTCTAGACAACCTTTCCCTCAGTCCATGCAAAACAAGGGATAATGCTCATTGAAAGAGCAGCTAGTCTCTATTTTGTTTGCTCCTCTTCATACAGTATGTGGCTCTAAGCACTATTTATTGTACATTGTCTCAATCCTGCTCTGCAAACAGAATTAATGTCCTCATGGACTTTCCAGTGGCATTCATTGCTGCAATATTTAAGTGCTTCACAATTTATCTTCAGCTTGCCTGTGAGGGCGGCAAGTATTATCTCCATTTCAAACATGAGGAAAATGAGGCACATGCAAGTTTAAGGCCAAAATTGTAACATGTCCACTAATGATGGGTTCCCACAATGCTTCTGGCTTGACTTTTCAAAGGACTCTGCATTTTTACAGCATGCTGTGTTCAGAGCAAAGCTCACACTGGCTTCAGATGGAGTTTTGAATGATGCGTACGTTTGCAAATTGGAACTAAAGGTCTCAAGCTGGGCTGACAATGAGAAACACAAGTGGTGGCCACCTGAAATGCTCCATAGTGACCTGCCTGCCTGCCTGATATAGGAATTCAGGCAGAGGCAGCAATAGAATCCAACTATCCAGGGTATCTAGGCCAGTGGGCAGCCTACATGGGCCCCTGGACAAGGGGGTGGGGGCAGCTCCAGACTCCTGGCAGAAGTGGGGCTGGGGCAGCCAGCCCTTCACACTGCCTGGAGCACGGGGTGTCTCTCCCCAAGCTCTCAGCACCACACAGAGCATGTGGTGCAGCACTCCGGCAGCAATTTAAAGGGCCCCACGCGTCATTGAATCACCAGGCCCTGGGGGTAACTGCCCCCTTTGCCCTCCCTGTTGGCAGGCCTAACAGTATCACTTAACCACTTAAACCACTCTCTCTTGCTCAAGTTTCATGCCTCATTCAACATATACCTTCCACATATTGCAGCCAGCGAGGGAGGGGTCCTGCAGGCAACAGCCTTCTTCACAACCCTGGTTCCTTCTTGGAGTAGTTCCATCCTGTGCACTGAATGAAGCAAGGGTTCTGTGGAAAAAGAACCCCTGGATGTGATCACATAATTAAAAAACTGTCACCTAATGCATATACACAAGGTGGCCAAATTAAAAGTTGTGGAGAGAGCTTTAATTCAGGTATTTCCTAACTTTTGAGAGCTTGACTTTGCAACCTCAGTGTGGTTTCCTAGGCTTGTGGGAGGGCAACTTCATATGGAACCTTGCTGACCCTGTCAGGGCATCAGCAAGGGAGAGACATTTAAATCCACAGCAAATTCTGCCTCATCATTTTATGAGGACAAGCCACTAGAGGGGGATGAAACACTGTCAGTGAGTTTCACAGCTAGTTGTTAAAATAGCATAGGAATGTTGAGACTCTGCAACTGTGGGTTTCACAGTCTCCCTTCCTTCCACTCCTTTTCCATTAGAGCCTCTCTGTTCCCTACTGTAGTCAGTTATGCCCTCAACTTGATTACTCCATCCTCTACATTTCAGTCTGGCTGTTTCTTCTTCTCCACACTACTCAGGTATCTGCAGAGGAAACAAGATCACAAGGCAAGGTCTATATACTATAAACTTCCATGGGTATATATTATAGAATCATAGAAACCAAGGGCTGGAAGAGAGCTCAAGAGGTTTTGCACAAGATCCTTATGCCTCTCCGGGAACGGGGTTTTTGCGCAAAAAGGAAATGTCCACACTGCTTCTTTTTGCGCAAAAAGAAATGGTAGAAAATATGCTAATGAGTCCCTCATTAGCATATTTTCTGCCAGAAAAAACTTGTAGTGTAGACGTAGCCTCTAATTGCTAACATGCCTGTAGAAACCTTTCTTGTTACCTTTCTTGTTCACTTCCCTTGCTAGCTGCAATTCCAATTGTGCTTTCGCCTTCCTGATTACTCCCCTGCATGCTCAAGCAATATATTTATACTTCTCCCTAGTCATCTGTCCAAGTTTCCACTTCTTATAAGCTTCCTTTTTGTGTTTAAGCTCGCCAAGGATTTCCCTGGTAAGCCAATCTGGTTGCCTACCATATTTGCTTTTCTTACTGTGCATCGGGATTATGTTGTTCCCGGGTGTGAAAAACCCACAACTTTGAGCATCACCGTGATACCAACCTAACCTCAGGTGGTGATAGGGAGGCCTTCTGTTAGCACACACATCTTCATTGAAGCACCATAGCAGCACAGCTGTATTGCTACAGTGTTTTAAGAATAATCCTGCCCTAATAAGAGAATCGCCCATGTCTCTGTGAAACAACTTTCCACAACTTCTAATTGCAAGGAAGGTCCTGCTCAACTCCTGAGGAATGCCCAGTAGTCAGATCTGCAGAGAGCTTAACTGTAAAACTGTTACCAAGTCTCTACAGAGTATATGCAAACAGATTTTCAAACACCCAAAGGCAGTGAAATGTGGGTGGATTTTCATGGAAATAGCAAAAACATCCCTTATACAAAGACAATAAATGCTTTTGCCAATTTTCAAGTCCCTGAACCAAAGCATGGAGATGGTATAGATGGTCAATTAAACAGCTGCAAGAATTTATTTTAAACATGGGCAAAACAATGCATTTTCTCTAGATCTCATTTTCAGAAATATCTTAACTGTTTTTACTGAAGCTTTCCAAAAGTCAGCATAAGGCACAGGAACCTCCAGCTTGAATGATTTGTTTTGTAAACTTCTGAAAACAGGATGCTACAGAGTATCAGACATTAACCAAATGTCAGCACAAGTTCTCTCTTTAATATATGCTATCACCATACTTGTACCTTGAGTGGAGGGCAGCCTCATTAGTCCAATTTCATTGACCAACTAGAGAATATGGTGACAAACCAAAATACAAACTGATGCTGCACGTTTATAAGTAAATTGTGAAATACTTGGTCCTGTTAGCAGACATTTTTTGTAGAAGCTTCAGGGGGTAACCAAGTTAGCCTTTTTGTAGAGTTCAGGCTACAGTCCCAGTAGTGCCAGTCAGTGAACCAATTTGACCCCTGACCATGTGTTGTATGGTTTTACACTAATTGAAATTAAGGATTTCAGAAATTGAGTGTAAATTCACATATGATCCAGGTAACTATGAGATTAATTCATAATTAATAAGGTTAATTCAGAAACACTCATTTTCACCAAGGGTATTCCACTATTTCTAGAGCAGGGATGAGCAATAATTTGTAATGGGGGGGCCACTCCAACATTCTGGAAAGTGGTCAAGGGCTGCATTTCTATGGAGGGGGTCTGGGTTGGGTGCAGAAGGGAGCTTGTGGTAGGAGACTGGGGTGCAGGAGAGTGTGGGGGATCTGGAGTTTGAATGGAGGGAGTTGTAATCTGGGGCAGGGGAACGGGGTGCAGATGATTCTGGCCTGGGGAGGGATGTAGGAGGGGGTGCAGGGCCTGGGAGGGAGTTGTGACCTGGAAGAGGTGGAGAAAAGGGTTGCAGAGGGTTTTGGTGGTGACATTGGGCAGGTAGTTGGGGAGACAAAAGGGGGAGGGTGCCAGAGGCAGGCTATGGCTGGGAGGCACTTACCTAGGCAGCTCCCGGCCAGCAACCCTGCAGGAAACTGAGGCAGGCTCCCTGCCTGTCTACAACAGTTCCAGGCTGCTCCATGTAGCTCTACTCAGGGCAGGGGAGGAAGGGTAAAGGTTTTGCATGCTGCCCCTAGCAAAATCTCAGCTCCTATTGGCCAGAAACTGGCCAATGGGAGCAGAGAGATTTTACTGGGGGCACCAGGGCAGCACACAAAGCCTCCTCCCTCCCTCCCATTCAGAGTTGAGAGCAGCCAGCCTTTAAAGTGGCTGTAGCTACTCTGTGCACCAAGGGTCCTGGCAGCAGGCCAGATCCAGTGGCTTGGTGGGCCTACTGACTGCATCTTGCTCACCTGTTTTAGAGCACCCTGCCATCCCTTAAAGGCCACATTGCAGCAGCTGTTTTCAGTCAAGAGCTAAATATGAATTATTCCCTTTCAAAAGCTTACTAGTTTTGCATATATTATCCCACTAAGCCTGCACAGCTCTCCAGGACCCTTAGCGAGGGTGACATCCAAGAATTTGGCAATAGATTGTATAGTCTGGTGCTATTCGCATTTGGCACTTAGCTCAGGACCAGGCATTTGGCTTGAAGATAAGCACTCTACTGTAGTCCTAATGTATAAGAAACAAAGTGGTGTTAAGAATTCTATTTGTATTTATGTGAGGCATAAAAGTAACTCTCTGGCACACTTCTGCCACCAATCCCCCGGTGACCCCCATTTTAATTAGTTGTGAGATGCCCTTTATGAGGATAATGATATTTTTAAAAGCAGGCACAAGGACTTTACTGGGGAAGTGAAACAATGATTTCCTCAAGTTTCATTCACTATGCTTTCTTCCTCTTGCTTGTACAGTCCTGAAGGGAAAGAAGCTAAGTCTCCCAATGCCAGTCTGAAAACAGTACCACAGAAGTTCCTGCAGATGCAATTCGAAGATCACAGCTTTCTTCTGCTCCACATTGACAAAAAATGGCTCCGCTAAGAATCTCAACTCAGCGCCAGGAAGATAGTGAGACTTGAATGGCTAATAAGCTCTTGATCTGCATGGAACTTTTCCCTTAAATATCTGCTAGTGTTTCTGTTTAAGTGAATTTTGTACTGGTGAATGGTTCTGGCTAGTGACTGAAATCCTATTCTGATAGATACATGTCAAAGCTTTTATTCTCCCTCCTCTCCTCATTTCCAAAACTGCCTCAAACCAGACTCCTTAAGGGATCAATCACCTCAAGGAGTGAAGTTTTGTTTCCATGGTCTATTCTATTTCTTTCAACTGTTTTACATCTGGATGTCTTTAAGTGCTTAAACAGGAACCCCAAACCACCAGTCCATTTCATACTAGGGAAACAGTGGCAGATCACCTACTATTAATGCCATTTGTTTGCAGTGCCCTTGCAGCCACGTAATTATTCCAACATAAGCCAATATAAACTAGTAATTAAGAGGTGCAATTCCCAATATCCCAGTCTATCCCAGGTTTAAAACTGCAAAGGTTACATTGAAGTTCCTTCAGTATTGTAAATACTCAAGCATTCTGCTCTACTCAATCCCTTTCAATCAGTTTCTGATGTTCTACTAAATAGCCAGCATTTTTATTAAAATTTGGTTGCTGACAGATGTGACTATTTCCTGGATTATTCTGCATTATAAAAAGGGGGGGGGAGAGCAGGGGATTGGGGGTAAAACCATTTACATTCTAGAAATAAAAACAAATGTTCACATTTTATTGACAACAGTGTTTTTATTTATACCTACAAAAGAAAACAAGATGGTATCAAAAAGGACAATTTACAAACTAAGAATAGTAACATAGCTCTTAGCATCCTGCATCTGAACATCACAATTTTATGAACTCTCTCAATTCAAGTCTTCATTAACACAATAGGAATGTGTCCAGAGACCAGCAAAGGTGTGAAACAGCACTGATCCCCCACAAAAGCCACTAACCCTTCAGTTGTTGAGAGAAATCTACATAGTAAGTTGTTTCAGGAAGAGGGACAGGAAGAGATGCCAGACTCATTTGACACTCCCACAAATGTATACAGATTGAGAACAATGCAAACATTAATAGATGTTAACGCTTTATCAACAAGGGCCCTTCAGCTGGTATATGGAACAGAACAGCAAGCACCAGGTGAGCCGGGGCAGCACATGCTACTGTGCATTCAACAATCAAGTTAACATTCAAGATAGGACATGAGAGAGACTGGACTGCAGCTGACATCAAGTTACAATAAAGCATTTCAAGACCTCAGCGTAACTGTTTTACATCTGCCCAAGTCTCTGAAGGAAGAAGTGAAAGTTACAGCAGACGGCAAGGTAGTTTTGGCTTTCTAGAGACGCCTTTTAAAGCCAGCTACGCAGTATGTCCTACTCCATGCCCTTCCATGCCCACAGAAACTTACAGATGAAGAACAGCTCCACGCTTGCTTGTGGGGGAGATAAAAGACAGTCAGTCAGTGCTGGGACAGTAAAAGTTCATTTGTGGCCATCATTTAAACACACAAGCACAAAAATTTCTTGCCAAAGTACTAGTTAATTTTTAAAATAGCCTCAACTTAAGAAAGATTGGGTATTAAGGGGACTTAGGTTGTCCCCCTGAAATTGTGCTGAACCTACCTGTATGCTGTGCACAAATCATATATTCATCCCACCCCTCACGCTATTCCTTAAGGGGAAGATGTCTAAAACAAGCTTTTTTAAAGCAAGCCCTCTCTCCTGGGGCTATCAAATGTTCTTCTCTCCTACAGAAGGGTTGGGCTGCCTTTCAGAAGGATTGAGATGCCTTTTTTGGTGACTACTGCTGACTTCCCCGATATTATTTTCTATCACAATGAACTCTTGTAATGCAAGGATTTTGCCTTGCAACCCACTGAATAGCTTTGATTTCCTGCAAAGTTATCCAAACGTAAGAGCAGCCAACTTTCACTATGACTGTCCCTCTATCATCTGCTCGTGGCAGTTACAAAGTAGACACACTTTACTACTTAAAGGGAAACTCCCCACACCTACCTTAGGTCTGTAGAACAAACAAGATTTAATTAAAATGTTTACTAAATTTGCATTTTTCCTAACATTTCCTAGAATGCTACCTACCTGCAACAGCTGAGCTCAAAAAGGGGACTGCTGGGGAAATGCCAGGGAAAGCACTAGGCAGTACAGGGTATGAAGGAAATGCAACTTTAGAATCAGAATACACTAACCAGATCTCTCTCCTCACCTCATAAAGAGGGGTTTCTATTTGCATCTACCCCCATCTCAATAAGTATAAGTGGAAAAAACTTTGCTACATTTCACTCAGCACAGTGGCATTCTGAATGTGCCCCACGACAAGAGGTGCTTTGCTTATTAAGAATATACAAACTGCAATAATAATCCTGGTCAGTGTTTGAGCGTTTTAATGCATAGTTTTCTCAGTGACCCCAGTAACAGGAATTTGAGGGCAGAAGTTGATATAGGTTAGTCAATAACCAGATTCCACCTATTCCTGCAATTTAAGCATCATAGGGAAAGAACTTCATTGGTAAATATTTCAAATAGATGTTGTGTGTCAACATAAGTTCTTACACTGATTAGATCTGGGGTTTGGCACACCAAATGGAAACAGGTTTCTGGTCTCTGACACTGGGGCTTTATTCCCCTATTCCTTACCACATACCACAGAAGTTACTTCAGAAGGAAGGAAACTGCAACCAGCAGCTGCAAAAGTGCCAACCAGAACAGTTTTACACTATCTTTGGAGCAACATCCAGAATGCCTCCAAACTGAGCCAAACGAGCTGAGTTTTCCTTACTAGTTTAGTTATGCCAAAGTACAAGCATCAATATTCAGTTATTGAAAAAAATCTCAAATCTAGAAAACAAATGAGCACTGCTCCCTTGTATTTATTACATTAAGGAAGAGTGCCTCAATTGCCCAGAATTCCCCAACCCTCAATACTTCCTGAAATTAAGTTTGCATATTATAGCACATTGCTTCCCCACCTCCCGCAATAAATTTTCACACACAAACCTCAGACACCAAAAAGATTGGGCTGGGACCTATCTGCCTTATACCTATTTTCTTTTAAGAGAAAATTAAAAAAAAAAAAAACAAAAAAACCTGTGTCCCAATTTCCTCAACATGCAAGAAAAAAATTAAAAAATTCCAGTCAATTATATATATATATATATATATATAGTTAAAAACCCACAAGATAAGCAATTGTGGACTTAGGGCCATTTTTGGTGGGCAGGAGGAATTGGGATGGTGAATTCTAAATCTAACCTGCATGAGAAAGGCATCACAGAGGGGAAAAAAAGAAAGAAAAAGGTTCCTTTAAATGCAAGAGGTCTAGACTGGTCACCAGCAGCCAAGTGGTCTCATTTGCGTGAAGGAGGAGGGGGTGGAGGTGGAGGTGGGTACTGATATGTAGCAGTCTGTCCCATATAGCCTATCACGTTAGTGCCTGGAGGCTGAGGAAATTGTTGTGACATTAGAGGCTGTGGCTGCTGGCCTGCCCGGCCTATGCCTGCATACTGCTGTTGGGTGGCAGTTTGAGCGGTTCTCCCAGCAGTGGCAGTGCTAGCGGCAGCATAGCCAGTAGCACTGTATTCTGCAGCAGTAGTGCCATAAGCAGCTGTGCCATAGGCAGCTGCTCCATAGCTCCCTTGGGCATAGGCATATTGGCTCTGCTGCACCCCAAAGGCGGAATTCGGACTTCCATAAGCACTGCCGTAGGTTTTGGCGGCTCCATTGGCAAAACTGTCACCACGGTCGCGGTCTCTCCGGCCATCTTTTACTCCCCCGAAGCCTCCGTTCACACTCATCTTGGTACATTAGGTTAGGGTTGTTGGCTGAACTGGCAGTACGGTAACGAGAAAACGACCTCCTGGTGGTAAATACAGCAGGGTTTAGTATTGTGGAGAACTCAAATAAGAAAGGCACTGAATTCTAACAATGGTTTTAATTATTCCCTCCCTCCATAAACAGCATTTTCAATTCACAAATATTCGAACAACTTTACCCCATGGCCTCTCTTTATCCAAATTGTGGACACCAAATTCAAATCCTGTATCATGATCTACCCCAAGATGAGAGTGTGCACAGAAACAGAAAAATACACTGGAAGAAATATAGTACTAACTTAAAAATGACTGGATCAAATTTCATGTTTCTTTGTGGGCTGGGAGGCAGCACACCACTCACAATCAGAAGGGAGAGTATATCAGACTATTGACTATGTGAATTATTGAAACAGTTGTAGTTCCTTCTGGCATGTCCTGCTTCCCACATAACTGAACAGAGGGCAGTTTTCTGCAGAACACTGTTACTGAAGAAAGAAATCCTATGACTATGATTAAAACACTGAAGCCCCTCCTTTAGCTAGCCAGGAGGACTTGTAGTTGGGTATGTACAGAATCACAGAACACTAGAACTAGAGGTCATCGAGTCCAGTTCCCTGCCCTCATGGCAGGACAAAGCACAGTCTAGACCATCCCTGATAGATATCTTATCTAATCTGCTCTTAAATATCTCCAGAGATGGAAATATTAATTTGGGGCATACATAGGTTTTTGTATCAGATATGTATTACTCTAAGTCTACATACAAGACAGCAATAGTCTGATGCTGAGATGGTTTAATTATGAAGGTATTTTATTCTGTCTCTTTACACCTATCCTCCTTCAAGAGGGAGCATCTATCCCATCTTTTTAACCTCTTCCAGCTTTACTTTACCTCCACCACCACCACCTCCTCCTCTGTGGTCCACAAGCTGCATCAATTTCGGATTGATGGCCTGGTTGGCTTCCTCCAACACTTTGATCAGTTCCCTGGCCTGTTTCAGGTTCCCTGGTGTGAAGAATGTGTAGGCAGTGCCCTTGTTGGTGCTACGAGCAGTGCGGCCGATGCGATGCACATAATCCTCAGAGCTGTTCGGGTAGTCGTAGTTTATCACAAACTTAACATCTTCCACATCTTGCGAGGTGCCCAGGTAGCGAAGCACAGTGAAGGGGTAGGTGGAGGGAAGGGAAGAGGAAGAGAAGGACGTGCCAACGAAAGGTGGGGAGCACGAATGCAGGTGACAGTAATAAGAGAAAAAAACAAGTTAGTAACTGAATGGAATAAAAACAAGACAGACTCATCCCAAAAGAGTAAAAGGTTTAATTTTGAGCCATGCATGGGGTCAAAGGTGAATGACCTGAAAAGTAATAGTAAGTCTTAAAGCAGTTGTTCTCTCCGTTCAAATTCACCCTTCCCTTGTTGCATCTTTGTGCAATGTGATAGGTTCTTTACACAATATCATCTGAATTTGTTAAATGACTAGTTCCTCCGAAGGAGAGGGAGACATTATTTGGAACAAATAAAAATGCCACCTTTGTTGTGGACACAGCAAGCTGGGGTGGAAGACAGAGAGATCTGCTGCAGGAAGGCTTTTACTCTGTTGGGAGAAGTCTATTAAAGACTAACTAATGAGATCACTTACCTTCCAATCAAGCACATGAAAATTAAAAATGAAAGGCTTTTACTTCACTATGAGTTTTAAGGGCTATAAAATATAAGGAATGACCTTCCCCTATCCTAGAATTTAGTCATCCCAGTTACACCATGGTAGTCAAATTCTGCCAACTTACTATTTAATATATATATAGAGAGAGCATACCACAGCTAAGACATTTTACCTCTCTTCTTAGTTATCATGAGAATGCGTTGCACTAACATTTCACCATGCTACTAAAGCCCAGTGTTAGCAATCTTGATTTTTAGTAACAGAATTTAAGACTGTCCAAGTCAAAACATCAAATGTTAGACTGAACTGGGTAACTGAGTGCTCAAAAAGACAAAGCTGTACCAAATGCACAAATGCCATTAAACCTTAGGAGAAACATCAGAATAGTTTATTCTCTTGTTGAGATATCAGATTTTGTAAATTTATGGAGTAGTAAGTAAGTAAATGTTAGTGTAACGTTTCAGTAAAAACACCTACAGTTGCAAAAATATCTATTTGCTATCATAAGCAATGTTAAAAAAAAAGAATGGAATTACAATAAAAAAATGTCCTTACAGTTCATGAAAAAAAATCTGCATTTTAAGAAGAATATTCAGAAAATATCCAAGATAAAACACAGATTTTTGGTTTTTTGTTTTTTTTAAAATAGAGAAACATTCTCTGTTTGTTACCAGACCGATGCACACTCCCTCCTCCTGTGGGAAACCGCTGCAGCCGATCCCGTCTCTTTGCCTTTTATTTTTGGCGGCCTCCTTTCGAAAACTCCGCCCTCTGACACGGGACCACTGGAGCGCGGGGAGCATGCATCAAGGGTCCATGGCAGCGAGAAGTCCCCACACACGCTCGCTCTGTGAACTGGCTTAGATGCTTCTCTGTAGCCCCATTTGGTTGTGAAGTGCCGGAGAACCTGGGTTCAGGTAAAAATTTCAGGTCCTCCAACGCTTTTTGGCCCCACCCGGGGTTAATAGGGGCGAATATCAAAAAAATGAAGATAAAAAAATTATATCCAAAGGGTCAGACTGCATCTATTGCCCAGACTTCATCAATTTCAAAGAGGGGAGATGGAGAAAATAAAAACAAGGGGTGTGTAGTGGCAAGAGGGGACTTTATGTCTGTTTCTTATTACAGCAAAGGGGTCTCCTTAGTCTTTGCTGACTCCAAAGTCCTGAATCACACCAAAAAGGGGAGTGAGAAGGCAGATTTCACAGGGGGCTGCGCGAGTCTCCAACTAGGGTGCTTAATGAAAAAGTGTAAGGCAAGGGAGGGGCAAATATGAGAGGCACAATCACATCTTCACAGCCAGAGTTTAACTAGAGTCTGACAAGCAGGCGGCTACATGATCCTTAGCCAATCTCATTCCGTACATCCATGAGCAGCAAAGAGTTGAATTAAGTGGATACAGGGAATCGCTTTCCTGGCAGAAAGCACCCAGAATTGTAGCTAATATCACAGACACTAGTGACTTGAGTTTTTTGAGGGGAGGATGGGAAGGCCAGAAAAGGCAGGGAATGTTCTCCAGACTAAGAAGGCGGTCCTTTATGTGCACATATCTGGCTGAAGATCAGAGCAAGAACAGGATTTGGTTTCTCCAGTCTAGAATGCTCCAATGTATTTGTGCACAGTCACAATCTTCCTGCGCTTTTAGAAGATACTGTAGCTGCCTGGGACACATACCCTTTGTCAGATAACCAAAATACCCTATGGCACAGATTCTGACTGTTAACCAGGAGTGATATAAATTAGCAGACATGCTCGTCTAGAGAGCTGCTTCGATCACCAGTGTAGATATGCCCCCGACCCTGCACTGAGAATGATCTGCAGCTGTTATCAAAGCTTCTGTTAAAGAAAACAAAACAAAAGAAATTCAATGTTTTTAGTTTAACAGAGTGAAGAGTAACAAAAAAAAAATCAGTGCAGAGGGAGGACCTCTCTCCTGAAGATTAGCATAAAGTAGTCATTATGGGACTCAGAACTTACCTGGAAGGAGATTTTTGGAAACCAATATTCCATTGGGATGAGGGAAAGCCCTGGTGACTCAGCCAAAAAGCGCGCACCCCTGTTTAAAGTTATTACGTAGCAGCCTTCACTTCCCAGGATCTTGGAGGAAGTCGTCTAGAAGTTTGCCAGTTAAGTGACTTTATTTTAAAAAGCAGCAAACTCAGGGCCCCAAAACAAGCAGAGATGTTGTTTAGTAACAAGAAACAGACTCTGGCACCTTTCCCCCACAGCTTGGATGAAGTGGGGGAGGAAGGGAACAGGGAGAGTGTTTTCTTAAGAGGTATCCAATTGAGTTGTTTGGGGGAACCACTTTTAGGGGGTGGGGCTATTTTAAATGTCTAGGCAAGATGCACAAAGAAGCTACCAGCACATAGCAAGCCTGTTTAAAAAAAAAAAACTGCTACAGAGAGCAGCTCTCTTTCATACAAACTAATTTCAGGCCTCAGTCCCTTCTCCCAACAGGCCCAAGTTCTAACTGCACAGGTCCAGACATGACCCTAGAGGGCAGAGACTGAAGTCCATATGATCACCCCTTAGAGGAAGTGTTGGACAATTTTTGGGGGTGGGAAAGGGTGAAGGTTGTGTGAATGAAGAATGCCCAGTCTAACACTAGTTTGACAACATTTAAATGACCTTGAGATGCATAATATAGCCACCCTTTCAGAATATAAAAAACATTTCAAATAACAAAATCTTCTGTAATCACAGAATTCCCTTCTAGCTTCTTCATGGATTACTTAGTTTTACATAAGATTTTACAGAATAGGTCAGACCACTGAGGCACTTACTATGAAATGGCCCTCGGTTGTGGTCTGTGTCAAGTCTGAAAAGTGTAAGGTAGCAAAAAGGCCAAAATTGCTTTACAATATTTCTAAACTTACACACTGGCCCAGTGTAAAAGAAAAAGGTTAATATTCAAACAAAAAATGTTTCATAGCACAAATAACTTATTTTAAAAAGGGGTGTTTTAACTTATGCATCCAAAAAGATCATTTTCACATCAGTGAAATACACTACATAGTTCTGATCCTACATAGTTCTGATCCAACACCACACTTGGACAGTATATGTTGATGGCATGTAACAGAACCTGCCTACAGCCAACAGAGCTGGAAAGACTATTTGTGAAAAAAATCTGGAGCAATGTTTTCCCAGATATGAACACATTTGATGGGTAAACTGTGTGTATTGTAGGGATTTTTGTATGAATCATCTATGTATTGTTAAATATTTTATGCTGAACTACTCTCCCAGATGACTTATTTCAACTTTTATATCTAATCCCCTCAGTAAATTGGGAGCAATCCAGCCCTAGCCATCCAGCCGCAAAAAGCTGGAACTGGGGAGGAAGTGGGTACAGTGGAAGGATTGGGTTGCATAATTGGACGTCTCTTCTCCCTCTTGGCGATCGATTAGTCATGCCTAGGCCTTGCTGCAGACCAAAGCCTGTTCGTTAGGAGCAGGAAGAGACTTTGAATATGAAAGAAAAAAAAGAGTAATGTTAAAAAAGGTATTTCACATGTGGGGGAAAATCACGCTTTGAATTTAAGAAAATATTTTTTTGAGTTCAAAGAAGAAAAATATGGAGCAGCAGGCAAGAGCAGCCTGTATGTACAAACCTAGCCCACGTGATGCAACATCCGTAGCGATGAGTATAGGAGCCTTTCCAGAACGGAATTCTGCAAGACAAGAATCCACTATGAAAACAGACTAGGAGTCACAAACTATGCTAAAGGCAGTGAATTTAACTTAAAGTATCTTTGCAGAATCCAAACAAGATGAGAAATGTATTGAGAGAAATATGGGATGCACACAAAGACTCCATGGAATTGTCAAAACCTCTTAGGTTTGGCACAGCAGAGAGGGCAACCACCTCAGTATTGAAATTAACAAGTCAAAGGCTAAACAGAAAACACAGTAAGACTACAGGTAAAGCAACTAATACTGACTGATACTATGCAGCTGAGACACACACAGAGGGAAATGTGTTTGCCTAAACCAAGCAGATGATCTTCAAAACTTCAAGTAATCAGCTCTCCAAGACACTGCACTCACCATTAAGTACCCAGTCTCTTTCTGGCTGACTCTTGTCTCCATGGATACACATAGCTGGCCAGCTGCCAAATGGAAACACATGATTTGAGAGAGGTAACAAGAAGCTTCATTAATGTTGAGAAAACAGGAAAGGATTAAAATAATTAAGAATATTCATGCACTCATTCCCTCCTTTGTCAGTTTCCCTATTTAAAATATAAACTATTTGGGAGGGATCTGTTTCTGTACAGGCTGAAAGCACCTATTATTCTTTCAGGTACTAACTATTACTGTTTAATCCAATAAGGCCTACTATAGTGATAAAACGCCTTTGTCCTGGCAATCTCATACACAATGCAGCATTCATTATGTCCCAAGTAGGCCAGTATGCTGTCCCTCTTACATAGTGCTTCAGTGTGATGGAATCTTCCAGTAGCCCTCATATTGTACCTAGCTAAGAGTCTGAAGAGAAAGACCATTTCTAAGACTAGCAACATAAGCATTTCCTCCTCCTCCCCCACTTCTTACAGTTTAGGGATTCCTAATGGGAAACAAACTGGAAACAAGATACTCACCCATCTCTGCGCATTCTTCGGGTGAGGTCATCACATCGTCTTTTCGTCTCAACAAAAATAATAGTTTTGTTCTCTTTCTCTGCCATGATTTCTTCCATCAGTTGAATTAGTCTAAAACAAAAGGAAGAATTAGGATATATTTACAAGAACACAGGAGAGACTTTCAACTTATCTTTTTGAAAGAATACCTGTAACAAGCAACCACTTAGAGAAAACTGGTTCGGAACTATTTATGAAAAGTTAAATTATCTTACCATGTAATAAAATTAGTGAATGCCTATAAGCAACTAGATAACTATATGGGATTAAATTGGTTCATAAATTTCAGTAGTGAAAAATTATGTGGACTGATCACTTAAAAATACTTCTTTGCAATGAAGATTTTTAGCACTCCTCCCCCAAATCAGAACAGCAGGACAACGACCGTACGTATGGTCCTTCTCACTCTCCATGCATACGTCCACTATTTGCAGGATGTTGTGGTTTGCACTCAGTTCCAGGTTGCCAACATTGATTTGAACATAATCGCGCAGAAAATCCTCAGCAAGCTGGCGCACTTCCTTTGGCCAAGTGGCACTCCACATCAGGGTTTGCCGATCAGGCTAAGAAAAAAGGGCAGAAAAAATGTTATTTAGATGATATATTTGAGTGACAATTTAAAGGAAACCATGGATGTTAAACAGTTAACCAGTTGTAGTCTAACTGATAAGCTGATGCTTATCAGTTAATGGTATTGATGATACTCAGCCAGCTCCTGAGGAGCCAGGAGGGCAAGGGCTGCCCACTCTGCTCTCAGGGAGCGAAGCCTCCTTCCTGGGAGCCAGGCCAGCAGTAGCTGGCAGCTCCACTCCCCAGGAAGCTTCGGTAGGGATGTTAAAACATGTGTATTTTTGTAAACAGCTAACCGCTGAATTTTTCAGTGGTTACACATTTACACACGGGGGGAACTGGTGGGATCCAGTGCTTGCAGGGAGTTGGCTTTTAAGCTGGATCCCCATGCACACCAGGTGCCACCTGCCCCTTTCCCCCATCTGTGATATGGGAGGGAGGTCCCTACATGTAAACATGAGGGTTAAGTGATGAGCCCAGGCTCATCGATTAACTGTGTACTCAGGTACATGTTCATATCCCTAGGCTTCGATGAAGGCTCTGCAGTACAAAGCTTTATACTAAGTTTTATACTGCTGAGCCTGCAGCATGTGTAACCAGTTAACCGCTAAGAAGGTTTTTTTTTTTGTTTTGTTTTGTTTTTAAGTGGTTACACTGTTACACAATTTTTAACATCCCTAAAGGAAACTATAAATCAGAGTTTCACATACCCTTATCTGGTCAACAATTTTACGAATTTGTGGTTCAAAGCCCATATCCAACATCCTATCTGCTTCATCCAGCACAAGGTATGTACATCGACGAAGGTTGGTCTTTCCTGCCTCCAAAAAGTCAATCAAGCGGCCTGGGGTGGCAATGCAGATCTCAACACCTTCAACACACAAGAGGGAGGGACATAGTTCTAGTCATAATAAACCAGATATGACAGTAAATTTGTTATAATACTTCCCTTATATATATATATACACCTGAGACCAAGTCACTACTATTTTATTAGGAACACTAGGCATCCTTAATTTTATTAACCATTCTGAAGTTACTTACAGTATCATTAGAACCTTGAATACAATCCAGGAGCAGATAGCCTCCTCTTAGAAATTACATGGAAGAGAAAATGTAAAGTCTCAGCAGCAGCAGCAAAGGTAAAATTAACCTGCACTTCCAGTTGAGCTGAATCCCCTGCATCCAAAGCTATTAACTCGAGAGCTCAGTTTGTAGAGGAATAAATGTTTAAATTCCAGCTAAATTTTCAACACTATCTAATCAGCCTTTTGGTAGTAAAGGAAACCACATCCATTCAACAGCTAGAAGACAGCTCAAACCTTTCATTTTCTCAGATGGCTTTGTATACAGAAAGAGGATATATCCTATCATATTGTTTAAATTAGGCAATTATTGTGGAAGAAGGGCATCTGTTTTCCTCTGCAGCATCTGCTACTAGAGATATAAGCCTAAACTGACTAATGATCATGTATGAAAAATTCCTACGTTCCTAAAAAGGAGATGACATTTCCACTTCAAAAGCTTCAGAGGGGTAGCCAAGTTAGTCTGTAACAAGAAAAACTTAAACAAATAGTCTAGTAGCACCTTAAAGACTAACAAAACATGTAGATGGTGGTATGAGCTTTCGTGGGCACAACCCACTTCTTCAGATGACAGGAGTGTTGAAAGTCCAAATCCAAGAATAAGTAAGGAAAGGGGGAGGAGGGGAGAGAAGGAAAAAAGTGGAGGAGAGAAAGAGAAAGAGAGACAGTGAGCAGATAAGCTTCAGAGGGACAGCTGAGTTAGTTTGTAACAGGAAAAACTTAAAAAAACAAATAGTCTAGTAGCACCTTAAAGACTAAATAGTTACAAGAGGCTGATAAGAACCATTTCCTTGTCCAATTCTCGCTTAGACAACCCCCTAACCTGAAACAAATTCTTTTCAGTAGCCACGCAACACACCTCCATCATAATCATCCAAGAACCCACCCCTGCAATCAGCCCTGGTGCCAACTCTGCCCACATACCTACACAAGCAATTTCATCACTGGACCCAACCACATCAGCTACCAAATAAGAGGCTCATTTAACTGCACATCCACTAAGATCTATGCCATCAATGCCCCACTGCAATGTATATTGGCCAAACTGGACAGTCTCTACGGGAAAGAATTAATGGACACAAATCAGATATCCAAAAAGGCAACACACAGAAACCAGTTGGAGAACACTTCGATCTTCCTGGACACTCATTAATGGATCTCCAAGTCGCTGTTTTGTTTCAGACCAATTCCACAAACCAAATACACAGAGAAGGGTTGGAACATAACTTCATTCACAAGTTTTAATTGTTATGCAAATGGTAAGAATCCGGATATCAGTTGACTTGCACATTATCAACCAACCAAACAATGAAGGTGCTAATGGTACTTGATGTCTGTGTAGAATCTGTGTTGGTTATCTTCCTTTCCAAGTGCAAACTACTGGTTCTTATCAGCCTCTTGTAACTACAGTAAAACTCCAATAGTCCAGCATCCAATAGTCCGGCACTCCTGATAGTCCAGCATCAAAATGGCAAGAGCCTAGTGAGTGAGCTTCGGCAAAAAATGAGTCACAAGGTAACAGCGGCAGCAGATGAACTGAGCAAAAAGGGTAAAAAAAGGCTTAAAAAACTAAAACATTACAGTATACTGTATACAGTATGTACAATAAAAAGGGTTAAGAACACTTTATATACAGTATATAATGTATACAGTATATATATATATATATATATAACCTGCTTATAGTACCTCCTGATAGTCCGGCATATCTGATAATCCGGCACCACCTAAATCCCATAGGTTCCGGATTATCAGAAGTCTACTGTACTTAGTCTTTAAGGTGCTACTGGACTATTTGTTGTTTAAGTATTTCTACTTCAGTCTCACAGTTAAGTCCTTTCAACTCATAGATCTGTCCAGTAAACATTTTAGAGATGGAGGAAGGGTGTATTTTCCTCTGAGAAACTCCATATCTAGCTATCTTCCTAGCTGCTAGTGGCAGACCAAATCTTAATTCTAGACCAGGACTTCAGACCATATTCCGAGAACAGCTTCCAAAGCTGCAGAAAAAAATACTAATATGCTTAAGGTCAGCATTCAGAATAAACATCTGAAACAGAGACTTGAGTCCGAAGGTCAAAGCAAAGACTTAAAAGACTCACTCCTGTTAGATCCACCATATAGGAACACAGACTGATGTTAAGTCATTACTCTATAGCAGTGTAAACAGCTGGCCACAAAAGAATCCCAAAAAGAGAACATAGAGCTAAAAACAAGTTTTCTCCCTTCTCTGTACTCTCTATTTGAAAATCTGTTCAGTGATGAGAATCCACTTTTCAACTATTTACATAAAAAGGAGAGCAATTTGAAAGACTGAGCACCACATTCTACAGCACCTACCAATCAAAAGCTATGCTCCCAGAGAAGATAATGTCTACTTTGTAGCACCTAGAAAAAGTGTAACAAAGGACCACGCTGTGGTTAATAATATGTTTTTTCTGTAGCCATAATGGAAGTCCTGTAGCCATATTGGAAGGCCTAAAGCAGGGGTGGGGAACCTTTTTTGGGTAGGGGGCTGCTAATCCACAGAAAAGTCAATCAGGGGCCACATACAAGTGAGAAGCAAAAACAAACCCTCACTGACGTGGCCTGACTGAGAAGGAGAAAGACAATTCCCACATTTCCCTGACAGAGCCTAGGGGAGCCTAGGCTAGTAAGTGTTGAGTGCTCCAGTCCAGTGGAGGAGGGCAGGGAGAGTGGGGGCTGGAGCACCACCACAAGCTCCCCAATTCGGGGAAGGGAGGAGAGAGTCCTGAACCTCGAGGGCTGGATCCAGACAAGCTGGGGGGCCCCAGGTTCCCCACCCCAGCCTAAAGCCTTCCTCTGCATCCACACTGAAGAGCAGCAGCCATTAGCGCTATAGCTTGGAGTCACTCACATTCCATCTAAAGTGCATTAAAATAGTGTCATACCAGGCTGTTAAGAAGATTCCATCTTAATGGCAACCAATATCACCAGTTAAAGAAACACATCTTAAGATGAGTAAAGAAAACAGTTTGACGGCATTTTGTCTGGCAAGAAACTGTTTATTAATAATTGAGGTTGTGGAATTCTATGATTATGGTGCTCACATTCCTATTGTTTGTCTGTATGATCTCCAGTTTTTAATTGTTTCTGTCTGTTATATAATTAATTTTGGTAGGTGTAAATCTATTAAGGTGGTGGGGCATGATTGGTTAGGTAACTGTTACAGTATGTTATGATTGGTTAGTAAAATGTTACTAAAATAATCGGTTACAGCATAGCTAAGCAGGATTCAGGTTTCACTATATAAATCTGGGCCCAAAAGGAAGTTCTTCGGGCACAACTCCAGGACATAGCTCTAAAATCAGAGTTGCCAGACCTCAACCCTGTGCCAATGACACAGTGCTAAAACTGGAGTCCCCCAGATGGACCGTATCCTGACTGGCCATCAAGACAAGTTCATCTGTCTCATTGGGGAGTGGTGAGCACAGTATGCCTGGTGTGTGTATATTCTGATTTTGATAATTAATAAATAGAGATTAAGTAGAAAATTACTGTGTAAGGCTCTTTCACTGGTAAAAGATCCCACAAACCCACAGTATATGGTTATGCTTGAACCCTAGGAATGAGTGAAGGTGAGTGCCTATATTGGTAAGGTTACACCTGAGCCCTGGGAATGGGTAAGGGTGGGTGGTCCTGGAGTGAGAATTTTGTGCAGGTAACATGGAAAAAGCGTGACAAGGGACCAAGCTGTGGTTCCAAGATCTCTTTACAACTTCAGACCTTTCCACCCAGGAAGTCACTGCTTCTCTAGTGGACTGCGTGAAGAGTCTCTGTGGTGGGACAGCACCTTTGTCTTTTAGACTTCTGCTATGCATGCCTTTATCCACAGGAATACTGAAGCTTTGGAACAGGTTTTTTTCTTGACTGCAGGGTTGTATAAGAGAAATGTGGATTTCCTGAAGAAGTCTGTGCAGTTTAGATATACCTTGGCAGCCCTCCACCCATCTTGCACTCATGCCATTCTACCATACTATG
Source organism: Rafetus swinhoei (assembly GCA_019425775.1). Classification (NCBI taxonomy): domain Eukaryota; kingdom Metazoa; phylum Chordata; order Testudines; family Trionychidae; genus Rafetus; species Rafetus swinhoei. The sequence goes on from CM033437.1 coordinate 256,963,780, forward strand.
ATTGTTTGGTTTGGGGCAGAATGAAATTAACCCTATCCTCTTGAATCAATGAATTTGGCCTTTGGAAGACAGGATGAGGTACTATTTTATCTTGGTTACCCACACAGAAGTGTTGCTTTCTGGGGAGCATGCTTAACTCTGAACCCTCCTTGTGGAAATGATGGCAATTAGAAAGGATAGGTTGACCAGGCACAGAAAGAAAAGCTTCCTGGTTGCTGTGGAGGGGATTTAGCCTTCCTTGATGCTTCAAAGGACACCTTTCAGAGGCCCATGCAGACTGGCCCATCCAGAGACCCAAGGATGGCTTCAGAAGGACAAGAAACAGTAGGGCATTTATTCCCCTTGGTGTAACTATTTTTGAGGAAAAATAGGGTAGAGAAGTTAATGCCCTAGGTTATGCCCACATTTAACATGGAACAAAAGCACAGCTGTGCCAGTATAACATTTCAGTGTAGACAAAATGTACACCAACATCAAGGGTTCTCCCACTGGCTTAAGTAATACACCTCCCTGAGAGGCAGTAGCTAGGCTGATGGAAGAATTCTTTTGTCGACCTAACACTGCCTACACAGGAACTTAGGTCAGTTTAACTACACCATTCAGGGGGTGTAAATTTTTCACGCCCCCGAACAACAGTTATGCAAACCTAATTTTCTAGTGTAGGGCACCTTCCAGAAATTAGGCTAATTATCTTCCACTCCTTGTTACAATGGAAGATACCGTTTAGGAAGGCAAACCTCTGAGAACAAAAACATTTGAAGGAAACTTGTATTTTAAAAAAAAAGTTCTGCTACATACTGAGAAACTGAGGTTCAATCTGAGGGACAGTAGATCCTAAACACTGATGCACAGTCAATAAATCTGGTTTCTTGCCAATACACAGAGAGAAAGGAATGCCTCACTGTGAAGATTGTCATATGGGGAGAGTGCACAGAGAAAAGGGAGGAGGGAAAAAAACAGCCATCTGAATAAGTTGTAAGACAAATATGCATAACTGGTAACTCTTGTAATACTTATACACACACAATCACCATGACTGGAAGTAAAATTGGAATGAATTATAGCTGAAGATGGAGGTGTGATCCTGCTTAGCACCTACCCAAAATAGGCTTAAAAAATACTGTGTGAATTTTTAAACACACAAGTATACCATTTACCTCTCTCCAAGTCTCGGATCTGGGGGCCTTTAGGTGCGCCTCCATATATGCAGGTACTCTTAAGTCTGGAGCATTTTCCATAATCATCAGCCACCTGCTGGACTTGCTGGGCCAGCTCTCGAGTAGGAGCTAGTACCAAACACTAGGGAAGAAAAAAAAAATCCATCCAGGATAGCTGAATGGTGAACACTGTCTCAAGCTAAAATTGACACCTGAACAGAGATAACTAAGGCAGAGCTGACTAAATTGTCAGCACTATTTTCCTAAACACAGCTACATGTTGGACCTTCCTGGTCCATCACTCTCAGGTCTGACCGGTCTTGGACAAGGAAGTGTGCCAGACCAGACGAGGTCTGGAGGGAGGGTGCCAGCATCCCCACCAGAGCTTCATGGCAGCCCCGCCATCCTGCAACAGCCTCACTGCAGGCTCTGCAGCCCAGAGAGCTCCAGGACCCCACCCCCTGCTTGCCTGGCTCGCCAGCTGTGGGCTCTGGTGCCCCGTGGGATCCACTGCCCTGCTGGCCCCACCGGCAGGCTCCGCTCCAAGCTGCTGGCAACCTCTGTCTCTGGGGCTCTCTAGTCCTGCAACATCCATGATCCTTGCCAGACCAGAGAGTCCAGGATTACAGAGGTTCAACCTGTAACATCAACCCTACACCATACTGATAATTATCAATGAGCTTTTATTACATGGAATAGGCTACCCACACTGTTAAAATGAACAGTTCTCTACTTCCTCTCTATGGCATTGTGGTGCAAAAGTCGCCTACACATTAGGGATGTAAAATCCCATTTAATCAGTTAGCTGGTTAAAAGCAGTGTTTAACTGGTTAACCAATTGGGGGAGGGGGGCTCTGGGCACGGGCCACTCCAGTCTGTTCCAGCTGGGCTGGAGTGATCCCCCGGCCTGTGACGAGCCCCGCAGGACTGGAGCGGCCATACTCCAGCCCCCAACCATTAACCAGAACCGGTAAACTTCACCCTTAAGGTTAATTATTCACATCCTTACTATACTGTTAATTACATATTATACATGTAAAAAGAAAGAAAACTGAGCAGCACTCACAATTGGACCATCTCCCCTCTCCAAATAAGGCTGGTGGTTAATGTGAACAATTGCAGGCAACAAGTACTGAAATAGAAGAAAGTTAATGAAAATTGACAGTTTTCCATATTAGATCATGCTAATAACTATCATTCTGAATCCTGGTAAAGGCGAATTTAGCTTAATGTCCTTCCTCAAGTAGCAGCAAGTACCACATGGTCTAGTGGCTGCAAAATAAAGCTTAAACTTGGATGTCTACATTTAAATAGATTTTTAAAAAAGAGCCTGATTTTCTGAATAAATAAGCACCTACAACCGCAACCTATGTCAGTTGGAAGTACATGCCTATACTATCCTTTGTGATTTTAACTTAAGTCAACTAGTACGTGCTGTCAATGTAAAACAAAAAACATGCTTTCCTCTAAATATAGAAATACAGAGGCAGGACAGAAACAGAAAACAGACAATATCAGGCACACAAAGCAAACCATATGCTCATTACTAAACATTCTCACCTACAACACAGACAGAACATGCTTTCAAATGCTATCACCCTGCACGTCTGAATGAAAAGAGATGCAAAGCAAGAAGAAACTGTCATAAACACGTACTGCCAATGTCTTCCCAGAGCCTGTCTGAGCGATGCCCACCATGTCTCTACCACTGAGGGCCAATGGGAAGCCCTGGCATTGAATTGGAGTAGGTTCCGTGAAATTCTGATCAATCAAGACATCCATGACGTACTCTACAAATTAAAAAACAAAAACAAAAACGTGAAGCACACAAACCATGTACGTCTGAATAAAAACCTATCAGTTCAAAGACAAAGGTATTGGGGAAATCTTCCTAGAACCTAGTCTGGGAGCAATTTCAAGTTTCTCATTTTATGAGTCTCAGATATGACAAGCGGGAGGACTCCTTAAAGATTTACTTTTCGAATTAAGATCTCTAAAGCTACAGCAGATCTGAAAAAGTCTTTCAAGAACCAAACAGGTCTGATCAACAAGGTGTTTTCCCGGCACTCCTCCCTTACACCATCAGCAAAGCTGAACAGCATCATGAATAACAGAATACTCACGTGGGAAGTTAGCATGGTGGAAGGCAAACACAGGTTTGGGGCAGGCATCTGTTCCCCTAACTGTAATCTCTTTCTTTTGTCGCAGTTCTTCAACTTCATACTATTTAGGTGGGGAAAAACATCATACATAAAATGCCTGGTTGTCAGCAACATTTCAACACAATGGGTCTCAAACGTTAGCAACCCAAGGATCCCCATTTTAATTTAACTTTTTTTGCAAACTCCCCAAACCCCACCCAACTCAGCCCAGGCGCCACCCCCACTCCACTCCTTTCCCCCAGGTCTCCTCTCTGCATCACCTCTTCCCTGACCACTCTTCACCACTGCCCCCTCCTCTGAACATACCTGTCTCTGCTCCTCCCCAGTGCCTCCTGCACTTATTCCCCCATGTTGATCAGTGGGGCCACCAGACCCTGTGGAGTATCCTCGCAGACCCACAGTTCCCAGTTTGAGAAATGCACCTTTCTGATGTCAACTATTAATAAATTCCACAAACGATTTAGCTGACAGGCTGGGAGGTCTGACTGTATACAGAAGCAAACTAGATTTCTACTCAGTAAGGACGGCAGGATGAAGAATAGTCCCTCTCTTTCCATCAGTGCCCTTTAATGGGAGCTACATACAGAGTACTGTGCTGTAGAAGCTATGACCCAGAAACGCTGCTCAGAACCACATCTAAACATTTCCTTTCTTGTGGAAAACATTACTCAAATGTAGCAACAATAATGTATCAAACATTTTTAAAGTGGGATACTGACATTTTCTGAAATAAATTTGTACCTATTTATCATCATAAATAATATATCAGGTTAGCATAACGGAAGGATTAGAAAAAATATTTCTCCATTTCCTGTTTAATTTGCACATTTAACTGCACTTCGCACCAAGTCAGTTTCAACTGTTTCCCTAGTATGGGGCCTAGGGATTGCCTATGCTTATCGGATAGTCGAGTAGTGACTTGACTAGTCTCTCTTCCCCTTCCCCACCGTTGCCTCTATCAGAGAGACAGCAAGGCAGGGGAGCAGGCTTAAAAGCCAGTTCCCGCCCCAGCACTGTCTCTGCGGCGAGCAGGGGAGGCAGAGGTGCAGCAGGGGACCGGGCATGAACTGAGAATCAGCTGATTCCCAGCTCAAGCCTGTTCCCAGATGCCATACCTCTGCTTTTTAAATGTATTAAGAGCCACCAGGCTCTTAGTACATTTAAAAGGTAGGGCCACTGGGAGCTAACCCTGCTGAGGCTCTGCAGTTTCTCCCCTTATCAACTAGTCAATGGAAATTCCATCGACTAGTCGATTTAGTTAAACGCAATTTAACATCCCTAATGGGGCCTAATCCAAAACATACTGAAGTCAACGGACAAACTCCCATTAAAGCATATTTTGGATTAAACCTATGGTTACTTTCCCATTTCTGAGACTCCTCACAGACATAGAGAAGAATATTCTGAAAACACAAACATGTGATGAGTTAAAAGTTGATATCCATCTAAAAATGTGATGGCATATCTTTTTTGATTCCTTTGCATTGTGTAAATAAGACAATTCAGGAAGGTTACTTTATCTTTCAGTAACTTGAGTTCAAGATTTTTTGTCCCCATTGAAGCATCATCATAGTATGCGTGCACTCTCTCAGTTCTCAACTGGTGATCTGAATCAGATGTGTACCTGAGCCTACACCCATGCACTGCAAAGCCTCTCATTCCCAAGTAGGGGTGTATATGGAGGCATAGATTTACTGATGCTCCAGGTCCTTAACTACACAGACAAATACTCCACACTACTGCAAGCAGGGCAGGAGGTAAAGCACCCTTAGAAGACGACATCTCAAGGAACTCAAGTTACTGAAAGGCTATCTGAAGAAGCGGGTTGTGCGCACGAAAGCTCATGATACTATATATATATATTTGTTAGTCTCTAAGGTGCTACAGGGCCACTCTCCTTCTTCAAGTACATATTCTTATGGGTGGTGCTCTACCACAGAAGGCTCACAGCATCCACCTATTTGCTGAATTGTTGTTTGAGGAGGTGCATCCAGGACAGTTTGGAGGACTGTAGCCAAAGGCTGCATTCACCTTGGACAAAGAGTAACATTAGGAGAACATCTGAACTGAGGACCAGGTTGCAGCATTGGATATGAATGTCCTTAAGAAGAGCAAAAAAGCAGACAATCCTGCTGGAATGGGGTTGTAAGATGGAGGTGGGGACTGTACCCTGGAAACCTAACCTGAAACCCATTTTGATAGTTTGAGTGGCAACTGACTGTTCTTTCATTCTGTCCAGATAGACTCGTGATGTCTAACACTAGCCCAGGGGTAGACAATTTTTGATGGGGGGAAGTGGTCGAGGGTTGCATTCCTCCATGATATTAATAAAGATGATGCAGGGTCGGGGATGGAGCTTGGATCCAGAAGGGAGCTTGAGGTAAGGGATTGGGATGCAGGACAGCCTGTGAGGTCTGGGAGGGAGTTAGGGTGAAGGAAACAGTTATGACCTGGGACACAGGATTGGGATGCAGGGGTTTGGGTTGTGACCTAGGGTCAGGAGGGGATTGTGATCTGGGTCAGGAGATTGGGGTGCAAAATGTGGGAGTGGGTATGGGCTCAGGAGCAGGCGCAGAGAGTTTGGCTTATGTGAGGTAGGGAGGGGGAGCATAGGGGTGGGGTGCCAGAAGCTGGCTCTGGCTGAGAGACTTACCTGGGTGACTCCCAGCCAGCAGCCCAGTATGTTTCTCAGGCAGGAGCCTACCCCACACCTGCATGGGCTGCAGGGGCCATGTGCATCTGTGAATAAGAGCCTGAGGGAAGGGGGAAGTGGTGCGGGCTGCCTGTTCTTCCAACAGGCAGCTCCCGTTGGCCAGAAACCACCAATGGGATTTTGCTAGGGGTGGGAGCAGTGCCTGAAGCCTCTCCCGCCTCCCCCCAGCTCACAGGTGAGACACGCAAATGGCCCATGAGCAGGTTTTCTGAGTGGCAGGGGCCAGGACAAGCAGGGAATCTGCCTGAGGCTCTCTGCTGTGGCCAACACATCCTATTTTGCCCAACCCTGTGCTAGCCACATGTGGCTATTTGGCCGGTTGAGCATGGCTAGTTCACTTTAGCAGTTGGCTATTGCTTCAGAACTGGTTGGACACCACGGAGATAGACCAGGGACCTCAAAACATCTAAATGTGTGGTGGCAAGTAGGGATGTAAAAGATTAACCAGTTACCCAGTAAGCATTGGGCTTACCAGAATGCTTACCTGGTAACCAGTGAATTGGCCTGGCCAGAGCAGCACCCGTGTCACGGCATGGCAGGCCCAGCCAGCATGTCCTCAGCCGCAGCAGGCCTGGTCAGAGCAGTCCCAACCTGCAGTGCAGCAACTGGCAGGGGCAGGAGCTCTCAATGGTTAACCAGTTAAGAGGCATAATTTTAACTGTTTAACCAATTGATTGTTTTAATGGGTTTTTACCTCTCTAGAGGCAAGTCTCTTCCTACAAGGGGTGAGATTTGGGAAAGAACACTGGTAGACCGATATCCTGATTGGTGTTCAACCATCACAAGACCTTTAGCAGGAAATGAAGATGGGAGCATACTGTGATCCTGTTACAACAGAAGGCAGTGTACATCAGATCCACTTACAGCTGGGACAATAGCTACCAGTAATGAGATCTTGACAGAGAGATGAAAGAATGAGCATGTGGCCAAAGGTTCAAGAGTGAACTCCCAAGCCCATTCCAAAAGCATCTATGATGAAAGGCACTGATGTTTGGGGTCCTAAAAACGGGACTGCTCCAATATTGCCAATGGGAGCTGCCACAGTGAAGCCTCTTCCCCAGGAACCGTGTGGGCAAAGGTTACACTTTAACATTCCTAGAGTTCAATACCAAAACCCAGGTCCTTCTCTGAGAAGGGTGCTGGGGTTAGACACCAACACAGTGGAGTAAAGACTAGAACAAAAGCCCAAGTGATCCAAAATGGCCACTATAGTGGCACTTGCCACTGTGTTGGTGTCCAAACTGCTGGTGGAATGCACTGGAACAGGTCTGCCATTGGGTGATATTGGTTCGAGTGCTGGTGCCAGCTTCTGCAGGAGACGTACAACTCCACCTCTGAGCCCATCTCCAAGGACTCCCTTCCAGGCAACCAGAGTGGAGCAATGCTGACCAGTGCCAGCAAACAGTGCCGTGAGGAAACCGACAGGGGCTGCATCATCACAAGCTGTATCCGCGGGACGGCTGCTCTAAGCACAAGGCAGCTGGAATGGGGGTCACTGACAGACTTCAATTTGTGACAGAAAGCACAAGATGTACCCAAATGTCAAGAGGGACTAACTCCACTGAGCAGAGTTCATTAATCTAACTAGTTATCTTAACAACTGAAACGTAACTACTATGAATAAAGATACCCATGTACAATCAAAGTCCATTGAGGAGCTCACCTACATAGGAATGGACATGAGTAAGCATTCAAAGAAATCTTTCTGTGGAGTGTATATGCAAAACAATATCAGGAAAGGGAGAATATAATTAAAATACAGTTTGCACAACCTCTAGATAAGTGTTTCCTCTTTTAAAAAAAGATACCCTTGTGATCTGAAAATGGAAAGAACAGCAGAAGGAAACTTACAGGAGTAAGCCTGGCCACTTCTGGATGCTCCACATAAAAGTTCTTCTCAAATTTGGGCAGCTCATTCAGGTCCCACTTCTTTTTGCGTAGACGCTCCCCTGGATTACCAAATTTCTTTGGGGGCAGAGGACTACCAAACCTAGGGATACCAACATAATTTTTTTTTTAAATCAATTTAAAAAAGGAGTTCCCAGCTCTGTCATTTGTAGATTCTTCAGATGCTTACACAGTCCCCTTTAAGTTAGAACAAATATTGCTACTTTAATTACTCTGAAAATGCCCTTATAATACTGCTAGACACAAGGTCTGGGAAGGTCTTCAGGACTCTAGCTCCATTCGGTAGTCTATCACCCAATTCTCATTTCTCCAATGATAATGTTACTTTTAGTATAGAATCTATCTATTTCACCACCTCTCTTTCACCTCATCAACATGCCCCAGTCAACATACAGATAAAGAACAGGGAAAAACTGGTATCAGTATCAGAACTTTTGTTAGGCAGATCTGAAGCAATTACAAAGAAGCCACAATTTTTACCAGAGTCACAGCAGAAATATTTGGATCAAGGGAAAAAAACTTGAGTCCCATTTCTTAAACACTACTGAGAAAACCTGAAAGATATGAGTTTTTATTCTTTAACACCTGGCAGCGCTACTTAGAAATTAGTACAACTTATCTCAAGGAATACATTTCACCCTGCATTTGATTTTTACTTGATTATTTTTAAAAGTAGGGATTCATATGTAATGATTCATTATCCGATGGGGGGGGAGGGGGAGAGAGAGCGCGGTGGAGGGAGGAGAATGTTTTTTTCTGGTCTACAACAGTTGCAAACTATTGAAAACTGAAGCAGATTAGCATGAAATAGTTAGCAATTATAATTTAAAATGTTCACTTAAAATACATCTTTTACACAGTTCTCAGAAAAACCTATTATTGTTTCACTATTGTGCCAGATCTCAGTAGAAGCTGCTACTTAGAATAAAGTTTAACCTGACACTATTTTAACTTTAGATATGATATAGAAGCTTCTGAAAAATCTGCAGACAAGAAAGAGTATTTGATTTCTTTTAAACTCAAGTTGACTAGAGATTCCTGCAGTATTTCCATTGAAACAAAGGAATGTTATGCTAATACGTAACAGCAAATGAAACTATTTAGAAGCTATCAACAAAAAATATTTACCTTATCTAACCTGAGAAAAAAATTAAAATCTACTCAAGTCAAAACTAAATTAGATGTGTTTTTATTTTAATAATCTACGGTGTTATTTGTAACACTGGCAAAAAAATGTTTTTAAATGTTAACTAATTGTCCTCTGGAAGTTATTTACCAATACAAGCTAGAGTGACAATACAGAGTAGAACTCAGAGAAAGCGGAATAAGAAAGAGGATTACACTTCTGGAAGGCAAGGTACATTTACAGTTAATCTGATGCTTTTTAAAACACCAAAGTCGTAAGTTAAAATGTTGATTAGGCTGCAGTCAGCAGCCCATTTTTCCTTTATATAAATGTAGTCCTATTCGGTTTCAGATAAAATGGCTGCTTATTTTTAGCATATTTAATAATATAAAACAAAGTAATTTACAACCATCCGCATTAAACAGTGATTTGAATATTTTATGACTTCTTAGGGCTGTCAGTGAAAGTTACTAGTTACAGAAGCATTGTCATGTTTATTGAATACATTCTTCAGACTAAGCTAGTTTAAAGCTTGAAGGTATGCACCTGGATAATTTCGTGCTGAGGACAACAGCACTACGGCAGATGAGTAAAAATTAAAATATATGCATGAATGTTTGCTAGTTTGAGGTCTTAGATATTTGGACAATAAGTGTTTTACTGTCATCAACACACAAAACCACAATGCAGCGTCCAGAGTTTCAGTTCCATGTGGCTCTGCTTACACATAATATAGCTTTAGATTGGCTTTCCAAAAAGTGAGTATTTTAGTATTTAATACCCCAACACGTATCATATTTTGATCCTGAGGTACCTCACATTTCACATACTGATTAGGGATGTGAATGACTATCCGATAAGCAAATGCTTATCGGATAGTCAACAGGCTAGTCGACTAGTCACTCCCCCCCCCCTCCCCTTGCTGCCTCTATCAGAAAGAGGCGGGAGGGGTGGAGGGAGAGAAAGGGGTACTTCAAAGCAGCAGCGCCCCGTGGAGCCTGGGGCCACACCCTGGGCTCCACACAGTGCTGCCACTTTGAAATGCCGCATGCAGCCCCCGGGGCCAGCTGGGGTGTCCCCAGGCTGCATGCGGCATTTCAAAGCCACAGCGCCGCATGGAACTTGGGGTCAGCGGAGGAGTCCCCAGGCTCCACGGGGCGCTGCCACTTCGAAATGTCGCGAGGAGCCTGACACCGGGCTCCCCGCAGTGCTTCAAAGCTGCAATAATACATGAAACCCAGGATCAACGAGGGGAGTCAACAGCTGACCCTGGGCTCCATGCGGTGCCTCCACCTTTGAAGTGTAGGGCTGTTGTTACAATTCAAAGGCGGAGGGTGCCCTATCGACTAATCAAATAGTCATTGCAAAATGCATCGACTATTCGATTAGTCAATTACTTGATATTTAACATCCCTAATACTGATATGGAACAGATTACAATTTCAATTACCCTGGTGTAAACCTAGAGTAATTCTGTTTATTTGCATGGCGTTATTTGTCCTTGTTCAGTGGTGACTGATTCACTTCACCAATAACTGAAATGCAGCCACCTCCAGAACTTAATGCTACAGCATCTTATTCAAGTGCTAAAGTAAAACTGCACCATATCAGTGTTATTAAGGTTATCAACAACTTATTCAGGACAAGAGACACAGAAAAAAAAAATCCAGATCTAAATGACTCTGCAACAGGAATTGAGTGCAACTAGAAAGTAAACATCCAACTGAAGTTTGTCCAACACAGTAAGTGGACTATAATTATCTTTCAAATCCCACCATACAATTTTCCATTACTGCAAGTCATAAAAAACATTGTTTTATATCTCAGAAATGATTTTTTAAAGTTATGATGTGCTGAATTTTTGGTATGGAACCATTCAGGAATAGAGTTTTCAATATTAGAAATACTTGTTACTGTTTCACTATTTGACACATGCGTGTGCGCACACACACACACACACAATCCAGTTTATATTACAAAAAGTTGTGACATTTTTGTAGCAATTCATAAAGCTAGGCAACAAAGCCAAATATTACTTGGAATGAGATCAGGGCCAAAGCCCATAATTTATATAGCTTTCTGTGAATTAAAACTTTTTTTTGTAAGATTCATTGTCAAGTAGTTTCCCTATTTCTGATTCTCTCCTTTTCTTTTTGACAAAAATATTTTCTCCCACCTTCATTTTTCATGGATATGAAATAAGATTATTATAAATACCTTTCCTGTGGTCACTCTAAACCCTGTCATAATACATTTTGATGATGCAAGGTGAATCAACGTCAGCATAATTCTAAAGAGAACAAAGTACTGTATTTCTGTAAGTTCTACCCAAAACATGGCTTAATAAAATCTGAAAGTAAAGTTTTTAAAAGCATATTTTTACCCAAAATAGGATTATATGTAAAGGCAGGTCAAATGCTGATGCCTCACAATCTGGACAGTGTCCCTTTAAATACCTATGTATAGTTCTGAATACCATTACTCTTCACTTAACTCTAAAAACAGCTAGGGACTAAGTCATCTGAGATTCACCAAACCATTTACCCCAAGATCTGCTTTTCACTGAACTAGAAAGCTTATAGTGGAAAAACAAAAAGGCCCTATTCTCTGCAATGTAACTGAAAGGATCTTTATATTTCAGATGGGAGTTACTTATATGTATGTCTGATGTGAATATAAAATTGAAGTGGAGCTCTTAGATTATCCAGTCTATTGGGAAAGATCATTTTAACAAAACATTATTCAACTTCATCTGGAGAAAAGGGGAAATAAATTTGAATATAGCAAGAAGGCACATTTCTTGACTCAAAAATCAGTCATCAAAGGAGAAATAAGACAAGGAGCAAGTATATTTTATTTACTCTCTGTCAGGATCCAATTCCTTCTCTTTAATCCCTACTAGTCTTTTTCAGGAAAAACTTGAGGTATTGCCATTTCTTAAGCCCCTTCTACTAAACCAAGTACTCAAATATCAATCCTGGACCATTCATATATTTTCTACTTTATGATTAAATGAGGTCTTATACTTGTTCCCCAAAATCAGAGCTCAACTGAACCCTATTTTCCTAAACTCTATTAGGCCCCATGATGAGTGATATCAAAAGAGCAAGGAACCAACTTGATAGGCACATCAATATAGACCATCGTAGTTTGACTGCAGATTTTTCCACCTTTACCCTGGGCACACTCATCAGGATTAAGGGCTCTTTGCTACTACACAAGAGGCTCACATTCACTTTTCATGTCTGTTTTCACCATCACCATGGGCTAGGAATACTGCAGAAATAGGCACTGTTATTTAACAACCATTTTTCTGGCCACGTTAATAGCAATGACATTCAGAAAAAGGGTCAGGACCGGTCCCCTCAACAGAGGCAGAGTTCTAAAGCAAGGCTAGCAGCTTGAGGAAGAGGGATCCTTACGGCTCAAAGCGTGACCAGCGTGGAAGAAGGAAAAGCAAAGCCAAAGGCCACGAACTCAAACCTAGTGACAGGTAAGGGGTATCCTGCCAGCCAGAGGGGAAACGGCCCCGCCTCTCTCGCGCCAGACACTGCAAGAGCAGGAACAAAGGTGCGCGGGGGCGACTCCTTCCAAGCCTGGCGGCGACCTAGGCCCCTCACTTTCCAGTCCGAAGAGCCCCCCGCGGCCTCCCCTCGGGTCACCCGCCAGCGGCTCCTCACAGACCCGGGCCCGCCTCGCGTTGGATCCAGCCGAGTCCAAGACCATCCCAGTCCACGGCCCTAGGACGTGACCCCGCAGCCCAGCCTTGGGGCGTTGCCTGGCTACTTCCCCGCCGCCCCTTCCCCACACCGCGCTCCCCCCTCCCCCCGCTCTTACCCGCCGCGGTCGCGGTCCCGGCCCCGGTCTCCGAAGCCCCGCATCTTCCCGTGGGGCTGGGCGGGGGGCACAGAGGGGCGCGAGCTCGGGGTGGCGCGGAACGGGTGGGGCTCGGCCGGCGGCGGCTGCTGTGTCCCGGCGGAGTCGCCTTTGGCCGCCTCACTTCCCGAGGGAGGGGGCGGGGAGGCGAGAGACTCGGTCGGGCTCGGTTCGCGGGGCCGAGAGCGGCTCGGTTCGCCTGAGGGGCCCGTCGGGCGCGGAGACAGAACAGCGTCCTCCTCCTCTGGGCTCCCGGCACAAAATGGCTGCCGCCGCCCCAGCCCGCTCCACTTACGTTAAGGGCGGCTTGAACTTTGCGCAAGCTCCGTCCCTGAATAGCCGGCGTGGGGGAGGGGGAGGGGGAGACGAACGTCGCTACGCCTATTCTCGAAGTCCGAGTACGTATGAGGCCGGAAAGCCGAACCTAACCACGACAATGCGCAAATTGCGTAGTACCCGACTAGCCGACTTGGCTTCTTGCGAATGGAGACAACGCTTTCCCCTTATTCCCGAAATTCGATTGCGCAAAATGCCACTCAAGTAACCCATTTAACAAACGGGGAGGAAAACCCTGACCAAGCGGCCTATTACGTGCATTATTCTACGGAAGTTTCGTAGCAGTGGCTGGTTCTGAGCTGGGTTTAGCGTAGGGGAAGGAAGAGCCTTCCATTTTGCGTAAAATTCTTCAGTTGCTTTTGCTCAGCTGGCCGGCGGAGGGGGTGCAAAATTGCATGGCTAGCGTAGCGTATTGTGCTTAGAGAATAAGGTCTTTTTGCCTTTGCAGCAACTGCATGAGTGGGAGGTGGCAGCAAGCTGGAGAGACAATAATTCTGTGTGTGGCAAGCTGCAGAGTTGAAAAGGCCTTGGTGCAATTTAGCTCTGCTGCCTAAGAAATCCCCTTCCCCAGGCTGCGTCTTGTTCAGGAAACTCACCAGGCTGACACAACATTTAAGCTCAGTGTCTGCTGGAGCAGAGAAGGGGTTGTCGTGTAAAGTGCATGTTTGTTTGCCTACACATGTCATAAAAGCGATCTTGCCGCAGTGCACAGACAGGACGAGGCCAGTAGCAGCCGCCATGATATTTACTTTTTCCTTGTGTCCAGTAAAGCAAAAAGAAAGGGGAAGGAAATTTAGCTAAATTAATGTAATTATTTACGTGAAATAATTACAGCCCCTTCAATAGGAAGGAGATTCCTTGCGGCCTGGTCAAAAAAACAAAAGTACAGAAGCATTGACAAGCACTATTCCACTGCCTAGAAGGTGAAGCTTGAAAGTTTCTCTTTTACTCACAGAAGCTGGTTCGATAAAAGGTATTACCTCACCCTGTCTCTCTCCGGACCAACACAGCTACAAAAACAGGGCACACAATGCTATTTTGTGTGGTGATATATTGCGTGTTTTGAAGTATTGTGTTATAACTTAAAAGTTTACATTTTTTAGTGTTAATAAGGACAATATTTTAAAGCCTTCCATAATCTTGTAATAATAATTGGCAAAATACTTCCTTCTCTTACATTTGTGTAACTCCACTGGAATCAATAGGCATTCATAGATTTGTAAATGAGAAATGAATTTGACTATGTATATTGTATTCCTCTGGTCCTTTTTATTCTGAAGGATACAAAAGTATTTTATATGGCCCTATTATTTTCTATGCTTCCACAAGTGGAAAGCATAAAACTCCACTGACCTGAATGCTGGGGAGCTCTGCAGTGTCATTCCAATGCTATGGAAACACTGTCTGAGGGCAGGGTGCGGAGCTGCCAGGTATTTGCTTTGCAGGAGCATCACCCCACAACATCTCAAGTGTTAGCAGCAAAAAAGAAGCCCCAAAGGGAAACCTTTGCATAATTTTTGTGCCTTACACAAGCTTTTTTGCCTCACAGAGAAAAGGATCTGATCCATATAAATGATATCCAGGCATCACAATTCATACACCTCGAATTAGTCACCTCTGGTGAAGAAGCTACACATTCTTTAACTGCATAAAAACACAGATGGGAGGTAGATAAAAATATGTCCACTTGAAATGACAGGGGAACTTCAACTATCTACTTAATTTAAATTAGAATATGGCCAGAACACTGGGATCACTACCATTACATTTTTGAAAATGGACAAGGGATGTTGCATGCATGCAAGCATTTTCAGTAAAGCTGTCAAATTATTAAAAAAATTGATTGTGATTAATCGTGATTAAAAATGAATCACGATTAATCATGTGGCTAATCATGCTCTTAAACAATAATAGAATACCATATATTTGAATATTTTGGATGTTTCCATCTTTTCAATATTTTATGTCAATTACAACACAGAATATGTAGTGTACAGTGCTCACTTTATTTTTTTACAAATATTCGCACTGTAAAAAACAAAATAATAGTATTTTTCAGTTCCCCATTACAAGTACTATAATGCAATCTCTTTATCCTGAAAGTTGAAATTAAAAAAGTAGACTTATATACAAAAAATAACTGCATTCAAAAATAAAACAATGTGAAACTTTAGAGCCTACAAGTCCACTGAATCCTACTTCTTGTCCACTCAAACAAATTTGTTTACATTTGCAAGGGATAATGCTGCCCGCTCCATGTTTAAAATGTCATCTAAAAGGAAAAACAGTTGTTTGCATGACATTGTTGTAGCCAGCATCACAAAATATTTACATGCCTGATGTGCTAAAGATTCGTATGTCCCTTCACACTTCAGCCCCCATTCTGAAAACATGTTCCACACCTTTTCCCTCAGATTTTGGAAGGTACTTCTGATTCTTAAACCTTGGGTCAAGTGCTGTAGTTAGCTTTAGAACTTCTTTGTGTTTTGTCAAAATTGCAGTGAAAGTGTTCTTAAAATGAACAACATTTGCTGGGTCATCATCCTAGACTGCTGCAACATTAAATATATGGCAGAATGCAGGTAATACACAGCATGAGACATACAATTCTCCCCTAAGGCGTTCAGTCACAAATTTAATTAACATAATTTTTTAATGTACATCATCAGCATGGAGGCATGTTCTCTGGCATGGTGGCCAAAGTATAAAGAGGTACTATTTCTTGCATCATTTTACAGTTCAAATATTTGTAATTTTTTAAAAAGTGAACACTGTACACTTTGTATTATGTATTGTAATTGAAAATTTAGAAAAATGTCCACAATATTTAATAAATTTCAATTGGTATTCTCTTGTTTATCAGCGCGATTAAAACTGCGATTAATTTTTTTTTATCACTTCCTCAGAGAACTGATGGGCAAGATTCCCTGGAATGCTTACATGAAGGGGAATGGAGTCCAGGGGAGCTGGCAGTATTTTAAAGAAGCCTTATTAAAGGCACAGGAAGAAACCATCTCAATGCGCAGCAAGAGAAGCAAATATGGTAGGCAACCAGATTGGCTTACCAGGGAAATCCTTGGTGAGCTTAAACACAAAAAGGAAGCTTACAAGAAGTGGAAACTTGGACAGATGACTAGAGAGGAATATAAATATATTGCTCAAGAATGCAGGGGAGTTATCGGGAAGGTGAAAGCGCAACTGGAACTGCAGCTAGCAAGGGACGTGAAGGATAACAAGAAAGGTTTCTACAGGCATGTTAGCAATAAGAGGGTGATCAGAGAGGGTGTGGGGCCCTTACTGGATGAGGGAGGTAACCTAGTGACAGATGATGTGGGAAAAGCTGAAGTACTCAATGCTTTCTTTGCCTCTGTCTTCACGGACAAGGTCAGCTCCCAGACAAATGCACTAGTCAACGCAGTATGGGAAGGAGGTGGACAGCCCTTGGTGGGGAAAGGAAAAGTTAGGAACTATTTAGAAAAGCTAAACATACACAAATCCATGGGCCCGGATTTAATTAAACCGAAGGTACTGAGGGAGTTGGCAAATGTCATCGCGGAGCCTTTGGCCATTATCTTTGAAAACTCGTGGAGATTGGGAGAGATCCTGGATGATTTGAAAAAGGCAAAAGTAGTGCCCATCTTTAAAAAAGGGAAGAAGGACAATCCAGGAAACTACAGACCCGTCAGGCTTACCTCAGTCCCTGGAAAAATCATGGAGGGGATCCTCAAGGAATCCATTTTGAAGCACTTGGAAGAGGGGAAAGTGATCAGGAATAGTCAACATGGATTCACAAAGGGCAAGTCGTGCCTGACCAATCTGATTAGCTTCTATGATTAGATAACTGGCTCTGTGGATATGGGAAAGTCAATGGATGTGATATACCTTGACTTTAGCAAAGCTTTTGATAAGGTCTCCCACAATATTCTTGCCAGCAAGTTAAGGGAGTATGGATTCAATAAATGGACTGTAAGATGGATAGAAAGCTGGCTAGACTGTCGAGCCCAACAGGTAGCGATCAACGGCTCGATGTCAGGTTGGCGGTCAGTTTCTAGCAGAGTGCCCCAAGGATCTGTTCTAGGACCGGTTTTGTTCAACATCTTTATAAATGACCTGGATGAGGGGATGGATTGCACCCTCAGCAAGTTCGCAGATGATACTAAGCTAGGGGGAGAGGTAGATACGCTGGAGGACAGGGATAGGGTCCAGAGTGACCTGGACAGATTAGAGAATTGGGCCAAAAGAAATCTGATGTGGTTCAACAAGGACAAGTGTAGAGTCCTGCACTTGGGATGGAAGAATCCCAAGCATTGTTACAGGCTGGGGACCGAATGGCTAAATAGCAGTTCTGCAGAAAGGGACTTAGGGATTACAGTGGATGAGAAGCTGGATATGAGTCAACAGTGTGCCCTTGTAGCCAAGAAGGCTAATGGCATATTAGGGTGCATTAGGAGGAGCATTGCCAGCAGATTCAGAGAAGTGATTATTCCCCTTTATTTGGCTCTGATGAGGCCACAACTAGAGTACTGTGTCCAGTTCTGGGGGCGCCTACTATAGAAAGGATATGGACGCACTGGAGAGGGTCCAGCGAAGGGCGACCAAAATGATTAGGGGGCTGGAGCACATGACCTATGAGGAGAGACTGAGGGATTTGGGTTTGTTTAGTCTGCAGAAGAGAAGAGTGTGGGGGGGGGGATTTGATAGCAGCCTTCAACTTCCTGAAGGGAGGTTCCAAAGAGGATGGAGAGAGGCTGTTCTCAGTAGTGACAGATGGCAGAACAAGGAGCAATGGTCTCAAGTTACAGTGGGGGGAGGTCTAGGTTGGATATTAGGAAAAACGTATTTCACTAGGAGGGTGGTGAAGCACTGGAATGGGTTACCTAGGGAAGTGGTGAAATCTCCATCCCTAGAGGTTTTTAAGTCTCGGCTTGACAAAGCCTTGGCTAGGTTGATTTAGTTGAGATTGGTCCTGCCTTGGGCAGGGGGCTGGACTTGATGACCTCCTGAGGTCTCTTCCAGCTCTATGATTCTATAAATTTGAGTTAATTATGCAAGTTAACTGTGATTAATCAACAGTCCTAATTGTAATTTATAACTATGTGTGGTATATAACGTGTGCTGTGTATATGGATAATGACATCCCAAAGCAGAAAGGCAACAGCACTAAATCTGTTCAGTGGCCCATCAATGGAAATCAGCTGTTATGATGAACCCACTGAAGGAAGCCAGAGGCTCTACACACCTTATAAATCAGCAAGACGTGTAATGGCATGCCTGTGAACAGAGAACTTTAAGGCTTTTCCGTTTGGGACAAAAGATGTATGAGCCACAATAACAATTAAAAAGGCAGCCGCATCATTCCCCACTCTGTCTTAAACAGGACTATCAGTGGGATGTGTGGCCCGGAGACAACACCCCTGCTCTGCCCCATGCCCAGCACCAACTCCACCTCTTTCCCCAAGACCCTGCTGCTGCTCCACCCCATCCCTTCTCCCAAACTCCCTCCCCCAAGCGACGGGGTCCAGGGACTAGTGGGGGAACCTGGTGCGGGCAGCAGGGGTCAGGTCTGCCCCCACACTCAGTAATGGTTGCAGGAAGAGGAGCAACCCTGCCCTAGCCTGCTCTGTTCTGGCAGCTCTCAGCCACATTGCTAGGGTGACCAGATAGCAAAAGAGAAAAATCAGGACTGAGGTGAGGGTTAATAAGTGTTTATATAAGTAAAAGGCCCAAATATCAGGATTATCCCTATAAAATTGGGACATCTGGTCACCCTACGCATTGCTCTGCTTCCTGCCACTGCTGGCAAGTGCAGGGGCGGGCTGAACCCCTTCTGCCAGTGCCAGGTCCTCCACTAGTCTTCTGGGTCACCCTGGGCTGTCTGAGGCCCTTCAAAGCATGTGGCCCCTGTGTGGTTGCCCCAAACCAGCTCTGACCTTCAATCCTGCTTCTTACCGCTTGAGTAATTTCTCTACAAACTGAAGCACTGAACAAAGGACTGAATGACCCATTTGTAGCCAAGGGGCATGGCCTTCTGCAATGAATGACTGAACAGACAGGCTTGATGCCCCCTGCTGGCAGGAAATGGAAAAGCCAATGGCACCACGCTGGCAGTGGAAGGGCAGAGCCACCATGGGATCAGGAAGTATAAGAAGTGGGTCCTGTGCGTCAGTTGGGGCCCCACCACTGGAAGGAGCAGATGCCCTCCAGCTGTGCTCTGCCTGGGAGACTGTCTTCATTCCTCGGGAAATAGAGGGCTAGCTGCAAGTCTCCAGAGAAGGACCTTGACTATGTGGAGGGAGATGCCTGGGATCTTGGATTGCCAGATGCACCTGAAGCTGAGGACCAACTACCCAGAAGATGTTGATGATGAACAGTGGGTGCAAGTATGATCATGGGAGAGGGGTTGAGAAAGGGGAGTCAGACTACTGATTGACCATGGGTCTCCCTGACTTGTGGTTGGCTTGTTGCAGTGGATTCCCTGCTGACCCAGTGGCAGACTTCTCTGCTGCTGATAGCCCTGGAGGCTGGGGCATGGTGGAGTTGACTGGGCCTGGCACCCACCCCTGCCACCCACCACTGGGGTGGCAGTTAGTGTGGCCTGTAAGCTGTGTGCTTGGGTGGCTGCTCAGGAGAGATTCAAATGTCATACAGCTGAGTAGCAGAGTACCCACCACTAGGTTTTTGTTTCTGCTGGTGGTGCACATTTGCATATGCTTCAGTGCACATAAAATATGTTCCACACATGGATAGAAAAGATTAGAGGGAGCATTGGTAGCAGTATTCCCCCTCGCCAGATGTTAGTGCTCAAAACCCCTGTGCTACTGCATGCTAAACTGTTGGGCCAGAGACTGCTAATTCCCTGCTTAGAATCATTTACAGAGCAGGTGTAGTAAAGGGGTGCAGTCTCCTGTAGGGAGTGAGGAATATGGAAGGGCCTGCGGCTCCCTAGCAATGAGGCCTGGGATGCCCTTTCTTGGCTACACCAATCAAGCTTTGGATATGTTCCAGAGGGACTTTCAAGCTGTCAAACATACCCATACTCCTAATCTGATGGATCTGAAGGCTTATGTATGGATCTGATTGCTTTACCACTTAACAACTCTCTTCTTGTTCTTTCCTTTTTTCCCCCTTCTCTAATAATCCTTTAGTATCAGATACTAAAGGGTTGGCTGGCAGCATGGTATTTGGGTAATATACACAGCAATACTGACCAGCAACACAGTGGATCTTTGGGGTTCAGAAGAAGAGAGAGTTACTCACCTTGTGCAATAATGAGGGTTCTTTGAGATGTTTGTCCCTGTGAGTGTTCCACTTCAGGTGTTGGTGCGTTCTCACGCCCGTGATTGGAGATCTTTTCTAGCAGTGCCCTGCCACACCATGCACGTGCAGTAGTGTCCCCTCATGCCGTTAGTATCCGTTGATTGCACATGCAGTGTGGCACCTCCGTTCCTTCTCTACCTTGGACATAAACCCAAGGAGGCTCCAAAGTAGGGGAGGAGGGAGGGTAGTAGAACACCCAAGGGGACACACATCTCAAAGAACTCTCATTACCGCACAAGGTGAGTAACTCTTCTTCTTCAAGAACTGTCCACAAGGGAGGTTCTCCACTTTAGGTGTTTGAACAGCAGTGTCCATCTTGTGGAGGCAGGTTTTGGAGCTGTGTTCTGGAGACAGTGGAGAGGACAGTGTGTCCCACTGATGTTGTTGGGATTAGACCAGATGTTAGAGTGTGCCGTCTGACAAATGTGTGTTCAGAAGACCAGGATGCTGCTCTGCCGATGTCCCCAAGTGAGTCATTATTAAGGAAAGCAGTGGATGATGCCACCGCCCTGGTGGAGTGAGCAAGGCTAACAGGTGGCAGTTGCTTGTTATGGATAGTATAACAAGTATGGATGCAAGAGGAGATCCATTTTGATATTTGTTGCAAGGAGACAGCTTGCCCTTTCGAGTGTTCAGTGGAGATAAAAAAAGCCTTGTGAATTTCCTCCAGGACTTGGTCCTGCCAAGGTAAAAAGCGATCGCTTGTTGGACATCGAGGGTATGTAATGCTGCTTTGACCGCATTGTTGTGCACCTTTGAACAGAATGCAGGTAAGTGGATTGGTTCATTATTATGGAAGGGTGCGGAGACTTTCAGGAGGAATTTTGGATGAGGTCTGAGTATGACCTTGGCCTTACTGAAAATTGTGTAAGGGTAAAGTCTATACCCTTGGCAGGGACAAAATATTTTCTATCTGCCCTTTTGTTTATGGGCGTTAACTAAGACGGGTGTCTGCCAGATAGTGTCAGATGGGTCAAGTATGGCTTCGTCCATGGGGAGAGCTATCTTAGATGATGTGGATGGTTGTAAAATGTAGAGAAGCCTGTGTTGTTTCTCCTGTATTTCTTGGAGATCTATCTCCTGCACATTAGCCATATGTTTGAATAACTCCTGGAAGTGCTTTAGGTCACCTGTAGGAGGTGTAGTTGTAGGGATGATTGCTTCACCAGGGGATAAAGATGAATTGTGGGAGGGAGGGGGGAATCTGTCGTCCTCCTCAGATATGGGCTCCCCCTGCTCTGTGGTTGTTCTGGAGAGTCAGGCTCAAAGTCATGAATCTTGCGTGGAGGAGACTTGGCAGGTCTTTTTGTGGGGGTGGAATGCAAGGGGCTCAGGGTAGTGGGTTGGGGTGTGGGGGGCAGGAGTTAGGGCAGGGGGCTAGAGATGTAGGAGTTCAGGAGTCAGGGCTGGAGTTTATGAGGGCTCAAGGCAGGGGTTCAGGTGTATGGGGGCACAGGATACAGGGTTGGAGTGGGGGGTACAGGAGTGTTAGGGCAGGGGGCTGAGGATATCAGGGTGCAGCAGTCAGGGGTGGGATGTATGAGGAGCTCAGGGAAGAGGGCTGGGATGTATAAGGGGTACAGAAGTTAGGGCACAGGGTTTGGGGGTTTATGGGGGGCTCAGGAGGCAGAGCAGGGGGCTGGGAAGTAGTGTATGTAGAGGGCCCTGGGACTAGGCTGCTGCATCCAGGCAGCAGTGGCTAGACAAGCGACTGGGCCAGATTCACTGTGTCCAGATCGTGGCCTCCTCTCCTAACCCTGCCACAGCAGTATGGGAAGTTGTTGCCAGCCTTTCCTGCAGCCAGATGGGGTGCCAGACTGCGGGGCCTGCCCCAGGATTGGGGCCGGGGACAGGCTGCTGTGGCCAGATGGGAGCTGAGGCCTTGTTGTCCCGGCTGCTATGGCTGGAGCCGGGCTACCATGGCTGAAACCCAAGGTGGGCCAACTCAGCCAGGACCAGAGCCTGAGCTGGGCTGCTGGGGCTAAGCTGCTGTGGCAGTCCCTGGGCCCCCGGAACTAAGCTGTGTGGTCTGCCCCATGAGCACAGAAGCTGGGGACAGACCATAGCGGTCAGATGGAGGCCGGAGCTGGGCCACCGCAGCCAGATGGAAGCAGCTGCTGCCACCAGTCCTTCTCACTAACCTGGCTGGGAGTGCGCACGCATCCCCTACAGTGTGCTGTCAGCTGGCCCCTTTACAAGAGCAGAGTGCCCCAGCTGGCTTTTGGTGGAGCACAGCCGGTTCTTACCAGAGTGGCACACTTGGGCTCACCACCTTACTTTCACCTCTGACTTTAACACAGGGGTAGGCAAGATATGGCCAACAGACTGGATCCAGCCTGCCTAGCCTTTGGATCTGGCCTGCCCCACCTGCCACAGCCCCAGGCTCAAAACACCTGGCTGCTCCCTCCATGTGCATCTCTGTGCTGTACTTGGTGGGAAAGGGAGAGACTTTGTGTGCTGCCCCCACTTTATTATATTGAGAAATATTGTGGTGATATTCAATAAATAAGCTCAGCATTGCAACACGAAATGGGAGTAGGGGCTATATAAAACTATGTGTAGCTTGATAAAACACTGAAGCTACAGCTTACGTAGATATAGGAGTACTGCAGTAGCATATAAAAAGTTGTGCGCAAGCTGCAGGCATGATAACTTATACTAGAAGATGCTTCAAACATCCAATTCAACAATCTGACCTAGTTCTTCACATGTCAAAAATTTAAAATATTTATTTCACGCTTTCTTCGAACAAAATCCCGTTGCAATATACTGCTCTTTGCACTGTGTTTTTATTCAGCATTTCACAATACATCGTTGCCTACCCTTATTACCAAGCATACTCTCCATGGGTAAGTGGCTAAAAAAAACAACTTTGACTTCTAGCAATTTGACTTTCGCTGGAACAAACGAGCAAAATGTCGGGATAGGAAAAGGGCAATCACAGCCTTTTGTGACTGAAAAATCAGAAAGTGAGCTGTCGAAACCACTCTCATCCACTGGATTAGCAACAGCCAACAAAAAATGCAAGCATGATGAGAGTTACTTGTCTTTCAGACATTGGAAATAAAGATGCTCCTGATGCGCAGTGTGTGGTGTGCAACAAAGTGCTTTTCAATAGTTCCATGATATCTGCTAAACTAATTATGAAGGCACTCAGAAACAAATTATTCTGAACAAAAAGACAAAGGCATGCATTTTCCAAGTGAAAGCTTGATGCACTTTCAAATAGTAAACTTTCAGTGATGAATATCACTAATTTGGACAACGAAAAAGCAACCGAAGCAATCTACAAAGTGAGCTACCATATTGCACTTGCTGGAGAATCACATACAATTGCAGAAAAACTCATCAAGCCTTGTATAAAAGATATTGTGATGTGTATGCTCAATAAGCAATACATTAAAAAAACTGAAAGTAGTGCTGTTGTCAAACAGTAGTGTTGCGTGTCACATTCAAGATCTTGCTGCTGACATCAAGAAAGACCTAGTTTCTCGACTGCGATTTTGTGATGGGTAATCATTGCAGCTGGTTGACATGACAGGGCTTGCAATGTTACTTGTGGCTTTTCCCTAGGGCTCTGCTGGGGCTGAGTAGCGGCAGTCTCCTGGAACTTCGGTTCCCACTGTCTGGATCACTGGCCATTGCAGCTCTGGCTCCCTTTTGCTGGACCACCCAGACTGAGCTGCTCTCTTGCCTTTTATGCTGCCCCAGCACTTGGAGCATGCCCAGTCTGGTTGAAGGGGCGGGACTTTAACAGGATTCAAAAAAGAACTAGATAGATTCATGGGGGTTACTCCATCAATGGCTATTAGTCAGGATGGGTAGGAATGGTATCCCTAGCCTCTGTTTCTCTGGAGGTGGGTGACAGAGGAGGGAACACATGAGGATTACGTATTGTGATCCCTACCTCTGGGGCATCTGGTATTGGCCACTGTCAGCAGACAGGATACTGGGCTAGATGGACCTTTGGTCTGACCCAGTATGGCCGTTCTTATGTTCTTATGACTCTCTCCACCCACAGGGTTTTCACCCCTCCTGTTCTAGTGTGGGGTATGCACACCCTGTCATACTCCACTAATTAATTTTTGAAGCAGTCTGATTCAAGAGTACCCAAGTGTTGCAAAACATGCATTTTGTGAGCTGCTTCCCTTCGCTACAGGATATTTTTGTGAAATTGGATTTTCGTATTATGCCTCGATAAAAACAAAAGATAGGAACATACTTGATGCTGCACCTAATATAAGAATTAAGCTTTCCAGCATCATTCCTGATATTACATGGATTTGCAAAGGAGAAAAAAACCCAAGTTCACTCTTCCATTAAAATATGCAAACATTTTATCTCTAGTAATGACCCTGTTATTTTGTTATTAGTTTTCTGATAGTTTACTTGAAAAAAATTATAAGAACGTTTTGGAATTTTATTTTTATTTCTTTAATTCTATTGAATTAAAAATCATGATATTTTTAGGACTCTGTAAGGGATCCGTGGCCAAAATAATTTGGGAAACCCTGATCTAGAGTTTCATGTGGCTCTCAAGAACTTATGTTTTGCCAACCTTTGATCCAGACATAGCACCAAATTCTATAATCTAGTGGCGCTCAATTTTTTTCCTGTTTTGGATCACATCTTAAGAGAGAATGTCTGGAGTGGACTCTCTCCAGCTTTGTGCTAAAAGTGGCGTCCCCATAGCCACCATGGAGTCTTCTATGTTGTGTTTCACAGGATGTGTTATCACCTACTCATCTCCTGGCACTGAGTCTCTTCCTTGTATTGAATGGTGGTTAAAAATACATTACAGTAAAACTCCAATAGTCCGGCATCCAATAGTCCGGCACTCCTGATAGTCCGGCATCAAAATGGCAAGAGCCTAGTGAGTGAGCTTCGGCAAAAAATGAGTCACAAGGTAACAGCGGCAGCAGTTGAACTGAGCAAAAGGGTAAAAAGGCTTAAAAACTAAAACATTACAGTATACTGTATACAGTATGTACAATAAAAAGGGTTAAGAACACTTTATATACAGTATATAATGTATACAGTATATATATAACCTGCTTATAGTACCTCCTGATAGTCCGGCATATTTGATAATCCGGCACCACCTAAGTCCCATAGGTTCCGGATTATCGGAAGTCTACTGTATATACTTTCCTAATATTTTCTAAGAGAGGAACTGCTGTTGTTGCCACAAATTATGTGATTGTGAATGGGAAAGAGGTTCTCCACAAGATATTCTTACTTATTAAAATGCTCTTCACTCTGAAAAAGTCTGGAAAACTCTAGTTTAGAGCAAATGCAGAAGAAGGGAGTGAGTGCACTCTGTTGCTTTGGTCAAAGGAACAAATCTTAATAACACTATGTGTCAGGCACCAGTGAGCTCCATCCCATCATCTCTCCTCAGTTGCAGGGAGGATCTCTGTAGCCTCATTCTTAGCTGAAGTAAGACGAAAAATTGAAGAATCGCTTCCCCCCGTGTTAAATACAGTGGGTTTTTTTTATAAATTTAAAATTTTATAATGTTGTGCTATATCCCATTCAATTTACTCATGCAACTTCTCACAACAAAATCAGTGAGACAACTCCCAGCACCAGGGGCTTACTCAAATTAAAGGGTGGCTGTATTGCACAAAAGTATAAAGAAGGAAGATGATTTAATTTATCATTTTTCAGATATAAAAAATAAATAACAGCTTTAAATGTTCCAAAATAGAAATACGGGCACTTTAAAAACAAGTAGACAATCTAATCAAGATTTTAAAAAATCTTTTCAAGCAACTGTCAATGAAACATTAGCAAGTTCACCTATTCTTATTTCTTTCACTGCACTTTCCCTCTATGTACTAGTTACTCCACTATTTTAAAAAACCCTATATTTCACAGTGCTGTTCCATTCCATGCCATTGTATTCTCTTCCAGATTTGCACTTTTTATAGTTTCTTAGGAAAGGAATATTAAACCCATGTGACACAACAGCTTTGATTCTTGTGAACCATGAATAAGTCATATTTCTGTGCTTCTTAAACATCTGGCTGCTTGAAAGATCTTTTAAAAATAGAACTAAGGTGAACCATGAACTGTTAAGATTATTGAAATATGATACGTAAAAAGCTCTTCCCAGCATTCCTCTAACTGTAAACATTCCAATTTGTGTGTGGAAAAATTCCAAGTAACCAAGGAGTCAGACCTTGGATACCATGGCTTCGTCTGAGATTCACAGGCTGTTTTCAAACAGAGATTTGCACCAGTTTTTCCATCTATTCTTTGGCATCCCCAATCCCTCCAGCAGTTATTGCAAATGTAGCTTCATTTTCAGGCATTTCAGGGCTGGGAAAAGAAAGAAGCAACAAAATGGCTGTTCTCTGTGTAAAATGTAGTCATGATACAAAACTCAGTATTTTATCAGAATAAACTAGCTAGAATACTTCAAAGCTCATACTTAGTTGGACAATTTTTATAATTTACATCAGGATTTATCAAAGTTTGAAATCCACCCCATGCGCACTACTTAATTTTCTTGTAAGCATTTCGGAAATAAAAACCAGAGTGAATAGCACATAAAAATGTGTATATTTTTGTTTAGATTCCCTGTTTGGAGGGGTTACCAGTATTTTAAAGTGATGTAGCAGAACCCAACAGTTCTGGCTATGGAAGCTTTCCCTCTGTACTTTCCATTTGCTACCTCACCACCTTGAATCTCTACACAGATCTGCCAACACAACTAAGGCCTGGTCTACACTACAAAATTAGATCAAGGTAAGTTGCAAGGGAGATGTGTCAACTTATTTGCGTATGTCTACACTTAAATTTATCTCCAGATGACATAAACTCCTCGTTACGGCAGTGCAGTAAAATCACCTCACCAAACAGCACAGGGCCATGATCGATTTACTGAAGTCACCGCAATGTAAGTATAGACAGGGCAGGACCTGTGTCAACTCTAATAACCTTGAGCAGCTGTCCCAAGGGGCAGAAGACTGGAACCTGTGTAGTTGTGGGGGGAGGCACTGGCACTGTGGCCACCTCTACTCTTCCTCTTCCCTTGAGACTCCAGCCCCTGGCCAGGCTGCAAGCTGAAATCAGGCAGTGGTAAGAACTGCCCAGGATGGTGTGGGAGCTCCAGACCCTCCACCTGCCCTGAGCAGGGAGCCAAAGTGCCAAAGCAAGCACTGGCCCCATGTCTCTGCACCCCAAGACATGCTGTCCAGGGCAGATGGAGGTTTTGGGTTCCCTGGGCTGCTCTTAACACAGCCTGGCACAAACCTCCAGCCTGTTTTGGAGACAGGGCATAAGGGGGAAGAGGTGGTGCAGGGGGTAGGGATCTGTTGCAAGGAGGAGCTAAAGCCCATCTTTGCCTCCCCCACCGCAAAGTGCAATTGCCTCCTGGGCCTGCCTCACTGTTAAAAATGGGGTGGGGCAATGGCCCCCTGCTTCTGGCACCACTACCAAGGGTTCACAGAGACCAAACCCATTTTTTTTAAAGCTGCCTCAGCATTTTAATGCCATTTCCTGATTGCCCACATGGACAGTAAACCTAGTAGCTCTTCCTTGTGGGCAACTGCCCAACCAACCATGCCAGCTCCATGCACTAGGCATACTTCTGCCTGAAACAGACAGGAGGCACTGGATCTCATGGGCCTGTGAGAAGAGGAGGCTGCCCAAGCACAGCTGTGGACCAGCCAGAGAAAGGTAGACACTTATGGGCAGATTGCATGGGAGAAGCAGGCAAAGGGTATGACAGGGATCATTAGCAATGATGAAGCAAAAGAGCTTCACCAGGGATCATAAAATCAAATATTGCAACAAAGGATCTAGTACTGGGCTACAGAACTGGCACTTCTGCTTGCCATAGGACACCCTATCAGCACCATGCAGACCATTATGGATACCCCAGAGAAGCCCAAGACAGATACTCTTGGTGTAACAAGGAGGAGGAGAAGAGGGGAAGATGCAGCAGGAGACTCCAGTAATGCTGCAAGCCAGGACCTGTTTCAAATTCTGCCATAGTCTATAATCAGTCTTGCCGTGGATGAGTCTGATGAAGAGGAAGGGAACTCAAATAAGCATATGCATTAATTTTATCCTTATAGTCTTTAAATTTAAATAAACTTAAAAAACAACAAATGGTCTGGTAGCACTTTATAGACTAACAAAACATATAGATGGTATCATGAGCTTTCATGGGCACAGCCCAAAATAAGTTTTTAAATTTAAAGATGGCCCCATACCCATACCCTAGTTAACAAGACTAAGGTAACGCTGTTTCATTGTTTGACTCATATGAGAAGAGGCAGAAGTACAACAAAGACAAAGTTGACATCTTCATTTCATTCCTCTGTTGGGTCGTGGGAGCATGAGAAGTGTTTGTTTATATAAATAGGGATGTCAGTGTCCCTGTCACCTTCCTAAGACATCTCAATGAAACTTTCATGGAGATCCCTGCAATCCTCTCTAGAAGGTTTTCTAGGGATGGCTGCCTTATTTCTTCCTCCATGGTAGGCTGCTTCCCAGGGTGCCATTCTGTCATGAGTTTGGCTGGCACAACTGAGTAAACAGGTTAGCAGCATATGGGCCTGTGTATTTTGGGACACCAGTAGCAGCTGCATTTGTGGCCCTAATAAATAAGAAATCACTACTGCTTGTAGAAAATAGTGCCAGTTTTCAGTGCTATTACCCTATAGGGATAGAAATTGTATACCTTCATGCAGCAGAAAATCCTTCCCTCTTTGTCCATAGCAGATCTTACTTACCAGGGTTGAGGCTGCAGAGCAGTGCTGTGCTGAGACACTCCAAAGCAGAAGTGTCTATAAGCATTTTTTATTAAGTGTTTTATCCGAATAAGGGAAGGGAATTTGGAAAACTTATCTTTCCTTTTTCCATGAGACTGTAAATCCAATGGTACATGTCTGTTTTTTACTGCAACTTCTGATATTGCAACCTTGCCCCCTCCAGGCCCACTGAACACCTGATCTGAGGAGGAAGAAGATGACTAAGGAAGACCCTTCTGCAAGATCCTGAAAGCTAATGCTGGAAGGGGCTCAGAGGACCATTATCACTAACACTATGGGGGACTGAAAAAAGGCCCAGAATTCCCCTCAGAACAAGGAGAGGTAATGCACCAATACATAATGGATCTTCTCAGGCAGCAAAGGCAAAGACTGCTGACCCTGGCTGACCTACAGATCCAAAAATCCTGGCCTTTCCACCCTTTGCAGTTTTTGGAGAATTCCATGGTTGCTGCTCCCTGTACTCTCAAACATACAACATGGCTTCATGGGGTACATCATTATTCTACCAGTCCACACTAGGCCCTGATCTACATTAGGCCTTTATTTCAAAATAACCCCTACAAGCTCAAATTTATAAGTGGATCGTCCACACTACCACACCCATTATTTCAAAATAACGGGTTGCGGAATTTGAAATCTGTACTCCTGCTTTTCATCAGGAGTAACACTAGTTCCAAAATAGTTATTTCAAAATAACGGTAGTGTGAACTCTCCAGTGCCACTATTTCAAAATAATTAATCCCCAGAGTCATTCGAACTAATTACTCTCCAGTGCTTCTTGGGGCTCTAAATTCAAGATAGTGTATCCAGATTAATGGAGCCTGCCTCGGATTAATGTTGAGGCTTCCCCATAGTGTAGACACGCTAGTTCAAATTTGTTAACTTGGGAGTTATTAAGTTGAATTTAGTAATTTCAAAATACTTTCCTAGTGCAGACATGGCCTAGGTGTCTGCAAGGAAAACCACAGCTTCACATACACTGACTTGTGAAAACCTGGATTGGTGTATGTGTAGTGCAGTGGACTATATTTGTTTACTCAAATGGACATAAATATTGATCTCCTTTCTAACTTTAACCCCATTAAGTTATATTAAAATTGTGCATAACATTGCATGTGGTTTTATTTGCACATTGATTTTCTGCACTGTTTTTTCCCCACTCTAAATTCTATTCCTGGAGAATCAAATTACCTTTATTCGTTTACAACAAATATTGCAGAATTCATAGCAGCAGTCAAAGCAAACAGTACTTGTAATTGCACATTTAACATCACAGAATTTATAGCTTCAGAAAAAAATCTCTAGTCATATTTATAAATCTACACCAAGGATTACACAATTCTTAGTAGCACTCAAAGCTCCAGGCCCAGACATCACTGCAGCATGTAAGACTGTTGTGGCTTACTGTTAAAGCGTTCTTTCAAATCTGCCTCCAGTTGCATAGCTCCACACTGCACTCTTGTAATAGCTCTTGTGACTGACTGTTCAATGTCAGCAGACAGCTTTTCCACCTCCACCCAAGAAGTGGCCTTTGCCTCACAGATATTATGAAGAACCCAACAGGCAGTTATAAACATTGGGGCTATGTCTACACTGCAGGCTTCTTGCGCAAGAACTGTTTTGCACAAGAGTTCTTGCGCAAAAGATCTTGTGCAAGAAAGCGTCCACACTGCCATGTGCTTTTGCGCAAGAGATGTGCTTTTGCGCAAGAGCGTCCATGGCAGTGTGGACGCTCTCTTGAGCAAGAAAACTCTGATGGCAGTTTTAGCCATAAGGGTTTCTTGAACAAGAAACCTCTGTTGCCTGTCCATACCGCCTTCTTGCGCAAGAGCTCTTGCGCAAGAGGGCTTATTCCTCGTAGGGAGAAGAATAACTCTTGTGCAAGAAGCCCTCTCTTCTGATGCTTTACTGTAAATTTACTTGCGCAAGAACACATGTGCAGTGTAGATGCTCCACAAGTTTTTGCACAAGAACATCTGTTCTTGCGCAAAAAGCCTGCAGTGTAGACGTAGCCTGGGATATTTTCTCACTGAGATCCAATCTAGCACAGCCAGCATCCCGCAGTCTAGTCTATCACAAGCATAATCAATTCTCTTTCTGCACCTGCTGAACTGACAGTTGAATCTTTCCTTGGTGCTGTCAAGGTGACCAGCGTATGGCTTCATGAGTCAGGAAAACAAGAAGTGGGCTGTATCCTCCAGAATCACTGCATCATCATTAGTCAGTTAGAAAAGAATGTCTCTGCTTGCAGCTTTCTGAAAAGTCCCGTGTTCTTAAACATGCAAGCATTATGCACCTTCCCTGACTAATCCACTTAAATATTTGATTAAGTATTCCCTGGGATATACCAACTCCTGCATAACCACAGAAAAGTAGTGCTTTCTATTGATGAGCTCTGTAGTAAGGTGGGGTTAGGCCAAAATAGGGACATGCATGCCATCTATCATGCCACCACAATTCAGGAACTCCACTGCTGCAAATCCATCCATTGTGTCCTGTACATTATACCATCACCAACCCTGAATTGTCTTTGTCTACATCCCTCAAACTGTCCTATAGGAAATCTTCACGTCCCCTGTTGTTGCAGTATTTTCTGAGGGTCTGTAAATACAGGATGATTGTGCCATTCTGTATTTGCAATATTCATGAGAATAGTGCCGTGTTCTGAAGGCAGGGCCGGATTAAGGCATGGGCTAGCCAGGCAGCTGCCCAGGGCACCAACCTATGGGGGGTGCCTGATGGTAGCTGAAAGGGGCGCGCAGTGCCCCTTATAGCTGCCATCAGGCGCCCGGCTCCCGGACTGCAGCAGCTCCCAGCGGCCGCCAGGGGCGGGGGCCGTGTTAACCCCTGCAGCGCCGGCCAGCAGCGCCCTTCCCCCCGTGGCCATGGGGCCCTGCACAGCCAGGCTCGGCCCGCCCCGGGCGGCCCCGGGCTGCACGCCAGCAGCGGTAGCCGGGCCGGGCCGGGCCGGGCACATGCGTCCTGCCGCCACCAGCTCCGTGCACCCTCCCCCACACACCGGACGGAGGCGGGGCCGCGTATGCGCCCTCCCCCAACCCGGGGGCGCAATTAAACTGTCTGCCTGGGGTGCCGGAATGACTCGGTCCAGCCCTGTCTGAAGGCACCACGCTTCTGTCAGAGATCAGAGACTGACAAGTGCCATAGTGGTCTGTAGAATTTCTAAAACACAGCATAAAAATGATGGGATATGGATGGCATCATAGGTGCCAACTTTGTAGTTCCTACAGGGCTGGAATATCCATGGGGAAAAATTAGCAGGTGCTTAGCACCCACTGGCAGCCAGCTCTCTCCCAGTGCCTTTCGCTCCCTCCCAGCACTTCATGCCTGCCTCAATCAGCTATTCTGCGGTGTACAGGAGGCTCTGGAAGTGAGGAGAAGGAACATGGATGGGGACTGAGTCTGGGGTAGTGGGGGGTCAGGAAGTGTCAGGATACGAGTGGGTGCTTGGGGAAGAGGTCAGGTGGGGCCAGGACCTGGTGCAGAGTGAGGAGGTTACACACCTGCTGGGTCCAGAGGAAGCCAGCGCCTATGCATGGCATTATGGGATGGAGAACATTGCAAAAATGTTCCAAATAGCATTGCACCAGATGGCAGAACATGACGCACTGTGATACCTACCTGTGGTGCACTTCACTCTGACTTTGACAAGCACTCCTTGTGAGTATGTGCAGCACCAACACAAGCAATCAAGTATAGGCACGCTAACCTGGGGTGGGCAATAATTTTTGACCAGGAGCCACTTCAGAAATTTCTGAGGCTTCAGGCGGAAGGGGCGTGGCCAGGACACTTACATGCTTCCCCACCCACAGACCCTGATTGATCTGGGGGTGGGGGAGTGCATGAAGTCTTTGCCCCCAATGCCCCCAGAAAGAACCGCCTGCACCCCTGGCGGTGGGAGGAGACTTTGTGCGCTCTCCCTCCCTGCCCCAAAGTCAATGAGAGCCTGGGGGAGGGGGCAGCATGCAAAGTCTGCTCCTGCCCTGCAAGGGATCACTGTGCTTAGAGTCACCTTGCAGGGCGGGATTAGACTTCATGTGCTCCCACAGCCCCCAGGCCACTCAGGACTTGGGGGCGAGGTCCCCCCTACCCGTCCTGCAAGGAGCGTTCAGTGCTTCTAAGCGCCGCGCACTCCTTGCAGGGCAGGGCGGGAGGAGACTTTGCATGCTTCCCCCTGCCCCCAGGTCCTGATTGGCCTGGGGGCGGAGGGAGCATGAAGTCTCTCACTCCCTGCCCTCCGGCACATGGCACTTAGAGTCAACTGACAGGGTAGACTCTAAGCACTGTGCACTTCCCCATCTCTAGGCCCTGATTGGCCTGGGGGGGTGGGGGGGGGGTGCATCAGGACTTCCACAGGCTGGATCAACCTGCTTGGCAGGCTGGATCTGGTCCGTGGAGGCCCTTTTGCTCACCCCTGTGCTAACCAATACACAAACTCTGGTGGCTGTTCACCAAATGACTTGTGTTGAACAAAATATATAATATAGACATGGCCTCCATCCTGACCTACCCCATCCACAGTGATCTGGTTTAAATCCTGATTCTCCAAAGAGAGAGTTACTCACCCTGTGCAGTAACATCTGTTCTTCGAGATGTGTGTCCCCGTGGGCGCTCCACTCGAGATGCTGTACTCGTCCCGGCGCCGCAAACAGAGAAACTTCCTTAGCAGTAGCCCTGCCGGCCCGCGCATGCGCTCCTGCTGTCTCGCACCGTTCGAGCCGTTACAGCTGAGCGCGGGCCGGCTTGTCAGTTTCCTCCCAACCGGAAGCGTCTGAAAAATAAAACAGAAGCTCCGAAGCAGGGAGGAGGGTGGGTGGGTCGTGGAGCACCCACGGAGACACACATCTCAAAGAACAGATGTTACTGCACAGAGTGAGTAACTCTCTCTTCTTCGTCGAGTAGTGTCCCCGAGGGTGCTCCACTCGAGGTGAGTACACAGCAGTGGTCCAACACTATTGGTGTGCTTCGGACTTATGGTCTCTGTGCTGTGGCCAAGACTGCTTGCGCCACCGCTGAATCGTTCCTCAATATTTTCGCAAGAGCATAGTGCCTGGCAAAGGTAAGAGCAGATGACCAAGTTGCTGCACGGCATATGTCCTGCAAGGGCACCCCTCTAAGGTAAGCAGTGGATGCGGCCATGCCTCTGGTGGAATGAGCGCGAGGCCGTCCCAGTAAAGGTTCATGCCGTAGGGCATAACAACGTGTGATGCAAGAGGTGATCAAGTTGGAAATATGTTGTGTGGAGAGCTGTTGGCCCTTCGAACGCTCTGCCGTAGCTATAAAAAGACGCCGAGACTTCCTGAAAACACGTGTTCTATCCAGATAGAAGGCCAGTGCCCGTCTGACATCGAGGGTATGTAAACGTGAGTCTTCTGGCGAAGAATGAGGTTTTGGATAGAATATTGGCAGGCTTATGGGCTCGTTTATATGAAAGGGAGAGTTTACCTTTGGGAGGAAGGGGGGATGGACACGAAGCAGTACCCCCTGTTCAGAAAACAACGTGTATGGTGGGTCGACCGAAAGAGCTGCCAATTCACTAACTCGACGTGCTGAAGTGATTGCCAGGAGGAATGACACCTTCATCGTGAGCATGCGCAAGTTGCTAACGGCTCAAAGGGAGGACGAGTTAGCGTGTCCAATACCAGGGCTAAGTCCCACGGCTACAGTGGAGTTGTGTAGGTCGGGTACAGATTCCCGAGCCCCTTTAGGAATCTTTTAACTAATGGATGAGCAAACAGCGAATGACCGTCGATGGGCGGACGGAAGGCCGAGATTGCTGCCAAGTGAACTTTAAGCGAAGCATTTGCTAACCCCTCTGTCTTTAGGTGGAGGATGTAATCCAAAGCTTGCTGCACCGGCAAAGAGAGAGAGTCAAAGTCCCTCTCCAGACACCACGTTTGGAACCGATGCCATTTGTAGAGGTAGGCTTTGCGAGTGCTATGGTCTGCTATTTATCAGTACATGTTTTACTGCCTGAGAGCAGGTCATTTCTGGTGGCTGGAGCCAGTTAGGAGCCACGCCGTGAGGTGCATGCGATCGATGCTCGGATGCACCATCGTACCGTGCTGTTGAGACAGCAAATTGGACAGCAGTGGTAGTTGTCGTGGCTGAGCGACCGACATTTTCAACAATTGCGTCAGCCAAGTCTGTCGGGGCCAAAGGGTGCTATGAAAATCACTGTCGCGCCCTCCACTATCTTCTCCAGCGCCCTCGGAATGAGAGGAAGAGGTGGAAAGCATAGAGTAGCTGGTGACGACCCCAATCGAGCAGGAAAGCATCTCCCAGGAATTCATGCCGATGCCCGCTAGTGAACAATAATGATGACACTTTTTGTTGACGAGTGGCAAAGAGGTCTATACTTGGGAACCCCCAGAGATGGAAAAGATCGCGAATAACTTCGTTGTGTAACTCCCACTCGTGTTGAGGAAGGAAGTGTCTGCTGAGGGCATCGGCGATGATATTGTCCTTGCCGGGAAGGTACGATGCGGTAAGGGTTATTCCGTGACGGATTGCCCAGTTCCACAGCCGTATAGCCTCCACGCAAAGGGGGGCGTGAATGCGCCCCGCCTTGCCTGTTGATATAGTACACCGTGCATATATTGTCGGTGAGAATATGGACTGCAAGACCTCAGATCCTCTGGAGGAAGTGCCTGCATGCGTTGGATACAGCTTGCAACTCGAGGAAATTTATGTGCTGAAGGGACTCCTGTGGCGTCCAGAGCCCCTGAACTCGATGTTCTTGCAGATGGGCCCCCCAACCGATCAAGGAAGCATCCGTTGTGATCTGCACTGAGGGCCTTTGTCCGTGGAAGGGGACCCCTGATAGCAAATTTTTGGGGTTGTCCCACCATGTTAGTGAAGCCCTGACGTGTTTGGGAATAGATACTGTTTTGCTCGTGCTGTGTACCCCCAGTGTGTAAACAGTGAAAAGCCAATGCTGGAGACTGCGCAGGTGAAGTCTTTCATGTGACACCACATATGTGGTGGCAGCCATATGTCCGAGCAGCTGTAGACACGTAAGTATGCGGGATCTGGGAGCAACTGACACAGTCTGAACCAAATCCCGAGGCAACTCGAACCTTGGTGTGGGTAAGTATACTCTTGTGCTCAGTGCATCGAGCCTCGCGCCGATAAATTCCAAGTCCTGACTTGGCGTCAGGGACGATTTGCCCGAAGTTGATTATGAGGCCCAACGCCTCGAACACCGTCGTGGTGGTGGTCACTGCCCATGTAGCCTCTTCGCAAGTAGGAGCCTTCAGTAGGCAATCGTCGAGATATGGGAAGATCGTGATATTGAGGTGTCGAAGGTAAGCAGCTACCACCGCCAGGGTTTTGGAAAACACTCGTGGCGCTGCTGACAGACCGAAGGGTAACACTCGGTATTGGTAATGATCTGAACCCACTACGAAACGAAGGAATCGCCTGTGGGCCGGATGAATTGCTATATGGAAATAGGCGTCCTGCAGGTCGAGGGATGCAAACCAATCCCCTTTGTCGAGAGCCGGAATGATCGAGGCTAACGTGACCATCTTGAATTTTTGTTTCCGCAGGTGACGATTGAGTCGACGTAGGTCCAGGATAGGCCTCCAACCCGCTGATTTCTTCTGGGTGAGGAAGTACCGAGAGTAGAAACCTCTCCCCCGGAACTGAATGGGTACCCTCTCCACTGCTCCTATAGTAAGTAGTCGAGACACCTCTTGCTGTAGAAGAGTCTCGTGAGAGGGGTCCCTGAAAAGGGACGGGGAGGGTGGGGAGTGGGGAGGGATTGAGTTGAAAGGATGGCATATCCTGAGACAACTATGTCGTTGACCCATCGGTCGGTGGAAATCAGAGACCAGCGACGTTGATAAGGCCTCAGCCGATGATGGAATAAAGCTATCGGATTGTGTGAAGCTCCCGACAAAGGGGTGGTGCGCAGTCCCTCGACTGACCCATCAAACTTGCTGCCGCCCCTGCTGGTGACTGGACGCCTTGCTAGGCTGTTGTCTTCGTTTCTGTTGGCATTGTCTTGGCCTCTGCTGCTCATATGGTTTGGCACGGAATGTCGCGTAAGAGAAGGGTCTCTGTTTGTTATAGGGGCGTATATCTCTTACGCTTATACGGAGGCATATACATCCCAAGCAGTCTAAGTGTCGTACGGGAGTCTTTGCCCGAGTGGAACACCTGATCAGTGGATTGGGCAAAGAGTGACTGGCGATCAAAGGGTAAGTCTTCTACCTTGTTCAACAACTCTTTCGGGGCAGCGGCTTGGTGTAACCAGGATGCACGATGCATGACTACAGCAGTAGCTGTGGCCCTAGCTGCTGCATCAGCTGTGTCCAGGGCAATCTGCAGTGCTGTTCTAGCCGTTGCGTAGCCCTCCTGTATTACTGCCCTTAAAATTTGATGCTTAGAGTCTGGTAGGTGCTCTAGAAGAGGGACTAATTTTGAGTAATTGTCAAAATCATGATTCGCGAGGGGAGCCGCGTAGTTACACATTCGGAGAACTGAAGTGGCAGAAGAATATACTTTTCTGCCTAAAATGTCCAGGCGCTTAGCCTCTTTGTCACTTGCGGCATTTTTATTTTGAGCCATCTTGGATCTCTGTTGTGCGGCGTCCATGATGAGGGAATTAGGCTGGGGATGCATGAACAAAAAGTCCATACCCTTTTGGTTTATAAAATATTTCTTATCTGACCTCTTGTTAGTCGGTAAGGAAGCAGCTAGAGTCTGCCATATATCATTGGCGATCTCCAGGATAGCCTCATCAAAGGGGAGAGCCAGTTTCGATTTTTGTGAAGACTGCAAGTTCTTTAGCAAGGGGTGTTGCTTTTGCTGCACGTCCGTAGTTTGAATGCCCTGAGATTGCGCAAGCCTCGTAAAGAGCTCTTGAAATTGCTTATGATCTTCCGCGGGAGATAGCTCTCCAGGGAAGACAGCGTCGTCCGGTGATGATGATGAATGGTTGGCCGGAGACTCAGGGGTTAGTGGTTCCCTGTTCAGGGTATAATTGTCCTCATGCTCGTCATGATTAGAAACTGAGATAGTGTCCTCCGCAGGTGCTGGTGGAACCATCGGCGAGGGTGCGTGAAGCGGAGACACTGGACGAGTGGATTGTGGAGATCGTGAACGCGGGCATCACGTGCTATGAGAAGGGAGACGGTCATCATAGTAATGATCATATCTGTGACGGTGAGTTGGGGAGCGTCTTGGAGAGTAGCCTCTGGACGCATCGCATCGATGTGAATATCTTGAGCGTCTTGAGGATCTTGGTGAGATAGATCTAACAGAAAAAAAGAGATGGTGAACGAGAATAGCACGAGGAGTGACAGCGGTAGTGACGGTATGATGGTGATCGATGAGGTGATCTATGGTAGTGATCCTAGTGGAGACATAACGAGAGCGTGATGGTTGTCGAGTAAGATGAAGCTGGTGACCCAGCTCGGTCTGGCGTGAGGAAGGTGTCCGAACACGCCTTGACTTGTAGAGTGCCTTAGTCGGCATCGAAGGATCAAGAGGGGAAGACGGTGCCGTTTGAAGTGGGGTGGCCCCGGTTGAACAGCTGCTCTGCAGATGAGTCAGCGGTGCCGCAGGAGCTAAGAGCTGTGCCGGTGCCGGAGGAGGCTGCAGTGCAGAGGGCTGCACGGCGCCGATGCTTGCTTGCAGCACCGTGGAGAGCACGGTCACAGCAGCCGGCCCCGCAGGCGTGGGTGCTGGTAGGGCTGTAGTTGACTGCGCATGCGCAGCATCAGCCGGTGCTGGGGCTGCCATTGCCGGCTGTAACACGGCTGTTAGAGCCGTTGCCGGTGCCGATTCCGCCCGTGGCCTTTTACAAGGAGCCAGCATCGGGTCTTTGGAACGAACAAGGCTTGGGGCTGAGGCACTGTGGCCCTTGCCCGTCTTCTCTGACGGGTGCCTCGGCAAGAAGCCAGAGGTGCCCGGTCTGTCCCCCACGCTCCTTCGCTGCGGTAGTTCAGCCGGCTTGTGGAGCTCCTTTGTGGGTGAACGAGCTGCATGAGTCCTGGAGGCAGTGGAGGACGGCTCGCTCGCATCAGTCTGGAGGGCTTTATTGAATAAAATTACTCTCAGTCGCATTTCACGATCGCGCCTGGCGCGAGCTGTCAGTTTCATACAATGCGAGCACTTCATCGGGATATGCCCGTCCCCCAGACATTTAACACAGCGCGAGTGTCCGTTGGATGCGGGCATGGCATCCTGACACTGTGAACATTTCTTGAAGCCAGGCATAGTGTTTGTAGGTTGCAAACAACAAGAAAACAGCTTTTTTTTTTTTTAAAAAAAGGCTACTGAACACAAACTGTAGATTAGGACGGAAAACAAAGATTTTGAAAACTAACTAGACTAACTATTAACAACTACACTAACTATAAACTGCCAAGTGGCAAATAAAGTCTCTAAAATAAAAATCCCTTTTTCTCCTCAGGCCGGAGAGGGGAGCACGTCGTAGGTCCATCTGCGGCCGCGGACGGTTGAAAGGAAACTGACGAGCCGGCCCGCGCTCAGCTGTAACGGCTCGAACGGTGCGAGACCGCAGGAGCGCATGCGCGGGCCGGCAGGGCTACTGCTAAGGAAGTTTCTCCGTTTGTGGCGCCGGGACGAGCCCAGCACCTCGAGTGGAGCACCCTCGGGGGACACTACTCGACAAAGAACCCCTGTTGTTCTAGTTTCTAGACCTCCTCTGGGCAGAGATAGCCAATTGTACCAAATTGTTGTAGCTTTCCAATAGAGACAAATGTCTACTGGCAATTCTGATGAGACTCCTCTAATTTCTTGTGATTTAGTCACCCACCTAAGAATTTCAACCTAAGACAGAATTTCATCCTAGGTCACCTAATTAATTTTGTTGTGCACTGTTTTCTCAAAATGCCGTTCAGAAGCAGGATTCATTTGGAACTAAGCAACCAGCTATGATGCTATATCCTACATCAGTAATAATGAACTATGCCATCCATTGATCCTTCACCCAACACAGCTCCAGTCCCATAAAAGAGATGAATTTACCTGTCATATATCTTGGCAATACGCAACTCCCCCCTTCCCTTCCGCAAACTAATCCTTGTGGTTGAAGCATGAGCAAGGATGTGGCCACCAATGGGCTTCTTGGGGTCTGCCTGAAAACTAAATTAACAAAAAATAATTAAGTTTATCTTGGTGAATTCTATAGACTAACAATTCTGATAACTGTCAGACAGGGCTTGACAGTCTCAGATGAATAAGTAACAAGAGGATTTAGCTACAGGCAGGGCCACCATTTCAGATTTTGGTGGGAGGGGGGCAACCTGTGCATGCAGTGATGGGGCGGGGAGTGAAAGCAAGTGAGGCAGGCTGAGGACAGCGGCTTCAGCAGTGTTACTGAGCATGCTCAGCACAAACCAAACATCAAATGGGGAGGGGGGAACCAACCCCATCTGCCCTCCCCCCACATGCATCATCTCTATACAGGGGCTATCAAGGCAGTGGAAAATTGAGGGTTTTTCCCCGGACAAAAGTTGCATTGCATTGTCAACGCTCTCGCTGTTTTGTCAACAAAAGATAGTTTTTGGCTAGGACAAAACTTGATAGTGTGGACAAAACTTAGGCTATGTCTATATTTGCAATTGCTCAATCAATTTTTTGTTGTACTTGAGTACTTAACAACCCCCCTTTCCAATGACAAAAGTTTTGCTGTGGCAAGTGCAACTGTGAATGCTGTTTTGTCAGCAGGAGTGCTCTCCTGCCAACAAAGCAAAAGCCACTTGTGGGGGCTAGAAGTATTTTGTCCATAAAAGTGCCAACAAACAACATTCACATGCACCAGCTTTTTGCAACATTTCTGTGTTGACACAGCCTTGTTGATTAAAAAAAAGCCATATAGTATAGACATAGCCAAACTTTTGAACTTACATAAAGGCTCTTCCTCAGGTCTGGGAAATATACTCAGGGTATCACAGCTAAATACAAATACCATAAGAACAAATACCATAAATCTAGTATCTCTATTAAGTCCATGTTTTTTAGTGTCTAGCAAAGTTATGAATTTAAGTTCCCAAGCTCATCTTTTGAAAGTGTTATTCAGGTTTCCTTTTAGAATGAGGATCAGATATGGAGTGATCACTTTGTGAAAAGTGTTCTTCACAGGTGATAGGCTATTTTTGTTTTTTTAACATTCCTCTCTCTGAGTTCATTCAACAACATAGTGATTCTCTGTTTCATCCACAAAGTTATTATTAAGGCAGTTAGTTCATTGGATCAGGTACACCGTATATTGTGATAAGCATCTATAGGACACATGGATCTTGAAAGCTGTTTTGTGGGAGGTGTTGATCATTGGAGATATGTGTGGAGGTTTTTCATCTGTTGTTCTGGTAGGGTCTGGTGCCACATTATGTTGGTGTTTCTTGGTCTGTGGGGAGGTTGCTTCTGAGGATGAGCTTGGAGAGGTTATGGGGGGTTGTTTGGAGGCCAAAATGGGGTTCAGTAAAGATTTCTTTCAGGATGAGGTCCATATCAGGGCTTTTGTTTAGTTGGATGATACCCTGTATAGTTTCCAGTATAAGGCAGTAAATGACAAGTAGGGGTGTGTGATTGGAGTAGGGATGTTAAATCCCGTTTAATTAGTTAACCAGTTAATAGATTTCTTGGTATGTTTGGGGTGGTTGCAGGATCTATGAAGATAAGTATAATGATCCATGGCTTTCTTGAATATAGCTGTCTGTAGGGTTCCATTGCAAAAGCTAATCGTGGTGCCCAGCATGTTGATGCTAGTGGAGAGTGTTTCAGAGAGAGTTTAATAGGTGGTGGTTGCTGAAATTGTCATGGAAATCTGTGAGGGAGTTTAAATGGTCTGTTCAGAGAATGAAAATATCATAAATGTATCTCCAATGTATCCTTAGTTTTGTGGTGCATTTGTCCAGAAATTCTTCTTCAATGTGGCCTGTGAAGAGGCTGGTGTATACCGTAACCATAGCTGTGCTATGGTTTTTGACAAAGTATTTATTGTTGAGTGTAAATTTGTTCTGAGTGAGGGTGTAGTGGACGAGTTTCATGTTTTGGGGGGATATCTGATATCTGAGTGGATATCTGGAGTTTACATTGTCTTATAAATATTCCAGTCAGGCAGCTATGTGAGGGGAGGCAGAACATTCAGAACTGGATGAGAACAG
Organism: Rafetus swinhoei; assembly: GCA_019425775.1. Classification (NCBI taxonomy): domain Eukaryota; kingdom Metazoa; phylum Chordata; order Testudines; family Trionychidae; genus Rafetus; species Rafetus swinhoei. The sequence continues at coordinate 257,006,321 of CM033437.1, forward strand.
AGAGAGTGGCAAAGGCAAAAAGAAAAAAATTGAAGCAGTAGCCTGTAAGCACTGTATATGAACCTGGAAAAAAAGCTAGAGACAACCTTTAGGTTTGGTGTTGGCTAAGGAGGCTTATGGCTATAAGCTAATGAAGTGCTCCATTTGTTCTTGGTTTGTCCAGGATTTGAAGAAGCAAGATTTTTGTACAGTCCTTGTAAGTAAATAAGATTGCATCAAAGAAAATACCAGATGCCACCCAGAGCCTGAACTTTGATTAACTACTCAGGTCAAAAAAGGGCAATAGATTATTCACAAACTACACGTATGGGTTTCTTTGAGTCTTTACAGACTTTTCCTTTCACTGGCCATGCTTTGTCTGTTATGATGGCCCCTTTCATCATGAGTTGAACTTAGAAAATGTATCACAAGAAAGGTTGGAAATTTTGAGCAGAATTGTTGTGGAACCAGTTTAGGTGCAAAGATTAAGGGTAGAATTTCTCAAAACATTCAGTGTTGGCCTAACTTTGGTCCTGTTGAAGTCCATGTGAGCAGAGTTTGGCCAATACTGAGCACTTTTAAAAATCACATATGTGTATCAAAAACACAGGTCTGGTCCATACTAGCAAATTAGGTTGATATCACTACATTATCCAGGGCTGTGAACAATTCAGATCCCTGAGCAATGAAGTGAAATTGATCTAACCTTGGTGAAGACAGTACTAGACTGATGGAAGAATTCTATCAGCTTAACTACGGCTTCTCTGGGAAATGGAGTACCTTATGCCGACAGGAGAACTTCTTCTGTTGGCATAGGAAGTGTCTTCACTGAAGTCCTACAGTGGAGCAACTTAAGCAGTTCAGCTGTATCACTGTACTGTTTTAAGCGTAGATAAGCCTGTAGCTGGGGTGACATTTATTGGGGGTTGGGGGGCAGTAGCCCCCCTCCCAGATTTGAACCCCTGGATTTCATGTTTGAGATCTGCTTAAAGCTGCATGCCCTGACTCCAGAGGCAATTCTTAAATGCAACAGTTTGGGCTGTTTGCAGCTTTGTCTTTGGGGCAGGGAGTTTGTTATAAAAAGGAGGGGCAGGGTGATAAAGAATGACAAAAGGATGGTTATTCAGGTAATTGAAGGATCATTAGATAAGAACATAAGAAGGGCCATACTGGGTCAGACCAAAGGTCCATCTAGCCCACTATCCTGTCTACCCACAGTGGCCTATACCAGATGCCCCAGATCATCATGAAAACATTGCCAGGTATTCCACTTAAAAGAAAAGGGGGAGTGTAGAAATGACTGCTGTGCTGCAGGGATCTATCTGCATTTGGACTTCTGTTAAACTTCTCTTAAATGTTCTTGAAAAAAGGGTAAACATTGACTAATCCAAAGCTGACTGCAAAGAGTTACAAAGGGATCTCACAAAATTGGGTGATTGAGCAACACAAAGGTAGATGGAATTTGGTGTTGATAAGTGCAAAGTAATGTACACAGGAAAATATAATCCTAACTATAAATACAAAAATGACGGGGGTCAAAAATAAGTGTTACCACTCAAGAAAGAGATCTTGGAATCCTTGTGGCTAGTTTCCTGAAAATATTTGCTCAATGTGCAATGGCAGTCTAAAAACTAAAAACTAACAGAATATTGGGAATCATTAGGAAAGGAATAGATAAGACAAAATACCATATTGCCTCTATATAAAATCATTGTATGCCCACAACTTGAATACTGTATGCAGATATATTGGATTTGAAAAAGTTACAGAAAGGGCAAAGAAATGATTGGGGTAAGGAACAGCTTCCATATGAGGAGAGATTAACAAGACTGGAACTTTTCAGCTTGGAAGAGAAATAATTAAAGGTGGAGGGATATGTTAGAGGTCTAGAAAATCATGAATGGTGTGGAAAAATAGAATAAGGAAATGTTATTCATTCCTTCACTAACATAACACAAGAAACTGACCCAATTAAATTTATAGCCACCAGATTTAAAACAAACAAAATAAATTATTCTTTTACGGTCAACTTGTGGAACTCTTTGCCAGGAGATGGTGGAAAGGCACAAACTACAACAGGGTTCCAATAAGAACAAAATAAGTTCAGGGAGGATAGGTCCATCAATGGCTACTAGCCAGAATGGGCAGTGATGGTGACCTTAGCTTCTGTTTTCCAGAAGCTGGGAATGGGTGATGGGATGGATCATGATGATTGCCTCTTCTTATTTATTCCTTCTGAAATACCTGGCATTGGCCACTGTTGGAAGACAGGATACTGGGCTAGGAGGACCTTTGGTCTGAACCAGTATGGCTATTCTGATGTTCTCATATAGAGCTGAAATGTATGTGCCCCCTTGCTATAACCCCCTAGACCTCACTCCCCTTCCAAAGCTAAGAGAGAGCCCAGGAGTCCTGACAGGGTCTCTCTCTTCCCAGACTTAGTAACAAAGTAAGACCATACAGTAAAATTTTAAGGCTAATTAGTGTCCCTTAAGTGACTTGCCACGAGATGTCAGAATATGATAGTGTTAGAGCTGAGTGAGTCTAATATTTATTTTTCCTTTTTCTATAGGAGTTAGATACAGTGCACCTGTCAGCTAAATGCAAAGCTGTCTGCCAAAAAAAGTAGTTCTGGTGACAAAAAAACTTCCTCCCTTACAAGAGACTTTTTTCTTTTCCCCTCCCTTTATTGTCGACAAAGGCTATGTCTACACTGGTTTGAAGACGAAAGTGCTATTGACATGCAAAAGTGAAAAATGGTCAAACCAGTTTTTCTGCCTCCCATTGTTGACATTTCATGGCCATATTACTAGCACCGTCAACAGATAGAGCAAAGCAATGTGAGCAAGCATCCCACAGTGCAGTGTTGTGGGAAGGCAGAGCTTATCCCTGCGCTTCTTGGGATTCCCTTGTAGCTCTGTGAGCTTTTCGTGCTGAGGAATGTCAAAGCAGCACAGCAGTCTCTCTAGCCCTTCCCCTGCAGCAGCAGAACAAGAGCAGTCCAATGATTTATTCTTTGTTTGTTCCCCAAAGGAAGCAGCTCACTCAGCTGTCAGATACTTCCTGGAGCTTTGAAAGGGGAAGGGGCGCATGCCTGCAGGGCAGCAGAGATTACAAAACACTGAGTACAACCATCAGAGCAGGCATGATGGGATACCAGAGGAAGCCAATTCTATAGACAAAACAAATAGCAGAGTCCACACTGGCTCTTTGTTGACACAACTTTTAGAGACAAGGCCAACAAAATACTGCCACTTGCTGTAGCAAAACTTTTGTCTTTCAGAAGTAGGGCTTTTTAAGCACCTGTAAATGTCTTTCAACTGGCAGTGTAGACAAAGTCTCAGGGCAGGCTCCTGGAAATGTTCCACATCCACCTTTTGTCTTACATGAGGTGCTTCTTATTAACTCACCTAATAGTTATGTTAATTGAAGGGTGTGTTCACACTCAGTCTTAAAGTGGCTTGAGATCCATGTATGCAATACCTCTCTGCCATATCTATACTACCTCTTATGTTGACAAAACATTATGTTGCTCTGGGGTGTGAAAAAAACAACCCTGAGTGACATACATTTCACTGGCCTACCTATGCATAGTGCTCTGTAGCTTCACCTATGGACATTCCTACTGGTGCTCACTGAGGTGATTTTATTATGTCGACATGAGAGCTCTCTCCCACTGGCACAGAGCAGTTACCCAAGTGATCTCGCAGCATAACTGCATTGATACAGATGTGCCACTGTAAGTCTGCTAGTATAGATATATATAGCCTTAGCAAATCACAGCCCAGTACTAATGTAAGATGTTAAGAGGCAGGTAACTGATTAATCGTGTAGTTGATACAATTTGTATCAACTACAAAATTAGTCGATAAGGAAAAGTGCTCAAAAGGAGCTACCCCTGCTGTGGCTCTGTGATTTAAATGTAGTAGGAGTCAGGCATGCAGGCAGAATGGCTCCTACTTCATTTAAACTGCAGAGCTGCAGTGGGGGTAGGTCCAGGACTGGCACGAGCTGGTACAGAGCTGGGACTGCTGTGGCTCTGCATTTTAAAGAGCCATGCAGCTCTTACTACATTTAAAATGCAGGGTCACAGCAGTCCTGGACTGGTGCGGGCTGGGACTGAGCTGGGCTTCCTCAGTCCTGGCTCGCGCTGGGTCCAGCAACCCCTGCCTGCAGCCAGCCCTGGCCACTGTGAACAGCTCCTGGCAGCAGCCCCTGTTCGCGGTGGCTCAGGCTGGCCGTGGTCAGAGGCTGCTCCATCAGCAGCCCCATTCACAGTGGCCCAGGCTGGCTGTGGACAGAGGCTGCTCCATCAGCAGCCCCGTTCACAGTGGCCCAGGCTGGCTGTGGACAGAGGCTGCTCCATCAGCAGCCCTGTTCACAGTGGCCCAGGCTGGCTGTGGACAGAGGCTGCTGCTGCAAAGCAGCCTCTGTCTGTGGCAGCCAGGGCTGGCCACAAACAAGGGTTGTTGCCAGAGCAGCCTCTGTTTGTGGCCAGCCCAAGCTGCTGTGGACAGGGGCTGCTTTGCAGCAGCCTCCCCTATCCCTGCACTTCGCCCTCCTTGCTACTGCCTCTGATAAAGGCAGCAGCACAGGGCGGAGGGAGGTGGAACTGAGGAGATGATGCTGGGGGGAACCAGCTTTTAAGCTGCTCCCCCCTAGCACCAGTTCCTGTCCCCCCCGCCTTGCTGCTTCTGATGCAGAGGCAGCAAGGGAGGGGGGAGCAAGTAGTCGACTTGACTACCCGATAAGTTAAGGTTTAGGCTTGTGGAGTAGTCGACTACTCAACTACTCACTTATATCACCTAGTACTAAGCCTGTGTAAAGATGCAGGATGCATTTTTACATCTGTGCTTGCCCTTTCTGAGAAAACTCCATTTCCTGCAGCTGTTAAATGTTTAATGCAAGAGAAGTTTAAAAGAAATAAAAGAAGAGCAAGTGGCTTACGTCATAGTTGCTCCTGGATCAGCAGTCATCTGATTGGTCACAAACACAGCCACATTATATTCTTTAACAAAGAACAATATAAAGAACTAAGGAAAGAAGAAGCTATCAACATGGAATTCATGCATATTATCCCACCAGTGGCATATGGGAGACAGTTTCTGACTGTAAAGCACCCAAACAACAAACAACAGAACACTCCTGCCCATCGTTCTGATGGTCTGGACTAATTAGAAATGGAATTTTCAAAAGTGATCAGAGCTGGCTTAATTCTTCTTCCATTTGAATTCAGTGGAAGTAGAGTTAGGCCAACACTGAGCACCTTTGGAAAACCAATCCTTTGTTCATTGTATGGAAAGAACCTCTTCCACTCCTTTCACCAGTTGTGGAACATTCCAAAAATGGGGGAGAATGTAACTTCCTCCTCAACCAATAATAAACCATGACAACATTCTAATATTGCTGACAGACTGTTACTTTACCCCTTTGAACCTCTGTTTTTCATCCCACCATTTGTTTTTCTTGTCTATTTAGATTACATTTTTCAGGAGCAGAAACTGTCTTACTATTGCTTTGGACAGAGCTGCAATTCCCTAAATGGGTACTTTCTGTGTACTACTGAAATACAAATAAGAACAATTCTGAGACACCTCAGAATATTGAAGAATCCTGGAGTCTAACTGGTCAATCTGACCTGATTTCTAACTAAATATCACATTTTTGTTTGGAGGGTGCTGTGGAAGGCAAATGGCCAATGCCTACCAATAAATTCACTGGGGTTTCCATGCAGTGATGCTGGCTACCAACAACTGCCTTTTCACAGTATTTCCAATACATTTTTCACTTTTCCTGCAAGGTCACCCTTACCTTCTGAAATTTTCTGGAGCCTCGATAGCATCTGAGCAAGTTTCTGTTGCCGCTCAGCTAGCTCCCCACGTCCACTGAAATCTACACGGAAGAGTGCCATTATGGAGTCGATAATCTGAACGGTAATGACACAAAACAAATAAACGTAAAGAAAGAAAAGGAAGGAAGAAAAGTGAGGACATTGACTGGTAAGCAGAAATGTAAATTGGCCTAAAGGCTCATACCAATAGCTTGAAGATGCCAGCTTCCTCATGGAATTTGGCTGCTACATAATCAAGCAACTCCATCTGATGTTCACCTGGTGGGTAGTAGTTGGAGAATGAAATTAAGATCAGAAGGAGCCAACATGTGAGGTAGTTTTAAGGCCAGATTTACACTAGAAACTCCTGATATCAATTAGGAGGGTGGGAGTTCTGGCAACATTTCTGTGCCGGCAATAATCCTAATGTGGACACAGTTATACCAGCATTACATTATTTCATTCACAGAACCAGTGTAAACTATACTGGCAGAAGCAGGTTTTTGTATAATATAGTATACCAGCATAGTTATGCTGTCACAGTCTCCTAGTGTAGATGTGGCCTAACTCCTAAGATGGAGGCAAAGGACAGTAAACTTGAAGGTGTTCATAACTTAAGCCCATATATTCCATGGTTGCAGAATTTTCCACAGAACCTGCCACATACATGGAACTGTGCATCAGAAAGCGAAGTTACTCACCTTGGTGCAGTAACTGTCGTTCTTCGAGATGGTCCCCATGGGTGCTCCACTGTAGGTGCTGAGCTTGCCCCAGCGCCACAGGATGTAGATTTCTGCAGCAGTAGTCCTGCCGGACCGCACATGTGCGGGGAGCGTCTCGCAGCTTTCGCGCCTTTTCGCGCTGCTCGGTCCAGTCTGAGCCAGTTCCTTGTACCCGCCTCAGTATCTGTAACACAAAATGGACACAGACTCCGAAGCAGGGAGGTGGGCGGGTAGTGGAGCACACACGGGGACCATCTCAAAGAACGACAGTTACTGCATCAAGGTGAGTAACTTCGCTTTCTTCTTCGAGGAGTCCCCGTGGGTGCTCCACTGTAGGTGTCTGCACAGCAGTGTCCCACTCCCCATATATGACAAGGCAGGTGGGATTCGGAGCTTATTGATTGGCCGATGGAAGAACTGCGGCTGTAACGGATTTGTCCGGCAGCCATCTGTGCTGTACAGCATAATGCTCTACGAAGGTGCGGTAGGAGGCCCATGTGGCTGACCTACAGATGTCTGCAAGGGGAATGCCTCTAAGAAAGGCGGTGGAAGTTGAAATGGCCCTAGTGGAGTGTGCTCTAGGGCATTCGGGGAGAGGTATCCCCCGAGTAGAGTAACATTGAGATATGCATGACACAATTAAGTTAGCAACTCTTTGGGCAGATATGGGCTCCCCTTTGGAGCGTTCAGTTAGGGAAAGGAGAAGTCTGTCTGTTTTTCTAAAGGGCTTAGTACGGTCAATGTAAAAGGCTAGCGCTCTACGCACATCTAACATGTGGAGAGTGGCTTCCTTAGCTGAAGCATGCGGCTTAGGGGAGAACACAGGCAATACTATAGGTTCGTTGACATGATACTCTGAACAGACCTTAGGTATAAAGGCTGGGTGGTGTCTGAAGATGACACAGTCCCTCTGGAATATGAGTATGGGGGTATGGCCATCAACGCCGAGAGCTCACTGACCCTACGTGCCGAAGTGATCACAAGCAAGAATACCAGTTTCTGGGTCAGGAGCTGTAGAGGTATCATAACCAGTGGTTCAAATGGTGGGGCCGTAAGGGTTCGCAGTACCAAGTCTAAGTCCCAAAGCAGAGGCAGCGTGCGTAAGGGCGGGTGCAAATTTGTTCGGCCTTTGATGAATCTCTTAGTGAGGGGATGTGCAAATATGGAAAACCCTTCTATCAGTTGATGGAAAGCTGCTATTGCCACGAGATGTACTTTTAAAGATGGTATAGCAAGTCCCGCTTGATGAAGGCCCATTATATAATCAAGGATGGTATGGATAGGAGTGATTATTGGGTCAATGTGATGGCCTGAGCACCAGATTGTAAATCTTGACCATTTTGCTAAGTACGTGGTTCTCGTGCTACTTCGTCTGCTATGTATAAGGACGTTTCTGACCGTCATCGGAACATAAGCCAACTAGCGCTCAGCCAACTACGTATCACGCTGCGAGGTGCATCGTGTGAAGCTGTGGGTGGAGCAGGCAGCCGTGGTTCTGGGTGAGTAGTGCTGGAAATAGTGGCAGCTGGTAGTGTGGATAACAGGATAGTTGCAACAGTAGAGGAAACCAGTGTTGCCTGGCCCATGAAGGAGCTATCAATATTACTGTGGCCCCGTTGGCCTTGATCTTTTGCAATACTCTTGGAATTAGAGGTATGGGGGGGAAGGTATACATCAAGGGGCCGCTCCAACTGATGAGGAACGCAACGCCCAGGGAGTGGCGAACGAGACCTGCCCTGGAGCAATACTGGGGGCACTTCCTGTTGTTGTATGTTGCGAATAGGTCTATAAGTGGCGTGCCCCATTTGTGAAAGAAGAAGCGGAGGGGTTTGTGGTGAAGCTCCCATTCGTGGTCTGGCGCAAAGTTCCTGCTGAGTGAATCCGCTGTTGCGTTGTTTATGCCAGGTAAGTATGATGCCACAAGAGTGATGCCGTTGATGATGCACCAATTCCACAGTCGGACTGCCTCTGCACATAAGGATCGTGAGCATGCTGCGCCTTGATGATTGATGTAAAACATTGTGGCCACATTGTCTGTCAGGATTTTTACCATGGAGTTGCGAATGTGAATGCAAAAATGCTTGCAGGCATTGAAGACAGTCCTGAGCTCCAGCAGATTTATATGGAGCAGCGTCTCTTGGGGTGTCCAGCGGCCCTGCACCGACATGTCGCTCATGTGTGTGCCCCAGCCCAGGAGGGAAGCAGCTGTTGTAATCTGATGACTTGGTAGTTGCTGTTGGAAAGGCACTCTGGAGAGCAAATGCCTTTCCACGGTCCACCAACGAAGGGACGTGATGACGTTGGGGGGGATTGTTACCATTCTGCGTACATCTGGGGCGGAGTGATTCTGCACGGTGGCCAGCCAATGCTGAAGGGCGCAAAAGTGTAGTCTTGCATTCGTGACCACGAAGGTAGTTGCGGCCATATGCCCCATAAGCTTGAGAGCCAAAAGAACCTGAATCCTGTGGTTGGATGGACAGGTATCTATTAGAGACTGTATGGCTTGGAATCTGGCTAGGGGGAGGAATGCCCTTGCCACTGTTGAATCCAACCTCGCCCCAATGAACTCTAGGTTTTGAGTGGGGGATAATGGTGATTTGTCTTTGTTTACTAGTAATCCTAGAGAGTGGAAGGTCCGCTCGGTGATGGTCAACATCCTGGCGGCCTGTGTAGACGATTGGCCCTTTATGAGGCAGTTGTCGAGGTAGGGGAATATGCTTACTCCGTTGCGCTGGAGATGAGCTGCGACCACAGAGAGCACTTTTGTGAACACTCTGGGAGCTGGCTGCTGAGAGTCCGAATGGAAGGACCCTGTATTGATAGTGACTGTCGCCTACCACAAATCTGAGGAATCGTCTGTGTGAAGGGTGAATTGTGATGTGAAAGTAAGCGTCCTGTAGGTCAAGAGCAACAAACCTGTCATTCTGATCTAAAGCTGGAATAATTGATGCGAGGTTTGCTATCTTGAAACGTTGTTTCCGAGGGAATTTGTTTAGTTGCCTGAGGTCCAAGATTGGCCTCCAACCACCTGTTTTCTTTTGAACTAGGAAATAGTGGGAATAGAACCCTTTCCCCCTGAATTCGCGTGGTACTGTTTCGACCGCACCGATCTGCAGCAGATGTTGAATTTCTGATCTGAGCAGATGTTTGTGAGAGGGGTCCCTGAAAAGGGACGGGTTTGGGGTGATTGTAAGTGGCATGGACAGGAAGGGGATAGAGTAGCCGGTTCTTATTATCTCTAGCACCCATCTGTCGTTGGTGATGTCTACCCAGTGATTGTAAAACGGGCGTAGGTGATGGTGGAACAGCGGGATGGTGAGGGATGGGAGTGGTTGAATGCTCCCGACCAAGGAGTCAAACCTGCTGCCTGGTGTTGGGGTGGGTTTGCGGACGGCTGTTTTAGTTGTGACGTCTTGGAGGCCGCTGACGTTGGCGAGGGTTATCTAATGGCCTTTGTTGTTGCTGCTGCCATAGTTGCCTCTGGTGATAGTAGTGATAACACCTCTGGAATGGCGTGTACCGGCGTCTTTTATATGGCGGAGTATACATCCCAAGAGTCCGTAGTGTGGACCTGGTGTCTTTACTGGAATGCAACAAGGTGTCGGTTTTCTCTGCAAACAGATTTTCTTTTTCAAAGGGCAAGTCCTCTACCTTTGATTGCAGGTCCCTAGGAACCGCTGCTGCCTGGAGGAATGAGGCTCTTCTCATGACTACTGCCATAGCAGTGGCCCTAGCTGCGGTGTCCACCACATCCGCCGCTATTTGTAAGCTGGTTCTAGGGGAGGCGTATCCTTCCTTCACCAGCGCCTTCAGGATGGGCCTCTTAGACTCAGGCAGAGACTCCATAAGAGTTGTGAATTTCGAATAGTTGTCGAAATTGTGCTTGGATAGGTGAGCTAAATAGTTGGCTATCTGAAGGAGGAGTGTTGCGGATGTATACACTTTCCCTCCAAAGAGATCTAGTCTCTTAGAGTCCTTATCCGAGGCCTGGCTCCTGTACTGTGGAGCATGTGCTTGTTGTCGCGCCGCATCAACCACCAAGGAGGTGGGGAGCGGATGCGTAAACAGGAATTCTGACCCCTTGGGTGGCACAAAGTATTTCTTGTTGGCCTTTTTATTTGTAGGTGGGACCGATGCTGGGGTTGCCCACAGTTCATTGGCAACCTCCAAAATGGCCTCATCGAGGGGAATAGCCAGTTTAGGAGGTTGGGACGTCTCTAGGTTTTTGAAGAGACGGTGGGGCTTACTCTGAATCTCAGTGAGCTGGATCTCCTGAGAGAGAGCGACCCTTTTAAAAAGCTCCTGGAATTGTCTGATATCATCCGGGGGCGAGATGTCGCCTGGTATCACTGCCTCATCTGGTGAGGATGATGAAGGGTCTGCAGGAGACTCCTGAGGTTGATGGGGTTGTTTGAAGTGTTGCTCCTCCTCAGAGTGGGAAGGGGGAGGCGGTGGCGAACATGGACTATGCGCCGATGGAGGTAAGTCGATAGCTGGTGAGTAACGTAAAGATGAGTTGTGCAACCTGGGCCTGATCGGTGTTCTGGAAGATCGGTGATAGGCACGGTGATATAAGAATGTAAGAACATAAGAATGGCCATACTGGGTCAGACCAAAGGTCCATCTAGCCCAGTAGCCTGTCTGCCGACAGTGGCCAGCACCAGATGCCCAGAAGAGGTGGACCGAAGACAGTGATCAAGTGATTTGTCTCGTGCCATCCATCTCCAGCTTCTGACAAACAGAGGCCAGGGACACCATTTCTATCCCCTGGCTAATAGCCTTTTATGGACCTAACCTCCATGAAATTATCTAGCTTCTCTTTAAACTCTGTTATAGTCCTAGCCTTCACAGCCTCCTCTGGCAAGGAGTTCCACAAGTTGACTATGCGCTGTGTGAAGAAGAACTTTCTTTTATTAGTTTTAAACCTGCTACCCATTAATTTCATTTGGTGTCCTCTAGTTCTTCTATTATGGGAACTAATAAATAACTTTTCTTTATTCACCCTCTCCATACCACTCATGATTTTATATACCTCTATCATATCCCCCCTCAGTCTCCTCTTTTCTAAACTGAAAAGTCCCAGTTGCTTTAGCCTCTCTTCATATGGGACCCGTTCCAAACCCCTAATCATTTTAGTTGCCCTTTTCTGAACCCTTTCCAAGGCAAAAATATCTTTTTTGAGGGGAGGAGACCACATCTGTACACAGTATTCAAAATGTGGGCGTACCATAGTTTTATACAGGGGCAGTAAGATATTCTGTGTCTTATTTTCTATCCCTTTCTTAATAATTCCTAACATCCTATTTGCCTTTTTGACCGCCGCGGCACACTGTGTGGAAGTTTTCAGAGAATGTCCACCAAGATCTTTTTCCTGATTTGTCGTAGCCAAATTAGCCTCCATCATACTGTACATATAGTTGGGGTTATTTTTTCCAATGTGCATTAATTTACACTTATCCACATTAAATTTCATTTGCCATTTTGTTGCCCAATCACTCAGTTTGGTGAGATCTTTTTGAAATTCTTCACAGTCTGCTTCTGTCTTAACTATCTTAAACAGTTTAGTATCATCTGCAAACTTTACCACCTCACTGCTTACCCCTTTCTCCAGATCATTTATGAATAAGTTGAACAGGACTGGTCCCAGGACTGACCCTTGGGGGACACCACTAGTGACCCCTCTCCATTCTGAAAATTTACCATTTATTCCTACCCTTTGTTTCCTGTCTTTTAACCAGTTCTCAATCCATGAAAGGACCTTCTCTTATCCCATGACAATGTAATTTACACAAGAGCCTTTGATGAGGGACCTTGTCAAAGGCTTTCTGAAAATCTAAGTATACTATATCTACTGGATCCCCCTTGTCTGCATGTTTGTTAAGCCCTTCAAAGAACTCTAATAGATTAGTAAAACATGATTTCCCTTTACAGAAACCATGTTGACTTTTGTCCAACAAATTATATTCTTCTACGTGCCTGACAATTTTATTCTTTACTATTGTTTCGACTAATTTGCCCAGTACTGAAGTTAGACTTACCGGTCTGTATTTGCCAGGATCACCTCTAGAGCCCTTTTTAAATATTGGTGTCACGTTAGCTATCTTCCAGTCATTAGGTACGGAAGCCGATTTAAAGGATAGGTTACAAACCACAGATAATAGTTCAGCAATTTCCCATTTGAGTTCTTTTAGAACCCTTGGATGAATGCCATCCGGTCCCAGTGATTTGTTAACATTAAGTTTTTCTATTTGTTCCAAAACCTCCTCTAATGACACTTCAATCCAGGACAGTTCCTCAGATTCATCACCCACAAAGGACGGTGCAGATTTGGGAATCTCCTTAACATCCTCAGCCGTGAAGACTGAAGCAAAGAAATCATTTAGTTTCTCCGCAATGGCTTTATCGTCCTTGATTGCTCCTTTTGTATCTCAATCATCTAGGGGACCCACTGGTTTTTTAGCAGGCTTCCTGCTTCTAATGTACTTAAAAAACATATTGCTATTGCTTTTTGAGTTTTTGGCTAGCTGTTCCTCCTGATATGGTGAATGGGTTTTATAGTAGGTCCATCTGTCATATGGGTCCCTATAATAGTATGAGGAGCAGGATGGTGAGCGGTCGTAATGATGAGACCTGCTGTAGGATCTCCTGTAGGAGTAGCTAGGAGATCGAGGAGACAATGGAGGCGAGTAGGACCTTCGGCTCAAGGGAGAGGGAGAGACAGAAAAGCGATGGTGACAGGGGTACTGACCCGATCGGTACTGGTGCTCCCTTGGCGGTATTAAGAAAGGCGATGGCAGGCGCTCCGTGGAGGGGAACCTCCTAGGTGGTGACCTCCTCGGCGACAGGGGTGGAGGAGGTGAGGAGGATTCTGGAGAAAACACCAGGGACGGGCTCCGTTGCCGCCGCGTTTTGGCCGTAGCCTTTCTGGGCTGTGCCCATGTCGGTGTCGATATCGGTACTGGATCATCCGGTCTATCGGGAGGAGGTGTGGAGTCCGGTGCCGTCCACGGTGCCGGCGACATCGGTGCCGCAGTCGGTGCGGGGTCTTCCGAGCGCCTTGGTGCCGCTTGAGGGTCAGAGGCAGTCGGTGCTGGTCTTGAGGTTGATGCCAGCGGCATCGGCGTGGGTCGAGCTGAAGTCGCCGGTGCGGACGGTGCCAGTGTGATGCGCCTAGACATTGCCGGTGCCGTGGGCCTTGGTGCCGGTGGATGATTCACTATCGGCACTAAGGGTCCGGATTTCGCCACTTTAGACGGTGCCGGCCGCGGTTTGGACAGGCCAGAAGTGCCAGGTTTGAAGCCAGTGCTCAATCTGCTGTGCGAAGTGGCAGGCAGAGAGCAGGTCAGAGATGGCTTAAGTCTTTCTGGGAGGCGCAGTGGTGGGAGAGGAGGCTCTGTGCTTCTGTGGCTCCGGAGAGGGCCGTGCAGTGGAGGCGGATCCCTGAGGCTGTAGGGCCTTATCAAAGAGAATCATCCTGAGCCTCATTTCCCTATCACGTCTCGCTCTGGATGTGAGCTTGGAGCAATGAGGGCATATTTGAGGGACATGGCCCTCTCCTAAACAGTGAATACAGGAGGAGTGGCCGTCTGAGGCAGGCATGGCATCTCGGCATACGTCGCATTTTTTGAATCCCAGAGAGCCGGGCATTGTTGCAGTCAGTGACTAGCTGTCCGTGTAAGAATAAAACCTCTCTCTTTTTTTTTTTAAACAGGGAAGGAATGAACTGGGAGAAGAAACGTCAACTTATATTGAAGGTAAACAACTTTAAGATAGTAAGAACCACCAACTGGGAACTTTAAACTTGTGAGGAAAAACTCCTTTTTTTTTTTTTTTTAAACAGTAACAGGTGAAACTCCGAAGAGGGGAAAAGGTAAGTAGAAACTAATTTTTAACAATGAACAAGCCTGAATTCCTCGCGACTGAAGAGGTCCAGGGAGAAGAGCGTTGCTCTGTCTGCAGCCCGAGGCGGTTAAGAGGAACTGGCTCAGACCAGACCGAGCAGCGCGAAAGGGCGCGAAAGCCGCGAGATGCTCCCCACGCATGCGCGGTCTGGCAGGACTACTGCTGCAAAAATTTCCGTCCTGCGGCACCGGAGCAAGCCCAGCACCTACAGTGGAGCACCCACGAGGACTCCTCGAAGAAGAACATTAGTTTTCATTCTTGAAACATTAAGTTCCTGGTGTTTATGGTTAAAAAATACAATTTCAAAATGTAAATTAGTGCACTTGAGGGACGTGAATTGCTTCATACATATGAAATTAAACATAAGATGATAGTGTAAATGTCAAAATTGTTTAGAATTTCACTACTAATAGTTTTAGTATCAATTCTGACTAATGTGTTTACCCCACAATCTACAACTGCCTCTCATGCATCCACAGATTCCAACTGCTTTCTATTCAACTACCAAAACCTTCACATTCCCCAAGACAATTTCTACTATGTTTCAGGACACCATTCTGCAGAACAGTGTAAATGGAGAGACAATGTGAAATGAATTTACTTTGAAATTCATTAACACAAGAAATATTATACTAATTGCATAATTCATTTTCATATTTAACTCAATAAAAAACTCCATTTAAAAATGTACATGACGTTGCCAAATTCAGATACCACGTTTGTACACAAATATTATAAAACATGGAGTTCACTTAGGGTTTGTCTACACAGTAGGGTTAAATCAGATTGATTTGATAGGTGCTATATAACGCACAATATGCAAGTTGCACTAATAGCTGTATCTCACTGTACGTTATAGGATTCATGGGGGAACCCATGTAGGTTCAAATTTTAAAATAAACCAATGTTTCCATTTTCAATGTCCCATCTTTCTTTTCTGGGAATGACTCAGAGGAGTAGCCATGTTAGCCATCCTAAAAACAATGAGGATTCTCTAAGGTGACATAGGACTCCTCGTCATTTTTTCTGGGAACGTTAGTGCAATTTTCAATTTGCTGTTGGCCAGTACAGGCAACAACAGTGATCTGTGATGGCAAGTGGGAACCCACAGAGGCTGCTTGGGCTGTATTTCAACTCTCAAAATAGATGATGTAGCAGTAGCAGCCAGTTCTCCAGCAGCAGTGGTAGGACCTTTGGTGGCAGCTGAGGAAGCAGGACAAGGAAGAAGAGGATGACATCATACAATTGCTACTACAGAAGCTGTTCCTGGAGCAGCTTTACAACATGGAACATTGTTTCTGGGCTCAGAAAACCAGCATCAATTGGTGGGAAAGAATTGTTTGACAGACCTGGGATGATCTGCATTGACAAGAGAATTTCAGGGTGGGAAAGAAGGCAACCTTTTTTAAAAATATGTGAACTAGTCCTGGAGCTGCAGTCGCAGCTAACCAACATGCAGCACCCCATTCCCACAAAGAAGCAGGTCGCTTCTTGTAGCTGGCCATCCCCACTGTTGCCATCTATAAACAGCCAATTTGATGTAGGGAGGCCTACTATTGGGGCCGTTGTCATGCAGATATATGATGCTCTGAATAAGGTACTGTTGCACCAAGTTATAAAGCTTGCCAATGCTCATGAGACTATTGATGACTTTATTTATGGGGTTCCCACACTATAACGGGGCAACTGATTAGTCCCATGTACATACTATTTGTCTCTCTCCTCCTCCCCCCCACTCTCCAAAGCTCAGAATTTATAAATAAATAAAAAGGGATATTCCTTTTGGAATATCTTTTGAAACTCAGCTCTGTTTATCTTCATGAATAAAGGACTGTTTGTCCCCAGGATCATTATGGACATGAAATATGGAGACTGCTCCTGTTATCTGGGGAGATCAGGTTTATTCTGTGGTATCCTGGTTAATGAAACCATTCACAGCTCACTTGGAGGTAACTTTATTACTTTGGTAGCTTCCGAATGGCAGTGGATCGTGCATTTGGCCATTTGGAAGGTACTGTTTGTGGAGTAAGCTGGAAGCTGCAGAAAGATGATAGGCTTCGTGTTGTATTAGGAGCTTTAATTCGAACTACCTAGCCCGTGCCGCGTGTAGCCGCGGGCAGGGGGTTCGAACTACCGGGCATTTAAAAATGGCGGCGCCCGGGAACATGCAAATAAAGCCTGGGATATTTTAATCCCGGGCTTCATTTGCAAGTTCGAATGACTACATTAGCCACCCTAGTTCGAACTAGGGTGGCAGTGTAGACATACCCTTACATAGCAACCAAAACCAAACCTTTAATTAAAACATAATAAAATCAAAATCCAAAGTTATTCAGTGCTGTGGATGGCAGAACACAACAAGGATGAGGGAGATTCAAGTCACAGCTGAGCATATGCCTCAGTTCTGCATCTTCTTGTTCTTGGACCATATGGTGTTGAGGTTAGTGGGGAATCTGGGGGTATAGGATAGTAAACTTCTCTACATCCTCTTTAGGCTGTCCTGATTCTTTATTACTTTACATTCAGGGGGGTGACTAAGAAGCTGAGAATCATAGCACACTAGAACTGGAAGGGACCTCGAAAGGTCATCGAGTCCAGTATCCTGCCCTCATGGCCTTGTGTAAAAAGGCAAAGGGCAGACCTGCCAGATACACTGTGAAGTTATTCACCAAGGAAGTCCCCCTCTGAAGTTCTGCATGGGGGGAAGGGCATTGTTGCAAATTATACTTGGGGAAACGACCATGTAGCTATCCCTCATGTCTGGACTAAAACTGAGAAACTTCTGATTTTGCTTTCTTGCTCCTACAGACATCGTGAAAGTTGAGAGAAAAACCTAGTTCAGCAATGATTATCTGAAGCATTGATTATTGCCAGTGTTTCTGCATTTAAGACTGTGAAAAGCCACTAAGAACTATACTGTCCCTAAGAAAAAGCTCTATCTCTGTAAGATGGTGTGCAATAGGACATTCATACCTGAGTGGGAGCTGTAGTCTTTGTACTTTTACCAGCATGCAATGTCCACATCTACCTCACGTAAAGTGAGGATACTAACCAAACTTATTTCCCTGCAACCAGTCTCTCAATAAACTGATGATTTTCACAAAAATGAATGTTTTAATTATTTGACCTGCTGTGTTAGGGAGTTTGAGTGTAGGCTGGGATTGCATTATACTGCCTGAGGTCATGCTGAGCTGGTGAATGAGACTGTGGGGAGGAAAGGCTTTTGCTTCTGTCCTCCACAGTATGGGCTTCAAAGTGGCTGATGGTCAGGGCTTCAGCATGACACAAAGGCTTATTGCCCAGCTGGAGCAGCTTCCATTTTCATAGAATCCTAGAACTGGAAGGGACCTTGAGAGGTCACTGAGTCCAGTCCCCTGCCTTCACGGCACTGTCTAGATTGTCCCTGATAGATGCCTATCCAACCTGCTCTTAAATATCTCCAGTGATGGAAATTCTACAACCTCTCTAAGCAATTTATTCCAGTGTTTAACCATCCTGACCGTTAGGAAGTTTTTCCTATGTCCAACCTAAACCTCCCTTGCTGCAATTTAAACCCATTGCTTCTTGTCCTATCATCAGAGGCCAAGGAGAACAATTTCTCTCTCCTCCTTGTAACATCCTTTTAGATACTTGAAAGCTGCTATCATGTCCCCCCTCGGTCTTCTCTTTTCTAAACTAAACAAGCCCAATTCTTTCAGTTTTCCCTTTTTGAAAAAGTGCATTGAGAGCGGTCAGGCAGGGTGAGCTGGAGGAGGCTGGGGGCAGGATAAACATATGACAAAAATGACAGTTGCCATGTAACACCTGGAACAGAGACTAACAGCAGTATAGCATAATATTAGAGAATTTGTGCATCTGTCTATCTGTGGGTATGTCTAGACTGCATCCCTCTGTCGGCAGAGGGATGCAGATTAGGCAGGTCGACATTGCAAATGAGGCAGGGATTTAAATATCCTGTGCCTAATTTGCATAAAAATGGCGCCGTGTTTTGCCAACTCAGCACTTTGTCGGCAAAAAGCGGCAGTCTAGAGGGGGATCTGTCGAGAAAGAAAGCCTTTTTCGACAGATCCCTTATGCCTCCTGCAAGGAGGTTTACAGGAAAGTTAATGTGCTATAATGAATTATGCTGTATGTATGCATTTTGAAACTGAATTAATTTAATCTGGTTTAAATCCCTGTATAGACAAGTCCTTAATATTTCTGGAATTTGCTACATAGTTTACAGAATGAAGCTGAGTAGCACCACTTATCCTGAGCACAGCTACAGCAGCAGAGAACCACAACAGAAAACTGAAGCAACCAGCAGGCTTGTGACTCCCTCTATCCAGAAAAATGTGATAGTGACACCTAGAAAAAGGTCTCAGCCAATAAATTAAGAACTGCTAAAACAGCAGAATTGGGTGGGGTTGGGGGGAGGATGTTGTTTGTGCCCATTCAATGATAATCTTACTGGTATATGCACGTGCATAAAGCACGTTGTCAAGCACTGCATCATGGTCTACATTGAAGCGATCAGCAATGTCACGAAGACGATCTGGACGGCTGCGATATGTTAGAGTTAAGGATTCTCTTTATATACATCACACAAATTAATGAAAACCTGTAAAATTCAAGTCCAAAGCCACAGCTTCCAGACAAGGCCTTGGCCTCTGCTGATACTTCCTACAAAAGGAACAATTAGTGCTTATGGACTTGGTGATGTGTTTTGTTTTTGTAATACAGACTAACTGGAACACAGAAAGCAAACTTATTTTATGCAACCCATCAGAAAGCTGTGAGATGGTAACAGCGGAATCACTGTTAAAACAGTAAACTGGACATGAAAAGTTTCTATCACCTAGATATTAAAAAGATGAGCATATTAAAACTACACAAATAGAAATATAAAATAACATCTGTATCTTGACCCCACTCTCTACCTCCCTACATTTGGGTTGGATTATAACAAATTACCTAGGGATAAAAAACACCATGTCCAAACTCCAATATGTAAATCATCTTGCTTTAGTCATTTATTATAAGAATAAACTGTTGTGGACAGCACTGACTTTGTTTTTCTTCATGATGGCCATGGGCCACATTTGAGACAGCGCTTTACTTTTATCCATGTATGGAGCCATGTAGAGCATCTTTTCTGCTTTCTGCAACAAAATGCACTCCATCAGAAGATTATGAGGGTATTGTACTCATTTTATAAGATGCACCAATGTCCCTTTCTATCAAGCCTGCAACTTGCTTAAGTAAAAAAGATACAAAGTATTTTCGGTATCAATGAAGATAATTTTTCCTCCTGTGTACCGATCTGCTCCAGGAAGCTGTGCTGTCACTGGAATGCATCATAAAGAGAGGCTCAAAATGAGGAAAGGGGAAAAAGCCTCTTCCTTCCCTCCAACATTCTCTGCTACCACTTTTAAGAAATGACAGATCCGCCTGTTTACACACAACACACAAATGATCCAGTACAATAACCAGAGTTGCTTTTATAGCAAGGCTGACTTGCCTTCCCAGCCAGCTTAAGGAACCAAAGTAACTTTTTTCTGTGGGATGTCAGATCAGACTTAATCAAAACTTTATGCTATTGAACACCAACACTTATTTTGCATCTAAATTTGCATAATTTTGTTTTAAAAATAAATACTTAATGATAACAAGCAATAATTAAAGAAAAACATCTTGGCCTTCTGGCTAAGATCAACGATCATAATATACTAGGGCTTTTTGATCTGATGACTACGCTTTTACCATGCCTTAATTGGACTTATATTTTTTTAGGCAGATGAACAGAGGGCTATTGTTTATCAGTGTAGAGGGGTGACAAGCTCTTGGAGGCCCCTCAAACTTATTCTCATCAAGTGAGTGACCTAGCAGCTACCCAGTCTATTTACAGAATGGCCCAACGGCCTCAGTTAATATGCTAGACTCTCTCTTCCGGGTATTATAGCCCAGCGGCCTCAATAACTATGTCCACCCCCTATATTCAGGATATTACAACTCATAAGTCTACCCCTGTATTCAGGGTATTACAGCTCAGTGGCCTCAATCACTATATCACAGAAAAAGCTCCCCCACGTGAAGGTATCCAAGGAGGTGGTAAGGGGACCCGGGCCCTCCCTCTCCACTGGGTCCCAGCCCTGGGCCCTGTTGGCAGTGGCACGATTCACTGCTCGCTCAGCGGGGAATCCTGTTGCAACACATTGAGCACTTGCGGAGCAATTCGCAGCCCTGGACTACTTCCTACCAGATCCTGACACATGTCCTCTATGTACTCTCACTTCAGTCCTGAAGCTTTTCTGATAGCACCTCTCAGCCCGGCTACCGCTGCCTGGTCTGGCTGTGCTTCCCCCTTGGAGCTTCCTCAGCCCCTCCTTCCCCTGCAGCAGTCATCCCTGACTGAATTGCTCTAGAGCAGGGATGGGCAAAAGGGCCTCCGCGGGCTGGATTCGGCCTGCCAAGCAGGTTGATCCGGCCCGCAGAGGCCCTGCCACTTCCCTACCCGCAGGCCAATTAGTGCCTGCGGGTAGGGGAGCTCACGAAACTTCCTCCCGCCCTCCCCCGGCCCCAAGCCCTGATTGACCTGGGGGTGGAGGAGATGCACAAAGTTTCCTCTGCCCTCTCCCCCACCCTGCGAGGAGCGCGCAACACTTTAAAGTGTTATGTGCACCTCGCAGGGCGGGAGGAGGCTTCGCGTGCTCCCCCCGGCCCCAGGCCAATCAGGACCTCGGGAGTGGGGGAGCTGTGTGAAGCTTCCTTCACACAGCACTTTGAAGTGCCATGCGTTCCTCGCAGGGCAGTGGGGTGGGGGGGGGAAGGGGGGAGGAAACTTCGCGCAGCTCCCCCGGCCCCAGGCCAATCAAAGCTTGGGGCAGGGGAGAATGCAAAGCCTCTTCCTGCCCTGTTAGGCATGAGTGCCTAGTGGGAAGGGTGGGCAAAGGGGCTCCCCCAACCCCAGACCAATCATGGTCTGGGGGTGGAATAGCCCAGAAGCATCCTGGCCCCGCCCCTTCTGGTTTAGGCCCCGCCCCTTCCAGGGTGGCCCCGGGACCACTTCAAAAATTTTTGAAGTGGCCCCCGGCCAAAAATTATTGCCCACCCCTGCTCTAGAGGCTTTTACAGCCCACCTCCAGTTGTCCACAGTGGGCCCGGGCACCCCACAGACAGGGGCTGCACTGGTGTCCACGGGGAGCCCAGCTCATTGGCAACAAGGGCTGCTCCGGCAGGGGCTGGAGACCAGGAGCTGGCAGCAGCCCCAGCCTCTGCACAGGGGCTAAGAGCCAGCAACCAGCCCCTGCATGTGGCTGGAAGTGGGAGCCTCGCGGGGTGGGGGCTGCTCCAACTAGGCTGGAGCGATCCCCTGCCCGGATCCCACTTAATCAGTTAAACATTAGGTAGACCTAAAGTTTAACCGGTTAACTGATTAACTGGGATTTTACATCCCTTTTTTGAATGAATTCAAAGAGGATGTAAATACTATCAATAAAGTTCTGAAATATAGAATAATGGCAAAGAAACAGATATAAACAAAGACACTTTCAATTCATACACATCTGAATTAATAGAAACAATACTCACTGAAGTCTACTTCCCAACATTTATGGAGGTAACAGAACATGGCATATTTCCACTTTCCTAAGGCAATATATTTCTTTCTCATGTATCCAAGAAAGGAGCTTATCTTTATGTATGTGTAACTAAGCTATGTGCAGGCCGATCTTAGCTCTTAAATGCTGTTTGTTAGCTTGGTAGAGTGTTTCTTTAAGAGAGCAAACAGTGACAATGTCATAGAACTCTTTATCAATCAGATTAAAGAGGGATAAAACTGTCAATATTAAGACTGTGTACCTACCACAAAGGGTGTGGGCAAGCTGGGTTTTACCGGTTCTGAATTCTTTCAGAGAGAAAAAACAAGGGAAAAGTTTTTGCAGTTTGTCAAACACGTGTTGTTTCAATAAGAATACATTCTCATTTATAAAACCTCTATCACCTGTACTGCTATCTATCTTTCAACCCCCCCGATCATAAATATGTTGTACAGTGCAAATTGTATTTATGAACTGCAGGGCTTAGAAGTGCTGCACTGTGAGAGGTGTCGTGCTTGACAATGTTAAAATGAGTTCACTTCCACTTGTCCATGGTAACTGCATTCAGTTGGAAGTTAAATATACTATTACCATTTTTTTGACCTAACCATGTAGCCAAAGTTCAGGATCATGTGAGTTGTGGCAGATGCCAGGAGTCAGGTGTTTCTTTTGATGAAATCCCGTGTATTTTCAAAGGCCGTACAAAGTCCTGTTTTCTTGAACACAGCCGGAATCAAACAATAAGAGACAGCGTCTTTACTCACAGTTCAAAGACCCTTTTCCAGTCAGCACTTAGCCCAACAGTTTTCTCATTTTTCCTCAGGGCCATGTTCCCTGTTCTTGTTCTGACACTGCAGTCAGAGATTTTAAGCTTCACTAACTAGCCCCTCAAGTACATATTCAAAGTCTCAGGCCAGCTTTTATTTTTATTCAAGCTAGCTAGCTAGATCAAACAAGCTTGTATATGTCTACATTTGCTGTAGTCATGCTTCTGATTGCAGGGCCAACATATCCTGTGGCCCTAGCTTTTCTCTCCTGCTCAGCATCTGTTTCTGTGAGTCTATGAAAATAATCTCATCTTTATTAGTCAGAGGGGGTAGCTATGTTAGTCTGTTTCAGCAAAAGCAACAAGGATCCCTGTGGCACCTTAAAGACTAACATTTATTTGGGCATAAGCTTTCATGGGTTTCCTTTCAAGGATTTGATAGAAAAAAATGTAGCTTGCTTTAAAACCTAAACATCTGCTGCAGCTCTCTATTGGTAATCCACTCAATAAAATCCATATAATATGGTTCACTCACCTCCAAAGGCCTCTGTGATTGCCATGCTCTCAATCCCACCACCTAATAGTTTACTAAAGGGAGAAAAAGAATTAAAAATATTGAAATGCCCAGTCAAAAGAGTAATGTCAAAAGGGGAATCTTTGCCACTGTAAGAAAAGCTCTTCTCATTCAAAAGGCCCTGCACTTAACTCACAATGTGATATGGTGCAGGGACATAAGATGATTCCTGGTATACGGGTAGTTAAATCTGTGTCAGCTTCCCCTTTCATAGGTGCTCATGAGAAAATCTACAAGAGTGGCCATTTGGGAGATAGAAGAGAGAAAATCTTTTGGGGGAAAATACGTCTACATTCTACACCAACTACTGGTCATGGGATTGATAATCTATTAATTTACCCACATTTTTGTTTATTCATTTTCTACATATGTTTATCCATTTTTACTTGCTTTTACATACATCACCCGCTACCCACCTTAAAAAAAGATCCAGAATGTATCTTTAAAGCATGAGTCTGTTAAGAATAGTGTGGAGCTGCACAGCTCAGAAAGAACTCTATTAGAGGCTCACAACAAAAGTTTTAGTGACCTTAGAATGCTGCCACCAATTCTTGCTAGTGGCCAGTCTGACAAACCCATTTTTCTGTCCCTGCCTCCTGCAACACTTCAGCAAGAGCCCACCCCAGGGAGGACTGGTTAGGAACTCACCAGTTACCTGTAGAGATCCAGGCTCCTCATCATGCTCTGGCTGGTCAGGAACGAGGAAGCTGCTCAGAGGAGCATCCTGGCTATCGAATGCCACAGCCACCTCCATTGATAAGAGCTGCCTCTGGTACCACAGACAGCAGCCCCATGTATCTCTAGAGGTGCTGCCTGGAGACCCCAAGGAGACTGTACAATGCATGGTGCCACTCCCTTCTAGTGGCACCAGTGCATGCACTAAGACAGTGCTTTTTGCTGCCCTTGGTAACAGCTATTCATGAGCAACAACAGGGAACTGCAGGGAGAGGTTGCTTCTTTTCCCTCTGTCACAATCTCTACCCATGCTTTGGAGGCTGTTGTGACCACA
The DNA here is from genome assembly GCA_019425775.1 of Rafetus swinhoei. NCBI lineage: Eukaryota > Metazoa > Chordata > Testudines > Trionychidae > Rafetus > Rafetus swinhoei. The sequence continues at coordinate 257,030,680 of CM033437.1, forward strand.
AAAAAATCTGCTGGTGGCCCCATTTGAGAAACACTCTTTTTAGACACCATGGTTGGGGATTGAACTTGTTGCACTAACTCCTAGAAGGGTGTAAGGAGGGCTGCCCTGTGCAGTCAGTTATTCTAAACAGAGTGTAAAGACACCCATCTTCTCTTTGTTGCCCAGAGGATGGTTTACAAACTGGGGGTGCCTGAAGAAGCAGTCATTTGTAACTAAGACAATACCTGCAATGTAACTATGCCTAGCAACTGTGCAGCACACACAAAGAAGGAAAGCCTCCTTGTGCACATGCATCCAAGAACCAAACAGGTTGCTCCTACATTTTGAAGAAGAGTCAAAGAGTCCTTTCTAATTCAGATAAGGATTTTGCTGCTGGATCATTTCACCATATTGCACATATACAGTGTGTCTTCCGGGAAAGTGAATGAACTTGGGGAATTTTTTCAGGTTTTCCTGCATAAACCTCAAGCAAAATAAACAGGGTAAGCTAGTACTTTTATTATCTGAAATTAGATTCGAGAGGCATGTTATTGACATGAAACTGTCGTATGTGAGCTTGATTAGCATACAAAAAGGTTGAGTCTACACAGGCAAATTTAGCTCCTACAATTCACCATCATTGCAGTACCACTGGTGGAGACTGTAGTATAAGCAGGAATCAGTCTTTTTACCAGTGTCACCCAGCACTACTCTAAGCAGGGTTAAATTACTCATTTCCACTTGCTTTTTTCTGAGTGCACCCACTATGTTCTAATTGTACATTTGTCTCTAATAGTGCTTTGTGGCCAGTTGGAGAAAAGGAATATGATTACTCTAAAAATCTGGGGAAGGCAGAAGTTAAACAGAGATAAACTTACTCAAATTCCTGGCTTCCAGTGGTGATATGGAACACCATCTTCCGTTTCTCGCTGTACTCAAAGGCAGTCAAAAATCCCGGCTCCTAGGGGAAAACCAAAAGAAAATATTCAGTTAGGTCTGATACTTAGGGAGAATGTGATATCCTTAGCCAAAATCCATTTCTCCTCATTGATGTCTCATCTGTCAAGGGCCATCATACTTGTCAGTCTGCTGCTATTGATTATAGAGTAATATTTATGACTTCAGACTAATCAACACAATCATTTGTAATCATGATTGTTCTAATGCTTGCAGTGGGAAATGCTGCAAAATATCTTGGGAGGGGGCGCTTATAAGCTGAAAATGTGATTTCCTTACAATTAGCTTATTGGCTGCTTCTTTGATCTTGTCCACTTTGGCTTCAGAAAGCCCCTTCACATTGCACAGTGCACGCCTTGTTGTCATCTGGATCCCTTTGACAGTACAAATTCCTACAGACTTCAGCTTTTTAATATCAGCCACATTCTGTGAAGAAAATTCACATTCTGTGATCCCTAGTTCATGAAATGCTATGACTGGAAGGTGAAGAAAGCTTTTGAAGCCCATTATATTGTACATTCACCTCTATTTTTCTTTTTACTAAGAAATAGTTTTGATTGCTTTGTTGTTTCTGAATGTTCTATGTATGTCCAGATAAGAATATACTTGCATGTTGTCAAAGGTTAGAGAGTCTCCTGAGTGGGAATGCATTCACTGTGTTTCTGAATATAATGGGTGTTCCATGATTTCAAGGGAAATGTATTGAAACAGAGGCAATGCAGCATGTTTCTTATATGACAATATTAGCAGAAGCTTTACTGGACACTGCTTCAAACTATCACCTCAAGACAAATCCCTTCTTTGGGTAAAAACTATGAACTTGGATGTGTCATCCAATTATGCACAGGATCTGTCTGCAGATGACACGAGGGAGAATAATGGATAACCTAATTGCTTCCATTGAGAAGCTTCTGTCTTCTCTTTGGGCTTAGCTTGTGCATAGTATGGCGAAGAAAAAGCCAGCCATGAAGCGGTATAATAAACACTCACATATAAATCAAATTATTTTTTTCCAGTTTGAGAGAAGCCTACTGGTGTAGTTTACTCAGGAATTTTAACCAGTAAGAAAACTGCTTCCAATTTCACCAGCCAGCCAGAACTTCTCCCATTTCACCAGCATTCTGAGAACAGCATAACAAAGCCACGTGTAGTATATGTAGGGGTTACAGAAAACATCAGAGTAATTATAGATAGGTATTGGCTAGTGCAGAAACAATCTATGCCAGATTTTTTTTAAAAATCCAAAGATGAAAACAAAACCTCACCACCCAATTGCTCTCTGTTAAGCACTTAAATAAGTGGCCACATTGTCAAGAGTTGCTGGCTGGTAAGCACTTTTGAAAATTTGGCTCTTAATATGTAAACTATCAAAAGACAAAACTTGCCCAGTCCTGCTGTGTCTCTTAGGCCTTGTCTATACTTAAAAGTTAGGTTAACATAATTATGGCACTCACTCAGGGTATGAAAAATTCACACCCAAGCATCATAGTTGACCCAACATAATGGCCAGTATTAATGCAGCTGTGTTGACAGGAAAATCCATCCATTCATGTAGCTACCAGCACTCATGGAGATGGAGAGGCTACATTAATGGAATAACCCCTTCTGTCACTGCAGAAAGCATGTACACGACAATGGTACAGCAAGATTACTGCAGTGTTGTAACTGTGCTGCCATAGTGCCCATAATATAGACATGTTCTTACTCTGAAGTTGTTATGGGGAGAAATGTTCTTATGCACATCACAATGGGTCAGCGGTTTTTGGAAACATTCCTAAATAACATCCCATGCAGAATTGTCTAGATATTTATTACTTATACTTACAATTCCATGTTTCTGTAATAAGTCAATATCCTGAAATAAGGATTCCTAAAGGAGACAAGGGGAAAGACAGGTTCTTGGTCATTTTTCCCCACCACTTGTATCTCCCTTTGTTACCCATCTAATTTAATATGCATCAGTTTTAAATCCTTAAACCTGGATTGCTTTTCATAACAGTACATGTCCTACTACTACCTACAAATATAGACACAACAAAGAAAGAACCAAAAGGATTTCAGCATTTCTTCTTGTCATACTCTGCAACTATCTGGAAAACACAGCCAGCAATCATATAGAAACTCTAACAAAGCAGTATCATGATTCTTTTTCTTCTGACTCTCTACTATAGTGCTTCTCAAATTTTTCATATTGGAAACCCCTTATTCAAAGTCAATTTTTGTGATCTCCCTACTTTTACTCTAAAAGTAAAACTTGTATTGATTATAACAATAAGCTTAGTCTAGGAATGTTGATGAGTAGTCAACTACTCGACTACCCGATAAGCATAAGCTTATCGGGTAATCGAGTGGAGTACCCAACTACTTGCTTCCCCCTCTCCGCCCCCGCTGCCTCTATATCAGAGGCAGAAAGAGGGGGAAGAGGAGATGGTGCTGGGGGGAGCTGTCTTAAAAGCCAGTTCCCCCCAGCACCGTCTCTGCGGTGCAGTCTGCAGGCAGCGGGGTAGGGATAGGGGAGACTGCTCCAGCAGCAGCCCCTAGCTGTGGGGTCACTGGGCCACCCCCATGGACAGGGGCTGTTGCTGCTAAGCCCACTGTTCCCGGTAGGCTGGGTTGGCCGCACGCAGGGGCTGCTTTGACAGCAACCCTTGGCAGGCCATGGTGAACGGGCTGGTGGACTTGGCACGAGCCAGGACCAAGCATTCCTGGCTTGTGCTGGTCTGGGACGCTGCGCCTCTGCATTTTAAATGTAGTAAGAGCCTGACGGCTCCAGGAGCTATTCCCACTATAGCTCTGCAGAGTGGTCCTTATCAACTAATCGTGTGTTTGATACAAACTGTATCGACTACACGATTAACCAGATAACTACAATTTAACATCCTTAAAGCCTACATAATGCACTTGTGTGTTTCAAAAGTTTGGTCTTGAAGGATAAGGAGAAGCAGGGAAGTAAGATTTTCTTTACTTTAGATTGTAATCAAATTTACCAACCTGCAACCCTCCAATTGTCTTTCATGAGCCCCAACTAAAGAAACACAGTTCTTCTATAAAAAAATTTCCACAATCCATAAATACCTCATCATCCTGGTACCCTAGTTCTTCTTGCACCACTTGATCCTCCATGGCTTTCATTGTGAAAGAGCAGGCAATGACGTGTTAGTACTGAAAAAGGTAAGCAAACATACCATCAGGGTGGAAATAATTATAAAGTATTCTTAATAGGGCCCAGTAGTGTAGTGGCGTCTTAAGAATCCAAGTTCAGATTCTAAACTTTGTCCTTCACTACAGGTGTCAGCAGGGGCTAGGTGTGTTGTAGAGGTGCTTAGCTCCCCACTAAAGGAGGAGGAAGAATCTTGTTTTGCTCTCAGAAGACCCACTATGCCCAAATTTCCCTTTCTGTTTCCCTTTCTGGAGGGAGGAGCGATGTGACCCAGTGAGTCTTGCTGGTTAGAGAAGATGGGAAAAAATAAGGGAAAAAAAACCTGGTGTAATTTTAGAGGTAGTTCTTTGAAAGTAAAAATAAAATGGAGTAACTTATCTTACTTTCTAATAAAATATTAAAATAAGTTGTAAATTAATTTTTCCCAAAACATCTCCATATGGTACCACAATGCACTTCTTTCCTATGGACAAATGGATGGAATTCCTGCCAGTTACTGAATGAAACTATCCTCTCATCACACCTGAACAGGGATGAAAATTTAGTCATCTGTATACATTTTCCTTTAATATATTACTAACAAACAGTAAAGTGTTTCCTGAAGTAACATTAATTAGACCTTTGTCTCCAGATACTAGAAGAAAAAAATAATGTAAAAGGTAAAGGACATGTTAAAATCCCCTCTGCGCTTTCTAAAAATAAATCATCCCTTCCCTGTCTTGAAATGCACTGCATGTTAAAGCCAGTCTCCTCTGCCTTTAACAACTGCATTTTTACATCAAAGGCTAAGAGTGGGACACTTCCAGTCCATTTCCTTAGCATAATTAGCACCAGTCCTACAATTGACCGGTACTTTTTTTGGTTATATATATCTTGATTTATGTTATTTCTACTCCAGCTCATCTGAAGAAGTGGGTTTTTCCCACAAAAGCTCAAATGATTCTATATATTTTTGTTAGTCTCTAAGAGTACGTCTACATGACGGCACTATTTTGGAATAATGTCCATTATCCCAAAATAGCGTTCTGCATGTCTGCTATCTGGGAATTCATTTGAAATAATGGGTTTCTTATTCCAGCTTCCTATAAACCTTATTGCACAAGGATTAAGGAAGACACAGGCATAGCAATTTATTTTTAAATTAGTGCTGTGTAGACAGCACCAAATTTCGAAATAAGCTATTTTGAAATAAGCTACACAATTTGCATAGCTCAAATTGTGTAGCTTATTTCAAGGTACACGTTACTGTGTAGACATATCCTAAGGTACCACAGGTCTACTTGTTTTTGAAATGCACTGCATTTCTTGCATTCAAAAGGGCAAGGGGACTGCTCCCCTTTGGATACATAGCAATGCAAAATTGGCAGAGTAAGAAGAGCCATAACTGTACCTTCCTGCTGGCCAGCAAGGAATGTAGCGGGAATTATAATGCACCCTGTTCAGAAGTGAAGCAGTAGAAACACTGCCCTTTTCTTTCAGTGCTTCTGCTGTAGTAATGTGGTTCTGCCCCCCAGCCACCTTGGAGTTATACCCAAAATCTTACACAGACCAACTCCAAAAATCGGGCACAAAGGCACCCAGAAGACGAATTGATCTTGAAGAATGTTTTGTCTTTACAAGTGTGGCATGCATTATTGTTCCCTGGCACACTGAGACGAGGGCTCCAAGCACACAGAGCAACATGGAACAAGGTGTGATGATGGGAAATTAAAGTTGAGAGAGAACGTGTGGTTGGGGGGGAGTGTCTTGACAAGCAAAAAGTGTGAATCTTTTCTGTTGTGCGCCAACCTTAACCAGAGTAATTGCCCCTTTATATTTACTTCCACACCTCCAGGATAATAAATCCTACATGTGTTGTCAGGGAACACCTACATCACAGCAGCACAGCAACTGCGCCATTACAGTGATAGTGAAATACAGCCGCTTCCTACTTGTTAGGAGCAGGTTTCCCCATTGCTGTATTTAATCCACCTCTCCAGGAGGCAGTCGCTAGGTGGATGGAAGAATTAGCTGTCAGTATAGCGGGGGTTAGGTTAACCTAACTAGACCAGGCACCCCTTGCTAGGCCGATCTCCTGTTCAAGCCCAGGGGCCGTAGCGCTATTTGCCTGTGTGGGGCACACGGGCTCTGGCCAGGCGCAGCGCGGTCGGGCTGGATCCGACGCTCGCTGACCTGGCCGCTCTCTGCCTCGCAGTCTCAGATCACCTGCCCCCGCCCGGCCGTTACTGGCGGTTCGTTGCAGACGGGCCGGGGATAAACGCGTCTCCCTTTCCCGCCTCAAAGCTCCCGCCAAAAGTGGCTGAGGCGAAGGCTGCGGTCGCCCGGCAGCGCGCGCACCCGCAGTCAAGTCTCTGACGCGACAACGCTGCCTAGCGCACGCGCAGTGGTCACCGACAGCGGCGACGTCCACAGCTGTTTACGAAGGGTCCCTACCACCCCGAGGGAAGCGGTTGGGATTCTACCACTGGGGAGAGGGGAAGGCAGGGAGCCGGTAGAACGCGGGTCTGTATGCGGGCCTGGGTTAAAATACACCCGCCCCGCAGGATGCTGCTCACGAATGGAACGATCCGTGTACAGCGGCCCTGAAAGAGCTTCGAGCTACGAATCGGTATCCAGTGTCGGACCTCCCCCCCCTTCCACGGCCCAGAATGGTAGAGTCGGGCGGGAGGGACAGAGGGAGACTGACTGAAGCGGGCTCAGTGGTCTCTAACCCTTTTACACCCAAGATCACATTTAACTGTCAGGGGAAGCCAAGAACTACCCCACCCCTTCCCCGAGGCCCCGCCCCTTCCTTGAGGCCCCGCCCTCTCCATCACTTGCTGTCCCCAGCCCTGACTGGCGCTCACTGGGTTGAGAGAGCAGGTGCAGGCTCTGGGGTGGGGAGGAGGGATGTGGCCCCAGCTGAGACACCTCACTGCCCTGGCACTCCAGCCCCATGCGGGGGAGGGTAGGTAGGACGGAGGTTCAAGGCCTCAGGCCAGATTAACTCTTCTGCGGTTCCAGGGTTAGTGGATTTTTTGGGCCCCCCTAGACTCTGGGGTGGGCCCAAAAATGAGGGATCCAGTGTGCGGGACAGAGCTGCCAGTGACAGGGATAGGGGTGCAGAATCTAGATGGGAAGTAGGGTACAGGAGCACGCTGGGGGTAGGTGTCTGGCCAGGAAGGATGGGGCAAGAACAGGGTGCTGGTGAGTGTCTGGCCAGAGGAGAGGGGGCAGGGGCTGCTTGGCCGGTGCCTGGGGGTCTCCAGGGATGAGTATCTCTTGGGACGGATCTGCAGGCAGTGCTGGAAGAAGTGCACGTGCAACTCCTTTAAGAAATCCAGCCACTTTGCATCCTCCACTGCCATTTTAAACACCCACACACCCTGCCTCCTGGTGCACAGGGAAGGCAAGATAAGAAAGCACACACGTAACTGTGGGGAGGGGAGGAGTAGCACGTGCATGCTTCCTGAGAAACCGGATCTGGTGCGGAGCTGTGGGACTCCTCCCCCACCGCAGGAAGCTGGCTTTGGCTCCAATTTTGCAAGGGGCGGGAGGCTGTAGCGCCAGCACGGGCTCCACTTTGCAAGTAGAGGGGAGCTCGAGGGGGCTGGGAACACTGCATCAAGATTGACTGGCAGTGCCTCTGCAACCGACTAGCTGATCACCTTGACTGGTTGGTGACCACTGAGCTAGACTGTACCATGGAAGGGGAAGGGGGAGGGGGAGGCGAGAGCCAGGCATTCTCTGTCTCCCCGAAGCCCTGCCCATGCAAAGATGGGAGTGATGCTGCGCCCCCAAGCAGCAGCTGGAGGAGCAGAGAGGCTCGGAGCCCGGCATGGCTGGGGTAGCTGCAGTGCGGAGCACCCCTGAGAGGGACGCCAGGGACCTTAGGCTGCCTTTTATCCTCCAAGCTGATCCAGGGCCTATGCAGGCTCCAGCAGCAGGGAGGCGCCACCCCAGTGCTCCCTGCACTTGGGGAGGTGTGCCTGGGTGGTACTCCACTGTTGGCCAGCTGCAGTGGCACTGTGCACGAAAAACAGCCCCATCTGCACCCAGCAAGCAGCAGCTGGGGCAGGGCTGTCACTGGTGTTGGTTGTGTCTAGGGATGTAAAAAGTCAGTTAAAAAGGTAACTGTGTAACTGCTCAACATTGCAAGAGTACAGTTACACACACTAAGGGTTCTGCAGTATAAAGCTTAAGTATAAACTTTCTTGCTGGCTCTGCTCCCGGGGAGGCTTCGCTGCCACAGCAAAGCCACTTCCCTGCAAGCAGAGCTGAAAGCTTTGTTGTGGACTCTGCACCCAGCTCCCCAGGAGTGAAGCCAGCATCCCCTGCCAGCCCCATTCCCAGGGAGTCAGCATGTATCCTGCAGCGGGGGGACTGGGGTTGTTCTAGCTGCCTGGCTGGAGCAGGGCAGGTGAGGAGCTGCTCCAGCCCCTGCGATTAACTGGAACTGGTAAGCATTAACTGTTTACGGTGATGCTTACTGGTTAGCTGGTTAACCTTTCACATCCCCGTGGTTTAGCTCTGGCCCCGCAATGTGAGAGAAGGAAGGTGTCGCGAGAATCACAGGTCCGATGATGAATACCCAAGGGGGAAGGACAGAACCAGGTGGACAGTTTTATCAAATAAAAATTATTTATTTATGACAGTGGTGAATTTATAGTATTTATTTTAAGATTTTTAATAGACCATGTTAATAATGAATTTACAGTATTTATTATATTTATTCTATGGTTTCTAGTAAAACGTGTCAGAGATATAAGGATGGGAATGGCAAGGGGAATAGTCTCTAATCTTAAAATATCCAGCTACAGTAATTAAATAACAGTGATAACTACAAACTCTTATGTACTACCCAAAAACAACTACAACACTAAGCTTATACAACAAGAAAAAAATCAAATCATACATACCAACTTACACAGCACACGGAACATTTCACAGATATCGGTTCGGTTGCGAAGGCCTTGGTTACGCCCGAGAGTCGGGGGAGGTGGCTGGTCGGTTGATCAGGCCGGCAGCGCTTTGAAGTATACGAGAAGGCACACGACGTGTGCGTGTGTTGCGAAGACCTCCTAGAGCGAACTGTGCCATGGGTATTTATCCCCAAATCTGCACATCGCTTTCCTGCGCTTGCATATTACCATATATGGCCCAATGGTCACCAAGTGGGGGTCTGTGTCCCAGGGTTGGGCCAAACTGTGCAGGTTTCATGCGACCAGGTAAGCCCCGCAGTTCTCACGCCAAGGTGACGGGTGGGAGAGTCTGAGGCTATTTTCCCCTTTTCACACCTTCCCTTTTTCTAAAGGCAATGGTATGCAGGAAGGGTACGGCCGGTTTCTCTCAAGGAGTACTGCAGCCCACTATAGCAAGAGCGGCCTGGCCAAACTTTTTTACTGGGGGAGCAGTTTCTTTTCTCTAACAGAAGGTGGGTGAGGGAATGTGTTGTATCATCTACTGAGACCATCGGCTCTGGTGGATGTAGATCAAAGCTCCTTTCCTCTTTCACAACAAAAATGATCCATAAAAGACACTATCTCACCTTATCCCCCTTGCAAGGAAATTCATTTCCATCAGGACAGAGGACCACTTCTCTCCCTCCTAACCAGCTGCTTTCTCAGATTCTCCAATGGGAATAATCTTGATTGATATTTTCTTACAGAAACTTTTGACACTCCTATTTGCTTCCAGGAGGCCCAGATGTCTTGCATTGGCACATATATTTCTATTAAATTGCATAAAGCCCTAATACTTATATGTAACATACATAGTACAATTAAGTTGCTTTTTGTCTTCAAAACATTTCAATAAACATGAATTCATATTTAATACTCTTGCGAAGCAAATGGGTATTATCTTCATTTTATAGATCAGCAAATAGCAAAAAAACTATAAAGCCAGTTTCTGAGTTATTAAATATTTGGCTCTCAACTTGAGATATTTAGACCCATTGGCATAGTTTGACTTCTATATTGAGAGGTGCTGGGGGGGAGACTCCAGTAAACCAATAGGAAAGTAAATTTTACACCTGCTTAAGACTTGCAATTTGGAGGGGGTGCACTCTTGCCTGCCTTGATAAATGAACAAATTAATTGTTCAAGTTCAGCATCAATACTGCTGTTGATATTGGTTCACTATCTGCTATCTATTTAAGAGAGTTTGTACATCTCTGCGTAAGTGTGCGTGTCTGTTCAAGAACTCCTCCTAAATAGTAAGAGCTAGGACCACCAAGTTTGGTATACAGATTCCTTTTATCATAACTTAAATCAGGGTAAGGGGTTGATTGTGCCAGGAAAATGGGATGTGCCTGGAGTGGGACTGCTTCTCATAAAACCATTCAGAAGAGAGACAGAATTCCACTCCCTATACCCTGTCCTGGACTGTCCCAACCCCGAGCCTCCCACCTCCCAAGTGTTGTGTAGGGAGGAGGGGAAGGAGAATCACCAGGCAGGTGAAAGTGGCTGGTTAGCTGGGGGCACACACACCCCAGGACTGCCCCACCCCCAAGCCACCCTTTAGTGTGGGTGGGATCTTTATCTCCCCCCACCCCAATTTGTACAGGAACATTGCTTGCTTTTCCTCCAGGGAAAGTGTACAGTTTGCTGCTCTCCTCACTCTGGCTAGGAAGCACAAGAGGCAGACGAACCTGGCCCTGTCTCAGCCAGAGGAAATGCACCCATCCCTCGGCTGTGCCTGCTGGAGCTGCAGCAGCCATAGAGAGGTGCTTCTTGTCTGACCCCAAGCTACTGTGCTGAGAGAAGACTGGGGTAGTCCTCTCTCCCCAGGGCAACCTGCATATTGAACCCCTCATCCGTTGTCCCACCATATTATTTTTCAAAAAACAAAAATTAATTGAGTTAAGGACCCAAGAAATGCCAGGTCAGCCTTCTAGTATTTTCATAACGTATATCCCTACCCATATAGGAAAGGAATGGCTGTATAACAAAGCTGCTGACTTTAGTTATGATAAGATTTTTGAAGCCACCTGAGTGAAAGGAGGACAAATCCTAATAACTTTCAAGGCACTTTTAAAAAAATCCCAAACTCAGTCCCCAATAGTGCAGAGGTATATTTAAGCATGTCTGTTACTTGCTGTGTCAGAAAATGAAACATGGAAAAGCAAATTGTAATCTTCCTAAGTGGGAGTGTGTGAGTGCTCAGCACTTTTGAAAAATCAAGCCATGTATTTAGGTACCTGAATGGGTTTAGGAGCCTAAGGCCCTGGGGGGGGGGAGGGGAGGAGGGGAAGGGAATTGATTTACATAGCTTTTATGGAATAAGACAGCATTTTCTAAACTTGGGAGGCAGGACTGCACAGCTTTGTTTACTTAACATGTCCATAGCCATGGAATCTTGCAGCACCCATTGGCTACAGTTTGTTGTTTCCAGATGGAATAAGATATTCCCCATCTGGACATTATTCCAGAATAAAAGTTCACTTTTATTCTGCAATAGTGTGGGGAGGAATTATTCTGGAATAGCTAAATTATACCAATAAAGATGATATTTTTCCTGTGTAGACAAGGCTTAGCTTTAGCCTCCCATTTAAAAACAAAAAACAAAACAAACAAACAAGCCCAAAAAACAAACCTTGCCCTGTTTTTCCTGTTTATAGACAGGCTCTTCTAGGAGGCAGATGAGTTGACCAAGCTGGAAAGGCTACCATTCATCCAAAAGTGCTGCTAAAATGATAATGTTGATCTATAGCACTTAAACTTTGGAGATGTAAAGTGCTATACAATCTCATACCACTAATGAGTGGGATTCTATTTTATACATTGGAAACTAGACACAGGATTGGATTGATTGCAGGGTTCACCAGCACAGAGGAGCCTTCTGCAACTTTCCTCCTTTCTGGGAAGGTCTGCAGCTAGCCAGCACAACTCCACTACCACATATCATTGGCAAGAGGCAGTTCAGACAAAATAAAGAACAACTCAAATCTTTGACACAGAACCAAACCATGAAACCATTAAAAATATTCCAGTGACTTTTTTTATCCTCATATTACTTCTATTGTTGAAATCTTGTGAGATTTTTCCAGCCCAGTTTTACAGATCAAAGAGGTTAGAAATCAGTCAGACTTTTGAACTCAGTTCTTCCAATTTTTTCAGGTTTGTCTGTTATAATTGGTGGAGAAAGCTTTGGAGTGGGCTGCCTAAAATACACCCTTCAGATGCAAATGAAAGTCTGAATGGACATTTATGCCAATTTATGGTGGGGGAATCTTGAATTCTGGTTTGCTCAGAGTGCTGCTTGATTTATGGCTGTTTCTGCATACAGACACTTCTGTGACAGACTTGAAGTCTTGTCAGAACTGAAGAGGGGTCAGCATTTGATTCAGCTTCTTCATCTCTCCTTTCTCTGACAGCAATTGCTTCTCTTTTCTGTAGTATGGGGAGGCCAACGAGAGAGAAAAAAGCAACATAACTTGTTGAAAGCTATCTTCGACTAAGATTTCTTAAATCACCTAAGCAATCAAAGAAATTTTAAGAGTGGATTTCTCCACCACTTTGGAATTGATGTTAATTAACCCTAGTATCCCCAAATCCATAAACATATAACACCCCCTCCAAGCCAACTTTCTTAGGGCATGTCTTCACTGCAGCATTATTTTGAAGCAACAGGCGTTATTCTGAAATAAAGTGCATGTCTACACAGCAAGCCGTTATTTTGAAATAATTTCGAGATGGTGGACTTCTTACTGTGACTTCTGTAACCCTCATTTCATGAGGAATAAGGGAAGTTGAAAGAAGAGTGTTCTTCCTTCGACTTCCTGCTGTGTAGATAGCACCAAAAGCTGAATTAAGCTATTTTGACTTCAGCTACGCAATTGACGTAGCTGAAGTTGTGTATCTTAATTCAGCTTTTGCCCTGCAATGTAGACGTGCCCTTAATCACCCTGTTACCCTCAACAAAATTCAAGATCACCCTTCCAAAACAAAACAATACTCTCAAACTCCTTTGGATGACCATTAGCTCACAGATTCCACCTAAAGCAGCATCAGTAAAACACCACATTGCATCTCTGTATCCCTCTGGAATAATTAGCTAATGTTATACCACAAAAATATCCCCATATTTCCTTATGCCCCAAAACCCTCTGAAATCAATGTCAGCCAATAGGTTTCACCTTTGGCAGACACCAGTAAATCACCAGATGTGTTCAGATTATTACAGAATATGTTAAATTGAAACCACACACATTTTTTGTACCTGAGGAATTCTTGCTTCTCTTTCAACTGTTGCTGGTCAAAATCCTTTATTTCTCTGCAGTGTCTCTGGTACACTGTTTTGAAAGCTTTGTCCAACTGGCGGATATGATTAAAACCTTGTTGGATCACATCTGCATAGGTTGGAGTGGACTCAGTAGTTTGAAATGTAAAAGAAAAAAAATCTTGTCTTTTGGTAAAGCAACAAAGACATCATAGATAAGTTAGGACTGAGATGAACTGGTAAAGCTGTGGGTGGATGGGCGGGAGATGGAGGCTCAGGACTACAATAGCATAGGATATTTAAGGTCAGCTTTATGTCAGGGAAGTTAGAATTAAAATAGCAGCGGATCTTCATTAGTGGGAACAGAGATGGAAAAGGCTGAACCTCCCTCCTGGCATTGCTCCCCAAGTACTCACATTATCTAGTAGAAAAATATTTGTGTTTTAAGACCAATCTAATTTATTCCATTCATTTTTCAATTAGACAGCATTTCATCTCCCATTTTATTCAGCTGCTTCCTCCTCACATTTGTTTTCATAACCTTCCTATTCTGTTACTGAGAGCTTGCCATCCTAACTGCTCAATGCCAAGCAACCCCATTGAAGGTTGCCACCAGTAAGGTTGTACTTCAGCCAGCTGGTATGGAGCCAATCTATAAATGTGTTCTTTTTAGTCAAGCTTCAAGACACAAAACCACCTCTTCTTCAATCTGGTCTCTGGAAGTCTGAAGCCATTCTCAACTTAGGGTCTGGTACTGCAACTAAATGAAGTTTTGCAACCACACAGACTAAGCCAGTAATTCACCAACTGGGAAAGAAGGCTAAGCAGACTCTGACCTTTCCCTTTTTTCCTGTCTGAACTGTATAAGAGGGTGTTATAAATGTGGTAAAGGGGCTAGGACTGGTTTATGATTAAAATAAATATGTATAACTTGATTAAGAAATGTCTAGGGATGTCAGAAAGGGACGTCAGCCTCATCTACAATTATATGAAGGGTGCAAATACAAAGGAGGAGACAATTTTGTAAAGTGGTCAGAAGACAGAACTAGAAGTAATTGGATGAAAAAGAACAATGATTAATTCAGGCTGGTTTTTAGGAAACACAAAGTATGAGGTCTGTTAGTATGTGGGGTAGCTCCCCAGTGGAAGGGGGGAAAGCCCTAAAGCTTGAGACATTTACTACTGAACCTAGTAAAACATTCAATAATATGCTTCAAGGAATAATCCTTCATTCATGGGAAATGGATAAAATGCAACCTAACAATATTTTTTTATCTCTAAATTCTTTGAGTTGACCATAAGGATATGGTATAGGTTTGCAGATCTCCCTCCTGTGAATAAAGATGTCTTGTCCAGACTGTGGTTCAACTTTATAGCTCTGGAGGAAGTGTTGAATTAGTGGGCTGTGTCCATTTATGTTAAAGAGATGCCAAGTGAAGTCAGGACCCTGACACGCTGGGTGTGACTGGACAGAGGAAGAAACAAAAGAAAATAGGTTATTAATTATATCAAAACTGAGTCAAAAAATAAATCATGTAATGCCTCTGATGATTCATATTCTGAGGGCTTGTTATCGCCACTAAAGAGTGGATGGACACTGCAGCAATCAGTCCACTAGTGGTTAATTTAGCAAGTCTAGTAAAGACCCACTAAATCAATCACTGATCACTCTCCTGTTGACTCCGGTACTGCAGCAGATGTGTAAGGGGAGTTGACAGAAGAATTTTTTCTATCAAGCCAGAGTAGTTGGTCCTGTGCTAAAGATCTATGCTCCATCGATTTGAGTTACACCACTAAGAAAACAAATTGCGTAACCTAAACCAACCTGTCGTTTTAGTGTAGGCCTGCCCTGAGAGAATGATAAATAATCCCTGCATTTCAGCCCTGACCTCCCAGACCCCTTTTTTTTTGCTTGACAAATTTTCCCCATCGTTTTTGTTTTTTGCTTCACAAAACCATCTGGCAACCCTAGTACCAGCACAATTTTTTTTGTTTTGTTTTTTACAAAAAAAGCACTGCTGTAACCAATATATATAGGACAAGCCCTAATAATCTCTGGCTACTATAGTAGCTCCTTGGGGTCACTGGCAACTAGCATAATTTAGAACAGTCCTCCCTCAGGAAACAGTTCAGAGTACAAGCAGGCCAGTACCAGTGAAGTAAAAAGGTGAGTTAATTGCACCCACTCATATGCACACACACAGCTCCCTGAGCTGCTCATGCACTCCTTGGCCATTGTCAAAGTTTGTGGCACAATGCATTTTAACCTATGTGAATACATTAAAAAACATATTTATGAGAGTGCACAAAACACCATCTTTCTTCACTTTTGACAAAAATAATGGATCCTACTGAAGCAAGGAAGCTGATACCATCACATTTTGTAACCTAACAACCTAACAGCAAATCACTTAAATTGTGTTTTGCACAGAAATCTCTATTGCAGGATATTGATCACAGCAGTACAGGAGGTTTTAATCTCGTGGAGTACGTAAACTGAAGTATAGTATAGTTTTCTCTCTCGTTTATTCCTTCCACTGAATTTTCATCTGTCTCCAAAATCTGCTGTTATGCTGCAAGATGTTACTGGCTGCCATCAAGTGCATCTTTGATCAATCACAGACTTGGTTAAAGTAAAGGGGTGAACAAACCACCTGCCACTCAGGCTAAATGGAATGGTCAATTAACCAATAAGAATCACAGAATGGTAAAACTGGAAGGCACCATCTAAGCCTTGGGCTATAAATTAAGGTTAAGGCAATTAAAAATTTTAATTGTGATTAATCGCATGCAACTCCCCTTTGAAACGCTGTGGCGGCATTTCAACGGGGCAGCGCTGCATGGAGCCTGGGATCAGTGAACCATTGATAATTACCAGAAGAGAGGAAAACCTCACTTAGTTGGTCACATATTCTCCCATCTTCTCTCTACGCACAGCATTACCTCTCTGTGAAGAGGCGCGATCTTAAACTGCTTTGTTTCAAATGTGTGTTGGGGCTGCTTCCAAGCACTTTTCAGGTCATCCTCCTCAGGCTGCATATCATGTGGCATGGTATGAGGATTGATGCCTGGGGCAAGAAACATCAGCTGCTAGAATTTTCCTCACCATTCAGTTGCTATCATACTTCTCTTAATCAATGAGTAGAGAAATAAAGATGTGACTGATTCAGTAAAAGTAGGATGAGGCAGTGATACACACATGCATACTATAAATCTATCCCAAAGAAGCAACTGCATCAATTTAACCGCAAAAAGAAAGAAAGCTCATATACATACAAGCAGCTCTAATATATTCTGATCAGTGGCAGTCATTGGGGTGAACACACATACTCCTATTTGTCATATAGGGAATACACATCTATTACACTGTAAGGAGCTCATGAAAGAGCGAGTCCTTAGAAAATCTGACTAAATCAAACTCTGCTCATCCGAAAAAGTAGGCTGTGCCCACGAAAGCTCTACATGTTTTGTTAGTCTATAAAGTGCTACCAGACCATTTGTTGTTTTTTAAGTTTATACTGTACAGACTAACTCAGCTACCCCCGAAGCTTCTAAATCAAAGGAGGTTTCACCTTTCTTCCCAATCCTTTACCTTTCAAGGACGTAGCTGTAGATGCATATTCGGCTTCCTTGGAGCTGAGATCCATACTTGTTTGATCAGGTTGGTACTTGTTGACAGTTTGGCCCAAAGGCATGGATTTCAGGGACTAAGAAAGAAGGAAAAAGTTTGGACTCCTACATGATGTTTTTAGGATTAGTCCTTCTCTCTCTGCCAAAAAAGCATTGTTTGCCTCCCACTAATACACAGTTGCCTTTGAGGAGAAATACTGTTTCTACAATCAATGCTACATAGTAGAGTCATAAGAAAGGAAATAAAAATAACTTCTTCAATTGAAATTACAGGAGAAATTTAGATCAATAGAATGTAACTATGTGGGTTGACAGATAGCTACTACACCTGCCTAATCCTCTGTGTACTGAAAAGTGGCTGATGGGAACATTCCCTAAAATGCCCTACCCGTCTGAAGCCATCTGCCTCTGGCTGGAGAATGTCTGGAAATGGCTTCCTTCAAAGGCCATGAACTCAAGTTTGCTGAAGAGCAACAAACTGGCATTCTTTCCCAGCTTCCAGCCTGCTGGCCTGAGGCAACTAGATTTTGTAACTTAGTAAATCTCAAGAAATCCCTTTACCTCATAGCTCCTCTGTAAATCAGGATATCCTTTTACCATCCTCCAGCAACAGAGCAATATGGGAGAGAGAACTACTTTTTCCTCTTTCTCCAGACACAAGACCCCAGGCTGGGCCGCTTGGGCTAGACAAATTCAGACTAACAATAAGGCAAACATTTTTAACAGAGAGGGTAATTAACCTCTAGAACAATTTACCATGGGCTGTGGTGGATTCTCCATCACTGGCAATTTTAAATCAAGGTTGGAAGTTTTTCTAAAAGATCAGCTCTTACAGTTATTTTGGGGAAGTTCTGTGGCCAATGCAATGCACAGGGTCAGAGTAGAAGATCACAGTGATCCCTTCTGGCCTTGGAATCTATGGATCTATGAATATGCAACCCACTTGGATAAAATGGATATCATGGTGTACACAAACCTTCTTCCAGCTCACACATTGATCTAGAGAACAATAAAAGTGATCTGAGGACTGGAAGGACTACTGTACTAAGAGATATTCGAAAAGCAACATACAGTAGGATGTATTTAAATTAATCAAGGGTGAGCAATAAAATGGTGGGGGTTCACTAGGGTTAGCCCTCAGCGGGCTGCCACTTCTATATTTACGTGTACCTCTGCAGGTATGGGCAATTGCTCTCTTTGGCCATGGATCACCGATCCCAGCCAATGGGCGTTGTGGGAAGAGACATAGACCAGGACACTGCTTCCTGCAGTTCCCATTGGCCAGGAATGGCAATCTATA
Source organism: Rafetus swinhoei (assembly GCA_019425775.1). Taxonomy (NCBI): domain Eukaryota; kingdom Metazoa; phylum Chordata; order Testudines; family Trionychidae; genus Rafetus; species Rafetus swinhoei. Next base: position 257,048,907 of record CM033437.1, read on the forward strand.
GCCAATGGGAGCTGCAATTGCCCATACTTACAGAAGCGCAGATAAATAGAGGTGCCGGCCTGCAAGGGGCTAACCCTGGGGAACCAGATCCAGCCTATGGGCTAGTATTTGCTCACCCCGATCTAGGGAGATGAGGGTGTTCAACATAGCTACTTACAAACATTTGGAAGCAGGCACTCATTAAAAAAATTATAGAAATGAGCAAGACCCAGAGCCTATGTACAAGTTTTATAGAGGGGAACAAAAGCCTTTGTTGAGCGTGGGAGGAGTGCATTCTTCCCTAAAGCAATGTTTGGTTAGCATATCCCATATGGTGGATTTCAAGGACAAAAAAAAAAATCTACTTTTTTTCTGATTATGCTTATTTTTCTAAGAACACCGTTTCATAAGGAACAGGCAGACCTGAATACTGATCTCCCATTCCCTCCTCTCATCTCCCACTGCCAACGCTTTCTTTGTAATACAGTAAAGGTCAGCTGAAATCCAATTTACTCCCACTATACATGAGCAAAATATGCTGATGAAATCATGTCACTCCCCACTCTGCATCCCTTCACAATTACTGTCTTCCATATCAAGTTCCGTTTTCTCAACCTTTCATTCAAGGGTTCTACAAAAATTCAGGCCCAGCCTGATCTCACTTAATATCGGCCTCCCACCGCCTGTGCTCTTTCCATGCCACACTTCTCAATACCTCTTTTGTACTTTGTTCCTACTCTTACCTTCATCCTCTCTGAAAAATCCATACCTCTGAGAGATATAGGTAAGCCGATCTAACCCCCAGTACAGACTACGCTAATTCAAACTAAGAATTCATCCAACCACCTATGTGTATATTGAAGCACTATACACTGAACACCTTCCCTGCTTCTTGTGCACCATATGGCCACCTTTTCCTTCCTCCTTAAACATTGCTATTCTGCAGCTTTCATCCATGTTAACACAGGCTGGAAATTAGAAGGTTTCTAACCCTCAGAAGACTGAGGATCTGGAACAGCCTTCGGGTAATAATAGGTGTGGGTGCAAAAAATCTAACTAATTTTAAAATGGAGCTTGGCAAATTTATGAATAGGATTATATGACAGGAGTTCTGCTAGACAGGACTAGATAGTCCTACATTTTTTAATCTACCCAAGAAAGAAATGTATAAGCAAGTTACCACCTCTGATACCTAATCCTTTTTATCTATGGTATTTCTAAGATACTTGTCACATTTTATCTAAGTACCGACATTATTGCTTTTACACAGGTCCATCATCTGGACACTTGGGGCAAGATTTTCAAATAGAGAAGCCTCACATTAGAATAAAAAATAAGAAGTGAGATTTTCAAAGTCGGAGCACCTGAAAAGTTCCCATTAATATCAATGGATATGCTAGGTATGCAGCGCTTTTGAAAATCTGATGAAAATACAGATTTAGGAGACTATTAACTATAGGCTCTTAATTTTGAAAAGCTTGATCCTTGTGTTTTATGAATTTGATCTATGTTCTTTGCATGTGGAATTCTCAAATATTCTTCTAACTTAGAATGCAAGCTCCTTGACTGAGCCTTGTACAAAACAGAAGAAGAAAGAGCATGTTGACATGCTCCATAATTAATAGGATACTGTAGCTAGCTTGTTAAACTTGGAACATGAGCAATGTGTTGGTTACTAGTGAACCAACAAATAATGAGAAGTGTTTGTCCATAAAAATAATTCATGCTGCATCATCTTCCTTTTAGTTTTACAATAGTTAAATCTGCAGATACTGTGATCTCAGTCTGTTTCTGCTTTTAAGATGAGTACAGCCAAACCGCTTGGGTCAATGCCTATCATTGTGGCCATTTAAAACATTTTTTAGAACACTTTTAAGCACCAAGACAAATTATTTGCTGCAATGCAAAACCAATATCTATCTTATATAACCAGATATTCAAAACCACATTTCACTTGCACTACATCTTTTCATTGAAGACCTCCCTATTTCAGCAAGTCTCTAATCATGGTAAACTTGCCCCTGTAATACAGAGGATCCTCAATTTTATGAACACTGGTCTGATGAACAATTAGTTACGAGCCATTTTTTTTATTGGAAAAAGAATCACAAAAGAGATATCAGTAAAGAATAAATCAACATCCCTTCATGTTCCAATTCCTTCATTGCTTTGGAAATCACTCTGCAGTGATTTGAAGGACAAGAGGATGCAGTACACCACACTGCAACTTATCCACCAGACCTACTGTAATTTTGAGATCTTCAATTTTACGAACTCCTCAATCCCCAATTATTTATAAAATAGAGGCTCTACTGTATTTATTTTGTGAATCTCAAACACTTGAAACAACATCTAAACTGAACATCCTGTCTGTCCTCTCTGACTTCTCACGTCTTTGTTTCTTGGGAAGGCTCTTCCTTGGGTCGGGCAGTAAGACAATTGGCAATGATTATCAAGATCTAAGATTATCCATTAAATATGGCCACTGAGTGTAAATCTCAAGACAGCAGAGGAATTGTACAAGATGTTTACAAAAACATAACTCAGAGTCATGGGATAAAGATGAGCAAAAGGGAAAATAGATGAACATTAGGAAACCTTTCCTAATGGTGAGAGGAATGTCCCTTCTCCCAAGTCATTTGATAACCAGTTAGATAGAAGAAGAGGGAACAAATCTGCACTAGCAGGAGAGAAAGGGGAAAGATGAAAATATAAAATTGAATCTTTCAGTCTCAAATGTAATGGGTTCTATGACATTCTCCCTTGTCTTGTAGCACATCTTCATGAACAAGATGCTCTTTACCTTATGTGGTTGAGTGGGTAGTTGAGGAGTTTTTTCTGGGCTGCCAGAAGCCTTTGACGAAGCAAAGGGGTCAGAGGATTCTGGGGAGAAACAGTGACATTGATTACTCATCATTTTTAAATCTGTGATCAAGAACCAAGTCTGGGTAGACTGAACATTTTATACCAAACTGTTGTTTACTTGTAATAGAGATGTAGCCGTGTTAGTCTGGTCTTGCTGAAACAAAAGACAGGACTATGCAGCACTTTAAAGACTAACAAGATGGTTTATTATGTGATGAGCTTTTGTGGGCCAGACACAGTGCAGTCACTGAATGAGATTGGGGTTCTATCCCTGTATTTATAATCTGTGTTTGTTAAGGTCCTTTGTGTTCCTTACAGAATGATGGATATTCTTCCCCATTCCTATTAAATGCACCACCCATGTTGCAATCCCACATCACATGACCTTAGATGGAATTCCCTTTGGGATCTGTCAAAAGCACTTCAGCACCCACTCTGGCCAGCGTAGATGAGTAACATAATGTGCTCCCTGCTTCACTCCAGCACTTGCATCCCTCACTGACCCAGAGAGGAATGAGAAACTAGGACAGTGAACGAGGCCAGGTCTCTCACAGGGCAGTGCAGGTAGGAATGTTAAGTATTGGTTAATTGAATAGTCAATTAACCTCATGAATTTTTATCAATCAGTCAACTATTCTGTAGTCCACGGGGATGAGGCCTGCAGTCAGTGCACTCCATCCCCACTCCCGAGGAGACCTCTGCCACTCCGCGCTGCTGCCTCTCTATCAGAGGCAGCAGCATGGGGTGCCAGGTGGGAGTTGCTTCACAAGGGGAGCCAGTTTAAAAACTAGCTCCCCTCACAGACCGGCTGCCTGTCATCCTACACTGCTGCACAACGTGGGGTAGCAGTAGTCCCTGTCTGGGGGGCAGGGGCGGGGCTGAGCTCCTAGAGCCTGCGCGAGCCGGAACTGAGCCGAGCTGCCTGCCCGCCTGGCTCTTAATTCACTTTAAATGCAGAGCCACAGCAGGGATAGGCCCTGGATCTGGCGCAAAACAGGACTGAGTCGGGCTGCTGGCCAGCCTGCTAAAAAATTTACTGGCAAAGTGGGGCAAAGTGGGGGGCGGGGGAAGGAAAGGCATGTAGTCTATAGCATTAACCTATAAGCTTTTGCTTATCAGTTAATTGACTACACTATTACAGTGCTAGTGCAGAGTAGTACTCCTATAGAACCAAGCTTGGTCCTTGCAGCTCTCCTGATGCCTGATGAATTAAAGTCGTGTTTCTGAAAGTGTTCCACAGGAACACTTTGAGAAACACATTAACTGGCCGCCCCGGTTAGTTTATTTACCGGCGCCTCGGCCATGGAGCCTCGCGGTTCCCATTGACTCCGTTTCACTCTTTGCAGCCAAGGAGAGCTGCAGGAAGCGGTGGCCTAGCCCACACCGCTTCCCGCGGCTCTCCTTGGCTGCAAAGGATGAAACGGAGCCAATGAGAGCCACGAGGCTCCGTGGCCGCGGCACCAGTAAATAAACAAACCGGGGTGGCCAGTTAATGTGTTTCTCAAAGGGTGTGTCTAGACTACAGGGTTTTTTCGAAAAAAGTGGCCTTTTTGCGAAAAAACTTCCCGTGCGTCTAGACTGCTGCTGCGTTCTTTCGAAAGTAAATCGAAAGAATGCAGCAGTTTTTTCGACTGTGGAAAACTTCATTTTACGAGGAAGAATGCCTTTTTTCGAAAGTGCTCTTTTGGAAAAAGGTGCTATGTAATGCAAACTGTGCTTTTTCAAAAGAGAGCCTCCAGACTGCCTGGGTGCTCTCTTTCGAAAAAGCGGCTTGCTTTTTGAAAGTACTGGTTGTAGTCTAGACACTCTTTTTCAAAAGAGGCTTGCAGTCTAGACGTAGCCAAAGTGTTCCCGTAGAACACTTTCTGAAACACTGAATTAGAGAATAAGAGACAAACAGAACTGAATGCAAATCTGCAAGCTGGCAAAGAGCATGTATCCCACCATTGATAATTCACAAGTTCTTTAGGCAGGATGCTTTGGTTGCAGTTGAGCATTCATTTATCAGTTCTCCCTCTGACAAAAGGGCTGCTTACAAATACATCATTCAGATTCAATAAATCAGCATGAAGCCAGACTTCTAACTCATGCTATGCCATTTTTCTAGTGCCACAGCACAGCTGTTCATTGGTTCTGCAAAGATAAGGCATCTTGTATGGAACAGTGGTTCCCTGGTTTGAACACCAACCTCCTGTTTAGCTCATCTGGGACATGGGGGAAGCTATTTCATCAGTGTTCTCACCTTTCCTCTGCTTTCCTTTTGTTGACAGCAAGTCTTCCCTTCTACATCTCTCTGGTTCCAGCAGGCAGTAGTCCCAGCTACTGTAGCCCCCTGGGACAGGCAATGTGCCTATGTGAGGGGAAATGAAAAATAGTGAGAGAGTGGAAATGAAGGAGAGAGAAATAGCAAAAGAAGTAGTAACAAAGAGAATAGAGTGTAGCACTTTTAATTTTCGAAGTTGCAACAAACATTAACTAAGCTTCACAATGCCTTCGAAGCTTCTGTATCATCCATTGATGGAGATACAAGGGCAGAAAGCTGGCAATTGCCCAAGACATTAGAGGAAGTCTTCTCCAGGACTGGGTATAGAATTTAGGAGTTGCTTGATCCCAATCCTATGTTCATACCATGATTAAGACTAATAATATGGTTATCATTTCACATGGGGAGAGAACATAAGAGAGAATCAAAGAAACAGAAACAGAACGTTAGTGATTGTGAAAGTGAGAATGAGACAGAGAACAGAATGAAGAGACAAATAAAAGTGGGATAAATTGAGGAAGGAGGGGTTGGTAAGAAGAGAGTGAAAGCCCAGTTTGCAGGGAGTATTCATTGCTTCACAGGCTGAAAATGTCCAGCTTTTGGGCTTTTATTTCCTGTCTATCAAAGAGGGATAAACTCTTGGAAGAAAACATTCCACAATAACAGCTGCTTCCCTAGGGTTGCCAGGTGTCCGGTATTGAACTGGACAGCCTGATATTTGTACCTTCCATCCGGTAAAAAAAATTAAGAAAATACCGGACATTTTACATGCTGCCAAAGTGAGCAGGTTGATGGAGAAAGGACGACTAAACATTTCTCTCAGAGATCAGGAAATAAATTGTGTACCAAAATCCTATATTTAGAGCTGGATGAAATTTTTTAGATTAACTGTTTATTCACCAAAAAATGCAGTTTTGGTTGACCTGAAACTATTAATGAATTTGACTCAGTTTTGACAGAGAAAAACCTTTTCCAGGCCAGCAAACAGGTGGTATGGATTCAAATCTCTCCTCTGAATAAGACAGAGTAGATATGAATCCACATCTCATACCTCCCAAGTAAAAGCTTTGATTACCAGGTTAGAGAGTTGTTGCTCACCAGGGCCACAGAGAAGTTTGGGGAGATCCAGGGCAAAATCGAAAACCACATCCTTCCAAAAATATTACCACTAAGTGGAGGCCTCAACAGTACAGGGGGGTGGTTTGAAGAATAAGTGCTGGTGACATGGTGCACAGGGTCACAGCACCATTCAGTCTGGCCACTTCAGCCTCATGACAGATCAAACCTGAGTGGTGCTGTGACCCCGCACATCAAACTACAATGCTACTTTTATTTAGGGGCCCTCAAATGGGGGCTAGGAGTAAATTAACCCAATGAATATTTAAGTATTTATAGAAAGTGAAACAGCTTCCACAGGAGAGATTGAGAACAACCCAGCTTAAACAGCTTATTGGTTACAATGCTCACCTAGAAGGGGGAAAATCTGAGTTCAAATCCCTGCTCCAGAGTGGGGATTCAACCTGGGTCTCCTATATTCTAACCCTGGGCTAAAAGTTTCATATTGGACATGCAGTTTACTGGTCTGACAAATTCTGAACATTTTCTGAACTGAACAGAGTATTTTGTCTAATTTTTTGGTCTGCTGTCCAAACCAAAATGTCAGTTATTCACTCAGTTCTATCCTTATGTTCCTCTACTCTTTATGCTCCCGAGTACCACAGCAGGATGGAGGGAGGTGGGGTAAAGACATTTTATTAAGGCCAGGGAAGGAAGGCAGTTTGAAAGGCTGGAAGGTATTCTCCCCCATTTGGCTGAATATGATCTGCACAGATTGCCTTTTAAGCAGGAAGAAAAGATCTTCTCACCTGCCATCCACTCCGACAGCACATTGCAGAGCTGGGACTTAAACTCATGTGTATTGAACCAAGATCTTGGGAAGCTGGAGCAGAAGCAGGTGTACAAAGTTTGGCTCAGCAATGAAGGGAAAACCTAAAGGTCAAGCAACGAAAAATCAAAACTCCACCAGACATGTTAGATGAGAGACATTGGGGACAGACATGTATTCCTTTCTCCCATATACAAGGACCATCCAAAACTCCAGTCCACACAGATTCAGTCATAAAGGAATATCCTCCATATGAATATAAACTATTATTTAGACAACGTTGTCATTTTGTTTCTTGTGCCATCTTTCCTGCTTTTTTTAATCTTAAAAACATCAGGAATGTTAAGTCTGGTTTGCTGGAAGACTTCTTAGTGTACACTCATCCTACCTCCAAAGTATTTGCTAAATGCTTCCATTACACGGGTGTTCGGACACACAAATCAAAACCTAAGTTTCAAACAGTATGCATACAAATCTCTTCCCTTCATAGTTGCTCAACTTTTAGTCCCTGGTGATGACTCTAGCTTTTCAGTCATTATAGTGTCATGGGGCAGACAATGAATTTCTAAATCTAAGAAATAAGCAGAAAAATACTTGCACTGTTGGAAGCAAAGGAGAAGACAACCCTCCCCTCCTCTTTCTTTCCTTTTTTTCCTGTTTACCAAAAGGAAGAAGAGGCCACAGAATTTTCCCTCAGTGTGGAAATATAAGATCTCTAAGATGAGGATAAAAGACTGAAGAGAGGGGAAGAGAGCCAGACAGGGGAGCTGACAGCCTCCGTGAGCCCCTGGGCAAGGTTGGGGTGGCAGCTCCAAGCCCTTCTAGAAGGGGCAGGGCCTCAGGTGGAAGGGGCGGGGCTGGGGCAGCCAGCCCTTTGCTCCACCCAGACAGCGGCATGCCCTCCTTCCCCAGCTTTCAGAGCCACACAGAGTGTGTTGAACAGCACTCCGGTGGTGATTTAAAGGGCCCAAGGCTTTGGCTGTTGGTGCTACTGCAGTAGCAAGTGGTGGAGGCTGGAAGCCCCGAGCCCCTTTGAATCGTTGGGTCCCAGGGAAATTGTTCCCTTTTGTTCCCCCCTTCCTCCTGTTGGCAGACCTGAAGCCAGATGATAAAGTCAAGGGAGAATGAAGAAATAGGGTTGCCAGGTGTCTGGTTTTGAACCAGACAGTCCAGTATTTGAGCTTTCTGTTTGGAAAACAAATTGAGAAAATATAAATGTCCGGTATTTTCTAAATAAGATGTAATGTAGATTATGATGTAATGTCAAGTGTGTCCGGTATTTTTGTTGAAACCATCTGGCAACCCTATGAAGAAAGGAAGCATGAGCAGTAAAGAAATGACACAAGTAAAGAGAGCAGAAAGAGTTGGATGGCGTGCATCTCAATGGAGGCAAAGTAGTAGAGTAGGAGAGAAGCAAATATCCCCATAAAAATAAAAGCTATCATGGCACTAACTTGTTGGCTAACTTCATTCTGCCTGTGTGTTTGACTCCTTCCCCCTTCCTGAGCCTGTCTTGTCTGCTTATATTGCAAATTCTTCTAGGCAGGGGCCAGCTACTATTCTATGTTTGTATAGCGCCTCGCACAATGAGGTCCCATTCTTGTTTGTCCCTTAGGCACTCATTACCATAGCAAACACAATAAAATACATCATAGTAATAATATGTGAGACGTGGGTACCAATGCTTCAACCTACTAAGTGGAGGGAACTGGAGAAAGAAAAGGCAATCGCAGATGCTGAGTCAGATGGAGAAAGTCTGATTTAAAAGGTTGGGGATCAGGGTTAATTTCTTGGAAATGAGCCCGAAATTACAGAAAAAACAAAAGGGAATAGGGTATTCAGAGGATGAGCAAAGATAAAGGAGAAGAGCTTGCAGGATAGGCATGAAGGTGTAGGGACGAACAAGCGGTGAGGGTATGAAGTATGGACCATGATGAGGAGAGAAAGAGCAGCTCCTCAGCTCTCACTGCCTGCACCCATGATTTTATATTATTAAAAGGACACTCACAAGATAAGAGCATGAACCATATTGGTCATCATGGAATATCCCAAACAGTGGGGTATCAGATAAGATCCTCTGAGATTCAACAAGAGCTCAAGCCCAAATGAGCAGTGCACATCACAAACCCTGGAAGAATTAATCAGTAAGTGTCTGTTCAGCATTCTAAAAATACACAATGCTACATATGGGGTAACTGTTATTAGCGTCCGATTATCCCAGTGGCCAGAGGTAAAGGGATAGATAATTGTGGATATTCCAGGTCATTTCATTGCTTAAGTATAAACTCTATTGCTTTTTCTAAACCTTTTTTTTTTACACTCACTTTAATAAGAGCTTTGTGGTAGGAGAACTTGTGACAGTCAAACAGGAGAGCAGCATAATTCTTTGCAATGCGATCAAACAGCTGTCCCTGGATCTTTTTATCTGGCTACCACGAAAGAAAGAAAGAAAGAAAGGAATGAATAAGCAGAGAGGCATTCACCTATCTAGCAGCATGGAGAGCCTCAGGTCTGTCCGAAGGTTTGTGTTTTACTATGACATGAGCAGAGTGGACTGATTTAAATCAAAGTGATTTAAAGCACCAATTTAATAATGATTTAAATCAGCAAGCAGGAAACCTTGATTTAAATAATCTGTTTTAATCTTGCTCTCTATTTGTACTCTTTAGCTATTTTCCTAAAGAAAGTTTGATTCTCAGTGGCTGGTAACCATTAAAACAGGTTGATTTGTAACTGAAAAGAGACTTTACACTAAATTTGGTGCATCTGACCTCCTTTGTAAAACATTTTGAGATCTAAGGATAAAAATGCTACAAGATCTAGGCATTATTTTAATTACTATATTTTATTTTGCTAACCAGGAGGATACACTATATTATGCACATTTATTTAAGCAATCATATAGCTTAACATACATTAAGTTAAAAATGATGAACAATGCATTTCTTATTTGCCACCTGATGGTTAATTTTTTACACATGATTTGTGTCAAAGAACATTTGGATGAAATCCAGAATTCAATTAAAAATGTACAAAACGGAATTTAAATCTTTTATTAGTTAAATAACACTACCTTAACTGTGATGGATATATAAGAGAAAATGTAAGTTTATCAAAACATATTTGGCCTTTAAAACTGGCTGAATTATTCAAGTGTTATCTGTAGTCAGTGAATTTTAAACTGATTGTTTCTGTTCATCAACTTTCAATCAGCTTCTCAACTTTGAACGAGCTAATCATTCAACTGAACTAGCTGAATAAACTGAAATGAAGAAGAGGGAGTCAAAAGCTGGGTAGAACTGCAACTTTCGTTCCAAGTGCTTAGCCAATTCAATGTTTGGACTCTATTTAAAAACTTCAAAAGCAAAGGTGTACTTGCTGGAATATTACTTTTAAAATGTAATTTAAATTATTTTAATAGATTACAGTTAAGTGTAGGTCTCAACTTAGGTGGTAATCATTTCTAATTTTTTCTAAACTTTTTTCCTTGACTTGCACACACACAATCTCTCTCTCTCCTCACAACATTTAATTTTAAATAGGTTTATATTTAAAATGAAAATGGAGGGTGTGTGCGTTAATCACCAATTTTTATTTTGGTCACAAGGAGGTCACACATGAAGTGTTTTTGGATGAATAAATTCATCTGACACTGAGATAATTTTACAAAGGAAAATAAATATTCCTACTATAGCTTTTAAATTGTTCCTCATTTAGCCTATCAGTAATTTTAAGGAATTCCAAGCAACAACAATGGAAACATATATAGCAGGCCAAACTCTGCTCTCAGTTACATTACCAGAATATATCTGAAATAACTCCATTGATACTGAAATCGACGGAATCAGAGCGTAAACATTTGTCTCAGTATGTGTGAAGACAACTAGGACAATTGTATATGGTGACTCCACAAGAACATCCCAGAAGGAGAGTTGGGGGAAAGGTGGCTTTAAGACACCTTTGAACGGTCCTGATTCTGAGCTCATTAGAAGCCAAAAAAGCCCCAGGGCTGTTCTAAGTTATTGCAGCTGCTCTGATGCTACAACCTATACCTCTGCAATCTGGAGCTGCTCCAGCATGTCCATTGCACTCTGCATGACAATACCATTCCCAGCCATGCTGGTTGTGCACCATTACACCAGCGTTTCCAAGGCACACTACATAGTACATGTGTATTATATGGTGCTTGTCCCAGGCAAATTCCTCCCTGGGTAGTCAAGAGATTTGTACAGACCCTAAATGCCTCCACAGGGGTAGTGAGAGTGCCTTCTCTAGTCTGTACTGCATTATAGGGCATGGCTGGACAGATGGAGGAGGAGTGGACCACATGGTACAATTTTGAATGTTTGTTTTCAGTGTTATTTTAAGACAATTATCAAATATTTCCTCTGGCCTAAACTCTATATTCAGTGGAACAGTGTGAAAAACATCAATATCCAGCTTTTGTACTGGTCTTTTTTTTTTACCTGATATAAGTGGAGAAAAAACCACCAGAAGCTGTCCAACAGGATAGCATGGGAAACTGGAGCTGTGAGAAACTTCTGCAGCATCTTGGAAGGAAAAGGAGTCTGGAAAAGAAATGAAATTTTATAACATCATGCCGTGCAGTCAGAAGATACACTCACAAGGCAAAACACTCTCTGATCTGCATGTACTTACCCTCTCTCTCCTCTTCTCAACTCTACTACGAACCTGCCCTTAAGCATCTCCAAGTCTCTCATTCACAGAGCCTTACAAGCAGCATGCCACTTCTGAGAAACAAATGCATGCAGTCTCACAACATTCACATGCATATTCATATACATGTGCATGGCAATCATGCACATCCACTCATATGTAGGCACATGCATGAAAGCACACATTTTGCTGCTCTTTGTAAGTATGCAGAGTACCTTCCCACTTGCTGACTTTCTCTGGGCACGCACCACCTTCTCTATGATGTCAGCCAGCTCCATCCCATTAGGCAGTGGTGTTGGCTCATGCTCACTGAACCCTGGGTATTGATACAGTTCAACCAGCTTGTTCTTTTCTAATGTATCCTGAGGCTAGGATGACAAAGGAGGAGGAAAAGATGCATTAGTGGATGTGCCAGTGACAATCCCTCAGCTTGGTGCTTTATGTCTCAAGGACAGGGAATAGCTAGTTCAAGACTTCATTTATCTGAGGTTCTCAACTTCTAGATTATGAGACCTCACTGGGGAGTATTTAAGGTGGAGGTTGATCAGCAGCCCATGCCCACTCCTTGCTCCCACTGAAGTGGATTTACTTAGGTACTTATAACTGGTCCCTATAAGGATTTTGGGCCTATTCCACTGGAGTCTATGGGAGTTTTGCCATTAACTTCAAACAACAGCAGGATCAAGCTTTAAGTGTTGTCCTGATTCTCATGGTGGCTCCCAGAGCTTCCAACAGAATTGCTGGGCTCCTGGGCAAGGTGGGGAGGGCTACAGTAGCGGTAATGGCAATAGCCCTGGGCCTTTTTAAATTTGTGGCTGTTCTGATGGTCCTCAAGCAAGGACTGGTAGCAGTAGGGATGCATTCCAAGTTACTACATGGAATGTTGAGGGGTTGTAGGAAACTGCTGAAATGGAGACAGGCATTGCCTGCAAAAGGAGGGAAGCAGTTTGTAGCGTAGACATGTCCATAGTGATAACTGATCAGACCCCCCTTCTTACCTGTTCTGCAACAGAACACAAGCAAGACTTGTGTGAAATTGAAGGGCAGTAAAATTTACAATCAATAAAAGGATATAATCCTTTACAGAGCATACAATATAATCCATCAATCTATAGAAGTAGCATGGAATGGAGAAGGAGGATACAGGAATGGATGGACCAACTAGATATGAACCAATTTGTTAGGAAATGGGATAATGGACTAGGCAGACTTGTGATCTGCTGCAACAAGGCAATTCCTATGTTTCTATTCATCCCTCCCGAAAATAAAAATGTTCACATCAATTATTTCTTCCAGCAACCTAGAGAATGGACTGTGTCTCTTCCTAAGAGATACTGCATATGTGTAAGAAAGGGAAGGAATTCTGCCCTTCTCATAAGTGATCTTACCTTCTTGTAGGTGAGCTTGACCTGACCTAGTGAGTCAAAGCTGGATGCACACACAGAGCGTTCATATTTCTGTGCAAAGCCGCTAATCTCTTTCCTATCTCTGTCTGCAGCGAGAAGAGAGAAGAATGAGAATACTGAGGAGCTGAAAAGCATGGCTGATGCCACAGTGACACAAGCCAAAAGGGTTTCGGCTGATGCAGTATGATATCCTCTACTCAACTCCATTCCAGCGAATAAGAATGAGGATGAATAAGAAGAATGGACAGATTCTTCCCCGCTATCTCACTATTAAGGAATTAGGTATTGACTCAGGGAAGTAAAATGGCAACATTATGGTGACATCCTGGTTATATATCAAATGAGAAACATTATTATAGATCTAGGGACAGTTACCTTTCCAATGATATATGCGGGAAGACAACCTTGTAGTTAAGGCACAGAACCAGGAGATGTTGGTTCTATATCTGGCCCAGCCACATAAGTCCTACGTGGCCTGGGACAAGTAAGTTAACCTGTCCCTGCCTCAATTCCTCCAGCTTCAAAATGTTTTCTTATTTCTATACTGACTCTCAGGTTCCAGGTCCAGAAGGGTAATAATAATGTGATAATCTAATCTGGCCTCCTGTATAGTACAAGCCATAGAAGTTCCCCCAAATTATTCCTAGAGCAGGAAAAATATCCAATCTTGATTTTAAAAAATTGTCAGTGATGAAGACTCCACCATGACCTTTGGTAAATTGTTCCAAAGGTTGATTAGTCTCATCATTACAAATGTATGCCTTATTTCTAGTCTGAATTTATCTAACTTTTAACTTCCAGTCATTGGATCATACTATATTTTTCTCTGTTAGAGTGAAGAGCCCATTACCAAATATTCCCTATGTAGATACTTACAGATTGTTTCAAATCACCTCTTAACCTTCTCTTTGTTAAGATAAATAGACTCAAGGAGCTCAATCAATATAAGGCATGTTTTCTAATCCTTTAATCATTTGTGGCTTTCTCTGAACATTCTCCAATTTATCAATGTCCTTTTTGAATTGTGGGCATCAGAACTGGACACAGTATTCTAGCAGTGGTAGTACATGTGCCAATTATAGAGGTAACAAAGTATCTGCTACTAAAAATTCCCCTGTTTATGCATCCCAGGATTCCATTAGAGATGTTAAATATTGGTAAACTGAATAGTCGAGTAACCTCATGAATTCTTCTTCGTTTGCCAACTAGTCTATAGTCCCTGGGGCAGTGCCAGCAGCCAGTGTGCTCCCGCCCCACTTCCAAAGAGCCCCTACCCCCCTGTGCTGCTGCCTCTGTATCAGAGGCAGAAGCATGGGGTGTCAGGCAGGAGCTGGTCCACAAGAGGAGCCAGTTTAAAAACCAGATTCCCTTGCAGACCGGCTGCTTATCGCCCTGTGCTGCTGCCTGTGATACAGGGCAGCTGCATGGGGTGGCGGCAGCCCCTGTCCAGGAGGAGTCTGAGTTCCTGGACCCGGCACAAGTTAGAACTAAGCTGGACTGCCTGCCCACCCGGCTCCTAATACACTTTAAATGCAGAGCTGCAGTGGGAGTAGGTCCTGGACCTGGCATGAGCCAGGACTGAGCCAGGCTGCTGACCAGCTTGCTAAAAAATTTACTGGTGGGGGGCAGGGGAAATGCATGTAGTCTATAGCATTAACCTATTAGGTTTAGCACTTTTGGCCACTGTCATACCAGAGCTCATGTTCAGTTGCTTACCCACCATCATGCTCAAATCTTTTTAATCACTGGTTCACAAAATAGAGCCCCCCCCATCCTGCAAGTGTGGCCTGCATTCTTTGTTCCTAGATTATACATTTAGCTAGATTAACAGTACACCCACACTGTTTGCTTGCACTCAGTTTATCAAAGCTCATGATACCATCTACGTGTTTTGTTAGTCTTTAAGGTGCTGCTAGACTATTTGTTGTTTTTTAAGTTTTTTCAATTTATCAGACAATGCAGATTGCTCTGAATCAGTTACATGTCTTCTTCATTATTTAGGACTCCCTTAATGATTGGGTCAGCTGAAAATGATTTTATGTTTTTTTCCAGCTCATTGGTAAGAATTTTAAAGATCATAGAACCAAGAACTTTCTCCATGGAACATCATTGAACAGATGTTTCCAATGAGATTCCCCTGTACAATTCCATTTTGAAACCTACCCATTGGCCAGTTTTTAATTCATTTAGTGTGTTCGGCGTTAGTTTTTTATTGTTCAAATTTTTAAATCAAAATATCAGGTCTACCAACCAATGTTCCCACTAATCTTTTTCATCCATGTGTGGAATAATTTTTTTACATATAGCAATGCATGTGCTAATGTGCATCATTAGTAGAAAGAAAACCTAGCTGTGGGTGCTCTGCTAATCTCTCCTGAGCAGCCAGGAACACTGGTACCAACCAAATCACTTCACAGTAGTAATATAAGGCTTTATTCATTAGTTTTTTTATGAGGTTCTTAAACACTGTATGCATGACTTCCATACACATGCCAAGTGAAAAATAAATATGCCAAAACATTAAGCTCTTAGTAGTTTAGGAGGAGCTGATGCACAATCTGTTACTGGGGGTTCCTTTAATCAAAACAATGAGATTTGCTAACGATGTATGTGACATGGAATATTACTTTTCATATCTATACTACAGGATTATCCTCACACCCCTCATTTTGGTCCTAATGCTGCAAATCTTTATGTATGTGACTAGTCTAATTGAACTCAACCGAACTATCCACATGCATAAAGTTCAGCATCGGCTTAAGTATTCACAGAATCAGGGTCTAAACTCCCCAAATCTTGTTACTCACTGGGCTCAAAACTGATCATTGATTCTCTGCAAGAAGTGTCTTTGATTGTTTCAAAGACCTGGTGAGAAATCTAAAGCTGTCTCAAGGACAGAGGGGTTGCAGAGTTTGTACATTCAGAATTGAACGAGTTACTCACCCTGTGTAGTAACGGTGGTCTTCGAGATGTGCCCCATGGGTGCTCCACGCTAGGTGTCGGGTCCATCCCGGCGCCGCTGGTCGGAAGATTTCAGAGCCATCTTTGGCCGGTCTGCGCATGCCCCCTGCAGCGCGCGGCTTTCACGCCTTTGATCATGAGCGCAGACCGGCCCCCCCCGCCAGTTCCTCTCACCGCTCGGTCCCTGAAACGATAAATCAAAGGGAGAGACCCGGAGCGGGGAGGAGGGCGGGTCATGGAGCACCCACGGGGCACATCTCGAAGAACCACCGTTACTACACAGGGTGAATAACTCGTTCTTCTTCTTCGAGTGGCTCCGTGGGTGCTCCACTCTAGGTGACTGTATAGCAGTAACCGGAACACCAGCGCTCTGGGTCAATTAATGCCTGTAGAAGACAGGACTGCGGAAGCCACCGCATGGTCTGACGCCCATCTCTGTACTATGGCATAGTGTCTCATAAAGGAAGTACTTGAAGCCCACGTAGCGGCTCTACAAATATCCGCTAGGGGAACCCCCCTGGCAAAGGCCATAGATGTTACTACTGCCCTAGTTGAATGTGCTCATGGATGAGAGGACAACGGTCTGTTCCGAATAGAATGAAACGTGACTATGCAGAGGGAGATAAGCTTAGCTTTGCGTTGAGTGGAAAGCGCCTCCCCTTTGGATCGCTGAGTCATTGATACCAAAAGTTTAGCTGTTCGACGCCACTGCCTGGTTCTGTCTATGTAAAAGGAAAGGGCACGTTTAACATCCAGAGTACGAAGCATAGCGTCCTTATTTGCAGGTTTGGATAAAAAGAAGGAAGGACAATCAGTTCGTTAATGTGAAACGACGAGGAGACCTTGGGAGTGAACGCCGGGTGCAATCGTAGGGTCACTGCTTCTTTTGAAAATAATGTGAAAGGGGGAGTCGACATCATCGCTCCTAACTCACTGACTCTGCGCGCTGACGTAATCGCAAGTAGGAAAACGGTCTTCATAGTTAGCATCTGCAACAAGACAGATGCCAGTGGTTCAAAAGGGGGAAACATGAGTGTATCGAGTACTAAGTCCAAATTCCACGACGGTGGAGGTGGTCTCTGAGGTGGACTTATATTATTCAGACCCTTGAGGAACCGCTTGGTGGTTGGGTGTGTGAAAACAATGAAAAACCCTGTATCGGGCAATGGAAAGCACTGATGGCCGATAGATGAACCCGAAGGGATGCCAACGAAAGTTTCAAAGTCCGCAAATGTAGAATGTACTCGAGGACCTGGTACAGCGGAGCCGACAGTGGCTGGACGTTGTTTTGGAGGCACCAAGACGAATATCTGTGCCATTTAGCAAGGTAAGTACGTCTTGTCGAATCCTTTCTGCTGTGAATCAGAATGGACCTGACCTGCTGTGAGCAAAGGTTCTCATCTCGTTCGAGCCAGTCAGGAGCCACACTGTCAGATGTAGCGTCTCTAGCTTGGGATGTAGGAGAGAACCTCATTCTTGAGAGAGAAGGTTCTGGTATAAAGGCAGAGGCCACGGAGGTCGTAGAGACATCCTGTGCAAGAACGGATACCAAGCTTGTCTGGGCCAAGCCGGCGCTATCAGTATTACCGTTGCTGCCTCCGTTCTGATCTTCTCCAGTGTTCTGGGAATGAGAACTATCGGAGGAAAAGCGTACAGTAGTGATTTCTTCCAATTGGTTAGTAGTGCATCGCCTAGAGATCCCTTGCCGATCCCTGCCCTGGAACAGAAGAGGCAACACTTCTTGTTGGAGGCTGTTGCAAAGAGATCTACCCGGGGCGTACCCCATCTGCTGAAGACATCCTGTAGCACATCTTGCCTTATCTCCCACTCGTGGTCGACAGGAAAGCATCTGCTTAGGGAGTCGGCAATGACATTGGCTGTGTCAGGTAAGTAGGATGCTGTTATGGTGATATTGTTCTTTATGCACCAATTCCAGCACCATACCGCTTCTGTGCATAGGGAACGTGACCTTGCTCTGCCTTGTCTGTTTATATAATACATTGCCGCCAGGTTGTCCGTGAGCACTCTGACTGTCTTGCCTCTCAGGTGAGGGGAGGAAGTGCTTGCATGCTAGAAATATGGCCCGCAACTCCAGTCTGTTGATATGTAGACGCCTCGTGGCAGGAGACCAGCGACCCTGTATGCGTTCGTCGCCCATGTGCATACAGGGTCGCTGGTCTCCTGCCGCGAGGCGTCTACATATCAACAGACTGGAGTTGTTGATCCGATGAGGGAGCATCGGACATTAGCTGTACCGATGGACTCGGTCTGTGGAAAGGCATTCCCATCAAAGTGTTTGATGCCTTGGTCCACCAGCACAGAGACACGTGAACGTGGAGCGGGGGGAGAAACTCGCTTGTGAATGTCATGTCTTCCCGGAATGTACACAGTTGATAGCCAGTGTTGTAGATTTCTGAGATGGAGGCGTGCGTGGGGAACGACAAACGTGGCTGCGGCCATGTGGCCCAGGAGACGCAGACAGGTATATACCAAGACTACTAGGCCCTTGCTGAGTAGACTGACCAAGTCCTTTATTGCCTGGAATCTGTCTCTCGGTAGGTATGCCCTTGCCATGCCTGAGTCGAGAACTGCTCCTATAAACTGTATGTTCTGCGTTGGAGTTAGGGTCGACTTCGGCTCATTTACAATCAGCCCAAGAGAATCGAACACTCGTCTGACCGTTGCGATCATGAGAGACGTTTCTTCCTGAGATGTGCCTTTTATCAAACAGTCGTCCAAATAAGGAAATATGATGACTCGAAGTCGCCAGAGGTGTGCAGCAACGACGGCGAGGGTCTTCAAAAATACCCTTGGAGCCGAAGCCAGTCCGAATGGAAGGACGCGATATTGAAAATGCTCATCCTTTACGATAAAGCGCAGGAATCATCTGTGCGCAGGATGTATTGCTATATGAAAATAAGCGTCCTGTAGGTCGAGGGCCGCGAACCAATCGTTGTTGTCTAGAGCTGGGATGATCGTAGTGAGCGTCACCATTTTGAATCGCTGTTTTCGAAGGTAGCAATTCAACTGGCGCAGATCCAGAATGGGTCTCCATCCCCCCATTTTCTTTTGCGTTAGGAAATAGTGCGAATAGAACCCTTTTCCTCTGAAGCGCTCTGGGACCTTCTCTATCGCTCCAATGGATAATAGGCGATAAGCCTCTTGTCGCAGAAGGTCTTCGTGGGATGGGTCCCTGAAAAGGGACGGGGATGGTGGGGTGGTAGGGGGAAGGGATGTGAATGGGATGGTGAGACCGGATCTTATCACCTCCAACACCCATTTGTCTGATGTTATAGCAACCCATCGATGGTAATAGGGTCGTAGCCTGTGATGAAAAATGGGATTGGCATCTGTGACAACAACAGGAGTGTTCAACGTGCCCTCGACAGGGAAGTCAAACCTGCTGTTTGGGTGTCACGGCATTGTTCGCTCTAGCCGGGTGAGGACGTCTACGCTGCGGCCTCTGCTTAGGACGACCTTGGTCGTAAGGACGGTTTTGTTGTCTCCGGAATTGATAGTCGTAACGTTTTTGGAATGGAAAATAACGTCTGCGGCGGAAAGGTGGGACGTACATTCCAAGAGTGCGTAAGGTTGTTCGCAAGTCCTTCCCTGTATGGAGTACGTCATCCATTTTTTCTGCGAAGAGCTTAATCCTATTGAATGGGAGATCCTCCACCTTGGATTGTAGCTCTCTAGGTACTGCAGCCATTGTTAGCCATGAAGCTCTTCGCATGGATACTGCCATAGCTACTGTCCGCGTCACTGTGTCAGCCATGTCACTGGCAATCGGCAGCCCTGCTCTGGCACATGCATAACCTTCTTGAATTATCTCTCGGAGGAGAACCCTATCGGCCTCAGAGATTCGTTGAGCAATTTCCGTTAATCTTGAGATGTTATCGAAGCTATGATTGGACAGGAGAGCCGCATAATTAGCGATACGTAGGAGAAGTGTGGATGACGAATACACCTTCCGTCCAAAAATGTCCAGCTTCTTTGCATCCTTGTCAGCTGTTGAATTTCTGACCTGTGGGCTCTTTGCTCTCTGTAAGGCTGCCTCCACCACCAATGAATTGGGCTGAGGGTGCGTGAACAGGAACTCCGCACCTTTTGCTGCTACAAAATATCTTTTCTCAGCTCTTTTACAAGATGGGGTAACTGAAGCCGGCGTGTTCCAGATCTCTGAAGCTGACTCTAGAATTGCCTCATCTAGCGGTAATGCCACTCTAGACTGATGTCTAGGGTGCAAATTCTTCCACAACTTATGTTGCTTAGCCTGCACGTCCGCTAATTGCACTTCCTGCGACTGTGCCACCCTCTTGAAGAGGTCTTGAAATTCACGGGCATCATCCAGTGGTGAAGGATCCGCCACGAAAACCACATAATCTGGGGAGGATGATTGAACATCCCCAGGGGGAAGCTGCAGGCCTGTGCTCGTCCGTATCCGCAATTTGACCCTCCTCCGGGTCAGAAAAGATTGATACTGAGGGGGCCGTGGGGAGGGGTGGCCTTGGTGACTGAGGTCTTTGATATTCTGAAGCAGGTGGTGAAGATCGTCTGTAGTAAGACGGATGGCAGCAACAAGAGTGGGAATGGGAGTGTGATCTGCCCTTCCTCGTAGGGGCATGATAACTCCTGTGACCATGATAATCATACTCAGGGGATGATCTCCTTGATGAGTATCTGCTCCCATGCCTGCTCCAATATGATCTGGGAGGAGAGTACGTTGGAGAGTGAGATCTATGTGGAGATACACAACCATATCTATATGAATGACTCAAGCAGGAGTGCCTGTGAGAATTGCCATATGCAGAGGTATAAGCCCCCCTGCGTCTGGGGAGAGATCGCAAGCTCCGCCAGCAAGCGAGGACGGTTGAGAGGAACTGGCGGGGGGGGCCGGTCTGCGCTCGTGATCAAAGGTGCGAAAGCCGCACGCTGCAGGGGGCATGTGCAGACCGGCCGAAGATGGCTCTGAAATCTTCCGACCAGCGGCGCCGGGATGGACCCGACACCTAGAGTGGAGCACCCACGGGGCCACTCAAAGAAGAACCAAAAGTTACACAGAAGAAGTTACATTTTTTGCTAGGGCAAATACACAAAGAGGGCGTGAGGTGCTTGAGATGCCAGAGGCATTAAGCTGGAACTTGCAGGAAATGTCCTAATATGGGACTCCATTGGAAGGGAAGGGGGATCATTAATACCCCATTATTAATGGTTAGGAAATGTCCTGATCTGGAACTCCTTAATCTGTACTCATCTCCCCAGTAACAACACCAAAGCTATGTAGTTAGAGAGCAGGTGTGCCTTTGTCCCTGGGTGTTCTGAAGTGCTTTTTCTCTCTTCTGAAGCTCTTCTGTCCAAAGTATCTCTCTGATTCCAAGTCCTCAATCACCTTCAACAATAACAAAAACAGCAATTGGTTATAGGAATTAATGCCATGCTAAATTTGGGGGCTGGGGAACAAAAGGACCACAGACGCCTAAAGCTGCTATTTGAGCTTAAGTATTTTCAGTTCTGAAATACAATTCTACAATCCATGAACTCTTTCTCTTGCTTCCTTTTTCTGTTATTCCCTTTCTTGCCATTGTACTTCCATTCCCTTTTTTCTCCCTACTACATGCTCAGGTGTGCATGTACACAATCCACAGTTAATTTGCAAAATCCCTAATCAAAATTGCAAGCTTCTATTCTAGTTTTGGGGTGTCCTTTCCATAATTTTTCCACCTTTCAAGGACTCAGTAATTTCCAGCATCTACACTCTCCTCTGAAGTGTCAGGAGGCCACTGTTTTGCAACACCTCCCCTGCTGGAATGATGCAGTGCCCAAATGTATCCTCTTAGGAGATGCTCCTAATTCTCTGCTTCTCCTTGAATATGCAGCAGCAAACTGTCTTTACTCACCAGGTCACTAGTGTGGAATTTTTTCAGCTCCAGTTCCAAACGTGCAATTTTCTTATTTACTTTCGGCATACTTCCGATTAGGCACACTGGTAGTTATGTTAAGGAATCTCTTTGACAAGTATTAATAGATGTAACAAACCAGATAAAAATCATGCTGCTACTCTTTCTGATACTTTCTTTACTGCTAATTCTTATCCATATTTTCTATTTGACTTGTTTTCTCTTGCCTTTGCACACCTCACTCATCTTGGTAAGAGCACAGTCCAAATCTTTCAGAAAAGCCTCAAAACCCATCGCAACTGGTATCCATATAGTGGAGCGGCAGACTTTGGACAATCAACAAAATGTTTGGCAAATTGGGGAGGCATTGAAAAAGTGAATGGATACTAATTTTGATTTTGCCTCACAAAAGGTGCTTCTTGTAGGCTCTAGGTACCCCGACATTAAAATATATCCATATTTATGACAATCTGTACATGATATTCACCCTTTATATAAGGCCATGATAAATGTTGTACTAAATATGCCTTGTCAGGTATCATTTGAAAACTTGTAATTTGCTGAACGCTATTAGCTCGGTAAAATGTGTGGCAAAGTTGTGAAGTGAAAAGATTCTACGGTATAATATTGTCGTAATATGCGCCAAGTTTAGAAAAGCAGGCACAAACCAGTTCCTCAGAAAGAAAAGATAAACCAACGTCTTAGCCTAGTGTCAACAAAGTCAAGTAGATCATCACCTTGTTAAATAGCCATTCTTTGGTAGGAAGAAAGGTGTAAGCAAGAACTTACATATTGACAATATAACAACTGGGAGTTCCTATGTAAACAGACTGATTGTTACCTGAACTCCATCTAGAAATAATCCTCAAAGAGGAGGGAGTGATTTAAGAATAGAGAACATCCACAACCAATGTTCCCACTAATTTTTTCCACTAATGTGCACAGTAAATTTTGTTATGTGCACTAAGGCACATGCAGATGTGCACTGCCAGTAGAAACACATGGTGCCAGCTGTGGGCTCTCTGTTAATCAGCTGGTAGGGTTGCCAGGTGTCCAGTATTGAACCGGACAGTTCAGTATTTTCGCCACCTAAAATGTCCGGTACTTTCTGATTTTTTCCTGGTCAGGAGGCAAAAATCCCAGGCTGTCCGGCTCAATACAGAAGCAGCTTGGCAACCATAGTACTTACCGGTTTCCACAGGGGAGCTGTCCAGCCCGGCGCAGGGAGGCAAGATGGCAGGCTGTTAGGGCCAAAAAGCCTCACCACGCGGTTTTTAAAAGGGTTTTTTTGCTCAACAAACTTTTTCCTGGTGTGGTTTTTTGTTGTTGTTCGGTATTTTTTCTGAAACCATCTGGCAACCCTATCAGCTTGGTGGCATTTGAATCTCTCCTGGGTGGCCTTCCAAGCACTCAGCTCACAGGGAGCACAGCACACAACACAAATTACAGTAAAACTCCATTGGTCCGGCATCCAATGGTCTGGCACTCCTGATGGTCTGGCACCATCTGGAACCCGGAAGTGCTCCGGGCAGCTGGACCATTGGAGCTGCTCTGCCCCCGGCTTCCCCGAGTCAGCCACTGCTGAAACTGACCAGGGGCTGACTCGGGAAGCCGGGGGCAGAGCAGCTCTGTCCCGGGTTTCCCGGAGTCAGCCGCTGGTCAGTTTCAACAGCGGCTGACTTGGGGATGCCTGGGGCAGAGCAGCTGGGGTGCTGCCGGGTTGGTCCCGCAGCGCCGAGGGGCGGCGCTAGGAGACCAACCCGGCAGCACCCCAGCTGCTCTGCCCGGACTTCCCGAGTCAGCGCTGTTGAAACTGACCAGCGGCTGACTGGAAGCCCGGGCAGAGCAGCTGGGTGCTGCCGGGTTGGTCCCGCAGCACCAAGGGGCGGCGCTAGGGGACCAACCCGGCAGCACCCCAGCTGCTCTGCCCCAGGCATCCCCAAGTCAGCCGCTGCTGAAACTGACCAGCGACTGACTCCGGGAAGCCTTTGCTTTGAATCCACTTAGATTGCTAAATTAGGTAGCTAATTTGAATTTTATCTTTATTTTTCCGGTGACCATTTGACTCTTATGCCTCTATTTCTAATCACTTAAAATCTATCTTTCTGTAGTTAATAAACTTGTTTTATTTTGTCTAAACTGGTATGTTTGGATTGAAGTGTTGAGAACTGTCACTTGGGATAACAAGGTTTGTGCATATCATTTTCCACTGATGAAATGACAGACTTCATAGGAACTTGTGTCATCCAGTAGAGCAGTGTTTCCCAATTGGTGCTCCGTGGAACCCCAGGGTTCCGTGAAGCGAAAGTAAGGGTTCCGCGAGAACGCAGCATTGCCCTGCCCCCTCTTAAAGAGACAGTGTATTTTGCAGGTTTTTTTGCTCGACTTGTTCCGGCAGGGCTTTTTTTGCTTGCCAAATTTTACCCTGGGAACCCTAGGGGTTCCTTGAAATTATTTTAAGCTGAAAAGGGCTCTGTGGCCAAATAAAATTGGGAAACACTGCAGTAGAGAGTTGGGCAGTGTAAGACACATTTCTGGAGGAAGGTCCAGGACTGGGAATTTTCTGGTATTGCACTGTATGTAATTCATGAGTTCCCAGCCAGAGCATTAATGTATTTCAGCTAGGAGTGATTTTTGCATGCTAGATGCTGTATATGAACTGCCCAGGAATGGTTGTTCTCACAGCAAAGAAGTGAGAAGGCACCTCTGATTGGAGAATTTAGAGTACACAGCTGTTCAGTCTAGATTGTACCTGGGTAAGGTCATGTAACATCTACACCACAACTCATCAGTCTGTCATCAAGAAATACAACATAGCAAAATCTCCCCAGCCATCTACTGACAGTCAACAAATTTGCAGACAAAGTGTGGATGAAACAAAGTAAATCTTAGCTCGCTCTCTCTTCTCCAGCATCTGAGCAGGTCTTCACTGCTGAAATGTCCACATCATGCCCTTATCAGACCTGCCCAAACTGTGGCAGGTTATGTTTAGCTGGCCCAGTAAAGCAACATCCCACACTCAACTCAATGGCATTTCTTTGTTAGTCTGTAACATTATCTTTGTTTTAAAAAAATCACATCTGATCAGTTCCAGAATCACAGTGAATCTTGTAGGTATCAGTGGGCAGAAATCTATTGATTTTGGTGAAAAAAGTGGGAAAGTTAGAAAAGTCTGATTTCCATTTAAGTCCCCAATTAGCCATTCAGGCTATAGGGTGAGTGAGTGACCTAATCATTAGAGTCCAGTTAGGGTTAGTGGAGCCCTTAGCTGCACCCACTACTCACTTATCAGAACTGTATTGATGTTGATGAAAATCAGAAACCAAAACATTTTTAGAAACCCCAAATTTCCACTAATGTTACCAAAATCAACAGTTCTGTCCATAGTAGGGGATGGAAACAAGAGGCCTGGCTGGAGTGGAAGTACAGGTGCCCATCTAGGCATACAGCTTGGCCTAAATAAGCAACAAAATATGTGACCTTCTAGTGTTGATTGTTCACTGGCAAAAGATACATGAAGGTTTTGCATCTAGGTTCCACTGCATGTTCTCAGTCTCCTTTGCTTGTTTCAGGGGCAATACCCACATAAATTCTTGGAATGGGGTAATCAATGAAGTATTATTTAAGACTGCCACGTTTCCAGCACAAGATATAAATTCCTAGCAAAGTGGAGACAAAACATTTCTGTTATAAAAATACTAGGGGGCTGCACCCCCTGCATGCTACACTCGCCAACCTCTTTTTCTGGGGCAGGAGGTGGCAAACTTTTCAAACCAAACAGCCAAACCACATCAAAATTCAGAATAAGTGGTCAACAAACAGCCGTATAAGAATGCCTATTTGCATGAATGAAAATATACAAGTTATTATTGATAAATGACATAATGATTAATCTCTATACATAAAAAAGTCTTTCCTGCTGGACAACAGAATGACATCCCATCATCAGCATCAGCCCAGTGAGAAGGGGAAGCAGCATGGCCTCATCCACACTATGCCCCCAGAATGCCTGCTGTAGGTGTTCTGGGGGTGGAGTGTTGCTGCCTCTAGCAACCGCCCTCCCTGCCGCGTGGCCTCCTCCCTCCCATGCTCCCTCCAGTGCTCCAGGAAGGCAGGAGCCATGCAGCCTCCTCCCTCCCATGCACGCCCTCCCCCTCTTGTCTCTGCCAGTGAGTGCAATAGGAATGGGGGTGCAGGATCTGTGCAGTACGGAGTAAGGGCACAGAGTCTGGCCAGGAGGGAGGGTACAGGAGGTGCTGGGGGAGCAGGGCCTGGGCATGAGGGGCTGGGGATGCACTTGTTTTCACACCACACACCACTCCCAGGCAGTGCAGGCTTTCCCCTCTGCTCTGTCCCCCCAGCTGGTAGAGGGGGAAGGTAAATGGCAGCGTGTGGAGCTGACAAGCTGAATCCGGTAAGGAGGCCTGAGGCTTCCTTCCCATAGGATACTGGGCCTTCAACCTCACTGGGGGAGGAGAGGGGAGGGGGTGAGGCTGGAGCACCAGCATGAGCTCCCTGCTGCAGGCGGGGGGGTGGGGGGGAGGGATAGCTGAGCTGGAGCTGGTGAGTGAGGAGGCTGGGTGGAGGGGCAGGAGCAAGGAAGCCACCAGCAGGGCGAGTGGGGAGCTCACTGCGTCCCGCCATTGTGGCCCATGCTGCCCATGGGGCTTGTTCTGCTTTGGCTCCGCCTACCCTCACCCCTAGCCTATTGACATTGACATCACTCTGCAGGAGTGATTCAATCCAGGACATCATTCCGCAGGAACTTTTTTTATATAGAGCAGGGCTACTCAACACGTGGCCCGCAGCTTGTTTGTTTGTGGCCCACCGGGAGCTAAAACAAAAAAAAAGCAGTCAATATAACGGTCTTCTGTTGATACATGTTTTAGTAGTTAAATTCCTGGATTGTCATTGCTCATTAAAAGTGCTGATATATGGGTGGAAATTGGGTAAATATTGCAGAACTGACTTAAATGGGGCCTGCGTGTTGTGTAGTCTTGCCTTAATCTTTGTATTCATGCCCATCAGTGTGAAAGAAGCTATTTGCATATATTTGCATGTATATGCAACCACACTTAAGTTGCAGCCCTCAGCATGTGCTGTGAGTATCATTGTGGCCCCTTGGGGCTACCACAGTTGAGTAGCCCTGATATAGAGATTTTAGAGCTTTTTTCCCTTCCTCTGTCACACTTGCCCTCAAACTGAAAGCCCCTTGGCAAACGCTGCTGGATGTTGCTTTGAGCGGGCGCCTACGGGAATCCCTTTTTGCAAATCCTCATTGCCAGGGGCTTGGCCGGGTGCCTCCTGTGGCACGATGGCCAGATGGTCAGTGAGGCTCAGGTGAGCGAGCGAAGCTCATTGGAGGATGAGTCCCCGCATAACAATTGGCACTGAAACAGCCCACCCCCCTCCCCAAGAGCCTTTGGGGGGCCGGCTGGCTGCGTGCGCACGGCTCACCTGAGCGCGAGCCCGAGCCCCCAGGCGGCGCTATGCGGGGAAAAGTCTCCAGCGAGAGAGTTCACACCTTGCCTCGCGGGGCGTCCTGTTATCACCATGGCAACGCTGCAGCGCGAACCATTCCCTTCGGCACTCGAAAGGGAACGGCCGCTACCACTGGGCGGCGCTGGGGGAAACGGGACTGGAGGGGGAGGCACTAGATTTAGAAAGAAAGAAAGAAGCGAGCGAAATAATGCCGTTGCTTCGCACTCACCCCCGGCCCCTTCCATGGTACAGCCTAGCTTCAGAATCAATTCTCCCCGCGCGAGAGCGTTTGCGAACCCGACTCCACCATTCCGGGCTGGAGAAGGGGCGCGTCCAACACCGGACAGCGGCTCATAGCTCGAAACTCTGTGAGGGGCGCTGAATACGGATCGTTCCATTCACAAGCAGCGCCCTGGGCCCAGCGTATTTTAACGTAGGCCCTCATACAGACTGGCGTGCTACTGGTTCCCTGCCTTCCCCTCTCCTCAGTGGTAGAATCCCAACCTCTTCCTTCGAGATAGTACGGACCATCTCTGTGGACGTCGAAAGTGTCGGATACGAGTGCGCCTGCGCGGGAGGGGGTTGGCGGTGGGTACCTAGACAGGTTAGGACGCTTGGCACAGGTGAGGGGAGAATGAGCCTCGCGGGTATTCGGGGGGGGGGGGGATGGTTCAGCCTCGTTTTTTATTTAAAGGGGCAACGTCTGTCGTCTCCAGTCGTGCGGGGGAGCGAGGGCCACCGCTACCCCTCCCCTCGGCCCTGCCCCCGCCGGGCAAGCGCGCTCTGGCGCTGCAGACCCAGCTGGGCGCCCCTGGTGCAGCTGGGCATTGGCTCGGGGGGGCTTTCTGCTCCGCAGTGAGCGGGGCTGCTGCGGGCAGGAGGGTTGTGCCGTGGGGTGGAAGATCCCGTCTGCCCTGCCCGGCCCCCCGTCTCCGGCCTGCCCAGCGAGAAAGCGCTTCCAGCTCGGGTCTCCGCTGGCCGCAGCGCACGGGCGGGCTACCAGTGCACACCCGCTGGCAGCTGAGCTGTGGTGCAGGAGAAGCGCGCGCGTACAAGCACAGACGCAGTTTGACTTTTACCGAGGGGAGGGGAGGGTAGAGGTCGGGGGTAGCTCTCGGAGTCACATGCGCACCAGAGATGACGTGGCGAGGGGTCATGCATGATAATGTGCTCCAGGGAAGCAGAACCGGCATGTGAGGGAACTTGTGGGGCCATGTGTACCCCTCCCCAATTTCTGTCTCCCATTTAGCACAGATATTTTCAAGCTCTGTGGCATGCCCCCCTTCCCCGATTTTGCTTTCCATTTAGCATGTTCCCCTACCCCACAGTTTGAAAACTGTCACCTCCTGCCAGTAACTGGCAGATTGGAAGCTGCATTAGCCTGTTCTCTCCACATTGAAGGAGCCAGGGTGCTGGCTGGATGTCCAGCAGTCATCCCTGTCCTGCTCTCCAAACTGGGCTGCCTCTGAACAGCAGGGTGCTCCTCAGGCAGAGTGGGCAGCACAACTTCAAACTGTGCCTTGACATGCACTTGCTTCTGCTGTAAAGAGCCTGCTGACACACTGGCCAGTGAAACCCCCTGGAGTTGGTCCCTGCCCATGGAGCCTGGCTGCCACAATTTGCTCCCTGAGGTGCTTGCTGATGATGATCTTGGACTCTTGGATCTTTTGCTGTTCCTGAGGAGCCAGGGCAGTCACAAGAAAGCACCTCAGGGGGCTCTTTGAGGGGAGAGGCAAGAGAACCTCAAGGCACAGCATAGAGCTGTGCTGCCTGTCTTGCCTGGTGAGCGCTCGGCTGTGCAAAGGCAAACCAGCTCAGGGAGTAGGGCAGCCAGCTAACACCTCATTTTCCCTAGCATGGCAAGCCAGGTGCCTGAGCAGGCTGCGCAGCTCCCATCAGCTTCTGATCTGCCAATTCCTGGTGGCAGGTGGTGGTTTTCAAACTTTGGGGTAGGTGGATGTGCTAAATGGAAGGCAGAAATCTGGGGAGTGGGGGTATGTGACTCCATGCCCCACTCATGTTGCCTCTGATTGAGCAGGGGGAGCATGGGAAGAGCATAGGGAGCAATCTCTCACCCTGTATAGGCTGGGTAAATCAGCAGTGAAGACCTCCCTTGAAAGGGACAATTTACTCCAGGCAGATGAGACTACTTCAGGGAGAATGCTTCATATAGAAGCTTTGTTCTTTTTAAAACTGGATTATACTAAGCTCTGAAAATATAGTTGGGGTTCCTGGTTTTAGTATACAACTGAATAAAATCAATAAAGTTCCCAGCAGATCAAATATTTGAGGAAACTAGTGGGTTTCTATAAAAAAGTAACTGAAAATACTCTAAAATTACAATACTGTATGTACACTCAGACTCTTTTCAAAAAGAACTTCACTGAGGACTCATCCCTAGGTATGAAGAAAAGTCTCAGAATAATTTTTTAAAACAGTGATTTTAAACATATCCTATCATTTTATTTTTTAAAAAGCCATAATTTATCTCACCATAAATACTGATAATTGGAACCAACAAACACCAGAAACTGAAAATCCTGAATATTCCATAGAGAGTCATCCTGTAGTGCAGGGCTACTCAGCACGCGGCCCACGGGCCCATGGCCAGTTTGTTTGCGGCCCGCGGAGCAGTTTGGGTTTACATGGGGCTCAACACGCAGCCCGCAGGTGGGATCCTTGGAACACGGCTTCCACTGGAAACACGCTCCACAACGGCGCGTCAATATAACGGTCTTCTGTTGATATGCGTTTTAGTAGTTAAATTCCTGGATTGTCATTGTTCATTAAAAGTGCTGTTATATGGGTGGAAATCAGGTAAATATTGCATTTTATTAATATCAGCAGAACTGACTTAAATGGGGCCTGTGTGTTGTGTAGTCTTACCTTAATCTTTGTATTCATGCCCGTCAGTATGAAAGAAGCGATTTGCATATATTTGCATATATATTTGCATGTATTTGCAACCACACTTAAGTTGCTGCCCTCAGCATGTGCAGGGAGTATCATTGTGGCCCCTGGGGCTTCCAAAGTTGAGTAGCTCTGCTGTAGTGTAAGGTGTGATAAATAAGTTTTGAAATGTCTGAGCTTTTCTTTCTATGTTTCTTTATTGCATACAGAAAACAGGGCAAGGCAGCAGAGGTGAGCAGGCTTGGAGATTGGAAAGCCATGCCTCTCTTTGGGAACACATTCAGTCCCAAGAAAACACCACCTAGGAAATCAGCCTCTCTCTCCAACCTGCACTCGGTAAGTGCTGGGCTATAGGGATCTTCTATCAGCCCTTTATAACAAAGGGCAGGCGATCTGCCTTTAGAAACACTTCATCCTTCCCCTCTCAGGCTATGTCTACACTGGTGGGTTCTTGTGCAAGAAAATGTCCACACTGCCATGTGCGAGCTGTGCTTTTGCGCAAGAGCATCCATGGCAGTATGGATGCTCTCTTGTGCAAGAAAGCTCTGATGGCCATTTTAGCCATAGGGCTTTCTTGCGCAAGAAATCCCTGCCCAGCATCCACACTGCCCTCTTGCGCAAGAGCTCCTGTGCAAGAGGGCTTACACCTGTTAAAAAAGAGCGTAGCTCTTGCACAAGAAGCCCTCTCTTACCAGGCCGTACTTTAAATTTCCTTGCGCAAAAGCGGGTGGGCAGTATGGAAGCTCTGCGGATTCTTGCGCAAGAAGCCACGAGTGTAGACATAGCCTCATAGTCTCAACTGTTTCTCCTTCCTCTTCTGGTCCTGAGTCATGACTGCTTACTGATGGTTGGATAGTGAGACCAGAAGTAGAATGATTTGTTAGTGGCATACTTCACTCCTCCTTCATTCAGAAGGCAAATTCACTGTATCTGAAACATCTAATGCAGATCCCAGCGGGACAGAGGCTTTCCTTATAACTAGCACCAAAGATACATTATGACCTGGAGAATGAACTTCCCTCATGTCCCTAGAGATAGCCCTTTTGGTTCACAGATGACATATGTTGGAAGGAGTCTCTATATAGGCATGAGACATAAGCTTTTACTTCACCAGCATATGCAATGTTAATAGTAGGACATCAGATTCTAGGGCCAGTGGTATAGCACCTTTCACAAAAATGCCAATCACATGAAGAAAAGTGAAGGTGTGAAGGGAAGTATGGAGAGAGAAAATGAAAAGTAGAAAAATTGAGGATTTTTTTCTCCAGTTGGACAGATCGACCCGTGAAATTGAGCTTGGTCTGGATTATGGCATTCCCAACATGAACCTCGCTGGACAAAGTCTGAAGTTTGAGAATGGCCAGTGGATAACAGGTAAGGTGCTACTTCTGCTACCTTGGGCTATAGCTACACTGCCGTTTTTTTGCGGCAGAAGATATGCAAATCATGCTCTCATTTGCATATCTTCCGATTCTTTTTGCGGAAGAGGTTTTGCTGCTAAAAAGCCCCATGTAGGCAGGGCCATTTGTCGGAAAAAAAACCTTTTTTGCAAGATCCCTTATTCTTCAAAAATCAAGGTTTACAGGATCTTGCAAAAAAGGGTTTTTTTCTGACAAATGGCCCCGTCTACACGGGGCCTTTTAGCGGTAAAACCTCTTCCGCAAAAAGAATCGGAAGAAGATATGCAAATGAGAGCATAATTTGCATATCCTCTTCCACAAAAAAATGGCAGTGTAGCCATAGCCTTAGTCTGGGAAAGTTTTGGAGTTACCTGATGATTATAACTTTGGCCTGTCTCTGTTAGAGTCAGGGAGCAGCAGTGGGGATCGCAGGGAGACGCAGCGCCTGCGCAAGCGCAACCAGCAACTGGAGGAAGAGAACAATCTCCTGCGTCTGAAAGTGGATATCCTACTGGACATGGTGAGGATGGGGAGATTCACCTTTTTTAAATGACCAGAAATACCCCTGTGACAGAATGAAGAGCTCTGGTTCATCCCAAAAATAGGTTCTAATGCCAGCCTGTGTCCCCACTCCCATTCTGACTGAGCCCTTCCCCGCTGTTAGACACATTTAATACTGTGTGATTTGCTAGAAGTAAAGACTGACCTCATCCACTTCCTCTACAAGAGGAAGAAAAGTCCTTTCTGCGGAAGAGTTGGATTACAGTGAGCACCATATTTGAGAGAAGGGCCTTGAACATCTGGATGATATGGGAAGACCTCCCCCACACCTTTCGTGCTTTCCATTTTCTGTTTGTATATTAATGCCTTCTTGCCTCTCTTCTAACATCTTCTTGCCACTGTTGGAGCTTCTGCACAGTCAGTGAAATGAAGACCTTGACCATTCATGCTCATTTGAGAGCTTAGGGTCCAAAAGGGCTTATTTTTTGTGAGAGTAATGAAAAAGATCTCTCATCTCCATATAGTCTTTCACCCCAAAGAGCTTTATAAAGTGAAATACAGTCAAATAATGGAGATGACAACTTCAATGATAAAATGCATCCACTCCTGGAGTGAAACATAACTGTTTAACAAAGTAAGAATATTAACTGCTATCAGTAGTGGCTAAACTTATTGAGTCTCTAAGCCGCACAAACATTCTTCAAAAGTTCCAAAGCCAAGTTGTACCTATTGGACTGGGGCTTCAGCCCTCTGATAGGGTGATGGGGCTAGGGGCTTCTGCCCTGTGAAGAGGGGGTGCTCAGTGCTTCAGCCCTGCTCCTGCTGAAGCCCCAGTAGGCGTGTTCCATGGGGTTCCAGCACCAAGATCCTTCTCTCTGCTGGGTAGAAGCCAGAGGTGACACATGCTAAGGGGTGTACGTGGGGTCGCATTCACCTCCCCACCCCTGGTTTTTGCCAAGATTTGCTGGTCTGCTTAGTCACATGGTACCACCAGACCCCTTCCTGCACAGCAGCTGCTGGAGCCAGCAAGCTGGGAGCCGAGGCATTGGCAAACAGCTGGAGCTACAAGGAGAACCATTAAGGGGGAGGGTTTGACTCAAGCTGTTGGGGAGAGACTGTGAATACCCTCCCCTTCCCCTTGCCCTCCCACCCACACACTCAGGAAGTCCCAATTGTCTCTGGCAGAAGCCCTTAGAATTCTGGCAGGGTGGAAGGGCTGAGCTCCCCACCCACCGTGTGATAGGTGGAGAATGTAGAGGCCACGGGGGCTCCACAAGCTGCATTGCAATTGCAGTTTGGCTACCCCTGTACTATGTCATCCTAATAAAATAGCTGTTTGGGTAATTACATTCTCCTCCCCTAAATTATTTCTGCCGTTTCAGATGGAAAAATGTTCTTGTGGTTAAAGCATAGGACCTGAGTCAGGAGATCTATGCTCTCTACAGCGTTTCTGGGTGGCCTTGGGCAACTTATTGAACTTATGTGCCTCAGTTTCTCTATCTATAAAATGAATGCTATTACTCTACCTTACCTAGGTGACAGCTAATTCATTCATGTTTGTAAATCTCTGCAAGGTCTCTGGATGGAGTGTGCTGTGAAATCCAAAATCTTAACAGGGGACGCTCCTTTTCACTTCTTCTCAAAGCTGTTGTACAATGTGTTACAGAGTCAGAACCTACCAAGTCCCATCCCAAAGGGGCCCACATGTCTGTAAAGTGCTTGAATGGGACTTTAGAGATATAAGTTAGATAGTACTTTCCTTGTTTTGGCATAACCTTATAAAAACAATACTCTTTGGATATGTGAGTGATTATTCTTACTCTCTTGCTTGCAGCTCTCTGAAACTACAGCTGAGTCCCATCTGATGGAGAAGGAGTTGGAGGACCTAAAAAGTCATAGTCGGAGGAGGAAGTGAACAGCAGCAAGAGACGGGGTTAGGGGATGGGCAAGCAAGGAAATTTGATTTGAAATCTTCATCACGCAGGCAAGCAGGGTTCCAAAAGCTGAATCCAGACCTGGCTGGGTCATTGTCTTAATTGCATACGGTGATACTCCAGACAGCTGGAAGGCAACTTCCCAATGCTTGAAATGTTAACAGGGCCTCCAGTACTATCAGAAGGTATCTGCTATACTACTTCAAACAGCTGCTGCATAACCATTAGCTTGATGCTCTTGATAAGTTATCCTAGGACATGCTCTGTGGCGATGAACATCTGTTTCTGCCCAGACCACTCCTTACTTACTTTTTCCTCTGTAGTTCTGGCACTCAAGACAGAGAGCTGTTGGTGGAGATATATGTTGATAATGTGTGTTCTCATGAAGTCCTGGGTGAAAGTCTTACCCTGTAAACAGAGGAGAATGTGTGAGTGGATGGTAGGGAAAATGGTTTTGTATATGTGCATGGTCTTTGTGTCTCTGGTTTACAGCTTCTGTATGGGTCTCCTTGCTAGTCTCTTCGATCTCACAAGCTCCAGGTTGGCCCCTCCCCTAACTTCTGTTCTTAAACAAATAACAGCCTAAACTAAAATAATCTTTCACTTTTCAAATATTTATTATTTTTGTACAAAGCATTAACTCTGCTTTCTGCTGTTGGGAGGCGGGTTTCTTGGAATTGTTTGTTCTCCTGAGTATTTCATACATTTTTATGAAGTTAAATTAAAACAAATAACGTTTGTGAGTCGGTTACATTCTTGCTAAGATTGGGATCCGATTACAAGCATGTGTGTGTGTGTATAAACAGTAGTTCTTAGAGGCCCTAACTGATGGCAGGGCCCCAGAGTGCTGGAAACTGTACAGGCATGCAGTGAGAAACAGTCCTTACTCTGAAGAGCTTTCAGTCTGATTACATAGGACAGACAAAGGACAGGGAAATGGAGGCTCAGAGAGGGGGAATGATTCCCCCAAGGTTTCACAACAGGTGGGTGGCAGATCTGGAAATAGAAAGCCTTTCTCCCAGGTCAGTGCCCTATACACTACTAAACCATGGTAACATAGTAGCACCATGGCCCTTCCTCCATGGTACTACTATTGTCCATTTCCTGCTGCAGCAGAGGAGTCCAGCAAGTGGGGGAGGGCTGAGGTCCGATTTTTTCCCCTACATACCCACTTTTCAAGGTGTCAGGGCAAGAGGCTGTGGTGGGAGGTAAGCTAAGGGCATGAGCCTTTGCAAGCCATGGGCAATGGAGAACGCATCTAGGAGTTACTGAAGGATGGGGCGAGGATAGGTAAGGGTAGGCGCTGGGCAGCAGCGAGGGAGCATGGGTGAGGAGAGCGGCTAGACTAGAGCGCAGGCGGCTGCGGGTTGACGAGAGCCCTAGGGCTGCTTGCCCTGACTACGGAGGGATTTGCAGAAGTGGGCGCCGGAGGCCGCTGGAGGGGGATGACCGATAGAGGTCGCGCTTGCCCCCATCTCTCAGCCCTTCCCGCGTGACGGTCCCTCGCCGGCCTTCCGGTGCCTCTCTGTCCGCTGCCGGGGCCCCGTCTCGTCTGCTCTCTTCCGGTTCCGGCGTCTCCCCTCCCCCCTTCGGGTTGCAGCCATGGCCGCCGCGTCGCCCCTGTCCCCCGAGGAGCTGCTGCTGCCCAAGGGCGGCCCTGGCAAGGCCGAGGAGCTGGAGGAGGAGCTGGAGGACGACGACGAGGTGCCGGCTTGCGGGGGGGGAAGGAGGGAGGGTGAGCGTGGCCGCCCGCGGCTCCATGTGCGAGGCCGGGGTGACCCCGGAGCATGGGGAGCTGCTGGGCAGGGGCCGTTCCAGGGGCATCTCACGGGCCTGACGGGAACCTCTCCTCTCCCCCCCCCCCTCCCCCAGCTGGACGAGACCCTGAGCGAGCGGCTGTGGGGCTTGACCGAGATGTTCCCGGAAGGCGTGCGGGCCGCGGCGGGAGCTACCTTCGACTTGTCTCTCTCTGTGGCGCAGCGAATGTACCGGTGAGCAGGCGGGGGGCGTGGCTGGGTCTGGCTGTCCCGCGTGGGCGGGTTGGCAGAGCCGCGTGGCCTTGTCTCAGGTCAGGGTTGGTTTGTTGTCCTGTGGGATGTCGTGCTCCTGAGATGTCGCCCGGTTACGTTCTCTGTCCCTGCTCCTCTGTTTGTTGGTGGGGGTGGTGTGAGCGTCAGTAGCCACTGTAGATTGTGCTGAAGGTGTATGTGGTAACACTGCACATCCTGCTAAAATAGCTGTGGGCAATAACTGGCTCGTGGGCTGGACACAGTTTACTAGTGTTAGCCCCCGGTGGGCTGCTAGTGCTTTTTTTACCTGTGTGTCTGCAGGTATGGCTGCTTGAAGCTCCTGTTGGCTGCCGATTGCTGTTCCTAGTCAATGGGAGCTGCAGGAAGTGGTGTGAACAGAGACACTGCTGTTGTTACATATAAAAGGGAAAGTAAATCAAGCCTTTTTTATCATGATTATTTTTTCTTTAGATTCTCCAGGGCAGCTCTGTGGATTGGGACTACCTCCTTTATGATCCTGGTTCTTCCAGTTGTATTTGAAACTGAGAAACTGCAGATGGAGCAACAGCAGCAGCTGCAGCAGCGACAGGTGAGGCTGAAGCCTCAAACTCTTTTCCCATTGCAGTCTATGCACATGGGCTGATACTTTGGTTGCCTTGCAACATAAAGATGAGCAGTTTTTGTTGGTGTTTTAGGGACATCATAACCTTACCTTGTTTTATCACAAGGACCCCCCTCACCCTACTGCCCTTGTTTTTCTAATACCAGGGGTTTCAAACTCAATTAGCAGAGAGAAGAGGGCATGATTCATGTGTAATTATGGTCTGTGGTAGGAATGTTAGCTAGCATGTCATTGAATAGGCATGTAACCATCAAATTTTAATGGTTACATGGATATTTGATGTTCCCCAAGGGCAGGGCTGGCAGCCAGTGCTCTCCCAGCCCCACCCCCAAGGAGCCCCCTGCTACCCCGCACTGCTGCCTCTGATACAGGGGCAGCAACATGGGGAGGCAAGCAGGAGCCAGTCTTTCTCATGGGCACTGGCTCCCATCCCCGCTTTTCCCCCCACTGCCTCTGATACAGAGGCAGCAAAGGGAGAGGGGTGTGTATTTGACAGGATTACCGATAAACTAAGCCCAGGTTTATTGGTTAATTGTGTAGTCATCTACACATTGACATCCTTAGTTTGTGGACCAGGCCATAAATTCAGGATGACATATTGTCCTCAATCCACAGCAGAAATCCCACTGATGTCAGTGAGAGGTTTACACAGGGATTAAAGGGACAATACAGCCTTTATGTAGTAATTAAACTTTTTATTCATTTTTATATTCCTACCAACTCCCAGGACTGCACTCAGACCCACTGAGTCTACAGGTTGAACCTCCCTTGTCCAGCACCCTCGGGGACCAGAGTGGTCCTGAACAAGGGAATTTGCTGAATCATGGGAGGTTAGGCGTCTGGGCTCTCTGGGGCTTCCCTCCTGGCAGCTGGCTCAGGAGAACTGAGTCCTTATCTCCTCTGGCTCACCTGCCTAGGTCTGCCTCCAGACCACTCACGGAGCTCTGCTTCCTACCCCCACCCCCTTGCAGGGGAGCAGCTACTCCTGGGGTTCCCTGGCTCTGCACGCAGCAGCAGCTGCTCCAAGCTTTCCAGTCCCCACGCATGGCACAGCAGCAGTAGCTGCTTGTGGGGTTCCCCAGGCCTGTGCCCAGCGGTGGCAGCAGCTGCTGCTCCTCCTGAGATTCCCTGGCCCCATCCACAGTGGCAGCTGCTCCTGTGGTTCCCCAGAAGCAGCTGGTTGGCAGCTACTTCCAGGGTGCTCTACCCGTAGGTCACTGCCCCTGCAAAACTGGCTCTGCTCCCAGCCGCTCTCAACCTCTGCGGCTGGGCTCTCTGCTCCAGCAACATCTGTGGTCCTACCAGACCAAGGATGTTGCCAGACCAGGAAGTCCTGGACAAGAGAGGTTCAACATGTACTAGAATTATCAGTTAATGCAGATGTTGGCAGGCAAGGAGATCATCACTCTGACTCATTGTTCCAAGCTCTCTGCAGATTCAGGCAGCTAACAAGACATTGTTTATACTTGGGTTGTATGTAGAAGGTTCCCTTTGCCGCAACGAGAGCTAAAAGCTGCTTTGGGCCAGAGGGAGGGGAGCACTTAGATCTATGGTGTCCAACCAGTTCAGCTGCTGTGAACTAACCACACTCAGCCAATCAAATAGCCACAGGTGGCTAGCATGTTGGACACCACGAACTTAGATTCTGCACAGTTGTAGTATATCACACAGGCATCATAAATACATCATATGGGCCTGATACAGTTTGTGGGCCACATACTTGATACCGCTGACTTAATAGTACTGGGTTGACAAGTCTTATTTTCCATTTGCTATCAGAGTTAGTCTACAGCAGTTAGCTGCCATAACAGAGGGGGAACAGTATTGCATAGTAATACACTCCCAGCCCCAAAGAATATCTAACTGGACCAGAACAATGGTCTGTCTTGCCCAGTATTCAGTCTTCTGACAGCAGCCTATGGCAGATGCTTCAGAAGGAATAAACAGAAGGCAATTATCTAGTGATCCATCCCCTGTTGTTTTATTACAGCATCAGGCAGTCAAAGGCATAAGGACACCTAGTGTACAGTTGCATCCATGCCATCCTACTAGCCACTGTAGGACCCATCCTCCTTGAACTTACCTAATTCTGTTTTTAACCCAGTGATAGAGATGCAGCCATGTTAGTCTGGTCTAGCTGAAACAAAAGACAGGACTAACCCAGTTACTGTTGGCCTTCCTGACAGCAACTGGCTATGTGTTTGTTGTGTGTGAAGAAGTATTTCCTTTTGTTTTAAATCTGCTGCCTATTAAGTTCATTGAGTGACCACTAGTTCTTGAGATTTATGAAGTGGTAAATAACACTTCCTTATTCATTTTCCGGAAATATGAAGGGAGGCGGGGTGAAGTGCTGTTTTGAATGTTTGTTATTTATTTTAATAGTTTTTTTTAACCCAGTATCATCTCTTGCAGATTCTCTTAGGACCCACTACAGGGCTGTCTGGCAGTATGCCAGGGGCCCTGCCTCCACTTTCTGGGAAGATCTAACTTAGGAAAGTTGCTTCAGATCCATATCACAGGGGGAGACCTCAAAATTGATTCATTTGAACTGTTGATTTTTCAGGCTGGGCATTTTTTTTAACTTGGGACATTGACCTATCCATAAAGAGGCAAAATTCATTCTCCTGGACCTTTTTTTGATGGGCTTCTCCAGAGATCACAAGTTTTTCCTTTTATCCAATCAGCCCATGCAGTGAGCAGTTACAAAGACTTTAAATTGAGGAGCTCCTGCTATAGGCCTCTTACTCCAGGGAAACCACCTCAGAGCACAAGTTAGGCTCTGGCTAGTTTGTTCAGTAAATTCTGCAATCAAAAGAAAATCCTTTGTTTTTCCTGACTAAATCAAGGCCCGAAGAGACCAGTGATAGGAAGGAGTGAATTTACCAACAGACAGAGCAGACCATAAAAGGTAGAAAATTTCATCTGAGCCCTGTGGGGAAAACTTATTTTCAGGTATTTCCATGCTATTTCTTTTGGAGGAGAAGCACATTTTGTTAAAGAAGATTGTGTCTGTGCCGATTTGGTTTGCATCATAAAATTACTACACTTTGGAAATCGGCTGCATACTTTTTTTTTTGTATCAAGTATTAAATAAATTCAAACCAAACGTGTGTTTAGTAGACATCCCCCTGTGGATTTACATCTTGAGGGCTCAATTTTCATACCCCCAGGTACTAAGAGAAGATTTACAGCTTTGTACACAGCTGAGTGGTTATCCTCCAGTTTTACGTACAGTGTTATCTGTGGTGGAGGGAAAGATGAGGTGGCTGCTTCCTAAAATATCTTAGATAATGAAGAAGTTTTGGATAACTTAGCAATGTCTCAGGAGTGATGTCCTAGGGCTGCCCATAATCAACTAGGGGGTTCAATTGTAGAGTTTGATGAAGGGAGTTACTCCCAAGAAGGTCACAACATCATAACAAAGAACAATTTATTTTTCCTTTACATACCATGTTACAGAACAATTCAGCTGAACACACAGAAGTGACTGGGACACTTTATATGGAGATTTTTCCATTTTTAATATTTGGTTAAACAAAATACATCTCTGTAAACAAATCCAAGACAAGGCTATAACAAAACCAAACAAGCAAGAAAAACTAACATGGGCTTTCCCACTCCCAAGCAGTGGGATTAATGTTTCCCCTTCCTCTGTCACCACAATACTATTCCCCAGGGATGTGATCATACAGTTTCCCTTTTCCTGAGCAGCTGGATCACACCCTTTCCCTTGGGGTTAAGCAGTGACATTAGATACAAATATAGGGAGGCAGCCCCACAATGTTTTTTAAAACATCTTTGCATATTGTGCACTGATCCATTGGCTAGCGGCTTCCATGCAAACAGGGTCTCTCCAAAGTGCGATTTTAATCAGCATAGAAAATTCTTTTGCTGTTGATTTTTATTCTTCCTTCCCTTTTAGAAAATGGCTTCAAGTCATAAGCAGAATTCCTGCTTCTGATGTGTTTAAAAATTCTGCCAGCTGGTTTTGGTCATTGGAATGTGGTGTTAAGAAGGAAGTAGGGGTCTTGTAGAAACATTGGGCTTGGACTGTAGAACATGCAGAAGAGCCACTGCCAATGTGTCGTCAAGAGATTGCAAGCATGGTGCTTGTAAGATGTCCAGAGTTGACCACACACACCACTCTTGTTCTGTTGCCACGTGGCCTCTGTCTGTTGAAAACGGAAGGCTTTGGTGGTTTTGTAAGTTCAACTTCAAACACTAGATTACCCAGGATGGTTTCCATCAATGCTCTGCACTTGCTGTTACAACTAGGAGGACAGCTTGTGCATTAGGAAATGACAGACAGTTGTAACATAGCTTGACCAGGAAGAGTCACTAGTAGTGTGAAATCTATTCCAAACTCACCCTTTCCTCTTTCTGCAGAAGGAATGATTAAACTACACCCAGCACCTGGTGGCGCAGAAAAAAAATGAGTGAAAGATTCCTATTAGAGTCTCCCTGTCTTAGTCACTTTTCTCTGCAGGAGGGAACAGAGGGTGAGATGATTCAGCAGTCAGGAATGTTAGCCAAAACCAAAACAAGACCTTGGTTCAGCTGCCATGCTAAACAGTTTGCTCTTACCATCAGGAAGACTCTCTCCTGAACCCTGTATGCATCTCCCACAATAATTGCTAGCAGTGACAGGAGGCACAGAAAACCTCCAATTGCAAAGCCTTTCTTTGATTTTGCTTTGCACGATTCCATCTCTCTATCATGGCCATAACTAGTGTTCCACAGAGGAGGGAAATAAGAGGGAACAACTTCTTCCATCTTCTTAAACACCTTGGCTATGTCTACACTTATGGCTTCTTGCGTGAGTAATATGCAAATGAGGCTCAGCATGGAATATCACTGAGCCTCATTTGCATACCTAATGAGCCACCATTTTTTTTCAGAAGAGGCTCTTGCTCAAGAAGGAGCATCTACACTGCCTCTTCTTGCGCAAGGCCGTTCTTCCTGAAAAGTAATAGGTGTAACAGCATTGCGCAAGAGGGTTTTTCTTGCGCAAGAAGGGGCAGTGTAGACGCTCCTTCTTGCGCAAGAGCCTCTTCTGAAAAAATGGTGGCTCATTAGGTATGCAAATGAGGCTCGGCGATATTCCACGCTTAGCCTCATTTGCATATTACTCGAGCAAGAAGCCGCGAGTGTAGACATAGCCCTTCAGTTTTATACGCTTCTCTGCAATCAGCTCCTAGACTAATAAGTGCACATACAGGAACAAGAGGATATACACTTGCCAAAGAAAACCCTCTATAGGCCCTAAGGGGCCTCTTCCACTCCCAGATACTTAGTGCTTCTGAACCAGTCTAAACCTGTTATCACTTCTATTCCCTAATCAGCCTGCCCTATCTAAAGAAGCATCTAGACCATCTGCTGAACTAAAATCCCTAAAGACATCAAGAGAAGACTCCCCCATGAGGTTTGTTTTTTTTTTTTTTTTTTTTTTTTTTTTTTAAAGATAGCCCCTCTTTTTGTAGATAGGTTGTCCTTAACCCTTGGCACAAACCCTCACCAAGCAGGAGATTCTACAGAGCACCATACCATTGCTAGAGTTCAAGAGTTTCCTGACAGTCCCCTATGATTAGCAAATGTATCTTAAATAGTTTGCTTTGGATGGAGAGATTGTTTTAGAGAGGTGGCAGCATGCTTGACACTTTCCAGGTAAAGTTTTAAGTCAAGTCTGGAGGGAATAGTGTCCAACCATAAGCAATCTTTAAGATATTGGGGCATGGAGGAGAATCAGCAGAGTGTTCCAAACACCTCTTCCCAAAGCCTATTTTAAAGAGCACTATGCAAGGTAATCAAGTTAAAAGCACAGCACTCATTCTCTCATTAGAAAGTGACTGGCTTCCATCCTCATCCATTCTGTCCCCCCACAATACCCTATACCACTCCCCGCTATTGCACCATCCATATAGAAAGAAAAGAGACCAATGAAAGGAAGTTCCAGAGGAGGAGAGTCAGGACACCCATTATCCAGGTTAGAGGACATGTGTTTGGGGGGGGGAGGACTGGAGCTGTAGTGAGAAAGGACGAGACAAGTCCTGGTCACATGTCAGCTCTCCAGCTCTGATGTGCTTCCACTTCCTCTGGCACCACCAGCAGAAGTTCACAGTTCTTTCCCCTCAGCTGATATTTCAGAAATTTCCTGTGGAAAGGAGAAGGGCAAAAGTGAGGTGAAATAATAACAAAATCCAAAATGTAGTAGTAGTAGCACTGCAAAGCCCTTTGAGTAAAGACTTTAGCAGGACTGAAAAACG
Organism: Rafetus swinhoei; assembly: GCA_019425775.1. Classification (NCBI taxonomy): domain Eukaryota; kingdom Metazoa; phylum Chordata; order Testudines; family Trionychidae; genus Rafetus; species Rafetus swinhoei. Next base: position 257,091,960 of record CM033437.1, read on the forward strand.
TATTTCTTTGGGTTTCAGAGATGAGCGGTCTTATCAATTTCAAAGCACTGCCCCCACAAGATCAAGTGACTGGGAGGAAACAGAAGGATGCCATGATAAACCTAGTGGCACAGAATGATTACTGACAGCTTACGAACTGGGACCTGATGCATTTTTTCAGCCTCTCTTTGACTGGGTGATTTCAAAGGTAGAAGGTGACTTAAATAATATGAAAACAATTTTAAATTTCCCTAGTATATTTTGCCAAAAAAGTTCCCAAAATGTTAAACACATGAATCATTCATTTAATGCTGAAATGAAACAGCCTTGAGACTGAACCAACTACCAGTCCAAACCAGTAGTATTATGCAGGAATCATAAGAGTACAGTTTTCTGAACTGGAATCAATTTGGGTCATCAAGGCTAATCAATACAGTTTTGGGGATATAAGGGGAGAATGCCACAAGTCTATAATGACCATGAATGGTAAGAACAGAGCTCTCTAAGAACTACTGTTTTACACTAATGTGAAAGACATGGAAAAATTAGCACAAGCACACACATGCCACCTGGATCTCAGAACAGGAAATAGAAAGAGGCTTGCTAGTTACTGTGGAAACTTAAGGAAAATAGTATATTTTTCAAATTAAAACCTCTCTGTTGGACACACAACAATAGAGCATCGGTGGAACCCTGTCAAGAATTTCCCATCTAAAGAAACATAATAGAGCATGGTGGGTTAGTTCATTTCGGATGTCACCACAGATTAATCATGGGAAAAACTACACTCATCACAGTGACAAAGGCAGCTGCCTTAGGAAAAAAACCCAGGCTTTCCTGAACCGTCAAGTCTTCTGTTAGCTAAGATGCATTATTTCTGTGAAGCTTGGAAAACAAATGGCACAGAAATGATACATATGGTGTAAGATCCAGAAGGGGCATACCAATTTCATTTTCACTCCCATTCTTCAATTTTTGCTATTACAATTCATGCCACTCTACAGTGGTACTAAAGCATGAACTGTATTGTAACCAGACATTAGATGTTAAAGGCAGATACTCAATCTGTAACGGGCTAGGAACAGGGGATTAGGATGGAGGAGACCCACCTGAGCTCGCTTTCACCTCCAATCCACTCAGGCACCTTGAGTTTGGAGTCAAGATTGTAGTAGGTGCCACCCACCTCCCGGACACAGATCCAGTGCTGTCGTTTAAGGGGGAGCTTCAGGGGACCCCAGCAGAGACTCGAGGGCAGATTCATGATGAAACCCATCACATTAGAGAGGGCGATAACATTAACATCCCTGGGTAAGCAGAGAGAGCAGAAATGGCATTCAGTTATTTCTCCTACTTTCTGTATTATAAACTCTAGCAGAGGCAGTTCTCTCCCAAACTATAGCAATTAAGCTTTCTTCATACACTTCACCCTGGTTCTCAGTACCTGCGCTTATCCCACCAAACTGCTTCATAGCCTTTGGTCTGAAGCGCTGCCATGATGACATTCACATCATAGTTCCCGTTTCCCAGCATGCTCTTCTTGTGTGGTGTCACCATGGTGTTGGGAGACAGTCTGCAAACACAAAGTGAAAGAATGTTGTTGCAAGAGTTTCTTATACCCATCTCCCAGGCTCACACATTCATACTCCCTATGGAGAATTGGCAATGGTTGTGCTTGTATCCCATGCACGTTTATTACAAGGTCAGCCCAATGCTGAAAGGTGATGTCTCAATAGGAACACACAACCCTCCCATTTATTATTCATCCTCATTGTTCAAAATTCCAATCAGACAACTGGCAAAGTTTGGCATCTTCAACCTGAACTATTCTGCTCTCTCTCTTACCCAGCAGGCAGAGCAATTGGCATATGGTATTGGTTCAGCTCTGACTCAAAAGGAAAAGGGTAATGCCACTTAGATGGGCAACCTCCAAAAAATACCAATATATTGACTGGATCTGACCTTACTAAACTCATAATGGATAAACTCACAGCACCTCAAAGTGCTTTGGCTGCAGGTAGGTTTTCAAATTTGCCAAGGAATAAGTACTTGTGTATATAAAATGCATCACTGAAGCATCAGGAAACTTATTTAAAAAAAGTAATACCACCACTAGATAGGCCAACTGTCAATGCTATTACAATAATAATGTCAAAAGCTAAGCTTGCTCGTGGCTAAATCTCTTTTCACTGCCATTTAAACATTCATGCAGAGGCTTGCCAATACATATTGGCTGTGTCTAGACTGGCAAGATTTTGCGCAAAAGCAGCCGCTTTTGCGCAAGAACTTGCCAGCTGTCTACACTGGCCGCTTGAATTTGCGCAAGAGCACTGACTTTGTAATGTACAAAATCAGTGCTTCTTGCGCAATTACTCACGCTCCGCTGGGAAAAAGCCCTCTTGCGCAAGAATACTTGCGCAAGAGGACCAGTGTAGACAGCGAAGAACTGTTTTGCGCAAAAAAGCCCCAATGGCTAAAATGGCGATCGGGGCTTTCTTGCACAAAATCGCATCTAGACTGGCCACGGATGCTTTTGCACAATAGCATCTGTGCCAATCTAGACGCGCTTTTGCGGAAATACTTTGAACGGAAAAACTTTTCCGTTAAAAGTATTTCCGCAAAATCATGCCAGTCTAGACGCAGCCCTCATTTATTTGTATTAGGACAGCACCTCAACAGCTCCAATCAGGAGTCCATCATGTTGTGCACTGTGCAAATATATACAAAGACAGTCTCTCCAAAGAGCTTACCATCTAAGTAGACAAAGCATAGGAGGGGAGGGAAAGGCCTACATCATACAAGCAGACCAATTAGACTGATGGTTGGCAAGTCTCCAATTAATTACATTTTGTTATTGTTCTATATTTATTTAAATACGTTTTGTAGTGAGGGGAAGGAAGGTAGGGAAAAGGAGAGAGGAGGAGCCACTGAGAAGAGCCAATAGCTGGGAAGCTCAAGTAGCTGCAGCAAGTGCATAAGGAAAAGAGGTAGGAGGAAGCAGGCAGCCAAATCAGCAGAGGTCAAACCAAAGAAATTTAGTTTGAGGACATCACTAGTGTCTGAAGGCAGTCTGTACCTGGCTCCAGCTGGGAAAGTCACCCACATTAGCTCCATCCCCAGGAGATCCTGCTCTTCCTCCAACATGGCTGGGGAGGGAAGGGTGGGGCAGAGATGCCTGCTTGGTTCTTACACTATGCCCTGAAGGCTGTCAAAACTTTGGTGGACAGTTAGATGGAACAAGTTCTGCAAGCTATGGCTGTCTACTGAAAATACCCTAATCTTAGAGCATTCCACCATAAAGCCTTTAACCACAGAAGAGGAGAAGCAGCTTTTCAAGTAACCAAGTGACCAGTCATTGTGGCATAAGTGGACACCATTTTGCACTCATTTAAGGTAGTTCTAGGAATCTAGGTGGTCTTCAAGGCAGCCAAAATAGTGTACATTGGAGTAATTTAGTTCAAAAGTGATGGGCCAATAAAAGGGAGAGAAAGCTTTAAACAAGGTGTTAATATGAGAGGCTATTAATATCACAGCCTTGGGTTATTTTTTGAGCAAAGGTCAAATCACTGCTTCTTTCAACACAGTCAACCTATTATTGCCTCTCTTTAGCACAATAATGGTTATAAGTAATTATGGCCCCAAAACTTCAACTAGCTTTTCCTGGTCACACTAAAGCTTCATATAACAGCACATCCACTTCCAACACTAACTCTACAATAAAACCTCAGAATTATGAACCAACCAGTAAACCACACACCTCATTTGGAACTGGAAGTATACAATCAGGCAGCAGTAGCAGAGAGAGAAAAAATACAGTGCAGTACTGTGTTAAACAAACTACTAAAAATAAAGAGAAAGCAGCATTTTTCTTCTGTACAGGAATGTTTCAAAGCTGCATTAAGTCAATGTTCAGTTGTACGCTTTTGAAAGAACCATATCATTTTGTTCAGAGTTATGAACATTTCAGTTACAAACAATCTCCATTCCCGAGGTGTTTCTAACATTTAGATACTATTGTACTTCAAGAATATTGTCTCTGAGTATTTACATTTATAGAACATGCAGGCAGATGCTAAGCACCGTTGTCTATTAGCATGACACCAAGGAGCCCCAATCACAAAACAAGACTCTATTGCACTAGGGATTTCAAACTGCGGTTTGTAGCCTCCAAGGGGGTCATAAGGTGGTTACATGGGACTCATGAGCTGTAAGGTCCATGGGGCAGACAGCCCTAAGCCCCCCCATTAAATTGGACCTCTTCCTGTTTTAATTTGTAAGAGGGGGATCACATTCAGAGACTTGCTGTGTGAAATCAATACAAAAAGTTTGAATACCACTGTGTTAGGCATTGTACAAATAGAAAAAGAGACTGAACTTGCCCCAGAGAGCGTGGCTGTGTCTAGACTGGCAAGTTTTTCCGCAAAATCAGCTGCTTTTGCAGAAAAACTTGCCAGCTGTCTACACTGGCCGCTTGAATTTCCGCAAAAGCACAGACTTCCTACTGTTAGAAATCAGTGCTTTTTGCAGAAATACTATGCTGCTCCCGTTCGGGCAAAAGTCACTTTTGCGCAAAAGGGCCAGTGTAGACAGCTGAGATTTGTTTTCCGCAAAAAGCCCGATCGCGAAAATGGCGATCAGGGCTTTTTGCGACTGCGTCTAGATTAGCGCGGATGCTTTTCCGCATAAAAAGTGCTTTTGCGGAAAAGCGTCCGTGCCAATCTAGACGCTCTTTTCCGAAAATGCTTTTAACGGAAAACTTTTCCGTTAAAAGCACTTCCGGAAAATCATGCCAGTGTAGACACAGCCCATATGTTTGATAAACCTAAGAGTCCAGAAGCACATTTATAAAAGAACTGTATGGCTACATCTACACTGGCGCGTTCTCACGTAAAAACTCTTTTGCGGAAGAGCTCTTCTGCAAAAACTCTTCCAGAAGAGAGCGTCTACACTGGCATGTGCTTTTGCGCAAGAGCATCCATGCCAGCGTAGACACTCTCTTGCGCAAGAAAGCTCTGATGGCCATTTTAACCATAGGGCTTTCTTGCGCAAGAAATTCATGTTGCCTGTCTACACTGGCCTCTTCTGGAAGAGCTCTTGCGCAAGAGGGCTTATTCCTGAGCGGGAGCATCAGAATTCTGCCACAAGAAGCCCTGATTTCATACATTAGAACCTCAGTTTACTTGGGCAAGAATACGCGGCCAGTGTAGACAGGCAGCAAGTTTTTGCGCAAGAGCGGCCGCTTTTGCACAAGATCGTGCCAGTGTAGACACAGCCTAAGGGTACAACCATTTTTATTCTTTCCAGTCAATTTAGAGAAGTAAAATTCAGAGAAGAAAGGGAAAGTAGGCAGTTTATATAAATATGTGAAGGCAACATACGAACTGTTACTTGTGAGTACAATTTTCTCTCTGAGAACTGCCTCTATGTATTCCTACTCAGGCATGCACCTAAGGGGCAAAACCCAGAGAAAAATCAGCTGAGTTTAATTACACTAGGGCTACGTCTACACTGCTGGGTTCTTGCGCAAGAACATCTTGCGCAAGGGTTCTTGTGCAAGAAGTCTTGAGCAAGAAAATGTCCACATTGCCACGTGCGACGTGCTTTTGCGCAAGAGGTCCTGTGGAAGTGTGGACGCTCTCTTGCGCAAGAAAGCTCTGATGGCCATTTTAGCAATAGGCCTTTCTTGCGCAATAAATCCCTGCCGAGCGTCCACACTGCCCTCTTGTGCAAGAGCTCCCACGCAAGAGGGCTTACACCTGATAAAAAAGAGCGTAGCTCTTGCGCAAGAAGCCCTCTCTTACCACGCCGTACTGTAAATTTCCTTGCACAAGAGCGGGCGGGCAGTGTGGACGCTCTGCAGATTCTTGCACAAGAACGGCTGTACTTGCGCAAGAAGCCGCAAGTGTAGACATAGCCTAGGAATGCAAAACCATATTCCCAAAACAGAGTATGCAATCTAGATTCCAAGCTGTACAAGTGAAGCTGTGTATGTGTAGAATTCCAGTTAGCTGTCCTTCAGATTTAGAAAACTGAAACATTATGGAAGTATGTCACTGATGTGCAATAGCCTTAATGGAGTGAGCCTCAAGATTCTAAGGTACTGTCATACTGGCTGGTCAGGTGCTGGAACACAAACTAGTCCTCTTTGTCAGATGCAGTCTGCAGATTGCAAATAAAAGCCCAAGCAAACAAAACGCTACATGAGTAGTCTAATTCAGATGGAAACCTGAACCCCGCCTTTCCTATAGATGGGACGCATTTTGTCCCTGTGGAATACAGAGAAGGGAGGATGAACTATTAGGCTATGTCTACACTGCGCCCGTTTTGAGCAAAAAATATGCAAATGAGGAGAAGCGTGGAATATTGCTGCACTTCATTTGCATCATTAATGAGGCTCCGTTTTTGCGCAAAACCCCTCTTGCGCAAGAGCTGTTCTTCCGCATTTTTTTTCAGGAAGAATGGCTCTTGCGCAAGAGGGGGTTTTTGTGCAAAAAGGAGCCATGTAGACGGCTCCTTTTTGTGCAAAAGCCTCTTGCGCAAAAACGGAGCCTCATTAATTATGCAAATGAAGCACAGCAACATTCCACACTTCTCCTCATTTGCATATTTTTTGCGCAAAATGGGGGCAGTGGAGACATAGCCTTAAAGTTTGCAATTCAGTAACTTCTTACAGATGTGATTACAGTTACAAATGCTTTCCTTAGTGACTGGTAAGGACTCAAGGGGCAAATCAATTATTTTTGTCAGCACCAGGCTTAGATCCCACATTCAATAAGTTCACTGATTGGGGGGGGATATGTTCACCAAACCTCTGTGGAATCTTATAATACGCAGTGAGATGATTGAAAACAGTGGAACTGCCAAATGAAGCACACAGTGTGCTAAAGATGGCATGTAGTCCTTCAACCTCTCCTTGCCTTCAATTAAGTTCAGCAAGTAATCAAACTCATACCACCATCTACATGTTTTGTTAGTCTTTAAAGTGCTACCAGACTATTTGTTTTTTAAGTTTTTCCAGATACAATCAAGGTAAAGCATGGAGACAGGTTATTTTCCACTACCCATACTTAAAACCCCCTTCATTTCTGAGAAAACCTGCTTTGTCGAAAGACCTTTCATAGATTGACTCTACAGAAGAGCAGAAAGTTGTGCAACTACGAGGCTATGTCTACACTGCAGGCTTCTTGCACAAGAACGTCCGTTCTTGCCCCAAAACTTGCGAAGTGTCTACACTGCACGCGTGTTCTTGCACAAGTAAATTTACAGTAAAGCGTCAGAACAGAGGGCTTATTGCGCAAGAGTTATTCCTCTTCCCACAAGGAATAAGCCCTCTTGCGCAAGAGCTAATGCACAAGAAGGCAGTGTGGATGGGCAACAGGCTAAAATGGCCATCAGAGCTTTCTTGCGCAAGAGAGCGTCCACACTGCCATGGCGGCTCTTGCGCAAAAGCACATGCCAGTGTGGACACACTCTTGTGCAAGACCTTTTGCGCAAGAAGCCTGCAGTGTAGCCCTAGCGTATCATTATCCAAGCTTCATGACGGAGTGGTTGTGGACTGAGATCTGGGACAAGGCCATCTTTGAGTTGAGATCTGACAATACAGATAGAATGAGACTTCTGAGAGAGATATATGTACCAAACAAATATGTGGCTTCTCACATATTCCAGAGATCTATGTCCAATCAAAGCCAAGGCAATCATTTTTATTAGGATCAGAAAGAATAGCAATAGCAGAAGGCTTTTGCTCCAGTTGAGTAGAAATAAATCAGTGGCTAAGTTTCAGTGGTTAAATTTCTGTTTGTGGGCTGAAACAAAAGCATCAGCATTTTTCATAGCTGACTACTCATAGACACTCCACTTCTTGAACAGTATGTTCATTATGGCCCATTCTGAAGACTACTTAGGGTAGTACTGTAGTCCATTGTTTCTCAAACTGTGGGTCCCGACCCCCCCGGGGGTCGCGAGCAACTTAGAAGGGGGTTGCAGTATCACAAAGTTTGAGAACCCCTGCTGTAATCTATAATTTAAATAGATTAAATACATTTTCTTTTCCAATCAAAGAAATATATATGGGTGAGCCAGGTACTATTCTCATGAGACCACTGCTTCTCAGAAGAAGAAATACCACTGCTATTATGCCGTCTGTCAGCACTGGGGCACTACATAAACCTTGATCAATTGCAGACAATTTTTGATCACATTCCCCTGGCATGGAGTTCCAGAATATTTTCATGAGACTTGGCTTTTCACATATTCCAGACTGTCAGATTCTGGTAATGAACCTCAAACCCAAATTAGATGAATCTGCAATTACTTCTATGGATAGAGATGGAGAATCAGATTTCCCCTTTAGTATATTACTGAAGCTAAGGTGACTTTCAGATTAGTATTGAGAAGTGCTCCCATGAAAAAGCATAAAATATTTTAAATTTGTATAGTAAAACAGAGACTATTGACTGGATTATTCCTTTTCATACTAAGTTAAACAAAATATCCATATTTAAAAGTTATTCAAAGCTGCTGCAGGATTTGCACCAGTGTGTCAGATCACAGGTACCTCACTGTAGAATTTAGATCCAGTGTGCCAGAGTATACAGGGTATGGCCTGTGTGAAAATACATAATCGGTAATAATATTTGAAGAATTTAATTTGTCCCATTTTTTAGACATCTACCCTCCCCATTCTCAAGCCAACCACACAAACACAAGGCAAAATATGTTTAATGGGAGTGATTTACCTTACCAAAACAAGGGAATGGAGAAATTTGGGAACCAGATAGAGCATTGGAGGAGGGGATTATTAAGGTTGGCCTATCACATAAGGCAGGGATGGAGAACCATTTTTGGGTTGAGGGCTGCTGTCCCACAGAATACAAAAATCAGTCGGAGGCCGCACACAAGTGAGAAGCAAAAAAAAACCCTACAAAAACAAAAACCAACAAACCCTCACTGCTGTGACCCCCAAATGAGGAGAAAGACACTCCCCACATTCCTTATGCACACCAGAGCCTAGTGAGAGCACACTAGACTTTGTGTGCTCCAGCCCTGAGGAGAGGCAGCAGGAGACTGGAGCACCAGCACAGGCTCCCCAATGCCAGAGAGTGCTCCTGAGCCTCGGGGGCTGGATCCAGGCAAGCCAGAGGCCGCATCTGGCCCCCAGGCCTTGGGTTCCCCACCCCTGACAAAGGTCATCTGCACCTCAAAGTGGCAGCCTGAACAGTTTTGAGCACCAGGAAAAAGTGAGAGAAGAGCTTCTACATCATTAATATAGAAGATATGACAGGATAAAGAAGATGCCATGCCCAGCTTTCAAAAGTCAGATTCTGAACTCCCTTTCTCCCTTGCAACTCCCAAACAGTATTTCAGATACTCATTCCAGCAATAAAATACAAAAACAGGAACTAACAATGCCAGTGCAGGTGCTCCCTACCTCTGGAAAATCTCTTGAAGTGTTTCCCGGGTGAATGCGTTGCTGTCCTGGAAGACATTATTGAGGGCATGGAGAGCACACAATTCCCTACGCTGTTTCTCATGGTAAATACGGAGTGGTGCCAGCTGTGGTGGGTCAGGAGATTCCGATTTGATTTTGTCACCTTTCCATGGCACACAACTCATTTTTTCATAGGACAGTTGAGGAGAAGGTGGTGAGAAACAGAGGAGTCTTAAGTTTCTCTCCCCTCCACAATCAAAACAAGAGCGCGCTATTCCCTTCTGTTATTGACAAATCCTGCTTCCGGCTTGCAAACACTCCTCTTGTGCTTTTAGTAACTGACTGATTGCAAAAATCATGTAAGGATCTGGAACATTTCCCCCCTCCCTCCTCCTCCACCCCATAAAAAGTTTCTGTTGGTGTATGTCCTCCCCTCTGTGTCCTTTCAAAAAATATCAAAATAAGATTTAAATCCCCTTATAGCATCAGGACTCCAGTTGGAATTTATCACATCGCTCCTTTTCTTCCATCTCCTTTGGTCTGCTGCCCCACTAAAAAGGATCCAGAGCAGGCTGGGAAGAAATGCCCTGCACCCCACGAAGCCAAACTAGAGACGATGAGGCCAGTCTCAGAGGCCGTTTGCAGGAGCGCAGGGGCCTCGGGGACGTCTCAGTTGCTTTTCTCCATCCTTTTGGGAGTGGCCATGTCCTGAAAAGCAGATGCCAAGGGCTGGGGAGTGAAGCGGCCTCTCGTAAGGCGTGAGGGCGGGAGCTCCTCGCCAAGTCCCGCCGCGCTCCTGAGCAGGGAAGAGAAGCCTCGATCAGCCCATCGGAAACAGCAGCGGCACGACGGGATCGAGCCCCGGACACGTTCCCGGGGGGCGACCCCCCACCCCAGGCTCGCTCGGGGCATTTCTACCCCGATCCTCCCGCGGACGCGCAGTCCCACCCGCGCGCCCAGCGCCAGGGCTCCCCGAGCCTCCCCCACCGCGGGGCTGCCAGCGGGGCAGGGCCCGTGCCCCCGGGGGAGGGGGGCTCCCCGCACGAGGGCGAAGTCCGAGGAGAGCCCGGGAGCGAGCGGCTCCCCGGGGCGGGGGCTGGTCCCGCCCGGCCGGGAGAGGCAGCGGCAGCCGGAGCCGCGGTACCCGCCGCCCCCCGCCCGGGCAGCCGACTACTCACCGCCCGCCAGCCCCGACCTCCCGGGCTCAACAGCCGCCCCAGCGGCCCCCGCGCACGCGCGCCCGACCCGTCCCGCGTAAGGCGCGTGCTCTGGCCCCGCCCCGCACACGCCTACGTCCCCAGAACGCTCAGGGCGCCCTTCCACGCGAGTGACGTCACTGCAAGCTGTTGCGCCGCCTGGGCTGGAGCGGAGGGAGGGGGAGGGCCGCCGCGTGGCTGTGGGCTCGGCACCCCCTGCGTCACTCGTGCGGCACGTGCCGCGGGCTAGACATCCTCTGTGCCGGCCTGTGCTGCCTGTGCCGTGCGCTGCCAGGGTACGGACCCTGCAGGCTGCCATGGGTTACGCGCCTGCTGCATTGGCTTGTGCTGCCGCACCGCATGTCGTTGCACAGAGTTTGAGCTCCATCTCCAGCCGGAAGTGGAGACTCTCTCAGCACCACCATTTAGCAGCTCCTGAAGCCATTGCATGGCGTTTTGGGTTTGCACACAGCCTGCCTATGCATGTGTCAGAGACCCCACTGCTCTAGCTCCTTCTATCTTCACACTGTTCTGGGAATGCATCCATTCATAGAATCATAGAACCATAGAGCTGGAAGAGACCTCAGGAGGTCATCAAGTCCAGCCCCCTGCTCTAGGCAGGACCAATCCCAACTAAATCAACCCAGCCAGGGCTTGGTCAAGCCCAGACTTAAACACCTCTAGGGATGGAGATTCCACTACTTCCCTAGGTAACCCATTCCAGTGCTTCACCACCCTCCTAGTGAAATAGTTTTTCCTAATATCCAACCTGGACCTCTCCCACCACAACTTGAGACCATTGCTCCTTGTCCTGCCATCTGTCACTACTGAGAACAGCCTCTCTCCATCCTCTTTGGAACCTCCCTTCAGGAACTTGAAGGCTGCTATCAAACAGCCCCCTTTTAAAAGGAGCCCCCAGTTGCGTTTAGTCAAGCAAAAAAAAAAAAAAACCTAAAAAAAAGGCTCTACCCCTTTAAGTTAAACACGTTTTGAGGCTTTTTGGTCACAACAGGCTCCCGCCACTTGCCCGCCATCTTTATTTCTGCAGCTTTCATGGCTGTGCCGGACAGCTCTCCTGCCCAGGTCAGCGCAGGGAACCAGGAGGAGAGGGCCATTTTTGCGGATGCGGGGGCAGTTTTCAAGCCATGCGGGGGCTTCATGAGCCACACCCGGGGGGGGGGAAGAGCCACATGCGGCTCGTGAGCCTCGGGTTGGCCACCCCTGGTGTAGGAGCACTGGCTCCTCAGCTCCAACTGGCTAGGAACCATGGCCATAGGTGACAGAAGGAGAGAGACACAAGGGATCATATGCATCAAACACCATGGGTGGGAAAGGCAAGTGGTAGGCCTAGCTGGGAAACTAGCAGGGGGTGGTCTGATGCCCGCAGCAGAAGTCCAGGCCCCCCTACTCTCCACACTTACCAGGAACATCAGGGCAAGCAGAGCAAGAGCCCCAGCTTGCTCCATTCCTCTGGCCACATCACTCAGGGGAAGGGGCAGGATCGCCTCACCGTCATCCACGGGAAGCAGAGCCATGCAGCTACAGGAGCTCAGCCAGCTGGGGCCATTGCTCTGCTTCCCCTGTCGCTGCCGGTGAATGTGAGGGAGAGTGGATCCCTGGCTCCAATAATCCCCCCCAGGCCACATTGCACAGGGGAAGGGGAGGAGGAGGGGACAGAGCAAAGGCAGGAAGGGATGGAGCAGGAGTTGAGAGGTGGAGCCTGGGGCAGAGGGGAGTTGTCCCGGTCCTTCCCCAGGCTGGAGGAAGGTGTGTCGTGGCCCCCCCATGTACCCTTTCACCAGCCGACCCTGCCCACACCCTAACCTTCTGCCCCAACTCAGAACCCCCTCCCACACCCAAACACCCTCCTGGATTCCACACCCCAACCACCTGCCCCAGTCCTGATCCTGCTCCCTCCACTGTGAACCTCCAGCCCACAGCCCCCTCCTGTACTCCAAAACCCACCTCATCCATGGCCCCACTCCAGAGCCTGCACCCCTAGTCAGAGACATCAGCCCCACCCCGAATCCCAACTTCCTGCCCCAGCCCAGAGCCTCCTAATGCACCTGAGCTCCTTATTTCTGGGCCTACCCTAGAGCCCACATCCCCAGCCAGAGGCTGTACCCCTTCCCACACCTCCACCCCTAGCCTCAGTGCAGAGCCCTTGCCTCACTCTGAATCCCTTGACCCCACCCCCAGCCCAGCGGCCCCTCCTGCACTCTACATTAATTTGAAACTCCTTTCTCCCATGAACACAATGGTATCAAACATTACAAACCCAGAACACGGATATATTTGAGAAAATGCTTAAAAATCAGTGTTTTTTACTTGTACTTTAACACAGGTATGCCATACATGCAGCCCTTACACAGTTAAACAGTGATCCTCAACTGACATTCCTGTGTTATTAGTTAAAGCTCAGAACAGGATAGCTGATTAATTTTTTTAATGTTACAGATTAGTGTGCATGGAATGAGTGCTTCAACTTGATTTGCTGCCATCCACAAAAAAAAAAAAAAAAAAAGAGCGTCTGTGGTATTTGTTACCAGCTCTGTTTATTGTGCCAAAAGAGTTGTAATGAGGCACTGGTTCTGATGTCAGCACGCAGCCAAAAGTTATTGGAATGCATCCACAAACGGTATGCACTAAATTATATAAGGTATATTACATAACATGATAATCCCTAAGTAATTTATTACAAAATCTGTGTTTTTGCTATGGTATTGATCATTTTTAGACATCAGTAGAGAAACAAAGAGTACTGATTAGTGGCTGAATCTTTGGAGAATACCATATTAGAGGACCTGGTTAAGCACAATGTTCAGGGCTGTAATTAGTTCACCCAAATACTGAATTAGACAAGACTGGAGAAGAAGTACATTGCACACCAGGAAAAAGTTGAAGATGCTGGGACAAGTGCCAGCTGTGGGTGAGTCTTTGCATCTCAATCTGTCAAGAGTGCTAATTGGAATTTGCACCTTGCAGTGCTAGAAGATATAATGAAATATTTTTTTTTACATCAGAAAGAACAAGCAGTCCCGTGGCATCTTAGAGACTAACAAATGTATTAGGTCATAAGCTTTTGTGGGTAAAACTAACTTAAGTTAAGTGGGGGTTTTACCCATGAAAGCTTATGATGTAATAAATTTGTTAGTCTCTGTGGTGCCAAAGGACTACTCATTTTTATAGTTACAGACTAATACAGCGACCCCTTTGAGATTTTTAAATTCAGATTTATGCAACTATTCTGTACTGATTACCTGGTACCTTGTGAAATAAAAGGTGTGGCAAAGTCTGGCCCCAACATACACAGGAATTTCATTAAGAAACTGGGTTTTTAAAAAGTCACTAGTTCCCTTCTGTGCTGTTGGAATTATTAATAATATTAGAAATTGTTAATATGGGAGAATATCAGATACCAGTTTGTACATTCATTTATTAACAACAAAGGCCCAATTGTATTAGTAAACATGCCTACTAACCTAAAAATAAGCTGTCACTACACTTAATACAGCAACAAATGTACTGATGGGGGAATTCTGCTCCACTGCGCGCACACACAATTCATGTCCCCCAGAATTTTTTTCCACCCTGAAAATAAATTCTGCCAGGGAAGAGCTGCAATGACATCTTTTACTCACCAGGGGCTGCTGTGGTGCCAGAAGAGAAAGCAGCCAGTTCAGGGTCAGAGTAGCCAGGCATAGAGAAGGGAAGGGACACTGCCCCGCCTCCTCACAGTGCCTTACCTGCAGGGCCAGGTGAGGAAATGCAGGATATGGGGGAACTGGACAGCATTGGCACATGGGGCCATTGGAAGGTCATATTCTCTGTGGTTCAGAAAGGCTAGTGGGAGGGACAGGTTGGGGTGGGGGTAGAAGAACTATTGCAGTGACAGTCAGGGGCTGACTGGGAGAGGGAGTACAGGGACACTTGGGGACAGAAGGGAGGTGGGTGTTTGAGGGTTCAAAAAAGTGTGGGTGGCTCAGTGTGGATGCAGGGACACATGCAGGTCCATCCTTAGGATTTATGGGGCCCTACACAGTACTATTAAACTGGTGCCTCGATGCCTGACAGCAGCTGTGGGAGGGTGGAAGGACGAGTTTTTAGAGATGTGATTTTATAATCTTCAGCAACAAAGTAATTAAATCTTTTTAAAGTAAGTTTTAAGCTCAGGTCTTGTAGATGAACACAGTAAATGTAGAAACTAATGGTATATACCTAGGGTTGGCAAATGCCAGAGACAGCATCGAAGGGAGCAGGCGGAAGCCAGTGTTTGGGGGGGAGCCAGCTTAAAAGCTGTCTTCCACAAGCTCTGGATCCCATGGAGACATCTCCCCTCAGCACCCTTGCACTGCTGCTGATAGCAAGGCAGTAGCATGGAGGATGAGGGAGGCTGTCTTTCAAGCCACAGAGGCAGCGCAGGGGGGCAGGCAGGAGCCAGTGCTCAGGGGGATCCGGCTTTTAAGCTGGCTCCCCTGAGCACTGGCTCTGTAGAGCCCCCTGCCCCCTCCACTACTGCCTCTATATCAGAGGCAGCAGTGTGTGGGGAGGAGTATAGACGGGATGCTGGTGCAGTCTCTGTCCGCAGGGAGCTCAGGCCCCCCGAGGACAGGGTGTGCTGTCACCCCGCACTGCTGCCTCTGTATCAGTGTGGAGTGGCAGAGTGCTCCCCGGGAGTGGGGCCAGAGCTAGAAGTGCACTGGCTGCCGGCCCTGCCCCCGGGAAGTATTTTAGGAATTGTGTAATTGCTAAAAATTGTTGCAGCTATATGATTACTAAAATACATGATATCTAACATCCCCACATGGGAGGTCAATATTGTTTAGCTGAATTGACAACACTTCCACTGCTTACTGAGCTCTTAGATGACATTTAGAGGTAAATTAGAGCTAAATAACAGCACAGAACACTGAGCGCCCGGACTGGGTGGCTGTAAACAAACTTTATGGGACTTGGCCATACCCATGATAAGTGGACATCCAGCTAAACTAAAATCATGCCGGACCACGGATGTCGCTGAACCAGAGAGTGCTGGACTAGAGAGGTTCAACCTGTACAAATACATTAGAACAGTGTTTCTCAAACTGTGCTCCGCGGCGCCCCAGGGCTCCGTGAGACATCTCCAGGGGCTCCGCGAGGTTGACAAACTGGAAACATCGATAGGTACCACTGGGGCTCCGCATACATTTTTATGCATGGAAAGGGCTCCGGAGCCCAAAAAGTTTGAAAATCGCTGCATTAGAAGATCAAGGACAGGGTAGGCCCATTACTGCCCTCCCAGGCAGCTGTGCAGTGTAGGCATTTTTGGAAAGGCAATGCCTTCCCTTGCTTATACTACCCACTGCCCATACAACTCATTCGGCTGTCCCATGCCAGGACCCCAGGTAATCTACAAGGTCCCATAGCTTGGAGAGAGAGGGCTTTGGGGAAGGGATGCAATGGTTGTAGAAGACGGCAGAGCAAAGGTGGGAAGAGACAGCTGGGGGTGGAGCAAGAGTGGGGCTTGGGGAAGTGATGAATTGGTGGCAGGGACGGAGCATGGGCAGAAAGAGGTGGAGTTGGGGCCTGGGGCAGAAGAGTTGTCCTAGGCCTGGGCTCCCCTAGAGATGGACCTGTCTGAGCTATGCCTGGTATATAACTAGAAAGAAATGTGTTCTGTACTGCTTCAGTGGATAAGACACGAATGTGGACTTAGGAAACCTATTCCCAGCTCAGCCACTGAAGTGCTTGGGCAAGTCACTCCCCCTCTCTGTGCTTTATTTCCACCTCCATTCTTGTCTCCTAAGACAGTAAATTCAGTCCCTTACTATGTTTGTATACAGTGCCTAGCAAAAATGGGGCTGCAATATAATTTGGGGGATCTAGGCACTATTGTAATATTAATACAAATAATACAAGAGTAAGAACAGAGTTCCCTGTATGCTATTTTCCTATCCTGTAAGCATCCTCTCCCCTCAAACATACCCATTTAATGTTCACTATGATCACACCACAATACACAGCTTGTTTGAAGCTGTGGGCAGAGTCAGCCTGAACTGCAGCTCTTTGGGTCATCCCCAAACTTAAGTAACCTACTGTAGATAAAGAGGTGTAAGCATTAGCCCCCTCAGCCCAACTGGTGTTTTACTGCTTATGCTACAATCATACTTAGTTGCTAATATTTCAGTTTGGGAGGGACACTTTTCCAAATTGTTGTGAAGAGTTAGGCTTCCTGCCATTGGACATTCTGGGGAAGTTTTAATGTTTGTATATGGCACTTTAAGAACATTCAGTAGTTACTCATCACAACATCCTTGTAAAGCAGGTATTTCAACTAGGGATGTTAAATTTCGATTAATCAGCTAATCAACTAGTCAATGGAATTTTCATCATATACTCAATTAATCAATAAGGGGAGTGCTCACTATGCCTCCGAGCCTCTCCCTTTGAAATGTACAAGAGCTGTGGCAGCTCCTGTACATTTCAAAGGGAGAGAGGCAGCGGAAACTCATGCCAGCAGGGAGCAAAGCAGTCCCCACTTGCATGGGTTCCCTTCTGTGCTTCTTCCTTTTAAATGTACAAGACCTGCAGGTGGTTCTTGTACATTTCAAATGAAGAGGAACAATAGTGAGACCAGCGCAACCAGGACTGTTTCAATCCCCTCTCACGCCGTTTCCCTGCTGCCCCATGCCTCTCCTGCCTCCCGCAGAGACGGTGCTGAGGAGGAGAAACTGGCTTTTAAGCCGGCTCACCCCCTTGCTGCCTCTCTCTGATAGAGGCAGCAAGGGGGGAAGCGACTAGTCGAGTTCCTACTTGACCACCTGATAAGCATTTGCTTATAGGGTAGTCGACTAGTTGCTTACATCCATAATTTCAACTTCATTTTACAGCTGGGGAATTTGATGTCCTGGTCCTGAGAGCTGCTGAAAACCTACAAACCAGGGGAAGTAAAAAAAAGGAGTTATGGGCACTTAGAAACAGTGATGTGAAAGTGTAAAATGGTTAATGGTTTAACCAATGAGCTCATCCATTAACGTTTACAGTTACATGCAGGTCTCCTTCCAGCACTGCTGCCTCTGCCCCTGGAGAGCCACCTCCCCAGTGTGTAAACATGTAACTGCTTAAATTTTCAGTGATTACACATTTACTATAATAAACACATTTTAAAATCCCTACTTAGAAACTGACCATAAAGTTGAATTAAACAAGGTCACTCACAGATGAACTTGTTAAAGCCTAGACTGAAACACAGGACTCCCTTTTTCTCAATCCATGATTAATCATCTAGATACCCTTGTGACACTGAACTGCTTTCTTTGTGAGGAGAAACTGCATTGGCTGCTTAGTGGAACAGCTGGTAGGGAAGGAGTTTGCAGTGGAAACATAGAAACTACTCAGAGAGGTAGCCCTGTTAGTCTGTAACTAAAAAAACAACAATGGTCCTGTAGTAGGCTATGTCTACACTACCAGGTTATTTTGAAATAAGTTATTTCGAAATAACTCCTGAAATAACTATTTTGAAATAAACGTATTCCTTTTCACAAGCAGGAGTTATTATTTCGAAATAACAAGCCCCCTTATTTTGAAATAACAGCTGTGGTAGCGTGGACGCTCGCCTTGTTATTTTGCCAGTGTAGACATGCCCTTGGAGACTAACCAAAAATATAGATAGATAGCATCATGAGCTGTTGTGGGCACAATCCACTTCTTCAGAAGACAAATATGGAGCAAGAGGCACAGAGGTAGAATTATAAAGCCTATTGTCCACTGCATACATCAATTGATGTGCGGATTCATGTCATCCCCAAAAGGGAGGGCTTTACTGCCATCGGCTCTCATAGAGCTCAGTGGGGGAATGTGAAGTTTATCAGCACTGGCTTTACACTAAGTCCGGGACAAAGAGTAGCCATGACCTTTGTAGGGCCTCCAAAATCATAGAGGTGAGTCTGGGGAAGCAGCCTGGTGACGCTCTGACAGAGTCATTGCATCAGAATAAAGCTGCTCCAGCGGATTTATTTCAGCCCCATGTCATCAGCATCTGTCAAAGACGATGTCAACTCAGCCCCACCGACAGCAGGCTCAGAGAATCTCCCCCTTTTGATTGGTTCTCCCATGTGCCTATCAGAAAAGACCACATTCTTATTGGTTAGTTAGAAAACGTAAATGCCCGGGTTTACTTAGGTGGGGAAATCTTTGACCCGTCTCCCTTTTTCTGTTCAATGATAGGTGGCGATTCCATGTCCGCCCTCTTTCTGAGTCTGTTGTTTGATTGGTGTAGAGTGATGCTTGTCATGCCGTTCTCCTCTTCTATTGGTCACAATGCAGTTAACACGTAGAGCAGGCTCTGCGTTTGTGAGGATATAAGGTGTCGACCTGGCAACACTATTTCTGTCTTCCGGCCTGCAGCGGGAAGCGTTGGCGTGGGGGCGTGGCGGATGACTATTTATGACCTCGGCAGTACCGAGGATTATATGTAATTATTCATCACGCAGCTTGGTGATTGGCTGGAGGGTCTGATTAATAATTCAGAAGCCCGTTGGCGGGCTTTCGAGGTATAGGCTAGGCAGGAGCCAGGGGGCGGGGCTATGCAGATGAAGCGGGAGTTGGAGGCTGGGGCAGGGAAGATGGCGGCAGATCGGAGCCGCTCGCCCATTGGGGGCTCCCCGGTGCCGGCCTGTATGTTCGCCCCGGAGCCCGGCTCCCCCGGCGGGGCGGCCCAGGCGGCAGCCTCCGCCTGCCCCCATCGCGCGGCCTTCGGCTCGGACTGCAGCGAGGACGGGGAGGCGCTCAACGGGGAGCCCGAGCTCGACCTCACCAGTAAGGTAGGCCAGGGCTGGCTGCTGGGGCCGCTGCTTCTGGCGGGGGTAGTGGGGCGCCTGTGGGACTGTCCCGCTGGGAGAGACCCGGGGCCTTCAGGCGCGGGGCGGCCCCTCACTGCCGAGCGGGGCTCCCTGGCCGGCCGGTGTGGGGGGGATGGGGAACAGCGGGCGGCGGTGGGGTGCGGAGCTTGCGGGCCCGCAGTGCTGCCGGGGGAGGCAGGGGTCCTGCACCTCCTTGCTCCCTACGGCGGGAGAGCACCGGCCGTGGTTCCTGGATGGGGCCCTCCAGGGATTGTGAGCTGGCAACTTTCGTGTGTACCGCACATTGCTGCTGTTGCCCCTACACTGGCTCCTGCTGGGATCTTTCTCTGGTCTCCGCCCCCGATGCGACCCCCTCCCCGCCCCCCCCCCACTTCGCAAGTGTTTCCTCTGGCTTTAAAAGCGGCTGGAAATTCATAACCTGCTTATGGCTCTCTAATACCCTTGTGCATTGTGGGGAGGAAACCCGTGTAGTGTAATGCTCAAGTGTCAGAAATGACTTTGAAAGGGGTCTTTGGAAGAGCCTTCTTCCCACATAAAGCACCTTGGTTGTGCTATTATCTAGCGTTGTTTCAGTAATAATTTGCCCCAGCCAGAGTGTCAATTGAATATCTGATCTTCTGTGTAGTTGGTGATGGTGAGTCCCACATCGGAACAGTATGACAGCCTGC
Organism: Rafetus swinhoei; assembly: GCA_019425775.1. Lineage (NCBI taxonomy): Eukaryota > Metazoa > Chordata > Testudines > Trionychidae > Rafetus > Rafetus swinhoei. The sequence goes on from CM033437.1 coordinate 257,112,070, forward strand.
TTCAGCAGATGTGGGAGAGAATTGATGAGGGATGTGGGGAGACAATCTATGTAATCGGGCAAGGGTCAGGTAAGCATAACTTTCTTTTGGAAAAAGCACATATTAACTGTGCAAGAAAGTATTGTTTTATCCAATTTGTTTATTGCTATGCTCAATGCTTCAAAGGTAAATAATTCCATCCAACTAATCCCCCAATATAGTACCACATATAGGTGATGTCCTGCTAGTGGCTATGCCTGGAAACTTAATTTGGTTACCCTTTATCTTTTATCTGGCATAGTTATAAATACTATTGATGAAATAATTTAGCCTGTGTTTAGAAAGAAGAGTGGTCCTGGGCATCTGAGCCCAGTACTGGGTGATGGGAGCTCTGGAGGTATAATATCTGTCCCAATACTGTTTTTGTGTTTTGAGGTGTTTGCTTTACCTCTATGCCCTATTTTTTCCCCCCCATTTGTAAAATAGCTGCTTCTGACTCCTCTTGGCAGCAGTGTGCCAAGGCTGGCTCTATTACAAAAGCAATTTCCTTTTTATTTATAAACGTAATGCCTTTAACTTCATATTCTAGGGGTGTGTCTAGACTACAGGTGGTTGTTGTGTTTTTTTTTTTTTTTTTTTTTTAAATTTTTTTTTTTTAAAGTAGCCTTTTTTTGAAAAAACTTCACCTGGGTCTAGACTGCAGTCGCGTTCTTTCGAAAGTAAATTGAAAGAACGTGGCAGTTTTTTCGATCCCGGTAAACCTCAATTTACGAGGAATAGCGCCTTTTTTCTAAACTGCTTTCGGAAAAAGGCGCTATTGAATGCAAACTGCTTTTTTGAAAGAGAGCGTCTAGACTCTCTTTTGAAAAAGCAGCTCACTTTTTCAAAAAATCTGCTTGTAGTCTAGATGCTCTTTCAAAAAGCTTTTTAGAAAGATTCTTTTGAAAAAACGTCTTTCGAAAGAAACTTGTAGTCCAGACGTAGCCTAGGTGTGGCAGCAGCCACGTGCCTTTGTGTACTTGTGGCTTGCTGTTTAGATACCTGATACTTTAACAAAGCTTTGCTATGTATGCCCCTTGTTTGTTCATTCATTCTAGTTTGCAATTCACAGGGCTTGACAAATGGCGGCAAAATCCGCTTGCCAGCCCCGCACTGTGCATGCGCAAGACCTGCATTGCGCATGCGCGCCACCGGTGAACGGGGCGACCAGCTGAAATCTACTCGCCACAGGCGAGTAGATTCAATGATTTGTCGAGCCCTGGCAATTCATATTTTTAAATGTTGTATTGCTAATGACAAATACAAAATTTGACATGCCTAGAGCCTGAAATTCTTTTGCAGAAAGCACAACTAGCTCATGGATACCATGAAGGCCAAGAGCTTGGTGCATTTCAAAAAAATTTGGACCTGTACGTGTATATTAAAAATGTCCAGAGTCATAAGCCTTTAAATATTTACTAAATATTTTGGGGGAGAAATCTCATACTTCAGTGCCTAAGCTGATCTCAAGTTATGGAGCAGTTAGCAGGAAACCTTGCAAGGTTATCCCATAACTGCTTACTGCAGGTTTTCTTGAAGCACCTGGAAGTGGCCACTGTCTGTCAGGACACTGGATTAGATGGACCTCTGGTCTGATTCATTACAACTGCTATGCCTGCAATACAGTGATAACATTGACAGTGTTCAGTCAAGCTGCCCATGTACATCACTCCCATCAATTTTCTGTATCCCTGATGCAGGGGATAGCCACACCTAAGGAAGGAAGGTCAGTTGCACAATTCAATCTTTGTGCTTTCTACAGACACTGCTATAAGGAGGATAATTTGTGATTGTTTAGAGATAAGCACTTGCTTTCTTAGATCTGGGTCAAGACTCTCCAAAAGGGAAATATGCCTTTTTGTATACCAACTGGGGTTGTATTGGAATTAGTAACTTAGAGGGGAAAGACTTCATGTCACAGCCACAATCCCCCAAACCCAGGGAGTCTCCTTTTGAATTTCTTTAGTTTTTAATAATTTAAAGAAAAAATAGGTTGATCTAGTCAGTCTTACAAAACATGTTAATAGTACTTTGGAAAAGATACCCAAGGGATGCAGTGGAGAGGGTAACTCTTTTTAAAACAAAACAAAAACAAACTTTTTCCCCCTGTGGTGGTGTGAAAGATTGATAGAGGAAATAGAGTATCTGGCTATATATGGGAAACTGACTATATACCAGAAGCGCTTTTAAAAGTGCAAAGTAAGCAAAATGAGAAAAATGTGAATTTTTATGCTACTCCTTCAGTGGTTGGTTTTTTTTTTTTTAAGTGTTGCTTAAATTCTCATAGGTGAAGCACTTTCAGATAATATATTTATTTTGCTGTTGTTGATGGTGACCCTTTGAGTGTTAAAACCTAAGTCTAAAGTTTCCTGTTTTTCCGTAGGCGGCTGAAGTCTTTTCCCGCCTGTGCAGTTAGTGCTACAGACCGCTCATGTGAAGCGAGAATAAAATTACCATTTACTCCAGGCTGTTGGGAGGTGACGCTAACCTTTTATTCCCTTCCCCCTTACAACCTCTCATTAGATGGGACTGAATATGGTCTGAGTGAGGCAGATATGGAAGCATCCTATGCCACAGTGAAGAGTATGGCAGAGCAGCTTGAGGCAGATGTGATACTCCTGCGGGAGCACCAGGAGGCAGGGGGCAAGGTGCGCGACTACCTTGTTCGGAAACGTGTGGGTGACAACGACTTCCTGGAGGTCAGGTGAGGAGATGGGTGGAGGCAGAGTTAGGCAGCAACACAGCCACATCTTTGATCTGAGTAAGCGGTGACATATGAAGCCAGAAAAGGCAGCTGTCTGACCACTCCTTGCTAATTAAATCTTTATACAAGCTGTCTTCAATGATGTTTAGCTTGTACTCCTGTTCTTAGCTCAGAAGTTTTTAGTATAAACCTGGCTTCACGTACTAAACCCGACAGTTCGGCTTAAGGTACACAACTTCAGTTATGTGGAATACGTAGCTGGAGTCAGCTTAACTTAAGTTGAGCTTGGTGGCATCCCCGCAGCAGGAGGCCGATGGGAGTGAATGCTCGTATCGTCTTCCCTTACTCCTCACGAGAGCAGGAGTACTGGCTGATGGCAGGGGTGCCCTCTGAGTTTGATTTAGCAAGTCTTAACTAGACTCACTAAATCAAACTCTGGCAGCATTGGTCTTCTGAAAAGTGAAAGCGTGGCCTAAGTGACAGTCTGTTTTGGGCTTTCTGGGCTGACAGCACTTCAGGGATTCTTTGCTGATCCATCAAGGGGTTGTTTGGGGACTCATGTATCCTGTGGTTGCAGTGAATTCTGGGGACCTTGCAAGGAATGGGTGCTTTAAAATAAGCCATACTGGAATATGAAATCTTTTGCCTATCAGTCACCACTTCAATTCCAGCCTAATGTGTAAGTGACCAAAAGTTATCTCTTGATGGGTCTCTGATGTCTTGTATAAAAATTACTTGGGAGTCTCAGTCCAGTTCCAGGTGGCTTGGGTTTTTGCATCATTCACATTGCCACAATGGCCATCTCAGTAAAGATGTTAATATCAATACATGAATGAGCCTCAGACAATGAATTTCCCTATAAGATTTCCTCTAAAGTGTAGATACCTTGTTGCTTGTACTGTGCAAACTCTAAACAGATTTCAGGGTCCAGTGTCTATCAAGCTTGTATTAACCCAAAAAACTTGAATTCTAAGGGAAGATGAAGCTGACATTTAACTACTCTCCAGGTATCTGATTACTTCATATTTTTCTCTGTAGGGTGGCAGTGGTTGGCAATGTGGATGCAGGAAAAAGCACGTTGCTGGGTGTTCTGACACATGGTGAGCTGGACAATGGCCGGGGCTTTGCCCGGCAAAAGCTCTTCCGCCACAAACATGAGATTGAGTCGGGTCGTACCAGCAGTGTGGGCAATGACATCTTGGGCTTTGACAGTGAGGGCAATGTGGTAAACAAGCCTGACAGCCATGGCGGCAGCCTGGAGTGGACCAAGATATGTGAGAAATCCACCAAAGTCATCACTTTCATTGATTTGGCTGGGCATGAGAAGTACCTGAAGACCACAGTCTTTGGCATGACTGGTCACCTACCAGATTTCTGCATGCTTATGGTAAGTGACCCTAAAGCAGTGCAAAATAGCTGGGGTTAGGTTATGTTCAATGCTTAAAATACCAATACAGAGGAGAAGTGGATGACTTTCTTTGGGGCGGGAATAATTCTGTATTTGTACAGTGCCTAACACAGTGGATAGCTGGTCCATGAGGGGGCTCCTAGGACTGTAGTCAAACATTCTGCATACTGAAGCTATTAGTTATAATTCCCAAAATGATAGTATGGCCAGGACTTCAAGAGCAGGGACCCAACCATGAAGTGCCACAGGATCTTCAATAGCCATAAGTGGTCAAGATATCGGTTTTCGTTTGTCATCTGAAAGATTTCTGAACTCAAATAGAATATTGTAAGCACTAGTTATGGGTTGGCTTCTTTTCCTCACTGTCACTTTTCTCTCCTCCCACTGATGTGTTCAAAATTCTTGGTGTGTGCTTGTGTGAGGGGACAGGATCTAGAATTGCTGCCCCTACTCTCCTCCTCCATACACAACCGTTCTATAATCTGATCATAGTCTATTGTACACTCTAGCCAAACTGTCCTATGCGATCCAACTACTTGCAGTTGTATGATTCTTTTGATGCAGGTTGGCAGCAATGCTGGGATTGTTGGGATGACCAAGGAGCACCTGGGCCTAGCACTAGCACTCAATGTTCCAGTCTTTGTTGTGGTGACAAAAATCGACATGTGTCCTGCCAACATCTTGCAAGGTAAATGTAGATCTTTGCCAATAACTGCTCCCTGTATCCACTGGTATGTCAGTGTTCACCCAACTGGGATGGTGAATTAGGGCTGAAAGAAGTTATCTCCTACTTTCACATGGTTTTGGCTATTGCCCAGATACATTCTAGAAAGTCGTGTTTTGTTTTGTTTTGTTGTGGTGTTTTTTGTTTTCTTCTCCCCAAGACAGTACCCTCACTTGTGTTACAGCTGCCACTTCCAAATTATCATTGTTTTGGATTGCTTAGCTGTGCAGCAATAAACTCTTTGCTGTGGGGTATTGCCTAATTAGACTTAGTGTCCGGGTTAATTACATCTTTGGCCATTCTCCTGGGGAGACTTGCCTCTCTCCCTGCCTCATTTCCCCAGACTGGGAATTTAAGCTTGCTTTTACTTTGCACTGCATTATGATTTCTCTAGCAGATCTGACTGGGGTCCAGTACTTGTAGCCACTGGAGGAAAGTTAGCCACAACAGTGTGCACTAATTACTAGCCCAACTTTATAAAGCAAAATGCATTTATTCTCAGGGTAAAAGCATATCAGAGGAAACATTAACACGTGTATAGGAACTTCTTAAAGCTTGGTAGAGGTCATCCATCACACTTATGGGGTCCTACTAAGCTAAAATCATTTCATAAGGGTTGGGGAATCCCTTGGACAGATACTGTCCTTTTGCTTCAGTAAGGGAAGCCTTATGTCAGTTTAAACTCAGCCTTTTTATGCCAAAGCTCCTTTTTTGGTCTCTGGAAAATCTAGTTTGAACCAGTATATGTAAGGCTCCCCAGTGAGTTGTGGTGATTCACCTTCATCACCCATCCAGTTTAGTTCTTGGAAGAGCTGTGGTAACCCTTCCCTTTGGAGTTGAATGTAATCCCTTGCGCACAGTGATACATAAAGCTAATATAAAATGGTCCCTGAAGATATTGCGTCCAGTTGCAGTATCTGTCACAAGCTTTCTGAGAAGAGGCAGCCAAGTGCTCTATGCTGCAGTTGGGGTGGTAACTAGGGAATGTTAAAATTTGGTTAAATTGGTAACTGTAAGTGCTGAAAATCTCAGTGGTTGCACGATTACATGCTGCGGGCTCTGCAGTACAAAGCTTCAATAAGCTTAAATAAGCCCTTCTTGGGAAAGAAAGCCTTCACTGCCCTGTTGCAGCAAAGCTGCCTCCCTGCTGAGTGTAATGGATACCATTAACCCATAAGCTGATGCTTATCAGTTAAACTGTTATTCAGCTACACTCTAACATCCTGAGTGGTAACTACATCTGAAGGGTAAAGCCTGCAGTTGGGGGGCCGGGGAGGGGGAACAGAGGGGAGCGGGATGGGTATTATTTGAATGCTCTTGCTCTGCTTCATGCCTGAAGATTAAAAGTGACCTGTTTGTTGCACTTCTAGTGGTGTGCATCAAGACAGATGTGGTCCACTCTCTTCCAGAATTCTGTTCCTACTTTGAGTTTTGTTCTTGGGCCCCTAAGGATTTGGCTCTAATTACTTGGAACTGGGACGTTTTTGGTCAGAAGTGCTTGAGAAGTTTGAGAACCGGGAAGACTAGTAATCTGCCTGTTCTGTACAGTTAGTGTCTGCACAAATTCTGTGTGGAAATGCTTTCAGTAATCTGGATACTGAGCAGTATCTATTATATCAGGGGTGGGCAACTTTTGATGGGGGGCCACTCCAAGAATTTGTAAAGTAGTTGAGGGCTGCACTCTTCCACGATATTAATGGAAGAAGTGCAGGGTCTGGGATGGAGGTTGGGTGCAGAAGGTAGCTTGGGGGGTAAGGGGAGTTCTGGTGAAGGAGACAGTTGTGACCTAGGGTAGAGATTTGGGATGTGACCTAGGGCAGGAGGGGACTGATCTGGGGCAGGGGATTGGGGTGCCAGATCCGAGAGGGGATATGGGTGCAGGAGGGGGGCAGAGGATTTGGGTAATGGAGTAGGGGGCAGAGGTTGAGGAAAGGAGGGGCTGGGGTGCCAGAGGCAGGGTCTGGGCAGGAGACTTACCAGCCAGTAGCCCATTCCTGAATCAGCCTCCCCTGTCTGCCAGTGTTCCCTTTAAGCTGTGTGGCAGCACAGCTTCACAGGTGATTGACTGGGAGGGGCTGATTAGTCATCAGCTCTGTGCACTGGAGCCCTGAGCCTCTGACTGGGAGGGGCTGATTAATCACCTGTGTAGCTGGGCTGCCTGGAGCCCCTTGTGCTTCATGGCTGCCTGAAACTGGCCAGTGGGATTGTGCTGTGGCAGGAGAAGCTCCTAAAGCTTCCCCCTTCCCCTTGGACTCACAATTTTTAAAGAAAAATCGCCCTGCAGCCACATTTCTGAGTGGCATGCAGATTGGGCGAAGCAAGCGGGGAGCCTGCCTGGGGTTCCCTGCAGTGTCTGCAGGCCAGATCTGGTGGCTTGGCGGGCTGGATCCAGCCCATGGGCTGTATTTTACCCAGTCCTGTAGGATATATAAATCCTTGGAAATGAAGGTGTAAAAGATATTTGGCAAACTAACAAAATCCTAGTCATAAGGCCAGTAAATGAAGAGGAAAGCACATATTTGGTGTAGGGTAAGAGCAAACGTTTTGGGGAGAATTTTGACCTCTGAGCCCACACACACTACAGTGCCTAGAAAAGGATGTAGATGTTTAATTTGAATAGGTAGAAGATTTGTCTGCTTTAATGTTCACGTGGCTAAATATTCGTGTCCCCTTAAACTCTAAAGGCTGTCTACACTGGCGCGATCTCGCGCAAAAGCGGCCACTCTTGTGCAAAAACTTGCTGCCTGTCTACGCTGGCCGTGTGTTCTTGCGCAAGTAAACTGATGTTCTAATATATAAAATCAGGGCTTCTTGTGCCAAACTCTGACCCTCCCGCTCAGGAATAAGCCCTCTTGTGCAAGAGCTCTTCCAGAAGAGGCCAGTGTAGACAGGCAACATGAATTTCTTGCACAAGAAAGCCCTATGGTTAATGGCCATCAGAGCTTTCTTGCGCAAGAGAGCATCTACACTGGCATGGATGCTCTTGCGCAAAAGCACATCTGTTGTGCAAAAGCACATGCCAGTGTAGACGCTCTCTTCTGGAAGAGTTTTTGCAGTCGAACTCTTCCACAAAAAGAGTTTTTGCGTGAGAACGCGCCAGTGTAGACGTAGCCTAAGAAGGCAACTGTGTTTTGGCTGTCTGATCAGATGACAGTTGTGGAATGTAAATTTAATTGCAGCTGAAATCCTTACTATCCCCTCGTTTTCCCACACACATAGGGTTGTACGGTTAGTTACATTGTAGGAGATCACCTTTCATTAATGCATCAGGTATTGACTACTGCTGGAAGCAAGATACTGAATTAAAAGGACTGGCTGGCTCCATCCTGGCAGAACGAGGGCAGGATTCAGATCTGAAAGTCAAATCCTCTGCCTGAAACATGAATCCTGTGTCCCCCTGTATGGACCCTATTTTGCTATTGGCTCTTGTGATAATCTCTGCTCCCCTCTGCAATTCCACAGAATTAAATCACAATCCTAAGTAAGACTGGCCTGGGAAACATTAGGCTTTGTCATGGCAAAATCAAGTCTTAATTTTAACACTTTCTAGTTCTAACCACTAACTAGTATTCGGCTCATGATGGGGGAACTGAGGAAATTCTTTTGAGAATTGTTTAAAACCTGAGCAGATGAAGATTGATCTTTTTGAAAAAATAAACATGCATATCTAAATTTTTCTTTTTAAAATGAAGTGTGAATTTAAAACACAATCTGTAAAGGCCTAGACTTATTTCTTTAAACTTTCTATATAAAATGACTGAGGGGAAAAAACATGTTAACTTCTGAGAGTTTTATAAACATGGCACAAAAATCATGTTCTGCTTTAACAGCTTGATCCTGTAGGGGATATAGGTCTGTGCAAGAGATTGACAAAGTCATCACAGCCATTGGACCAGGCCTCTGCCTCCAGGAGACAGTGTGGAAAACCAGAATACATGCTAATGACACAGACTATTAAAAAAAATCCACATTTTCCACAGTTTGAAATTGTAAATATAACAATAAAACATTGTATTCAATGATGATACCTCTATCTTAGCTACGGAAAGTAAAGTTCAACATTTTATTTTAAAGTAAATTTGAAGCCTACCTGTACTAATCATTTAATAAAATTAGGAGAGTGATCCAGTCTCAGTGCATGGTTTTAGTGTCGTCTGGCCCTGCTGTTTCAGCCTCTAGTTTTGTTTCTTTTTATTCAGTTTTAATACCTTCCATGTGTTCTACCATTGTCAGCTTTCAGGCATAATCTACCCTGTTGCTGCATGCAGTACAGAACAGCACATTATGATCAATGTGAAATTTGTTCTTGCCAGATTGTCACTCTCTAATGATCATATCACTCAAAGTTTTTCAGCATCTTTTCATAACTTAATTTCTCACTTTTGGAGGCTGAAGTGAGATGCATTAAAACTCAAATTCCTATATGCTGTTAGTAACCTCTATACACCAGAAGTGGCTTATTTGAATATGTTTAGCTACATAAATTCCAAGCACATTCAAAAATCAACCACAAGAGGGGGAGGTTGCAAGCTCTGAGTAAGTGACACTAGTACTTTCAGTAAAATTTAATGGTATGTTTTTGACAGTAGTAAACTAAAGATTCTCTGTAAAAATGCCATGGAAAAATGCAGAATTTGCAAACTGGTTTCTAGGATCATCATGTGATGGTATCCCTGGGGCCTAACCTAGAGATGGGGTATTGCTGTGTCCTCTCAGTTCTTCAGCCTGGGCTTTCTTTCACAATGCTTTGCTAGGGCCAAGCGCTGTTACTATTCAATACAACCACATGTGGAGCCCCACACCCAGACAGATTGTAGGACTGCTCCCTGAGACACTAAAGTCAGACAAAGGCACCAGTAAATCTCTCAAGCTGCCAGCATTGTCAAGAACTGTACCATCTTGCTCTGGTCAGAAGCCTGACCCATGTAAGTTTAAGATCAAGTTTGCCCCTCCCCCCCAGTGTGGAGAGGACATGTGCGCGTGCACACACGCTTTTCTAAACTGAGCTCTGGTTTCTGAAGCACTTCAACAAGAATAGTTATAGGTAATATATAAAACAGATTTATTAAGTGGTAGGCACACAAGGTCAAGGCTAATTACCAAAAATAAATGCACAGTCTAAATCTTACTGCCTAATCTAATAAGGTTTATTTGGATCAAGCAGTTTTCTTGTCCTCCTAGATGCTACAGCTCTTAATATATAGGCATCCCCTTTAAACCTAGGTCCAGTCTCTTCAGTTCAAAGTCTTTGTTTTCCCAGTGTTCTTACCCCTCCTAGCATAGATGGTGGAGGAGATAGGCCAAAGCATGATGCCCCTGTCCCTGTTTTAGAGCCCCAAGCCATATGCCTGAAAGACATTAGCCTACATATGTCCTGGTGGGCTTTAATGATGCATAAGATTGTGTGATGCTGCAGCCCTCTTAGTGCATAGTAAATCCTTTGTTTACAACTCCTCTACTGATTTAATGGTCACTTAGCCTCCTTTGTTGTCACTAGCAAACTTGCAGCATATTTCAGCAAGAACCATACAGCAAAATCTCTCACCTTCATACTGATGATGTGTATATATTCTGACAGAACAATGGTTTCAGAATATCTATCATCTCTTATGTGGCATGCTTTGTATGAAATGTATCATAATTATATGATGGGTGAATATGGGAGTTCTAGTTTGCTGCTTCAAGGTAGAGAGTGCTACTCTCTGCTCATCAGGATCATCGAGTGAGCCCACCAATGTGGCGTCATACATCCGTTTTATAACTTTTTGTTCCTCTACATGTACTCTAATTGGCTCAGGTCTCAAATTATGACTGATTCTACTCACCCCTTGCAGATTTACTCTCCAGCTCAAGGGAAAACACTGATATGCCCATTATGTGCAAGCCCTTGCTTCTGGGTTCTTCCAGATACTTCAAGTAAATGCACATGCAAGGAGACAGATCATGACCATGTGAAAAGATGCAAACAGAAATCCATTAACTTCTCAACTGCTTTCCTCTCTCTCTAAACAAATAAAATACTGCAGTGCAAAAGGCATGTGGGTTACCTGAGCACAAGTGTAGGATTGTTAGTTCTTTGGTTTTTCTGGAAGTAGGAAAGGGCAGGCAAGTTATGTAACAAGGGAGAAGGAGCCGACTGTGCAGTCAGGAAATTAGAAAGGAGTAACAGTGGTGTCAAAGCACACGTTGTAAAGAAGGGGCAGTGTTCTTCAGAGTGCAACTTCTAGTGTTGATTTCAACATCTGGGAACTGGAAAAACCTCTGCCATGGCTACAGCTCATAAAACCATATCTGGGAATATTTTAAATAAATCCGGAACCGCTGGGTAAAAAAGGAACATGCCAAATCCTGTAAACCAGGGCTGCTCAACTTTGGAAGCTCCGGGGACCACAGTGATACTCACAGCACATGTCAAGGGCCACAACTTAAGTGTGGTTGCATATACATGCAAATAGCTTCTTTCATGCTGACAGGCATGAATACAAAAATTAAGGCAAGACTACACAACACACAGGCCCCATTTAAGTCAGTTCTGCTGATATTAATAAAATGCAATATTTACCCGATTTCCACCCATGTGTCAGCACTTCTAATGAACAACGACAGACCAGGCATTTAACTACTAAAACGCATATCAACAGAAGACCATTATATTTGACTTTAATTTTGGCTCCCACCCGCGGTTTGTGTGTTGAGCCCTGTGTAAACCCAAACTGCACTGTGGGCTGCAAACAAATGGGCTGCGGGCCGCATGCGGCCCATATGTTGAGTAGCCCTGCTGTAAACAGTGCAATAAAGAGAGGTGAGGCCTGGCTGTCAAAATGAAACATTGTGAAAAAGGCTTCTCAGAAGGTAATGACTTGCAAGATGATGATGTGGACACATCTGAACAATCAGGATCAACTGGTTAATAAACGTATGTTTCCACTTTTTTTTTTTAATGCACTCTATGCCATGTCTTAATGTGGTACAGGTTGAAACTCCATAATCCGGGGTTCCCTGGTCCAGCATCATTGGGGTGACCCTGTGGGAGGACTCACAGGGATAACCTGGCGGGCTGGGACCAGGAGTGTTTCCAGACTAGAGAACTGAGAGAGCAGAGCCCCAGACGGTAGCAGAGCTGCCAGGTGGAACACAGAGCCCCTGGTCACAAGAAGTAGGTTGGTAGCCATTGGAGCTACCGGGCAGCATGCGGAGGCCCAGGTAGAGGTAGAGCTCCAGAAGGCAGCAGCATTCGCTGGAGGAGGGGGGGAGTGTGGCGCCCCAGGTGGCACCATGGGGCCTCTGGGGCAGCAGCACAGCCAGTATGGGGAGAGTGAGATGCCCCGGGTGGCAGCAGAGTCATGGGGGAGGGGGATGGGGGGGAAACGGAGCCCTCTCCCTCTGCTGTGGGGAGAGCAGAGCCCGGCGGCAGCGGAGCAGCCAAGAGGAAAATCGCAGCCTCCAGCACGTGACCTCCCCTACGCTGGCAAATTCCTTGGTTTGGAACCTGTCAAGTCCCAAGGGTGTTGGATCAGGGGAGGTTCAACCTGTAGTGAATAACTTTAAGTTGTATTTTGGATGGATTAGTTCTGAATTTCAAAAGGTGTTCATAATATAATTGGTATGTTAATTTGTAGGAGTAGTTATCAATTACACTTTTACAGGTATGGGTGTGGGACTTCTGAAATATTTTGTTGCTTAGTATAATCAGACATCCTAAGTAAAGCCTTTCTGTTTAAAGTTTAGGCACTTACGAATTTTAGCACTTAAAACATTTTTCTTTCAAACTCTTTAGTATGTTGCTAAAAATAAGGGTTTACATAGGTTTAGATAATTCTTTGGGTTTTTTATAAAACTGGGTTAGTTTATTTTAAACTTTAATGTAAACAGTGGTACAAATTAGGGATGTAAAAGTGTAACTGTATAACCGGTTAACTGATAAGCGTCCATTTCAGTTACTAGCACCGGCTACACTCTTCATAGGCTGCAGGGAGCTGTGGCAGGCCTGCAGGGAGCCATGATTATCTACGTAGCTGATAGATATTCTGTGGGTTACATGGATAATAAGTTTTTGTTTGTTTTTGTATTAGGGATGTTAAATAGGATTAGATAGAATCTGATTTGCTTTTTTTTTTTTAAAGCAGTACATTGAGTAGTCATTGAGCGAGTGATTTTTTTTTTTTAACATTTTGTTTCAGGGCTCAATTTAGATATAAGGGCTTATGAACATCCATCTACAATGTCTGCAACTGCAGAGTTACCTGCTGAAACCACCAGCAGTACTTCAAGTAAACGTGTCAGACAGTAAATCAGCTGTATCAGGAAAATGCATGGATGAGTTCATAAGCAGGGCTAGCAAATTCCAGCAAGATGAAACACCTACATAGATTGCTTGGTTCATTTCACGCAACAAATTCTTCCTTTTGGCTTGTTCAGAGCAAACACTTAATGGGCTTGCTTAGGTCATTATGACCAGGTTACATTCTACTGTCTGAGCAGATGCTGAAAAGTTACTGTATACAAGAAGGAAATCTGAAGTGTGCAAAATCTTTGACAGGGAAATTCGGTAATCTGAGTCTTGATTGGTAGAGCAGTGATCCAGTAATCTGTGTTTATGTGACAATGACAACCCCATGTTGTGGGTGAGGACAAAGTCGCAGAGCTCTGTAATCAAGTGTGCAATGCTGACATCGTGGATGGTATTCCTGATAGCCTGTAATCCATCTTCATGTGGAATGTTGGTGTAAAGTGCTTCTACATCCATGGTGGCCAGATCCTGGACGACCCATTATCTCAAGCATTGGCACACTTACAATAGGATTATCTGGCTATATTGACTCTCTCCTCAGACCCTATGCTACCAGGTCTCCTAGCTATCTTCAAGATACCACTGACTTCCTGAGGAAACTCCAAAACATCAGTAATCTTTCCGAAAACACCATCCTAACCCCATGTTGTGTTAATCATAGAATAATTGGCACTTCAGGAAATACCCATACAGCAGAATACTTAAAGTAGAAATAAAAGTTATAACAAACAACCCAAATTAAACAGTTGAGCACATAGCTTTGTTGCACAATGCTGCAAATGCAGCAAAGATAAGAAATCTAGAAGATAATGAAGGGGAACCTAAAACTTATATGGTGTGCAGTGCTCATTGATTTGCATTTTCTGCAAAGATTTAAGTACAATATCTGTATTAAAGGAAAACATTTTTGACATTGCAGAATATTTCACAGTAACTACTTTTTGCTTCAGTTTCACTGAACAAAGCAGGAGGATGCAAACTAATTTTCTCACAGATGTGTGATGGAAATCAGTAGTTGGCTGTTCTGAGCTATTTATTGAGAACTGGCCTATTTTGATGACAATTTTGTGAAGAAAATCATAACAAAATAGTTGGAAGTCTCACAGCCAAAGTAGTCAACATTGGACTAAGGAGAAATGTTGAAGATATTCTGAATTACCAAAATCTATTTCTTTTTGCCTTGGGAAAGCTGCAGAAAGATAGCATCAACCATGCAGTGGCAGTTGAAATTTGAAAAGAACATCAAGAGACATTGGCGAAAGAAATATCCAGCAACATTACATTTTAGCAAGTAAAGAAGTAGATGGATCATGCACTTACTCCAGGTCTTTCTTGCCAATGTTCTTAGTCCAAAATACCAGGGTAGATGTCCAACTGCTGAAGAAGATGCTGCTATGACTTAGGCATCTAATAATCACGCCTCTGCCATGCCTACCATAATACATTTCAGGGCTGGAGCAGTACATGTTGGCTGAGTCTCACCACTAAACTGGTGGACGTTCCTGGTGCTTAGTTAGTGACAGAGTTTGTTGAAGTGCTAAACTGGCTTTTCACACTAGTAGCCACCTCTGCAGACCTGCAAAGTATATCTTCTTCACTTTGACTAAATCATTGGAAGTTGAAACAGCAGGAAGACTTGCCTTTCTCTTTCAATCTATGGACTAATCAAGGAGGGAAGAGATGAGATCTAAGCTTGAAGGACCCAGTAAGTAACTTAGACTGTCTTGTTTTCAAAAGTCATAAGGGAGTAGAAATTTAAACTCCAGTCACTTTCACTTGCACATTTAAAAAGTTTCCCAGGCTGATTTGAAATCAGTTTAGTTCACTGACTACAGTAATCCCTCTGTTCCTTTAATCTACTATATATGTAGTCTGAATCCATTTGTTCAAGAACTACTAAACTGCAAGAGCTAGGACCACCACATTTGGGTATGCAGCTTCCTCTTATAACTTAAAGCAAGATCAGGGTTTGGTTGTGCCAGGATAATGGGATGTGCATGGAATATGATCGTTTCTCATCAAACGGAAAGGGAGGGGTGTGATAGCGGGGACAGTTACTCATGAATCACCACACAGGGGCAGCATGTATCCCAACCCCGTGGAGCAGCTGGGCATCACAGCCCCTCCTCACCCCCCCTCAACTCCCTACCCTGACCCCTCCTCAGCCCCCCACCCTGACTTCTGCACGCACGCACACACACGCGCGCACACACACACACCCCAGCCCCCTGCCATGAAGGACTCAATCAACACCAGGTAAGTCTTCTAGTAATAAATATTTAGTTGTAAATATAAAACCTGTTTTGATAAGAAAAGTGTATGTATCAAAAACATTTACCTTTTTTCTTTAATGCAGACAAATTGTATATACTTTTCTGTGTTTTGTTTTTAAATTCTAGTTGCCATCCTAATGCAGCTTGACACAAATCATGAGCTAAAGTTAATTTTGTAGTAAATAAGAAATATGTTACTGACCTTTTTTCCTAACATACTGAAAATGTACAATTAAGAACAATCTGAAAATATTGAGCTCTAACTGCTTAAATCTGTATAGTTATAGTGTACCTTCTTATTTTGCAAAAAGGTGTACCTAATCACATATAAAGGCTTTACTTGTAAATCAACATGGTTTTAATGTAAATCAGATTGGCTGATAGAAAACAGTGAGAAGCCATCTTTCAATAGGGGAAAAAACCCTGACTTACAAATGGAAAGGTTGATTTGAAATCTAATCTAAATTGAGGGTTTTCATTTAGTAATTTAAATGTCCTCAATTTAAATTAATCCACTCTGTTTACAACTGACTCTAATAAGCACCTTAAAATTGCAATAGATGTATACAGAATAAAATTCATACTTCTTTGGAAGAGTTTTTGCTCAGCAGTAGGCTGACTGTTATGGAAGATGAGACCCCAATTAAATTTTTTGAATATGTGCCTGTCTCCTTTAGGAAATCTGGCCGAGGCAATTTTTAAAGAGGGGAGATGCTGCCCTAACTATGTTCATTTCACCCTTTAAGAAACTCTGAAGCTGTTACAGCGACTTCTGAAGTCTCCAGGGTGCAGGAAGATTCCGGTGCTGGTTCAGAGCAAAGATGATGTCATTGTAACAGCCTCCAACTTCAGCTCAGA
The DNA here is from genome assembly GCA_019425775.1 of Rafetus swinhoei. Lineage (NCBI taxonomy): Eukaryota > Metazoa > Chordata > Testudines > Trionychidae > Rafetus > Rafetus swinhoei. The sequence goes on from CM033437.1 coordinate 257,128,345, forward strand.
GAGGTAATAGGAGTGGTGAGAGTGGTCTGTTAGTCCTGATGGGGGTGGAGTGTGTCTGTGCGGGAGGAGAGGGAACAAAATTCCCACAGTTTGGATGTATTAATGTTGCATCTGCTGCATAACAGGGGCGGCCCGTCCATATAGGCGAACTAGGCGGTCGCCTAGGGAGCCAAGTTAAATGGGGCACCAAATGGTGGCGCAATATCATTGAGGGATTTGGAGGTGGGGGCGCTGATTGCATGGTTTGCCTAGGGCGCCAGTTGCTGGCAGCTAGTCTAGGGCTGCCCCTGCTGCATAATACATCCTTTCCATAAAGGGAAAAAACTCCATGTATTCCTTTCTCAAATAGTAGGGAGGGGCTTGTCCTGGGCCATCCATGTAAGACAGAAATATAGTGCCCAGACCTCAGTGCAGGAATCTAAAGCCTCTCTTCTGAATCGCACAAGGAAAATTAGATGCAGCGTTGCTGAATTTCAAATATGAAGTGTTCTGCAAATAACTTTGCCTGCCAAACTTTCCCCTGCCAGTGTTAGAACTTTGAATCAAGGTGAGGGGACTAACTTGCCTATATCTGTTTCTCTTCCCTACAGGATGTGCCCAATATTCCAGATTTCCAATGTTACTGGTGAGAATCTGGAGTTGCTTAAGATGTTTCTCAATCTCCTGTCTCCCCGAACAAGTTACAGGGAGGAAGAGCCAGCAGAATTTCAGATAGATGACACTTACTCCGTCCCGGTAAGGGGATTGGTGCTGGGAAGGGCTCTCTGCCACATTTGAGATTGGACCAGGTGTGGGGAGGTGGGCCTGTGGGAAGGTGGAATTCCAGTACTGCTCTAATAGCATAGGTGAGTAATTCCAGTTACCGGTGGTTCTCTTTCCCAGGGTGTGGGAACAGTTGTGTCTGGGACAACATTGAGAGGCCTGATCAAACTAAATGACACCTTGCTTCTGGGTCCAGACCCATTGGGCAACTTCCTGCCCATTGCTGTCAAGTCCATCCACCGCAAACGCATGCCAGTGAAGGAGGTGCGTGGTGGCCAGACTGCTTCCTTTGCTCTGAAAAAGGTGAGTGTGTGGGTGCGTGAAGAGGGTGGGGATAACCCTAGTTTCTGATATCAGGAGCCTTAGCTCCTTCAGGGTACTTTCCAGTCCTGGTTAAAATGAGACCCCTTCCACCAAGGCTGACGGGCAGAGGGTGGGGGGGGGGGGGGGTTCATCTATCAGCACCATAAAGTCTCTCACAGACTTAGTGGATCAGATTCCACATTCCTCTTCATTTTTAAGTGTTGTTGCCAGTCAAATATTTCTGTGTCCTTATCTTGGGCTATGATCTCACCAGATCATCTAAGATAGTAGGTATAGCTTGCAGGAGATGGCTCATTAAATACAAGTGTTGCAAGGAATCACTTTTCTCAGAATGGAGTTAATGTCATAGGTTTGAATCAATTTTAACTTTCAGTTAGGAGTCACTTTAGGTTTTGGGGTTTTTTTTTAAACCAGAAGAGTTATATTTGGTACAAGCCCTAGTATAGGGATAACAGTGCAGTGTAACTGCATCCATATTAGGGATGTTAGATATCGGGTAATTGAATAGTCTTGTAACCACACAAATTCTTTTCAGTTACTTGACTATTCAGTAGTTCCCAGGGTCGAGGCTTGCAGCTAGTGTGCTCTGACCCCACTGCTGGGGAGCCCCCTGCCACCCAGAGGCAGCAGCATGGGGTGCCAGGTGGGAGCCAGTCCATGAGGAGAGCCAGTTTTTTAAAAAACAGCTCCCCGCACAGACCAGCTGCCTGCCACCCTGTGCTGTTGCCTTGTACGGAGGCAATAGCATGGGGTGGCAGCAGCCTCTGTCTGCAGGGATCCAAGCTCTCCACAGACAGAGGCTGCTGCAGGGGAGAGGGCAGGGGAGGCTGGGGAAGCCTGGACTGGCCACGGACAGAGGCTGGTCCTGCAGTCAGGGGCTGCTGACGGGGGGTAAAAGCTCCCTGTGGACAGAGGCTGCTCCAGCCTCAGTCCGTGGGGAGCTTGGACCTCCCACAGATAGGGGCTGCTGCTGAGGACCAGCCTCTGTCTGCGGCAGGCTCAGGCTTGCCATGGACAGAAGCTGCTCCATGGGAGGTGGAACAGCCTCTGTCTGCGGGGAGCTCAGGCCCACTGCAGACAGAGGCTGCTTCACAGCAGCCTCACCTGCCCCTCCCCCCACACACTGCTGGCCTAGAGGCAGCAGCTTGGTGGGGGCGACGGCACCGCAGAGCCAGTGCTGGGGGGGGGAACTGGCTTTTAAGCTGGCTCCTGCTCCCTGCCCTCTTGCTGCCTCTGATACAGAGGCAGCGGGGGGAAGGATGTATGTAGTCGACAAGATTAACTGATAAGGCTAGGCTTATTGGTTAATCCTATAGTCGAGTACACGTTTACATCCCTAATCCATACTAGTGGTTTTGCACTGGTCTCAAAGCTGTAGAAAAACTGTGTAAACAAGGTGTTAGCATGGTGCTAGTAGGCATGGTGCTGCTGGAAGGAGTACCTCTGAATGACAGGTAAAAAGGATGCCTATGGCACTCTTAGCAAGTGTAGATCTATTAAACCCCCTGTCCTGTCTAAAACTGAATTTTGGACAGTCATAGGCTTCTTTCTATAATGTCTTCAAAAGTTTTAGCTGAAGTCTTTCTTTGGAACCCCCCTGCATAGCATTCCAGAGGAGGATGCATTTCAGTGGGTGTGAGTAATCGTTGATCTGGGAAATGCCTCGATCCCTCTATATGAAAAGAGTGAAAGCAATGAATCTATTCTTTCTGTAGTAAGCATGATTCTTAAATCTTATATTTTTCCTATTTTTTCCCTAGATCAAACGTTCCTCCATCCGGAAAGGTATGGTGATGGTTTCTCCCCGGCTGAATCCACAAGCATCCTGGGAATTTGAAGCAGAGATTCTGGTCCTGCATCATCCCACCACCATCAGTCCACGCTATCAGGCCATGGGTAGGCGTAGCAGTTTTCTCTGACCTTTAGTCCCCAGTGGTGCAACTTAGTTGTAGACTTCTGCTTTAGCCTTAGTCTGCCTAATCCACCTGTGACTTCTGCTTTATCCAAGATATAGGGCATAGTTCCTCACATTAACTTCCCCCATTTCATTATGGGTGAGAGCAGATTTAGAAACACAAGGATTGCTGCCAGTAAGAACTAGTGTGCTTAGGAAGAGGAAAGCCTACCCAGTGTCCACCAAAATTCAGCAAGCCTCTACCTCAGAGGTTCTTCAGCTTCATCATTTACAGAACAAACTGTGTCTGAGACACCGAAGGCAAAGAAAAACATACAGCTGGCCTGGGCCAATCAACTCTGGCTCGGGCTGAGGAGCTGTGTAGACTTCTGGGCTTGGGTTGGAGCCCAGGCTCTGGGATCCTCTCACCCTTCAGTGTCCCAAATTCTGGGCTCCAACACATGCCCAGAAGGCTGCACGGCAATGAAACAGCCCTGCAAGTCCAAGTCGATTGGCACGGGCCTGCTGTGGGGTTTTCTTGACTGCATAGACATATCGTGCTCTTCTCAATACTATGGACTGACCCCCGCTGCTTGGTTCTTAATGTTTCATTGCATGCATCTCTGGGAAAGCCAGTGCAGAACATTAAGACCCACTGCTGTATTCAATACTTACGCTCTTTTCTGAGCTACAGACAAATGCATCTGTCACCACAACGGTGAGCTGCTTAGAATACAATAGGTTTCTTTCATTCTGAGGTCAAATGTGCTGTGGATGGATTAGCGATAATGACCTTGGGCACTAATCTGAGGCTTGTTCCCCTATTGGCATTTACTAATTGAAAACTTCTGGTACATTATTGTTTACAGTGCATTGTGGCAGTATCCGCCAGACAGCCACTATCCTCAGCATGGACAAAGACTGTCTACGGACAGGGGACAAGGCTACTGTGCACTTCCGCTTCATCAAGACCCCCGAGTACTTACATATAGACCAGCGGCTGGTCTTTCGTGAGGGCCGTACGAAAGCAGTGGGTACTATTACCAAGGTAAAGGCTGAGGAGCCATACCCTTCACATTTTGCATTCCCAGCAAACTCCCTACAATGAGGGGGCAAGTTGGGGAATCAGGAAATGAGAGGATAAAGCTTAGTTGGAAATTTCAAGCAAAACTCAGGCTAGTGGTGTCCAGCATGTATATTGCAGCCTGATGGCTGTCTAGCCTGTGTGAAAATGAGTGGGTAGAGAGGCTGGGGGTGTCTGTCTTCCAGGGACAGGTATCCCCCTGACATGAAGGACTTGCTGTGCTATAGACACTGAACTGCCCTCTCAACCCTCTGTAGCTTCTCTAGGGCAGCTCTGGGGCATGTTGTTGGGCCAGCATGGACACCCATGGGCTGATACTGCCTCAGTAGTTCACTTATGTGTAATGGAAGTAATTCACTAAGCCCTAACTTGCAACAAACCCTTAAGTTGAACCTTGCTTGGCTGACCCTGCCATTTTAATGCTGTGTACTCTTCCATCTTGTCCATTTGTACCCATCAGTTACTCCAGACCACCAACAACTCTCCAATGAACTCCAAACCCCAGCAAATCAAGATGCAGTCAACAAAAAAGGGACCTCTTACGAAACGAGAGGATGTTGTGCCCCCAGGTGGAACAGCAGCTGGGGGGCCTCCGGTGGGGGATGAAGCAGCTTCATCAGGATCAACACCATCAGTATCTTCTAGTGCCCTGCAACCACAGGTTAGCGAAAGACATCTAAGTGTCTTCTGGCTGTTCACTTCATCCTTCCTGCCAACTGGCTTGTCTCAGCCCCTCAAAATGCCAGTGCTGTTCCCCCCTCTTTGGACTGTTAACTTGGCAATAACTAGTTATATAGGTATAACCAGCAGTACCCCAGCAAGGAGCTAGAGCCTCTGGTAACTCAGACAATCCTCACAGCTAATTGATGGGAGCTTGTCCTCTCTATGGAATATTTGTGTTCAGATAGAGCCTAGGAGCTCTCTTGGTGGGCTGAGGCCCCATTCTGCTTGGCGCAGTGCAAACGCACAGCTTCTGCCACAATGAGCTTACAGTCCAAGTAAGGGCATTAGGCCAGCTGTCTCACTTCCCTTTGGTCAGATCATACAGAGCCTGGCTTGGAAAGAGGCAGTGTTCTTTCCCTTGATTCAGATCTCTCTTTTTTTTTGCCTTTCTGTCTCCTCTGTACTGCGGTGTCCCTGTGGATAAAGGGCTGCACTCCCAGCCTGTTACACTTACTCAGTATTTATGCCCTGTCCCTTGGGTGTTTGTGTGGCTGTGCTTTTGCTCATCTCTGCTTCTCTCTTCTTGCTGCTTTCCTTCAGACTGCACTGGATGAAGAGCCCCACAACCGAGAGGGCAATAAGGTATTTTTGCACCCTGGCAGCTGATTTGAGATAACTGGGCTTGGTAGCCTGGGCTTGGAACAGTCGTGTTATGTGGAGGCTTTCTGCTTCCATCACTCACAATATTAGAAATCCAAGTCCTTGATTCTGAGCACCTTCAGCTTTCATTGACTTCATATGAGCTAAGTGTTCAGAGCTTCTGTAAATTGGGTTCCCAGAAGACCAGAACAAAAGTTAATCAGTTTCTGCTTGTCTCCTTATTGCTTAGAAGAGTAGGAAACTGATCATGTGAGGTGCTCCTGATGACCTTGCCATGAGTGTGGGTAGAATGCCTTGCCTATGTTTGTCACTTTGACTTTTTTGGGCGTCATCACAAACTAAAATTCCCCTTCTTGTTTTGCAGTCAAAAGCTGGAGGAGGGGGCCGGCGACGTGGGGGCCAGCGCCATAAAGTGAAGTCTCAGGGGGCTTGTGTGACTCCCGCCAGTGGCTGCTGAATTTTTTTCTTTCCCCACTCTGAGGAATTCTCCCCCTTCCTCCATTTTGTAGCCAAGAGATCCAGAGCAGCTTAAACCAAAACCCATCCAGCTGATCTGCTGCAGAAGAACCTTCCCTCCCAAGGAATGACAGAGGGGTTGTAACTTATAATAAGCTAATGAAGGTGACAAGACACACGGAACTGATTGACTGACACCTTCCTCCTCCTTCTACCCCCAACACACTTTTGTACAACCCGAGCTCTTAATTTTTATTCTTTTTATTAATGTGCATGAAGATGAGCAGAAAATCCAGATACATTGGAGAAGAGCCATTTGGCTGCTTCCATTTCCCATCTGGTCTTAACCTTCTACACTGTCTCCAGTCCATTGGCATTAGAAGACCTGTAACTTCAGGGTTTAAAATATACTGAATAGTGGGTGGTCCTAGGGGTCAGCAATTCCTCACCCTCCAGTAAGGTGCCAAATGAGTTCTGGACTCACCCTGTCTTAAACTGTTTTTAAATGGATTAATTTTAATGTGGCAGTGACTGCAGTTTGGAGGGGGATGCAGAAAACTGAACAGATGGATCTTAAAGAGGAAGGTGAATTCAAGAGAGATCCTTGACCTTAAGTAGGTATGTTTAACTTTTTTCCTCAATACTTCTCCCCTCCTCCCCAAGTTTAAGGCCAATAGCTGTTTAATCCCACCTCTGAGTAAAGGTTCTAAGTACAGAGGTTACTTTCCCATCCCATCCTTCCTCTTCTTACCTCTGTTCAATGCATGTTCGAACAATTCTTACCTACCCTCGAGGCCCTGGCAGCAGAGTAACATAGTGAGAATGTTTGTTTGTTTCAGACTGCTCTGTGGGGCAGAAACACTGTGGCCTGCCACCAGTATATGTCTCCTCTGTGACTAGACAATATCACAAGAGGAATAGTCCTCTTGAGGTTGGAAATTGAAAACAAATGCCATCCTCATTTGATGGCCTGCTCCTAGTGCTCCTTTCTCTCCTGGAACTCACAGGCCAGGCTTTGCAATGGCAGTGGTAAGATTGGTCAGTCCTACACTTTGCAGAAGGGGGAAGTGATTAGTAGGTACCAAGCTTTAGGGAAGCACTTTCAGCCTAGGGACCCCATGGAGATTTTATATCTTTTATTTTTCAACAAAAATCTAGTTTCTTGGACAAGCCCACCAGGACACTCCTGAAGTGACTTTATTTTATCAGTATCATGTCCTTTTACCTCAGACTTTGTAGCTGGTCACCTCCAAACTTGTTCTCTCCTCTCCCATCCCTGAGGTGAGCATCAAGGACATTGATTATCCTCCTGACTAGTGGGAAGCTTACTATCTTGAGGGAGGAGGCAGAGCTATCGCTTTCTACTTAGAATGAAGTCAGTCACTGTTCTTTGTTTCAGAGGGCCTCCACCTTTGGAAGCTGTTAACTATAGAAACTTAAAGCCTAAACCCATCTTTGAGGATAAACAGAATGGAAGTGGAGAGTAAGAGCATGGTTCCTCCCGAGCCAGTCGCCTACCTGCCAGAGGTCTCTCAGGAGAAACCATAAGTAACTACACTATTAATAGCATCCCAGTTGTGAAGGAGTATGAAATGTTGCTAGCAAAACATGGAGGCCTGCTTCATTCATACCCAGACCTTATAGTAGCATTAAAAGTCCATCTAATTTCACTGCTCTTAAGGGAGGCAGAGAATTTTAGACTTTCTTCATGCCTCAGCCTGTTTTCCTCTTTCTTCATTCCTTGTGCCCCAGCTGAAAGAGGGAAGCCTGGGCCTGAAGAGGATTTACATAAGTTCACGCTAAGGAGGTGGTATGATCTCCTTTTTGTTGTGACCAGCATACAAAGATCACTGAGACTGGTGTGATGTATAAAATAAAACATTTGTTCTAAGTTAAAGTGTCGTCTTGCTCTAAGTGCCATTAAGTATTAGTCATGGAAATGGCTGCCAATAACCCCTGAATCCCTGTGCTGTCACAAAATGACAAGAGTATCTACCCTGCACCTTACTCTACTCTCAGCTAGGTAGGAGGGCAGCCTTTGTACTTATGTAGGGGGATAAGTTTCCTAAGCATATTGGTGAAGTTAGGCTGCTTTCCCATACAAGAGGGAAGCTGCAGGGTGGGTATAAGGGGATGGTGTTGAGAACCATGGCAACCCGAGCTGTAAGTGAAAGATGTGCTTTCAGTATGAAGGGTTGGTGATACCTGAGCAAGGGACTTCTTTGACAGCACAATCTGAGTGCTACTTCTCTACTACAGGTAGATTAAACCAGTGGCTCTCAGCATTTACAGACTACTTTACTCCTGTAAGCATCTGACTTTTGTTTTGTAACCCCCCCTCCCCAAAAAAATCACCATTTAAAACGTACTTGCTTATGCAATCAGACATAATGTAGCTGTGCCACTTCTCAATTTCTGAACAATTGCTAACTTTCTCATTTTTCCTCTGAGGGATAGCCATGTTAGCCTAACTTATAAAACAACAATGGTCCTGTTGCACCTTAGAGGCTAACAAAAATACATAAATAGTATCATGAGCTTTCGTGGGCACAAGCCACATCTGAAGAAGTGGGTTGTGCCCATGAAAGCTCATGATAACTATTTATATAGTTTTGTTAGTCTCTAATGTGCAACAGGACCATTGTTTGTAATTTTCCCTCTGATTTATAAATCACTTGGGGCAGGGGGTGTAAACAGCCTATTTTTCACTTGTGAGCCTTGTCATTCTGGGAAGCAGTGAAGTTACAATAACAACTGTGTTTTTTTCTGTACATTGAGTCTATTCCTACTGTCAGGTTTGGTGTTAGTTTCCCTGCTTTCCACACCCTGCCTGGGGCCCCAAGCCACAGCAGGCCTCAGCTAAGCTAAGTTGTTCAGGCTTGGGCTTTCTAGCCTGGGCTCCCAGTGAGTCTAACACCAGCCTTGGCAACCTCATTAAAATAAACTCATGACCCAGTTTGAGAAGTGCTGATACACTGCATAGAGCTGTATAAACATTTCATTATATGAAATTTTAGTGTGTATTGACGTCACTAGAGCTTTTTATGTAGCCTGTTGTAAAATGAGACAAATATCTAGATGAATTGACGTGCCCCCCTTAAAAGACTTCTGCATACCCCTGCTTGAGAGCCACTAGGTTAAACCTTATAGATCTGTCCCTTTTGCAGTGGAGAATTAACACTAATCTAGTTCTAGCCAGTCTTTAGAACCTATTCAAACTACAAAAGGTGACAGAAGCTAGGGCTAGCTAGAGAATGTCTGAACACTTGGATCCGCAGTGTGTGGAATCTGAACAATATATCCCTTTTTTCCCTGCCCAAGTAATGTAGAGCTCTTTAGGGTTTTTACTTTTTCCTGCTATGATGGCACTGCTTCTGTATTGAAGTGTGGACTGGAACTTGCTGTAGGGTGTGTCTGCAGCTAGCCTCCATTTGTCCTAGCCAGAGTCATGCAGCTGTGGTCATGTGCAGGATCCTTATCTGCATTCCTCTTTCTAGCTGGAAAATAAATAAGAGTACCCAAGCCCCACTGTGCCAGCTTCCAACTCATACATTTAGTAAATATTTCATTTGTTCCCCAGCCAGCCAGGAATGGGGGCACTCCTCAGAATCCTGCTTCCAATACCCCAGGGGTTGGAGCAAATAGCACTATGGTGACCTTCTCTGCTCAGCAACTTCAGGCCTGGACCAGGGGAAGTCAGTGCTGGCCCATCTGTTGTCACTGGCTGTGGGGCTCTGCACTGGTGCCAGCAGCGGGGATGGTATTGATGGACTGGGGATGAAGGTAGGCACTTGAGGGAAGAGGCAGGGCAGCTGTGGAGAGCGGTGGCTGGGGGAAGCTGTGCTGGCTGCTGAGCTCCACTCCAGATGTGAGGCTCTGCAGCCACCCTGCCTCTTCCCCCTCAGTGCCTTTGCTTTTTCCCCAAGCTTGACTGGTGCAAATGAGCTATGTCCAAGGCACTCTGGAAAGATGGGGGAGAAGTTACTGAGCACTCAGCTGGTATGTGAAGCAGAGACTGGAACGTACAGCACGTCATCTAATCAAACCTCTTCCCACGGGGCACTATTTGGTGTTTTTAGCCATCCAGTTGATTGACTTATCTAGCCACCTTTTGAAAACCTCCAGTGGGACAACTTCCACAGGCAGCTGTTCAGTTGTCCTCCTGTTCTTACACTTACATTTTTTCCTGAGATTTAATCTAAATCTATGTTGTAGCGTGAACCCACAGCCTCCCGTCCTACTCTCTGTGGCAAGAGAACAACTTTTCTCCATCTTTCTTCTATAGCAGCCTTTCAAGTATTGAAGACAGCTAACATGGTGCCCGCCCCCCACTTCTCTTTTCCTACCCAAGTCCTTCAGCCTTTGCTGACAGGGCTTGCATTCCACCCCTTTGATCATCTTTGTTGCTCACCTCTAGCTCCTTTCCAGTTTCTCTCCAGCCTGTGTATACATTGGTGTTCAAAACTGGACATGGTACTCCAGCTGAGGCCTAACCAGTGCCAAGTAGAGCATACTATCACCTGTGACTTGCATGCTAGGCGTCTTACTGCAACCTAAAATTGCATTTGCTCTCTTTTTTCAGAAGCATCACATTGCTCTCTCAGGTTGAGATTGTGAACTACCATAACTCCCAGACCCTTCTTAGCACTTTACATTTGTTTTTACTGAATGTCATATTGTCATCTCTAGCCCCGTTCTACAATTTATAAAGATCCCCATGGAATTTTAGCTCTATCCACCAAAGCGTTAGCAACACCCCTCTAATTTTGCCTCATCTGTACATTTGATCAGCATACTCGCTTTTCCTACACCTAGGCTATTAATAAAAATGTTTAATAACATTAGACCCAGAACAGAGTCCTGTGGAGCTGCAGGTGAGACCTCCCTCCAGTCAGACATCATGCTAGTAATAGTTACGCTTTGTAGTTGTTCATATATCCACTTAATGGTAGTTCTGCCCACTCTGCATTTTACTTATCAGAGGGTCATGTAGGACTATGTCAGAAGCGTTGCTGAAGTCTAGGTGTATTATGTCCACCACATTCCCCCTTCAATGAATCAGTTACCCTTTCAAAGAATGAGATTAAACTGGTTTGGCAAGTGTTTTATACAAATGCACAGCTTCAACAAGCAATTGAAAGACAACCTGGAATCCCCTAGTGCAGGGCTACTCATTTTGTGGCCTGCCGCCCGTTTGTTTGCGGGTTTACGCAGGGCTCAACATGCGGCACAGGGGGTGGAAGTCAAAACAAAAAATTAGTCTACATAATGGTCTTCTGTTGATATGTGCTTTAGTAGTTAAATTCCTGGACTGTCATTGCTCATTAGAAGTGCTGTCATATGGGTGGAAATCTGGTAAATATTGCATTTTATTAATATCAGCAGAACAGATTTTGTATATTGTGTAGTCTTGCCTTAATCTTTGTATTCATGCCCGTCAGCATGAAAGAAGCTACAGTATTTGCATATATATATTTGCATGTATATGCAACCATACTTAAGTTGCAGCCTTCGGCATGTGCAGTGAGTATCATTGTGGCTGCCAGGACTTCCAAAGTTGAGTAGCCCTGCCCTAGTGATTAGAGCACTCACCTAATTCAAGTCCCTTAACACTAGGCAGAACAGGGACTTGAACTTGTCACATGTTGGGTGAGTTCCACTAGACTGTACACAATGAGTAGTGCTTCCTGGTTTTCTGGAGAAGGCCTTAAATGCCCAACTCCTAGGAAGGGTTCATAGTTGTGAATCTTGGGCAGAGGTAAGTGTTTAACTCCCTTTGGCCATGCTCCTTTCCTGCATTTCCTACTGACCAGCTCAGGCAGCTCTCTCCTCATCCTGCTGAAATTTTGAAAGAGAGCTTGGACACCCAGATAGGCGGGCATAAGGCCTTAGTCCCCCTTGTGAATCTGTCTGGAAAAGTGACTTCTGTCCAAACACTACCTTTAATGTGTTTGCAGTTGGGAAGAAAGGGGGAATGGCTACAACTCTCAGCTGTTTTGACAATTTATTGTCTTAGGGTTTTTTGTGTTTTTTTTTTGCATAGGCATAAATTACAGTCTGTAGATAAAAAGACACACAAAACAGTGCAGCATTTGCAATAGGCTACAGAATTCAATACAGCTTGGTTTGTGTAAGGTTCATTTATAACACTTTCGTGGTACCACACACAAGAGGAGGGAGGCAGCCCAAGGTGAGTAAATAGAGAAGCTCTGCTTTAGCAGATGTTTCCCACTCATTACCACCTTGCTGCACTCCTCCTCTCCTGCATTTAGTACCATGATTACCTGGCATCTTGATAAGAAGTGGGACTGCAGTGGAAGCAGCCGTTTTAAATAAACACTGTCCTACAGTTTGACAGCTGGTGCTAGAGCACAAGAAAAGTTAACAAACCTTTTCTCCTTTCCCCACTGTTCCAACAGGCCTAGATTTTGGGGCAGTGTGGGAGCAGTAGTCAGATTTTAAAGACTCACCAAAGGCTGGATAACTGCTCCTGGTGGGTGGGCTAGGCCCTCCCACCCCCCATCTTCAGTTGCCAGTCCGAGTCCCTTGCAGGTGGGACTGAGTTCTAGGGAGGAGGGGGCTGTGCACATCCACATGGGAGACTGATTCCCACTCTTGTGTCTGAGGCAGTGTCTGGTGTAAGAGCCATTTACCGCTCAGTCAATGCCCCCTGCAGCCAGTTTCATAGTAGTGGTGATTGATTCCAAAGCGCAAGCATCAGAGCCACACGCTTGATGAGGCAATGGAGGAGCTGACCAATAGGAAGGGCAGTGCTTGACTCCTCCGGATGATTTAAGGCAAGACAGGCTGCCCAGAAAAAGCCCATTGCTGGCTGTGCAAGAGAGTCACCCATTCACTTCCCCTTCACACTATCCCTGCCTATTGGACAAACAGGTGTTGAAGACAGCCTGGCACATGCTAAGTACCACTCCTTCCACACTGGATTTGGGGGGTGCTAGCCTCAAATGGAATGAAGTGATCCCTTCTCTTTATCTGAAAGGAAACTAAGACAAATATGGATACATAAGAACCAATTCAAAACATATGCTAAACTAAGAACAAAGCATGCTGGCCCAAACTTAGAGAAACACACACAACCCTTCTCTGAGCAGCAAGGTGTTACCTTCTCAAGGCCTCTGATGTGAGCTCCTACTCTGTTCTGCCCCTCTGATGAGAGTCCCTCCCCACCCATAAGACCCCAGCCAGACTGTTCACAGCCCCGCCCATCTCTTGCCAGCCGGGAACACCACAAACCCAGGGAGTGTCCCTTGTGGCTGAGAGCTCGGAGGGAAGAGCCTTTCCCCCCCTTAGTGCTGTCTCCCTGCTCTCAGATAAATCCATGGAAAGAGGCAGCTGTCAGCCCTTCCCTGCCTGTTGTACCCTGTCCAAACTTCCCCATACACCAGGGGAAGGACAGCAGCTGTGAATGGGGGTGAGCTGTCACATAGACCTGCCCACCTGTCTCCTGAGGGAAAAGTCCAGTCCCAGCTTCAGCCACAAGCTTCCGCCTGGAATCACTGCTGCCACCATCAATACTCTCCCTTGCAGGCCCCATACGTAGCAAGGTTCTCCCGGGGCTAAACCCGGTTTCTTCACAGATCTGCGCCAGCCTGCCCTGGCTTGCCTCACCGTCCGTACTCACAGAGAGCTCCACATCACAGCACTCTTCAGTCAGCCTTGCTGCCCCCTCGCTTGGCTCAGGCTGCTGCCTTTCCCCGCTGGATTGTACAGCCATCAGGGTCGCCATCCCCCTAACACCAAAACTGGTATAATATTGTCTCATTACCCTGTGGGGTTTGTGCCAGTCCAGTGATCACACTCATACCTTCATATCTGCCCTTGTATCCCCATCAACAAACCCCCATGGGTCTGGATAATTACAGTCTAGACTTTACTTGCTATGTACAGTTGTCTATATACAGATGAACATGTAGTGGGGGAGTGTCGTCCATTTATTATACCCCCCAGCCAGTTATAATTTTGACTAGGATTTTCCAAAAGCAAAGCAGGCAGGCACTACCATTGATCCCTGCTCAGTATCCTGTCTCCAGCCGGGACCACGGCATCTTATTGTGCAGCAGTCGTGGAGGGAAATTTTCTTCTGAACTTAGCTACTGATCAGTTCCCACCACAAAGCCTGCGAATTTAACAGCCCTGGCCATTTCACTCTAGTTAGTACTACTACAACTTCTACTAAGTGTCTAGCCCTTAAGTAATCTAAGCAATTTGCCTCGGTTGTATTACTTGTGGTACAAAAATCCCACAGGTCAATTACACATCACACGGAAAAGTACGTCCTTCATGGTTACAAACAACAGTGTCAGGTAGGAAAAGATTTAGAGGGCATCACAGCAGGCATTTTGCCTTATGAATGTTTAGCGCCCATTTGGGGATGTGTGTGTGAGAATGACACACACGTGGGAATTATACTGGATCTTCTCCCACTCTGGGCCACAGCCTGGCATACTGGTGAAATCCAATAGCACTCAACTGTGGGGGAAGAGAAGATGTATCTTGATAGCTATATAATACACTGACCTGAGTCAAAGGTTTGGGGCAGGCTTTACAATCCTCGGGAGATTAGATTATCTTCTCTCCCAAAGAACTAAACCCCTCCAAGTCTTTTGCTTATATATTAACTCTTTAATACATGTTTGGTGCCCTCATTATTTCCCCCTGCTAAAATGCTTGCTAGCCACTTTGCAGGGTCATGAGATCCTAAGTCAACCCATGGCAAGCTAGCCATTGGGTCCAATGACAACAAACCACTGATCCAAATAGTGGAAGGGAACGGACAATAGTGCAAAATTATTTGGTCACGTGCCCACTCTCCCAACATCTGACATTCAGATGGGGGTTCCCAACCAAAGATGCCAAATATAGCACACCTCCATACCACTGTATAATGATAATACTAATTACATGTATGGTAATAAACCTTGGAATGCTATCTTATAGCCTTCTTTAACATCTGGAAGGGATGGGGCTGGGAAGAGGGAGGCGGGAAAAGGTCTGGACTGCATAGACTCATTTAAAAATAAAATTTAAAAAAAAATTAAAATGTCCCATCTGACTTGGATCAGAGCCTCGTTTCCCATCGCACCACCTTACGAACACTAAAATCCTTTCCCCCCTCAATACAAGCTCTTCTGGCAGTGGCAGCACAGAAAAGCATACAGGGACTAGATTTGCCAAGGACAGTCATTCTCCCACTGCTCCCAGCCCGGACTTGAGAGAAGCAGCAAAAAGAGGAAGAATTTCATTAACCGGTTTGCCATTCTCTCTGGAGACAGCTTCTCTCCACCATTGTTGTTGCGTGTGGACGGTGAAGAATCTGAGGTAGCCAGCTGGGGACAGAGAGCCAGGGAAGGGTTAGTGGACCTGTTCCCCATGCACACGGAAGCGATAAATGCAGGTGTACTCTGGGTGGCCCCAGTTGCTCAGAATCCGTAGCTCCACCACCTGGAACGTGCCCATATCTTCACCCTGGCCAAAGAAGAAAGGAAACATTTCATATTTTGGGTCATTCTCTGCAAAAAGAAACACCATTTCTTTGCAAGTCAGCCCCCACTCCTCAGATTCCTCACTGATTTGTGGAGGGGTCTTCATTCAGACACATCAGAGAGTTCCTAATCACCTTCCCAGTTAATAGGAACAGACCCAGTAGGGTCCTATGGAAAGTACTTTACAAACTTCAATGGGTCAGATACTCTGACAAAGCTGTTCTTGACACAAGAGCAGAGGGGAAAGGGTAGAGGTACAAGCTGCTTTAAGCCAGCTCTCTGGCCCCTGGTTCTGCATAGTCCTATCCAGTGGTCTCCCCAGGCTGTCCCAGCAATCAGAGATCATCTAGATGCAAAGGTGCCTGAACCACACATGAGTCAGCCAGATACAGAAGTGGCTGCTGCCAGGACTCTTCTCCCAGGCCACACCCCCTATGCCAGAGAGATCAAAAACTGGGTGGGGCATAGGACCCACATCAGTGATTCTCCATCAGCCAAGGGTTCCTGTGTGCAGGGGGAATCCCCAGGGGCTGGTTAAACCAGCGTTAGGGCTGATTTGTGCTCCCAGAGCAGCGCAAACAGACTGGAGTGGGGTGGAAGTTCTGGCTCTTGGTATGATCAGAGAATGGGAACCCCTCTGTAGGCTTTGGGGCTTTCCTGTAGAATTCTACAGTAGGTGGAGAATTTGCTAATCAGTTCTACAGGACAGCACAGAAAGAAACGTATCAAGTGGTTTCAGCTTTATCCAGTCAAGTCCAGAGTACCTTTCCAAAAGGCAGGTCACCTCTCTAGCTAAGCCACAGCCCAGCCTCCCATGCCAATTGGCAGAGGGTTCTTTGTTCTGTGACAGCAACTCCTAATAGGCCTGACAAACTCCCTACCTCTAACACTGTGATATTTATTTTTCCATAAATAGGGTCCTGTAAGGTATCAAATGAAAGCTGACATGTTACTGGTCATTAATATTGCAATGAAATGTATGCACTGATGATATTTAAGAAGTTACATACAACACTGAAATTATGTTTTAAAGTTTGTAACCCAGCAGTTTGTAACTAGATGGGTTTTCTGCTAGACCAGGCCTGGGCAAAATATGTCCCACAGGCCGCATCCGGCACGCCAAGCCACCGGATCCGGCCCATGGACACTGCGGACAGCCCCGGGCAGGCTCCCAGTTTGCCTTGCCCCACCTCCATGCTGCTCAGAAACATGACTGAGTGGCAGCTTCACTTTAAAAACTCAGCCGGGAGGGAAGGAGGGAAGGATTTAGGAGCTGCTCCCACCCCAGATACAATCCCATTGGCCGGCTTCTGGCCAGAAACTGGCCAGTGGGAGCTGCCTGTTTCAATAACAGGTAGCCAGGAAGCAGAAGGGGCTCATAGTTATTCACAGAGCACATGGCTGCAGCCTGTACGGAGACGGGCAGGCAGGGAGGCTGATTCAGGAACAGGCTGGTAAGTCTCCTGGCCAGAGCTTGCTTCTAGCACCCCAGCCCCTCCCTTCCCCAATCCTCTGCCCCCCTCCTGCACCCATATCCCCTCCCAGATTTGGCACCCCAATCCTCTGCCCCAGATCACAGTCTCCTCCTGCCCCAGGTCACAATCCAACCCCCTTCACTCTAATCCAATGATCCAGGTCACAACTGCCTCCTTCAACCAAACTCCCTTCTGCACCACCCCACTCCATCCCAGACCCCACATCTCCTCCAGTAATATTATCAAAGAGTGCGGCCCTCAACCACTTTCCAAATTCTTGGAGTGACTCCCCATCCAAAATTACATTGCAGAAGCCCTATTTACCCATGTGAAAGTCAACAAGAACACAGGTGATTGTGGGGGGGCAGAGATATGTCAAACAGGAGTATGGGAAGACACCTTAGCCAGCACCCCAGGAAGGGGATCACAGGAGTTATCCTCCCGTTTTTGGGGAGAAAACAATAAGTTCGAGGACAGAGAAGGAGAAGCTAAAAAAACAACCCTCCCCCTCCCCCCCTCCCCCAAGCATGACACATTTTTGTCATCTTTCACTGAGGAAGCAAAAAGACAGCACTTTTTGCATTCAGGAAAGTTGGATCCTGGTCATGTGGGCTAGTGACACCAAGGTTTGCTTTAAGACAAAGATTTTAGCCCATCAGCATTTAAGGTAAGACTAAGACACAAGTTCTACCTTTTGTTTTACATGTAATCTTTATCCTTGCAAATCTTAATCTTTGTAAGTAAACCTGTCTTTCATAGAATACTAGAAATGGAAGGCACCTCGAGAGATCATCAAGTCCAGTCCCCTGCCCTCATGGTAGTACCAAGCACCTACTAGATCATCCCTGATAGATGTCTATCCAACATTCACTTAAATATCTCTAGGGATGGAGACTCCACAACCTCTCTAGGCAATTTATTCCTGTGTTTAAACCACCCTGACAGGTAGGCAGTTTTTCCTAATGTCCAACCTAAACCTCCCTTGCTGCAATTTAAGCCCATTGCTTCTTGTCCTACCTATCATCAGAGGCCAAGGAGAACAATTTTTTTCCCTCCTCCTTGTGACACCCCTTTATATACTTGAACTGCTATCATGTCCCCTCTCAGTTGTCTCTTTTCTAAAGAAGCCCAGTTCCTTCAGTGTTCCCTCATAGGACATGTTTTCTAGATCTTTAATCATTTTTGTTGCTCTCTGGACCGTCTCCAATTTCTCCACATCTTTCTTGAAATGTGGTGCCCAGAACTGGACACAATACTCCAACTGAGGCCTAATCAGCACAGAATAGAGCGGAAGAATGACTTCTTGTGTCTTGCTCACGAGAATCCTTTGTTTTCACTCTAAGTCGATTACAGTGCTGTGTTATCAGCAAGGGCCTGGGCCGTGCCAGTCAGGCTGTGTGCCTACCAGTCTCTTTGGGGACGGCAAAACTGTTTATTATGGTGAGCATCCAGTGACAGTGCCCAGGTATTGCAGAGAGTAGCTACCTAGCACTAGCCTGTAGAGAGGGTGTGGTCTGTGGGGACCTAGAAATCCATGCGTGCAGGCCCGGGGGCTCTTGGTTTCAAGAAGCACAGCAGGAGCAGAAGACACAGGTGGTGGCAAGGAGCCTCATAACCCGGGGGAGCATCACAGCAGAAGCTTCCTCCAGAGTCTGTTGCCAAAACAGTCTGTAGCTCACATGCAAGTGCATGCTGCACTGGATCAGCCCAGTGGCTATCTAATCCAGTCTCCCTGCTCCTGCTGCACGGGATCAGATCCCCCCATCCTTGTATCCTGTGTCCCCAACAGCGGCCAGTGCTTAATGCTTGAGGGGAAGGCAGAAAGAGACAGCTGCAAAAGACCTGTCCAGTTCAAAAGACCTGGGTCCAAACCAGCCTGTCTAAAGCCCTCCAGGCAGAGACCCTGGCACAGCAGAGGTAGTGGCATTCGTGGGTGCATGACCTGACACTTGGACTGGTTTGAAATACTAGGGATGCTGGGTTTTGCTCCCTGGGCTCAGTATGGCAGGAACTCCCTGGGGCCCTACAATCTTCCTCCGTACCTCCAAGCGGAACGTCTGGATGGGATCCCCATCCTGGTCGTAGGTGAACTGTCCGAGAAGGATGCCCTCTTGCTGGTCTTCTTCCTCCAGGCCCTGTGAGGCCAAGCACAGGTGGGGAAGAAAGGGAGAACGGCGTGATGAGGAAGCAGAAAGAGAAAAGGGATGTGGGGTAGTCAGAGCGCCCAGAGGAACAGAAGGAAACCGAGATAAATGCAATTAAACTCCACTCCAGCTTTCCCACGCCACACAAACAAACAGGGCAGTGAGAGGACAGGGAACATGCAGGAGCAGTAGAGGGACAATGCTGCGAGCAGGGGGCTCAGAGCCATTGAACAACTGAAAATCCTGGCTATGATGGAAAATATTCCATACCAGGAGGTGCAGCAGCACCCCCAGCCTCCTCCCCAACTATATACCCACCCCGTCCCTTCCCATGTACTTCCAGCCAATCCTCCCTTCCTTCCTCCCCACTTTCCCCTATCCCACGTACACCATTCCCTCTCCCCTCAGACCCCATCCTCCCTCAGGTACTGTGTCTTCTCTGCCCAACACGTTCCTCCTCCCACATGCAGAACCCACTGCTCACCATGACTCCTTCTGCAGGACCACCCCCCGGCCCACATTCCCCATCTCCCCCTGCTCCCCAACACTCCACCCCTGCGGCCAGCCCTCTGCAGCATGCCTCGCGAGACAGCGGTTCCCATTTCTGAGGCAAGGAAACAGCCTAGTCCCCAATACTACAGGGTGATTATGAACGGAAAGGGATCCTGAAACCACCCCTGCTCCCTTCTCCACACATGGACTTTTCCTCCTCCATTTCCCATTTCCGTGCTGAGAAAGACACTCACAAAGACGGCAAAGTCCTTTGGGGCACTCGGGATGGTGCCCACGGGTGAGAGGGATTTTGGGACGTGCTCCAGAGTCACGGCAGTGGGACGAATGTGGCTGGACAGACGGATAACAGCAAAGCCCTGAGATCCACGGAAAGCCCAGCAATTCCCGGGGTTGACATCCGGCTAAACACAAAACAAAACCAGCGTCGTAGCAGCAATAATCATCAGCGTGTGCAGCTCTCCAGGCCCTTTCGACCCACAGCGTTTTACACGGTGCTATAGCGGGATCCCTCGCCCTCCAGTGAAGTGCAGTCCCCTCTGAACTCAACATGGCAGCTGTTAACAGCACACCGCAGTGGAAGAAATGGAGAAAACATTGGGTCTGATCTTCAAAAACCCCACTCCCGTCAATCTGCCCAGCTGGAGTGGCACAAAGTTACCTTTGAGATGCTGCAAAAGAGTCACCATAAGCCTGGACTGGTATGAAATACGGCTGTGAATGGGTAACCAGTTACTGGGTAAGAACCACCCTTACCGGGTACCAGTTAACTGGCACCTGGGAGCAGCCCCCACCCCGCCCCCCCTTGTGGCCTGCTGCTGAGGGTGAGGAGGGGGCAGGAGCAGAAGCTCACTGCCCCATGTGTGGGGGGCAGGACAGGGAGCAGGAACTGGCCCCCCTACACACACAGGTGCGGCTGCTGGCCCCCACGCACAGGGGAGCCAGCAGCAGCTGGAAGCCTCACACACGGGGCAGCCAGGAGCAGAAGCCGCCACCCCCCTCCTTCCCCCCGCACTCCCTATGTGAGGGGCTCCTGGCTCCTGCTGCTGGCCCCCCTCACATGGGGGGGGGGAGCAGGAGAAGAGAGCAGATCCTAGTTAATCGGTTAAACCTAAGGTTTAACTGGTTAACTGATTAACCGGGATTTTACATCCCTGATTATTATGGACCGTGGAGAGGAAGAGAGACACAGATGTGCCCCTGGTTCTTGGGCTGGTTCTGGATCAGGGGCAGGAGGAGATTTGGCTTAACCTCAGCTGGCAGAATGACTGAAAGGAGCTGACCCAGAACCTGACTGCCACAGAGAATGAGGCTCAGAACCCCTGTGGTATCACAATCCAGTTCTGTTACCAGTCACAAGTGTCGTCAGCCCTCAGGCTTTGTGACCAAGAGCTCACTAGCTGGGAGGAGGAAGAAAGGTCTCCCCTGGCTAGAGCATTGCATTCAGACATGGGGCTTTTAACCCCTTTCTCTGGAAGATCTCACATTGGACGCTGTCAGGGCCAGGACATGGAGCTGGAAAGAGAGTGGGAATTTCTGGAACATTTGCAGCTTGAGTTCTGAACCAAAACCACAAATGAAGTTGCATACGCCAACGACTAGAGTTTAAGGACCCAGCTGTTAACACAGCCAAGGTGACAAACAGCACATCTAACTCCTCCCCACCCCAGGGCAGGCATTTTGTGTAGCACAAGGCATCAGGGAGGCATCCCCGTCCCCACATTCAGATCTGATCTTTATGGGAGAGAACCCAGAGAAAGGGAACGAAATGGAAGAAATGTGACTTCCCAGGATGGGAGGCCTGACTACCAACAGGGGAAGAGACAACTTAAGGGTGATGCGATGGCAGTCTGAGCACCAAGGAGGAATTAACTAAACCGGGAGGTCATGGGAGGCGTTAGGTGAACTATCCAGCTGGGCTCACGTTGGGGCAATAGGCAAGGAACAGTCCATGGACAGTGGAAGAAAGTTCTAGCTCAGCTCGCAGGGGTATAACGGGACCCCCCCTCTCTACACAGCTGGGTCCCTACCTGCAGGATAACCCGTGGAGACTGAGAATGGTACCACAGGGGGATCCCAAACAGACTCAGCAGTGCCGTCTTGGTCTCGTAAGTTTCCGAGCACCGGGTGCTAATAACACTGGCCCCTGGGATTGAAAGGAAAACAAAAGACACGTGAGAACATAGCACCCTCCCCAGGTGACAGAAGTTATGCTCTCTGTGTGTATCTAAGGCCACGTCTTCACTTCCCGAAGATAGATGCTGCGGCCGTCAATCTTCCGGAGTTCAATTAATCGAATGCTGAGGACACCCCCGTTGGTGCCGGTACTTCTCGATTCATGGAGACAGCGCAGAAGGTTGAATGAAGGTACATTGACCCCAGCCATGCAATTAATGTAGCTGGAGTTGTGTATCTTAATTCAGCCTTTCATGTAAGTACAGACAAGGCCTAACTATGGTCTCACATTGGGCAGGCAGAGGTATCAAACAAAGCTAATCTACAGGGCAGGGAGGAGCTATTCCAGCTCAGCTCCCCCTCTAAAACCACATGTTATGCCATATATGAAATCTCTTCTAGTAAGGCTGGACTAGCCAACTGAGCCCCACTGTAATGCTCTGCATGTATGAGACAGCCCAATACCCTCCCTCTTCACATGCCCAGGTGCCTGGCTACATGCTAAGCTGTTGGAAGTCTCCTAGCAAGTCCTGTCTCCGATTAACACAGTGAGCGCGTCTTCAGTCTGACACTCCCTTTCTGTCCTTGGGGGCCACGATTCACCTACCCCCTGATTCAAGAGCATAATCCACCATTCCAATGCGATCCTCGCTGTAGCGCTGCAGGGCTCGGTTCACAATGAGGTGCACTTGCTGCAACAAGAGGGAAAAGGACACACCAGAACTGAATGCAAAGGCTGGAGACACACACATCACACACAATCTTGACACTCCTCCATGTGCACGTCTGTACGTGCAGCCTCTGAGGTACCAAACATGCTGCCTATCACACACAAACCCCTGCCACATACATTTGTCCCTAAGGGCACAGGCGTCTGCACACGCATTTTATACAGCCACGCCACACGTGCAATCACAGGCTTCTGAATTGTTACAGCCACAGATCAAAACTAGGGATGTGAACGGTTAACTGGCAAGCCTCACCCGTAACAGAGCAGCTCCCCACCCACCATGGGCAGGGGGCTACTCCAGCCCAGTGGGGCCCGCTGTGGGGAGGGGGCACTCTAGCCCAGCCTGAGCAGCCCCTGTTGTCGTCAGGGCCAATGCAGCCTGTCTGTGGTAGGGCCACTCCAGCCCAGGTGGGCTGGAACAGCCCCTCCCCCCCACCTGGCCCACTCTTAATTGGTTAACTGGTTAAACATTATGTTTAACTGGTAATTTAATCAATTTAATTTAATCAATTAAATAGGATTTTACATCCCTAAAATGAGAGGCAGCATCCAATCTGGAGCCAGCCTTGCCTTGTTACGACTGGAGAATCGTGACAGTGTAGCAAGCTCATCCCTTTCAGACAGATGTCTTTTGGGGAGACCTTGACAGCTCATCCAGAGTGGCAGGGTGCCCAGTAACCAGCACATTACCAGCATAGCCATTGTGGTGATCACCACCATAACCTGGGAACTGGGTAGTTACCATCACACTGCTGGGCTTCTTTTCACCTGATCCTGAAAGATGTGCAGACCAGATCCCTCCCCCACAAAAAAAGTTTCTAAGCGAGACCCCTCCCATCAACCATAGCTGGGTTCTGGGCACCTCCAAAGATTTGACCCAAAGGTTCCCACAGGCCTCCTCAGTATTTTGGTTTCCATCCCTACCATATTCCTTCCACCTCTTCTGAAGCTGTCTAAATGAGCCAGCCAGCACACATCTGTCCTTGCAATTCTTTGCAAGTTGACTAGCTGGAAAAAATTCCTAGGCTACCCGATCTCTGCCAAGAGATTAGCTGCCTCCAGACAGACAGACAGACAGACAGACAAGAGGGAACTAAAAGCTACCTAGCCAAAAATGTGGCAGAGCCAGGGGTGGCTAAATGAGTCCTGTGCTGTGCAAGTTCTCTTTCACCAACTGGTCTGAAAGCACAAGAGGTACAGTGGCTGCATTCTCCTATCCGCTCCTTTTATGTGCACTTGTTTTAGGAAACAGCCTAGAACTTTAAAACAACACAACCTGAGAGTTACCACCTAAAACTGAATCACTTTTTCTCCCAACAGAGCCATATGAAACTATTTTAAAAAGGCATTTCAAACCAGGGCTTTTCCCTTTAAAAACTTCTTAGAAATGAACTCTTATTCCTTCTCTATTTGTTAGTAATTCTTCATATTGCACTAATACTTCCTGATCCCAACTGAGCCTGCACCCTGCCCTCCGTTATGCTAGGTGCTATCCAAATAGCAAGGCAGTGCCGGCCCCCAAAACTTTTTTTACAGCATAAATAAACAAGATAGAGAAAGGGAGCATCATCTGGGCATCAGCAAGGGGGAACGGATGCAGAGAAACGAAGAGATTTGCCCAAGGTTACAAGGGGAGCTGGGAGCAGACTGAGTCCAGATCTCGTGAGTCCCAATCCACTGCCAAGCCACAAGCTCATCCTTCCCTCTATATAATGATATTAGTGTTGTGAGTCTGAATGGCCCCTGTAGCTCAGCAATTCAGAAGGACCCAGGCTGTAAGTGACTTGACTCCTCACTCTGCCTCCTCCTTTTCTTCATGAGGATTTAATCGCATGTTTAAAAGGGCTGGTTATGATTTGCATACAACCAAACCAAGTCCCTGGCAACCCCAGCCCAATTTACTGTCAGGGTTCTGGGAGGAAGAAAAAACAAACAGGGTAACAGAAAATGGAAGAAATCCTAAATCCCTGATGCTCCCAGCTGTGAGTGCTTCACCACAACCACACGTATCACACCCAACAGCGAGCGCACACATGTGGAGCGGGGCCTGCCACATACACTCCCTGCCACACTCCATGTAGGCACACATGTAAGGGCTTCAGGGCTGGCACAGTCACACAGGCGGATGCTGCTCTGACACTTGAGTGTGCCATGCCACAACCCCCAAGCCAAGTAGTTACTCAGTGGATGTGGCTGAGCAGGCATGGCCTCACCTCTTCTGTCACACCTGTGACTCCCTCCTGCTGCAGCGCTATCCCAATGCTGGCCTTGGCATCCCGTGCAGACAGCCTCTGGCCCTCAGAGACTCTGGCCAGGATTCTGTGCTCCAGCTCCCGGAGCTTGTCCTGTAGCTCCTCACGCTGGAGAACCAGACTGCCCACTCCATCCTCCCTGGGCTGCAACAGGAACCGACTGATCCACCGGGGGAACTGCGCCTCCACCTGAAACCGCCAAGGGAAAGCGCTCAGGCCAGGAGAGGGAGTCTGCACAGCAGAGCATGACAAATGGAGAGCATGTGGGCAGAGCAAGGCAGCACAAGGGCCCTGGCAATCTGGCCTACAGACCCCTACGTGTGGGGAAACCTCCATCCCTGGAGGATACCTAATGCACACAAACCACCCCCGAGGGTGTCCAGGTTGTGGCAGAAGAAAGGTCACCCTCCTGGAAGTGTCCAGCTTGTGAAGGGAGATGGGGCATCATGTACCCAGAGGTGCCTAGCAGATGGTGGGACCACACAGTCCTGCATCACCCAGACTTTGCCACATCACCGTTTGGAAGACTGTTCTCTGCTCTGTAAGGTAGGTGCTTGTACAGCTACTCAGGAGATTCAAATGTCACCCAGCTGATTAGCAGAGCACCCACTGGTGGTGCATATTCACACATGCCTCGGTGCACACAGAAAATTTTATTCCGCACATAGATGGAAAAGCTTAGAGGAAACATTGGCAGGGAATGGGTCAAATGAGACTTCTGTTAAGGGGACAGGGTCAGGGTCTGAGACTCACGTCCTCTCGCACTCCTTTGATTTGTCCTGGGAGTGACTCCACGTGCTTCACCAACGCCTCCTGGTCAGATGCCAGGAGCGTGAGCTCCTTCTTCAGGCCTGCTAGCTGTGTCTCCAGCCTGCCCATCTCCTGCTGGAAGCTCCCCTGCAGGCCCTCTTGGGTCGAGCTACAGAAGGAGGGAGGGAGGGAGGCGAATAAACAGAAAGCAGCATAGGTGTAATGGAGGCAGCGAGCTACCCAACAGCGCCTCCCAGTCACGGTCCTGGAGGATTAGCTTGAGATGTGGAGTGCACTGATGAAGCCAGACAGAACGTTGCAGCAGTAAATACCAACGTGTATTTTCCTGTCAGACGTACACCCCACCCCACCCCAGGGCACTGAGTAACCTGCCGGCAAGAGACGAGGTTGGTCACATCATCTCTTAGCCAACATCCCCTCTCCTGTTGTCACCCTTCCCACAAACCAATGGAAGATTGCCACTGGGGGGAGAACATTCTCCAGGGCTCTGAGCAACTGGATTTAACATCCCAAGCAATGAGAACATCTGCTGCTTCCCTTGGGAGTCTCAGAGGGGTAGCCATGTTAGTCTGTAGTTGAAAAAAATTAAACGATGAATGGTCCTGGAGCACCTTGGAGACTAAACAAAAAATGTAGATGGTATCACGAGCTTTTGTGGGCACAGCCCACTTCTTCAGATGAATGGAGCAAGGGGTCCAGAGGTAGTTAATCTAAATGTAACATCCCTAATTGAAAAGTTGATGGGATTTCCATTGACTATCCGATTAGTCAATAAGGCTGCCTCTGCCTTTGAACTCCCTGCTGGGCTCTTGCTACAGTTCAAAAGTGGAAGCCCTGCAGGGAGCGCGGGGCCCCGCATGGTGCCTGAGCTTTTGAAATGTACAAAAGCCTCAGTGGGGCTCTTGTACATTTCAAAAGAGGAAGCCCCACAGGGAGCGTGGGGCCAGCCGGGACTCGCCCACTGGCCCCACACTCCCAGCGGCACACTCCCCTGGCGGGGCTCTTGTACATTTCAAAAGCAGAATCGCAGCAGAAGCAGCACAAGCAGAGACTGCGTCAGTCCCCGTTTGTGCCTTTTCCCACTGTGCCTCTACTTCCCCTGCCCCCCACAGAGACGGTGCTGGGGGGAACCGGTCTTTAAGCTGGCTCCCCCAGCACCGGGTCCTGCTCCCCCCTTGATGCCTCTCTCTGATAGAGGCAGCAGGGGGAGGAAAGCGACTAGTTGCATCACTAGTCAACTATCTGATAAGCTTATGCTTATCAGAGAGTCACCTAGTCACATCCCTATCCAGAGGTATAAATATATAGCAGAAAAAGAGGAGAAATGCAGAGGAAAAGGGGAAAAATAACTTGTCAATTTAAGTGTCGGTGCTAAAAGGGCTGTAAGTGCCTGGTACTTTGGGGGACAGGTCAATCCTCACCTACAGACAACCCCCTAACCTGAAAAATTCTTTCTAGCAACTGCGCATCACACCTCAATCATACTCTTCCAGGAGCCCACCCCTGCAATAAACTCCAGTGCCAACTCTGTCCACACATCTACACAAGCAACATCATCACAGGACCTAACCTTATCAGAGGTTCATACAATTACACAGCCACTAATGTGATCTATGCCATAAAGTGCCAGCAATACCCTCCTCTGCCATGTATACTGGCCAAACTGGACAGCATCTACGACAAAGGATTAATGCACACAAATCAGAAATTTGAAATAACACACAGAAACCTGTTGGGGAACATTTTAACTTGCCCGGGCACTCTCTAATGGGTCTAAAAGTAAATATCCTCTTACAAAGCAGTTAAAAAAAACAGCTAAAGAGAGAAACTGTGGAACTTGCCTTCATATGCAAATTTGACACATTTAACCAAGGACTGAACAAAGACATGAACTGGATGGGCAAATGACATCAAAAGCTAAGTACCAGGCACTTACAGCCCATTTTATTAGCCTCATTTGGCATGGACACATTAATTGACAGGTTCCCCTCCCCCCCCAATCTCTCCTCTTTTTGCTATTTAGTTGTACCTCTGGACCCCTTCAACTCCATTAATCTGAAGAAGTGCATTGTGCCCACAAAAGCTCATGATACCATCTACATGTTTTCTTAGTCTCTAAAGTGCTGCAGGAGTATTCGTTAAGTTTTTTCCCTTGGGGGGGTTACACCAAGGCCTAATAGCCCTCACTCCCAGGAGATGGTTTCAATCTCCATCCACAATTCTCTTTGCTCAGTTTCACTCCCTTGCTTTTAGGCATATATCCCCAGGAACAACCACAATTTCCTCCCCAATGTGAGCACCCTTCCCATCCTTGTGCAGGGGTGGCCCGTGGCTATAGGCCGACTCGGCCGTCGCCTAGGGTGCCGCCTTCAATGGCGCCTGATGATGACGTCACGGGGCACATGATGATGACATCACCCCATTGACAGGCCATTGACGGCCATGCAGGTGGGAGCGCCAATCGCGTGTCCCGCCTGGGGCGCCAGCTGCCGCAGCCGGCCTCAGACCACTCCTGTCCTTGTGGATTATCATGTTGTCCTTAGTCTGGGGATATGTCCTTCTCTCTTCTCATCTGCCCTCAGTCAATCCAGCCCCCGGGTTATTTTTGCTGCTCTTCTCTCAACTCCTCCAATGTATCAATGTCTTCCTGGGGTTGCGGTGCCAGACCAGAGCACAACATACTAGGTGCTATCTGGGCAGAGTCCCAGAGAGAGGGACTGCAGGCTACCTGCTCCAGGAGGCACCACCTTTGCATACACAGCCAAAGATCACACTGGCTCTCTCAGCCTCCATCTCAAACCTACAAGAGCAGAGTCCTCCTGCCACCTCCCTTTCACAGTATCATTGCAGTCAGTTTCGCTCTCTCCCGCCGACTAGCCGTGTGCTGGATCCTTTCCCCTCCCCATATGATCTAGCTTGTCATTAAGTCCCATCTCATTTTGGCTCCTGCCGGCTTTTGTTGTTATTTTCCAGGCTGCATCAGAATCTGAAACCCCACCCAGTTTGGTCTCTTAGACCTGCCATGAGCCCCAGGTCCCAGACCAGGCTTAACGGGGATCCCTGTAGGATCCCAACAGACACCCCCGCTGCCTGCTCTCAGCCCAAGCAGGTTGAGAACATGTTTAACTGCCCGGCTACATGGAAGAGTTCCCTGGAGAGGGGCTGGGTTACCTTTGCCATTCCGAATTCAGCTGGAGCATCCGGGCCTCCACCTCCTGTGAAAACAGTAGCACAAGGGAACAGACGTGACAGGATGAGAACTGCCACAGGGTTGGGGAAAGAAGGGGAGGGAGTCTAACCACATCACTGCAGCAACACAGGAATTGCCAGAGTGGATTAGACCCCAGGTTTACAATAGGGATGTGTTAGGATCCATGATTAAACGGTTAACCAATGAGCCTGGGCTCAGTTAACCGTCACAGTTACATGCAAGCCCCCCCACCCTACTGCCTCTGTATTGGAGGCAGTGGGGGGAAGGGGGAGAACATGCAGGAGCCAGTGCTTGCGGGGAGCTGGGTTTTAAGCAGGCTCCCAGAGAGTCCCCTGCCCCCCTCCCACGCTGCTGCCTAGAGCACTGCCTCCCACGGAGCCACCCCCCCCCCCCCATGTAACTTTATAACCACTAAAAATGTCACTGGTTACACATTTACAAGAAAACCTGCTTTTTAACATCCCTAGTTTACAAAGGTGCCAACTGCCCTGTGCCCTCATTCAGAAGGGGCACTGTCCACCTGTTCCTGTTGTACTTCACCCTCAGGCCCTGACCATGCTCATTTCTCTGTGCCTCCCCCAACTGCTGCCCTCCCCCCATGTGTGGTGGCTAGGGTTGCCAGGTGTCCGGTTTTGAACCAGACAGTCCAGTATTTGAGCTTTCTGTTCGGGAAACAAATTGAGAAAATATAAATGAGAAAATATAAATGTCCGGTATTTTCTAAATAAGATGTAATGTAGATTGTGATGTAATGTCAAGTGTGTCTGGTAGTTTTGTTGAAACCATCTGGCAACCCAAGTGGTGGCAGGGCCTTGTGGGGGAGAAGAGGCTAAGCAAGGGCAGGTCCTTGGGGCAGCAACACAATCAAGGCACTGGAGCCCACAGAAGGTTCATCTGACCCTGCCTCAGGGCCACCTAGCTCAGTATCCTGTCTGTGGCAATGGTCAGCTCCCGACATTGCCGGGGAAGGTGCAAGAACCCCAGAGTAGGTACGTGTGGGATAATCTGCCCTTCTCATTAGGTCTCATCCTGGTCTTTAATACTCAGATTGGCCAAAATGCTGATACATGAGGTTAGCATCCCCTACATTTTTGTTCCTTATTACAGTAACTCTGGATGTTCTTGTTACGAAAATAAATGTCCAATCTCTGGGAATCTTGTGAAGTTCGTGCCTTCAACAACTTCTTGTGGTGGAGTGTTCCACAGTCTAGTTACACATGGCGTGAAAAAGTATTTTTGAATATTTTGCATTTGCCACCTTGTAGGCAGGATGTGGTTGCAAGAACATGCAAGCTCTTCAAAGCCTAGGCCTCATTGCTTGTGAAAAGTGGTATGAGGTCAGGGCAGGAGTGGCCCGAGGCCGGCTGCAGCAGCTGGCACCCTAGGCGGGGTGGTGCAATCGGCGCCCCTGCCTGCACGGCCGTCAATGGCCATGACGTCATCACAGGGGCGCCCCGGCGCCCCGTGATGTCATCATCGGGCACCCGGGCCAGCGGTGCCCTAGGCAGCTGCCTAGCTTGCCTAGGCTCATGGGCCGCCCCTGGGTCAGGGCCTGGGTTTTAGGTTCCCAGCAGCAGCACAGAACACTTGCTAATTTAAGGGGAAGAGCAAATCTTGCTGCTACATCATTAGCAGCACTTCCTGCAGCACCTGGGTTTTCCTTGGAGGTTTCCTTATTCAACAACTCATCTAGTCCAACTGCATTTAGCTTATGGGACATCAATGAGCTTGCAGTCCCATAGCTGTAGGCATTAAAGTGAAATGTACCTCCTTCCCTAAGCAGGACACCTCTTCTTGGATAGGAGCAAAGTCCCTGGGCTATATCACCCCCAGTTTTTGATACTTGCATAATTTAGAGAGAGAAGCCAGTTTACCTGGGATGCCTGAGTAATCTTCTCCAGGCGCCTGTTTAAATCCTTCTGCAACTGGCCTTGGATGGTATCTAGCTCGCTCTGCAGGGAGACAGGTCAGCACACACCCCACCACATATAACATCGCACCTACAATATATCCTCTCCCCCCACCCCTGCTGCTCACCCACCTACCAACCATACCTCAGCTGCTCCAGCACAGCACCCACCCCAGACCGTACTCCCTGTACCCAACACCCTCACATCCCAACCCCACCCCCATAACTTGCCCCCACATTTATGCCACCCTCAAGCACCTAACTTTAATCCCAACCCTACCACTGAACCACCAGCAGCCCTTCCCACCACTCACCCACCTTGACCCCGAGCCCTACACCAGCCTTATGCTCTCTCCGCACCCCAGCAGCAGGCCCGGGGGATGGGAAGGAAGTAGGTGGAGCAGGCCAGGTCTCCCCAGGAGAAGGCTCCACTTTCCTTACCTGGACGTGCAGGGTCAAGTCCTCCCTCAGTGCGGCCTCCCGACGGCTCACCAGCCCCTCCAGGAGTGTCAGGGTGGCCTCATGTGTCAGGCCTCCCCCAGCTGCCACCCCTCTCTGGAGCTCCAGCTTCTCCAGACGGGATGCCTCAGCCTCTAGGGTCTGGAAGCGTTTCTCCAGAGCTTGAAACCGAGGCAGCATTTGCTGCTCTGCCTTTAACCGCCAGGGTGGCAAAAAGGAAAAACAAACACACATGCACAGTGCTAAATGTAGGACTGGCACCTTTACCCACCTGTCCTGGCAGCTCTGCCAACCCACCAGCAGAGGCTGCAGAGGACAGCTCTGCATGTCACGCATGTCCTCCATTCTCCACCAGGGGGCAGTAGTGTGTGCACACATTCTGACAGGGTTGGATTGCTGAGGGGTATGACGGACAGCCCCCTACTCGGGCATTGGAAAACGTCTGTCATGCCCCAGCTGGGGGCACCGGTGTGATGCAGGCACACACATCAATCTCAGATTACAGGGGCTACCCATCTGACTGGCTAGCAAAGAGGGCTGTATGCACACAGGTTGGAAATGAGCCAGCCCCAGCCACTAAGACATCTTCCTTACCCTGAAAATGAAAGATGGGGGGACATCAGGAGAGAGCTGTTGTCAGACTAAGTCCCTCAGCCACATTCAGTCTGCCTAGCCCATCTGCTGGAGATTTTAAGGAACAGGAGGGGCGACTAGACATGCTGGGGCTCCCCGTCCCCCAGATCTCTCTGGCACTCACCTGAAAGAATGCAGATGAATCCCTAGCTCCAAGCACCTCCTCTCTCCCAGCAACAGGGGGTGAAAGCTTTGCTGTTCCCCAAGAAAACATGGCAGGGTAGAGCATCGGGAATCCAAAAGGGTAAAAATACCAAGCACCTGGCATCACAAAACCGGGCCTGGTTGGTTAAAGTGTGTGGGGAGGGAGAAATTGCACAAATGACCACAAGGGAGGAGCATGAGAAATGTCCAGGCAGGCTTCTACCCACAGAAGTGACCAGAAAGCAAACAGCAAACCTGTGACTTCACCCCAGGGACCATCATACAGGCTCCTCTCATTCAGGTACCCCTTATTTTTCATGCACTTTGCAGCAATGACCATCTCCATCACAAGAGACAGCAGAGAGCCCCCTGACGGTGCAGTTTATGCTGAAGCCAGGACAAAGTCATGCAATTCAGCTCCTGACCCAGGTGCCCTAGGGCAGTTGTCCCCAAACTATGGGGTGTGCCTGGAGGTGTGGCAGAGCCCATGCCGGCCCTCAAGGTGGGCAGGAAGAGAGCACCACCCAGCACTGTTTTGTTGTCAGCTCTGCTCCAGTCCCAGCTCCAGGTCCATTCCTGGGGGTCACAACTAAGGATGTTAAAGACTAGTCGACTAGTCGATTCCCCCCTCTTTGCTGCCTCTATCAGATAGAGGCAGCAAACAGGGGGGGAAGAAGGGGTACTTCAAAGTACCCCAAGGCAGCATTTCAAAGGGGCAGCCGCCACACAGCTGATCTGCGGCTTCCCCTTTAAAACACCACCTCTGGCGTTTCAAAGGGGCAGCTACCAAGGAGCCCGGGGTCAGCTGGGAAGTCCCCAGCTGACAGCGGGTTCTGAGAGGCATTTCCCCAGAACCCAGGGTCACTCCCCTCCTGACCCCGGGCTACATGGCTTTGAAATGCAGTAGAGCCTCCACTGGGGACTCTTGTACATTTCAAAGCAGGTACACAGTGTGCAGCCCAGAGTCAGGGGTACTTCCCCAAGTTCCGCATTCCTCCTCTGAAATGTACAAGAGCCCCAGCAGGGACCTTGTACATTTCAAAGGAGGAATGCGGAAGTGCCTATCGAGTAGTCAATGGAAATTCCATTGACTACTTGACTAGTCAATTAATTGCAATTTAACATCCTTAGTCACAACACAAAGTTTGGGACTACTAAAATAGGGTGTAACCCACCAAGCTGTGCTGAAACATAAGTAAGCCCAAATATCTACCTTCTAAAATAGATTTGACAATAGCCAAGCGAAACCTGGCAAGATCTGAGTGAAGTAAAATGAGGCAACTCAGAGACAAATTAGAGATAAGTTACGCCAGTGGTTTTCAACCTTTTTTCCATTTGCTGACCCCTTAAAAAACTGGAGAGGCTAACCCCTTTGGAATTCTTACACATAGTGGCTTTCCACATGTACTCCACAGACTGAGTTAGGACATAGCTCCCCATCATGCTGTAAATGTGTTCTAGTCCTGGGTTTTTTTAATCCAAAGAACTGTTGATAATTTTGCGGGGAGGGGGAAATGCTATCTATATGAATAGTCACTGATATGGCATTTATGCAGATATCAATTAAAGGTCAGTCTAAGATTAAATAGCCAGTGAGGAAGCAGAAGGTATTTTAATTTAGTGGTGGAAATACAGCTATGGTAAAAGGCAGGCTTAATGCTAATTAACTATGGAGTGTTGTTACAGGAGATACTAAAATTAGCATGCTAGCCTTTTTACATAGGTATACTTATCTACCATCCAGGTACTGAGAAAGGATTACACCCATTCCTTTCATCCAGGGATTGACCATCCTGGGGTGCATTATTTCATCTTAGAACATGAGCATAAATGCAGAGTATGCTCATGCTGTACTGTCCGTTTGCTTTAACTAACCATTTGATATTCAATAAAAGTCTTTAATTTTAATCACTCACTGTGTCATTCACAGTTCTTGACAAAATTAAATTATCTATAAGCACCCTGGAGGCTCAAACGTTAAAAGAACTCAGTTTTGCTTTATTTCTTATCTTTAAGCTACAAGTTGGGAACACACAAAGCCAACAGCTACAAGGGGAGGCTGAATGGGAGGGTTGGGTTTCACTTATTCAGGAGAGAAGAGAGGTCCTTTGGAGCTGGATTCCCTCACATCGGAGGATTGGGATTCAGGATGTGAGGTCAGAATATCTCACAATGGTTACCGAACACTGCTCCGTCAAAACTCTCAACATCCTCACCCTGTGTGAAAGCGTTCCTCGCCCACTTGAACCTGCCTTGGGGAGCAAGCCTTTGGGTACACACGCACATACAGCACAGAGGGAGGTGGGCTCTCCTGTGACCATCTCATTGCCACAGAACTCAGGATGTCTTCCTGAGCCTAGAGCTACCCTGTCCAGAGCAGAAGTGGGGGTAGGGAACAGGGAGAACAGCTTTGGAGCCTGGAATGACTCACCATAAGCAATAGAAGCCAGCAGCAGTAGCAGCAGCAGGCACAGAAGGAGTTTCTTCAGAGCCCAATAGCGCCTAGACAGCAGAGGGGATGAGGAAGAGACATTAGTTCAGCTACCCATGCCCTTTTGCCCAGGGAGTTTCTGCCTCCACTTGGACAGTGCAAGGCAGTGGAGAAGAGGAAGTTCTGGAAGCAAGTTACATCCTGAATATCAACCCAAACAGACCATCTTGGATCCATGCTCAGTTTTGGCCACAAGAAAAACCTAATCCTTGTCCTCACAGCTTTACCGGGGTTCTTCACACATAGATCTCACTGGGTTCCTCCCCTGTGGGGACTTTGTACCCCTCCCTCCACACCTTCCATCTGTCCAGATCCAGGTTCAAATCCACCCCAACCCGCTTCCCTCCATCTCTGGTTCCAATCCACACTGACCTCGTTAAGACAAAGACATCCAGAAGAGAGGCGGCGGTGGTGAGGCGGTACCATGCGGTTCCGATCCACCAATACAACAGTCCAAACATCCGGCCTGCAAAGAGTCACACATGGCATCAGAACATTCAGATGTCTCTTTCACACACTACTCACACTGTGGCTAGCACGCCTGTTTCCATTCTCCGGAGTTCCTGCCCTCTCCTGATCTTTCGAAAAGCTACTGACCCATTGTTGTTGTAGTCCTGTTAGGAGCCCAAGATAATGGACCAGGACCTCATTGTGCTTATATGCTGTCAAACCTACTGAAAAATGCCCATCTTTCCTTAAAAGCACTTCTTTCCTGAGGCATTCATTCCCTGAAGAAAGAAGTCCATTATACTGAATGAGATCAGCTCTGCTAGGAGTTCTGAGCATCCCCGCTCACCTAATGCATTAGCTATCTCAGCACTACCATCTAATTTAGAGTGTCCTGCACCAAGTGTCCTGGGCTGTGATTCTTTGGAGCAGGGATCATCCGTTAGCAATGTGTTTGTACAACATAACAAGCCCAGATCCATGGCTTAGGTCGCTAGGCACAATCACAATACAAATAAATAGTATTTATTGGACTCTGGGCTGTACCCCAATGGAAATAAATGTCATTATAATGATCTTTGAGTTATGTAGAGGTGCTCTCTAGCTAGGGTTTGGATGGACCAAGCACACTAATGATGCTAAACAAATTATAAACAAGACTAATCCAACTGAAAGACAGACACACACACACACCACACTGCAGCCTTGCTCTCAGCACTGTGGCTATGCCAACCCTGGGACCAGTGACAAAGCCCACATTCCTGCCCCAGTCGCATGTCCCCCACATTCACACACCTCTCTCTATTAATTTTCACAGTCCTTTAATGGACATGCTTCTTACATCCACGGTTTTATTTTATTTTTTTTAAAACAGCATATGAGAAAATCCCCTCCTGATGAGTGACCAAGGCATGTGTGTGCACATGCAGGGTGGCGGGTGTCAGTGTGCATGAGAGAACGCTGCCTATAGAGAACACTGACAGCTTCACGCTTACCTGGAGAAGTGACCACCAGCCAGAGAAAAGAGCCTGCACGTGAGACAGCATTCCTGAACCCTGAACGAGTGCTGTTCTGGTCCAAGGAAGAGCGGCCTGGAGTGAAGGAAGGAAAGGAGAGGCTGAGAGTCACAAAAGTGAGATCATGTCTTCACTCACTGGCTTTGAAACAGCAGGTGGGATTTCAGGCATCCAGTGAGGAAGGCCTGAAGCCTTAGTGAATGAATGTTAAATATTCTTCCCCCAGCTACGGAGCCAGGCCTGAGGGAAGGGTAGAACTCTACTCCCCTCTCTCCACAGCCACAGAGCCAGGCCTGAGATGAGCCTGGAGTTACGATCACCTGCCCTGATTGTGAGATTATACACACCCCATGCAATAGAGCCAGGACCTAAGTCCGTCTCTGATGGGAGGTCCCAAACCCCCCGCAACCTCGCGACTCATGCTCCTGGTGTCAAAGCAATCCCTACCAGCATAGTCATCCTCAGAGGAGTAGCCAGATGAAGAGGCATAGGTATCATAAGTCTTGCTCTCTGCCAGCCCATTGATTTTACTGGAGTCTGTACCTCCTGTGCCTCTTCTCCTCCTCGTGGAGAGTTCCCCACCTGTCCAGGAAACACACAGTCCCCTTGAGAAACCAGCCAACAGCCTCCCATGCGCCTCCTGCCCAGGCACACAGAGGGACCAGTGGAGGGGACAGAATTCTGTAGGGTAGTAGGATTCACTGCTGGTGATTCAGGGTATGGACAGAGCCATCTTTAGTCACACACAGAATGTGTAGCTGCATAGGGTGCACCTGGTGCCCCAAATTTAGTGGTGTCCTAAGGAGGGATGGATGTGACTAGTTGACTATCCATAAGCATATGCTTATTGGATAGTCAACTAGTGACTCGACTAGTCACCTTCTCCCCACTTTGCTGCCTCTATCAGAGACAGGCAGCAAAGGGGTGGGGGGGGGGAGCTTAAAAGCCAATTCCCCCAATTCCCGCCAGCACCGTCTCCATAGTGGGGAGGGAAGCAGAGGTGCAGCAGGGAACTGGCAGTGTTTCCACCTTTTAAATGTAGCAAAAGTCGGTCTTTGGTACATTTCAAAAGCAGAAGTTCTGCAGGAACATGGAGCGAGCTGGGGACTCAATCAGTCCCCCGCTGCCCCTGCACTCCCTGATTTTGAAATGTACAAGAGGCCCTGTCCCACACTGGCCCTGTACTCCCCGCCACGCTTCTGCCTTTGAAATGTAACAAGAGCCTGCAGGGCTCTTGCTACATTTCAAAGACGAAGACACCCGTATCGACTAATCGAATAGTCAATGTAAATTGCATCGACTATTCAATTAGTTGATTAATCTAAATTTAACATCCTTAGTCCTAGGCAGCTGCATATGTGAGACCCAGAGCATGGGACCAGTGGCAGCTGGGAACCCACATAAAATATGGGGGTGCTGCAGCATTCTCCAGTTCCTGAGCTTACACTTTCTTGCCCTTCTCCCAGCAGCCCCAAGTGCAGCCCCTACCCCGTGGAGTGGCCGTTCCTCTGTTTCCTCCCCCTGCCCACCTCGTCATAGGGCACCATAAACCACAAAGATGGCCCTGGGTGCGGATGTGCCCAATTACGCTCCCAGCACTAGTGGGACCTACCTCTATGAACTTATTGGGGTCTTCAGCAATCCCAGTACCTCCTACCCTGACAATTCAACTGAACTGATCCTGGTGCCCTCTCACGACTGACTGAGTAGAGCAACAGTCTTCCCCTGTGGGGCTGCTCCTTCACTCAGGGCTGCTCCGTGGCCGGGGGAAGGGATGTTTATGGAGTGTGCATGGCTTTCTGACCACTGACTCAAGTCAGCAGCCTGCACAGCCCAGGGTAAAGAAGCTCAGAAGACTCAATTCCCTGCTCATGCACCCCTGCTTCCAGCAAAGAGGGCATCTGCTAAGGCAGGTATGGGGTTCCACTGGCAAAGCAGTTTGGAGACCAAGCCCAGGATTCAGGTAATTTATTCTTCTTCCACATCCAAGAGGGTGGAGAGGCAGAGATGCTGCAAGGAGAGGGGGTGGGGTCCCACTGCTGACAGGACAGGATATAGCTGCCACCGAAGGGAGACAGTACGCACCCCAGTAAGTGTCACTGTCCAGTGGGTCATCAAAGGCTGCGCTGCTCCCAGCTGCAAGACCCCGGCCACTACCCAGGTACGATTCACTGATCACAGACTCGCTGTAGTAGGAGGTCTGGGTGGCAGGGTTAGGTCCCAGATGGGAGGCTGGAGAGAGGCGCTTCATGCTGCTTGATTTCCTCCGTAGGGTCCTGCCCGAAGCAAGGAAACGAGAGAGAGTTCAAATGCTGCAGGCAGGTGTGCAGGGTGACGTGGGGGAAGTGGGGAGGGGCAAGCCAGAGCCAGCCAGCCTTTTGCTCAGGTTTTACATGGCCCAGGGCCCTGCCTGCTCTCCTCTCACTCACACTACTGCTGAAGTCATTGGAGTGAAACACTGCTGCCACCCATCCTTGCAAAATAAGAGTCTGGTTGAGGGCAGTCCACTGCCCCCTCCCTACACACACACACCCGGCCTATCACAGGCACTTCCCTGCCACCATTTAGAGAACACCGTGCCTGCTACCCCCATTTCTCCTTCCGGTCTGCTTCCTCTCTAGCTACTGTGGTTTTCCTGGAAGGTGTCTGTGACAAGGAGAGGTTGCAGGGTTGGGGAGGATGCTCTGACGGCAACCCATAACCCATACGGCGGGGGCCTCCCAATGCAGGCTTGACAACTTCACTTTTGGTGTTATCGGCACTGGTGATGTGAACAGGTGGCTCCTACGCCCCAGTCTGTAATTACTGCAGCCCTTCCCCCGGTGGTACAAGAGTAAGGGCAGTGGCCAGGAAATGCATAAGCAGCAAGAGTGCTGTGCTCCTACAGGGGTGGAATAAGGTGAAAGATGATTGGGTAACCCCCCTGGCGTGCTCCACAGAGTCAGCTGCATGAGGGAGCAACACGGAAATCCGGCTGGTGAAACCAGGAAAGTAGCAGTAGCTTTTCTCTGATGCTTCTTTCACCACGAGTGGATGCAGTGCCCTGGGTGGAGCCGAACTTCCCTGACCAGTCAAGGAAAAGTGAAAAGACCCTCACCTCCTACAGAATGGGGTAAGGAGCTCTGGACAGACTGCCAGTGACCCCTGACCTGGCTTGGGGTCCAGGAGAGAACATTCATGCCATGGTGGGCTATGGCCAAATCTCGCAGCCCCACTGCAGATACCGGTGTGGTATACAGGTCCCCTGCCCCGCCCCCCCCAACCCCGCACCTAGTTACCTGTTAGGACTGTCCCTAAAGGAGGACTCCTGACCACCCAGTAGCAAACTGCCACCACTGCCGCTGCCATCATCATCACCCTGGTAATAGCGGGTGGCCCCTAGGCGCTGGCTGCGTCTGGACATGATGGAGGAGATTCAGTCACCTCTTACCAAGGCACCTGGGAGAGCAACAGAAAAAGGAGGAGGAGCATGAGAACTCGGAGGTAACAGGCTGCTGAGCAGGGACTAGACTCAGGAACGTGCACACTGTTGTGTGGGAGAGGGAGGGATGGCCGGCAGTGGGGCTGAGAAGGGAAAGCGCCCTAGGAGATGCTCAGAATGTAGAGATGCAATTCCTACTCACCCACCTCACTCCCTGAGATGTCACTGGAATTTGGGCAACACAATCCCTGAGCCCCCAAGAGCCATGGGGACAGGCAATGCCTGAAAGGCAGCACCTCAGAGCAGACTGGGTTGATGGTGGAATAGGGTGAGTGTTGCAGCAGGATTATTACATCGGCTTTTCCCCCTGCAGATGTGGCTTCAAATTCGGCCTCATGCCAAGCGTGAGGAGAGTTCAGTGGATCTTAGCCAGACACTTCTCCCCAGCACCCAACAGTTCACCATGACTGAGCAGTCTCTGCTCAGCCAAAGCCAAGCTAACTTAGCAAGGGATGCCATAGGTCAGGACCAAGATGCACTAGCAGAGTTAGGGGGCCAGGTGGGCATCAGAATTGTAACTCAGACCAGTAACTGGCCCAATGCAGCACCTGCAGCTGTAGCCTTCCCCATACCTTCCATTGCCAGTGCCCCAGGCTACCACAACAAATGAGCTCAGTTTCTACACAAGCTATCAGGCAGACACCAGCCTATTTCTTCCAGCATGTCACGAGCCAAATAACTTGGCTCTCCCTGGAATTAGAGGTCTCGTGGACATACAAAAAGAACACATGTCCTGCAAAAAGAAGCCCACTTCAGCAAAGCTCCATGCATGTAAGTGCCTGCCTGGCATCTGTCTCTATATAGCTGCCTTCCCACAGCACACCAGCCAAAACGTGACACAGCCATAGAC
The DNA here is from genome assembly GCA_019425775.1 of Rafetus swinhoei. Taxonomy (NCBI): domain Eukaryota; kingdom Metazoa; phylum Chordata; order Testudines; family Trionychidae; genus Rafetus; species Rafetus swinhoei. Next base: position 257,168,389 of record CM033437.1, read on the forward strand.
TCAGATACTTGGCCCAAATCCACCACAACGTTCCACCCTTTTCAGGGCTGCACATTTTCCCCTTGAATTTCTTCCCTCTAAGAACCCACCCCCAAGGGCACAAGTCCCTGACATTACCCACTGGCTTGCTTGGGAAGACTGAGAGGAAAGCTGGGTTAAACTGAACAAAGTAACAACTTTCATTCCCACCTTGTGACCTGGCAAAATGCCACAAGATGCTTCCATATCTGGCTCCTTCCCGCCCCCGCCCTGGCAACTCCCGCTCTAGGGACCCATCCTGTCCAGACTCTTTCCACGCCTTGCCAGAGCTCAAACATTTCTGTGCCTGCCTCCTCCTGCCCTCACTTCACAGCCTGCCCCAGACTGCTCCTTTCCAGACACATGGGAGCAGAGAACTTATCACCCACCCCCCAGCAGCACAGGGTGCATTGGCAGCCACACTCAGCGCTGGGCTAACGCCACGGATGCCAATTGACTTACCCGCGTGGGACAGATACACTGGGCCCCTTGTCAAAGCGAACACTTGGCAGAAACGGCCCTTGCTTAACTCCAGCTTCCTGGGTGCGCAGCCAGCACCAGAGAAGGGAGACGGAGAGGGATTCTGCTCCGGCTGGGGCAGGAGCTGCAGCCTCCCCAGCTGGGTGCCAGGTGCAGCCCCGCTCGGGCTGGCGGGGGCTGGCTGCGGGGGGCAGAGCGAGTTTCAGCGCTGGGACTTGCAAACAGGGAAGAGTAAATAGGGAACCCCCGCCTGCTGTTTCCTGTGAGTGTCTCCCCTCAGGTCTCCCCGCCCCGGGGCATCCCCTCCGGCCGCCCCCCTCTACAGCGGTGCGCTCCCCGGCTGCCAGAGGGGCTGGCAAGGTACCATGCCCCGATGCCCGGCCTCCCCGCGAGCGGCGGGCTCCCGCTGGGGCGCGGGGGGCAATGTCACCTGGCTGCGGCGCCCTCCAGGCCGTCGCTCCTTCCTCCGCCTTTTGTGTCTCAAGCGGGGCGGCGCCGAGCCCCGCTCAGCTCCGGGCTCGCGTCCCCTCGGCTCCCCGCCCAGCAGGGGCGCAGCAGCAGCAGCAGCGGCGGCGGCGGCGGGCGCGCGGGGAGCGGCTGGCTCGGGTCTCAGCGCGCGACACGGCCTGGCCCGGGCGCTGTCACAGCCACGCGCTGTAGCCGCCGGGCTGGGGCTGCCACTCACCCGCCGCCGGCCGCCCCCATTGGGTGGTTCGAACACAAAGGCCCCGGCTGGGTCCCGCCTTCTCGCCGCCTGGCTCCATTGGCCCGGGTGGCGGGAAGCCCCAGCGCTCGGCCCTGCGCGGGGGGGGCATTAGCCCGCGAGCTCCGCGCAAGTCGGAGCGCGGCGCGGCACACACAGCTCGCAGGGGAAAAGCCCAGCGCTAGGGGCGGGCGGCCCAGGCGACCGCTAATCGGCCCCGGAACTCTGGGAAGGCCGCGGCACCCTGGCTTGAATCCAAATTGCCGTGACACTGAATCAAAAGATTTCCTGCCGTAGCAAGGGAGCAGCTGTCCCCCATCCCAGCCTGACAGTGGCTTCTTGGTGTTCCTGTGCACGCTGCACTGGAACGCAGAAGAATGTAACCCCAGCTCTCCTACTAGTACAAATAATCGCACAAGCAAAGGAACAGCATCTGCCTCTCCCCAAGACTAAGTAACAATACCCCGAATTTGCCAGCTCTCCTTTTTGCAGTGTGAGCCTTGCTCTGTTAAGTGTGTGTGTTTTTTGGTAAAGCCCCAGCTCCTGGAGTCCTGTGATGATGTGAAACTAAGTTTTCTTTTTTTTTTCAGTTGAAGTGTGTTTATGGTCTTTGTTAGAGTGATAAGCGTGAAAATGCACAAAAGCAAGCAGGTGCTTAAGAGTGCAAGGTTTTTTGGGGGAAGGGCAAGGACAATGTTTTTCTATTTGTACAGCGCTTTGCTCTGTAGGGTTCAGGTCCATGATATCTGTCGAAGATGTTTATATGGCTCCATTACCAGTATCTGAAGTCTCACAGTCATTTTAATTTCTGTTTCATCAAATTACCCCTGTGGTAGCTGCCTCAACCATCCTATGGATGGGACCTAAAGGGCCCAGGAGAATACCGGGGAGCCTGGCACAGAATGGCAGCAGGAGTAAGCCCCCTGCACTCACCATAGCAGTGGTAGCTGGAGCGACCTGGCAGCCTGCTCCCTGCTGCCCATCTCCCAGCTCGCTGCACTCTGGGAGATGGGCAGTGGAGAGGAGCAGGTTGCTGGGTTGCCCCAGCTCCACTGCTGTCCTGTGCCAGGTCCCCCAGTAATTCCCAGCTCACATTGCTTGAGGGAGGGGGATTTTGGGCAAGCTATGTAGTGGGGTCAGGGGAGTGGGGTAGGGGCAGGACTTGGGGAAGGGGCTGAGTACGGGCAGGGCCTGCAGTTGCAGGGGGGGGGGGGGGGTTGCGCCAGGCCCCACTAGGGATAGCGCTGAAGCAAATACTTTGTACAGATGGGAAACAGAGGCACATAGAGGCTAAGTGACTTTCCCATGGTCACACAGGAAGTCTGTGGAAGAGATTAGAGGTGTTATAGCAATACAAGTAATACTAAATAAATTAAAAAGACTCACAATTATATTTAATCCCATGATTTTTAAGTTATGTAATGATTTTGGGGCCCTGACTCATGATTTTTGAACATGTGGGGTTAGCCATGATGTCCCTGTTGTACACACAGAGCAGAAGCTTCCACTTTTCACATAATTTCCCACCACGTAAAACACAACTTCAGCTCTACTTTACATCCAACAATAGCTGTAGTCCGTGGATACCAACCCATTTATGTGACAAGGGTATTAACTTTTTATAATTCTAATCTACATCAGGTAACAAAGATCAAGTTTTTAAGCTCCCAGCACTTGTGTATTACACCTTATTACAACACATGTCCGACTTTGTCAACACCCAGTTTTACAAGGGTTAGGGATCACAAAGGCTTTGCCAAAGTGAGATTCTATGGCACCTATAGCTCTAAAAGAATCACAGCACATTACAAAATACAGTGAAGCCTGCATTAAACAATCCATTCCCAAAAGGCAACACCTTGGGTTAAGCAACTTCTTTATGATACCCCCCAAGTTTTCCAATACAGTTTGGTTCAACTTATTATTAGTGAACCAATTCTACCAGGCAGACGAGTTTTGCTGCTCTCTTTGTAGATTGCTTAAGACTTTTTTGTTCACAATGTAGCAAAAAAAAAAAAAAAACCCACCAACAACCCTGTTTGGAATTATAGTCCCTTGAGGTGGGGAATGGTAGTTGGGCATACAGTATGCTGTATGCATGTGGTACCAGGAAATTTTGGCCAAAGACATTGGAGCAACAACGTGCTCTTAAAAGAGTAATGAGACCTTTCATGTCTATGCAAGACCTACAGGGGACTTTGAAAACATTGACAAAGTAGGACATTTTGTTTAAAAAGCAACACACTGATTATTTCCAAACATGACAAAAGAGCTCTCTAGAGTGTTACAAAGCTTTGGGAGGGAAGATAAGAATCACAATGCACATTGGAGACCTCCAATGAATCTTTTAGCAGAACAGGAAGAAACAGCCTTGACAGTAACAGTAGCTTAAACTAGTATTAATAAACAAGCAGGGATGGGGGTAACACCTTTTGAGCCTTTTGTGTTTATCACAAAATAGGGCACAAGCCCATTTTTCCACCTTCTGTCTCACCTGTCAGTCCCAAGACTGCCTGAAATATGTAAATAGGATGACAGGAAGTGATGTCAGCTATAGCAATTTCTCTTAGACTTGGCTGCCAATTTTCAGGAAGAAAATGAAGGTGGCTGTACAGCATCCAAAGGGGCCTGGGAAAGGAATATCACTTTCATTCATAGCCAAGACACAAGCAGACAATTCACCATTAAACCACAGATTCAAAATGTAGCATGAAACAAATTTCCTCTACCGTAAAAATAATAGACTCTATATCTGCTTTGTCTTTCTAGTCTTTTTTCTTTCTTCTGATTCAGTCCCTTTTCTACAGGCTCATAGAAGAATCCATTCTCCTCCAACTGATTTCTATAGTTTTCACCGTTTTCTAATGTTTCCATTGATTTCTCCCCTAAGATCCTTCCTCTTTCTTAATCATTTTGTTTTATGATTTTACTTTCTTCTCTCATATAAGCCCCTACTCTGCAAAGCATTTAAATACAGTGGAATGTCTTGCATGCTTCTGTGCTTTGCTGGATCAGAGTCAGTTCAGTCTGGCCACAATTCATCCTTGAGAACTCTGCTACTTAGATTCCTTTGGAAACCCCGAGGCCCCAGACTTGGAATCCCTGTTTTCAGGAATTCCCATATTCAGGGCAGGGGAACAGCTGGTGATCTCTAGTTCTCCACTTTTGTGTCTGGACAGTTTCTCCTTCTGATATTGAACTCTCTCTAATAGGTGGTGGTGGAGAGGGACGCATGAGTTAATTCCACTCCTACTAAGCACCTCTGATGGCCTGGCCACTTCAGGAGTTCCCACATCCTAAGGTTGTGGTGCTGCTGCTGCTTTCAGGAATCTGACTGTGCTGGGAACGGTTTATATGTAATGGAATATCAAAGAGACAGAACCAAATTCAGCTTCGGTGTAAATAGGCTCATTCTCACTAACTCCAAATCCTTCTCACTAGTCAGGTGGTGCCTTTATAGCCAGTGTTGGTTACAATATCTCCTGCAGCTGTAGGAATCAATCATGCCCAAACAGTGCTCCTCTTTCCTTCCAAGTCCTTTTTTGCTTTTCCCAAGCCTTCTGGAAAAACTGACCAGCACTCCTCCTAGCTCAGCAAGCATTTAACCTGCCCTCCTCTGTCTTGCTAGTTCTCGCTCATATGCCATCATTATGTATATAAGGGCAAGTTTCCCCCATTTCGGCAGAGAACAGGGGCTGCCAGACTTAACCAAGCCAGATCCCCCAAACAAGCAAACAAAATTTTTTTAAAAACCCCTCTCAAACCCCAAAAACAAAGAAAAACAAAGCTCCTGGTAACAGTTAACAACAGAGGGCTAAGCAGGAAATATGAAATTCCTATCTCCTGGAGCTAGGACAATGACTGGCAATTTCTGCCATTTCAGAAGCATAAAATCTGGGAGAAAATATGCTGCCCTTTCATCTCTAGAGACATGGGTTCAATCCAGTCCTGGAGCTACAAGTGACACAGGGTTGAAGGGTCACAGTTAGTGCTTTTTTTTCTGCTTTCAAAAAGTCATGAAGGATGTAGATGCACAGGCACTGAAGACGGCATTTGGATACTCCTTGCACATCCCTGCTTTCCCCTTGACCTATAGTATGTTCATAGGGCTTTATCCCAACCCTTCTGTTGGGAGGCTAGGCCACAGTGCAGTAGACTTGCCAGGTAGGAATGGTTTCCTGACATTCAGCTGTGGAATGTTCTCTTTGCTCTACTTCAGGGCTACTCAACACGCGACCCGCGGGCCACATGCAGCCAGTGGCCTGTTTGTTTGTGGCCCGAGGTGCAGTTTGGGTTTACATGGGGCTCAACATGTCGCCAGCGGGTGGGATCCTTTGAACATGGCCTCCACTGAGAACACACGCCACAACGGCGAATCAATATAATGGTCTTCTGTTGATGTGCATTTTAGTAGTTAATTTCCTGGACTGTTGTTGCTCATTAAAAGTGCTGTCATATGGGTGGAAATCGGGTAAATATTGCATTTTATTAATATCAGCAGAACTGACTTAAATGGGGCCTGTGTGTTGTGTAGTCTTACCTTAATCTTTGTATTCATGCCCGTCAGTATGAAAGAAGCAATTTGCATATATTTGCATGTATATGCAACTATACTTAAGTTGCAGCCCTCGGCATGTGCTGTGAGTATCATTGTGGCCCCTGGGGCTTCCAAAGTTGAGTAGCCCTGCTCTACTTCATCTCAATACTTCTGGGCTGTGATTCTCACTGAGCTTTTCCTTAACTCCCCCCACCATTGCACGGCTGCTTGTGCAGCTCCACCAATAGTAGCAATGGGGAGAATGCTAGTTTAAGCAAGGCTTTAGTGTTTATACTCACAATTCAGGTAAGCCTGCTGAAAGCCTACACTAGAGCTCTCCCTGGGGACTGGACTGGTGATAACTCAGGCTATATGCATGCTGTGATAAAAAACCTGCTGCACTGAGTCTCAGACAAGCCTAGGCCAGCTGATTTGTGTTCACTGGGCCAGGACTGCAGCAGCAGGACTATAGAATTGCGGTGTAGTTGTTCAAACTGGGGCTGTAGCCAACTCTGAGACACTCCTCCCCCCCCCCCACACACACAGGGTCTCAGCCCCTTGGCTCCAGGCCATGCCCCAATCTTGACACCACAACTTTACAGACCCACAAACCTGAATCAACTGACCCAGGCCCACTGCAGTCATGCCACTTATCTTCTATTGGAGTGCAGACATACCTTTAAGGCTACGTCTACACTGGCAGCTTCTTGCACAAGAACTCTTCCAGAAGAGAGTGTCTACACTGGCATGTGCTTTTGCGCAAGAGATGTGCTTTTGCGCAAGAGCATCTATGCCAGTGTAGACGCTCTCTTGCGCAAGAAAGCTCTGATGGCCATTTTAACCATAGGGCTTTCTTGCACAAGAAATTCATGTTGCCTGTCTACACTGGCCTCTTGCGCAAAAACAGTTGCGCAAAAGGGCTTATTCCTGAGCGGGAGCGTCACAGTTCTTGCGCAAGAAGCCCTGATTTCATACGTTAGAACGTCAGTTTACTTGCGCAAGAACACGCGGCCAGTGTAGACAGGCAGCAAGTTTTTGCGCAAGAGCGGCCGCTTTTGCGCAAGATCATGCCAGTGTAGACACAGCCTTAGTGTAACTAAAGTCTTAATTACATTCCTTTAAATCCCACCCTATGCCCGTCCCTCCTTGCAGTTTACAATCCTGTTACTCATAGACTGAACTCCTCCCTCCCCCCCCATTACCATCATCTACTAAATGAGATGTATTTAATTTTAAACTCTTTTATTGTAACTCAAGCTCTTCATTCCTTGAAACAGGAACACTAGTGCCTAACACATTCTGGACACTAATGGAGCCTAATAGTCTCAGAGGGGTAGCTGTGTTCGTCTGTAACTTCAAAACAACAAGCAGTCCTATGGCACCTACACAGCATCCTAAACTCGAAATAAGCTATGCAATTTGCCCTACACAAATTGCATATCTTATTTTGAATCTATTTCAAAAAAGGTTATTTTGAAACTTGGCGTGTCTACACAGTGCCAAATTTTGAAATCAAAGAATCCTAGGGCTGAAAGAGACTCCAGGAGGTCATCGAGTCCAGCCCCCTGCCCAAAGAAGGAACAACCCTAACTAAATCATCCCAGCCAGGGCGTTGTCAAGCTAGGACTTAAAAACCTCTAGGGATAGAGACTTCACCACCTTCCTAGGTAACCCATTCCAGTGCTTCACCACCCTCCTAGTGAAATAGTTTTTCCTAATATCCAACTTAGACCTCCCTCACTGTAACTTGAGACCATTGCTCCTTGTTCTGCCATCCGTCACTACTGAGAACAGCCTCTCTCCATCCTCTTTGGAACCTCCCTTCAGGAAGTTGAAGGCTGCTATCAAATCCCCCCTCACTCTTCTCTTCTGCAGACTAAATAAGCCCAAATCCCTCAGCCTCTCCTTGTAGGTCATGCGCTCCAGCACCCTAATCATTTTGGTTGCCCTCCACTGGACCCTCTCCAATGTGTCCATATCCTTTGTATAGTGGGGGGCCCAGACCTGGATGCAATACTCCACATGTGGCCTCACCAGTGCCAAATAAAGGGGAATAATAACTTCTCTAGATCTGCTGAAAATAACATGCTATTTCGAGACATCCTTTAACCCTCATGGAATGAGAGTTACCAGGATGCCGAAATAGCGTGCCCATTATTTCAAAAGATATTTTGAAATAACGGGCGGCTTGTGTAGACGCAGGGTAGCTATTTCGGGATACCTCTGGTACCCTGAAATAGCTGTGCAGTGTAGCTGTACCCTTAGAGACTAACAAATATATTATATCATGAGCTTTTGTGGGTAAAAGCCACTTCATCAGATGAGCTGGAGTGGAAATTCCAGCACTGCCACCAACAGTATTAGCAGCACCTGCCTTCCCCCTGCCCCCAGCCTGGCTTTTGTTGATGGAAACCTAGTGCAGATTAGTTTCCAACTCCTAGAGGGATTAAGCAGATAATCCAGGTACTAAATATGGTGCTAGTCCTTGAATAGATCTGTGCCATTTAAAAGAACAACTTTCACATGGGTGAGGGTGGAGGGGTGAGAGAAAATTCAAGCAGGGGGCATTTGAAAAGGAAAGGCAGATTATTGATTCCACTCTCCCAAAGCCTTGGCTAGCTAGTTACTATTTGTCTTTGCTATGCCTACGTCTAGACTGGCATGATTTTCCGCAAATGCTTTTAACGGAAAAGTTTTTCAGTTAAAAGCATTTATGAAAGAGCGTTTAGATTGGCACGGATGCTTTTGCGCCAAAAGCACTTTTTGCGAAAAGCGTCCGTGCCAATCTAGACGTGGTTTTAAAGAAAGCCCGATCGCCGTTTTCGCCATCGGGCTTTTTTGCATAAAACACTTTAGCTGTTCTACGCTGGTCCTCTTGCGCAAATACATTTGCGCAAGAGGGCTTTTGCCCGAATGGGAGCGTCATTGTATTTGCGCAAGAAGCACTGGTTTTGTACATTACAAAGTCAGTGCTCTTGCGCAAATTCAAGCGGCCAGTGTAGACAGCTGGCAAGTTTTTCCGCAAAAGCGGCTGCTTTTGCAGAAAAACTTGCCAGTCTAGACACAGCCTATGAGTTTAGATAATTCTGCTGGAACTGCAGGCTCACTCACTCCGGTCCCCTCCACTCCAAACCACAAGCCTGGTTCTTACAAGTGCAAAATTATGTGATCATATTGGTAATTAAAAGACTGATGCCTTTTGTTCCCCTGGGAGCTGCAGTGATGTCACCACTGCAGCGTTTGTGAAGGATTTATCAAGAAAGAGGGAGGAGGGAAAAAATCTGGAGAGACATGATCCAATAGTGTAGAGACAAGGTGGGAAATCTTGAGTACTAGTTCTGGCTCTGCCAATGGCTCCTGCTCTGACCTGTAATTCCCCTCTTAGTTCCCCATCTATAAATGGGAATTACGCACCTGGCAGGGTAGATTTGCACTCCCCACTCTCCATTAATACAGCACCTGGGCACCCCAGTTTTTAAGTAATTCTCACAATCCCGCCGCCCGCTGCCCCCCCGAAGAAAGGAAGCATTATTAGTTCCAGCTTACACTGGGGAACTGAGGCACAGGAAGGCTAAATATTTGGCCAGTGACACAGGAAGTCTGCAGCAGAGGAGGGATTCTAACCCAGCTCTCTCCATCCCCAGGCTGATGCCTTGAGAACCCAACTATCATTTTTTGGGTTGGGCAGTAAAGTGTTGTGAATGTGAGCAATCTGTATGTTGCTATCACCCTTAGTCAGGGAGAATGAAGAAGTGGTGAAAGGCAATTACATAAGACTGTGCAAACGTCTGCCCATGTGTGGGAGGCTGGAGCCGCTCCAGATTCTCTCCATTGCTCTGTGTACCAGGGATTTGATAAGTCCAGCTCCATTGGGGCTTTTCTACTACTGGACTAATTTTCCCCCACTGCTAGCATTGGGGCATTTCCACTGGTGGTAGCAATGACACAAGCTCTGCTGTAGGCTATCTGCCAATATTTTTAACCATTGTGTCATCCAATCCTGTTCAGAACCGGTCTAGAGAACTTGGGGTTTAAAGTGTCAGCAGTCACTACAGGCTGAACTTCTCTAGTCCGGCACCCTTAGGACCTTACCAGTGCCAAACCAGAGAATTTTCTGAACACAAGAGGTTAATATTGTCTAGCAGCATAACCAACACTTCCACTGCTTACTGGGCCCCTAGAGTACATCTACACAGCAGAAATATTTTGGAATAACTGACATTATTTCAAAATAACAAAATGTGCATCTACACACAAAGCCAATATTTCGAAATAATGTCGAGCTGGAGCGGCTGAGGGGTAGGTGCAGGAGTCAAGGCAGGGGTGGGCAGCTCAGGGGTAGGGAGGTATGTGCAGGAGTCAGGGCTGGAGGTTGTGGAGGATGGGAAGCTTAGGGGAAGGGTTTGGGAAGTGTGGGGGGAAGCTCAGAGCTGGGACTGCTAGATCCCCCTCATACCCTAATGTGCGGCCCTTCCTCATGCTGCGCTGCCAGCACCTCCATCAGATCACCCTGAGCTCCACCAGGAAGTGCCCTCCAGCTGACCCAGGTGCTGGAAGAGGCCCCAGTTTCTGAGGTAGCAGAGCTGATCTTTGGCTTGGAGCAGGGTGCCCAGCTCCCTCTGCTGCTCCTGTGCCTGCTGCACCTTGGCACTGAACTCAGCCACCCTGCCAGGGGCCACACCAAAGTCCCAGGCCAGGCGGGCCAGCAGCTCCGCTCCAGGGCCCTGTAGGAGCGCATGAACGCCACGCTGCAGAACTCAGCCAGCAGCAATGCCTCCTCCTGCAAGGCTCACACAAGGTCCCATGATCCATCAGCATGGTGACACTGCTAGGCCACTTTGGCAGGATCCAGGGCCAACAGAGCAGGTGCGGCACAAGCAGGAAAGGGTCCACCCGGCTCATGCTGGCCAACCTGCACCTCGCTGGAAGCCCTTGGCCAGTGGCCCCAGGCTCCTCACCACACCCAAAGAACCTGTTTGGGTGGTATGGCAGGGACTGCACATGTCTGGCTGCCAGATCCCATGAGTTCTCCAGGGAGATGGGGGTGAGCTGTGGCCACGCAGCTCAAAGTGCCGGCAGCATCCAGAGCCTCACCCTCCAGCTGGCCAGTGTCTAACCTGAGCACTGCACTGGGGCACACTGGCTTACTTTCACCTTGGGGTAAATTAGAGCTAAATAACAGCACAGAACACTGAGACCCACAGCTGTTGGCTGTAAACAAACTTTATGGGACTGCAGGGAAACTTGGCCACACTCATGATAAGTGAGCATCTGGCTAACTAAAATCATGCTGGGCCACAGAGTGCCAGACTAGAGCGTTTTTCACACAAGGCTGAGAGCAATAAAGCATGCAGTGTAATGGCACCAGGACAGGCTGAGATGCCAGTGAAAGTCTGCAGTGGCCACTAGGAATGTCAATGAGTAGTCAATTAGATGATTAATCAATAAGCCTAGGCTTATTGGTTAATCTAGTCAACTACTCATATTTCCCTCCAGCACCAGCTCCATGGTGCCATCTGCCCCGCCTCCCATGCTGCTTCCTCTATCAGAGGCAGCAGCACAGGGCGGGGGGTCAGAGGAGGTTGCCAGGGGATACGGAGCAGCCTCTGTCTGCAGTGAGCTTGGGCCCACTTCAGGCAGAGGCTGCTTCACGGCAGCAGCCTCTGTCCGTGGGGGGACCGAGCTGCCCACAGACAGGGGCAGCTGTGAGAGCAGCTTCTGTCTGCAGTAAGCCTGGGCCACCACGGACAGAGGCTGCTTCACGGCAGCCTAGCCTCACTCCCTCCCCTTCCCCAGCAGCCTCTGTCTGTGGGGAGCTCGGACCCCCCATGGACAGGGGCTGCTGCCACCCTAAACTGCTGCCTCTGCATCAGAGGCAACAGTGCGGGGTGGCAGGCAGCCAGTCTGCGAAGGGAGCTGGTTTTTAAACTAGCTCCCCTCACGGACTGGCTCCCGCTTGGCACCCCACCCTGCTGCCTGTGATAGAGAGGCAGCAGCACGGGGTGGCAAGGGGCTCCCCAGGAGTGGGGCTGGAAGCGCACTGGCTGCTGGCCCCACCCCTGGGACTGTAGAACAGTCGACTAACCACTAAGAATGTATGCAATTAGTTGACTATTCCATTACCCGCTATCTAACATCCCTAGTGGCAACAAGATATCCGTCACCATCATAATCATGAATGCTTTTGCTTCACACACTTCTTTGAATTGTCCAAGCTGTGCAGAGCAAACTAGAAGAGGTGTCACGAACAGAACCCAGGTCCTTGTCACTCCAACAGCCATGCACTAATCATTTGACCACGCTGCCTTGTTGACCTGATGCACTCCAGGACCCCCCACTCCACCCACTCAGCCACCCACCCACACACACACCATTACTATGTCTGTGAGTTTCCAGCCATGGCAGCAAGCTCCCAGCGAGGTGAGGGTTAGTAATTAACTCACATATCACAGGCCTGTTATCTACCTAAGTAACACAAACACAGAGACATCTTGCATGTGGGCTAAGAAGGTGTGATTTTTGTAATGGGACTGTTTCTGAACAGACAGGGAGTCCCCATTGGGGGCTTTCCCCCTGCAAAATATCCAGATGTTATAAACTTATATTCCATTATTATCTTGAGGCCCTAATCAGGATTGGGCCCCATTGTGCTAGGTGCTGTACAAACACATGGTGAGCGACAGTCCCTGGGCCAAAGAGCTTACAGACAGACAGACACAGGTGAGAGAAAGGCGTGATTATTTATCCCCCTTTTACAGAATGGGAGCAGAGGCACAGAGATGGGTGACTTACTCAAGGTCACAGAGGTGATGGCAGAGTCAAAAAATGAACCCAGATCTCCTGAGTCCCCAGAAGCATCTTCTCCAGAAGAGCAACCTTTCTCCCTAAGTAGTCCCTGCTCCTCAGCCTTATCCAAACCTAGGCCTACCTGACCCACCTACTTTGGTATAACTGCATCACTCAGGAGTGTGAAAAACCTACCTCCCTGAGCGACATAATTTCACTGACCTAACCCACTGTGTAGACAGCACTGTGTCAGCAGGAGAGCTTCTCCAGCTGGCATAGCTACCACCTCTCAGAGCATCTTCCCCAGAAGTGCTACAGCAGTGCAGCTGTGCCAATGCAGGTCTCTAGGGCAGACCAGCCCTGCTGGCTCCAGGACTCTGCAGCTGCTGAATGTTTACTGGAGTCTGAAACCTACTTCTCTCCCCAGCCTGTCCTCTCTCCCCTGGGCTCACTTTGGAGGGTTCCCCCCTTGATTACAGCCGGATCTCCCACTTGTCTCTCTTTGCCCCACTCACTTCCCCCTCTGAACTGTCTTCCCACCAAGAGTAAATCCAGGGACTAAGCTCCCAACACGGGCACCCAGCCGTGGCTGCACCAGTGCTGATTCTCATTCAGCAAGAGTCCAGATTGCAGAGGCAGCCTCAGGGGTCATGGTGGGAAGGGCTGTCTGCTCAGCCCATCACGCTCGTTTGCTCCTACTCTCTTGGTGCTGCCACATCCCTTGTTGCAGCTTTCCCATGTCATCCATCAGCACCTCCTCCTGGCCTCCCTTCACCATGCACACCCGCACCACCTCCAGTACTCGCTGGAGCCGCCGGTCCAGCGCCTCCAGGTGAGGCTCTGATAGGACTGGCGAGAGATGGTCTGAGGCCATCGACTCCCGCATGACGTCACTTAGGCGGTACGGCTCCGTAGCAAGCAGCTGCAAGCGCAAGAATGTCGATTTCTTGATACTAAGAGTGGGGGTGGGAGGAAGAAAGAAAAGGGAGAAAATAAAAATCAACCATGTAAAGGTCAGCCGCGCCACCCTCTGAGATTCATGGAGTGATTTCCATCCTAAGTGACCCCAAAGCACTTTGCAGACAGCAGATGCAGGGATTGCTCACCCTCTGCTGACACTCAGACACCTGTGGGTGGGGCGCAGCAGCCACTCTTCTCCACATGACAGAGATCCTGCAGTGTGTGTGTGGAGGGGTGGGGGGATGGATCCAGTCACTCAAATCCAGACAGAGCCCTTCCTGAACCAGAACAATCGGGGTTCCATTGATTCCTTCGAAAGCTACCCTCTCAGGGGTGGAGTGGGGCAGGAAGGAAGGGGCAAAGAGAGCCATTACCTGCAGCACTGCTGGAGAGGGGCCAGGATGGACATTTCATCATGAGAATGTCTCCCAAATCTAGGAGGAACAAAAAGAGTGCCGGTTTCCTGGATGGGTGTGATGTACCCCTTATGGGCTGTGCAATATTGTCCATCCCACCTGGGCCAGAAACCTCAGCAGTAACATGTCAATGACATCATAAGCAGTGTCTGGGCCACCACAATGTTCCCAGCATGTGCAAAGACTGGCCCCACCTCCACAGCCTTTTCATGGCCTCCCCGTGTGTGTGGTGTTCTCCAAATTTCTTGTCAGCAGGAGCCAATCTCCCATCCTTACCCTCGGCCGTTGTCCAGATGAAGCAGGAAGGTGTTGTTCCCAAACTTCTCAAAGGTCTCATAGTGGTGTCGGTCCATGTTACCTGCAGAGGGGAGAGGAGAACAGTGTTAGGGAAGGACAAAGGTAAAAAATCTACTTCAAGCACATCCTGAGCTCCAGAGATTGAGTAGCTAAAGGATATGTCTATTAGGGATGTAAAAGGTTAACCGGTAGGGGCTGGAGCAGCTCCCTGTCCTCCTCGGTCAGGGGGCTGTTCCAGCCTTATGGGGCCACCAGAGCACCCCCTATCCATAGTGAGCCCAGGCACCCCCTCCCGCCACAGGTTATATACTGGCCCCCTCAGGAGCAGGTCTGGCCTCACTGCCGCACCAAAGCCTGCTCCCTGGTGCCAGCCCCACTCCTGGGGAGGCTTCACTGCGGGCTCTTCAGTATAAAGTTTGACCCCCTGATGATTATTTTTGAACAACCGAGGGAGCTCATCAGTGGCCAGCATAAAGCAGTGGAGATGCTGATCTTTAAAAAAGGAAAGAAGAATGATCCTAACAATCACCACCCAGGATGACAGAGCCATGAGCGGTAATCAGCACTAGATTTATCAACAATAGATCCTGTCAGCCAAACTCTCCTGCTTTTTAGAGAGAATTACAAAGTTAATGATTTAAGGGATGGGTCACAATTGGATCTTAGTAAAGCTTTGGATACTTTGGCTCACAGATTCTGAAAATAGATGTCAATATCATTTTGGATATGCCACTATCCAGTAGACTGCAGTCTGAACGAAATACCTCAGAAAGATTCACAAGCAATGGCAATGCTGTGAGTTGGGAAGAGCAGCCTAAAGAAAGAAGCTGCAGAGATCAGTTTTGGAGCCATCTTATTTAACATCCAGGAAGAAGGAGTGAATACATGTTAAAGACTGTTGCAGCTAGTACTAAACTGGAAGGAGCTGCAAACCCCAGTGAGGAGAGAGAAGTAACAGAAGTGACTTAAGGGCTTGTCTACACATAACAACTGTACTGCTTTACCTATACTGCTATGGATAAATCAGCCATGATTCCTAAACCCACACAAGGAATTGCCATGAGACACATTTAGACTTCACTCTAATTAAAGCAAAAGCTATAGAGTAAGATATTACTCTGAGCAAGGATTTTGACAGAATTGTACCAGCATTGGGTTGGACTGATTGACACAAGCCCCAAAGAGAGCAGATCAAATTTTGCTGGACATGCTCAGGACCCTCACAATCCAATTTTGTTTGCACCTGGAGTCATCTGCTCAAGAATACAATTTGAAGCAGATCACGTCCTCACACTGTTTTTCCATGCCCTGCTGACAGATTTATCGACAGCAGCATCCAGATTGAACTGTGACCTCACCTGCAGTGACCTCAAGAGAGGCAAGATCTGATGGGATTTACTGCTTGAAAACATGGATTCAGAGGTAATACTGGAAGCAGAAAAGCAGCAGACACTGGATCTGCTTATCTCTGGATACCAAAATTTAGTCTAACTGAAAACTTACTATGGCAGGACTCTAAGAATGTAAGGTATTGTAAGCGGCAAGGCAAAATAAACTCCAGTAGAATTAAATAGCTAGCCATGATAACAGAGATAAGCGGATAAGTCATAGGGATCAGACTGATGATCAAGTCCAGTCTCCTCCCTTTAGCAGTGGCCAATGCAATACACTTCAGAGGGAAATATAACACTTGCTTAATGGACAATTTATCCAATAATATGCCTATGTGGGGTAACAAGTAAAATAATGGGTAAGATCTCCAAAGTCCCTTGCAAGACAATGCTGAGGTATCAAGCAAGGAGATATCAGGAAAGTAAATGTATTCCAAACTACAGAAAGAAGAGTCAAGAAGAAAAATGGTGACTGCTATTCCAGTATGTCATCAGAACGTAAAGAAGGATGCAGGAAAGGGCCAGCACCAGAGGGTGAACACTGGCTAGCACAGTAACGTGCCAAGATTTAAAAAAGCAATGATTAGTGATTTGGGGTCCCTGATCTGGGACAACTTACAAGGCTTGATTTGCAGAGGGCCAGTACTCAACACCTTTTGACAATCACATCACTTTAAGATGTATCAAATTGGGCATCTAAAATCACTCAACACTTTTGAAAGTCTTGCCCATAGTTCCACATTTACTTCAGAGGAAGAAAATCAGAGAGAGAGAGAGAGAGGGGCACTGTCTGTTACAAACCCCTTAACATTTGGGAAATCAGCATTCAGACATCTGCTTCAGTGAACCACCTTGAACTCTGGGGTCAGAGAACAGAAGTGTTTGAAAACATAGATAACAATACTAAAGGAAGGATCAAAGCAGGAAAATGGCCTGCAGAGAAACTGGAAACTCCTAGGCTGTGTCTAGACTGGCAAGTTTTTCCGCAAAAGCAGCTGCTTTATGCGGAAAAACTTGCCAGCTGTCTACACTGGTCGCTTGAATTTCTGCAAGAGCACTGACTTTGTAATGTACAAAATCAGTGCTTATAAATACAATGACGCTCCGTTCAAAAGCCCTCTTGCACAAATGCTTTTGCGCAAGAGGGCCAGTGTAGACAGCTAAAAGTGTTTTTAAAAAAGCCCGATGGCTAAAATGGCGATCGCTTGTCTCAGCGCTGCAGCGGACGCTTTTCCGCAAAAGTGCTTTGGCGCAAAAGCGCCCATGCCAATCTAGACGTTCATTTCCGAAAATGCTTTTAACGGAAAAACTTTTCCGTTAAAAGCATTTGCGGAAAATCATGCCAGTCTAGACGTAGGCCTAGAGAGTGAGTGAAGTTGCAATGTTCAGCAATACCTAGATAAGTCTTATTGCTGTACTACAGCATGCCCAGTTAATCCATCTGGTGGTATTTGATAGGGTACAGCCTGAACTAAATCCAGGAAAGAAAGAGGCAAATAAGTAGTAAAATGAAAATGGAGAAGGGGGTGAAAAGAAGAGATTACTGATGGCAAATCTAAGACATTGATTTAGAAGTCTAAGTTGGGAGGAGGGGAGTTGGAGAGGATCAGTTTGTCCCCAGCATGAAACTGAGATGGATGGCCTCTAACTGTTCTCACTATAACAATCCAGGGCAACCTGAAAGCTGTTAATGGATAATAGCCATAAATGGAGCAGAAGTAAGTCCAATGGCACCAGCATCAAATCAGTCTGTTTGCATCAGTGACAAAAGATAGTGGAAAACTGAAACTATCCAAGTTATGTAACCAGTTAAAGAAACTGGAACTCAGCAGAGACAACAAACAGTGATCAAAACATGCTGTTCAGATCCCTAAGTGAGCAGAACATTGTAAACAGCACCAAGGCAGGGCACTGGAAAATCTGTCCATAGCAAAGAAGGGTATGAAACAGGAGGAGCAGAAATGAAAGTGGTGGAGGGGGGAGAAACACCGATACCATTAGCCAGTGACAAGGCAATAGCCATCATTGTCCTTCAACTGAATGCACCTGTGCAGCAAATGCAAAGAAACTGCAGCAAAGGTAATGTAGATCCTACTGTTCCACCACCTGGAGATAAGTTAAAATCGTCAATCACCCTGTGTAAGAGCACAAGACATACAGGCCACAGAGATTTACATCCCACATGGCCCCACTGAAGTAAACATAAGTTCTTCTCCCATTCTAGGGCAGGCATTCAGAACACAGCCAGCCAACTGGCCTTTATTCCTGGTTTCAGTCATCTAAGGTGGGGTTACAAAAGAGCATGTCCCTGTCATGGCAGTGGCCAGGATGCACTGACTCTGGATGTCTACACAGCAAATCAAACCCTGCGGCTGGCCCGAGCTAGCTAACTTGGGGCTGGGCTGTTTCATTCAGACTTCTGGACTTGAGCCAGAGTCTGAACTCTGGGATCCTCCCACCCTGCAGAGTCCTAGAACCCCGGCTCCAGCCCAACCCTGGAAGTCTATACAGCAATGAAACAGGCCCTCAGCCTAGCCCTGTGAGCCCAAGTTGGCTGGCATGGGCCAACCACAGGTTTTTCTCTGCTGTGTAGACATACACTCTGTGCCTACTATCCCAGCAGATTTAACCATATTTTTACCCTCTTCTTTCCCAATAGATGGCACCATAACACTAGCTGCTCTGAGTGCCTACTGTGGGATGGGAGAAGGCAGATGAACACAAAGCTCATAGATGCTATCAAGCCTTATTGCCTCAATTTAAGGAGTTCCCAGGGCCCCAGCAGCTCAAGAATGGGATAATTTCAGCACAGCTATTTTCATTAGTTGTTACTATTTCTATTATCTTTGTAAAGGGAATTGTGGCTTGTTGTCAGTGTTCGAGAGGGTGAGCCATTGACTCCTGCCAGGAGGATGCAGAAACAGATATAGAAAATGCTAGCCCATAGAGCAAAGCAGGATGCTGAAGTTAGATGTGTGCAGCTGCAAACCTTGGCCCAGATAAGATAAAAAGGCACCTTTACTAAAAGGAATGTAGCTCTCTCAACAGAGTGTAGACCAAGAATGCTGTAGTTTGGTCAACAAGGAAGCACATTAAAGGGCAATATTATACCCACTGTTGTGAAAGTTACCCTGGAATCCTTGATAAGCTGGACTTCATCCTCCAAAACAATCACCTAAACCGTAGTGATCTAGGGCAGGTCATTATGACGCCAGTGGTGTTTATAACCATCAAGAAGGAAACAGCTTTTTGTTGCTAGTCGAGAAAGCATAATATGTAACAGGAGTGCTGAGGATGGCGGAGAGTGTAGAGTCCAGAGTTCATTTGATTTAAAACAGAATTAAAACAAAATTCTGAAAGTTAAAGGTTACAATTATAGTGTAAGGATGGAAATAACTTAGGTGGTGTGAAGAGCAATACTGAAGTGCAGCCAAGAGAGGGCAGAGCAAGGGACTCATGCAATAACACTGACAGGCCACAGCTGTGCAGGGATAGTTTGGGAAAGCAGGCAGAGAGGTGGAGATTTCCCCAGGAGGGGCCCTTCAATGCCTAATGAGTTTTGACTGATCTATAAATAACAGAAGACGTGACATGCAAGGTCATCTGCCCTCTCAGATTTGCTGCTTGGCTTGTACTGAGCATGGCTCCCACAGACTGAGCTTGTTCAGTAACATTGCTGAAGACAGCTGCCCTGACTTTTCCCCCTCCCCGTACTATTTACAGGCACTGTCTGCCAATACAAATATCTATGCACACCCTCAGATATCCCAAACACCTATGCAAACCTCCTTGCAGGTACAGGTGTGTCACAAGTGGGCAGATCTGTAGGCCCAGGCCTAAGAGAGCATGGGGCAGGTTGAGGGCTCCTCCTGCCAGGAGAGGGGCACACACTCACCCATCAGGAAGTCAAGCACAGTCATGTCTATGAGGTCAAGCAGGCGGGAGCCGCTGTTGTAAGGCGGTGTCTTTCTCACCTCGGTGCAATAATTCTGATTCAGCTCCCAGCTTAGAAGAGAGACCAAAGGGGGAAATCACAGGGTGTTCTCCTAGGTTCCAGGGGGGTTGGAGGTGAGGGGAGCATCACAGAAACTCTGCATGACTCCTTTTCATCATTTGGGCTTCTCTTGCCTTCTCAACCCTTACCCCCATCCCTGGATTTCAAAGGCCAGTTCATAGTAGATGTTTCCTCTCATGCATGGCCATGCTGTAGGGAACACCACCACCTTTAGCTTGCATCCCTGACCCAATGCCTTACCTCTGTCTGTACCACCTTCCCCCCACATACACTTCCTCTGCCCCACACAGCTGTCAGTCTTGCTGTCCTCCCGCCACCCCGCTCCTGCAGCCCCCACACCACCTGCACCTCCAACCTTCCCTCCCAACATACTCACTCTGCCTTCTTGCTCTTGTGGTACGAGCGTCTCCAGGGGCTGCGCCAGGAGTGGCGTTTGGCTAGCTCCTTGTCAGGCAGAAGGGCTGCCATGGAGCCCTCGAGCTGGTTGGGTTTGCCACACAGGGCGTGCTCTGTGGAGCAATAGTAGGAGCATTCGCCGAAGAAGCAGACGTTGTTGGCTGCGGAGAGGCAGTGAGGAAAGAGCAAAGGTCAGCAAAGAGCAGCCGTCCTGACCTACCCAAGGAGTAGGTCTGGTGAGATGGCACATGGGCTGAGGAGAGCTCACCTGCAGGGCATGGACAATAATTTTATACCTCAATAGATCCAGTGCTTTTTTTGTGACGCTACTGCCCGGTACGCAGTACCAGCACCTCCAGTCAGATCTCAACAACTTTTCCCCTGGAGTACCGGCACCCTTTTTTTTTTTTTTAAACAAAAAAAGCACTGAATAGATCTATCTTAAAATAAAGCAGGTCTGCTCTAATTAACCTAAATGGGTGCCATTATGGCTGGGACGCAGCAAGCACATAGCTTGGATCCCACTGTCACACCCACAGATTGAAATACACGGCTGGCAGGAGAACAGTGAGATGTGGGAGAAGACATGTCCACTGGATAAATTAGCTGAGAAGTCCTGTATCTTGGAAAAGAGGCAGCCAGGCAGGTAACTCCAAGGGAAGATGGGATTCATGGGAAGGTAATCCCTAGTGAGACGGAGCAACCAGGCAGATAATCTGGATTGGAGGGAAACATAGAACCCAGGCAGATAATCTGGAGCAGCTCCAGAACACTCAGGCAGGTGATTTGCACCCCGAGGCACTGCAGATCGTTCCTTAATCACATCCAGATTGGGCAGTGGCAAGTGGGGCGGGAAGATGTGTTCACTGGGGTTGCAGTTCATCCCACAGCAGTCCAGCCAGGGAGCTTCTGATGGTGCACGCACACAGAACACTTACCTGGGGAAATGAAGAAGGTTTTAGCCAGTTTCTTGTCAGTTGTGATGTCACGAACCTCCTTGGTTATATTCACTAACCGGCCAGCCACGGGGGGAATTCTCCGGAAATCCAGGATCCTTTGGGGACAAGAAGAGCACAGAAGAAACTAAACAAAACGCAGGACCAAAGCCGTTTCTTCCCTAAGATGAGTGCTTCTTTCACAGAGAGCTGGACGATAGTAAGAACAGTATCTGCAGTGATGTAGCCAGAGTAAAAATGACAAAGGCTATTGATCACCATGCTTTTGTGTGTAAAATGTGGGGTCAGGAAGGAAAATCTCCACTACCCTATTGTCATAGTATTGCCCATTTGCATGCAAATCACAGGGATTTTGCACCTTCCGCTGAAGCTTCAGCTACTGGCAAATGTTGGACACATGTTATGGGACTAGGTGGACCAGGTGGAAGTTGAATGCAGATGATCTGATCCATTACAGGAACTCCTAAGTTCCTGGAGAAGATACATAAGAACATAAGAACGGCCGTACGGGGTCAGACCAAAGGTCCATCTAGCCCAGTATCCTGTCTGCCGACAGTGGCCAGCACCAGGTGCCCCAGAGGGGGTGGACCGAAGACAATGATCAAGCGATTTGTCTCCTGCCATCCCTCTCCAGCCTCTGACAAACAGAGGCCAAGGACACCATTTTATCCCCTGGCTAATAGCCTTTTATGGACCTAACCTCCATGAAATTATCTAGCTTCTCTTTAAACTCTGTTATATTCCTAGCCTTCACAGCCTCCTCTGGCAAGGAGTTCCACAGGCTGACTACACGCTGTGTGAAGAAGAACTTTCTTTTATTAGTTTTAAACCTGCTACCCATTAATTTCATTTGGTGTCCTCTAGTTCTTCTATTTAGGAACTAATAAATAACTTTTCTTTATCGGCCCTCTCCACACCACTCATGATTTTATACACCTCTATCATATCCCCTCAGTCTCCTCTTTTCTAAACTGAAAAGTCCCAGTCGCTTTAACCTCTCCTCATATGGGACCCGTTCCAAACCCCTAATCATTTTAGTTGCCCTTTTCTGAACCCTTTCCAAGGCCAAAATATCTTTTTTGAGGTGAGGAGACCACATCTGTACACAGTATTCAAGATACTTTAATGCAGCCTCTCAAATGCAGCTACCATAGCAGCATGAAACCATCAGGGCCTTTTCTTGCAGCCACAGTCTCCTGAGCTGTGATTTGGAGGTGGGGCAAAGCAGCAGCCTCTCCCTCTCTCTGGTGCGCCTAGATTCACTGATTTGGTACTGCTTGCTTGGGCTGCAGCTGGTGAGTTTCCCACCGGCAGTGGCCTCAGGCAGTGAGCTCTGGCCATGGGTCTTTGGTCTCCAGCCCCAGGCTCAGCTGTGTAGCGGAGGTGCCCTAGATTCCGGCCGCATGACTTTGCGTTCCATTCCCCAGTTATGGGGCTTCAGGCTATGGCTCCCTGCTGGCTCCTCCAGCCACCCACCCCACCCCTATCGCCCTGGGCCCCTGCTGTCTTCTCCGACCTCCATCCAGGGCTTAATCTGTCTTCGCAGTCTGAGGCCACCAAAAATTAGTCCTGAGAAGCCCTGTTCTAATGAAGGCTGAGAATCCCCAAGAAATTCCCTGGCTTTGTCATTAGGGAAACAAAGAACAAGTTGCACTGGGGCTCTGTCCTACACACGATTGCAATGATGGTAGATTTCAGTTGGGTCTGTTGCTAAATGGATATTTGTTCACATCAAAAATTACTTTATAAGCTGGCAGGACAATCTGTGTCTAGGAGAGCCTTGTATTGGAAATGCAGGAGTTAGCATTAGGATACATCAGCAGAGCTGCATGGGAAGCCCAGAACCATCCAGGGCAGACCAGTGGGGATCTGAAGGGTCTGGACAGGAGTACACAGACAGAGCTGAACTGGGGGAAGGAGAGAGGTGCTCTAATGCCAGGCTTGAAGTGTACTGACAACTGCTTGTGTCAGGAGGTCCTAGGACTGCTGAAGTAGGAAATGCTGCAGGTCAAGACTGAGGCTGATTGTCAAATGCATATGTGTTTCAGGGCTAGATTTGGGCCCACTGAATAAACAATGGGGGGAGGGGGAGAGATCTTATGAATGAATGAGCATGGAGCTGAATCTGCATAGCACAACGGATGTGCATGATGTTTTGGTGACTGACATATACAAAGATAATTATTTCTCCAAGGTGCTAACAGTCTGAATTAGGATTCTCATCTTTCCCTACTAGATGGAGAAATGGGGCTCCCTGCAGATGGCAGATTATGTGGCTAAGATCTCAGGACTGCTGCCAGCTCCCTTTAATAAATGTACTCTCTGTCCCCTGAAGAACAGAGTTGGGAACAGGAAGGGCCTTTGAGGGGCTCACCTGTCCAGGTGAAAGGCTGCTATTTCTGCATTGTGTCGTTCAAAGTCCGAGAAGTAAAAAAAATCTGCTGGGGTCTCCTGGTCCCGGGTCTGCCTGAAATGGAAGGGAAGGTGGGTATGAAACAGAGGCAGTTGAAGCTTCCAGTGCTGAGTCTAAACCTGCTTATCACATGGGCGAAATTTAGAGTTGTTCACATTGTGATCCAGGTCTATGTCACTTCCCCCTCCAAACTCACCGTGAACACCAGAGTCGTACAAACCACCTTCCAACCCGCCATCATTTGCTGCATGTTTCATAGATTCCAAAGCCAGAAGGGACCATCGTGATCACCTAGCCCAATGGTTCTCAACCCTGGGGCTGCTTGTGGCCCAATCAGCACACAGCTGCAGCCCATGAGACACCCTCAGGGCCATACAGCACGCAGCTGCGGCCCACACAACACACAGAGAGCTGCATATGTGGCTCACTATGATAAGTAGGTTGAGAACCACTGATCTAGCCTGACCTCCTGTATAACCCAGTTCCCAGAAAATCCACCACAACCCTTGGAAAATTGTCCCAATGATTAATTACTCTCCCCATTAAAAATGTACACCTCATTTCCAATCTATATTTGTCTAGCTTCCACATCCAGACACTGGGTCATTTTCTGCCTTTCTCTGCTAGATTGAAGAGCCTATGAAATGAAAATCCTATTACATATTTGTTCCTCACAAAGATATTTATAGCCTGTAAACAAGTCACCCCTTAACTGTCTCTATGTTAAACTAAGTAGGCTGAGCAATTTGTGTCCATCATTGTGTCAGGCATATTTCCTAATCTTTTAATCATTGTTATGTCTTTTCTCTGACCTCACTCCAACTTATCAACACCCTTCTTGAAGTGTGGTGACCAGAATTGAATACAGCATTCCAGCAGCAGTTGCATCAATCCCAAATACACCCTGTTTATATATCCCAGGATTGCATTAGGTCTTTTGGCCACAACATCACATGGAGAACTCATGGTTAGCTGATTATCCACCATGACCCCCAAACCTTTTTCAGAGTCACTGCTTCCCAGAACAAGTGTCCCCCATCCTGACACACACACCCTGTCATTCTTTACATATACATGCTGTCAGGCCTTTAGCAGTCTTGGTACATCATGTTGGCTGCCCCCTTTTTATTTACAAAAACACTGCAGAGGCTCAGGGGGCACCCTGAGCTCAGGGGCCCCCCAGAACAACTGTCCTCCCTTCCCCCCACGCCTCATAAGCCCTTCGTGCTGTGCAAGCAAAATACAAACTACATTCTAAGAAGATGCTTCCCTCTACCGCTAGAGGTCGCACCACACCATGACAAACAAACAGCTGAACGGCATGTCTCATTTGTTCCTGGGGAAGGAGGTGTCAGTGGGGGAATTCACCTCAAATCCCCAGCTTCCCATATGGGGGCTCAGAGAAGTGAGCCCATGGAATAATGCTAGAGACCCTGCCTCCCTCCACCTCCTAGCTGGATGTCCTCACCAGGTAATGAAAAGATTTAAGATGAGCCCAAGCCTGGGGTGCTTGGATCCAGGATGTTGGTTCTGGCTCATCTCTGGAACTGATAGGGCCCTGACCCCTCTTACTCACTTCATAGGTTTGAAGAGTGCCTCCCCATAATTTGGGAACGACATGATCAACTTCAGCTGGGTCCCTCCAGGTTTCTGGACTGAAATGAAACAGACAAGAAACAGGGTCAGGGCAGGAGAAAAGGGGCAAAGGGACTGAAGAGAGGAACAGACATACAGAGAGAGAGAGGGACAGAAAGCAATGCAGACACAGGGCATGCTTGAGGAGGAAAGCAAAGACTGGTACCTGAGCCGATGATTTTCTGCGTAGCCAGTTCCTCCAGCAGGGTAGGAGTGATGGGGTCTTGGCGGGGGTACAGCTCATAGCGATTGATGCCAACATGGAATTTGAGCCATGTGGGGTAGGTATCATATGGAGTCTTCCCAGTTGGAAGCACCATCTCTGCCTTACTGCTGCTGATCCTGCAGCCCAAAAGCCACCCCCACATAACAACAACAGGGTTTAGGACATGCACTGTGTACTCTCCATCTCCAAAGAGCCTTCTTATGGTCGCACCAACACAAGATCAGCCCCTTCTCACACAGCTACCAGCAAACAAGAAGCTGGGAAGGGCTAAGGAGGAAAGGAGCATGGGTGATGAGTATTAGAGGCATGGGGAGGCTAAGTCTTCCCATAAGGGGCAAGGAATGCCAGATGCACCACACCTTTCTTTGGAGGCATGCCGGCCCGCCATTTCTGCAGTGGTGCTAGCAGAGGCTGCTGAGAGGTGAGGACACCACTGGCATCCGGCCCATGGGCCTGGCCCCACCTATGCTCTGTCCTAAGGCACTGCTTGGCCTCTCCCCTCACCCCTTGAGAATTCTCCCAGCCTGTAGCTCACTCATGTTCACCCCCTCTCATCCTCCAATTGCTTCCCCTTCAGGCAGAAGGAGACAGAGAAGAGTGATGGGTGTGTGGGACTTCAGAGGGAGAAGGGTGGGTGGGGCCACAGTCCAGACCATAGTGTTTCCCCCCACTTCTAGGGACTTTCCATCACTCACACCCAGCCTCCCCAAAGGCAAGAGCCATGTACCACCTATGGAAAGGAGCTAGGAGGAATGGCAATATGAAGAGAGAATGGGAGCTCACTCCCTGCTATTCCAGGCCAAGGCTCCTACACACACCTCAGTCCTGACTTATAGTATTCCTAGTTCTTCCTGGATTGGGCCCCCACAGTGTACCCTGAATCTGGTCTAATCCGATCACAGGTATTTTAGGGCAGACCAGACCTTTGCCCCACAGTGCCTGCTGGGCACAGAAGAAAGAGGATGCATTATTTGATGAGCTGAGAAAGATTCCAAAATGTCTCTTTAAGAAAAGCAACAGCCACTCAGATTTATACCGCTCAGCCCTGCTTTGACTGTATTTTTACCTGGGGTCCAAATCTAGCTGAATTCTTTCCAGCATAAGGATTACCAACAGTGAAAACAGTTAGTTGCATGATACCAAATACTTTAAAGGAGTCATCTGTATTTATATATTTTAAAATGTTAGGGGGAAAAAGGAGATTCATAGTTATTTTTCAGAAATAATCTCAATGCTGATCCTTTCTTCTGACCCACCATTTCCCTTTAATTTGTCATGCACCTCTGATTTACCCGGTGAAATGAGTTCACATTATCTGTATTAAAATTATCATACTGTGTATTTTCTGCACACTTGCATTATTATATTATCTTAAAAGTAGCATGTAGGCCCAGATCTTTTCTGCACACTTGCATTATTATATTATATTAAAAGTAGCATGTAGGCCCAGATCTGTAAAGGTACTTAAGTATCCAGCTCCCATTGAAATAATAGGAGTTAAAAGCCCTAAATACCTGTGAGGATCTGGGCATTTGAGAATAGGCCCCATTCTGCCATGTACTGTACAAACATGGAATAAAGAGACAGTTCCACCCTCAAAGAGTTTAGTATAATCTAAATCTACTCCCCTCCCCTGAAAGTATATTGAAACGATACCATCTGATAGTTATACCTTAAAGAACACATACCTATCTTCCAAGTTAAATTATGGCCACACGACAGTAATCTTCAGAAACAGAGTTAAGGTTGTTTGTGGAAAATAGCTATGAATTTTTCATTCTTTCTAACTTTTATTTTTAATAACTGCAATGTCCTGAAAATTTGGTTCCTTTAAAGTATCCACTGCATATTCACAATAGCAATTACTAATTGGCTTTTATTTCTTCATCTAGGAATAGCGGTGACTGCCAACAGTGGCACATGGGGGATGCAAATAACCGTTATGATATGACAATAGTGTGATCATTGACCACCAATCCTGTGCAGATCACAGAGCATCTTATGAAAGGCAAGGCAGGAAGTAACCCTAAGATTGGAAATAATCTAACTGTTGCTCATCTCATTTCAAGGGGCTGGGTGCTGTCTGGAGAAAGAGAATGCAAATGGTTAGCGCTATGGATAGGAGGAAGAAGACTTCTCACACCCTCGGAGATTGAAGACTACTGGGTTTGGAAAGGAGGTAAGATAGAATAAAGATAACTTATATAAGATAGTGAATTGCACAGAAGTGGCCAACCCAAAAGCTTCCGTTTGGTTTTTCATTGATCACAAGAAGGCCCTCGCATAAAGGGAAGTACATTTAAAATGGACTAAAGGAAATATTTACTCAGATCGCCTGATTTTGGCTGCCGAATTTGAGCCACTTTAATGGAGCCTGGTTGTCAGAAAGGCTGTATGCCTGCATCTCTGAGGAACCTTCAGTGGGGCTCTCAAAATCAGTCACTTCTGAAAACACAGGCCATAGCCACTAAATAACCTGTGGAATTTACTGCTGCAGAAAAGCAGAGGCAAATACCTTAGTACAGTTCAAAAGAAGGCCCTCTATGAGACATGGAATAATAATGACTCTGACAAGATAAAATTGCAATGGCCCATGCTTCCAGGGCCGGTCCACAATATTTTGGCACCTGAGGCGGGGAGCTCAAATGACGCCCCCATGCCCCTTTGCTTGGGCCAAAACTTTGAAAGGTCTCCATTCTGCCTTCTTCCTGTTCTACTCCTCTCATGGTATTGCAGAGAGAATACATATGCACCAGCAGCAGACACAATTTTCTACATTGTGGGTCCTAGTGGCACCCCCGCATAGTCTGGCACCTGAGGCAGCCGCTTCAGTTCACCTCATGGTAAGACCAGCCCTGCATGCTTCAGGGCATAAGCTGGTCACCTGCTCAGTTCAAAAAATCCCTACCCCCATGAAAATATGGCATAGTATGCACAGTTAGGTACATTGTGGGAATTTGTTCCTTCCTGCAAAGGATCTGACAGTGGCCACTAATGGAGGAAGACCCATGTTGGCTTTATCTGTACATGGGCAGCAGCTTAGGATGCCACATTTATGGCCACAGCCCTGTGCCAGAGCACAAGCTCTGCAAGACATTCTGGGACTGCGACCTAGCCCCAAACCAAGCAGGGAGGAATGAGTTGGGATGCTAAAAGAATTATTTAGCCAGGATCCAAATACACTTAGGCTGTGTCTACACTGCACCCCTTTTCCGGAAAAGGGATGCAGCTGAGACAAGTCAGAATTGCAAATGAAGCGGGGATTTAAATTTTCCCCGCTTCATTTGTATAAACATGGCTGCCGCTTTTTTCCGGCTCGGGGCTTTGCCGGAAAAAAGCACCAGTCTAGACGCGGATCTTTCGGAAAATAAAGCCTTTTCCGAAAAGTCCCTTATTCCTGATTTTAAGAGGAATAAGGGATCTTTCGGAAAAAGCTTTATTTTCTGCAAGATCCGCGTCTAGACTGGTGCTTTTTTCCGTCAAAGCTCGAGCCAGAAAAAGCGGCAATATGTTTATACAAATGAAGTGGGGAAAATTTAAATCCCCGCTTCATTTGCAATTCCGACTTGTCTCATCTGCATCCCTTTTCCGGAAAAGGGGTGCAGTGTAGACACAGCCTTAGAGCCAGCCTTCGACACAACAGCCCACTAGATGGACCATAGGCTGGTCTGGTTACTGTGTTCCAGAAGAATACACTGAGTCAGGTGGTCTCTCACCATTCATCACTCCCACTGCTTTTCAGTGTAAACTTCTCTTTGGGATTGACAGTGAAGAGCTTGTCTTTCTCCATTAGCTCCGGGATTGGCATCTTATAGAGGGGATGCTCAAAGAGTGCTGCCAGCTTTGATCGTCCTGCCCGTGCCAGTTTCACACCTGCCCACTGGTGCTTAAAGTCCCGGTCTCTGAGAACCGTCTTGGTTCCACCACCTGTTGGCGGCCTCCCTTCTAGTAAGCGGGAGCCTTTCTCCACTGAGCTGTTGCTGCTGCTGAAATCCTGAAGGATCCGCAGGCTCAACTTTTTTTGGACTGAAACTACTGGGCCAGGTGGTGGGAGGCCCAAGGGGTTCGCTGCTTTTGAGGTACAGCGGCAGGAGCTGGGAGTAGCTGGGAGAACTAAGTCCAATGCCATGTGCATCAGGAGAGCCAGGAGGAGGAGAAAGAAGAGCAAAATTTTAAACTTCCTTTGGAGCAGAGTCTGCAGTCGGCGTAACATCTTCTCCAGGCTGATACAAATGTCCAAAGAGGGTAGAAAAGAGTTAATACAGCAGAGCGATCCCCTTGCCCAAAACAAGAAAGATGGAGAAGTCCCAAGCAGCTCAGCAGAAAGTCCCCCTGGCTTTAGAGATTCAGTGTTAAAAAACAAGGGCAACGCAGAAGCTGGAGTTTGCAGGTGAAAACTAAACTAGCAACATGTGTCACCTTCTCTTCTGCCACTTTTGCCGTCTCAGTACAAAAGGTGATTGCATGTGTCCCCAGCAGTAAGTCCAGAGCAGCTCCAAGGTCCCTTGTGGAGAGGACCCCCTGAATGTGGCAGCTGTCAGCAGGGCAGAGAGAGGAAGGGAGGTTGCAGCTTGGTTTATCAGTGTTGATAAGGGAAGCGCGGGCAGTGCCAAGGGTTAGAGTGAACGGGGCAAGTTCCAGATCAATAGTAGGAGACTGTTCAATGACAGAAGTGACTTCAGACAATCCTCTCACCTAATCCACTCTGCAGCCTCTCTTCCCGACTGCTCCCCACATATTCACACACGTGCCCCCATTATCCATTCACACTATCCACTCATTCCTACATACAGTACCCACTCACCTACTCCTACCGACTCACGTACCTCCCTTAGTCACCTTGACATATCCACTAATATACCCCCACACACATCTGCATTTGTGTCTATGTGCGTGCACCTACAGCCACATATTTATTCACATAGAAAGAACTTCCTCCCACCAACTGTTCACAAAGGGACACTCACAGATATCACACTCACATATAAATAAATATACACTCAAGTCAACCACATGTACACTCACATCCCCCCTTATATCTACAAGGCCCCTAAAATATACCAACCTCTTCACTGGTACATATAGAAACACTCAAGCTGGATATACCAACAATTTAACTATTGGCAGAACTAGGGGAGACGGGACTGGCACGTCAAGGGTGGCTGCAAATCAGGAGTGAGATGTGCTGGCAAAGCTGCTTCCGGGGTCCCAGGCTTGGAACAGCAGAGGGTGCTGTGGGTCAGGAGCAAGAGGGATAGTACAACTACATTGGGGAGGAGTCCTAGAACTGGAATAATAGAGAAGGTTTTGGGTCAGAATTTAGCTGCATCATCAAATCCAGGGTAGGGTTCCAGCAGTGGAATAGCAAGGGGTGCTGATGTCATGCTCAAGGTGCCATGGAAGAGTTATGCAAGTACCTGCACTATATGACACCTGCCGGTTGTACTATCTTGCTTTTGCTGATACTGCACTTTTTAGACTAGGACAAGCAAGAACCAGAAGTGTGAGAGAGAAAGCTGCATCTTCAATAAATTTCAAATTAGCTTGCTAGCTACTTTCTGAGCCAAATTGATTTGGATGATTTCAATCATTTTGAAGAGCTCCTTAGCCCTAGGAAACCTTCCTGCTTCTTTCCACTGACGTACAGTTACGCGAAGTCCATCATGCAGGCCAAGGAAGTAAATAGAAGGGAAAGCTTCCCGGATTTAACGCAGCCCTGCAAAGCTGGCAATCACAGACTTATTGTAACAGCCACTAGGGGCCAGAATGTCTTGGAAGTGAAAGGCCAGCACTGGGGTAACAGGAGTCAAAGATGCCAGTTTTCCTTTTAAAACTTTCCTTTCACCTAAGAGGTCTGGGGAAAGGAGAATGGATAATTCAGGGGGCTGGGGCTAAGATGTGAAATCCTTCATGGCCACGTCAGCAGATCAAACCTGGGCCTAGGTCCTGGGGGCTGGATGACCGGAGATTCTTTTCACACATTCCTGACTCGGTATCACTCCCACTCCTTCCACAGGATTCTGACACGCAGGCATATGTATATGTTCCATAGGACACACACACACACACAGCTGCTGTGGTGAGAATGATGAGTTCTCTGCTTGTTCATGTCCCGTGGTGCGATGGTTGCCTAGTAACCATCTCCAGCTGACACTTTCTGCCGCCCCAGATTCTGACAACGCTATATTTCATTCCTTTGCACTGCAGTAATAACATGGCCGACAGTAAATGAATGGGTCTTATTTCCCCTTTTAGTCTGTGTTAAAGATATTAACTCTTAATTGCATCCATGTTCTGGTGCTCACATGAGCAGAGCTTTCCAGCAAAATGACTGACCTCAAGTCCTGCTGACCTAGCCAGGCAGCAGGGGATGGATAATACAAAGCCTTTCACAGGGCAGTCATTGGTTCCAAGTTGGGATTGTGGATGGAATACAGACCCATTAGGTTAGTGCTTCCCAGAGGTTTTTAACCACCTGGTAGCTATTTAGAGGCTTATATCAAATGAGTTGGTCCCAATGAGGACCCCACAATTGAGCAGTGGGGTTTTCATTTCCTGTGTCACAGGTGTAGGACTAAGCTGGACCTGTATGTGAGGACCCCACACCTCTCCAGGGCACAGAGTTGGTCTGAGATCGCTCTGTGGGTGGGGATCCTATATGCAGCTTGCGACCTCATATTCAACTCATATTCATATGTGTTGGAGCCTGCCTGTTAACAGAGATCCCAGCTTTACGCCAGGAGCATTCAAAATCCTCGTCCCTAGTGGCAGCAGTGATTTAGTGTCACAGCAGGATGTAGAAAGTAGGCTGGGTGGGGTGCTTGCAACCCTCAGGCTCTGAATCACTTCAATGCCAGCATTAAATATTAACTGAAAGATTTTTCATGGAGTCAGGTCTGAGCCTGCAGTGAAAGGAGAGATGGAGAGCTTCAAAGCTAACACTTCTCATCTGGCTGTGTGTCAGAGCACTCTGTTGCCATGACATCGTTGCAGAGAAGTGATCAGATTTCTGCCTCCCATTCCTCACCTGCTTGCTGGAGTTGAGTCACCCTTGGGGCAGGGAGTCCATGATGGTCACTCCTGTGACCTTTCCAGTGCTTTTATGGACTCAGGACTTCCTACCATGCAGTACAATAGCAGAACACTGCAGTCCTTCACTCCCCTCCCAGCAAAGTAAATCACAAATGATGTGCTGCTAATATTTGGGTATTGAAGCATTATGGTCCTTCCCAAGTAGCAGACAGGAAGGGTCATGTTGGTTGACGCCAACACATGCCACCCTGCAGTTTTCCTCTTCCCTCTCCATCTGTGACTCAAGCACTGTTCTTTGGTAGGATGATGGTAACAGCACATGGACTAGGTGCAAGAAATATCACACTAAGACAAACCTCTCCTCTCCTCACCCTCAACATAGGAGAAACACAATTGCTGTCAGCCCAATGGTCTTCTACTTGAAATTCCTTTGCTGACACACTCTTGGAACAAGTTTGTAAGGCATACACTCCAGCCAGTGATCAAAGGACTGCAGCTACTTTCATTCCAGGAAGGAGTAGGCCCCAGAAAGACCCATGACTTGGCTACAGTGTGAAATAGTTATAGGGGATGGCATAGGAGAACATGTTTATCTCCGGCTGCCCCAGTTGCACTTGCTTTAGAAAACTCAGGAGTTTTATCTTTCAGTCATGGGGTTAATTGCTGGGGACCATCCAACTTTGGCAGATAGTGCTTGTTTTGTGCAGGTCACAGAGACATGGCTGAAGCCACATGACCATGGGACAGATAACAGACAGACAGTGGGTCCAAGAGATTGTTTGCTGAGGTAACCCCTTCCCTCTCAATATGATCTCTACAGGTCAGCCTGACCCCTAACATGAGCACCCATGACCAGGATGCATGTGTATGTGTGCATGCACAGCTATTAACTATTCATTATTATGAAATAAATAAAATTAAAGAAACTAAAGTGTGTTTCAGAAAAGCCAAAAGAGGCAGGATCTCAGAGTCTCTTGTCTGACTTACCGTTCAGGCTCTAAAGAATGTAAATGTAGTGTGAGGAGGATGGAAGACTTAGAACACAAGGACCAAGATTTTCACTGGCCAAGTGTCCAGATTACCCTGGAGCCCTTTCCAGTAGTGCTGAGTTAGTTTTTAAAAAGGAGGAACTGGTTTGTTGGTGGGCTGCAGCATGCTAGTTCCTATGAGGTAAGAGAAGGGGAGTAGGTGGCTCTGGGGATACAGGTATTTTCTACTCTTAAGTCACCGGTTCCATGTTCACAAGAAGGTAGAATTCCATTTCCCATCTGACAGGTGAGGTCTACATGAAAGGACACAGGCCTTTGCTCCTACTGCACGTGACATGATCTCATTGAAAAATAAATTCTGATGGCATTGGCATTATTAGATTATGGGTTTACAGTACAGCCAAGCATTTTTCAGATGTTCTAAAAAGGATGGTCCCTGCCTTTAGAGCTCACATATTTATGCAAAACAGAGATTAGGGAACAAGGCTAACAAATGGAGATTTTTTTAATGCAAGTCAATTAGTTCCACTGTAGGCAGTACTATAGAAATGGGTCATATGGACTAAAATGTACACAAGCTAGGGACCTTGAGGATAGACAACAACCGGCATGGATTGTAGCACTTGTTGGGCTCTCTTCTGAAAATGTCAATGATTAAATGAGCCAGAGACTCAAATCCTCTTTAGAGGTTGTCCCGTTAGAACAGGACTGAGACGGATTGGCAGACGGTACAAGGGGTGTAGCTTGCCCTGCTGCTGCTTTTATTGAACCTGCTTTAGGGATAAACAGAAGACTTTGGTCTCCAGCATTGCTGATCTGGCAACTTTCCTTCAGCACTGAAACCTCCCACCAGCACAAAACCAAAATTAAAGAGGACAGAACTCCTTCCTCCCACCACAAGTTACCCAGCCAACAGCCAAGGGAGTGAAGACATGTCCCAAGCATGACGTCTGAAGTAAGTCACAGTTGGCTGCCTTCCCTTTGTGCCCCCACCTTGATGGGTTCAAAAGAAAAAACCCAAAACACAAAAGCCTTCATTGTAATAAACTTTTTATTGTTAAAAAATCCCCATATTCATATAAATAAACCACTTATGTAAAATACAAGTAGGTTCATTCTCTCTCTTAACACCTTCCCCACAGCTTTAAAAAAGATAAAGCAGACCAACGAACAAATGTATATTAAACCTAAGATGACTGACAAACTGGCAGCTCACATGGAGCTCCCTCCTACTACAAACCTCTAAATAAGGTATTGATTGTGCACAATACTGGCATCCATGCTGTGCCCAGATCTTTTGCTTCCCTTAAGAATACATTAAAATGCTGTATTGAGTTCTCACCCACTCCCCAATGTGCCAGCAACTGCAAACATTTTAGAGCTATGCTGCTGCTTAGTAGGTGTGAGAAGGAGGGGTCAGTTTGCATAGCAACTACCCACTGGGTTTGGATTTTTAATTTATCTATTTCTTCTCACACCCAGGCAACTCAGCTGTCATGTTCTTGGCCCAGAGAGTGGGAGAGAAGTGCAGGGAAGCAGACTTAGCCCCCAGCACTGTTTGGGACAGTGTGAGAGGATTCTTGTTATGACCTGTTCCAAGAGGTCATCCAAGATGGAGACAGAAAGAAAACAAGAAAGAAAACACTGATGGATCAGAATGGGACAGACATTGGTCTCCAGAACCTTTCTATGGTGTAGGAGGGACTTCAAAGAAGAGAGAAACCAGTGTGGAAATACAAGAGAAAAAGATGGTATAGCTTGCTTAGCACCCTTTTTCCTTTTGCACACACTTCTAGCTCTGATGAATGACTTCATAAACATCATCCCATGGGTTTACCTGCCCACCAGATCCCTTCCTACCCTTATCATTTAAGCAAAGAGACACACAAGATCAAAGTGAGATACTCCTCAAACTTGTATTAGATAGTTCAGTAGATTTTACACACACACACACAGAGTATCTCAGGAAACTAGTATGTAAGTATGAAAAAAACCACCCAAAATTTCCTATTAAAATAAAGCCCTGCCTCAAGATTGTACAAAAACCCGAGAAAGAGAAATCCCTTGTATGTGGTGAGCCAGGGACATGAGATTTGTCAAGAGCACTTCCAGACACAAACAGCCAGGCTGCCGCCAAAGAACATGTACAGCAGGTTCTTCACCTCATGGGTGATCTCAAAGCCAAAGCCCTCACCAATCACTACATGCCAGGAGGAGCCAAACTTCTTGTCCATCGTCTCTTTGATCATCTTAGCGGCACTCTGAGGAATAAAGAGAAAGAGTCCAGGAGCATGCAGAGGGAGCAGCAGGTCAGAGAGATGGGAGGGGTGTGTTTGTGTATAAAATTCCCCACTCTTCCTCTCCTTTCAATGTGACTCAAGAGGAGGGTGAGAACTAGGGTGAGATTACAGTACAGCACAGCTACACTGAAGAGCACCCAGACTACCCAGTCTGAGACATTAGAACAGGGGGTGGGCAAAAAGGCCTCTGCGGGACGGATCCAGCCCGCCAAGCAGGTGGATCCGGCCCGTGGAGGCCTTTCCACTCCCCCACCCCCAGGCCAATTATGGCCTGGGGGGCAGGGGGAGCATGCTAAGTTTTCTCCGCCCTACCAGGCGGCACTTGGAAGGGCCAGATGCTCCTGGCATGGTGGGAGGAGCGCAAAGTTTCCCTCCACTCTGTCCCTGCCCTGCGAACAGCATGTGGCACTTCAAAGTGCCACACACTCCTGGCAGGGCAGGAGGAGACTTCACATGCTCCACCACCCCCAGGCCCTGATTGGTCTGGGGACAGGGGAGTGTGGGAAGTCTCCTCCCAGCCAGGGGCATGGGCACCTAGGAGGAATGGGGGAGGAGAGGGGGGCGAGCAAAGGCTCTCTCCCACCCCCAATCATGGTCTGGGAGTGGGGAACCCGGAAGTATCCCAGCCCCACCCCGGAAGCCCAGGTCCACTTCAGAATTTTGTGAAGTGGCCCCCAGAAAAAATTATTACCCACCTCTGCATTAGAGGTTTGTATCTGGAATCTGATTCTCCTCTCACTCACACTGGTCTGAATTAGGACTTGGCCCACTTAGGTCTCATAAGAATAAGATGAATGTGAGGGGGGAAATCAGATAACTGTTCTTTATTGTTTGAGGGAATTCCTTTTTCCTCACTGCAAATCAGCAAAACAACTTTTGGGACTGGGCCAGACTGTGAATGCCTTTTTCCCCCCAACAGCACATCACACTATGTATTAGTTAAAGAAGGGGTGGGAGAGGTGGGGAGATGCTGGACAGTGGCACAAGGCACTTTCCCAAACCTTGGGCAAACAGAAGATATGAAAAGCTCCCTCACTATCTAGTTCTTGCTCATTCCCAGCATTGAAAATCCATTGTAACACCAGAGTGTCCCCTTTGCTCAGTCAAAAATCATCTGAGCACCAGGGATAAAGGGATGTACTAGACCAAGTGTGTTAATTTAGGAGGAAGCTATAATCCCTTTACCAGTGCAATGCCCCCTTGTGACATTTGGATCAGAGACCTCTCTTCCACTTTACTCAGAATACAGAAAGCTAGCTTACAAGAGGCCACGGGATGCTGCCTGTAAATCAGAATAGACCTGAAGGTTCTCTGATCAATGCTGGAAGCCTCGTCTGAGATTCCAATCACCCTTCCTTCCCCATCCCTTTTTTCCATGTGTTCAGTACAGGAACAAAGCAACAGACAATCAGGACCAGGATGTCTGGCCTCCTTTCTGCCACTCCCCTTTACTCTTGCTCAGAAGATTCCCCAAATATGAAGACCAGCATGTCCCGACAGAAGAAGTAACCTTCTTAGCATGGACCGTTACCTCATTGTTGGTGGCATATTTCTCACAAGCAGTGACACACAGCTCCATGGCCTCCACACGCATCTCCTCTGGCATGTCTGTGTGCTGGTTAAAACAAACAAAAGGGAGCTCAGCAACTCAAAGAGCTGGGCACAAACCCAAAGAGCAGAAAAGCTGGTGTTATCTGTTCCCTCTATTATGCCATGGCTGTACCCTACATTCTTGGATACAAAACAGAAGAAACCAGACATGTTAGCTTCTCTGCTCTGTGCCCTAGAGGATGCAAGAGTGTCACCCAGAAGAAAGCTTAAATGCCAAGGGCCTGATATAAAACATAGCTCTGCCTTTGGAGAAATGCAGATGCTTAACATGGAAAAAGCTTATTGGGTCACATTTTGTTCATTCCTCCCTCCCAGCCAATGCAGAAATGCTCCCTTCTTGTATTCCAATGATTCAGTGATTTAAATTAAGTGATGAAGTTTCTAACTTTTCCTTTATGAGAGTATTTCTCAGTCTAACATACCTTGCAGTGATAGCCATCTGAGGCTTTCCCTTCACTCATTTGCATTCTTTCATTCTTACCTGTAACTCTGGGACCCCCCTAAGAAATTCATTTCCCTTCTTGGTGTGCTTCATTGTCACATAGCAAAGTTAAAGATATTTAGGACCAAATTCAGGAGTGTTGTGAGCAATGTGGAGAGTTGGAGAAGAAAATGGATGTAAGTGACAAAGCAACGAGACTTGTACCAATTTGGCATCCCTTGTATTTCTAAGACAGGCGTGGGCAAAATACAGCCCACAGGGAGCCCCAGGCAGGCTCCCCGCCTGCCTCACCCCACACACATGCTGCTCAGAAACTCAGCTGCAGGGCAGTTTTTCTTTAAAACTTGTGAGTCTGGAGGGGAGAGGAGGAGGGAAAGCTTCAGGAGCTGCTCCCACCCCAGCACAATCCCATTGGCAGGTTTCTGGCCAGAAATTGGCCAATGGGAGCTGCCTGTTTCAATAATAGGCAGTCAAAAAAGCACAAGGGGCTCCAGAGCAGATGACTGCAGCCTGTGCGGGAGCAGGGCAGGCAGGGAGGCTGATTCAGGAACGGCTGCTGGCTGACAAGTCTCCTGGCCAGATCCTGTCCCTGGCACACCAGTCCCTCCCTTCCCCAACCATCTGCCCCCCAGTCCACATACCCAAATTCTCTGCCCCCCTCCTGTACTCATATCCTCTCCCAGATTCAGCACCCCAATCCTCTGCCCCAGATCACAGTCCTCTCCTGCCCTAGCTCACAACCCAAATCCCTGTACCCGCTCCTGTACTCCAACTCCCTGCCCTAGGTCAATCCAACCCCCCTCCACCCCAGTCCAGTGGCCCAGGTCACAACCTCCTTCACCCAAACTCCCTCCCTTACCCCAAGCTCCCTTCTGAACCCAACCTCCATCCCAAACCCTGCACCTCCTCTGTTAATATCATGGAAGAGTGTGGCCCTCGACCACCTTCCAAATTCTTGGAGCAGCCCCTCCATCAAAAATTATCGCCCACCCCTGTTCTAAGACAAGCACAACACATCCAGTGGAGTCAGGGTCTGCTCTCAGTTGCATCAGTGTAGTCAATGGAAGACCAGAGTAAGTAAGAACAGAATAAAGGGATGAGAAGAGGTAGGTATAAGAGAAAAAATAACTAATGGAAGAGCTAAGATAAAGGGAAGATGTGTTAGTTGCTCTCCTTTTAATTTCTTTTTCCTATATTTCTTTTGTACATCCTCTCCTGTACAACCTCAAGATTTCAGCTGCACTCATTTCTGCACAATCATTCAACGTCAAATATGTAAAAGTTATACTGCATTTACTACTTATATCTAGTTTCTGAACAATTTATACCACTATTTACAACACTGCTAATTATAGCTCTTCCTCTCCTATGGAAATTGCACCTATTTATTCCAAGCTGAATTTAAAATTTACTTATCTTACCCTTTCCTTATAGATTATATTTTGTGCTCATTTTATGGTAAGAATAGGCAGGCAGCCCTGAGATATTATTGCAATAAGTTCTACAAAGAAACCTAAGGCACCCATTGTTCTCTTTTATTTCATTGCCTAGAGATGTCTCTTTCTCATGCACCTTTGAAAAATACCAAGCTGCACAAATGATCCTGAATCTGGTGGGAGTGCTGTAAAGACAGCATGCTCAGTGCTGAAGGAGTGGAGTCAAAAAGGGATTGCTTTCCATAGCCTAAGCTAGTTCTGGCTGGCTTGGAGACAACATTGATTAACTTTGGAGTAGGCTTCTTCTAAGTTGCCTCATAGTAGAGTGGAACATGGGAAAATGGTAGGAGGATGCAGCCATCAGATAGAAGTGGTATGATACAAACATATTCTTGTAGCAACTCAAAGTTGAAAATTTACTGGTACGGAGTAGGGATGTAAAATCCTGTTTACATCCCGTACACATAACGTTTAACCAGTTAACCGCTTAAAAGGGAGCTGGCAGGGGGCGAGCCCAGCTGGGCTGGAGCACACCCTGCCTGTGGTATGGCAGGCTGCTCTGGCCATGCTGGGCCCACCGTGGGCGGGGGCTGTTCCAGCCAAGCTGGGCCCATCACACCATGCCACAGGCAGATGGGGAGCTGCTCCAGCCTGGCCAGGCCACCAGTTAACTATTCACATCCCTAGTTTGGAGGGCAGGTAGGAATGGAACACATTAATCTCCCATCCTTGTACCCTGACATTCTTACGATAATACAAGCCACCCTTGTTCTTACCCTGATCAGCGGGAAGCTGTGAAGTCTTTTATAATCTGCCTCCTCTTTTTTCCCCTCCCCAGTGTCTGCCATGGTCCTTCCACTGTGACCCTGGGAAGGGTAGAGGTGCTTACTTAAGACCAGTCAGATGCCGCTGTGCAGATTGGCAAGAGGGATGGAACGCTCAAGAATCAGGCAGAATACAGTTTCAGCAGAAGCAAGAGGTTCTCTGCCCAAAGGACATTGCTTAAAAGAGAAGGGGGAAAAAATAACAGTTAATTTTAAGAAGGCCCAGTTTGATCACTCTGAGACGCAAGGTGTGAGTCCTGCCATCTCCACCATTGCTTACTGCTTCTCAATACTCCACAGCGTATAATTAACCTGGAGAACTCTGTTGCAAGAGTTTCAAGGCAAAGAGCTTACAAAAAGTAGTCACTTTCCAAAGTCAAGACTTTGAATGTGCTGCACCTCCCACGGTCATAATTCTATAAAGAGGCATAGAGCTCTGACTTGATGGCAGCTTAGTTGCTGGCAATGGGACAGGCCACAATGAAGTTATAGCAGAGCTTTCCAATAACCAGAGCATCAATCATCCTCTGCTTTAAGTAGCTGTCCCATTCTTTTTAGGATACAATATTGTCTGCAATGGGGCCAAAATGTGCACACAACAGGAACAGATTTTGCATGGATTTCAGGACAGAAATAGTTAATGGGTTGTTTTAGTTTGTTTTACAACTTCTTTTTTAACTCCTGGGTTTGTCAACAAATGCAATGCCACACCAGAGTCTGTTACCTCACTTCTCCTGGTCAATTCCTGGCCAGTTGCTCAAAAGGTGATGCAGTCCCACAGCGCTCTCTGATGGGCAAATTCAGAACATTTCATCTTGATCTTCTTTGGTCCTATGTGGCTTAAGACACTTCCCTATACCCACAGAGAAAGCAGGAACATCAGAAATATATTTTGAAATGAGTTCTAGTAATGCCATCTGGAGAGACACTAGCTGAAGTAACAGGTACTAGGGCTACTGGTTCTCCTAGATGGGATTGAGAGTGTTTTTACACAAACCTCTGAAGTACTCAGCTGTGCAGTCAGCACTAGTCACAGACTGTGGAAGCCAGGAGAGTAAACTGGATGGCTGAAACAAGGCAATTCCTTCAAGCTGTGCAGTATTTTGGGTTTATCTCCCAAACTTCTCAGCCACAACCCCAGGCCCCAGGGTATACACACAATCCATCTTAGAGTCGTTCACATACAGTGCACAGTTTAAGCACACAGGCAGGTTGGGGAGAAATACTGTCATGAGTATTTTAATTTTAAAAAGAGCTGGTTTATAACAACCTCGTGGAAGATTCACTGGCAACCCGTTTCTGTTTCGCGGCATCAGACTCTCTTCTGAACACCGCCCCGTCACACGCCTACGGGTACCAGACCCACCTGATGCGGGGGGGGATGGTGGGAAAACAGAGGGAAAATATGGTCTAGGGAAGGAGAAAAAATAATCAACCCCCCTTCAATGTTTTTGGCCTCGGTGTCTTAGGTGGTGATCCTCACTGGCACGGGCTGAGTCACCAGAGCCCCCCACCGCACCCGCCACGCGCACAAGGGGAGACCTCACTGGGGTAGCTGGGGCCAACAAGCCGGAGAAGGGAATCAGCCAGGAGCCCCCCCCTTCCCCAATCATGGAGGGCCCTGCAGACCGCACGGGCCGGGGGGAGGGGCTATAACAGCGCCTAGAAGGGGCGGGGGCCGGGGGCTCTATTCCGGGCGGCGGGAGCCTGGCTGCGGTGGGAGCCTTCCTGACGAGAGCCCCGGCTGGGTGGGGTCTCTGGCTACGGGGCGGGGGCCTGCCCGCTGACAGCCCGGGCCGGGGCGGGGAGCGACACGGTCTCACCTGCGCCTCCTCGGCTCTGAGTCCAAAAATATCAGCTTCGCCCGGTTGTTAAGGAGAGAAACGTGCTTGTCTTAGCAACCAGCGTCGGAAGTCCCGCCTCCCCTTCCTCATTGGCTGGAGTGGGAAGTTCGAAACATCTTATTGGTTCCAAGGTTTGTCGATGTCGTGAAAGGGTCCTTCAATCTCCTCAGGGCTGGGGTGAGAGGTGTCCTACTCCTGCCTGATTCACACGTGAGCCCAATGTGTTAGGAAAGGGACTCTCTATTAGTGGTTCAGGTTATTGATAGGGAAGTGTTCAGAGCCTACAGCAGGCACTAGTCCCTCAGCATCTCAGGATATAGCGCAGTACCCTGCCAACACAGTGCTATCTTCATATCAAAGCACTGCCTGCAAGAACATAAGGCTATGCCATGCTAGTGGTGTGCCACATCATCACCCATGCCACACCTTGACACTGGGGTGCTGTGAGACCACTGCACCATGACTTCCATCCCATGGCAGCAGGGTGCTTCAAGCCTGCTACACCATGCACTTATATGACACCACATCACGCATGCCATGACAGTATGACACAAGAAGCCAATCAACAAAGTCTACAGCTTTAGGCAACACTTTGATGTGCCACCCCTCCATATCTGTTATGATGGAAGGGATTTGCCACCGTTGGCAGCTGCCTCACTTGCATATAGCTAGAGCAGTCTTTGCATGGCA
The DNA here is from genome assembly GCA_019425775.1 of Rafetus swinhoei. Lineage (NCBI taxonomy): Eukaryota > Metazoa > Chordata > Testudines > Trionychidae > Rafetus > Rafetus swinhoei. The sequence continues at coordinate 257,210,786 of CM033437.1, forward strand.
CTGTGAGACCTGCACACCATACATAACATTGCCAAGGCATGGTCTAATCTACACCATGACACTATGAGTCCTTTATACCACAAAGCTATCCATGCCATGGTACTGATACTGATACTGGCAATTCATAATGTTTTGCCACATACTATCAAAACATGGTCAGATTATCACTCCAGGGCACCAGCATGCCACGACAACACTACCCACTCCACAATGCCTTCATACTGTGGAACTATGCATGACAGTTCTATGCCACTGCCACTCCCTGACACCTTGTCTTCCTATGCAGATGTTACCTTGAGGCTCCATCCTTATTCATTAGTCCTTCTTTGCAACAAGATGATTGCATTAGTAGCACTGCTCCAAATCCACTTCTTTCCCCATTGGAGACTGGAAGCGTAATACTTTCAAGAGACAATTCTTCAAATAGATCATCACAGTTCTGGGGCTACTTGATGGCTTTATGAGCATTCCAAAGAAATTGCAGATTATTTTTGTTGGCTTTTCTTCTCATCTAAAAAAGAAATAGCCTAAAATTTGTGAGCAAGCCTTCAGCAGCATTGAGTTTTTAGAACTTCTCTTTACAAAATTGTTTGCATGGTTGCTATAGAGCAGGGGGTCTCACACTCAATTTACCTTAGGGCCAGTGCTAGTCCTCAAATCCTCCTAGCGGGCATCTCTTCCAGCAGGGCTCTAAGGGCCGGGGGTCTCTCTGTGTTCCTCCCACATATCTCCTGGCCCCTCCTGCTGGCCCACACACTCCACTCCCCCCCATACGCGTTCCCACCCTACCTGCTGCCCCTGGGTTATTTAAAACCTGCCATGCCCCTCCCCACTGGCACTGCTAGCTCCATGCTGCTTCCGATAGATCCTTGTGGCACAGTGGAGGTGTGTGCAGAGCCATCCTGTCCATAGGTGTAAACTGTGACACTATTAACTCATTTTGTGAAACTGACTAGATATTAGTGATGCCAACTCTCCTGATTTGATCACAAGCTTCCTGATAATTGGGGCTTTTTTCCCCCTGGAAAGCCCCCACTATGTTATTAGAATTAAGCCAGTTCTGGGAACTTCACTACCTGATGCCTCATGCACCTCTATCAACTGTGCTCGCTCTAATTTAGTAGATTATACTTGTTTGTTGGTGCACGGTCTTAGAAGAGAATCCGAGCCTTCTCTTTCTTTTTTCCTTTTATATTTAAAGGAAGACTTTAAATTTCATGGTTTGTGGAGAAAAGCTAAAAAACATGCCCCAAGTTCAACTAAAGACCTCAAATACCAGATGCCAAATAAAAAGATTCCCAAGTATATTTTTATCTGTGATTTCAAGAAGCCAATCTCTTTTGGGGGGGGCCAGAGGGTAGCTGATTCATGAGTTTGGAACTCTTGGGATTGGTAATACAGTACATGCAAGTTGATAGTGTCACCTCCTGTGTTCAGGAGCCCAGACACAGACCAGGAGCCTACTAAAGACATGAAACTGAATCCTCACCCTGACACCTCTATGTCACCTGCGCCTGGAATCCCACCTAGTCTGCTCCCCCCTGCTAACATCCACGTCTTCATGCTGGAATCCCCTGCCCAACCGCTGGGGTAACCAAAAGCAAAACCCACCAGCCCCACCCTGCAGGTTGCAGAAGTGCATCACCTTGGGGGCAGCTCCTTGGCTAGCACAGTTTGCATCACAGTGGAGGCAGTTAGCACAGCTTCCTGGATCAAGTGGCGCCCTCTGGGGCTGGGACTATGTGGGTGCTGGATGCTGCTAGGAGTCCTGTGCACGGGTGAGTCTCTATGTGCAGCCCACCCCTCCTGGACCCAGGGCAGCCATGCGGGCCTGATTAAGTAATTTTTTCAAAATATTCCTCAGGCTGGATTGAGGATGTGCTCGAGCCACAGGTGGCTTCTGGTCCGGGAGTTGAGACCCCTGCTATAGATCATTCAGACTCTTTGCTGACCCTTGCATGAGTTTGAAGGCTACTTAGTATCCTTAAGTGATATATATGAGACTCTGATGTTGTATACATCTTGAAATGGGATTTGAGAAAGGACTTATAGGAGGAGAAGGTGGAAGAGTGCAGATAGTGTGAAGGAGTGGTTTCCAGACATAAGGGGCCACATGGAAGAGCACACATAGGTGGGCATGGGAGAAGAACATGAAAAATGTAGACAGTCCCTGTCGCTCTCGCCTCCCTCTCATGCCAGTCTGATGGGCTGAAAGTTATAACGGCACAAAGTGTGGCATCATGGTCCTTTAGGATGGGGTTTCTGAACTCATAAGTCATGACCCAAAATTAAGTCACAAGAATGTGTCACAAGGTTGCATGGGAGGTCAGAGGGCCCTGTCCCAGGGACAGGGAGGCTTTGCTAAACAGTGTGCTTCCCACTCACCTTGCAGTAGTGGGTCCAACATTTTCAGACCTGCAGACCTAGCTGGGCTTCACTCCCTGCTCTGGGCATTGTGACTTCATCCATGGTGTCATGGTACTGCTCAGGTTTGGCCCAGCCACCTCTCCACCATGATGGTGCCAGTTCAAATTTGAGTGAATGGCAGCGCAACTCCGTGTGCCAGGTCACAAATGCCACTTTCATAAATTTGGTCCTGGCAGCCACCCCCATCCCCCTTAGGGGAGCCAGGCCATATCTGAGCACCACTGTGATCCCAGAGGTCACTACTCACAGTGAGAGCCAAGCCCAACCAGCCTCATAGGACAGAATTGCCACTGTGGTGTGCTTATTTAATATTTATTACTTGAAAGTGTATATTATATATTGTGGGTAAGAAAAGACAATTTTTTGCAATAAAACTATTTACTGGGTTGCCACAGGCCATCAAGGTTTGGGCCGCAAGAGGTCTGAGCTGCAAAAGGTTGTGAACGAATATTTTAGGGCTTGTCTACATTTAAAAGTTGATTAAATTCACACTTTGCTGTAATCTCAAAGACCAATAGCAGCTGTTCCTGAATAACTCTGTGTATGGACACTCTTTTTCTGGTACAAGAGTGCTTTGTTCCTGTTTAGCTTCAACACACTTTTACCCATGATTAAGGATGGCTGTAGGAGAGGGATGCCCCTGGACAACAGATCTGTAGGGGAAGCACCATTTCTATCTAGCCTCATACTTTTGGCTTGAGAAGCAGGCTTCTAGGACACTCTTTTAACCAGCCATCAAAACCTAAAGACCTTCAGTTGTCTTTGTGGGTCTGTTGGATCAAAATGCACAACAGACCACGATCCCATCATGAACCCACTTAAAAATGGAATATAATATTTTTCTAGTTTAAAAAAACATTTTTGATATTGGGCCACTACCCCCTTTAAATAGCAGAGAATGAGGATGTGAAGGGTCTGGAAAATCTCAAGCTTTTGAATTTCTCATTGTAAACTTATGTAGGAGGAGGCCAAGTCATGTTGCTGCCTTGAGAGGGCAAAAATGCCTGTGTGACCCTGGCAGGTGAGGAAAGGTAGAAGAGGGATGTTAGTTTTCAGCAAGGCGGGACTAACTGTCCCTACTTGGCAAAGGCCTTTGTACATTTAATTTCTGCTTGCTTTGAAGGTTTTCTATACCTGTGTCTACAAAATCCTCTATGGCAGTGGTTCCCAACCTGGGGTCTGCAGACCCCTGGGGGTCCACGATGGTACTGTAGGGCGTTCATGGAAAGTTGAAGAAAGGAAAGTGGCCAAAGGCAGCTCCTGCCCCTGCACTCCGCCCTTGGCCGGGCACAGAGCCCTGGGGGAGAAAAAAAAAAAAAAAGAAAAAAGAAAAAAGAAAAAAGAAAAAAGAAAAAAGAAAAAAGAAAAGAAAAGATCAGGCCCACCGTGGGACTGGGACTTTTCATCAAGTGACTCTCGCCCGGGGCTTGCTGTTTGCAACGAGCTGCACGCACGCTGCCTCCCGCCCTCAGGATGGGATCTTGATACCCCAGGAGGCACCATCCATCCTCCAGCCATCTTCCTCCTCCCAATCCCGCAATGGGCTCGATCCTTATTTTTCTTTTCCTTTTCTTTTTTTTCTCCCCTAGGGCTCTGTGCCCGGCCAAGGGGGCGGAGTGCTGGGGCAGGAGCTGCCTTTGGCCACAAGAGCCCCCTTGCCGTATCCTCCGTGGATGGAGGGGGTGGGAGTTGAAGAAGCAGTGCAGGCCAAGGGATGTGCTGGCTGCCGTTTCCCACCGCTCCACTTGGGGTAGGGGTCCATAAAATTTTAACAGATTGAAAAGGGAAAAGGTTGGGAACCACTGCTCTATGGCACCAAAATGATGCATTTCTCTTTATCCAGTAGTTCTGGTTTAAAAAACAAAAACAAAAAAAATCAGAATTTCCATCCTGTGGGAAATTCTGAGATTTCAAAATTTCATTTTGTCCTCAATTGGGATAAATAGTTGAGAGCTCAACATTTCTTGCAACTTGAACTATTCTGAAAATGTTTCATTTCAATAAGGTTGAAACATTTAATTTGACTATATTATGATCAAAACAAACTGATTTAATGATTTCCTATTGAAAATTTGGACAAAAAAAATCAATATTCCTGTGAAAAGTTTGCATTATGTAGAATCAGCATGTTCAGATGGAAACCTATTCCTTTGGAAAATGATGAGTAGTTCTACTGCCCAGTTAGCCAAGCACTGACTCCCTTCTAAATTACGGTTTGAACAATTTAATAGGGCCTTTGGGCTAGATCAGCCCAAAGTCAATAAATGAAGGGAGTCCCTGCCAGCAAGCTCCAACATTTGGAAACTTTTTCTGTGACCATAAAAGATATAAACCTAATGCTGCCTCTAGTCCTTTGCTCATTCACAATCACTTCAATTCCTTTCACTGTTTAATGCTTTACACATCTTTTTTTCCTTTTTTAATGTCACTGTTCTTTTGGAATGAGGCTGTAGCAGCTCCAGGGCTGTCCAGCGATGGGTAAAAGCTGAAGATCATCTCTTTTGCAATGGACAGATAATTAGGAACAGGATCTCTGGGAGGAAGAGGATCTTTCCATTGCAATTGTGTTTCCCGGCAGCTGCTCTCATCTCTCCAATGATGCAACAAACAGAGTCAATTGTTGCTATTTTAAATCCCTGTGTAGTTTGCCAGCCCCTGTCATTAAGCAGCATATTAGCAAGGATTTCTGGGGGTTTTTTTTTTTCCATTTTCACTCTTTGACACTGCTGAGTGAATAGATCACATGATGGGAAGGTTCAAGAGATGACAGGTGGGACTAGGCTCCTTGGGCATTCAGAGAAAGTGGCCAGAGGGGATGCTTTGCAGGGTATCTTGGTGTCTACTTATCATGGTTAGTGACCACAAATGTAGGTGCTTCTTTAGGAATGTGTGTACTCAGATGTGCATGTTTCCAGTTGGCGTGGTGGAGTGGACACATATGGAGATGCCTTTTCAAAAATGTTGGGTTTGGGGAGGGAAATTAGGGGGGCGGGGTCTCTCTGGAGCTCAGAGCCTAGATCAGCTCCTTATTCCACCCAGCCTTAGTTCAGACCAAAGTCTCTTATTTCTCTGCCTTTGGCTATAAAGCAATGTCCATTAAAAACAAATAAGCATTTGCTGCATCATTGTATGTGAATGTACCATGGTGTTTGTGGGGTATTTTTTTTTTTTTTGGACTGGGAAATTTAACCATTAATTGCAGTAAATGTGGATTTTAAAAAATGAATTGCATCTGTTGAAAAATAGTTATTGCCTTTTGGCACTGCCTGCTTGTCAGCACCTAAATTGTTAGCCCAGCGGAGGATTTAATTTTGGCTCCTCCAGCTAATTGGAATTTTCTTTAGATGTTCATAATTACCCTGCTGATCAATGGCTATGAAAAAGGATAGATTTGTGTTGTCTCTGCTCCAGTGAACAGGGAAATCCTCAGGTTCTTGCCTCTCCCTGAATGTGGCCCCGCTTGTCGCCTAAGCTGTGCAGGAAGTCAGATAATCAAAGTAGTCCCTTCTGACCTTAGAATCTTTGATTCTGTAAGCTTCACAAGGAAAAGGGTTTATTTTCCGCAAGATCGCGTCTAGACTGGCGCTTTTCTCCGGCAAAACCCCGAGCCGGAAAAAAGCGGCAGCCATGTAAATGCAAACGCCGCGGGGGATATTTAAATCCCCCGCGGATTTGCAATTGCGCTGTGTCTCATTAGCATCCCTTTTCCGAAAAAGGGTGCCAGTGTAGACACAGCCCCTGTGTTTAGTTTGGGGCACTGGATACCCTGTCTGGCTTGAAAAGGCCCTGTCCTCTCTTCTCACTTAGGCTATGTCTACACTCGCGGCTTCTTGCGCGAGTAATATGCAAATGAGGCTAAGCGTGGAATATCGCCGAGCCTCATTTGCATACCTAATGAGCCACCATTTTTTTCAGAAGAGGCTCTTGTGCAAGAAGGGTTTTTCTTGCGCAAGAAGGGGCAGTGTAGACACTCCTTCTTGCACAAGAGCCTCTTCTGAAAAAAATGGTGGCTCATTAGGTATGCAAATGAGGCTCAGCGATATTCCACGCTTAGCCTCATTTGCATATTACTCGCGCAAGAAGCCGCGAGTGTAGACATAGCCTCAGGAGCATCAGCTCACAGGGGTATGCTTTCTGTGCTAGAAACACCTTTTGCTTCAAGCAGCAAGAGCTCTCCAGTTAGCTGCTATAGGGCAGTGTGACCTATTGCTTTCCACACCACAAACTTTCCATTTGGCCAGTGGGAGGTGCTGTGATTCAGTCATGAATAGGGCAGCAAGATCTTGCCAGCCAGGTCATGGCAGGCAGGGGCGGATGAGAGTTTTGCGGGGCCCAGGGCCTACTGAAGTGCGGGGCAGCACAATTTCACGCATGCACCATGGCCACAGCCGACAGGTAGTAGCGCGAGCGCGGGGCCTATTGAAGTGCGGGGCCCAGGGCAGCGGCCCCCTTGCCCTGCCCTATATCCGCCGCTGATGGCAGGGGCTGTGATCTCGGTTCATGTGGAGAGGAGCTTTGACTAGCCAGCATGGATGCCATAGTTAAGTTTCACTTGGAACAGTGTGAGCTGTGAATCAGGTGGCTAGGAAGGCACTGTGTTCTCCTCCAGCTCAGGACACCAAAAGCATGCTGCCTAGATATATGGAAAATCATCTGCTCCCAGTGCTGCATGCTCCCTCTTTGCCTCTAACTAGCCCCATAGAGACAGAAACTGACACCACACCAGAGCAGAGGGGATACTGTAACTTCAATTCATACCAGACTAGAGGTTATCTAGTCCTGTTTCCTGGCAACAGTAGTGGTCAGTATCTGATTCTTCAGAGGAAAGTCCAAGAAAGTTTGTAATGAATATATGACCCCAGGGGGCTCTACAGACCAAGGACAGCCTACTATGCACCTGTGTGGAGCTTAGCGCAATGGGGCCCTAGACACAGCTCAGGCCTCTAGGGTCCGTGGCAATACTGATAAATAGGGATGTTTCTTCTATCTGCCCCCCCCCCCACTGCTTAATGGTTGGCTTGTGCCCCACAGCATGAGGGTTTACATCCCTTTTATTTGTAAGTGTTTTGACTTCCTGCATAACATGGGCCATAGGACTTCCCAGAATTAACTCCTGTTTGAAATTGGCTGTTTTTCTAAAAGATCTGATTGATCTTGATTTAAAAAATTGCCAGTGATGGAGACTCTACCATGACCCTCAGTATATTGTTCCAATGGTTCATCTCCCTCTTAAAAATGTGTTAGTCTGAAATTGTCTAGTTTCAAATTCCAGCTTTTATTATATCTTTGTCTGCTAGACTGAAGAGCCCATTATCAAATTTTTGTCCCTCTATGAACTGTGTTATCAGGTCTAATTCTTTGTTTGATCTAATCCTTCCAAGATCTTGGCCTTCATGATATTTGTGGTGATGAGTTAGCTATGTTATAGTATACAAAAAATTTTTTTCTTTTGATCACTTTTAATAGTGTTGCCTCTCATGCTCATTGAATGACTCTTGCTGAGAGAGGGTAAAGAAGAGATTTCACTTATCTTCTCTACCCCATTCATTGTTCTCTTTCTCTGTCAAGTCCTCTTTTAATCACCTCTTCTCTAAGCTGAATAGTGCCAATCTTTTCAATCACTCTTCAACTACAAGTGTTGCCACCAGCTCTCTGATCATTGTCGCAGATCTGGGTTCTTTTATTTCTCCTATAGCTTTTGACCCGGGGCAACTACAACTGAACTCAGTATTCAAAGGTGAGAACGTGCCACAAATTTATATAACTGTCACAGAATTTCATTTCAACCTTTTTATTCCCTCCATGCATCTTTTTTACTTGCTTTTTATTTAATTTTTTGCTCCTGCCACACAAAGAGCAGAGGTTTTCATTTGAGAGGCCCACAATGATACTCAGATCTTTTTCTTGAGTGGCCACATTTCATTTAGAAGACAGCAATGTGTATAAGTGGTTCCAATTCTATCTCTCAATGGGCGTTACCTTGTACTTATCTGCCATCATGCTGCCCAGTTGACTAACCTTTTGGGTCCCTCTAGAATTGCTGTTTTCAGTAGCTTGACTAACCAACAAGATGTTCAAAAGTTTCAGAGAGGTAGCTGTGTTAGTCTGTAACTGGAAAAACTTAAGTCTTGCAGCACCTTCGAGACTAATAAAAATGTAGAGGGTCTGAGCTTTCGTGGGCAAAACTCACTTCTTCAGATGAATGGAGTTTAAGGGGTCCAGTTTTCAAATAAATAGCACAGAGAGGAGATGGGGGAAGGGAAGAGGAGGGGGGAAAAAAAAAAAGGGGAAAATTCGTCTGCAAATTTTGCCACTTCACTATTCACCTCCTTTCCTGATCATTAATAAATAAACTAACACCAATGATTCTAGCACAGCTCTTTAGGGAACCTCATGTTAACATTTTGCCACATTGAAAACTGACCATTCATCCTTATGCTTTGTTTTCTGTGTCTCAGCTAGTTTCTAATTCATCGCAGTATTTTCTCCCTCATGCCATGACTATTTTCCTTAATAGCTGCTGTAAAGGGTCCTACGTCAGCGGGTGGGGCACCGCTGACTCCCTGGAGTGCCCATAAGTTCGTGAGGCACGCCTCGGCCGAGTGACAGTTTGTGAGGCCCAGCCCGGAGTCAGGGCAGGCAGACAGACATGGGGTTAATACAAATAGTCACCAGTTCACAGTTTAAGGTACAGCCCTGAGTCAGGGTGACAAGTGTCTATAACCACTTGTCCAGCGATCAAAGCTCTGTCTGGGTCCCAGCTGAACAGGGGGTCGGGTGTCCTCATTGTGGGAGAGCTGACAAGCACAGGGAGTTTTGCCCCACAGGGGGGAACCTGCCACCCAAATGGAGGGGTAGCAGGGGGTCACAGGCCCTCCCTACTCCACCGCGTCCCGGCCCAGGGCCCTGACAGCGGCGACCTTGCAGCCACTAGGTCAGTGGGGATCCAGGCCGTTACACGCTGATGAGGTCAAGGGACAGTGGGGGTCCAGGCCGCAATGCGCTGCCCACCCAACCTCCATGTCCTCAGCCGCCCTGAGGTCGGCTATCCCTGGGCCGCTTTCCAATGCTCCCGTGGGCCTACCCGATTCTGGCGATGTTCCGGCAGATCCTCAGGTGACAGTGGGGCTAGCAGGGTGTCCATGGGCTCTGGTTCAGGCAGGGCTCCAAGTGGCCCGGCCCAGTCGTTGGTGCCCGGCACGGGTCCCGGCGGGGTCAGCGTGGGTTCAGGCAGCGGCCGGTGTCTCCGCAGGCCAGGCCAGGGCTCCGGGGTTAGCAGGGGTCCAGGCGGCCCAACCCAGTACTCGGGCCATAGGCAGTGCGGCCGAGGCCTTCGCTGCAGGAGCTGGGGCCAGACATCTGCTCAGCTCGGCTGCCTGACGCTGACTGAGCCTGTGGCTCTTATAGTCCCAGACCCACCCTCTGACTTCTTGTGGGCAGGGCTAGGTGTGGCTGGGCCTGCCCACCAAGGAGTCTCAGAGGGCACTTCCTCTTCCAGGTCAGTGGGTGGCCATGTTGCTGTCCCAGGCTCATTACAGCTGCATATAGAGGACTTTATCAAAGGCTTTTTCAAATGGCTAGATAGTGGATTAAGGAAATCTGGTTGATAAAAACTATTTTGTTAACATCCTTTACACCAGTGGTTCTCAAACTGTGGGTGGGGACACCAAAGTGGGTCACAACCCCATTTGAATGAAGTCACTAGGGCTGGCTTTGACTTGTTAGGGTCTGGGGCTGAAGCCCAAGCCCCATTTCTTGGGGACAAAACTGAAGGAACCTGGGCTCAGGTTATGAGCCCCCTGTCTGGGTCTGAAGCCTTGGGCTTTGGCCCCCTGGCCGCGGGGGTGGGGCTCAGGCTTTGTTCTCTCCCCCAGGATGGCAGGGCTCAGGTGGGCCCAAGCTTTGGTTCCCCCCTCCTGGCAGACATGTAGTAATTTTTGTTGTCAGCAGGCCTGCTGGTGCGGGGGAAAAAGGGGAAGGGACAGTTGCCCTGGGGCCTGGTAATTCAAAAGGGCTTAGGGCTACTGGCTGCCACTGCCACCGCTTGGGCCCATGCTCCAGGTGGCACTAAGGACTGGTGGGGGGCAGGGGCTTGTGACAGTGTATCCAGGCAACACAGAGAACTGGCTGCCCCAGCCCTGGCCCTTTATCCAGGGCCTCACCTCTTCCAGGAGCACAGAGCCACCCCCTACTTTGCCATGGGGCCTGGCAGTTCTGTTGGCCCCCCTTGTTGTCAAAAGAGGGTTGCAACACAATGAAGTTAGAGAACCCCTGGTTTACACAATCTGTGCTGGTTTGTCCCTAGCATAACAGGTTCTTCTTATAACTCTACCTGCTAATGATATGAGTGTAATTTTCCCAAGATCACCGATAGCACCTTGTTAAAGAAACTTACATTTGCAACTCTCCAGTCCTCTTGTACAATGGCTGATTTCAATGAGAGGACATATTTTTGATAGCAACTCAACTTCTTCGCTCTTAAATTCCTTCAGTACTCCTCAGTGAAGTATGATTGGGTGCAGGTGACTTGCTCCTCTTTAGTTGATCATTTGCCCCAACATCTCATTATCTGACACCTCAGTTTGATTTTTACCTTATCTTGGTTACCTGAATAAAGACGAAAACAACAAGTGGTCTGATAGCACTTTATAGACTAACAAAATATGTAGATGGTATCATGAGCTTTCGTGGGCACAGCCCACTTCTTTAGATGACTGGACTTATGAGTAGGGGATATGAAAACTCAAAATAAATAGGAGAGGGGAAGAAGAGGGGTGAGAAAAAGAAAAAAGGAAGGGGGGTGTGAGACAAAGCATCATTAAGTATCTGGAGAATGGGTACTTAAACCTAAGCAGATAAAAAAATCAAAGTCAATAGATAGATTGCTAAGACAGGAAGGATACCACTCAGAGAGCTGTTAGCACCTTCAGTGGTTATTAAGTAGGTAGTGTTCTAGCCAGCCCATATCACGATTGAGTCCATTAGCATGTGAATTGAATTTGTGGATGAACTGTGATTCCAGTCCTTCCCTATGTATCTGGCTTGTGGAGCTGGCCTTTGACAAGACAGCCACCTGCAGGTCTGTCAAAAGCTCATGATACCATCTACATGTTTTGTTAGTCTATAGAGTGCTACCAGACCATTTGTTGTTTTTTTCTGTAACAGACTAACTCGGCTACCACCTGAATAAAGAAGGGCTGGATGAAGTCTCTCTCCTGCACTGTCTGCAGGGAAGACTGCTGGCAAGGAAAGGCCTGCTCTTCCTTAATTGCTCCCGTTACTCTTTGGGAATACAAGAAGTGCTCCAGATCTTCTGCAGACTTCATGTTCTTAATGTACTTAAGGAATTTCTTATTGATTTTTATGTCTTTAGGCATTTGCTGTTTCAGTTGCTTCTAACATGTCTAATTTCCACCTCACATTTTACTTGTGGTAGTTTGCATTCTTTTCTATTTGGTTTTACTTAGGTATCCCTTAAGTCCTGGCAATCCAGCCTATTTGGCTCCAATACCCCTCCAAAACTATCCAGTTAACCAGGCTACTTTGCTTCTTGCCTTCTGGCATGTTTTAAAGGAGCTGTGAAGGACTCCACTCACGTCAGGGCACCGCTTTGTGGCTGGTTCTAGAATTAGTTGTCAGACTGTCTGCTGACCCCTCCTATTAGTTGCTGATTCTGTGGCCCTCTATACAACTCAGGTGCTCCCTCTTTATGACTCAGCCCTCCAGCCAGGTCATGATGTAGGCCCACCTGACAAACTGCCCCAGATACTGCCTCAGACACAGCCTTCCAGTCCACATCTCCAGGCCCGGGGCCTCTTTGCTAGTGGCTACTAAGGAAACCTGGGGCTGCCCATTATTCTGGGATGCAATCCAAGACCCTAGGACCAGCAGACTCAGGCCCTGTTGCTGTTTGCTGGGCAACTTCCCTGCCTATCGTCTAGTGTAATGGGATATCACTTACTTCACATGAGTGGCCTCCTTTTGGCCAAGTGCCTGCACTCCTTGCTGTGGCAGTCCTCCTGCAACCCAGCTCTCTAGCCCTATCTGAGCCTTTTGATCTCCACAGAGGAATTGCCCCAAGGCTGGCCCAACAGCTTCCTTTTAACTGGCTCACTGGGCCCTGATTGGTCACATCCTTTGTGCCACTCTATCTTTCCTGGAGTACTTCTCTATGTTTTCCTGGGCAGGTGTGTTAGGCCACAAGCCTACAGCAGGGAGTTTTGGGGCCTGGTCCACCCTGTCACACCTAGCCTATCCCTTGTTTATCACTAGAGATTCCTATGCTCCCTATGGCTATTCCATCCTTCTCAGCCTTTTGCAAGACTTCTCAGTCCAGGACAGGACTCTGAATCTTACTTTCCCCCGGGTCTCCTTCTTGTACTTAGTTCCCATTTGCTCTAGACTCTAGGAAGTGACTACAAACCTCTTTCCTGCAGCTTCTTCCTATTCTTTGTTCCTGGCTTATAATGCTAGCCCAGCTCCTCCCTCAACTGGGCTTCATCTACTATTAGGTCCTGTCAGATTCTGGCTCCCCTCCAGGTGCAGCTTCTAAAGTGAATTGCCCTCTTCTTGCCTACATTAACCCACTCAGGGATCCCAGCACAGGGGCATGCATGTCTTCTGTCATGTTGATGGGTAGCATGCCATTGACTTCAGTGGAACCAGGATGCTACTCCAGAAGCCTCCAGGATGTCTAAGGATTGTAATGGCTGGGTTTTTGTGTCTTTCTGATGGGTTTCCTTTTTATTTCTTCAAATCCCCTTTTCTGATGTTTAGCATCACAAAGATCACTTGTGAATGACGTCTTCCCAGAAGCTAGTAATATGGAGATCCCTGTTACTTAGGGTTTTTTCTAGACTACAGGGTTTTTTAAAAAAAAAAGTGGCCTTTTTTCGAAAAAACTTCCCCTGCATCTAGACTGCTGCCGCATTCTTTCAAAAGTAAATCAAAAGAACGTGGTGGTTTTTTCGACTGCAGAAAACCTCGTTTTACGAGGAAGAATGCCTTTTTTCGAAAGTGCTCTTTTGAAAAAAGGTGCTAAGTAATGCAAACTGTGCTTTTTCGAAAGAGAGCATCCAGACTGCCTGGGTGCTCTCTTTTGAAAAAGCGGCTTGCTTTTTCGAAAATACTGGTTGTCATCTAGATGTTCTTTTTCAAAAGAGGCTTTTTCGAAAGTATCTTTAGAAAAAGCCTCTTTCGAAAGAGGCTTGCCGTCTAGACGTAGCCTTAGCGGCTCAGTTAAGTCTTGAACTAGCGCCTGTGGATTACTGAGGAGTTAAGATTCCATTCAGCAAAGCCCCTAAGCACATGCTTACAGATCAGGTCCTCAGAAGCATTTGGGCACCTAACTCTCATGGATTTCAATAGGAATTAGGGGCCTAAACACCTTTGAGCATCTGGGCCTAAGTGCTTTGCTGACTCAGGTGTCTAAGCTGCAGGGAACCTCTCCTTGGCTATGGCTGCCACAGACATATTTTTAAAATTTCCCACTTAAATTAGCACTAGATACAGCATCATTAGCAGAATCAACAGGAGAGCGTGTGCAGACAGGCTGCCAGCATTTTAACCACCACCTCCTCTAACCCTGCTCAGAGCAGGTTTGGCTGATACTAAGGGGAAACTCTAGCAGATGCCAGTGCCTCTCTCCTGCTAGTAGTCCCACTGTTGTTACCCCAGGCGGAGCTGTGCCAGCAACACCAAGGGTGAGAAATATGAAGGAAAAAAGTTTAGTGTAGACCCAACCATTGTTTGCTCTAGAATCAGCTCTTCCAAGAAGTTTCTCCTGTAAACTTTGTCTGTAAACCAGTTTATGTGTGGGTAGCTGAAAACACCCATTATAGTTGATTAGATTTATTGCTCTGCTGAGCTCCCTCAGCATGGGAGCACATGGGCACCACACATACTCAATGCTGTTCTCTGATTGATAGGCTGGGGGCACAACTCTTCTTGTAGATTTGTATTCTTAAGCATCAGCATTTAGTTGCCTGCTGCTTTCATCATATAGTCTTCTCTGTGCCCCAGTGTTCTCATTAGATCCTTTAGGCTCTCTTACTCTTCCTCCTCGGCCCCTAGTTGGTTCTACCACTGTAGTTTATAGCCAAGCACAACAGTGTCTCATTGATTTTGCTTATTCTCCAATGTCTAGGCATCCTAGTTCATTTCTGTTTTGCCTTTATGCTTTCCACATTGGTCTATACCGGGGTGGGGAACCTCAGGTCTGAAAGGGCTGGATGCAGCCCCTGGCTTGCCTGGATCTGGCCCCCAAGGCTCATGTCCCCTGCCCCTCCCCTCCACTGCCTTACCATGGGGCTGGAGCTCACACAATCTATTAGGCTGAGCCCCCCACCCCGTGGGCTCTGGTGTGTGAGGAGCCACGTCAGTGAGTGATTGGGTTTGTTTGTTTCTTTGCCTGTCACTTTTGTGTGCCCCCTGACTGATTTTTCTGAACGACAATGGCCCCCAACACAAAAATGTTCCCCATCCCTGGTCTATAGATATTTATAGCTTTTATTTGTGACCAGGCATCACTTTTTAATAAGCCCCTTTGTGTGGCACCCTGTTATTTTTCTAGAAAGTCTTTGATCCAGCTTTGCATCTTCCCTGTGGCAGCTGAAATTTCAGTTCTTATATCAAACAGACAGGCAACTTCATAGGACAGACACCTTGCTCCAACTTGAATGTGCCTTGACCCCTCTCAGCTTTCTCTCTGCTTGTAAGTTAAATAAATCTTGGCACTTTGCTACACCAGCAGCCTGGTTCCATTTTGGTTAAGGTTGGCCCATTCCTTTTATAAAGACTCTCTCCTCCCTCAAAAGTGCCCTGGTCACTTAGGCTATGTCTAGACTACATTCCTCTGTCGAAAAAGGAATGCAAATGAAGCAAATTGAAAGTGCAAATGAAGCGCGGATTTAAATACCCCACACTTTATTTGCATATTTGCATCCGAGCGCTTTTTTGAAAAAGGGTTCTTTTGAAAAAAAAAAAATCTTTTCCGAAAGAACCCGTACTCCTGAAAAAATGAGGAGTATGGGTTCTTTTGAAAAAGAGGGTTTTTTTCGAAAGAACTGTGTCTAGATTGCGCTTTCACTTTTGAAAAACCCTTTTTCAAAAAAGCACTCAGACACAAATATGCAAATGGAGCGCGGGATATTTAAATCCGCGCTTCATTTGCACTTTCGATTTGCCTCATTTACATTCCTCTTTTGAAAGAGGAATGTAGTTTAGACCTGCCCTTACATTTACCCTGTGAGGTCTTTGGGCAGGGACCTACTCTTTATGCTGTATTTGTACAATGCCTGGCACAACAGGTTCCCTGGACCATGACTAGGACTTCTAGGTGCTATGCCCTTCCAAATAATAAATAATATATATTAGCCCCTTCTTCTTTAAACTGTTTTCTCATCCAAATGCTGAGTCCCTGGAGGTCCTTCTGTCCAGCTTTCTCTTTGTGAAGGACTGTAAGCATTACCAAGAAAGCTACCATAAAAATCCTTGATTTAAGTTTTCATCCCAGTAACCTGTTTATCTTCCAAGCCAGGCCTGGGCAAAATCCCCTCTGCGGGCCTGATCTGGACCACAAAGCCACCAGGTCTGGCCTGCGGACACAGCAGGGAGCCTCGGGCAGACTCCCTGCCTGCCCCCAACATGCTGCTGAGAAAAGCAGCCCCTGTTTCTGGCCAATGGGAGCTGCCTGTTGTCAACAAGCAGCCTTCGAAGCACCCTCCCCTCAGGCTCCTAACTGTTCAAAAACCCCATGGCTTGAGAAGGCTGCTGGCTGGGAGTGAAACAGGCAAGTCTCCCAGCCAGAGCCTGCCTCTGGCATCCCAAGCCTTTGTCCGCTTACCCCACATAACCCAACCTCCCTATCCCCTCCGGCCTGCAGATCCTCTCCCAGATCCTGCATCCCAATCCCCTGCCCCAGGTCACATCCCAAACCCTCTGCCCCACCTCCTACACCCCAGTCCCCTGCCCCAAGTCATAATCCCCTCCTACCCTAGGTCACAGCCCAAACCCTCCCTCCACCCCATCCTGCACCCTAGTTCCCCTTCCGAAGGTCACAACCCCCTCTCGCCTAAGGTCACAACCCAAACCCCTGCATCCTAGTCCCCTAACCCAGGTCACAACTGCCTCCTTCACCCAAACTCCCTCCCAGACTCCACACCCTCTCCTGCACCCCGGTCCCTTACTCCAAACTCCCGTCTGCACCCAACCTCCATCCCCGACCCTGCACCTTCTCCATTAATATGGGAGAGTACAGGCCTTGACCACTTTCCAAATTCTTGGAATCCTGCCCCCATCAAAAATTATTGCCACCTCTGTTGCAGGACCTCTCTCTCTCTTGCACTTCCCTATTCCGTTGGTACCGGTCCATACCATGAACACAGCAGCCGCTAGCTGTCTGTCTAGGTGTCTCGGCAGATCCACCACCTGTGCCCCTAGCAGACACGTCACAGGATGGTTCTTAAGCCTCCAGAGCTGGGAATCAAATGTAAACATCAAGTTTATTGTTCATAATCAGTTTTACAAAAGAAAAATATATATAATACATATACACACGCGCGCACGTGGAATCTCATATCACAGATGTACAAAAGAGAGAGAGAGAGCGGCTTGGCGTCGTTGTTTTCCCCCCCTCGATCATGGTGCACTAAAATCACAGTGTTTTACAATTTGAACATGATTGTGTTTGAGCCCCCCTCCACCCTCCCCAAGTGCTTCCTCCCCAGCAGGGGTTAGCTACACCTCAGTGCCAGCATAGGGAAGCTAGAGGAGAGGCAGGGGATCCAGTAAGAACCGACACTAGAATAATCCGGGAAGCAACAATGCATTTGTCTTTCTCCCCTGTACCCGCCCTCCCCACTTCCCCACCTTGTTTAGTTGAGAGAGAACAAGGAAACGATCCAGCATATGGAACCACCAGACATGAAAAGTGGAAGGTTTTGGGGAAGGGGCAGCAAAACACGACACGAACAACCACAAAACCCAAAAGTCCCGCCCCCACAATCGTGTATGCAGACATCAGTGGCTTCACCCAGCTCAGAAACACTGGGTTAATCAGGCACGCCAAAGGAAAATTAACTCCCTCACCTGCAGCTTAAAGTCCAGCATCTTTCCAGCCACCCAACCCTGAGCCTCTTCCCCTCTGGCTCATTCCCTGCACTCTGGTAAAAATCCATCATCAATACTCCTTCCCCCCTCCCCACCATGCCTACTGTGGCATGCTGAGCATCTAAGAACAGCCTGAAGGAGAAACACAGGTAGGCTATCTCCGCATGTGATGAACAGGTGGAGGGGCTGTGGAGCAGCATGACTACCTAGCTCAGGACTGGACTTTCTGCCCTAGGGGTATTGTTTTCCCTTAATTTCTGTACTCTGGACCCTGGGAATTCATCTTGGAGTCCCCTGACCCTCCTTCTTGCTCTCTAATGTCCTCTTCCAACACGCTGTTGACCATGGTCTGGGAAGCCTGGCCAAAGGAGCACCATTTCCCCCTTTCTTCTGCTTTGCTCACTACAGAGCCGGCACCCACCACTTGGTGGGCAACATGGGAAAGCGGCACCATAACGAATTCAACCACGTTACCATGTAAGATTGTGGGGTACAGCCTGCTCGTGCCCTTTCCCCACTCCCAACTGCTTCTGAACTTTATATGCAGAACCTTGTCTGCCCCAAAGATCTGCCACCAAAGGGCAACACAAGTCTCACAAAGCACGTGCAACAGCCAACCATGAGCATGCCCAGCAAGGAAAAATACCCTCTGCCCCCATCCTACCAAAGGGAGTCAATCAAGAATGGGAAATGTAGGTTGTTGGCCAAATGGAAAGAGGAAACCTGTTTGCTCTGTTTCAGAATTGACTCGAGTTGCAGCCCTGAGACAAGGGTGTAATGGCTTGCTTCGCTTTTTCCTACTGAGGGTGTTCCAGCAGTGGGGAGGGGAGGGGAGAGAGCTGGTAACTGACTTAGGATATGTGTTTGGCATCAGATAAATTACAAGAAGAAGCCTTCAAGCCCCAAAGGGTCTGATTCATCTCTCGCCATACCAGTGACGATCCAAAGCAACTCCAGTCAAGTCAATGGAGTTACATCAGGCTGGTGCCAGACAGAGAAGAATCAGACCCAGCACTTGTTTTGGGGGGAAATATTTGGGATCCCTGTGTGCTTCCTGTCTGCATGCGTTCAAGTCCTGGCTGCAAATGGGATGAGCCACCCCAAATACCTGCATGGCTGGGGGGGAGAGGTAAAGAAAGTTGAGCAAAGGAACATACTACCCAGCTACAATCCCACGTGTGAAAAGAGAGAACACAAGTTCTCTATGCTACAGCCAATCAGTGATCAATGTATTCATAAAAGGGCACATTTGGACGTGGTGCAAACATAACTCAGTTGTCTACAATGGAGCCGCTTTAACTTAAACCAGGGTTGAATCTGGCTCAATCTCTCAGTATGTACAGTAGATACAAAAAGGCGAGTTATTTGGGTCATCCTAAGTCAGTATCAGAACACTCGGATCCCCCCACCCCATCAAAGAGTGTTTAAGCCCATGGTGTCCAACCAGTTCTGAAGCAGCAAAGCCACTATAGTGGCTAGTTGGTATGAACAAGGTGGCTGTTTGGCCGGTTGAATGTGGCTAGTTGACTATAGTAGTGACCACTGTAACTATAGTAGTCACTACTGCTATAATGAACTAGCCATACCCCCTCAACTAGTAGAAGCTGGAAACAAAACTCCTTGTCAGTGGTAAAAGCTCCTGATTTTTAACTTGATAGTGGACCTTATCCGTGGTGACAGGAAAATTCCATCTCTAGAGCAGGGAGAAGTAGAGAACATTTCTTGGCAGGTTGGCTGGTTTTTAAAGGCAGCAATTTAAATTGCCCCAAAGGTTTGGAATGTCAGAAGTATTCCTAGTGGAGATGGCTTAGTGGGCCGAGTGCAGGGGCGGAAGCAAACAGTGCCTGATAAATGGATCTTTCGTGTGGCTATCACCACTCCCTATATAGTATAAATGTGTGTATGTACATGTGTGTGTGTGTTTGCATTTACTGTATTTTTATGAATAAACAGCATTTGCTGATGAGCTGGAGTTTGATTCATTTTATATATAGACATACATAAAAAATGTATCAGTAAAGCTGGCATTAAGTTTGTCACCTATCCCATTTACTGTAACCATCTGCCTTCCAAGAGGGTGCAAGATATATTTGATAGGCTGGGCCTGGAGAAGTGACGGCAATGCTGTCAATTAGCTTTAGGCCCAACATTTAGGTTTGGTAAAAGCGTGACCTAAGAAAAGCTAATATGACAAATTTCATGGCATTGGGAAAAAACAGTGCAGGCTTTTCAAGGATGATCAGATGATTGGAACCCTAAACACGACAGCATCAGGCTAGAGTATGGGAATTAGGAAGTGACACTCACTAAAGCAGTAAGTGAAACTGACTAGGCTTGTTTCCTTGTCCCAGCTCAATGAAACGCACAAAGCAAACAAACTGCATCAGTGAAAACAATGCAATTAGGCTGAGCTTTGCTGAAGAGCCTAAAGGAGTTATGTGCCCCAAATGCATTGAGTTTGTATGGAGCTGAGTGCCTAACTCCCCTAGCCTCCTTTTCAAATACCAGTCAAAAGGCCTGGCCTCCATTTAAAAGTTTTAGAGGATAACAATGTTGGATTGGGGGAAGGGTGATTTTCTGAACCAAAATACTTGTACCAGTATAAAGGTGCCTTATGCCAGCATAGCTTACTCTGCTTGCCAAACAAGAATAAGGGCTACCACTATAAGTATTTTTATGCCACTATAACTGCATCCACCGTATGGTAAGGGTTAATTTTGTTTTGTTTGCTACTTTAACTATACCGACTGGTACAGTTAAACCCACAACATTTTTTGGGATGTGCAAGCCCTCTGCATGGTCTAACTCTATTGGCTTCAGTACTGGGAGGGCTAGGAGGCATAATACAGTCAGGGCTTTTTGTTTTAAGTCTGTGGGCCAGATTTGCTACCTGCTTCTGTAGGCAGTTGCAAATTGCACCAGGCTGAGGGGGCTAGAGCCCCTCAGAAGAAGGCATTTAGTGTCCCCACTGCATGTTCCACACAGTGGGGGTCCGTAGAGGAAGGGTAGAGTGTGTCTCTGCTTGCAACTCCAGCACACTGAGGCTTCCCTAGTTGTCACCCTGTCCTGCTTTCACCCTTCCCCTAGCCAGCACCACTCACTTCTGAGACTGGCTTGCTCCCAGGCAGGGAGCTGGTTAGGAGTGCCTTGCGTCACCCTCCCTCCTATCTCAGGCTAACTTCCTCTCACTGTGAGCTCTCCATCAGGGTGTGGGCCAATGGAATGAATCTGGCCCTGTGAGTTTTGCATTGACAGTCTCCCTATCTAAAAGGGATGTGGGAGAAGTGGAGGGAATGAACAATCTTATTTTAAAAAAGGAAACTGAGGACTGGGACAGCGTTTGAGAATCAACCAGAGGCTTGTTTTGTCCCCAGTGTTCAGGGGCTACAAGACATTTTCATGTAATAGTAACTCTGAGCTTCTCAAATCTGCCTACAGGGTGGAGAAGCCCAAACTAAATGGGATTTGAGCATCCATGTTCCTGCAAGCGGCTGTGAGAAGCTCATCCTTAAAGCATTTAGTCCTACCCAGGGTGAGTTTGGCTTATCTGAGTCAAGAGGAAATGAACAAAACCTCTTGCATCCTCTGTGAAACTCAGGCCATTCATAGCTGCAGGAGATGGGGGTGGAGAAACCCAAGGGGAATCCCAGCTGAGCGAACCATGGACCTGATACCTGGAGGAAGATGCACCACTGTGATACTCCAAGTGGAACATGCAGAGAGCAGAGAAATATTAGCTTGGGTACTCCCGGTCGGCCAATGGCTTCCCCACGACCAGCGTCACCCCACCGAGGCTCTGCAACCTTTGCCGTTCTACCCCGTACCCACACTGGGCTGGCAATGGTAGCAACAGGATGTGCAGAGAGGAGAAATGTTGGCTCGGGAGTTCCCCATGTACTAACAGCTCCCTCACGCCCACACCAGGGCCCCTGCCTGGTGGTACGTTTACCCAGGATCTGGATGGTTGGTGGAAGGCCTTGCCACTCACTTGTATTACTTAACTGGCACAATAAAACAAACAGCATCACATTGTTTTGAGTTCAGATGGTTTTCTTGCCCCTCCCACCCACCTCCCCACGTGAACTCAGAACTCAAGATGTTTCTATTGGGGAAAAAGGGGATCCTGGATGCCTTGTTCCTCAGGTAGCAAGGAGGGAGGGGAAGTTGCTGTCATGCTCCTTTCCATAGGTTGGGGGTGGGGACCTCTCATGCCTTCATCCTCTGCTCACACTTCTCAAAGCTCCACTTGGTGGCGCCCCCAAGGACCTCCACTAGGTTGTCGTCCCACTGGATCACGTTGCCTTGCAGGTGAGAGGTGCAGTTGGCCAGGCCCAGGATCTCCGTGGGCGTCAGGACGTGGTCCCACATGTTGAACTGAGCGATCTCGCCGACGAAGGCCTGGGTTGCGTCAAATCGCCCGCCCAGCGTATCCTGCAGCAGCACATTGGGAGTGTGTGTGTGTGTGTGTGCCGGGAGGGTATCAGCCCATTAACAGGGAAAAAGTAGAAAGTGACAGGGGATGACAGTGAATGAGAGACATACAAAGGAAGGGGGAGAAAGAAAGAAAGAAAAGATGAAATACAGAGAGGGAAAAAAGAAGAAAGACAAATGGAGAAAAAGGAAATTAAATGGCAAGAGTGAATGAATGAAAGAGGGATGTGGAGCGAAAGTGGAAGAGCAAGAGTGAGAGAGAGAGAAAGCAAGACAAGGGTAGAGCAAATACAATGAATGAATGTGGCCGCTGCACTATTCCTGCCCACCTCAGGTTTCTCTTCGGGGGGTCCCCTTTCCCAGGCTCTGTGTGTGCGATCTGCAGGGGGGCTGTCACTGAAAGCGGGATATGGCATTGCCAAGCAAACTCCCACCCAAACTCCCAAGGGCTCTAGAGCTATCGGGGGCTATAACTGAGCTCTGACCTGGGAGCAATCAGAGAGGGGATTCCAAAGACAGCCCAGGCTCTTGCTGTCCAGGGCCGAGGCAGGCAATATGCCCAGCCCCCACCACCACTGAGGAGAGGCTGTGGAGGGTAGACACCACATCAGTCAACTGTGGGGTCAGCAGAGGAGCTGTCCTGACCAGCTCCAATAGGGTAACAGCTGCAGCCTGGGGAAGGTGCTAGAGGGGACACGAATTTTCTGCTTGTGAGGCTGTGCACATTCCCCACGACACCCAGTTAACTGTTCCCAAGATGATACAGCAACCATAACCCACCTGCTCCTGGCCCAGGATTATCACCCCGTGGGGTTTGATGGGATGCCAAGCAGCCAGGTTCTCACTAGACCCACGCTGCTCACCGTCCTCATACGCCCACCATACACCATCCCGGGTGGTCCAGGCGATGCAGATGTGGTGCCATGTCCCATCCTTCAAATTCAGGGGCAGCTGGGCAACCTTTAAAATACAACAGCAAACAACAATAAGCCAGGCATGTCCTGGAGCTGCCTTAAAGCATCCTTGGCATGTGGTGGGACAGTCTCTCCCAGCCTCATTTGCAGCAGCAGGAATCCTGCACAGACCTGCCCCCACTGGCTGTGACATGCAACAGCCTGACATCCAGGGATACTGCTGATGGGAGTTAGGAGAGGGAGGGAGCGGGGGATAGATCCTCAGGACTTTGCCTGGAAAGATGAGGATCCCCGGAGGCAGAAGGGGGTGAAAAGAGGGGACTATAAAGAAAGGAGGCAAATAAAGAGAGGAAGGGAGACGTAGGAAAGGGGCAGGGGAAAGGAGCAGGAAGAGAGATAGAGCAGGGGCAGTGGATAACGAGACTGATACAGAAACAACAGGGTCTGGGTGACACCCAGGGCCCAGCTCATGAAAATCCCCTTCACTTCCCTTGTTTCATGCAGCTGGGGAGAGGGGGGAGAGGGAGGTAGCAGGGAGCATACAGAGCTATGTAGCCTGGATCTGGTAGATACGCCTCTCTCCTCTCCAGGACAAGGGGAAGCATGGAGGTAGTCCCCATTAATGGGAGTGGGACAGGAGTCTCCTACTCCCTGCACAGGAAAGGGTGGCAGACAGGGTTACTGCCACCTATGCTCCCAGCGCAGGGGCTCTAGCCCCTCCTGACCTTGTCATTGATGAGCAGCTCCATGGGGTTGTGCCCCCACTCCATCAGCACAATCTCGTTGGCTTGCCCCGGGGCAGAATAGGAGAAAGGAGTGCCCAGCCCTGAGGAGGCCTTCGACTTCAGCCACATGCAGACTGTGAAGGCAAAAAGCTCTGGCAGGCTCTTCTTCATGCGTGCGTACATGTAGTTGGTCCGTACGGGGATGGTCACCTTGTAGGCATCTGGAGGGCTGAAGTCTGGTGCTGCCGTATGCTCTTGGGTGGACAAAGGAGAGGGAGGAAAGAAACAGGGTTACAGGTGAGTAACAATGGGTGTTGAAGAGGGCCTGTCCCATGTGGAAACACAGAGTTACACCAATCCAACCCTAGAGTCAACCCCACGGAATAGAACCAACAGCCACTGACAGCACCTGCAGCTCAGCACCATCCTGCCTCCATGTACGGCACCAGCTCAGCTGCTAGTGTTAACTATCATTGACAAGGTAGATGAATCTCTGTATTAAACTGCTTCATATAACTTTGTATCATTTTCATAAGACTTTGTATTAAGCCTTTCCATATAGAACTTTGTATTAAGTAATACAAAACTTTTGTATTAAGTCTTTTTATATAGCAACTTTGTATTAAGTTTTGGTATAATACTATAGGTCATGTCTTTGTACCAGAATAGATCTCTTCCCTTTTACCTAACTGAATGCCCTGTTGAATGAATGAGGTGTGAATGGATAAGGCATGGAAGGCAAGCACCTCAGAGCAGTTACAACAGTTGGAGAAGGGATGGAAGCCAGATCGGAGGACAATAAGACCTGTCAAGTGGACTCATTGAAGAAGATCAGACATATTAATGGCCTTGGGAGCGAGGGTGCATCTACACTGCAGCATTTTTCCAGAAAAACGGCAATTTTTCTGGAAAAACAATACTTGCATCCACACTGCCACTGAGTTCTTTCAACAGAAAGTGAAAAGAATGGAGGGGGTTTTCCGAAGGGGGTAAACCTCATTATATAAGGAAGAAGCCTTTTTCTGAAAAAGCTTTTTCGGAAAAAGACGTGTGGATGCAGAAGAGAGAGTTCTTTCGAAAGAAGAGGCCTCTGGGAAATAACACAGGTGCCCTGCTGGCCACTCAGTCCAGACTAATCACAACTTAAATGCGAGAGCATATCCAATCAATGCGGACATTATCTTTTGAAAAAGCACGTTGCTTTTTCATTGCGCTTTTGCAGTGTGGACACTATCTAGATGTAGCTTCAGATGCAAGCACCTCCCTTTGAAAGCACCTTCTTTGAAGATGAGTATGGCAGCATTAAGACAACATCCAGAAGAAGGCACCACAGATGACTAACTGTATATGCATATGATGGCACAGATTTTGCATATGCATATGATGACTAACTGGTATGGATTTGCATGAGAGGGAAGCTACTATAAATCTAAGGTATCTTGCAGGAGAATCCTGGGTTTTGTCTTATCAATATCGGCACATCACCCCTCCCCCATCTAACTCACCTGGCCAGTGCAGTTATGTATTACCAATAAATATAGCATTTTGCCTTATCCCCCTGCAAAAGATCCCATGCAGTGCTTTAAGTACAACATCAGCAGCATAGAGAAGCAGTGTTCCTTGTAAGCTGTGTACTTGGGCAGCCACCCAGGAGAGATTCAAATGCCTCCAGCTGATTAGCAGAGCGCCCAAAGCCAATAGTGTGTATTTCTCCTGATAGTACACATCCACATAGGTCTCAGTGTACATAGCAAAATTTATTCCACCCCTGGGTGGAAAATATTAAAGGGAACACTGTAGACAAGGCCTCACTGAAAGGGCCTGGTGTAATCAGAAAGGGGCAACAGCAATAGCTCTGTGAACACAGTGCATGGAAGAGATTTGAAAGAAAACCCTCACGGCTCAAGAGCTGGCCCTTCAGACTCTGACCTACTGGAACCTGGTCGGAGTCCAAGTTAAATTGTAATCTCCTTAGGCCATAGGCTGTGTTTCCACTTATTTGTACAGAGTCAGACCCACTGATAAATGATTGTTAGAGTGACACAGAATTTCATCTCTAGCCCAAAGCATCTATTCTACCCCATCTCCTGATTAAGAACAACAAGGCGTCTTCATGTGCATCGATGGCAGATGAGGGGTAAGAGCTTTTGAATCAGCCAGGAGTGGTTCCTGGTTTAATCAGACTCTCCTCTGCTAATACTGACCCTGTTCCAACTCGGCAACCCGGCTCTGGAGAACGCTCAGCTCCTTCTCTACGTCCTGTTGCTGCTGGTCATTGTGGCTGGTAACGGAGGAGCGTTCTTTCTCCAGAGAAAGTAACTTGGAGAGGAGCTGCTCCTCTAGCTCCTCCATCTTGGTGTGGAGCACATCTCGGGCCAGGACAGGGGAGGAGGAGGTGGAGGTGTTGACGCGTGTGGGGAGCTCCTGCTGCACTTGGGAAGAGAGGTGGAGAACGGGGAGAGGAGTGGGAAAGGAAGAAAGACAAAAATCAGGGATAAACATGATGAAAACAAATTACCCAGCACCAACATGTCAGGGACACTTGTGGACAAAGCGCCAGACTTCCAAATCAAACAGGATGGTGTGTAAGAGCCTCAGTCTTAATGTGACCCTCCACTTTAGGAGCCTCCATCTGAATTTGAACCACACATGTAAGAGACTCCATTAATTTCATTACAAAATATCTCCTCTGACATTAAGCATGTCAACTGGTTACCCTGCATGATTCTTCCCTGTTACTTAGTGGTTGAAGAGAGAAAGGGACTTCCATGAAATTCACTTCTCTCCCACGACAAACTTTCTCAGGAGCCCATGGGGCTGTGACTGAACATTTTGTGAGGATTTCCCCAATGGCTGGTGACGGGAGATCTTTGAATTACTACAGAAAATTCTTTCCCAGGTGCTGGCTGGTGGGTCTCGCCCATATGTCAGAGTCCAACTGACTGCCATATTTGGAGTCAGAAAGGAATTTTCCCTTCTGACTGTAAAGGCCAGGAATCCATAATAGTGGCTGAGACTGGGCAACAAAAGATCAGCGGTCCCCTCCCTGCTGCTCATCTCTGACTTTCAGGCGACTGTCATTTTACCATCACATAGCGGTGCTGCAATCCTCTTAGCTCAGCTCCCTCTCTGCGCCCTCTCCCTGTGTTTGTGTGTGAGGTTCTACATAGCAAAGGGGGGAGGACCCACCAAAGGAGATAAGCCCCAGCCGGTAAAGCTCTCCACTAGGGTATGTATTAACTTGTATAAAAGAAAATGGGGTGTAGTGGCCACTCCTGCAGTGTCTCCAGTTACAGGGAGTTTAAATCACAATGCTGAGATTTACAGATCATGCCTGTCCTGCTCCTCGTCCCAAAGTCCTCCCTCACCAGGCTGAGAGTAAAACCTGGACTGGATTCAAATTGAGGCAGGCTTTGCTTTGGTTATTGCAAAATCCTGGTCAGGAACATTGAGGCGATGCCCCAGGATGGTGGAGCTCTTTGAAAAGACCCTATCACCATCCCTCAGGCTCCCTTGCAGACACCAGGCCAGATGGGAGAAGGTCTGGTGTTCCCCACTGGTGGTGGAAGCTGGGGTGAAAGGGGGGAGCTGAACTGAAGTGTGTTGCCCTTTGGGAGCCGTGCTGAGAGTGTTTCTCTGTGAGCTCGTCTATGGCAGAAGGGGTCAGCTCGGCCAGAGAAAATCTCTGATTCAAACCCATCCCCAGCTGATGATGTTTGCAAGGGCAGTGCATTGTCTCAGCCTCACATTTGCTGCCTCCACTACGTAGTCAGTTTGGTGGTGGCAGATGGCACTGTGGGAGTCCGTGCTTGACACCATCCCACATGCCTCCTGCTTGTGATGCCAGTGTGGGCAAGGCGAGGTGGCTGCTGCTGCCGCCGCCAGGATGCATTTCCCCTCAAATATCAGCTCATCCCTTGCTTAGCTCAATCTCTGCCTCCCTTTGAGCTGGGCTTCACAAATCGTCTCAAGGCTACTTACGCCAGGACCAGGCTGTCTGTATGTGAATGAGTGTCTAACTATGGTCACCTAGCACCCTCCTCCCATTTCAGCTCTCCTCCTGCCCCTGCAGAATTGAGGGGCTGCCTCATGCTCTCCCCCATTCTCTTCTCCCATAGAAATACCTTTTTCATTCCTCCTCCTCCCCATGGACTCCTCCTGTTACATTGCACTTAGGCTCTGGAGAAAGAAGTGGAGTTGGGTGGGAAAGAACAGCTGGGATGCTCAGCCTTTGCCCCCCAGAGCTGGCCTGAGATGAGGTCATGGCATTCAAGGCTTCTGGCTAATCACTGCTTAGTTAATTACTTGGGAAGAGGGCATTTGGGAGTGCGACCAATTCAGGTGAGCGCTGATATCAGCTCTAAGTGGCAGGCGAGGAAGGAAAAACGTGTCAGTGGCAGAGGAACTGACCTAAAAGCTCAAACCCTGTCTGTCTCTTGTTTTCTTTCCAGGCGTCCGTAGCATAGTTTCCTCACCCATCTAGTTTGTGTGTTTACATGTAACCAATCCATCCCTGCTTGCCTGCCCTGCTCTGCCCCTGCCTTTGGTGCGTGTGTCCGTTTTTATACACATGTACATCTGTCCTGCTTTTCCATCTAAGCCCCCTGACTCTTTTGGAGTTGGATTTGCAAGAAGCATAGATTTGGGAAAAACCTTCTCTCATGGTCCTATTTTGAGACATCCCTCCATTCATGCTACAGACCTAGACTAGAGAGAGGAAGGCCACAAAACACTAGCAACTGACCGGCTGGGATATTAAACTGAATGCCTTCTACCACCTCCAATGAAGCATCACATCACATCACACACTTCTTTCCATCACTAGAGAGACACCAGTGTTGCTTCTGCCCCTCTCCAGTGTGTTGTCCAGCTGGGAGTTAGGGATCCTCTGGCTCTTTTGGAAAAATGTGGGGGGTAACTCTGATCTCCAAGCAAATCTTCTCACAATAACAGACTCCATTATGCAAGGCCATGTGCTAGCTCTTTCAGTTGCTGTGCTCAGAGGTATGACTTGGGATAGGGTACAGCAAAGGGAGTGGTGATGTCCTACCCATGCTCCACCAAAAATCCCCAGATCCACTCACAATCCCAGAGTAGCTAGAGATCTGATAAAAGGACCAGATTTGAAATAGTTTATAACTGAAATTGGCTTAAAATCAACCCCCCCAGTGACAGGAACAGGAGCTCTTAATGCCACTCTCAAGCCCATAAAGTCTGCTTTGTAGATAGGATCAATGAGCAGAAGGGAAGGGAAAAGGAGTCTCGGTACACACATGTGGTGGGCTGGGACACAGTGGGACCTCTGGACATGCGGCAGTGAATCTGTGGGGTTCTTGAACCTTCCTCTGAAGCATCTACTGCTGCTGTCAGAGACAAGCTACGAGGGTAGATGGTCTGCCAATTCCTATGCTCCTGTGAATGCACTGGCCATTTCACTGCACCTCTACCCATCCACACCTTGACATAGGGTCACTATGCATGACCTGCCTCGGCCCCCCCAAACACACAGAGGAACCCACACCAGTTAGCTTCACTGTACTTAAGAGCACCAGTGCTGACATGATTGGAGCAGTATTTGGCATGTAGCAGCAGCAATGTCTAGCACTCTTCATCAGTAGATCTCAAAGCACTTTACATGTCTGTCCCTATTTTACAGTTGGGGAAACTGAGGCACAGAGCAGTGAAGTGACTTGCCCAAGTCACCCAGCAGGCCAGCCGCAGAGCTGGGAACAGAACCAGCTCTCCCGAGTCCATGCTCAGTGCTCTAACCATTAGACCACACCACCTCCCTATAAATAGCAATATCGTTTCACTCCAGACTACATTGGTGTATATTCTGAAGGTCTCTTCCACAGCCCTTCTGGCTAGAAACTGAATGGTAATGTTCAATGAGAGTTTCAATATAGAGCTGGTTGAAATTATTTTCCATAAATTAAATGAAATTTGTTTTAATGTTGTGCGTGTGTGTGGAATTTTCTAGTCCATCAATCTAATGACTCAGAATGATTTTTTCCCCCTTTAAACTCTTTAGTGGAAAAACTGGAAACATTTCAAACAAACCCAAGACATTTCTCACACTGTTCAAAAATCCAATTTTCATCAACACACACAACCCGCTCTCCCCGCTTTTAACAAGCTATTTTCCTCCCACCCTACTTAGATGTTAAGGAAACTGAAGGGCCTTCAGGCTGCCCTACCTACTTGGTCTGAGC
Organism: Rafetus swinhoei; assembly: GCA_019425775.1. NCBI lineage: Eukaryota > Metazoa > Chordata > Testudines > Trionychidae > Rafetus > Rafetus swinhoei. The sequence goes on from CM033437.1 coordinate 257,240,603, forward strand.
CCAGACTGCACTGCCAACGGCTCCTTGCCACCACGTGGGTTAGGAAAGGGATCTAGAGAAAATTCTCCATTTCCCACTTTGCTTCACTGGAAGCTGTCCCAGGGTGGTGACTAACTGTGCTTTCACAGCCGAAGCTTCTGCAAAGGCCTAAAGAATTGGATTTCTGACTGATTTTTATCACTGCCAGCAGCATTTCCGGTTCCTTCACTGGGAACAATCGGTATTGTTCCAAATCAAACAGGGATCTCCAGCAATGCCTTCCAAGCCAGGCATATCTACTCCCACACAGAGTGAGCTCCACCCAGGTGAGCTCCATTCTGTCCACCTTCCATTGCAATAGTGGGGCAGAGAGAGAGATCCCAGCTGGATTCCTGACCTAGACCTCTGGCTCAGGGAAAGGGAAAGGGGTTCCTGCATCCCTGTCGTGGCCCCTTTGGCTAACATGAGAATAGCGCTCCCAGGGTTCTGAGAGACACGGAAGATTCCAAGCCTGGTTCTGAACTCCCCTGCATTGGTACAGATCAGGAGTCTTGCCGCTGAGCTCGGTGGAGTCACACTGGTACAAAGCCGGTGTGAGTGAGGGGAAGAGTCAAGCTCTCTGTCTGGCAGTCTAACCAGAAGTTTTAAACTGGCAGGAGACCCTGTCTGGGAATGTCTTGCATGCAGCCTTCCCACTGCTGGCAACAAAAGTACCTACCGAGGGACTCGCCGACTTGGAATAGCCTCAGACGGGTAGCTGTGTTAGTCTGTATCTGTAAAAACAATGAGGAGTCCTGTGGCGCCTTAAAGACTAACAGATTTATTTGGCAGAGGCTTTCATGGCACTGACAAAGTGGGTTTTACCCATGAAAGCTTATGCCCAAATAAATCTGTTAGTCTGTAATGCACCACAGGACTCCTTGTTGATTTTGCAGACTTAGAATCGGGGCTATTCAAGCAAGGCCATGACAAGAGAACTCATTGACATGCCCAGAAATTTAAAACAAAGCAGCCCTGTATAATTTGACTGAAATAAGCAGGATTGAAGTGGATTCCATTCAAGCAAACCTACACAAATGGAACAGCCCCTCCACCTACTTCCTTCCCTTCCTACCAGCTCTTCCTGAAGCTCTCGCTAGCGTCCCAGGGCACAGATTGCATTTCCTCACTCCTGTTCTCTTCAGTAAGAGCCTATTCTGACCACCACTAACTGTAGTTCATCTACAGAGGGGCTTTTTCCCCTCAAGGGGAGATCAGGGTTTGGCATTCTCCATGCTCCTCCCCAGTGTCGGTGCAGGAACTCTTGAGTGTCACTTATCACGTATGTTGTGAGCTCTCAGACCTTGACTGAAGACTGAATTGTTGCATGGTTTTGAAAATTTAACAAGGATGTTACTTCATCAAAACCTTAATTAGTCATTAGAGTGATGTAGGTGCCCAGATAAACTACAAGCATATAGAGCCAACTCTTCACCTGATGGTCTAGTCCAGTGGTTCTCAAATTGTGGTCTGCGGACCTTCCAGGTGGTCTACAGCTCACGCTCAGCTCCCCCACTTCCACCCTACCTCCTTAGCCCCACAACAGGGAGCCCACACTGGCACTCCAGCCTCACCCCCACCCTGTGAGATTAGAGCACTAGCGCTGACTTCCCTAGGGGGGAGGGAGCCCTGAGCCCCCTCCCCCCACCAGATCCACCTTGTGGAGAAGAAAATGAATGAAGTGGAGCCAAAAGGGCTCCGTGTGCTGCGGCTCCCCTTCTCTCTCCACTGGCTGGGGAAACAACAGCACACTGATGTGCTGCTGGGAGGCTTTCCCTGCTGCTCCTATTGGCCACAATCCAGCCAATGGGAGCAGCAGGAACCCTTGCCTGAGACAATATGCCTGTGACTGGCATGGGGCGCAAAAGCAAGTGAGTGCCCCGGCTGCTCCTTCATGCCCAGATCCTGCACCCCTACCCTGCTCCTGCATCACCCGCAGCTGATCCTGCACCCCCAGCCTGTTTCTGCATCCTCCCTTGCTCCTGCACCCTCCCGCCAGTCAGACATCCTTCCCCCAGCCCACTCCTGCACCATCCCTCCTGGCCAGACACCCTACCGCCACCCGGCGCCTGCACCTTCCCTTGCTCTTACCCCCTGGACAGACACCTTACTCACAGCCTGCTCCTGCACCCCACCTCCTGCCCAGACCTTGCACCCTCACCCACTCCTCATTCCACCTCCTGCCCAGATTCTTCGCTCTCACCCCATCCCACTCACTGGCAGTTCTGTTCCGAACACTGAACCCCTCATTTTTATCCCCACCCAGAGCCTGGGTGGTCCACAAAATCCACTAATCCCAAAACCCCAGAAGAGTAAATCTGGCCCATGGGAAGCCCTGAACCTCAGTCCTCCTTGTCTCTCCCTCTCGCCCCATGGGGCTGGAGCGGCAGAGTAGTTAGGGGTCTCAGTTGGAAGCCACATCAGTGAGGGTTGGATGTTTTTAGAGGATTTTTTTGCTTCTCACTTGTGTGCCCCAACTGAATTTTCTGTGGGTCAGTGGCCCCCAATCCAAAAAGGTTCCATACCCCTGCCATAAATAAAGAAAACATTGAAACCTTTTGGGTGGACATCATATATATAGTAGCCCAATGTCTGCGAGTCTGTAAAGCTGTAGCGTTACAGTCTTGCCTCTGGGGGGCGCTCCTGCCTCCCGCCGTGGCGCTCGGCTGAGTTCTGCGCTGCTCAGCCGAGCCGCAGCAGGGGAGCAAGCAGCGGCAATCGGCCGTTTGGGGTCCGAGGTCCCCATGCAGCACCCCCGCTTGCGCCGCTTGCTCCCCCGTGGTGGCCTGGCTGAGCGGCGCAGAACTCAGCCGAGCGCCACGGTGGGAGGGGAAGGGGGGCGGGGTGGTGACGTACACGGCCCCGCCCCCTGGCCATGTACGTCACTGGGGTAGGGTGTAAAAAAAAAAAAAAAAAAACCGGACACCCTTGATCGGAGGCGGGAAGGACCGGCTGGGAGAGGAGCGGGGCTGGTTGGGGGAAAGCAAAACTGGGGAGGGGAGGGGGTCAGAGGCAGCGAGCTGGCCAGGGAGAACGGGGAGGGACAGCCGGGGGAAGCAAAGCTGGTTGGGGGTGGGGATCGGAGGCCGCGGGGCTGGCTGGCGGGAAGCAAAGCTGGTCGGGGGTGGGAGTTGGGGGCAGCGAGGCTGGCCGTGGGAAATCAGGAGGAGGAACTGGCTGGCGGGGGGGTGGGGAGAGGGAATCGGCCGGTGGGGAGCCAGACTCACCCGGGTGTGTGCAGATCCCAGGGTGCTGCCGGCCCCGCTCATGCATCCCCGATGGAGACAGAGGAGAGCGGAGAGATAGTGAGAGGCAGGAGGGGGAGAAGAGAAAGAGAGAGACGGAGAGAGAGGCAGAAGGCAGAGGAGAGCTGACAGAGAGAGGGGGAGGCAGTAGGAGGAGGAGGAGGAGAGAGAGAGAGACCGGAGGCTCAGGAGAGAAGACCGACGTGGAGGAGAGACCTGAAAATCCCGTCTTATGACGGGCTAATTGGCTAGTAAATTAATATTTTACTTTATTTAAAATAAAGTTTGATAAACTAACATTAAATGTTTTAACTTTCTCATCTGTTTAATAATTTAATGTTTCCTTTCTTACTGGTTAAATTAAATTGTTCTCGCTAGCTGCAGCACTAGCAAAATGGCTTGGGTGTAATTATGTAATTAACGGCGAGTTTCCATGAGCAACTGGTGGTCCGTGGAAAGGTTTGCATTGAGCCAAACCTTTTTTTGCATTGAGCCAAATTTTTGGCCATGGGCCAAAAAGTTTGAGAACCACTGGTCTAGTCTAAAGAGGTTTTAAACAGTCTGACTAAAATCTCCTTTGCTGCTCCCCTGGCTGTGTGAAGTCACTAGTTCAAGAGTTTTCCAGGGCAGACAAGACCTGAATGTTTAATGTAAACAAACAAATAGAAACCTCTCTCACACACTTTCAGGCCTTCTTTATTCATCATCAGTAGAGCTGGGTGGAGAAAGGTAACCCTGTTTCACACAGGATTCTGATACTTTAAAATCTGGTTTCATTCCAATTGGGAATGAAAACCAAACATTTTGAAATTCTTTGCCTCCTTCTCCCCTTTGTCTGCCTTGTGTGCTGCAATGAAGCCATGTGCTCTGGCAGCCTCAATGCAGTCTGCTGAGCTACCCTGGAGCTGCAGACCCAGGAAGTCCTGACATTTTCCTGGTGTCCCATACAGCAGTGTGTTGCATATTCAGTGGCGCCGGCTCCAACAGCCAGGCCCATCCCCTCCCACCGCTCACCGGCTTCTCCTAGTCACCATTCACCACGCCATGCTCCTAGTCACCATGGCCACCCCATGCTCGGTCTCTGGCCCACAGCTCAAGTTGTGCCACTTGCAGCTTGGTGTCTGCACCTCCCGCCTGCTCCTCCAACAGCCTTCCTGCCCATCTCCTGCCTTCTGCACCCCTGGCTCTGGCCCCCACAGCTTCTGTTCCCATGGCCCAACAGCACTGAAGAACAGATTCCCCCATGGAGGGGCTGGCTCCCCTGCAGAGTGCCCTCCCCAGGAGAGGTGGTGCATGTACTCGCGTTGCATAGGGCACCATGATTTGTAAGGATGGTGCTGACTCAGGTCTCCAGCCCTGGCAGTCCAGCAGGCAGGCTGCTGAGGTGCCAAGAGAGGGCAATCTGACAGGCAACAAGGCAGTTTCTAACTGACAAAACATTTTGACTTGGTGAATCGGCAAATTCTGATGAAACACTGGTCAGAAATATGCCAACCAGTTCTGGTCCAAAAGAAGCAAAGAAAGGGCATATTAAGTTTTGCAGTTCACCTTAGCTGATCACTTGATTCATCAAGTTTAAGGCCAGGAGGAACCTTTAGGTCAAATTCTTTGTCCTCCTGCAAAACACAAGCCAGAGAACCTCACCCAGTAATTCTAGACTTGAGCTCATACCATCCATTGAGAGAGAGCTATCCAGTTTTGATTTAAAGATTCCAAGTAATGGAGAATCCACTGTATTCATTGGTAAGTTATTCCACTGGTTAATTACCATCACTGTTAAAAATTTGTCCGACTTCATTCTACAAGTACTGGGACTTGCTCCGCCTTGTTCTGTTTCCTTTCAGATTAGAAAACAGGATAGAGTCCTGCCCTTCAGTGTGTTCGGTGGGTTTACTTTCTTTGGGTGAACTGGCATGATCTAGGGCAGTAGTGGACAACCTGAGGCCCAGGGGCCGCATGCAACCTATCAGGGTTTTATGTGTGGCCCGCAAGACATTTTGTTTACTGTTGCTCGTGTGCAGGGTTGCCAGATTCTGCTGGTTTCTGTCTGCGTTGGGTTTTTCCCCCCTAACGGTATTACTAAAGTGACACGCACGTAAAATAAGGACATGTGACGTAAGGTGCATGCCGATTGCACACAACACTGAGGCTAAGTCTAGACTACAGGCTTTTTGTGCAAGAAGCTTTTTTCGGAAGAGCTCTTCCGAAAAAACTTCTTGCAAAAGAGAGCGTCCACACTGCAAACGCGTATCGAAAAAGCGATGCGCTTTTTCAAAAGAGAACGTCTAGACTGCCTGGACGCTCTCTCGCAAGTAAGCGGTGATTACTATGGACAGAATGGCCACCAGGGCACCTGTGCTTTTTTCCTCTTCCCTCTTCTTCCGAAAAAACTCCCTCTTCCCCGTCCACACACGCCTTTTTGCAAAAGAGCTCTTTCGCAAAAAGGCTTCTTCCGCATAGAATGAGGAATACCAATTGCGCAAAACCCCGCTGGTCTTTCAATTTTCTGTCGAAAGAACGTGCTTGCAGTGTGGATGTAACTCAGGTTTTGTCGGAAAAACGGCCTTTTTCTGACAAAACTCTGTAGTCTAGACATACCCTGACTGAGAGCCATGTGCTCCCCTATAGCCAATCAAAGTGCTGCTGCGGTTCAATCCACACACCCTGCAAATTCTAGGTACGCAAGCGCAGTTAGCAAAACACCCTATCCTGTGAGACCATCTTGGTTGTGACAGTCCTGCGGCCCACTGAGATGCAGGAGGGCCATTCATGCAGCCCACTCACTAGCTTAGGTTGCCCATTGTTGGTCAAGGATCAGGAAGGCATATTCCACACAATCAATTTCCTGAGAAAAGGCAGGGAGGGCTGCTGGTGAACATCTGTTTTTCTCATCTTCTTTGCATTAACAATAATAGCATTAATAATAGAGCAACAATTCCAGGACTGTCAGGCAAAGACGCATGCAAAAGAGAGACTTCCTGGCAACCTGGCGGGTGGGAGAAAATCTGCTGCCTCTGCCAGGCTTCTCTAGCTCAGCCAGTGATAATGGGACCTCTTTCTGAACAATAATCATCCTAAGAAACATCACGAATGACATCACTTCTCCGGTTTTTCTCCCCCTTGACAGAACACATCCTCACTGTAGGTAAAATGAGGCACCGAACTGACTTTTAAAATACTGGGGAGTTAACAAGAAAATACTCCATCAGAAAAGAGGAGATGGTTAGAAAGGGGTGAATCCTCTCCTTGGTCAATTCCCTGCTGAATACTTCTCTATCCTGGTCTCCTTCAGGGCAAAAGATGCTTTAATTGCAATTACTATCATAGAATAGTAAGCTTTAGAGATGAAAGAGAGCTATTATGCCATCTAGTACCATCCCCTGCCACCATCCAATGCAGGATTGTCTTCTAAAAATCTATTCCTCAGGGGTATTTCCATTCCAGCTTGCATTGTTCCAAACAACAGGGCTCCCACCACTTTCCCTGGGAGACTATTCTATAGCCTTTGACGTTCTCACTGCTGGGAACACATTTCCTGATCTCCAGTCACATTTTCCCTTTGCTCAATTTTGTGTCCTTACCTCTAGTTACTCCCCATTGGGCACATGGTGCTTTTTGTGGGGGCAAAATGACACATTGATAAAGACACAGAAAGGAAAAGAGAAAGCCGAGGAGAGGAACAGCAGGCAAGGAGGATGGACGGAGAGGAGGGAAAGCTGAATGAGTCATTTACATGTCCATGAAAGAATGAATTTATGATTAGGTGAGTGTGTGGGGTGCCCTGCTTTGTTTTGGTGGGGTTATTTACTTGTGCTCCATGTCAGGTACAGTAAATAAAATAAAAACAAAAACTGTTGCTGAGGATTTTGAGGGCTTTTCTATCCATTTAGGCTGCTTGGATATGACAAAGGCTACTGAGATACTGCCTGCTACACCCTTGGATTGCTCTAGCTCTGGATTTAAATGCCATGGCCCTGTTTTCATGTTCAGTTCCATCTGTTAATAGAAAAAAAGGACTGTAGCTCTTGTCAGCACTGTTAGCATCATAACAATCTGTCCTACATTGATTAATAAAGGTTTGTTTCTCTCCCTTGTTCCCTTTTACTGCCTGCCTTTTCTTTCTTTTCTTTGTAACGTCTTTTCGTTCTTCTGGCAGCTCCCTCCATTTCTCTCTCACTGAAACTTTTCTTTCTCTAGCTCCCTTCATTGTACATTCTCTCTCTAATTATTTTTGTGTCTCTCCCTTACCTTTTCTTTCTGTCTGTATTGATCTCTCTAGCTCAGCTTATCTGTTCCTCTCCCTCCCTTCCCTGACTCTACTGATTCCTGGATGGGCCACAAAGATGCTCTTGTAACCTTCAGAGTGGAGGAGAGCCAGACTGCCGTATTGGCTTTGGCACTGTCAGCATTCACTTGTTACCATTTTCCCTGGGTGGTGACCCAAAGGAATGTTGTCCTATTTCCCTAGCAAACAACCAACCTTAGGAGGGGCCGGTACAAAATCAAATGTGCAGAGTCTCAGATGACTTCAGAAAGCAACAGACAATGGTAACTGCCACTGTGGAGCAGAGAGTAAGGGTCTGGGAGGGATTTGTTTCTGGAGGCCAGGGAAGGAGGATTTCAGAAGCGGTCAGGGGACCAGTTTGGGGCTGCAAGGAGACAGAGCTTCAGAAGCTGGCAGGGGCTTGGGATGAAGGTGCTTGTCCCTGGGAGTATTTAGAGGTGGTTCAGCTCTAGATCACTGTCGAGGGGTGCAGCCCCTCAGTTGGGATACCACAGGTTGAGGGGTGCAGCCCCTCGGTCGGGATCTCCCTCATTCTGGCCCTGCAGCTCAGTCTTTACATGGTTCTCCCACTTGGGGGTCACTCTGACCTTGTGGCACAGTCTCTATAGGCTCCCCTTTTGGGGTAAATACAGCCTTGTGGCACAGTCTTTATAGCAGTGTTTCTTAAACTTTTTAAGACTGAGGAACACCAAATAATAAGTTTTTTTAATGGGGAACAACCAGGGAAAATAGTTGACCAAAAAATAAAGCCCCCAGGGAAAAGTTGTTGAGAAAAAAAAAAAAAAAAGGGGAGGCTTGTCCCTTTAACGACAGCCATTTTGAGTTCTGTTCTCTCTGCAGCACATCTCTGACGATGTGCCACAAAACACACTTTAAGAAACACTGCTTTATAGGCTCCACTCTTGGGGTAAATATAGCCTTGCGGCCTAGTCCTCCGGCTGTGGGCCTTTCCCGGCTTCAGAGTGCCGCAGCAGAGGAGGGGAGGATAGGGGGACCCGGGCCCTCCCACTCCACCGGGTCCCAGCCCAGGGCCCTGTTGACAGCAGAGCTCTTCATTGCTCGCTCAGCAAGGGGCTTTTCCCTGCAATCGGCCAAGCACTCCGGGAACGATCACCCGCTGCCCTGGGCTGCTTCCTACCTCCCCGCGGTTCTCCTGCAGTCATACCTCTCCCCTGTCTCCGGGGCTGGGGTTGTCACGGCAGCTGGGGCTACGACAGTTGCTGCTGAGGTTGTAGTGGCTGTGGCGTTGGTTCCGGCTGCATGGACTCCTCTGAGTCAGGAGCTGGCTCTGCAGGTCCTTCCCCTTCGGCCATCAGCCCCGAGCGAGCTGGCTCAGGGCCTTTTATAGTGCGGCTCACCAGGGAGCATGCCCGGCAAGGCCATGGGGGAAGGGCACTCTCAACCACCTGGACCCTCTCAGCCAGCTGGGCCCTGCCCACAGGTTGATTTGTAGTGCGGGGCTGGGACGCCCTGTTACAATCACCTTTCACATGGAGGTGGGTGTCATGCAGATGAGTTGGGGTGCCAGCAAAGACCCCTGCACCTCAAAACTCAGCCAGTGCCTTGGGTTGGCAGCAAGGAGCACAATTTTTGGACAGGCTCCTTAGGGCTAGCTCATCCCCTAGGAGAGAGAGAGTCGCAGCTGGGAATGAATAGTGGGATCTGTTTGGCCATTCCTATAAGGACTCTGCTTGGCTCAGGTGGGAAGCAAGACGAGAGGCTTATGGAGTATGAGCACACCGTTTACAGCTCTCACTGGAACTATCATTTTAGCCTCACTCTTTGGGGCGGGGGAGAGACATAAATGTATTGGCCAAACAACGGGATGCTGAATGGTTCGTGGAGCCTTTTGCCTCCAGCTCAGCTGCTCCAGTCTGGGCCCAGGCCTGTGGGGGCAAGAACCAAATACCTCCTGACGTGTTCAGTGGCTTGCACAGAATTAGCTGGAGAGCGTTTCAGGCCCGCTTTTAGTGGGTCAGATGTTCACAGCATAAATCATCATCCCAGCATGGGCTAATTGTCCAGCTCACCAGAGGGGCCCAGGATTGACAGGGCCATGGAGACTGAGCTCTCCTGTCAGACCTACAGAGGTTCGTTCCCCCAGAGCCAGCAGTGAGGTACATAGCTGTGTGGGAAATTTTCACTGCTGACAGCTGAGCTGCACCTGTGCTGGAGATTTTAGTTCCCAACCTAGCACTCTTCCCTCCAAACCAAATTACTCCAAAGCCATAAGTGCTGCACTGCTGTTATTTACCACTGGCCTTTCAGGAGGAAGGAATGTACAGAACGAACTCAGAAAAGCTGTTTGTTGAGCTCTGGACTTCCCATCTGCCAAAGCAAGAGCAGCGAGGGGGTGGGCAGCGGGGGCTTCGTTATGCTTTGGGGCTGCCAAACCCAACAAAAAGATTGGAATTTGCCAGTTAATATTAGTCACGTTAAATGTCAGCGTCTGGAGTCGGGAGGAGGGGGAGCCAACACCTTGACAAACTGTGCGTCTGCTGGGACTTGGTTGGTTTTTATCCATTGTCAAGCAAATGCACTTTCATTTATTTAAGGAGATCAACCCCCCTCATTTAACTCATGCATTACAAAATCTGTTCTCACTGCTTTTGTTCTGAACGCCCCTCCACCCCTCCTCCAATATGTTCACCTTAATTGCTAAGCTGAAAAGGACAGGACCAGGGACCAATGCCCCACACACTTCTCAGTCTCTATAGCAACAAGCTTGGGAGCCATGGGACCAATCTTCCTCCTGCTTTTGCAGACTCTCCAGGAAGCCACATCAATATGGTTCCACTATCTGCACAAGGGGGTATAGCAGATTAAGACCTAGATGCTCCAGCTGAGACTAGGACTCCATTGTGCACAGCACTGTAAATACACATAGAGACAGAGGGATTCTGCTCCTAGGTGGGTTCTTCCCCAGCCCTCCCTTTCTCCCCCCCACGCCCCTGAGATGGCCACAGGAGCAGCTGCAGCTTTAGGACTGCAAGGCTATGTCTACACTCGCAGATTCTTGCGTCAGAAATATGCAAATGAGGCTAAACATGGAATATCGCCGAGCCTCATTTGCATACCTAATGAGCCGCCATTTTTTCAGAAGAGGCTCTTGCGCCAGAAGGAGCTGTCTACACTGCCCCTTCTTGCGCAAGAAAACCCCTCTTGCGCAATGCCGTTATTCCTGAAAATAATTGGCGTAACGGCATTGCGCAAGAGGGGTTTTCTTGCGCAAGAAGGGGCAGTGTAGACAGCTCCTTCTGGCGCAAGAGCCTCTTCTGAAAAAATGGCGGCTCATTAGGTATGCAAATGAGGCTCGGCGATATTCCACGCTTAGCCTAATTTGCATATTTCTGATGCGAGAAGCCGCGAGTGTAGACATAGCCCAAGAGTCTGAGCACAGCCTTTCTACAGCAATGCTGCAGCCTGCGGCTGGGCACTGCCTCAGTACGCTCGCTCCATATGTACGACAAGAAACCAGAGAGACACGTTAGACTATGGGCCATTCTCCCAGGGGAAGAGGTAGACCGCTCTACTGCTGAAGTCACTTAAAACTCAAGACAAAACCTTGAGGGATACAATGGAGGCGGGGGGTGAAGAGTGGACCAGATGTGTCATAACAGGCTTTTTTTTTCATCTAGTATCTTTTTTTTTTTCTAATTAGAGGCCCAGTGTCTCTGCTGTGTCATGAACTGAAATGGGATGGATGTGCCTGTTTCTCACCATGGCAAATTGCCATAGACAAAAGTACACTAGTAATTGGTGCAATGGACCAAAACATGACAGTTGGCAACAATGACATGAAAGTGACTGAGTGATTAGTGTAGAACAGTGTTGTGATTTAATGAATATTAGTTCCTTTATAAAACTGGATTGGCTTCATAGCCTGTCCGCTTCCCTTCTTTCTTTACCTATCTCAGATGGGTGTGGTAGTGGAGAAGGGACTACAGACTTGGTTAAGGTTAACTGTTCTCTCAAATTTGGGGCTGAAATTAAAATAATTTAACTGGTGTCACTTGCATCACTGGCTGTGCAGGCCAAGAGCATGTGGCCAAGCTTAGCGTATGTATGAGGGTACACAGAGACATGGAGAGAACGTGAGAGAATGAACAAGAAAGACAGACTCGCCTGGCAGACTGCACAGCTGGAGGGATTAGGGATTGGTTACAGAAGCTTTTACTTCTAGGCCCCAGTTTGAATTTAGCCTGAGGTTGGTAGAGCTGAAAAAGTTGTTCCCATCTGATGACAGCTGTCCGATGGCCTATGTGAAATGAGTTAGGTAGCCCATTCCAGTTCCTAATGGACAGGTGTCCACATTCTGCACACCACACAACTTATACTATGTGTTTCTTCCTCTCTCCATCTGCAATCTCAGCAGGAAGGCTGCCATCTCCGGGTAGGGGCCTCTGCAGAGCGAGCTGGGTGCACAGTTGCTGAGGGATGGTGTGCCTGATGAATGTTACTGCTTCTGTTTGTTATGCCCATGTTCTCTGGGGCTAGGGCATTCCAGCCTCCAGGATTCTCAAGCCAGCCTGTTTCACCAGAGCTAAATTGCTTAAAAAAAATTAAGAATGAAACTGCTTAATAGGGGTGTTTTTTAAAGCGCCAACAAATCCTGTTATGTCTGACAGCCATACTAACAGCATCCAGATTATATTAGTAATCTTCTGTCAAATCCCTCCCTAAACTCACTTCTCCTGATAGACTTGCAAATGTTAACCCATGTCAATAAAAAGACTGTCGCTTTATGTGCTTGTTACCAGATATTATGTTCTAAGACAGAACCTTTCTAAGAGTCTTCCAGTGCATTTGGTTTTGTCTGAGTATTGACACTAAGCTCCTGAGGGCAGGGAAGAGCTCTTTTTCTATGCCTTATTCAGTGCCAAGAACCCTGCCAGTCCCAAAGAAAGACTCCTGATGTGACCCGCCCACCAACTGACCCTTTCTCCCACTTATCACCCCTCCCCCCACAAACAATTCTTATCCGTTAAAAAGATTCTTAGCAGAAAGTAAATAAAACTGCAAGCTGAGGTACAGAGATGCAACCCGGCACCACAATGCGGATGGAAAGGCACAGAAATCACAATTTAGAAGAGACATATTAGGCCATATTTTGTCCAACCCCTTCATTTCCAAATACTGCCGAATATTCCCCATGCAGTTCAATCTCGGCTTTGTCCAATCCTATCTAAAAGTGCCAACTTGCCTGGGCTTCCACTACTTCCCTTGTGAGACTGTTCCACAGGCCTAAGAAATCTTACCCTGAGGGAATGTTTCTTAAAATTCAGGTGAAGTTTACCCTTTGCTCAATTCCTTCTTATTGCTCCTAGAGTGTGTCTAAACTACACTCCTCTGCCGACAGTGGGATGTAGATTAGCACATTGCTATTGCAAATGAAGCGGGGATTTAAATATCCCGCGCTTCATTTGAATAGAAATGGCCGCCGCTTCTTGCCGCCGCGGCACTTTGTTGGCAAAAAGTGGCAGTCTAGATGGGGATCGGTCAACAAGGAAAGCCTTTTCCAACCGATTCTGTAAACCTCGTTGCAGGAGGCATAAGGGATCGGTCGGAAAAGGCTTTCCTTGTCGACCGATCCCCGTCTAGACTGCCGCTTTTTGCCGGCAAAGTGCCGTGTCGGCAAGAAGCGGCGGTCATTTCTATTCAAATGAAGCGCGGGATATTTAAATCCCTGCTTCATTTGCAATAGCGATGTGCCTAATCTACAGCCCTCTGTCGGCAGAGGGGTGTAGTTTAGACACACCCCTAGTGACACCCATGCTAAACAATTCCTCCCCTTCTTAAAAGCAACACCTTGAAAATTCTTGTGATCTGTTATGTGCTCAGCTCTTTTAATCTGCCTTCCTTGGTCAATTGCTCCCATCCCCAATCATTTGGGTTGCTTCCACCAAGTTGCTGATGTCTTCCTCTGCTCTCTTCTTTCCCAAAATTGAATGCAGTATTTGAGAGGCTGCCTAATCAAGAGGGACTACCACTGTCCTGCTTCATAATGGGATGTTCTGTCTTGTATTAGGTGTGACCAAGTGCAAACTCATTGTGTGGGCTCCCTAGAAGTATGATATCTCAGACTGTGGACTAGCCTCCCAGGGGAAGTGGAGAAGTTCAATAGATTCCGACATTTTGTACTGCACCAGACAAACAACTGGATAGTACGCTGCAGGCAGCAGCTGTGCAGCATAGAGATTAGATGTAATCTAATAGACAGTCTCCACCTCTGGCTTCTAGGGTTTGATACTGTATTGGGCCACCATAGGCAGTACATTCTAACAGACCTGTTTTTCAGGCTTAAGCCAGGGAAGCCTTATCCCCACCTGTCTGCGACATACTGCCCTATTTACTCAATTGCTTGATCCCTTGGCCTGGGTCTGTGAGGAACTGAAAACTGACTGCAAAGTATAAACATGCTTGTCTCCCAGAAGATACAATACAGAGTATGCTCTTGGCCCACTTGCTACCATCTTTTGAGGCGTTGATATTAGCCTCACATCAAATGGCTACTTTTACATGTGTGCTCTTGTAACCGCCAGGTTTCCCTGGTGCAACTGAGAGAAGAATTTGGCCCTCTGCATGCATATCTGTCTCCCTCTCTATTCTGTGTCAGTACAAACAGAAATAAAGAAACAGAAGTAGGAAGGTCCACCAATGATAGTATCTTCCCTCACCTGATCATCTCACCCCGGACGTCCTGCAACTGCCATTTGAAATGACAGAAAACAGGTCAAAATAGTTTTTATATTATAAACCATGTCACCAGCTCCTGAAATAGGGAGCTGCTTTTGGAAGGCATAGAATTGTGGCCACACAATTCTTGGCACATAATGGTACAACTAAAAGGCATCACATTATCCACCTTGTCATAGGGATGTGAACGACTAGTCGACTAGACAATTAACCGATCAGCATAGGCTTACCAGTTAATCTAGTTGATTACTCACATTCCCACGCCCCCCCCCCGCTGCTTCTGTATCAGAGGCAGCAAGGGGCAGGGAAGCAGGAGTCAGTGCTGGGGGGAGCTGGCTTAAAAGCTGGTTCCCCCAGCACTGGCTCCATGGTGCCACCTCCCCGCACTGTGCTGCTGCCTCTATCAGAGGCAGAAGCGTGGTGGTGAGGGGTGGAGTTAGGGGGGAGGCTGCTGGCGGAGCAATCTCTGTCATCAGTCAGCCCAGACCACCACAACAGAGGCTGCTACCTCCACTTCACAGGAACATCAGCCCAGGGTGGCAGGCAGTGGGTCCGTGAGGGGAGCTGGTTTTTAAACTGGCTGTCCTTGCTGACTGACTCCCACCTAGCACCCCATGCTGCTGCCTCTGTATCAGAGGCAGCAGCACAGGGTGGCAGGGGGGCTCCCAGGGAGTGGGGTTGGATTGCACTGGCTGCCAGCCCTGCTCCCAGGGACTATAGAATAGTCGAGTAACCGCTGAGAATTAATGCGGTTAGCTGGTTATTCCATTACTCGCTATCTAACTTCCCTACCTTGTCATCTCATGATACTCAATTAGATGAAATGTAATGTACACCTGTCATCATGTATACCTCCCCCACTCAGGTTTCTGTGCAAGTGTGTGACACACACACAGATTCCTTTCAACCTGTGTGTGTATGTCTCTCCACCCCTGTGTGTGTCCTGTTGAGTTTGTGTGTTTTTCTCACTCAGTCTTTGCATCTTTCTGACCCTCCGCCCATGTGTCTCTCCATTCTAGGGGAGTTTCTTTGGATATGCTGTGTCTGTCTCTCCCTCTAGATGGGTCTTTGTCCCATTGTGTGTGTGTCTCGCACTATATGTGTGAGACAGCCTTTCCCTCTGTTCCTTCATGTGCCTCTTCTCACCTCTGTGAGCATGTTGCTCTCTAGCCTCTGGTCTGTACTAGACCGGGAAAGTCAACTTAAGGTACCCAACTCCAGCTATGCAAAATGCATAGCTGGAGTCAGCTTATATTAAGCAGAGCTGTGGTGGCATTCACACAGCAGGAGGCCGATAGGAGCAAATGCTCCTGTCGGCTTCCCTTATTCCTGGGAAGAGCAGGAGTAGCGGAAGCCAATAGGAGATACTCTCAGCGTTCGATTTATGGGTCTATACTAGACACTCTAAATCAAACACTAAGATCGACCTTGAGTGTCGCTCTTGCATTAAGTATAGACATGCCCTAGTAGCTCACTAGTTCTCCTTACTCCACATATCTGGGTGAATCTATAATTCTGTGAGTGTCTCATAGTCTGTTCCTACCTGCATGCATTTTTCTCTCCATCCATGTGCCTGCATATCTGTTTCTCCCTATGTCTTTGTTTTTCTCTATCTCTTCTTGTACTTTTCTGCCCATCTGTTGCATGGATAATACATGTATTACGTTAGCTCTCTCTGTGTATGTATCAGCCTCTCTCTCACTGTATGTGCCCACAGGAGTTTCTCTCCTTCTTGCATGCAGAAAGTTATCCTAGATGATGGTGTCTCTGAGAGAGGGATCATTCCATCCATCCATCTCTAGATTCCATGCCTTTGGGATTCCCTTAATATATAGCTCTGCCCCTTCCTGTGTGGAAGAGATGAGCTGCCTTCATGGCATCCTCTCCTCTCCTCCTCCCACCCCAAAAAATCCACTGAGAGCCTTCCAAGGGTTGAGAGAACTTGGTGTGGAGAGATGAGTCAGAGGAGACATGAGCCTGAATTAACTTTTCGCTCTCCCCACCTCACTCTCCCATGCTGGAAGCTTCCTTTTCATTCATAGACAGAAATGAGTGGGGGATCTCCTGCCAGGGAGACAGATGGGTGCAAAGCTGGTCTTAGGTGCGGGTGAGCCGGGCGGTTGCCCAGGGCCACCATTTTCAAGGGGCTGCTGACAGAGCCGGTCTTAGGAGCGGGCCGTGACCGGATTCCTGCCTGACCTCCCGAATCCCCAGGTTTCCCTGGTTACTCCCCGATCCCCCCCCCTTTTTTTTCCTTGACAAATTTTTGTCCGGTATTTTTTTTAAAACCATCTGGCAACCCTACGGGCAAGCCCGGGCAGTGGCCTGGGGCCACCAATTGGTTAGGACCGGCCCTGGATGGGTGATCAGTGAGCCTGTGATTCATTCTCAATACCCCGATTTCTATACAGATGGCCCTGGCCTCTGGCAGATCTCCTAAGATCCATACAGATCTTGGGAGGGGTCCTTTGGTTCTGAGTGGCAAACCTATGCTCATTCCACAGGGAAAGGGCAACCTTTTATTTGTTATAAGAAACATGTCTCCTCATAAAGTTCCCTGATGAAATGCTACACATCTTTGTAAAATCCTGACCCCACCAAAATCATGGACTTCAATGGGATCAGCAATTCATCCCTTTAATGTACACAAAGTCATCAGTGTCCCCCAGTTTGAGATCTATCCAGAGGACATTCCAGAAAGAAAAGAGAGATTTAGCTCACTTTGCAAAGGGGTGTATCTTCCCTCAGATTGCCACTAGTCGCTGACAACATGAAAAGTCAGTTTCCACACACAGACCCTCCCACCTCCACCCACCAAGGAGAACAGCTGTTGTACATCTTTATGTAAGGCTTGCTTTCCTCCACTTGTACCCAATCTGGAGACTGAAACATAGGCAGTGACCCCCAAAGGAGGGACGGGAAGAGGAATAGCACTGCAGAGAAGCAGAAAATGATATAAGACCATTTCTTGAGTGTAAACAAATATTTTCATGGCCTCACTTTCATGATTCCCATTATTTCTTATGTAAGCAATAGTCATATATTAATTATTGATATTAGTGTAATAATTAGGGGCATATTCTGCCACCTTTGCTCCTAATCCATAGTCGACAGCCTTACTCTGTAAGCAGTCCCATTGCAATCAGTGACATAACTTGATAAGTAAGAAACTTCTCATTATGTCTGAAGGCAGCAGAATCTAGCCCTACTAACTCCATGCTGCTACCCTCACCCACACCAATAGGACAATGGGCAGAGTAAAGTAGTACTTTGTGGGAGCACTGGTAGCCTGCTCTAACCCTAACCAAGAACTATAGATATGTTGGGAATGGAGAAAATGGTTTCAAAACAAACTAGCTGAAGTGTGTAGCTGAAAGGGATACATGCCCCCATTGATGAAGAAGAGATGCCTACAGAATGTTTGAATGGATATCTAGAAAATGTCCTGAAGTCTTTTACACAAATAATAGTCTTTGAAGGGAAGAGATGAAAGCCCCATCTCCTGAGAGTCAATTAAAACTAGGCTGTGACTATTCTGTAGGGAACAATCCTACATTGGTGGGGCATCTGGAAGGATGGGAGGAGGACATGAAATATCCTTTTCTATTTCTGTACACACACACACACACATTCCTTTTCTGATTTCTATGAAAGCTACTTAACTTATTTCAATGAAGGATATTTATCACAGGAAATCTCACATCAAAGAGGAGACCGAAGCCAGAGAAAAGACAGTGAGGAATCATACACACACACACACATAGATTTTATGCGTTATGGGGCCCCTTTCCACCACACACACAACACTGAGGGCTTGCCAGGCTGTCTCTGATTTACCAGAGTGCGGCGTATGTCTGATTTAATTACATGAAGTATTCAAATACACTAACCCCACCCCCCACCCCACAGGCTATTTTCTAGGAAAGCCCTGGAGAGGGCCGTGCCAAGGGTGTGGGGAGAAGGCTAAGAAAGGCTGAGGGGCACAGAGAGGGAGGAGGAAGGAGAGGAGAGGAGAAGGGGAACGAGGGGAGATGGGCAGGGGACGCAAGGCGGGTGATCCCGCAGAGCTGGGGGGCGGTGGGAGGGGAGGGGAGAGGGGTTCATGCCTTGCCTCAATCTTGTCGATCCTGTCTTTCAGCGACCTGACAGCATCCTCCAGCTCCTGGACCATGGCAGGCGAGTCCCAGGGCAGGTCCCCCCATGGTGTCTTTCCGCGGCCCGCCCCAGAGAGAGGCGCTGTCCTGGAAGCTCAGCTCCAGCCCGTTCTCGCACTGGCTCAGCTTGCCCGTCAGCTCGCGGATGGTCTCCTGGTCGCTGAGGATCTGGTCCCTCTGCTGCAGCGCCGTCTGCCTCAGCTGCTCGGCCGTGGTGTGCAGGAAGAAGAGGTCCTCGGGGGGCGCGGGGCCGTCCCCCGGCGGGGGGCTGTCGGAGGGGCACTCGGCCGGCAGCGGCGTGCAGAGGAAGCGGCTGAAGAGCTGCGGGTGGTGCAGCTGCTGCTGCTGGCGGGGCCGGGCGCTGGAGAGCAGCTCCAGCAGGGTGTCCGGGGCGCCGCCCGAGAAGCTCTGCCCAGCCCCGTGCAGAGCGCCCGGGCCCGTGTCGGCGGCGGCGGCCGGCAGCAGGGCGGCGGCGGCGCTGGACTCATTGTCAGCACCCTGGAGAGCGCCGGCGGGGCTGGCCGCGGGGTGCACGCTCGCGATGATGCAGATGATGGCCCCCAGGAACGCGAGCATCCCCGCGGCCAGCAGCACGGCCAGAAACTTCAGGGTGGCAGCTGCGAGGGGGCCCGGCCAGGAGAAAACGCGGCGGGCGGGCGAGCGGGCTGGGGCGCCCCGGGAGCTGGCGAGAGCGGGAGGGAGCGGCCGCTGCCTTGTGCCGCCTGGACCAAGCGCTGCCGAGTGTCTCCGGCGGGAGCGCCAGGGAGGGGGCGGGCGCGTCACTGGCTCCGCCCCCGCCCCGCTCCTTCCCTCCACCCCTTCGGCGCCGGGCGGGGAGCGCAGCCTGCTGCCCCCCTTGCCGCGCCCGCCAGCTCTCCGGCAGGGGGACAGAGACGAGCCCCGCCTCTCGGAGCGAAGCGCTGCGGAGCCCGACAGCCCGGCCTGCGCCGCGGACCAAAGCCAAGCCTTGGAATCCCCCCGCCAGCTGGGAGCTGGCCCGGCCCCCTCCCCTTCCTCTCCCTGGGCAAACAGGAAGGGCCACTTGCTAGATTGGGGCCCCAGGCCCAGCACCCCCTGCCTCCTACCGCGCCTGGGCTGCTCAACACATTTCTGTGAGCAAGGGGGTAGAGTTGCTAATGTGGGTTGGAGGTAGTCCTAGAAATGTCGTCACACGGCCCAGAGTCATCTTTAATTCCTGGATCTCCAGGAAAATCCCTTCTTACCTACAAGGGGATGGAGGCATAGGCAGCTGGTCATATGGGCCTATATGGTGCTCCAGATCCACCAATATTCAGGAATGCGGGCCCAGCTCCACAGGTGTTTGGGCTTTTATTTTCAAAGCTCCAGCCTGCCCTGCCCTTACTCCTTCCCACCCCTGCTCCACCCCCTCCCTATCCCCATACCCATTCCACCCTTTCCTCTAAGTCCCTGCCCCTACCCCGCCTCTTTCCAGCTCGCCCCCCAGCAACACTGGGAGCCCTGTAGAGCAGGGCGGGCTGGGGTCAGGTCCTCCACCCATCCCCACAGGCTGCCCTGGAACATCTCCCTGAAACCTGGGGCCCCCAAAATTTGGGGCCAGAGACGGTTGCCCCATCCATACTATGGATGGGTTCCAGTTTGCTTGGACCCATTCTGGTCGCCACCAAAATTATACAAATCTGGCACCTGTGGATGAATGAGTGGGGGAGAGAAATAATACTATCAGAATAATTTTAAAGCTGTTGCTAAGAGCTGCTAAGAACCCATCAGTACTCATTTGTTCTGTTCCCTCTTGTTTACTTTATTTGCCTTGTCAAATAGGAAATTGTCATATTAAATTTGTCTTTGGGGAGATGTTGTTTCAAAATATTAGACAAAACAATGGGATTGTTATGTGTATCCAAGGCTAAAACTAATGGCTTTCTTGCTTTAAAAAATGTGTTAAAGGTAAATAACTATACCTAGAATATACAGCAGAAGTACACATTGTTCCTGCTGTCTCCAACATTACTGAAGTGTCATGCGTACTGGTAGCCTAAAGACAATTAAACAAAATAATAGTAACCCACAAGAAGGCTTCTCGACAAGTTGTGTTTTAATCATTTATTTAAAAAATTAACTTTTTGAACCGTAGCATCAGCTGTCATTATATAATGGTCTTACCTCTGCAATTTCCTGCAACTGTGAACATTTAAATTGATAACAATTAAAAATCCTTTAACATAAACCTTGATGTTATCAGTCAACATTAAATTGTCAAAAATCAAACTACCATGTCTGTCTATGTATCTGTCCCAGAGCCCAGGGATGTCAGTGGAAAGACTCCCATAGGCGGCAATGGGCTGTGGATCCAGCCCCATCGGTGGGTACTACAGGGTCTGCATGTCCTTTTGGTGGGTATGTGTCAGCATGACTGTAGATGTCCCATGGTGGCATCTTGTTATCACACAGATGCAGGAGGGATTGTCACTGTATGTGTGTAGGCAGGCTTGGGTATTGGAGCTTACATAGAAGTGTGATGGGGTCTAGCTTTTGGAGGTCAGTAGTTGGATGTCTCTCCTTGCTTTACCTTACTGTAAACGGTTGGCTTGTCTCCACCACACAGGAAGGAATCAGCACCATGTCCAGATCTCTTCCAGGCCCTTCCATCAGAGCATGGTTTATTAATGCAACAAAAAATTCACAAAGAAACACAAGGGGAAGCTATTTTTCTAATCAACAGTTTTCCATAAGGGCCCAGAGGCCCTTCACTCTACATGCCTCTCTCTGCTCCAGGTCCACTCCAGCTAACCTCCATCCCAAAGCTCTCCCTGAGTTTTCTCAGCCCTCTCTGGGGACCTCCTCTTCCCTTCTCAGCTGGCTGTGAGAACAGAATAAGATTGGCTGGCCCCAGGCCCCCTGATTTTTACAGAGGAAGCCAATCTTGTTACACCTACACTTGCCTGCTCCTTGCTTTTCTTGTTTTATCCTTTTTGTTCTTTTAGAGTGTAAGTCCACCTGCTTCAACCAGTTTGCACCAACTAACCTACTTGTAACCCACCACACCATTTATGTCACCTCTGAATTTGGCCTATTAGAATGATGAGGGCTTTTAGGTATAAAAGCTTCAGTCAATATTAACAGAGACAAACGGAGAGCAAGAAGCCACAAATCTATAAAGAATCAGCCTCCAATGGGATATTCTAAATACACATTTCTCTATATTCTTCCCAAACTGGTCGCTAGTTACCAAGGAAGTAAATTCTTAAGTAGGTCAAATATAAATAAAACACCCACATTTCAGAAGAACAAAAGTGATCAAAAGTCTCAGTGAAAACTTGTGAAACCAATTCTCCTTAATGTAAAAGTTAATATGTTCTCAATCTCTTCCTTTAACATATGAACAATTTCCCTTGTCTGGGCAGTAATAAAACAAAACATCAGATGCTTCAACAGCTTTGAGCTTAATTAGAGGAGTGGTAAAAGGTTCCACAAAAGTAACAGCAGATTTTATTTGTGAGTTTGGTTTTGGAGGGATTTGACATATGAGAAATGACTAAACTACCTAAATATGTCGAGATTTTCCAGAGGTTAGTGCTTTCCTGAAGGGGGATCCCAATGAAGATAGCAAAAGGTATAAACACCAAGGAGGCAGAAAGAATTGTTCAGAATGTTGTTCTTTGGTCCACAAATGACAGGGACTGGAGATATTGTGAGATGCAATGTTTCCCCTTTCTGGTGTGAGTGCTCATTCTTCCTGGTCTCAGCTGACCCAGAAAGCCTGAGGTAGGGGGTCTAGGTTCATATGCAATATATAGGGAGAAATGGATGCCTTTGGTCATAAAAGCCAATATGCTAAATAGGGAGCCACCTAAGCTAGCTAATGGGGGATGCTGAGGATGCTAAGTCCCTCTTCCTCTCTGAGATAGGGGCCAAAGTCCAGGCTGCAAGGAGATGTCTATCTCTGCTTAATGATCCATGAACAGGGACACACTGCTGGGAGTCAGGTGATGCCAGCATCCAAGGCATTTCTTGTGGCAATGGCTTTAGCACTTGCCTTGCTCCACACGATATGTCTGGGGGAGGAGGTAAGCACCGCTCACCTTATAACTTTAGCCCAGAGGTTATGGCACATCAGTCTGCCCTTTAGTTCAGTGGTTAGAGGCAGAGATAGCATTTGAGTTGGGAACTGCCTTTTCCCCCTTTGTTGAAGCTGTTCTCCTGTGGATAAATAATGAAAAAGTGTCTGGAGGGGTGAACCTGTTCCTGGGTCTCCCACCTCTTGGGGGTGGATGCACTAGCCACTGGACTACAGAGCCATTGACTGATCCATTATGGATACATACTTAAATAGTCACTGGGCTAGAGAGAGAATGGCTCTGTAGTCTAATGATCGGGGAGGAAGGAGACCCAGAGTCCAGTCACCCTGCTCCAATCATCTCTTTATCCAGAGCTGAATGACTTCCAACAGGAGAGAAGTAGAGAACCTCACATCAGAATACCTCTAGCACAGTGGTGAGAGCACTCTGCTGAGAGACAGGATTTGAATCAGAGGTCTCCTCTTCCGAAAGGCACAGGGGAATTGAACCCAGGTCTCCCACATCCCAGGTGAATACTATAATCACTTTGCTACAAGTTATTAAATGAGTAACACAACCTCTTGCTGCTCCTCTTCATCTTGAATCAGACTGTAGTTGGTAGACAGCACATCTACCAGACAGGGCCCCACATAGAATCAGAGGACTGGAAGGGACCTTGAGAGATCATCTAGTCCTATCCTGTGCACTTCATCCCTGACAGGTATTTGTCTAACCTGCTCTTAAAAATCTCCACTGATGGAAATTCCACAACCTCTCTAGGCAATTTTTTCCAGTGCTTAACTACCCTGATAATTAGGAAGTTTTTCCTAATGTCCAACCTAAATCTCCCTTTCTGCAGTTTATTGCTTCTTGTCCTATCATCAGAGGTAAAGAAGAACAACTCTTCTCCCTTCTCCTTGTAACAAACTTATATGTACTTGAAAACAGTTATGTTCCCCCCTGCCCCGTCTTCTTTTTTCTAGATTAAATAAACTCAATTCTTTCAGTCTTCCTTCATAGATCAGGATTTCTGACAATCATTTTTGTTACTCTTCTCTGGACTTTCTCCAATTCATCCACATCTTTCCTGAAATGTGGCAACCAGAACTTGACACAGTATTCCATTTGAGGCCTAATTGGTGCAGAGTAGAGCAGAAGAATTACTTCTCGTGTCTTGCTTATGAGACTCTTTGGTCCACATCATCCCAGAACAATGTTTGCCATTTTTTGCAACAGCATTCCACTGTTGATTCATATTTAGCTTGCGATCAGCTAGAACTCCCAGATCCCTTTCTGCAGAGCTCTTTCCTAGGCAGTCATTTCCCATTTTATATGTGGGCAATTGATTGCTCCCTCCTAAGTGGAATACTTTGCATTTGTCCTTATTGAATTTCATCCTATTTACTACTTGCAAGTTAGTGGCTGAATGCCAGTCTTCCCTCTGTTTATGTCACGCTGGGGTTAAGGGAGGAGATAAGTACCCAGACAGTTAGTGTAAGGCAGAAACTTAAACACGTAAATAACTTTTATTCTAGACACTTAGGCACTGAGTGACTTTACGTGCCTACTGTGTTTGGCAGGATTTTGTGGACACAGTGGAGTCTAAAACTGTGACTATGACACTTTAATCCCAGATGTAAGTAATTTTGTGGATCCCACCACCGGTGACTAGACTCATCTAAAAATGTATTGAAGGGAGCATTGGAGAATATATTATAGGGAACAGACCTGCATTAGCCAGAGGTGGGGGAGTACAGACAAGACGTGACCTACATGAGTAACCATTTTCTCTAACTCCTGTGGAAGACAGAACATAGTGATCAGTTGTAGAACTCTCTTCCTTAGAGGAAAGATTTCCAGACAACTTAACAGAGAATATCAGACAGACAAGTCTTTATTCAGAAGTACAAGAAAACCTGCTGCTAACTTGAGAGCAATACCCTTGCATTAATGTTCCTTTTATAAGTGTCCTTTACATTAAATGTGACCTTAAAAGTCCTTTGCACTGTAGTGTTTGACTTATGCAAAGCTACACATGCTTTTTCTGTCCCTGTATTTCCTATTTCTATTCTGCCTGCTTTCCAAGTACAATATAAGCAGTAGGTGCAAAGCTTCCAGACAATTTAGCCAAGAGTTGGGGTTTTTTTTTTTAATCGAAAGACCCTATTGTGGGTTTGGAGGGCTACCACTCTGCTTTTGTGCTCACAACTTACACCACTCAGAGAAGGAGTGAGATGTTTTTCCTGTATTTGAGAAATAAAAAACAACCACCATCACTTTATAGCAGACCTAAACAACAAACTCTGTACCTGTGGTTTCTTTCTCCTTGATAGCTTCTTGTGTAGCAGTGAACATTAATAACCAAGCCTGTTTTAAGCAGGGAAAACACACACTTCCTCTCTAAATAGGCTGATATCACCAATATTCTGGTACACAAATGAAGAACTAAAGCTGAGGGAAGAGATGGATGGAAACCAAATGAAATTGATTTTAAGCTCCGCTTGGTAACAAGAGGAAATATTCTTCCAGTTGGCAGAAAGGGTGAAAACAGCCCTAGCAGTGAACATGAATATCAAAGTCTTCATCTCCTAGTACTACAAGCAGTGAGTGGCCAGGCTTGTTTTATCAGATATGAGCAGAATGAGGCACAAATACTCCCCCAGGGCCAACATAATATAGGGTCAGTGCTCTTAGAACCAACAGATGGAAACAGAGTATTGAACTCAGGCTAATGCAGAATTGTTCCCTACAGAACAAGTAAATTCTTTCCAGCTATTGTAAGAACTCCCCCCCCCTCCTGCCCCCGCCATCACTGTGATTGCTTCTTGAATTGTACATATCCATAGGAACACAGGTACTGCCAGTCCAGTCCAAACCAGGGGTCTTTCTAGGCCAATATCACTTCTAGGATCATAGGCTCCAGGGGGCAAGACATCCTAGGGCGGACAATTATGGAATCACACACTTTAAGGCCATAAGGAACCATCATTCTCATCTAGTCTGACCTTCTGCACATTGCCAGCCACAGACCCTCAGCCCCCCACATACATCCCTAACGTCTTAGTGACCTCCTCAAATCATGGTTTAAAGATTTCAAGTTACAGAGAATCCACCATTTACTCTCATTTAAACCTGATTTGTGAAGGTTTATGCACTTGAGACACATCTGGCAGGGGTTCTGTTTGCCAGTGGTGAGTCATGGATGGATTCACAAATCCTAACCCAGGCCCTGACTTACCAAAACGCAGGATGAACTTTCACTATTGAGAGCAGTTTCCTGCTACCCTTTATGACACATTTGTTCTGTTCCACTACTGCCACATCTCCTTTGGTCTTGCCACACAGGATCTCTTTCAGACCTTAGGACTCTCACCCTTCAGTTATGTTTTTGGAGAGTTAGTCATAGTTACCCAAGGTTTTGGGAATTCCCGCTGCTTCTGGAAATCCATCCTCCCTGGAGGAAAGCCTTCTGGGAGGTGCACTCATGCAATGGAAGGAGCAAAGGCTGCAGTCCTCAATTTTCAAAGAAGAGATGGGGTGGTTGTGATCCTGAGGGGAAGGCTAGAGAGGTGAGATTGCCGAAGGAAGAGCCAGGCAGGAGAAAGGATAGAGAGATGCGGACAATGGAAATGCAGACAAAGTAAGAGGAAGAACAATGCATAGCACCACAGAGGTGGGAAGCAGGGTGGGAATGTGGTGAGCAGAAGAGAAGAGGGGGAAAAGATGAGGGGGTTAAAAGCTAGAGAGAAGGGAGAGACACAAAGAAAACTTCAGGAGAGAAAAGAGACATGGAAATAGAGTTAAAGGATGAAGGTTAGCTGGGACTGTAGAAATGTGAGGAGAAAGCCAAAGAGAAGAAGCACCCAAAAGAAAGATTGAAACAGTCACTGAGTGTGAACATTCATTTCCACAAAAGGTGTGTCCTTGGCAGAACAGAGAAGCTGAGAAGTAAGAGGGGCACTGGTTGCAGCTGATGGGTGTGGGTGGAATCATCAGCTACAGCCCTGAGGCCTCAGGGAAATGTGATAGAGTGTTAGCAGCAGCATCCCTATCACTGACATTGCTGCAACCAGGACTCTGTTGTGAGCAATTAAAACACTTTCTGTTGGGAGATTATCAGCCCCTGAGCTGTAACTCCTGGGCTAATGGTGTCAATGGGAAGATATAAATAGAAGGAACAGGAAGCAAGGAGGTAACTTAGAAGATGAGTTGTGCTGGGTCTGGTGAGAAGGTGCCACTGACAGTCTAGGTGGGTGTTTTTTTAAGTAGAGGAATAAAAGGTATACATGGTGGAAGGAAAAGAGCTGGGGTATGTTTGACTGTGAGCTGACAGAACTGGGCTATCTAGTACTGCATACTGGATAGCTGAGAGAGCACTCCTGACAGGAAGGATGCTAGCATTTCAATATTTTCCATTTTAAAACACTGAGGTAGGTAACTTCAGCTGATGATCAGTGTGTGAAGGTCTGGTGTAGGAGGGTTAACAGCCTTTGTCATCTGATCCTAGCTAGTGATGCTGCTTTTAGTCTGAGAGATGTCTGATCCTTTTTGTACATGTAATTATTGTTTGCCTCAGTTTCATGTAGCAGTGAGTACTGCATGCTAATTCTATGCTTGATATAAAAAAATCCTTGTTTTAAAGCTGTCCCCTTTTAAGTGTCTCAAGTGTCCCTGATGTGCATTTTAAAAACCCCAAAATAAATGTGGGAAGAGAATAAACAATAAATGCATAGTCAGGGGAGACCTGTCTTAATACAAATTTGAGTTTGCTCTAAATCACTAGGCCAGCTCCTCTTCTGGTGTGAGCCAGTGAAGCTCCTATGCAGCTTGGCTGATACACACCTGCTGGGAAGTTGGCCCCTTACATTTACTCAGCTCTACCTTTAAAGTAACAGGAGGGAGCAAAGAAGTCAGTGGCTCATTCTGCCCTCTGTACTTGACTATAACTTGCATCTACATGCTTTGTTAGTCTTTAAAGTGCTACCAGACTATTTGTTGTTTTTTAAAATAACTGTTAGCGATGCTGGGTGTGTGTGTGTGTGTGTGGCTAAGATAAGTATGAGACTCGAATATAGATACAGATACTGTTACAAAGATACCTGACTGATTCCCGGACTGGAATGAGCTAAACTGGTCTAAGCACACTTACACTGATACAGCTGTGTCAGCACTAGGCTTTTATTTGCCACTTTAGCTGCTTTAACTGCACCAGTGTAGTTAAAGCAGCCAATCTGTTAAGTATAGACAAGCCTTCATTCCCAGCAGTCTTGAGAATGGAAGCGAAAGGAGGTGCACCCTGCTGTGCCTCTTCAGCCATGGAAAGGGCAAATAGAGCATTAACAGATGCACACAGCGATTTTGCATGGGTAATTTTGCTGATCTACTCATTGTAAACAAATTATGTTCTGAATTTGGCCCACCTTTCTGAGCACAAAGTGATCCTGGCTCCCATGAGTATTTGGTGTCCAGGGGTATTTCACTTTCAGCTCTGGGATTGTTCATGTACTGGTCACTTCTGCTTGCTGCTCATGTTGTCTGATTAGTCAGCTAAATCTCCATGGTATTGTTTTTGCCTGACTGATGGAAACTTTTCAAATGGAAAATCTTTGTTTGTGCACAAATCCTAATGTTTGTGCAGATGAATGCCTCTGCTCCCAGTTGCTATTCCCTAGACAGGAGCCCCTTAAATATGCATTTAATAAGAAGGGGCATGGACCTAGCCCAGTGGTCACCAACCAGTATCTCAGGATCTACTGGTAGATCTTGGACCTCTGAAAGGTGACCCTAACTGGTTTGGCCAAGAGGCTACCAAGGGCTGGCACTTCAGCTGCTCCTCCCCCCCACTGCTGCACATCTCCAGCCCTTTGCTGGAGATGGGGCACAACAGGGCTTGGGATGGAGGGAGTTTGCTGGCTTCCTTTGGGAGTGGTGCAGGGCCAGGGTAGGGGTGAGCCTGCCTTAGCCCCACTGCACCACCCAGGAACCACCAGCAGTGCCTAGCTGGAGCCCACATCCTGAACTCCTACCCCAGTCATGAACCCCCTACTGTACCCCAAGCCCCTGCCCTAGCCCTGAGTACCCCTGTATCCAAATGCCCTCCCAGAACCTGTAACTAGAACCGCCTCTGGCACCCCAACTGCCTGCCCCAAGCTCAGCTCAGAGCCCCTCTCACAATCCAAGACCAGAGCCTGCACCCCAACCTGCTGCCCCAGCCTGGTGAAAGTGATGGAGGATTGGGGAGGGAGGACAGAGTGAGCAGGGGTAGGGCCTTGGAGAAGGGACACAAAGGAGCTAGGGTTTGGGTTTGAGGTAGATCTTGGATCGCACTTAAATTCAAAAAGTGATCTTGTGCTTAAAAAGGTTGGAGACCACTGACCTAGCCAAACCAACTACCATTTGCAATCCTCACAAATGTTCAAATGCTCATTTTGCTCTATAAGTCAGTGGTGAGGATCACAATGGTGCATGTTGCATATAAAGATGTTGCTAACTGTGATGCTCTCTCATGACCATGAGAGGTGGCCAGCAGCCTGGGGACCAAGGGGTTAACTATACCTAAGCCAGGTAGAGTTGGCCAATAGGAATGTAGGTAGGAATTTCAAACTGGGACAAAGGAATTTTGGGGGTTTTCCTTCCTTTGTCCCTGGGCAGTTTCTCTCCAGCTACTGAGGGGGACAGACACTGTCTCCCTCCAAGAAAAGACTTTCACTATCTGTAAGTAGGGTAAAGTTTAGATAAATCCGTTAGGTTTTATTGTTTTATGGTCTGGGAATGGGAATCTGAAGTCTGTGCATTTAAAAATGGGTTTTCCTCTACTTTGTAACTAAGTTCTTGGCCCATGGGGGGTTCCCCCATGAGTATATTAATTTGACTCTTCCATCTAGTCATTATGCTTGCAACAGGAATATTGTGGTGATAATAAAAGTTTTCTTTTTTCCTTTTATTAACCTGGTATTGGTTAATTTTTGTTTCCTGGTTTATCTTTTGGGGGCTGAGATTTCCGAAGTAGTCTCTCCCTGGTTTCTTTATTATTACTCGGATGGTGGCAGCATATTTTTTATTCCCAAAATCTAGGGTTTTAAGATTTTTGGGGGGAAGTTTTATACCAAAGCCTGGAAAGATAAGGTTTTGGGGTACTTTTGTGGGCCCCCACTTCTGCATTTATCATGCCAGAGTGGGGGGAAAAGCCTTGACACTCTCCCTCTACAATCTCATCACTAGATCTGGGGCCTGGGAGTTAGGTAACTTAGGTCCAGGATCTATTTACAGCTCTGCCAGGGCAAATTACTTCATGTCTTGGTGCCTCAGTTTTCCTGCCAGTAAAATGGGGATGAAACCTCTTCCCTACTTTGGAAAGCCATGGGATGACAGGTGCTGTTACAGCACTGTACTGTTTCAATGCTGTTTAACACTGAGCGGTTTCAACAGAACATCACTGCAGATTGGGTGTGGGAACCACCTATTTGTATAGAATGGGGTTCAGGTCCACAACCAGGGCTCCAAGGCACTACAGTAATTCATAATTAGCCTGAAGATGCAGTGGCTCTTATTTTATATTGGGATGAGTGTGTGCACTGTCTTTTTGCAAGGCTATTGAATTGATTGTCCACTCATTAAAGCAGTAATGGGTAACCTAGGTTAGGGAGTCGGCCACATGAGTGGCCACCCTTCATCTCAATGGGCCACAAGATTTTTGTGACCAAGACATTACCTGGGATAGGGTAGCTTTGCTAACTGCACTTGAGTACCTAGAATTTGCGGGGTGTGCTGATTGAACTGTAGCAGCACTTTGATTGGATGCAGAGGGAGCACATGGCTCTGTCAATATGTGCAATCAACATACACCTCACTTCATCTACATGGATGGAAGCCAGCAGAATCTGGCAACCCTGTGTGTAGGCAACAGTAAACAAAGTGTCTTGTGGGTCACACACACATCTTTGTTGGGCAGTGTGTGGTCCTTAGGTTGCAGGTTACCCACCACTGTGGTAAAGCCTGGGTACCAGTGTTTGAATGCCTTTCCTGCTGAAGAAACCTTAAGTGTTTTACATATCTCTATATAAGAGTGTGTGTAATGTGTAAATAGGTGCATCTCCTTCTTCCCCCTAGTGATACTACACAAGCATCGAGTAGGAGGAAAATGAGGGATAGTTTAATAGAGAGGAAAGATGGACTTATGATTGAAACAGTGAATGGGACACTGAGATTTAGGTTCAATTTCTGGGTCAGACACAGTCTCAGTGTCATTTTGGATTAGATCCTCAAAGGTATTCCACTGAAATCAATGGGTGTTAGGAGCCTAAATACCTTTATCTGGGTCCTTAGCTCACTGAGGGTGCGGGGTTTCTCCACACACACAATGGAAATACTTCCCTATTATCTACTTTGTCTATTCAGATAAGGCTCCCCAAGACAGCAGAATGAGGACACCAGACAATTTCAGAAAACTGTTGGGTAAGGTCTCAAGGGAAGAAAAATCTAAGAGATAAAGAAATTCGGGAGAGCTGACAGCTTCTCAAGGAGACAATATTAAAGGCACAATTGCAAACTATCCCCATTGAAGGAACATAGGAAGAATAGTAAGAGGTCAATGTGACTCCATCAAGAGCTCTTTAATGACCTGTCAATGGGTTATCTAGAAGGGTGCTGCAGTCTTGGGCTGGATACTGTTCAATAGTCTCATTAGTGATTTGGATAAAGGGAAGTATGTTTTATCTTATAAAATGTGCAGATGTCACTGACTTGGAAGCACTTCAGGCACTTCGAAGGACAAGGCTGGGATTCAAAACAACCTTAACACATTGGAGAATTGCTCTGAATTCAACAGAATGAAAAGCAATAAAGACAAGTGCAGAGTACTTCACTTAGTAAAAAGCAAATCAAATGCACAACTACAAAATGGGGAATAACTGGGTAGGTGGTAGCACTGTTGAAAAACATCTGGTAGTTATAGTGGATCACAAATTGAATATGAGCCACCGAGGTGATGCTGTTGCAAAAAAGGCTAAAGTCATGGGGGGTGGTATATGAACAAGGAGACATGGGGAGGGGGGTAATTGTTCATGGTTAGGTAGGTGCCATGTAGTATGGACAAATCAGAGTCCAGAGGAGAGCAACAAAAATGATGAAATATTTAGGGGGGAAAAAATATGTTCTTTGAAATGTGGTGCTCATGTCCATTCCATTTTAGGTGTGCATGTGCCCACCTGTACAACTGTGGGAGATTTTTGCCTTAGTGCAGTGTTTCTCAAAGTGATCCACAGACCCACTCTGAGAGCTGCTACCAAGACGCTCCCGTTTGTTTACTTACCAGCTCCGCAGCCATGCAGCCCTTTGCCATGAAGCTCCAAGCATAGGGCTAGGCTGGGCCTGGCAGGGAAGAGACTCTGCTCCCTCCCCCCACCTCTCCTCATCCCAGTGCTGCTGCCCTGCCAATGAGAGCACAGCAATCACACAGGGTTGAGGTGTGAGAATGACAGGCTTTTGTTCTGGGACACATCCCTGAGGTTGAGTGTAAGGCTGCTCTGTCCATTTGGGCAAATTGCGTTTGCTCATTGAACAAATCATCCCTATTATATTTTTGCTTTTGGATCTATGCTACCCAACCAGCTGAAAGAGCCAGGAGAGTGGGTAACAGGCTCGCTGTTGCACCTGCTGTAACAAAAAGCAAAGGGCAGTGTAACAGGATGGCACTCGCCACCCACGAGTGCCCTGTTTAGGAAAGTGCATGTGACTGCCTAAGCCAAAGCCTTTTTGGCTACTTAGCCCTCTGGCTGACTCACACTTAACAGGGGCCCATCCCAGTGCCCTCTGCTAATGTCTCCTAGTCTGTTCCCCACTCAGAGTGGTGCCTCCAGTGCTTCCCCTCCTGGAGACAACTTTATCAGCCAGCCTCACAGTCAGCTCTGCCCTGCTTTGCAGCTCCCTTTGTAGGCCTTCCTGGCTTCTGATTGGCCAGTTGCTCCACTGCCTCTTGCCTGCTTGGAGGACCTCTATATGGTTTCTCTGGGGTGGAGTGTGGCTGGGTCACCCTGTTACAGGCAGACTTCACAGGAGATACAGGGGGAGAGGGTCTGGGTGTGGTAGCAGGGAAGGGGCTCAAACAATGTTTTGTTGGGGATGAGCAAATGGGGGTGTACTACTAGAGGTACCAGCTTCCCCTATTTCATCCAGGTTGCCATGCAAGGTATAAGGCGTCTCTGAATCTCACAGAATGACAGGGAGTGGATGCTGAGTAAATGTTGCCAGAAACCTGGCCCTTACCCTACTCTTGTGCTACAAGATCACTTAGTGCTGGCTTGGCAGGGGAAGGAGTCCTAACATGGAGGACAGCATAAGACAGGTCTCCTCAGAAAGCTTGTGAGAAGGATGGAAGCGTACCTCAGAGAGCGTTATGGAGATGTGCAGGGAGGATTCCCACTCTGTTTCCAGACACATTAACAAGCTGTTCCAGAGATGACCCCCCCCCCCAAAACCGGCACAGTGGCCACCACAGATCACACCCAATTGCCTTAATCCACTTGCAGCATGATTAAAAATGTGAATTTACCAGAGGTGCCCTCCCTGCCATTAGGGGCCAGCAGGGAGGAGGAGGAGACTTGCTCCAAAGTTATAAAAAGGTCCTAGCTGTTGGTGAGATTGGATGCTCCACTCACCTGCTGACCGTTCTCCTCCTCATCCACAGTGTCCCCTCTGCTGTTGCCTGAAGAGTCTCTTGGGAGAAATTCATGCCCTGGGTGGGGACACTGGTTGGGCCCTCTCCAAGGATTGCATGCAGCTGCTTGTAGAAGCAACATGTTTGCAACAATGATCCAGACCATCCGATTGCCTCCTTTGATACACCTGCCTGAGCTCCTTTATCATGCAGCACTGCTGGGCATCCCTGACATCCCCTTTTTCTATCATGCCTTTGTGATCTTGGTATAGATTTCAGCGTTTCTTTTGCTGCTTTGTAGTTCTGCCTGAACAGATTCCTCTCCCCACACAGCAATGAGGGTTAGTATCTCTGGCATGCTCCTTGCTGGAGCTCGTTTGTGGCCGTGGGCATTGATGATCAGGTGTGCTGCCTGCTCTGAGGTATGCTTGCCATGCTGGCCACTCAGGAAATGAAATTCAAATTTACCTGGGGCTCTTTCTGTGCACCTGGAGAGCAGCAGAGTTGAAAGTACTGGCCAGAGCGGTCATATTGGGGCACTATGGGACATCTTCTGGAGGCCAAGAATATCTACTTTCACCACACTGTATCTATACTACTCTACAGTGGATCATGCAAGGTCGAATTTACTGTTACTTTTTGTGAAAAGCAGGAGTACTGAAATAGATTTTTAACACCCTTAAAGTTGGTGGAATGGGGGTGGTGGTGTGGACTCATTGTTTCGAAAAATCGACCTAATGCAGCTAAGTTTGACCTAAACTCCAAGTGTAGACCAGGCCATAGAGTGCTGGGAGATCTTAAGGGTTTGTCTACACTTAAAAGTTTAAAGAAAAACTTATAAGGGTAGTTAGCAGCAGAACAGATTACCAAGGGATGTTGTGGAATCCCCAGCTTTGCAGGTTTTTTAAGACAGGGTTAATAAAACACCTGCTTGGGATGGTCTAGGTTTCCTTGGTCCTGCCTCAGTACAGGCAGCTGGACTTTATGATCTCTCAAGGTTCCTTCCAGCCCTACACTTGTTTCTCTGGGTGCGCAGCATAGTTTATAGGGGGCCCTAATCTCACTTGGAGCCTCTAGGTGTTACTGTAATAGTTATAACAACTCTTCCCATTGAAACCACAAGGCAAAATGGGCATTTGGCAGACAGTACTGATTCAGACTGGAATTTAGCCAGGCTGTCAGGGCCAGCCTCTGGGCCTTGGGAATAATGCCATAAGATCTTTATTAGCAATAAGCTCCATGGGTAGGGCCTTGGGTTTAGTCTGAGCCCTTTTGGCCTTTCTGTTGGGGTGGAGTGGGGTGAAGCCAGCAGGAGACAAGCCCCTGTGTAGAAAAGAAGGGGCAGTGACAAGCAGGCTTGGTGACAGAAGCTGTTTTAATAGCAGCTTTTAGTATCAATCTAGAGGGGAAGATTAAGGGATTTCTTTCTGAAGTCCATCTGTAATTAATGGCCAATCAGTGTCTCCTCCTGCCGGGGTCAGCTCCTCCAGAAAAGCTGCCAAGGGTACCAGCTCCATTGTGTCCTTCATATTAAGAGGTGCAGATGAGGGAAACTGGGCTCAAGACCATTGGCACAAAGGGAATGGAAACCAGCAAAGCTGCTGCTCTTCCTGCCACGCAGGCCCATCGATCCTGTGCGATGGAATAATCCTGCAGAAGACCAGACTGCTCATGAACTGGCCAAACAGAAGGGAAGGGAGCTTGGGGGAGCTAGGGCGAGGGGAGGAAAGTATAAAGGGGAAGATGAACTGTTTGTGTTCCCCTGAAGCAGGTGGGTTCCTAGCCTGGGGGCTTTTGCCCTCCTCTCCCTCCCAATATATGCATTGTGAGATGCTGGGTGCAAGTTCCCACATTGAGGATTCTGAAGCCTTGCAAAACAAACCTGTGTGTATCTAAGCACATCTACCTGGGGCTTACAAAGACTGTTTTACTACAGTAGCTTTTCAGGGCCAAATCATGCTGTGAACTTTTCGGCAAACAGAACCACAGGGGCCCAAGCGCCCATGTGTCTGGCAACATTAACAACTATTCCTGCTCCTCTTCCATCCCTGGGGCTCCCCTTTCCTTTGGGAGACTACATCTTCCCTTTCTTCCCTTCTGATACTCCCAAGAGGCAGTTCATGCACATGCTGCCATGGCTCATGTGGGGCTCCTTCCACCCCGTCCAGGCTCCTGTTCTAGTGTGAAACATGCACGTTCCAGTGCTGTGTGGGGTGAGGAGAAAGGGCTGCTATGCACCTGCTGAAAGAGCTCCAGCAAGATCCCCAGGGGAAGAGACTATCTTCCCATTATTGCAGCCCTGGCTGGGGCACAGAGCTCTTCCCGCCTCCCCCTGCTTGACAGGAAGCCTTCATCTGCTTTTCCAGTAACACCCTTCACAAACAACATGCGCCTGCCGCCTCTAGGTCCAGACATGGTTCTTATTCTTGCTGCCCTGGTGGGGTTGGATCCCCCTGCCAGCTGGCAGGATATACGATTGCTATAGCACACAAGCTGCATGCTCAGTCTTGGCCCTTGCAGCTGGACCCAACCATGTGATTTCAGAGGCAGTGGCAGATCCAGAAAGGGGTGTCAAGGGCTGCAGCTTGGGCCCTGCAAAAAAAAATCTCATGGCTGCCAAAACTGGACATCTTCTGGTGGGGCCCTCGTAGACCAGAGGGCCCTGGGCTGCAGCCCCTAAAGCTCCTGTGTTCTGGCCCTGCCAGAGGGGAGGAAGCACATGACGCTACATGTTGTTGTTTTTCCCTCCCCCCCCAATCCTCTGCTGGGCTGGAGCTGCAAGTGTTGAAGCTCTGCACTTCCCTTGCCTGCAGGTTCCACAGCCCTCCAGCTCCTGTCGACCAGGAATTGCAGCCAGTTGAAGCTGGGGGTGGGGGGTAGTGTCTGCAGGGCCGCATGCAGAGCCACCTACCCACTTGCTCCTTGGAGCTCATGCCAGCAAATGGGCGCTACCCCAGGTAAGTGCTCTGAAGCCCAATCCTCTGCTCCAGCCCTGAGCCCTCCCCCGCCCGCAACCTAACTCCCTCCCAGACTCTGCATCCCTGCCCCAACCTCCTTTCCTGGAGTCCCCTCCTCCACCCCTTACCTTCAGTTGGAGCCCTCACCCCCTCCTACACCCAACCCTTTGCCTCAACCCACATCCCCTTCCTGTAATCTGAACCCCTCATTTTGGCCCCACCCTGGAACCTAGGGCCCCCACAAAATCCAATGGCCCCAGGCCCCCAGAAGAGTTAATCTGACCCTGTGCCGAGGCTCTCCAGAATGTCCTCAAACCCCCCCCCCCCCCCACAGACCTGACCTCTCTCCCTCTCCATCCTTCTGAAATCTGCTCACTATTTTCCCCCAATTGCATTCTTGCCCCATTTTCCTACCCAGTCTGGTCTTTTGTCCTCTTTTCTCTTGCTCACACACTGAACTGTTCCCCACCAAATATCCCCTCTCCTTCGCTCCTCCCATTAATTCTGTCTCTCTCCCCCTTCTATTCACTAGACACCCCTGTGCACACACATTCCTTCTTCTATAGAACTCCATTCAAGCCCCTCCAAATAATTCAGCTGTGGCATCCCCTTACCTCTGTTCTGTCTCCTCCTGCTTACCGCTGGTGGCTACAACCTCAGCCTTCGTGGCTAGACAGGTTATCTTCAGAGTTTGGGTTGTCCTATTAGGTTCTGCACCATAGCAACAGGGAAGGTGTTGCCCCTTCCTAGACTCACAAGCATAGGGGCTGGAATCCAGGGTGAGGGGGGTGCTGCCACACCCCTTTGTTTGCAGTAGTTTCCATCACATACAGGCCATACAGTTTGGTTTAGTGGCTCTCAGCATTCCCACAATGCAAATAGTTCTAGTGCCTTGGCTCAAAGGAGTGTGTCTGATTTCCAGCCTCTCTGGGGGGGGAGTAGGAGAAGAGATGAAGATGGGTTGTCTAGTTGATGGCCAACACTGAGAAAAGGCAGTGGCAATGGAGGAGTGAGAGAGAACGGTAAGTTCTGTGCATAAAATGAGGAGGAGCTGATGGTCGTAGGACCAGAGCTATATCTAGGTGCAGTGACAAGAGGCAGCCGCGGAAGTGACTACATCTCCTCCCCCTAACAAGGAGCCTGCTTGCTTGAAATTGGTAACAGGAGTTGGAGCGTTTCTCTGATCTAGAGCATGAATTCCAGTACAGCCTTGTGCCATGGGGCCTGGATGATTCAAAGGACTAGGGACCATATCCAGAGGCCTTCAATTTAGCCACTGTTTCCAATCCAGCCCACAAGCAGGGAGTCTGACTAGCTCAGGGCACGGGGTGTGTGTGAGAGATGGTGCACTTCACTGCTGGATCACTTGCTGCAGGCTGAGGGCAATGAATTCCATACAAGGAGTTTGGAGCGAGGGGTGTGTGCAAAGCTGGTCTTTGAACTGCCCTGAAGGCAAGAAAGCTATTTTTGCTCCCCGCTTTCTGTGGCACACTGCCAGGAAACAAGGAAAAGGGGTGCAGATCACAGCTGCAGCTCAAGTCATGGCATGCCACGGAGCAAAGGTTGGACCAGTGAGGAAGGTAATGAGGGCTTTGATGCCCTCTGTGGGAAGGAACTTACAGGCAAGGAGCACAGCTAGAACCAGGTAAAAGGAAAAAGAACGGGAGAAGTGAAGAGCGGAACCTTCAGTACAGCTCTCTGAAGCCTCCAACTTACTGACCCTACCCATACAAAGCAGAGGCAGCAGGTGATCCAGCTCTGGACTGAGCACAGACTCTGCCATCTTCAGAATAAGAATGTTACGCCAAAGACACCAAGAACAAGAGACTCAACACATCTGCTGTGACAACACAGGCCTCCCCAGAGCTCCTCTGGATCCAGCACACAGCCATCTGAGAGGTTCTAACTCCCTGCATTCCTGCTCAGTTGA
This sequence comes from Rafetus swinhoei, assembly GCA_019425775.1. Taxonomy (NCBI): domain Eukaryota; kingdom Metazoa; phylum Chordata; order Testudines; family Trionychidae; genus Rafetus; species Rafetus swinhoei. The sequence continues at coordinate 257,278,579 of CM033437.1, forward strand.
GTAACTTATTGGTTTTGAGTGAAAAACAGTAAAGGAAAGGGGTGGGATGGGAAATAAACAGCTGTCTAAAATGAAGTATGTTGGTATTTTCAAGCACAGCGTGGTGGGGTTGTAATTTTGGGACTGTTGAGTGTGCAATAGGGTAGATCTAATTATGCCATTCACTTGAATCCTCCAGCCATTTGCTGCTTCTGTGGGTGACTCATTCCTAGGCTGTTCACCTTCACTGGTAGGCCAAAGTATCTCATTTCTGGAGCCTTTGAGCGCCAGACTGAGACTGGAGAAGTTGTGGGAAGTATCCTAACATTTAAACTGTTCCCCACCAAAAACCCCCTCTCTCCCCTTCTGTGCCCCTCTTTCCACATTCATGGACCAGATGGTGATGCTTCTTTGGACAGTGCCCATGAAGCCAATTTGCTTCTTTCCCCTCCTTAGAGCAAAAGTTGACAGTCCTCATTTCTACAAGCTTCCATACTCTAGAGACCCATGCAACAAGACTGGACCTGTGGTTGTTTGGACTGATTCAATCTTATATAATCCCTTTAGAATTAACATGTAGGTCATAAAACACATTTTGCTTCCCCTGAACCTGTAAAAGATGCACCTTCACTACTATACTTCACCCATTGCTAGTAGTTCTTTCCTACTACAACTTTCAGGAAGTGCTTGTGACCCTTGAAGATCGTGATATGGAAGCACATGGCTTCCTCACTATGTCACCCAGGTATACATACGTTCTGTACTAAAGTCACTGATGTTTGTAGGAACTGATGCATTATAAGTCTTCCTATTCCCTGCTCTTAAGTCGCGCACCCCCGCCCCAATTTGTGCAAATGGAAGTTAGCCATGGGGAAAAAAATTCCTTGCTTTAAGTTGTTTCATTGCACGTCCATGTTTTTTGGCATGTATCTTGGACTCATAGCACGGACGACTGTACACATCCTTGAAGATGATGGCAGCATACCAGTCCCTGGGATCTAGGCCAGGAATGATGGATGCCAGGGAGACCATGCGGAACTTGAGGTGGACCAAAAATTTTTTGAGGCCATGCAAGTCAATATAGGCTGTAGACCCCCCACCCCACACACACACTTCACCTTGGGAATAAAAAAGTAGCGGCAGTAGAAATCTTTGTTCTCGAACTCTGGTGGTACCCTCTCCATTGGTCCCTCCTGGAGCAACTGCAACAACTTGAGAAGATGCTCGTGAGAAGGGTCCCTAAAGAGGGATGGGAGTAAAGGGTTGGAGGGCAGTGTGGAGGAGAGCTGGAGGGTACAGCCATTCTGGACAGTAGCTAGGACCCAGCAGTCTGATGTAATGTCCCTCCATGATGGAAGGAAGGGACGGAGCCTGAAGGAGACCAGGTGGGCAGGATCTTGGGATTCTGGTATGTTGTCCCTGGGCACACCCTCAAAAGCAGGGGTGGGGAACTTTTTTTGGGTTGGGGGCTGCTGACTCCCAGCTAGTAGATTTTTGGGTGGTCCAGCCCCATGGTGGGATAGCAGGGGGGACTAGAGTGCCAGTGCAGGGTCCCAAATGCTGAGGGGAGGAGCCCCAAACCTCAGGGGCCAGATCCAGGCAAGCCACGGGCTGCAGGTTCTTTACTCCTGCTCAAAAGGAACGCTTGCCCTGGGGTTTCACCTGGCTGGTTAACTGCTGGCCAGATGGAAGATGGCGGCCCGGTCTCTGCTGTTGAATGGACATGAGCGAGCACTTGAAGAAGAATAGAACATCTGTAAGTTGAGAGAAAAGCATTTCAAAAACAGGTGGAAGTTGTTACCCTCCAATTCTGGGAAAGCAGAAAAGGCTGCCATGGCCTAGAATTCCATTCCTTCTCAGCAGCAGAGACTGGGCTAAAGTCTGTCCAATTTATAAAGATTCTGAATGTACTGAAGAATTTGTATCCACCTTTGAATGTTTGTGTGATTGAAAAATGATGTTTCTCCTAACCAAACTGACTAGTAAAGCTATGCAAGTGTTTAATGGAACAGGTATAGGAGGTTTTGGATTACAGAAAGTTAAACTGTGCTGAAATGATTTGATTACTCCTAAGTATTATAGATTCAAATTTAGAAATTTGAGAATGTCTGTTAATGTTGTTCATGTGGTATATACTTAACAAAAATCGAGCTCGTTTAAAAAGTGGCTTACAGGAGCATAGGGTGACTTTGATCAACTGTTAATTTCATGACAATAATATCTAAAGATGGCTCCTGGAGAATTCAGAGCAGCAATCTATGACAAGAAACCTGATCCAGTCTTACAAGGAGCAATAATTGCTGATGAAGATATAGAAAACAGGGTTCATGATAGGCATAAGCCCTGGGAAAGGTAATTTCTATGCACCTTAGTTGAAAAGAGATAAAGAGTTTTAGATTAAACTAAATTCCACTTTTTTTTTTAGAAAGATTCCAGAGAGCCTAAAACATAACTTATTTCCCCATAGGGTGAAAGGTTTTATCTGCTACCAATGTGGCACCCGTCATATAAAACTGACTTGCCTAAACCTTAAAAACACCCTTCTGCTCCCATAATAAATTCAAATGCTGTTACACTAAATACAGAGGGTAAGCTGATAAGCACCGAGCAGTCTTGTGGCACCTTAGAGATTAACAAATATATCATGCAAAAGCGACAAGGAGTCCTATGGCACCTTATAGACTAACAGATTTATTGGAGCATAAGCTTTCGTGGGCGAAGATCCACTTAATCAGATACATGTCATGAGCTTTCGTGGGTAAAGCCCATTTTATTTGTTAGTCTCTGAGGTGCCACAAGACTGCTCATTGTTTTTAAAAGCTTCAGGGGGGTAGCTGAGTTAGTTTGTACAGGATAAACTTAAAAAGTTAACATTGTTTTTAAAAAAACAACACATGGTCTGGTAGCACTTTATAGACTAACAAAACATGTAGATGGTATCATGAGCTTTCGTGGGCACAGCCCACTTCTTCAGATGACTGGAGTTATGAGTTTGGGATGTGTACACTCAAAATATAGGAGAGGGGAGGGGAGAAAAAGGGAGGGGGGGTGGGAGACAGAGCATCGGTAAGTATCTGAAGACTGGATAGTTAAACCGAAGCAGATAAAAATCAAAGTCAATAGATCGACTCCCATGTCAGGAAGGATACAACACAGAGAGCTGTTTGTACCTTCAATGGTTGTTAAATTGGTAGTGTCCCAACCAACTTTCATCACGACTGAGTTCATTAGCATGTGAATTGAATTTGCAGATGAACTCTAATTCAAATGCTTCCCTGTGGATTTGGCTTGTAGAACTGGTTTGTGATTAACCAGTTACAAATTAACATGGCTACCCCTCTGAGATGTACAAGCATCAACACTGCCACTTTGAGTACAAAGGGCAACCTTGCAGGTGATAATGTTATCACTTAAATTTCAAATGAGGTGGTGGAAGAGGAAAATCACCTTGCAAATTATATTAGGACTGAGATGTGGAGGGAAAAGGAAGAATTCCCAGTGCCAAGTCTGAGAGGAAAATTTGTTGCACCAGATAAGAGTGTGAACATATTGGCTCCTTTTGAGGTTTCTGTAAAAGTGCTGTTGGCCAGAATTCAACATTGAGTGGTAAAGTTTTGAAGCTGATATGGTGGCTGTTAGACATTTGTTACCTGCTGATATCTTTATTGGTAATGATACTTTAACTTTGATTAATTTGGTTAGTATCATGAATAGGTCACAGGGAAAGTATGGCTGCGTGATGCAGATACACTGCACGATGTCAGTGAGGGAAATTGTGAACAGGCAGAGAGTGTCTCAGCTTGGGCCAGCTGAGAATTTGTTTGATGTGTCAGAGATAGCTCTGAACTTGAATGCAACATAGAAGGAAATTATTATGATAGAGGAAAAAAAGATGTCCTATTAGATAGGGCAGAGCTGATGCTCAGAATCAAAGCCCCAACAGGAGAAGGGTGAGGCAGATTTTTCATGCAAGTTGGTCCTCGTGATAGTGTTTGCAAACAGCTTGTGGTAACAGAGGGATATAGAAGTGACTTGCTAAAGTTAGCTCATGATGATACATTTGCAGGCACCTGATAGTGGAAAGAATGTATGACAGTTTACAGCAAAATTTCTACTGGCCTCATATTTTTGAAACAGTGAGGAATTATTGTAGAAGCTGTGATTTGTATCAGACGTGCAAAAGGTGCTAAAGGGACACAGTAAGGTGCCTCTACTGCTGCTAACCATTGTCAGGGAGGCATTTGCAAAAGTGTCTGTGGATATTGTGGGACCACCTCTAAGCCTTTCAGGAATGGAAAATGATAGTCTTCTCTTGGTAGATTTTGCTACCAGATACCCCAAGGCTGCAGCATTGTCTAATATTGAGGCAGAGACAGTGGCTACAGCACTGGTTACAAATTTTAGCGGAGTGGGTTTTCCCAGAGAAATTTGTCAGACTGGTACTAATTGTATGTCTCTTGTTTTTAAGCAGTTATGGGAGATGTGTGAAATTAAGCACTTAAAAGTGGCTCCTTACGGCTTGGACACCAATAATCATGTGGAAAGATTCAGTGGAAGATTGGTAGCTAGGTGGAAGTTTATGTGATTTGCTATGCTGATGAAGAGACTATGTCCCTTTTAATTGACATGGTGGTTAGAGAGACCAAAGAGAAGACATAGGTTGAAAGCACTGAGCTAGGAAAGGGTTTAACTCCAGCTCAAAAGGAGTTAAAAATGTTAGCTCTATTGAAGCATCACAGGCAGACTTTCTCAAATTGGCCAGGGTTAACTAGCAAGATGATGCACTCCATTCAAACCACATGTTCCCTGCCCAGCTGCTAGCAGTGTTTACTGAGCCGAGGGAGAAATGTAGAAACAGATTCAGGAAATGGTGGAGAGCATGTTCACAATGAGAATAGTTACTAGGTCAAGAAGTCCATGGGTGTCTCCTATTGTGGTGATACCCCAAAAGAATAAAACCATGAAGTTTTGTGAGGATTATAGAAAGCTGAATGTGATTACTCAACCTGATCCTAGCCCCATGCCCAGAATAGAGAATCTGATATACTGGGAGGAGCAAAATTCACAAGCCCACTGTATTTAACTCAAGGGTACAGGCAAATTCTCTTAGATGCTGGTGCATGAGAAAAAATCCACTTTCATATGCATTTAAGGTTTTACCATTTGGGTTGTGGAATTTGAGAGCCATGTTCGTGATGCTCAGAAATGAAGTCTGATAGGGATTGGAATCTTTTGCAACTTTGTCTATATAAACCCTTGCAATCTAGCCATCTTCAGCAGCTGTTGGTGAGATCACATAAATCATATGGGGATTGCGTTACAAAGGTCCAGGGAAGCCAATCTGACTGTTTACATTTCTAAAGGCAAAATGGGAGCCTGAGAGGTATTCTATTTGGTACACAGGGTAGGCAATGGGCTGGTTCACCCCAAACCCTTGAAAACAGAAGCCATTAAAAGCTGGCCTGCCCTTAAAACAAAGGTCCAATCCTTTAATGGTATGGCCAACTACTAAAGGAGGCTTTTTAAGGGATTCGGAGACATTGTTGCTCCCATGACAGACCTTACAAAGAAAGGAAAACCAGACAAGGTTTTCAGGACAGAGGCCTGAAAATAGAGCATAAATGAAGCTTTATCCAGAGAACATGTCTTAGCCAGCCCTGATTTTGAGAAACCATTCCTGCTGGGCTTGGATGTTTCTAGTATTGGTGCTAGTATCTAGTATCTAGTGCTAATGCAAGGAGATGAGTGGTGAGAAACAACCCACTGAATGCTTAAACAAAAAGCTAACATTGTCTGAGGAAAATTGTGCAACAACAGAGAGAGAATGCTATACAATGGGTGGGCTGTTAACTTATACCTAATTTGCACAACAGAAGATTTACCATATTAAGAGACCAGTCACTTCTCATATGGCTACATAGAGCAAAGGGAACCAATTCCAGGTTGCTTTATTGGAACATAATTCATATTAAAGGGAAAGAAAATGTAGTGGTTGGTGCATTGTCAAGAATGGGGACTCCTAAAAATTATCCAGCAGTGTTTGGGATATCCCTTTCTGCACCAATTTTATGTTTGGGGATATGATACTGGCAAACCAGGTCAGGTTAAAAATCTCAGGCCAAATAACCTATGAGCCTTAAAAGCACATCAGGAGACGTTGCAATATAGTCAGACCAATTGTCTCGTGTATGAGTAAGGCTATGATTTTTTTTCACAACATGGCCATGGGTGCTGGGGGCCACTGGATTTACCAGCTGCCACAGGTGGTGCACTATAGTTCCTGGCAGTGGTAGTGTCCTGTGAAGCTCCTAGTAGATGAAGATGGTGGGGCCCTTGGAGTTCCGAGCAGACATCACAGGTGCCGGGGTCCTTCAAAGCTCCCAGCTGCCACAGGTGGCAAGGGTTCCTCCGAGCTCTGAACCAGGGGGACCTTGGCACTCCAAGCCCCATCTGTGGGTAGGGGAAGCAGAGCTCAGAGCGCCCTGCAACTACATTCTGGGGACCCCATGCGTGGGCTCTCTATTTTGTTAGTGATATTTTTAGTAAAAGTCAGAGGTAGGTCATGGGCTTCTGTTTTTCTTTGTGACCTGTCCATGATTTTACTAAAATTATCTGTGATAAAAATGTTGGCTGAGCCTTCCGAAAAGCGGGGGAGTCAGGAGCCCTCTATCCCTTCTGTGTAGGGTTGCCAGATGGTTTCAGCAAAACTACCGGACACACGTGACATTACATCACAATCTACATTACATCTTATTTAGAAAATACTGGACATTTATTTTTTTTATATTTTCTCAATTTGTTTCCCGAACAGAGAGCTCATACTGGACTGTCTGGTTCAAAACTGGACACCTGGCAACCCTACTTCTGTGGCCCCACCCCGCCTCATCCTCCCAAGACCCCATCCTGCCCCTTATTTTCAAGGCCCCAAATCCTGGCCAAGCTAAAAGCCAGTGAGCAGGAAGCTGGAGACCCTCCACTTACTTCAGGTGCAGGAGGTGGGGGGCATAACAGCCCTTAGCTTGTGTCCCTGCTCTGTGACTCACTGACTATGGTAAGTGGATGGTTTGTGGCTTCCTGCAGCTGCCTGTGGTTCTCCCCGACATGGGGTCTGGCCAGGGGATGGGGCCTTGGATCCACAGCCTGGCTGTGGTAAGAGCCATGCAGCTGAGCAGCTATGGGAGCTGTGGCATGGACAGCCATCTACCCTGGGTGAGGGGCCTAGTGGTTGGGCTGCTTTTGCCTCACCCTCTACTTGCCCACGGGAGATGTGACATGGTGCCCCATGCTGCCTGAGCTCTCCAACCAGGCTCCAGCTACTGGCCTGGCTAGGGAAGCCTGTGGCAAAAAGTAGCGGTCCAGGCCTCTCCACTTTTAAAAAAGTGGGAAGGTCATGGCCCCAGGTGCCCCCTCCTCCCCGTGTTCTAATGCCCTTGCATAGGCCCATTCGCTTGTGTTGATAATCAAGAGTAAATGCTGATTGTATTTGTCTGTATTTATGTGCATCTTGTTAGAAGTGTATCAATGCAACCACATTAGCTTGTAGTTGCTAAATCCTTTTTGTGTCTTGTAATGCTATATTACTGTATTCAATTGTTTCTAGATCAAAAGGGATGTTTGCATTTAGATGAAACATGTGAATTACTAATGTTATTATCCTTTTCTGTCTTTGAAACTTGTGAATCTACATCGTGGACTGCCTGTAAACCATTTTGGTTGTTTGAATGGCTATTACTAAGTGTGTTATCTTTGAATCGCTATTTTAAAATTCTGCATATTTCATTTGTTAAAATAACACAATATAATCAGGCCAGTTTCAATCATTTTGGTAATTGATTTCAAAATACCTGCCAGCAATTATGGCTTAACTATACTGACAACACAAGGTTTAGGAATTTTTTTTTGACAAATAGATTCCTTATTAGCCATATTAATACACAGTTCTGAATAATAATTCATTTAAATTGCACAACAGAAACATATTTCACGCATCCTTCAGAACCAATACAAAAGCTTGGTGGATGCGGAGGTAAGGGAGAGGCAAGTAACGGGGCGGGGGGAGAGAGAAAAACATACAACGCACAGGGATTTTTTTTTTTCCTTGGTGGTGGGGGGCATTGTTAGGGAGCCTCCACCATGCAGACCTTGACTAACTCCTAGTCTCTCCTATCAAGTCAGGGACATCTGCCCCTGCCCCATATATTCCTATACCCCCCACACACCCATGTGTCCCTGCATCCTCTCCTCTATCATCAGTTATCCCTGGCGCACAGACACTCCCTACCTTATCCCCATGTAGTCCTGCACTGCATTCCCATTCAGCCCCCTGCCCATCTATTTCCCCCACTAACCCTACTGAACCTCAGTCTAAGACCCACACACCCAGCAGTCCTCATGCACCCCATTGTCTTTCATCCCACCATACCATATCTCCTAGTATGGCCCTACAGGCAAGGCACTGGGAGGACCACAGCTAACTATTATACACGGTAAGCCAGCTGTCCTCTTTTGACACCACAGCAGTGTCTGGTGGGTGAAAGACATAACTGCAGTGCCTCTCTGTGCGAAAGTATTTTCTGTTGAGAAAATGAGCAGGAGACATGAATTCTGCACAAGCACAGTGGGCACAGAATTTCCCCAGGAGTAAAATGTATTTGTCCTGGCCCAATTCTGATTTGAGCAGCTTCCTCCTTCCTAAAATGAACCTTGCTGTTTCAAATGGTACTCTTAGGGGAATTCTGTGCCCCTGTGCATATGCAGCATATGTCCCCTGGAGATTTCTTTGCTTCTCCACAGAATGATTTTCTGACAGGGAAGCCACAAGAACATTCATGTGACCCTCCTCAGCAGCATGTTTTGGTTGCACAGGGCAGCCGCCATAAAGGAAAACTATTGTGGGGCAGTGGGCAGGACTGAGGAAGACTAGACTGATGGCTCCTGCCCTGCCCCGCCCCAGGTTCAGGGGCTAGTCTGGGCTGGGGAGAACAGGCTTTCCTCTTCCCCTGAATGGTTTCTGGGGCTGGGTCAGACCTACCCCAAGATTTCTTCCCCCAGCTGCAGCAAGCTCTGCAAACTCCATTCCCACCCTCCTGTTTTCAGCACCCATCACTCCTCAGCTGCAGTGGAAGGAATCCCTATACAGTAGGGTTTCCCAACCTATGGGTCGAGACCCAAATATGGATCGCCATTACATTTCAAAAGGGTTGCCAAGTGTCTCCTGAGGTGGCTCTGCCCTCTCTCCTCCCCCCATTTTTGAATGACCTTGGGTCACCACATCTTCCTGAATTGTTAAAATGGGTCCCCATCTGGAAAAGGTTGGGAACTGCTGATATACAGGGAGCTGTCCCTATGTATCTAGATCCCCTTATAGCCAGATCCTCCCAACCAAGTCTCACCACCCCTACTCCTGCATCCTCCAATGAGCCCCACCTGAACCACCCTGAGAAGCCACCCACACCTAGATCCCCACCCCACAAAGTTCCAACCAGGTGCAGCTGGATACCCATTCCACTAAACCCCACACTCCCACATCTGAACCCCCCCCACTGAGCCCCAATCACCTTCATCTAGACCCTCCTGCAGAATCCCATTATTGTTGCACCCAGAACACCTCAACAAGCCCCTATGTATCCACAGCCTCCCTCGCACCTGGATCCCTTCACAGAGCCACCTGCAACCAGACTATCCCACAATGAATCCCCTCATACCACACCTAGATTTCCCCCCCCCCCCCCCCAGTAAGCCACTCCACCCTTGGATGCTGCCTTGCTGAACCTGCCTGTGCAAACCTGGTGTACCTGGCAAGAAGGGTCATGGCCCTGGGACATTTTTGTGGCAGGCCTGGTATCTATGCTGTGTCAAGATTGGGAACAGCCTCACTGCTGAGTCCTGGGGAGATTGGGGGGGGGCTGCACAGTGATCTCTCACCTCTGTGCCAACAGTGGCCTGTGTGCCCCAATGCCCTGCTGGACGTATCGCCACATTTGACAAAATAAAATGTGCAGAATTTTTTTTAGTGCAGAATTTTTCAATTTTTTGGCACAATGTCCTCATGAATAAAAGGGTATGGGTAGGATTGCTGCTGCAGGAAGGCTGCTGTGTTTCCCCTGAATTGACTCTTGTTGATGGCTGAATGCTGTTACATCTCCACAGGCTAAAGTGGATTCAGGACCTGTGAAAATGTAAAGTTAATATCACAGGTAGTGTATTCTAACTAACCCACCAAGTTCCCCTCCCACCCACGTTTCACCCACTAAAAAAAAATCCCATTTTCCTTAATAAGCCTTCCCCGCAGCCCTATACAAAAAGGCTGCATGTAGACTGGCAAGATTTTGCACAAAAGCAGTCGCTTTTGCGCAAAAACTTGCCAGCTGTCTACACTGGCTGCTTGAATTTGCGCAAGAGCACTGACTTTGTAATGTACAAAATCAGTGCTTCTTGCGCAAATACTTTCATGCTCCCGCTCGGAAAAAGCCCTCTTGCGCAAGAATACTTGCGCAAGAGGGCCAGTGTAGACAGCGAAGAACTGTTTTGCAAAAAGCCCGATGGCTAAAATGGCGATCGGGGCTTTCTTTGCAAAATTGTGTCTAGACTGGCCACGGATGCTTTTGCGCAAAAGCACTTTTTGCGCAAAACCATCCATGCCAATCTAGATGCGCTTTTGCTGAAATACTTTTAACGGAAAAACTTTTCCGTTAAAAGTATTTCCGCAAAATCATGCCAGTCTAGACGCAGCCAAAGGGTACTTAGCTCTTGCACAAAGCTAGCAACCACTACTTAAATACCATCAAGGCAGATGGCCTGTGTCCCAAGAGCTGGGTTATATATACACTGATTCAAGTACCACTCCAAGGTGAAGATGCAATTTGACTTCGAAGAGGATTGGCTGAGCTGTAGGCTAGGGAACCAGGCAATAGCCAGCCAGAGGTGTTACTCTCCCTTGAGTCCCATGTGTGTGCATTTAGTCTCAAACAGGGCTGATATCTATGTCTAACCAAGGATGAAGCTTGGGCCATGGATCAAACTCTGCCTTCACAACTGGGAAATTGAAAGAGGCAAGGCCATTATGATTAGTACCATCAAAGCCATCTCCTGCAATGCAAGCTGACATCTCCCAGCATTATCCCACTCTTGAGTGGTGCTCCAAAATCTAGATGGCTGGCAAAGCAGCTCTCTTACATAAATCTTGCATCTAATCATCCAGGAGGATTTACCCAACCAGGATCTATCCTCTTATACCTGGGTGTGCAAGATAACCTTTGAAAAGACACAGATTAAGTCATCACTACACAATTATGTTTACCTAAATTACACTAGCATACAGCTGCTGCAGTTATTACATCACTTGTGCACATGCACAAGGATAATCCTTGTATTGATGCAGAGTGCAATGCACCATGGATAGGTATCCTACTGCACAATTCACTGCCATCCAGTGCAAGGTGTTCTGGAAAGGTTTTTGCAATGCTTCATGGGACCAGAGTGACGGATGCAGGAGTGACTAGGATCATGGGTTCAACTTCCCTTAATGCAGTGTTCTCCATAATATTTCACACCTCTTTCCAAAATCTTTGCAAACTTGTGCGTTTCTCCTCACTGGCCGCCATCTCTGACAGAAGCATGGAGCCTGCACAGCTCTGTACTACTGTCATGAGTACTGGGCTCGTGGAACGCTTGATCCTACGGTGTTTGCAGAGCTGCCAGAGGATCTGCAGGAAACATGATGATTCCTTGGAGGCTAGATTGCTGTGGGACATAGAAAGAAACCATCAAGGTTGTTGGCGACATTCACAGAACAGCGAGATGATGGAGCAATGGTTTTGGGCTCATTGACTGGTGGGATCAGATTGTAGAATAAGTTTGGGATGGTGAGCCGTGGCTGCAGAATTTTTGGATGTGCAAGACCATATTCCTGTATCTAGGTACCCAAGTCACCCCAACCTGCCAGCACAGAGACTCCAAAATGAGAGCTGCACTGTCAGCTGAGAAGTGATGGGGATTGGACTGTAGAAATTTGCAATGCCCATTGCTATAGGTCACTCAGGAATTCCATGGCAGGGGAAATTGTCAGGCACATATGAAGGGCCATTAATTGCCTCCTACTACACAGGACTGTTGATTCTGGGAAACATGTAGGACACGATGAATGGTTTTGCAGCAATGGGCTTCCCAAACTGTAGTAGGGCAACATATGGTACTTGTATCCCTATTTTCCAGAGTATGTGAACAGAGAGGGTTTTTCTATGGCAATGCACGTGCTGGTGAATCACCAGGGATGCTTTACTGACATCACTGTGGGCTGGTTAGGGAAGGTGCATGATGTACACATCGTTAAGAACACAAGACTGTTCAGAAAGCTACATTGTGGAACTTTTCTTTCCCTACAGGCAGATTATCATTAGGAATGCTGGAATGCCAACAGTGACGCTAGGAGACCCAGCCTATACCCTTTCACCCATGGCTCATGAAGCTGTACACCGCGTAAATTAGACTTGCAGGTGTAGAAAAACAGTTGACGGTGCCTTTGGTCATTTGAAGGGTCACTAGCATTGTCTATTTACGAGATTGGACCTCAGTGAAGAAAAAACTCCAGCTGTGTCCTGCATAATATCTGTGAAGGAAAGGAGGAAAAGTTTCTGCCAGACTAGGGAGTAGAGGTGGAGCAGCTGCTGCTGAATTTGAATAGCAGATACAAGGGCTAGAAGAGCTCAACACAGAGCTATATGGCTCAGGGAGGTCTTGACAAGTCATTTTAATAGGGGCCAGAGTAGCGTGTGTTGCTGTAGCGTGCTCTATCTGGCCTGGCTCTTTTGCAGCCTGATATGCATCTTGTAGTAACTGCTGTATATGTAGGAATATAACATTACTACTGCATCTATAATAATAGGTGCATGATGTTATGGGTTCTGTAACAAAATGAAGTAACAGGAAATTGGTGTCATATGCACAACAGCAGCCAGTATATATTGTGAATGAATAAAGATGAATTATGTTTAAAAAAATAGAATTTTATTCCATAACATAAACCAAGCAAATAATTAAACATTTAGAGATTTATAAAATTTGATAGCTTAACATAACTTTTGAAGGGAAAAGAATGGTCACTTAGATTTTAGATGCGCACACACCATGTCTTTCAGAGGTCAGCGTATGCGCAGCTGTGATTGCCTACAGCGGCCCATGGATTGGATTAGTAGGAGTAACGCAGTAGTCTCTGATGCCAGGTGGAATGTGGAGGGGTGATGTAAGGAGGTTCCAACACTGAGTTATCTATGGGCTGCAGAGAGAGGTGAGCATGGGATTTTTGGACCTTCAGGTCTTCCAGCGTCTGAAACAGATCTGTTTCCTGCCTGAAAAGTACCAGTATGCCCTGGTGCATCTCTTCTCCTGGTTGGACTTCTGGGCCTTTCTCCTCTCCAAGCTGTCCACCCGGGTCATCCTCCAGGCCTTGTTCTTATTCTCTCATGCAGTACAAGCTTGCAATATCTTCTGGAACATGTCTTCCTGAGTCCTCATATTTCTACTCCTTTATCTGGCACAAACCTTATGTCCATATGGAGGGGAGACCAGGAAGGCCACAACAGCAGCACCTGTAGACACAACTCAGAGGTACCTTTGTCTGTGTATTCACAACAGAAATAAAAACTAAGGATATTGAACTCACTCTCCTGCATCCCCAAAAGTTGTAAGCACTAAGTTCTCACTTCTTGGAAAGCCAGGCACAGCAACAGATATGGTGAGTGTGGTCCTTGGAGTAGGGGCATGGATGAGGATAGCTCACAGGTAATAGAGTTGTATAGGGCAATGGAAATGAATAGTGGCTTTGATTTCTATCAGCAGCGGTAATTTTAGTGGATCTCTCACTCCTGAGAACAACAGAAAAGAGGAGGCAACAGCTTCTGCCAGCATCTGTGCCACCTGGGCCTGTATGCTGCTAGCCTGTACACTGCAATAGTGCCTGAATGGCATGGAAGTGTTTTCTACTGTGGCAGAAGAAATAAGGAACCTTCGGCAGAGGGTTGCAGAGTATCTCCAACAGAGTTCCATCATGAACTCTATGGAGATTCACAGGATGTCTTGAAGCGTATAAACCAACTTTTCTGCATGGCTGCCTCTTCCTCACTCTAGAGGGGAATGAAAAGCAGACAGCAGCTCTACATCTCTTGGTTGTTTCACTAGCTCTTTTAGCATTAAAAAAAAAAAGAGTAAATCAACAGATGTGTCCTGCTCCTTTGTGCATTCCATCTCTAATTTCAAAGCAAACTGCATCCTTACCAGAGGGTCCTTCCCTTGCCTCAGGCTCCCTCACGTTAGACTGTCAGAACTGGCTGGACTGTGCTGGAGTCAGAAACAAGTCTTCTGTCACTGTGCAGCTTGTCCCCCATACTCCTGCTTGCTGTTCGTGGCAGGGGCCTGTGACTCTGGTTCCTCCATAGTAGTCACTGAGCTCTTGGGTGTGGGGTCTCTGCCAAGGAGGACATGGAGCTCATTGTAAAAGCAGCAGGTCTGCAGCTCTGCATCAGATTGATTGTTGACCTCCTTTGCCTTCTGGTATGCCTGCCACGGCTCCTTGGCTTTCACGTGGCACTGCCGATGGTTCTTTTGTAGCCCTTCTGCATCCCCTGAGAAATCTGCTCATAGATGTCAACATTTCTATGGCTGGATCAGAGCTGTGCCTGCACAGCCTCTTCTCTCCACAAACCCAAGATACAAAACCTCCTGTCTACAGCATGTTGCCAGCATGGACAGTGGCACATAACAATTGAGAGCTGCTAGATATGTTTGCCAAGCCAGGCAAGAAGGAAAAGGAATTTAAAAAAAATGTGCGAATCTTGAAAGGGGAGGAATAGTTTCTTGTCCACCTGGCTCCCAGAAAGTGGAGTTGACTATGATGACCAGAGTGGTCACTCTGGGGTACTGTAGGACAGTGTTTCTCAACCTTTTTTGTTTATAAAATATTTTTTTGAAAAAGGGGTACAAGTACCCCCAGTACCTACAGTTTTCAGACAATTTTTTTTTCTACCATTGTAACACATTTTTTTAAACAACTTAATCGTAGCCAGGCGGGCGATGAAATTTTTGGGTGTAAAAAGTATAAAAATAATAAAGTGCTGTAAAACTTAAAACAAAAATTCAGTTTTCTCCAAATATCAGTTGCGTTGATGTACCCCCCAGACTTCTCTCAAGTACCTCTAAGGGTACTCGTACCACTGGTTGAGAAACACTGTTGTAGGACAGCTCTTGGAGACTAGCACTGCATTACTTATGTCAACTGTTATTTACATTGACACTGTGTCAACCTAATAATATTGACCTTGACTCTATGCCACTCAGAGAGGTGATGGTCTTAAGTAGCCATAGCGGGGCAGTTACATCAGCAGGAACATAAGTGTAGTCACCATGATGCTGTCCCCATATTCTTCAGTGATATTTATGATTCTGGCCTAATTATGATGCATTTTGTACAAGACAGATCATGCAAAGTCTCTTTGGAAAAGTTCCAGCCTTTCTGGCACAGCAATGAAGCAGCGATATGGGGCTAATGGACTGTGAGCATTTTGGCTAGCCCATAAGCAATGGCTGCTATCACACTGTGAGGGAATGGGACCTGATCATGTCTCAGGCCTCCATCTTGGGATGTCAGGCTTTTTCCACAAACCAGTCTGGGAACCAAGTTTTGAAACAAAGGGTTCTCCTGCCCTAGGTTAATAAATTTGTTTTCATCTATACAAGGGAGGTTGGAGTGTCGTACATAAGAATCTTGGCTCTGAGAGGCTATTGCATTTCCTTGCCACAATGTGGAGGGGGAGGGGAAGGCAAATGGGATAAACAAATTCATATTGGTTGGGATTTGGACTAGGTCAGGACAGTACAGCTCTGCAGTCCTAGGCTGGGAAGCTGATGGTTATTTTGACTGTAGCCTTTCTATTGTTGGTTCCTGCAGTGGTTAGGCAGAGCCTGCATGTAACAGCAGTTGCATGTCCCCAACTTGAGTGTATGCTGGTGGAAGTTTAAAACTGGGAGTATCTGCAGCTTGTCACAGCAGGACAGTGTGAGAGGGAGCCTAGGCTAGTGGGTCAGAGGTCTTAGTGGAACCCCACTTCCAAGTTGACATATGCTGCCTTTGTTGACCTAACCAGGTAGTGTAAACTAAGCCTTAGTGGTTAGATGAAGTGCCCACAGGTTCTTCTGGGCCAAACTGCAGCAAGCACTGAAAACAAAGGGAGGGGAAAAAGATGATGGGGCTAGACTTATCTTGCCCTACAGAGGTGGGTTTTTCAATACGCCTCTCATGAAGTCATTTAAATAGAAGGCAGGAGCTGGGCATTTCCACATAATCAACCTGAGATTCTGCTTTTTGCAGAAAAAGCGATACAAGCTTCCCATCCTGTCTTCTAGTCACAATTGATTTTGAAGTCCAGGGCTGCCTGTGAGCCAGTGTCAAGAAGAAACAGTCATCATTTGACCAGACAGTTAGCAAGACAGTTGTTGCCACAGTAACATTGGGATCTCAAGTAAACTGATGGCTCCAGAGGAAAACATCTGTGTGTCCATCTGAGTCCCCTGCCTCAGAGCAACAACCCAGCTCCCGGTGATTTATTCAGAGGCTTGGCTCTAGCTGTTTTTTAAATACAGAAATGACCTAACTAAATTAAGAGCTCTGCTAGTCTTTCCCCAATTATTTAAAAATTAAAGGGCCAACATCCTGTTAAGACATCTATTGCATTCTACAATGCTCCTTGTTAGATAAGACTGTTACCTGCAACACATTCTCCCATGCTTTGGCCAAGCTTGCTATAAATAACTGAAGTGAGGGATCTAACACTGCTTCCCTTGCAAGGTTAAAACATCACCACTCACATTTGAAAAATCACAGTGAGTCACAGACAAGGTGGGCAACAGGCTTTGGAATGTAACAATTTATTGGGGTTAATATTTTTAACTCCCCATTTCTGGCATTGATACAATACTCAAGAGCAGCAGAAAGAACAAAATGTACAAGAATACAAGAGTAATTAGCACAAACCGCCCCCAAACCCAGAGCAAACCATTTTTCCGCTGGAAACGCCAATGGGAGGGAGATCCTATCACCCCACCCTGCGTCCCATCCATCCACTCTAGACAGAGTTTAGCCAGCTGGGAACTGGATTAAACAAATGCAAACACTATATTTAAAAATGAAAATTACAAGACGAAAAATATATAGATATACAATTCATTCGTGCATGATTCTTTAATTAAATGCATTTTTCAAAATAAAAAATTACAAGATTTAGGTTTACTTTAAATTATAAAAAAGTCACCCCCTCCACTCTGTGGGTATGTCTACAGTTTGCTCTGAGAATGTGACTCCCAGCCTGAGAAGACTTACTTGCCCTAGCTCTCACTAAGCATGCACACTAAAAATCAGGTACAGCCATGATGGCACAAGCTGTAGGATGGGTTACTGAGTACATGCCTCTATGAGACCCTAGGGTGGCTACCCTGTCCTGTAGCTCACATGGCCACAGTTACACTCTGTTAGCGTGCTGCTCAATAAGCAGTGCAAATGTCTCCTTCAGCTGGGAATCACACAACCAGCTTCAACTGTAGACATATCCTGTATGCCAAGTATGGGGAGGGTAAGGGGGTACATGGGTTGCATCAGGACCATCACCATGATAGAAATTACATCTAAATCTCTCTCTGGGATAAAGAGTACGGCCCTGATCCTGCAAAGACTTATGCACATGCTTAGCTTGAAGCATGGAAGTGCCTTCAGATCTCAGTATGACTACTTGCCTGCTTAAAGTACTTGCATAAGAATACAGGAGGTGGGCCTCCGTTTGGCACCTGGGGAGGTGGAGGGAAGAGGCAGATGGGCAGGCCCTGATTTCCCCCCTACCCACATTGCAATTTTCCAGCCAAAATTAAAAAAATCCTGTACTGTTAAGATGGGGGGGGGGGGGGAGGGGGCATGGCAAGTAGTTTAGCTCCAAAAGTAAATATATATATATATATAAAATGATAGATTTTATTTATTTAAAGAACTTGAATGAAGTTCCCTCCACCCCTACACACATAAAAAGGAAACAACTGCCCCTGCTGCACTGGAAGAGTCAGGGCTGCTCCTGGGGAACCAGGAAGTGATACTGACCAAGCTACTTTCACTGTCCTAGCGGAAGTGCAAAGAAGGAAACGGCAATAATGGAGAAAATGTACTTGGATTTAAAAGATGTGTTTCCTGTAGGAGGCCCCAATTCAGCAAAACACCTTGATCCACAACCATCCATGTGGAAGTTTTGTGCATGCTTTAAGTGCTTTGCTGAACCAGGATGGATTTAAGAATGTGCTTCAATAATTTGCTGAATTGGGGCATCATGGGGTTTTAGTTAACACAGGGATTAAAGCTTAAACTACTTGACCCGCCACTGCCTTGCATCAAATTAATCTCGAATCACCCACGACTGCCAATATTGCATTACTCTGATTTCTTTCACTGATATTCTCCTTTAGGGTATCACCCTGTCTCTTTCCTCTGCCGCCTCCACACTAATTCCCAGTTCCAGACATCTCTCAATACCCTCTTCCTTGTGCCAGTCTTACATTGACCAGAGTGCAAAAGTGGGGCGCTCCACACACACCCCCAGACTGAACATATTGTCTCTGCATTAGACCCCAGATAACACCCCCTTGAGGGATGAGTGGAACATCCCTAGGAAATGGATATATCCCGTTAGGGTGGAAAGCATGCAGTTCTGCATCAAGCACAGCACTTTGGACAGTCCTGTAGGATTTAATCTTGTGCTAGGCAGCAGAAGGTAGCAGTTCTGTCCCTCCTAGGGTTGGAAAAACTGGCCTCTTCCTTTGTTACTTGACTGAGACCAGGTCTACACTAAAGGGGAAGGTCGAATCAAGATATGCAACTCCAGCTACATTAATTACATAGCTGTAGTCGACATACCTTGATAGGAGTTTCACCGCCATCCCCACAGCGGGAGACCAACGGGAGCAAGTGCTCCCATCAGCTTCCCTTACCCCTTGCAGTAGGAGTACCAGCTGCCAATGGGGGCACCTCTGGGTACTATTTTGCAGGTCTTTACTAGACCTACTAAATCAAACTCTGGAAGATCAATCATGGCAGCGCTGATATTCCGCCAAGTGAAGATATGGCCTGAGACGTTTGGGGAGGGGGAGGGGAAGAGAGGGGACCAGGAAGCCTCCACTTCTTGTAAACCAGTGACAGCTTTCTCAACCCTAGATGTGTATAGCATATATCCCACACAGCAGGGTAGACTGTGTTAGCACACCTGCCTCATTGTGGGGGAAGGGACATCTAGATCTGATGTTGGATAACTGATGTGGGGAGGTTAAGTAGCAAATGGAAAATTAAGGGTGGGGGGGAAAATGAGAGATTCTGCTCCTCAGAAATGTACACAATGCACATTTGGAGGAGAGCCAAAATGCTTCCTCATGCAAAGCCAGAGTGACAATGCAATGAACTTATAAAATACCTGGGAAGAAACAAGTGGGTTCTGAAGCAATACTCAGCCCTTCTATAGCTTGATCCACATGTTACTAAATTCACTTCCTACCATCCTCTACAGGGTATTGCCCCCACCATGCAGACAGGGAAATGGAGGCAAAGGGCAGTAAAGCAACTTGCACAAGGTCATAGAAAATCAAAAGAACCCAGGAATGCCTAGCTCCCGGCCCCAAGATCAACCCTCTGAACTATGCTGCATTTGATACAAGGATTGGGATGGGTTAAGTGGGGGGGGGATTTTTAAAAAATATCTAGATATATATTCATATAAAAAGTATATACGATCCCAGCTCTTGCATGATTATTGGGCAATCCAGAAAGCAGCAAAGCAAGCAACACTGGAGCAAAGGATGCATCAGGCCAAACAGTGCAAGGCCTCAGAGTTAGAGGGGTCGGGGTGGGGAAAGGACACACCCTCCTCCAGACGGACACGGAGCACTTAGCCAGACACCCATTCTTGGTTTGTTACGCCTCCCTGCCCAAGCCCTGGCTATGGAACTGGAATTCCACACCCCGCTGGTGAAAAGGGCCACCCCATCTGGCTTCGCCACCTTCTCCTCCCACCCACCACCTCCAGACACCAAAGGGTGGTGTGGAGAGTGGGAGTGCGGAGAAATTACTCCCGGCTAGACCTGCTGCTCCCCACCCCAACCTGTGCCGTAGTTCAGATATCCGGGGGAGCCCCCCCCTTCCATTCCCAGTACTGTCCGGTCCACGAAGGAAGTTAGACTGACTGTTGGGAACACTGCAAATTGCCTGAAACTTCCCTTAACAGCACAGGCAGGGTAGGGAATTTAAGCCTTCAGGAACATGCAGCGCTGACAGCACCCATTTGCCTAAAGGAGGAAAAGCTGCTTACCTCCACCCCAGCTGGGATGGGAGGAGAGGTGGACTGAAGAATAGGGGATGTGGAGACACTCTGCCATCCCCTGAAAATACACAGCAGGTCAGTGGCTCACCCCAGATTGGAAGGCAGGACTCCTACAAGAGTCCACTGGGCCTATATACATCCTCCCATCCCTGCAAAGTCTTTGTATAATTATCAGCGCCACACCTATATGCCAGCTCCATTCAGTAAGGCCAGAACAGAGTGCTGGGAAAAGGTGAGAGATTAGTATATATGGCTGCTCAAGACTGGAGTTGTAGGTCAGAACCAAGGAGCACTAGCAGAGCTCAGGGTGAAGAGTGGAGAAAATGAGTTCCCAAGAACTGCCCAGAGAATGGGAGATGCAGGGTTTTGGTTTTTTTTTTTAACCCAGAATGCAAAGAGGAGACCTTGACAAGCCAGACATCTTAGAGTCCCATATCTAGTAGCTTCTATTACATTCAGACGCCAACGTCCGGTTCCCTTCTTTCTTACAGTCACCCCAACACAGCAGATTAACAATATGCAGCAAAGACAAAAGGTGCAGCCTTGTCTGGGAAAGCTCCCTCTACCCACCCTGCAGAAGAATACAATCCCCCTCTAGTGAATACCCACCCATGCCACCCCTGACTCTTACTTCTGGGTGCATTCAATACATCCCAGTCTTCCCAAGGAGATGATGCTCCCTATTTGCCCAAAACTTCAGATACACATGGGAGTTTCCACCTTCCTCTGAAGACCAAGTAGTGGCTTTTGTCAGAGGTGGGAAACTAACTTAGACTGGGCTACATTGGGTTCCACTGTGGCAAATTCAGTATTTAAAATGCCATTTCCACTAAGCACTGAAGTCAGTGAGCTGATAAAACAAGGAAAGGAGCTTTGCCTGGTTCTGAGTGGGGCATTTATTCTGCTCTTGGGGTGGCCAAGAAAAGTGCAAGCCCATCAGATCTCAGCAGCTCCACTCAAATGCCTTTTCCATTTTACCTGCCCAGCCCAGAGACCCCATCATGTCAGGATCTACCATTCTGCAACAACTGTGGCACCATCACACCTGAGAAGGGGAGAAATTTACAGAGCCTCCATCTAATTTGGGGAAGAGAAGGGTAAATATATGGGTTTTCTCCAAAACAGTACTTGCCTTTTCATATCAGAAATTGCTGGTTACCCCATGGACACCCTCCTCCAATTCAAGTGAGCCAAATACCATCCTAGACAGACACTTCAACACTACAAAATACTCTCTTCTCTAAGAACCATCTAATACCACTACAGTTTGTGCAATCACTGCATTTATTATTCATTTTTAAAACTCTCTCCCCCTATAGAAATTTCATTTTTTAAAAACTTATCTTTTTTCTTTTCTTCTTTTTTTTGCAAAACTATTCATTTCACTTTTTCCACTTTCCATCATAAAATCTCCTCTAAAAACACAACTACAAGAGAATAAACATGGCACAGACACAGACTATTTCCCTGGTCGGGGGGAATGCTTCTGAATACTCCCCCCAACCCTATCATGGACGGGACCTCCCTTTTACTTTCCAGTAGGGAGGGGAGGGAAAAAAAAAATCTGAGATGGAAGGTGAGAATAACCCACATTCACACCAGTGTGGGGTTTTGTCAGCCTCTAGTGGCTGGACCACACAAAGAGATTTATGAGGCTGCTACTGCCTGGTCTTTAAGATCAAGCAAGAGAGACTTGGTTTTAGATCCAGAGGTTCATGGTTCATTCCCCACTGGAAACCCACCCAGAGGAGTTGTGACAAGCAGTCAAGCTACTTCCCCTGACTTCTTTCCTACAGAGAGATGATCTATGATCAATGAGTTCCTCCAAAGCCCCATGCCCCTCTCCCATCTTTATAATCCCAGGAAGAAGGGTCACCAAGCCCATAAGCAATCCTCCTGCTCAGTGCTCCAGAGGAAGGCGAAACCCCCTCATTTATGAAAAATCCAGGAACACTAAACAGATATCGGAGGGGTAGAGGGGGGAGAACAACTCTGCCAAGTGAACACTTCTTGGCTAAAACATGTCAAGAGTTTCCTATTAAAGTTCCCTTTTATCTCCCACTTAAACTTTTCAAATATTTCTGAACTTATTACCACAAAACAAGAACGCCATCACATACACGCCAAGAGTAACCAAGCAACCAAAATAAAGTGACTGGCCGGCATGCATCTACTCTGTAAAATAGTTCCTCTTATCTCGCAGCTTTATACATTAATTCCTTTTTCAAAATGTCCCTCTAACACAAGTCTCCTCATTATTCCACCAACCCAGAGCTCCCATCTCTCCCCAATCTGCTTATTTTTGAAGCTGCAGCCATTTGAATAAGTTACCATGAAATAAGAGAACCCTGCATGCGCAAGGAAGGAAAGATGCAAAACAAAGCAAAGACAACAGGCAGGTATTAATTCACATACACGCGTACGTCTCTAACAAATTACAGGAAGCCTTGGACTGGTGAATGAATAGGGAAGACCCCTCCCTCCCACCCCTATCAATGTAACTGGTTTTGAAATATTCTGCTGGATTTAAAAGTTCTGTTGAAAAAAAGCCACAAAAGACGGGCAGACTGTGGGAGTGTGTGTTATGGGATCATCTCTCAGATTGGCTCCACACCAATACTGGAACCAAACTAGTTTGAATTTGCATCTGTTTAAAATTTTGATGCCAATCTCTGTGGACATTTATTTTGCAGTAGGTGAGTTTTAAAGCTAGTCTATGCCTAAATATTAAATGAAATTAGCGACATTGTTAAGGGCTGTGAAAAAACTTGTGCCCTCTGCCACGTCAATTTAACACCTACTGTGGGCGAAGCTAGGTCAGTAGAAGAATTCTGTTGACCAAGCACTGCTTCTTGAAGGATGATTTTATTACACTGACAGAAAAACACCTGTCACTCTAGCAAGTGTCTATGTTACAGGGCATAGCAGCAGCTGTAGCGCTTGTAATGTAGACATACCCTTCAAATTCTGGGTGCTTGCAAGCAAAAACTGCAAAAGGTTTGAATTCCACACAATTTAGTTATTTTAGTGGTAGTGTGTACGCGCATGTGAGAAGAAGAGTCCTTAGAGCTGAGAGCGCCTCTCTCCAGTTCGCGCACAATAGTAAGCAAATAATTATGGATCCCACAACAGATAATACCTCTCACACACCCCTCTATCCCAAGGTAATGGAATCAAGGCAGACACTCATTGCAACACTAATTTAGACTGATTTTACCACCCCCGCTTCCCTACCCCTCAGTGTTTCATAAATTAGGCAACAGAGGAGTAGGGAAGCGAGGGATGGGTATCTAGCCACAAAGCTCAGCACTGACATAGAATCAAACAAGCCATGGATGGCAAAGGAGAGTGCTTTTGCATCTGAGACATTAAAAGCATGTCTCAGGGAAGCAGAGGAAGCCACATCATTGCCCGCTTCCAATTAGAGGATGGAGGTGATTCCAGATCCAATTTCACACCGAACATGTAAAAACAAGGAGTTGGGAGGCAGTCACGCGCGCACACACACACACAACATAGAAGACACAGTAATTCTTACAACAGGTTCTTAGCACCTTTGGTTGACAATTGTAGAGGCAATTTCAGATCCTGGAAATAGCTGAGGAGAACCCTCTCCAACCCACCCACCAGAAAGAGGTCAAACTGAGCAGGAAGAGTAGCAGATCTTCCTTCCCACACACAAGGCTTGTGCAGTGATTTAGTGGAGCCAAGACTTCTATTTTCCCTAGGAGGTAAGTAAGACCTGCTGACCTCATCCTGCTGAGGTAGTGTCATGCCACGCCACTGCTCCTCCTGAATTGACTTACTTATGGGTGGCTTTCCCACTTCCACTAAGAAAAGGGTTAGGAAGGGTATGGCATCCCCTCAGACCCAATCAAGTGCATGTGATGAACACAAGGAGGAAGATCTAGGCTGGAAGTGACACGCCCAACAAAACTACGCAGACTGGAAGATCTGCAAGGGAAGGTGCAGAAGGGAGGAGGAAGGGCTCAGGTGGTCTCAAAGTGCCCATACAACTGCCAAGTTAGCACCAATAGTAAAAGCAAGAAGGAAGTGAGCCTGGGGCATGTGTTGTAGGGGTGCAACCCCCCACTCTGGCTCCATTGCAGTCTCATTTTAGCCCTGATGCTTTACCTTCTGATCTCTCCCTGCCTCGATAGTGTCCCTTTCCCAAAGATACAGCCAGAGCTACTGAAGCTGGATCATAAGAGACAGCCAATCCATGCCACGGAGAGAGGAAAGGATCAAAGCTGCCCTGGAAGAAGGCGAGGTGAAGAACTGGAGAAGTGGAAGAGAGTGTGTACACAGTGCACAGCAGAGGGGGAAGGTAGAGGGGGGCACAGCCCCTTTCAAATGCCTTATGCATCTCTCCTATAGCAGGCGCTCCCCTATACAAATGATGGAGAGGGGGAGGAATCCTTCCCTACCCAGCCCCAACATACACACCTCTGTCCCCCCCGACTTGAGACTATGTTCTCTGAAGACAAACGAGCAACCTCCAGCTCAACCCCACAGCTCTGACATCTGTGAACTTCAGACACCTCTGCCCTCCAACTTCCACCCCAGTCTCTGAGCAGAAAGAAAAAGAACCGGGGAAGGGGGGAAGAGCAGGAGAAAACTAACAACAGCCATTCACACCATGACTTCTTGCAGCAGAGCCTCCCCCACCCCCCGAAGCAGGGATCCAGCTTCTCACTTGCTGACACCACCTCCTCCTCCCCCTCCCACTGCCACCTTCTCGAAATCCTCTGCATTGCAGAACTCCTTGATGGTGACAGTCAGGAGGTTGCTAGTGACATCTGTGACCACCACATTGGAGCAGGGGGACATCTCAGGGCGCCAGTCGCCAGCCTCCTGCTCCGGGTCAGAAGAGGAGAGGGATGATGAGGGTGTCTGGCCCCCAGCACATCCCCCAAGGGGAGAGCGCTTGCTGGTGGCTGCTGATTCTGGTGGGATCGACAGGTCAAGGACCTCCGACTCACGCCAGTCAGGAATGGCGGGGCTTAGGGTCTCGGGGAGCAGCTTTGGGGGAGAATCGTCTGGGTCGGAGGAGGAGTGAGGGGTAGGGGAGGGGCAGCCAGAGGAGCTGGAGCTGTGGGCATCGTAGGGGGTGGAGCCCATAATCAACCCACAGGAGGCACCTTGTGAGCCCCCTGCCTCCATCTTGCCCTCCAGAGACGTGGCTGGTGCAGTGGATTGCTTATTGTACAGCGAGAAGTTGCCGAACTTCATGTGGCGGATCTGGGTGCGGAGGATGCTCTCGCTGAACTTCTTACTCTTGCCGATGAGGCGGTTTCGTGAGGGAACCTTTGGCCGGGCCAGGCCTCCTCCCCCACTTGCAGCCTTTCCACCCTTGTCAATGACTTTCAGGTTGAGGATGATGCGGCTGCGTTTGGGCTCACGAGGCTTCACCTTGCGGTTGATGATGCGGACGGTCTCCGAGAAAGGTGACACTGGAGGACGTATGCCAGCCCCCCCACCCACACCCCCGCCATTCTGGGGGTCTGGGCGGGGAAGGGGGCGCCGGGACATGCGATGGCATCGACGGATGTCTTTCTTGAGCCGATGCACTGCAGCGCTGGAGTGCAGCTTGGGTGACGAAGTGCTAGAGCCAGGCTTGACAGAGAAGTGTACATCCCCAATATGTAGGGCCTCCGCTTGGGCCCGAGCCTGCGGTGGTGGGGGAGAGAGAAGAATGGAGTCAGAGATGACATGAGATATGCCAAGCCTTGAATTGGGGGCACCTCAGCATAGGGTGACAAAGCCACAGTAGAGGCACCCTAATGTGGGTGCCAGAGGGCTACACCTCGTTTCTACATAAGTTAATATTTACATGAAAAAATAAATACACAGGACCCTCATACTTAGGTAACCCAGTGGTGGACAGCTGCCAGAAGTTTCCCTCCATACCTATTACAGCCCCATACTATTTATTTCAAGTTGTGGCAGCTCCTGCTTTAGCTGTGGAGGTCCCTGGTTCAATCTCTAATGCAGTGGTTCCCAAACTTTTTGGAATCACGCCCCCTTTTTGATTAACCCTCACGCCCCCCCAACCCCAGCAAAACTTGTTGACTGGGGAGAGGGGTGGGCTGGATCGCCTCGTGCCCCCTCCCCCCCGGAATTTCTTCACGCCCCCCAGTTTGGGAACCCATGCTCTAATGCATGAGGCAAGATGGCAGCCATGACACTTGCATCATCTTTGACAGAGAGAGATACAAGCTGCCGGTTTGCATTCAGCAGCAATGAAAGCTGCAAACCAAGGAATTCAGAGTCATAGGAAAGGAACAGCAGACTGTCTGTAGAGCGATGCTGTCAATCACCATGAATGGCTCCTCCACAAACAAGGGAAGTTAGCACAGGGCAGCTGGTCATGTTCTAGGACTTACCAAAGACTGTACTTTGGGGGGAGTGTGAGACTTGGTTTACACTATGGATTTCTGTCAGCAGAACTACATAGCTCAGGGATGTGGAAAATCCTCCCCCTCCCCCGCCCCCAAGCAACACAAACTGACCTAAGGAATGTTAAAATGCATTTAACCAAGTAAATGTGTAACCACTGAAAATGTCAGCAGTTATACACAGGGGGTAGGGAGGGCAGGCAGCTCCCGCAACCCCTCCTCCCCCTGGTCCTCCCTCCGCACTGCTGCCTCTGATACAAAGGCAGCAGTGCAGGGGAGGGGAAGCAGGCAGCTCCCCAGGAGCTGATGTGCTCCCCGCACGTACTGGGAGCCTGTGTGTAACCACGAAGGATAATCAATGAAGCGCAGGCTCATTGGTTAAACATGAACACGGTTACATTTTCACATCCCTAGCGTAGACAGTGTTACATCTACGGGAGAAATTCTCCTATAGTCACAGCCAGCATCTGTTGGGGAGGTGGAATACCTACAATGACAGGAGAAGTGCTTCAGTCATAAGAAGCATTCTGCCCAAGCATTACAGCAGAGCTGGATGTGTAGACAAGCCCTGAGCATTTCCTTGACATGCTCCCTTGAAAGAGGAGCACAAAGGAAAGGGACCAGAAATTCTAACGCTCTACTCAATTGCCTCCACACTCTGTCACTGGGAGAAAGGGCCAATCATCCTAATAAGCATCTGAAGGTTGCTGATGGGGCTCAGAACCAAGGATTTTATTTGTGGTGAGTAAGCACCACAAAGTGTGTTAAGCACTGTCTGAATGTAAGGAGCAGGGACTGTCCATAAGATCTCAATCTAAGAGATAAACAAGACAAAGAATAGGGGAGAGGAATAAAGCATACAGTCCAAGTCCCATCCAGACTATCAGTCAGTTAATTTCTTGTAGATGTCATAGGAGAAATTAATCTTTAGGAAAGGCTGATGGAGAAGATAGTGGTCTGATGGATACTCTGAAGAAAATCTTAGATTCAAGGGTCAAAAGATATTGGACATAAAATCACAGGCATGGAAGGGACCTCAAGAGGTCTTCTGGTCCCAGCCCTTGCACTCAAAGCAGGACTATGTATTAGGGACGTGAATGACTCGTTGACTATCTGATAAGCAA
Organism: Rafetus swinhoei; assembly: GCA_019425775.1. NCBI lineage: Eukaryota > Metazoa > Chordata > Testudines > Trionychidae > Rafetus > Rafetus swinhoei. Next base: position 257,306,473 of record CM033437.1, read on the forward strand.
AAGCTTATCAGAGAGTTGACAGGCTAGTTGACTAGTCGCCTCTCCCCCTTGCTACCGTTATCAGAAAGAGGCAGCGAGGAGGGAGGGGGGAAAGGGAGGGGGTGCTTCAAAGCAGCAGTGCCGTGAGGAACCCGGGGCCAGACCCTGGACTCCACGCGGCACTGCCACTTTGAAATGCTGCATGCAGCCCAGGATTCCCCTGCTGACCCTGGGCGCCCTGCGGCATCTCAAAGCGGCAGCACCGCATGGAGCCTGGGGTCAGCTGGTGACACTCAAGTCTCCAGCTGACCCCAGGCTCCATGCAGCGCTGCTGCTTTGAAACGCTGCGGAGAGCACAGGGCCAGTGGGCAACTGGTTGAGTCCCCTGATGGAAAATTGCATCAACTATTCAATTAGCCAATTAATCTAATTCAACATCCCTACTATGTATCTCTGATATTTGTCTCACAACCTCCCTAGGTAATTTATTCTAGACCTTAACCACCCTGACAGTTAAAAAGTTTTCTCCAAATGTCCTACCTTAAACCTCCTTTGCTACAATTTAAGCCCATTACTTCTTATCCTACCCTCAGAGATTAACGAGAACAAATTTACCTCCCTTGTCCTCGTAACAATCTTGTATATACTTAAACTAACGTCCCCTCAGTCTTCTCTTTTCCAGATTAAACACACAGGTTTTTTTCCAATCTTTCCTCACCCATCATGGTTTCTAGACCTTTAATCATTTTTGTTGCTCTTCCTTCTCCAATTTGTCCACATTTTTTCTGAAATGTGCCAAGAACTGGACACAATACTCCACTTGAGGCCTAATCTAGCGCAGAGCGGAATTACTTCTTGTTTCTTGCTTACAACATTCCTGCTAATACATCCCAGAATATTTGTTTTTTTTGCAACAGTGTTACACTGCTGACTTATGTTTGTGATCCACTGTGACCCCCAGATTCCTTTCCAGACAGTCATTTCCCATTTTTTATGTGGGCAACTGACCGTTCCTTCTTAAATGGAGTACTTTGTATTTGCCCTTATTGAATTTCATCCTATTTACTTCAGACCATTTCTCCAGATCATTTTGAATTTTAATCCTATTCTCCAAAGCATTTTCAATCCCTCCCAGATTGGTGTTATCCAGAAACTTTATATAGGTGCTGTGTTATTTTCTAAATCATTGACAGAAATATTAGAATCATAGAACACTAGAACTGAAAGGGACCTCGAGAGGTCATCGAGTCCAGTCCCCTGCCCTAACGGCAGGACCGCGTACTGTCTAGACCATTCCTGACAGATGTCTATCTAACCTGCTCTTAAATATCTCCAGTGATGGAGATTCCACAACCTCCCTAGACAACTCATTCCAGTGTTTAACCACCCTGACAGTTAGAAAGTTTTTTAACAGAATCAGACCCGATCCCTGAAGGACCCTGCTTGATGTGCCCTTCCATCTTAACTCTGAATTGCTGTTAACTACTCTCTGGGAATGGCTGTCCAATCAGTTCCGCATCTGCCTTATAGTAGTTCTATCTAGGTTGTATTTCCCTAATTTGTTTATGAGATGGTCATGCACAACAGTATCAAAAGCCTTATTAAAATAAAGATATACAACATCTACGGCTTTCCCCATATCCACAAGGCTTGTTACCCTACCACAGAAAGCTATTAGGTTGGTTTGACATGATTCATACATGACAAATCCATGCTGTTACTCATCACTGTATTGTCTGCAAACTGATTGTTTAATTATCTTTCCAGTACTGAAGTTAAACTGATTGGTCTGTAATTCCTTGAGTTGTCTGCATGGGGATCAAGAAAATCCAGACTAATCATAATGCAAATTTTGGAAGGGATATTAAACCCCATGTTTTAGGATTTTAGCCTAGTGTGTGCATCAGAGAGAAGGGCAGGGATTCTCTCACATGTGCCTGTTGTGCGGGTCTTACTTCTTCCTCTGAAATATCTGGCACTGGCCACTGTCCCAGACAGAATACTGGACCTAGGGCAGAGGTAGTCAAATAGGCACACAACAGACCAAATCTGGACCACGATATGCTTTTTAACAGACCATAAAATCTGTATTTACTTATCACTGCAGTCTGAAAAATGTTTTTCTGAAATCTGGGCCATTGCTATAAATTGATGAAGAAATCTGGACCTTGACAAAAAAAAGTAATTTACTACCCCTGAATAGGTTCTATCATAGTTTCCTATGCAATTCTTTGCTCCTATTCCCTAGGTTTCTATGCAATTTCTATGTTCTTATTCTCCCCCTAAAAGCCAGATTTGTCATGTCCCTTCAGAGGAGATATTCATTTAATGTTATAGATTAAATAATAAAAGTATAGAAAAGGCACCTGCTTTTCTCAGAGAAAAGTGAAAGCTGCTCCCCTCACTCCCCAATAAATGGAAAACTTAAAAAAACAACGAATAGTCTAGTAGCACCTTAAAGACTAACACAGCATGTAGATGATATCATGAGCTTGACTGCTCATACCACCATCTACATGTTGTGTTAGTCTTTAAGGTGATACTAGACTATTCGTTGTTGTTTTAAGTTTTTTCAGTTACAGACTAACTCGGCTACCCATCTGAAGTCCCCAATAAATGTATCAGGAGTCAAATCTGCTAACATTTGAGACAAAAGTTTGTAGTTCTTCTTAAGCCGGTAGAGCCATGACAGTTCTGGGAGAGTGAGCTGGAATTTGTTCTGGCTCATGCATCATCAACAGGATTGTCTGCAGGCAGCTAATTACATTTTCATTTGTAAACTGAGATAATGTGATCTGGAGACAAAACAAACACGGAACCCCACAGTGAAATTTTAACTCGTTTTTCAGAGCACAGCCATGTTTTAAATGGCACCCCGCAAGGGTAAGATGCCCCTACTCTTATGAAACAGACTCCTCATCCCAAACAGTCACTTTATAAATTCCCTTGTCCTTAAAAACCAGCTCTGGCCAGAAGTAACCTGACCTTCTGGCACCACTCCCATCACTGCCTTGCCAACTTAGAATCAAATGATTCTTGTACCCTCTAGTGACCACTGTGAAAACTGCAGTCCCCAGGATACAACATCTACTTTCTCACCTCATCTTCCTGAAACACACACACAGTGCTCAGGACAAATTCTGGGTAGTTAAGGTTTAAAGCTGCACTATTATCTCCTGTGCCATCACACTGCCTCTACTGAACCTACAGCTCTCATCATGGAAATGAATGGAGAGAGAGCACACAGATATTTAGCAGCAGTATTTTAAAAGTCATTGAAAAGAGGAAACAAGACAGGTTCTATTAATCCACCTCAGTTCCTTATATCTGATCCCAAAAGATTCCACACCTGCTGATTGTCCCCACCCTGCCCAATCCAATCCCAAGTTACAACAACAGCACAAACTGCATGAAGACCCAAACCTGACACAGAATGGGAGAAGTTGGGAATGGAAACTTGAGGGCATTTAGCTCATCTCTGGCTAACACAAGGGCTGATCCCCTGAAGTAAGGTCTCCAGTACTTTGTCTAGTCTACCTGTAAGTGGCTCCAGTGATGGACAGGGATGCCAACTGCTTTATCGGGGAAATAATTCCACAGTCTAAAAGGGTCATCCATGCTAGCTGTTTCATAAATGGAATTAAACAATTGTCAAATAACTCAAAGTGGTTAACATGTTTGTAAAACAAGTGTGGACACTTCCCAAATAGAAATGTTTAACTTTTGCCAAGGATAAACCTAACAGGTTTCACTGTCAAGCATGACATCCTAATATGCATCCAGAGTTTCTCTTGGCTCAGACTCATCCTGCATCCCATGGCCTGTGTGCCTTACAACACAGATAACCGGACAAGATTCCTACCCTAAAGAGCCTACAGTCTACTATGTTTCAATAGAACCCAAATAATTCCTCTTTACCCCAGCATTTAAATACATACAGATGAGTTACGGTTCTCTTCAGACATCTTCTAACCAAGCTATTCTGGTCCATATTTTTTCTTTTAATTTTGTCTCCCACATCATTCTCACAGCCCTTCAAGCATTTTTATGGCTCTTCTCTGAACTCCCTCCAGTTTGGGATTATATAGTGGTGTGGTATAGTGACAGGAATGACATGTCTTATTCCAAGTAAACTGAAGTCATGCAATGAGGGATTATTAACTCCCTGACCTATAAATCCCCTTGGCTTTTTGCCACTATATCACACTACTTTGACGTCTAATTTACTTTTCACTATTACTAGTTGAATCCATTTCTCATTTCCTGCCCATATTTTATTTCCCTACCCCCATGACATCTTGTATTTTAGCATCCCATGAATGGAATTAACATGCTGGTTTTCTCCTCTGACAGATTTACAAGGAACAGGCTAAAATGGAACCTACCACTCCCTCCAACTCAATATGCTGCTGTTAATCATTGCTTAGTTTACATTCTTTGTGAGGCTCTGCAATTCATGTTAGAATACACATATTCAAGTCAGCTTGAATTCATTTTTCAAGTAAAGTTTCAAGAAACAGTATCAAATGCTATAGCAAAAGTCCAGATATTCCAGCTACCATTTTCTTTCTGGCCACTAGTCTAGTAATTCTACCAAAAACGTGATTTTGTCAGCTATCATTTACAAACACTCCTTTCTTCCCCTTGCAAGTTGATAGTTTTGCTGACCCATTCATTTTCTCCTCCCACGCTGCCTATGTGCCTGCTTCCCTTTATACCTGGAACTATCTTCCAAACTCAGCTTACAGTCTTCTCATTCAACTCTGCAAAAGATTTCCCATAACTCAATTACGGGGGTTTTTTTAAATAAAAGGGAAAAGTACATTGTTTATTATATTTTTCAAAAAGAGTGTTATTTTTATGAAGTTAATTTTTATTTATGATTTCTTTAAAAAAAGAGATTAAAATTTGTTAATTTTTTTTAGTGTTTTTTTTTTAAAATGGGAATTCCATTGTGTATTTTTTCCTTCATTCCTATAAAATCTTATCATTCACTAATGTTTCAACTTAAGAAGGGCTACAGTCAATTTTGTTTCCAATAACATTTTATTCTAGTTTTCAAACCTTATGTATTGATTTAGCTGTGTGCCTAAACAGAGTACTACACCAAATTTCTCCATTTTCTCTTTTCGGTAAGCTTTATTCAGAAGCAATCCTATTTCAGATTCATCCTACTTTTCTGGCTCACCTTGGTTCAGTCTCTTTCAACATTCCCTCGCTTATGTCAATTGTGAGGGATTTGGTGATTGTCCCTTTTCGGTGTGATTTTATGAGAAGTAATTGCATTCCAGGTACATCCCATTTTCCTGGCACAGCCATACCCTCACCTTGCTTTAAATTATGGTAAGAGGAAGCTGAATACAGAATTTGATTGTCCTAGCTTTTACCATTTAAGAGTTCTTGCCCAAATAGACAAACTCTCTAAAATATATAGTAAATGATTCAGTTTTCACTAAGATGAAACAGTATACAAACATCTATAAATTTTGTTCTTATTTATTTGTTCTTATTTAACAGAGAACGAAGGTTGACTGACAGGACAGCAATTGTTAGGATCACTTTTTTTCCTGCTTTTGGAGATCTGGATCACATTTCCTCAGCCCCTTAATGAATTCTCATCCACTAGCATCTCCCTAGGCCTGTTCTTTTTTAAATAATAATTGCCAGTGCTCCAACAAATGATATCAGTCCATTCCCTTCACATTCTAGAACATACATATTGAAGACAGGGCAACAAGTACATATTCAAGTTCCCTATAAATTTTGCTTTACCTAATTTATGTCAACTACCATACAAATAGGAAGCAATAAAGATCTTGGATACAGCTCTTGTTTTGATTCAAAATAAAACATTTCAGTAGCTCTGCTGTATTTACACAATCCCTTCTTGTTTATTAGTGCATCTGCTTTGTCTTGTGCTTCCCCCCCCCCCGAAATAATACATTTATAAGAGTCCTTATTTCCTCTTTCATCTATTTGGCTAGCATTCTGCCTTGTTTTATGGCCTATTTTGTAACCATTAGCTAACAAAGCAACAGAGCAAGCAGTGCTCCTAAGCAACCCTACCACAAACTAACGTGTCCCCCCACTGGAGGGGAAATTAAATCTATAAGAACAGATTTCAATTTCAAACTGTGGAGGAGTAATTTATGAAGAGGGAAATCAAAAATGGAGTTTGAGGGAAAAAGTTCTTTAACACCCTGTTGCACACCTTCCTCCATTTCACTTTACATACTAAAGAAGGTCTTGCAAACAGCAAGAGGGAAATCCCCTATTGGGCAGGGCAAGTGCGTCCATTACTGTGTGCTCTCAATTACTACTTCTTCCTCCATTTATACCCTGCAATCTTTACCTTATTATTTAGAAAAAGACTGAGAATAGAGATCTCTGCAAGTTGAGTAGGATGGTCAGGGACATATCCTCCAACAGCACACATGCATGACCTTAAGGAGTTGCATGTGACCTCTCCACTTTGTAAGCCAACAAAGTTGTGAGGAAAGCAGTATGCCAGGGAGGATGGGAAAGGAAGACAAAAGTTGCATGTGAAGTGTATGTGTGGGAGAGTTAATGTGTCTATTACTCTGCATGAGCTTCCATTGTTATTTCTTATTTATATATTTCTAAACCCCGAAGGAACCTGCTACACACGATCTATCGGGGATGCCAGTTTAATAAAGGTTGGAAAGGACTGCCTCACATCAGGCACTCTAAATTTCTCTCCCAAAGCAACAACTTATGTTTTCCAGGGAATAAAGCCAAACCTCCTTCCGAAAACTCTGCAAATGAAGCCCATGCTTACAATCCTGCCATCTATGATGCAAAAGCTTGTTAGTGATATCACAAACACTGATGTGATATCCCTTAGCGATCTGATAAAAAGCCAAGCATTAGAAGCCTAACTTTAGGCACCAATGGATTTATAAGTCAAGTGCCTGAAAATGCAGATGGGCACCTAGTGGGATTTTTTTAACACACTCAAACAGATTAGGCACATAATTCAAATCAAAGAGTAATTTCTTTGTAAATCTGGCCTCAAATCAACATTAAGGTAACTAAATAAATAAGTGAGCAGAATTTCAAATCAGGACACTTATTTAGATGCCATAATATGGATTTAGAAGCTTAACTTTAAGCACCACATTTGAAAATCTTGGTCAGAAACATTGTATATGAAGCCATTCATTATGAATGCATGCGAGCCTCTTAAAATCAGTCGTGGTTTGGTTCCGTATTTAGTCTCCATGCCTTCCAGTTCTAATCGGTTGAGTCTGCACGTCAAAGGGAATATTGTTCTAACTGCCAGCTCTGCAAACTCCCCCCAGGGACCTAATAGTCAAGTTTCTCTCCCTCCCCTTGAGAAGTCCTCATCAGCAAGAGGTTCTGCAGTCAAAAGAACTGACAGCATGGTTAATACACAAGATAGAACAGAACCCTGCTCCTCCTCCTCTAGTGGCATCAGTTCTGCAGGATTAACAGGAGTCAAAATCTTGACTTTGGTAGACAAACTGAGTACTTCAATACAAAGTATTAAAGGCAACTTTTAGCCGATTTTATAACTGAAGTCACAATAGTTTTCTCAAAAGAGTTAAGACAAGTTCAGAGGGTACTGAACCAAACCAGAATTATTTCTTGCCGTCTAGTCTGGGGTGTTATTTTTAAGGATGGATCAGAAGTCACAGAAACCAGCAACAAAGACAAGTCCCCAATATAACCTCACGTCCTCAGATCCCGGAGGCAGGCACCAGCAGCTCCTAGTGCTCCCCACAGTGAGGCACGAACCTACATTGGGGATTTTTTTCTTCCACACTTAACCCTTCTCTTCAGCATATCAAGCTAGCTATAAGCACAAGTATGAGGTTTTCAATAACAGACAAGTAGATTTCAAGAGTTGGGAGGGAAAAGAATTAAGCAAGTCAGGACACCAACAAAGGAATATTCTTAACTGGGGTGATGTTTTTAAGAGGTTAACAGGAATGCTTATTTCTTGAATTGTCGATGTCCCCCCCATCCCTAATAGAAATTGAGTAATTTTAAAAAGTGAGTGAGAAGTAAGGTAGATTCAGAATCTGTATCCGTTTCTTGAGGTGCTCTGTCAGCTTTTTGTGACTTTATAATCACATCTTACTATATTCAGCATTACACTGTATATATGTTACGTTAAATTTTGTAATGAAACATCTCCCTCCTGTGTTGCTGTGGCCCACACAGACAGAAAAGGAAATCAACTGATCGTTCAGTGTAACCATTTAGAGTGCTGTTATAGAAGCAATATAAATAAATAAGCAACAATTAGAACTTTTTATATTCAAATTTCAAGTGTTACAAATAATAGGTTAAATAATTCAAAGAGAAGTGTTATTTTTAAGTTAATGCTGTTGCCTTAATCTTTCCTCTGCATCACTGGATTCTCAAACACAAGCGTCAGAAACAGAAACTGACTACAGAGTAAAAAGTAAAAAGAAAGAAACACACTCATGATTGGGGAAAGCAAACCAATTTTTAGCATTTTTCATTTTTAATTAAGGCAAGAGTAACAATGTAGGGAAGGGGGGGGGGGGGGGGGAATGTTCCATCACCACCAGTGCTTCCTAAAAATTTCTAATGCTCCCCAACTTTTACCAGGGCACCCAGAAAACCCCAGGAAAATCCTCACTCCAATTTTTAAACTTCTATATACCGTATCCTTCCAAAGCAGATAACATGGGGCATCCTATTACAGTGATTCCCAACTTTTCCAAACTACTGTAACACCTTGGAGGAATCTGATTTGACTTGCATACCCTGAAGTTTCACCTCACTTAAAAACTACTTGCTTACAAAACTAAACATAAAAATACAAAAGTGTCTCAGCACACTATTACTGAAAAATTGCTTATGTTATCATTTTTACCATACACTTATAAAATAAATCAATTGGAATATAAATATTGTACTACATGTACAGGAGACAGCACAGTATAAACAAGACATTGTGTGCACTAACTTTGTTAGTCCTTTTTTAAGGACTGTTGTAAAAGTAGGCAACTTCCTAGATCAGGGATTCTCAAACTTCATTGCACTGGGACTACCTTCTGAAGACCCCAGGAGGTGGGATTAAAGCCTGAGCCCATTTCAGCCCCAAAGCCCCACCACTATAGGCGGGAAGAAGGGACAAAGCTAAAGCCCAAGGGCTTCAGGCAAGGGAGGGCCTGTAACCTGAGCCTTGATGCCCTGGGCTGAAGCTCTTGGGCTTCACCTTTGGCCCCAGGTGGTAGGGCTTAGGCCTTAGCCTCGGCAAATCTAAGACAGTCCTGGTGATCCCATTAAAAACAGGGTCGCAACCCACATTGATTGTGGGGTCCTGACCCACATTGATCTACATGAGTTGATATACACCTCTGAATATCCTCAGGGATATGCGTACCCTTGGTTGAGAACCACTGTCCTACTGCACAAAACTTTGAGGGCTGGCACTTGGCACTTCACTTCTGCTTAGCACTTCAAAGATGTACAGCCTCTCAACAGCCTCTCGTAAAGCAGGAAAGCAAAATACTTTTTTACAGATTGGCAAAACAGACAAAAGCGTAAAGTGATTTGCCCAAAGCCACAGAATGAGTTAATAATGCCTGAGACAGGCATATTAGCGGTATTATTAAAGCACCACATCTCCATAGCATCTGGTTATCAGATTAGACTAGAATTGAGAAATTTCTGACTCCCCATTCAAATTTGTCTTAAAGACACTGCCAATCAAGATGATATTCTGACACTTCCATTCGTTTATAATCCAGGATTAGGATTGTTAGGGGAACGATAATGCAATACATTTGTCTGCAGGTTGTCAGAGCAGAATATGACAGATACTCTTACAGGAAAAATATGTAACTTCTGCTACAAAGGTCACCAGCACCAGATTTTTAAAGAAGAAAACTGGGGACTCCCCCACTTTTTCTTTTTTTTAAATGTCTGAGAGGCAAAACATGACTGTGCATAAAGACACAGATATCATGAGAATGACAGTCATCAGAGATGAAGTGGAGTCTTTAGCTCTACCATGAAGAGGCAGAATTGTTCCATGAACACTAGAACCAGTAGTAAAACCCAAGTAACCCCCAATACAGCATTTGGGGGCATCTAGTATATTGACATATGAAGAGGAAAGGAGGCAGCAGCAGCATGACCATTATATCTGTATGCTGCTGTGTTATGCTGACATACAGAACAAAAAGGTGGGGGGGGGGGGGGAAATGAAAACACCAGGAGTGTGGTGGGGAAAGAGCGCGAGTAGGTGCAATCACCACAGAAACAAACATCAGGGGATGGGCAGAAGATTGACAAGGGGTCATTCCCACACATGCACATCCCCCTAATTTTTACTAGCCCATGGGTGATACCTCCCTATCCCAAACAGCATCTCATGCACTTGCATTTATTTCCCCCCTTTTATTTAGTTGCACCAAACCCCCAGACTAAGACAACCCCAAGTCAGTTCAGTATTAAATACCTTCTAAAGTAGCTAGGCAGCAGACTTTTGGATACATCTAACTGGGCCTAAGTTATTTAAATAAGAGTTACCTTCAGGAGGAAAGTTTTAGGCTTGGGTCCTCTCTTCTTGGGCCCATACAGCTCACGCTCTCGTTCCCTTTAGGAATTCAAATTTTAAGAAGTTAAACTTTTTCTTAAGAAAACACAGGTACACTTTTTTTTGGTAGCTCAAATGTCAAATAAACAAATAAGCTGCTACACTCCCTCCCCCCCTCCGATTTAACTCACTTCTGTTCAAAGGCTGCAATAAGTCGGGAGTCCAGGATGTTCTCTTCGGGTTCCCAAGTGCTGTACCTGACAAGGCAAACACAAAAACACGGGCACCCGCGTAAAAAAGGTTAATGGAGGGCACCAAAGAGGGCAACCCCCCAGCACAATCTGCGCGCACACAGAAAGGATGCGTATTAGCCCGGTGAAGACTTTTGCACGCGCACACAAATGTGCGCACAAACACACGCGTGTGCACACGCGCGGGGAAATACTGAAACAACTCACTTGATGGCCCAGCCTTTCCATTTCACCAGGTACTCGATGCGCCCCTGCAAAACACCGATGAGGAGGGGGAAAGAGGGAGGATTAGCGAAATGGCCATTGCAGCAAGCCCACGGCAGCCCCGCGGCCGGGGCCGGGGCCGGAGCCGGGGCTAGGCTGGCGGCCGCTCACCTTTCGGATCCGCCGCTTGATGATGGATTCGGCCGCGAAGACGCGCTCCCCCACTGCAGACAGCTCCATCTTGCTCAGCAGCCGCGGCACCCACAGCCCATAATAAGCCCGCCCGTTTCTCCCCTCTGCCCTCCCTTCCCGCTCAGCCTGCCTGCCTGCCTGCCGCCGCCGCCGCCGCAGCTACTGGGCTGCACCGGCTCGCGCACGCTCACGCTCGCTCGCTCTGCGGCCGCGCGGCAGCACGTGACCTGCCTCCTCTCTCTTTCACCCCCCCTCCCCGTTACCAGGGTCTCCCCGGCGGTTGCTACGGAAAGAGGAGGAGGGCGCAGGCGCGCGGGCTCCTCATGACACCGCGCTCGCGCGCGGGCTGCAGGGAGCGAGCCGCGTGCTGAGGCGCTGCTTGGGCGGCAAAACGCGGGGCCAGGAAGCGGCCTGCGGGGCGGGGGTTGTGATGCATGGGGGGGCCGGGAAGAGTGGGCACAAAGCAAAGGGATGGGGACGTAAACGCGGGGAAAGGGGGACAGTGCGAGATATACAGCCCCCTTCCGGCTGCTGTGAACTGCTTGCCAATGAGGCTGCCTTCCCCCCGAGAGATCCTAGGGTCAAGGGGGCAGGTCTGTGCTAGTCCCTGGCCATCCCTTCAGTGCAGGTGGCGGGACCTGCCGCTGCAGTGGTACTCCTCCCTTGCAGGCGTTTAATGTGTCTTCTGTACTCCTGACTTTCACCTCACTTTAGATTTGCTTACAAAATGAGATTTAAAAATGCAAAGGTGGCACCAGGAGTGGCCCTAGACTAGCTGCCAGCAACTGGTGCCCTAGGCAAACCATGCAATCGGCACCCCCACCTCCAAACTCCTCAATGATGTTGCACCACCATTTGGTGCCCCAGGCAACTGCCTAGTTTGCCTATATGGACGGCCCATCCCTGGGTGGCACAGGCACAGCTTTACTGGCAAATTGCTTACTTTCTGCCATAACAAACCAACTGAAATATTAATGTAATAAAATATATTGAAATATTAATAGTCTTTACATGTCAGTGCAGGACTGATAAGCAAAACAAGCCATATGTACACGGCAAAAACTGCCACTGGTAGGAAAATGGGGCAGCTGCTGGTTTTGGTGTTACACCAGCAGCACAGTTAGGAAAGGTCTGGACACAAATCAAAGTAACAAGACTAGCCCATATTATAAGTAAGGCATTAAAGAACCACAACCTGTTTGGAAAGGGACAGAAACCTTCATACTTCTGAGAATAAACTGCCCCCTTGAAGACTGGGGGTTAGGAGGAAAGTTTCCTTGATGCAGGTTATCCCATAACTTCTTCTGCAAGGTTTCTTGCCCTTTCTCCTGAAGCAACAGCCAGTCCTGGCTGCTGCCAGGGATAGCATGCCATGCTACATGGACCACTGGTCTGGCCCGGCCCACCTTGGCAGTCCCTATGTCCCTTTCTCACCGTTTTTTCCCATAGCAGAGCAGATGAGACCTACCCACGTTTCCTTGAACTAGCTAAGGTTCTAGTTCAGTTGGGTCCCATCCATTCTGTTACACTATTTTATTTGAAATCAACAGTGTTAAATATCTACACACAGTTGTACCACTAACTATTCCAGTATAGGTAAAGCAGCCACTAATGTGGATGTGGTGATATCTAAGTGTGCTTACACACTCCTATAACTTATTCCCATACAGAAAGGAAAATAAGCATTGCCATATAACAAGAGGGGATTAAACTAACTGACTCTGGGCCATATATAACCATCTTTAGAAGTTTGAAAGCCCAGGCACACCTGTTCAGGTGTGGACCTTCAGCCCTGCTCCTGCTGAAACCCTGGCAGGCATGGTCTGTGGGACTGAAGCCCTAAGATCTCCCCCACGCCATTAGCCAGAACCCGGAGAACAATTAATTACTGTTCTCTAATCTTTTTTATGCAGTTGAAGACTTCTCTTGATTAAACATGGTCAATTATTTCAGCCTTTCCTTATGTTTTCAAAACCTCTCACTTTTATTGCTCTTGTTTAGTACTTCAATTTTGTTCACCTTTTCTTCAAGTGTGGTTGCTAAAACAGGACAATTCTCCAGCTGAAACCTCACTAGCACCAAGGGGAACACTCCAGTGACATATATACAGCACTTCTACGAATACACCCCAGAATTAGTCTTTCCACAACAGCATCACATTATTGACTCAATCACTTTGACCCCTTATAAACTTCCAAATCTTTTCCCACAACTGCCTTAGCCAGTTATTCCCCCTTTTTTTTGGTGCTTTTGATATTTTCCTTTGCAAGTGTACTGCTTTGCACTTAACCTTTATTGAATTTCATCTTGATTTCAGACCACTTATTTATCAAAATAATTTTTAATTCTAATTCTGTCCTCCAAAGTGCTTGTAACCTCTCTTAGCTTGGTTGTCACCACACGTTTTAAAATGTACTCTTTGCTCAGTCCTCCATATTGTTTATCCAAGGTCAGGTACTACTCAATATTTTCATATACAGGATTCCTCTTGATAAGTCATTGTTTGACAACACGACTATTGAGAACTGCTCTGAATACAGTCTTTCAAGTAGTTGTTTACTCACATTACAATAATGTAATTTAGACCATATTTTACTAGTTTGCCTCTGAGAATAACTGCATCAAAAGGCTTACTAAATATCAATACATCACACCTACCACTTCCTTGTTGTCCACTAGGCTGATTACTGTGTCAAAGAAGGAAATTAGGTTAGTTTGGTATGATTAGTTCTTGACAAATCCATGCTGGATATTACTTATCCCTCTGTTTATGTGCTTATGTATTGTAACCATTTGTTCCATTCTCTTTCCAAGTATTGAAGTTAAGCTAACTGGTCTAATTCCCCATCATCTTTTTGCTTTATGGGAGTGATGACAGCAAGCCAGTGGTTAAATACATGCCCGCCAATGGGGGCGGGGAGGAGAAGGGGGCATTTGTCCCAGGGCCTGGCAATTCAAAGGGGCCCAGGGCTCCTGGCCACTGTCGCTACTGCAGAAACAATGGTGGCTGGAGCCCCAGGCCATTTAAGTCACAGCTACACTGAGGACAAGCTGTGGTCTGGGCCGTGTGGAGGGCTGGCTATCCCAGACCCGCCCCTTCTACTCAAGGCCTCAACCCTTTTAGAGCACAGAGACAGTCCTTTCCCCCCCACCCACACCCCTTACCCAGGGTCTCCCAGAGGCTGTCAGCTGGTTAAATAGATCAGTTCAGCCCTGCATTGCCACTATCTGGTAACAATGCCATTTTAGCTAGGACTCTGCTGCTATTTATGGAAGTTTTTGAAAATATTCAGGCAAACATAGGATGGCTTTGCCTTTTATACTGATCCACTTGGATTTTTCTGTTAAGGGTTTTTCTGTATACAGCTAAAACTAACTTTCCATATTTAAAATTAATAAAAAACACCTAATCTGCTTGAGATGGTCCAATAAGGGAACTTGTCAGAAAGTGTCCTTATTGCCCTTATTAAACATCTCTGTTCATCGTACACACATGATTTCCATCCTCCTAAGCCAATAGAACTACTGCACATTCATCCCATAGGCCAAGAGTAGGGTTGCCAGATGGTTTAATCAAAAATACTGAACACCCCTCCCCCCCAAAAAAAACAACAACCCACACCGGGGAAAAAATTATGTTGAAGGAAAAAAAAGGGGGAAGACCAAAGTTGTTGAGAAAAAAACAAAAACAAAACAAAACAAAACAAACCCCAGCATGGCCCCTTTCAGAGTGTGTGCAGAGTCAGAATAGGGATAAGAACAGGGTTGAGCGCTAAGACCCAGGGAAGACACCTTGGTCTTTAGGCTTTTTGCCGGTGGCCATTTTGTTTTCTTGATCAAGCCAGAACGCAGCTTCCCTGCGGAATCAGGGGGTCCGGGGTCGGAGGGCTGGGGTTGTCAGGGGCCAGGCCCAGTTGCCGAGTGTGTCAGAGGGTTGCCAGATGTCTGGTATTTTCGCCTCCTGGCCGGGGGTGGGGGGGGGAAATCAGAAGATACCGGACATTTTAGATGTCCGGTATTTTCTGATCTGTTTTTTATTTATTTTTTTTTAAACACCAACCAGACAGGAGGTGAAAATACTGGACTGTCCAGGTCAATACCAGACACCTGGCAACCCTAGCCAAGAGATCAGCAGAGAAAGAAAGGAGTTGTAGGATTTAGGGAGAAAATGACAACACAGAAACAGGCCATTAGTTAAATGTCAGTTCTCATATTTAATATTTTTAATAATTTTGTTTGCAACATTTACCACATAAATCATCTAAATAAATAGATGCTGTACAGTCTCTTATCCATATCAGTACAAAAATAAAACCACACTTTGCATCAAATTGTAACTAGACCTGTCCTCCTATTTGTATTACAATCTCCATTTACAACAAGCACTCACTCAGAAAAAGGCATTATACTTCGGGGGTGTTTTTTTTGTTTGTTTGGAATTGATTCGTTCCCTCAGCCCCCTCTGCCCAAATACATTCAATTAGTCTGTACAAAAGCTAGAAGCTCATTCTGTGCAAAGGAAGCTTTCTTGTGCAAAGACTCAGGTGCTCTATCATGCAAAGAATTAAAAATAAAATAGCCTTCCCCAACCTCACTCCTGGTGGAAAACAAACATAAAAATATGCAGAAAAGTCATACTGCAGTCTTAGAAGAACCCAAATCAAGCAGTGGAGGAGTATGGGAGAGAAGATCAGTGCTGAAATGACAGCAGGAGGATTGGGGTTCCTCCAAACACAGATGCCTGTTACTAAGTAAAACTCCCTACATAGCTAGCTAAAATACTCAGGTTTTTCTTTTTTAAGCCTAAACTGATAAAAAAAGTTCCTTTGTGCCTGTGCTATTGGACATGAGATGAGACAATAACCCACTGGAAGAGTCCAGCAGCCACTGAAAACAGCTGTTGCGGTTGCCCCTATCCCAAAGAATTACATATGCTTCCCATCCCCAATAAGCTATTAAAGTGCAATTTGTCAGGAAAAAGGAAATAAAAAGATGTCTCCAAAACAAGAGATGGAAGAAACTTATTGGATCACATCTCAGCTATCTCTAAACACTGGGACTGCTTCTGTTGAACAAAACAAACAATCCCTTAACACAGGAACAGAGTCTAATTATTCCCCAACGTCCAGCAAGTGACAGGGGAAAAATGTGAGTGTGTGTGGAGGTTTTTGGTTTTTTTTTTTTTGAAGGTGGATGCGGAGTTTTAAAGTCTCCTCCCTGTCTTCATAGAGCCTTTGTTTACCTGGCATGCCAGGAATGGCAAACCCACCCTACAAATCATCGAAGGGATGCAAGGGGCTCGATGGCAGATGAGGAAAGGAGATAAGGAATAGCCCGTGGCCTGAAATGGATACATCTTTCCCTTTTCCAATGCCACTTTTCAAAAGAGGCAATAAGAGTACTCAGCGCTCCTAGTGCTTTCTTTGCATCTTCAAAGTGCTTCAAACATACTTAGGCCTTGACTTAAGAAAAGCCAAAAAGCAGACTAACATTTTTACAGATTTCAAAGAATTTTTGGTGCTACTTCCACCTTTCTGGTTAACACCTCCTTCCCCCGAACTCTCTAATCCCAGTCATTCCTCTCCTACTGTTGGCAATAAAATGATACAGAACAGATACATTTTAAGAGATCAGGTTTTTGAGAAACACTCAGTGTCCCCCTTCCAGCCCAATATGTCAATCAGGCACCTCCAACACCCACATAGTTGTGAGAGGAGAGAATGCATCATCTTTAAAAAGACAGGCAGATTAACAAGTGGCCCACAATTAATAAAAGCAGCCAACCCTCTGAGCATAAGATGTCTATCCATCCCATTTGGCAAACAGTAATTGTGTCTCCCATTCACTTGCTAGCCACTAGCAGCTTCCATTACTGGGCTCAGTTGCTCTGTGCTACTTCTGATCATCCAGAAGCCATTGCATATTCAGAAATCTCTGCTTTCCCTCATCCAGCTACTGAACACAGAAGCAAATGGCTCTCTCTACACATGCTCACCTACTCAGTAACCATTCAGAGCACACAGAGGAGTGCCAGTTAATTCTTCTAAAATGCTGATTGATGCAGGGCCATGAAGTCCTAAGGGGGAGAAGGAAGTGAAGAGATAGGAAGATTATTCAGTGCAGCCTGTGTATTCAAATGCACAGAGACATATTCCATCTCCAAATTACTCCCCCCCCCAATGCATATAATATTCTTATCTTTTCACTCAAGAGGAAGTAAGAGAACACATCTGTGGCAAAACCAACAGCTGCGACAGGCCAGTGTGGAGTGCACAGAGGAAACTGGCCAGTTGAATGAAGCCATTAGTGACTGTCAAGACTCAGAATTGGGATTTACAAAGAATGGGAGCAGAAGTTAGCCTCCAACAACAAAATAAGTTTGTCACTTTGGCATCTGATTTTATTCATGGGAAGGATCAGCATGATGCAAACCCTGGGAGGGCCTCACAAGTCAGTGAATACTCCCTGCATCACATTGCACTCCTCTTCCTGAAACAACTGGCACTGTCCCCCAATGGTCCGTCCTGAACAGTCTAACAAGGTTCTTATTGACAATGGGAATATGATAACACAGATCCAGCACAACTCTGGAGCCCAAGCAATGCCAGACCTTACAAGGTAGTTGTGCCATTCACTGGAACTTTCCACCCTCCATCCTATGCTGTAGGAACAAGTACATGAAATAGGAGCAGAAGGAAAAAAGTGTCACACTTTTTAGAAAGGAGGTTTGCTTCATTCCTGGTTCAAAAGCATGAAGTTATAGTTCAGCAAAGGGGCCCCGCTTTAACCATCAACTGTAGGCTACTGCCTGCAGCCATCAGCACTGTTTCTTCACCCCAATCTTTGTTGTGGTGTTTGCATTATCTCCTATTAGCAGACATGAGGCCATTCTTTTTCCAGTTAAACTGTCAAACACACTACTAAGCATGGGGCTAGGGTAGAGCAGGAAGCTTACTGGGGCCAGGGGCCCCCCATGAGGTCAAAACCAAGTTCACACATTCAATCAAACACACCAGAAGAATCTTTCCGGACAGTTTCACAACATTAACTACAAAACAAAAAACACCCTGTTCTGATATGTTAATCACATGCTCGTTTCTGTCTGAGGCTCTGACTTAGTCAGGGTCACTTTCCTGGCAGACTTGGGTTTATTTTGGCAAAAGGAACTGCATTTGGGTGTTCCCACAATATCCTGTCTGCCCTTGAAAACAAAATCGGACTGGACACATCCAGGGCTCAAGCCGTTTCAGGAGAATAAGGGGTGTGCTGAAGACACAGGTCTTCTAATGGCAGGTCTACACTGTGAAACAAAGATCTGGAGCAAGAAGTTTCAGAGCCTGGGTCAACGGACTTGGGATCACGCAAAGGGGCTAAAAATAGCTAAGTAAATATTCCTGCTTGGCTAGGCATGGGAACTTCTACACGGGTATTTTTAGCCCTATCACGGGAGCCCAAGCTAGTTGACCTGGGATCTGAGACGTGATTCTGGGAGATTGTTTTTTGCAGTGTAGATGTACTTTAAAGATACCACTACTCACTTATGACTGGTACTCTGTGGAATCAATAAATATATTGGGGGTGGGGATAAAAGGAACTGGGGGGAAAGGAAAAAGCTGTTTTCAACAAGTGTTTGTACAGAGCCAAGCACAAAAGAGTCCCAATGAGACTGGGACCCCTAAGTGTGGCCATGATACAAACCAAACATAAAAGACCATTATGAACAGATGCATGAAACAAGCATTGCCTGCCCTAAGAACTGCCAGCAAGTTCTTACAATGCAGTTCTGTTCTTACACAAAATGCAGGTCCCTTGAGTAATTCTGCTGGCTGAAGTTTCCGCCTTGCAGTCAACAGAACTATAGGGGAGATAGCTGGATTCTATTCTGGCTCATCTTTCAAATAGAATCATTATATTAAACTCCAACTGGACCCTATTTTGGTTTTTGCATCAGCCATAATAGCTAGTGAAGCTCCCATCACAGAATCTTTGATTTTTATGACAATAGCCAACAATGCCCCCGTATGACTTTCAGATTCCAAGCTGAGTTTGCAGTAAGAAACTTTGCATTTGTAAACTGAGAACATCTGATTTGAAAATCATTAACATTCCACCACCTTGGAGCCCACGCCAAGATTTCTCCAGCCCCTTTTGAGAAGAGAACTGCACTTTAACGAGATTAAAAACAATAAAACCATTCTGTGAAGAGAGTAAGATTGATTTTTAAAATAGGCAAACCTTGCTAAGGATGTGTCATAATGGATAAGATACATGCTTAGTTTCCTACCACAAAACATCCTCTCCCCCCTTGTTCTCTTCACGCCCAAGAGAAAGTCAATCCACATATCAGCAAGGTTCTGCATCTCAACAGGAAATGGATTAACAGCCCCCCACCCCACCCCCCTCTGATTTGGGCATAAAGTACTATGGCTAAGACATCTCCTTAATCATTTTAGGTCAGGAGAGGAAATTAGTCATCAGAAGCAATACAAGTAAACATCTACAAAAGGGTTAAAAATGAAGCAGTGGGTGAATCCTGTTTGCAACAGCTCCAAAGCTTCCACTTACAGTTAAATTTGCAAAAACAGTGTTATTCAAAGAAAGTTAATGTCAAGACAGAATTCTTTGGTCTGGAAAATCTTAGTGGGTGCATAGAAGGTAACAAGGAAAGAGAAAAGCAGAACAGAAGTCTTGTGAGAGAAGCCTTTTGCTTGCCTTTACAAATTTCTGCAGCTTTCCAGATTTTGGCCAAGGTGAGAAACATCTACACACGAGTTCTGCTTGCAATATTTCTGGACTAAAACTGAAGAAAGTGCATAGGCAGCCATACCCACATAGAACAGAAAAAGTTACAACCATTCTTCTAGATCCCACAAAGGTTTGGAATGATAAATTGTGATGCAAGTTCTTTAAACTCAAGTGCCTATGATGAATCTGCAAAATTTGTAGTCACCTGGATCAAAGACACCCTGATTTCAGACACGCTGTGCACCTGCAACTCTCAAGGAAGTCATTGGGAGATACAGGTGCTCAGTAGGGATGTAAAATTTTGATTAGTCGATAAGGGCGCTTCTGCCTTTGAAGTGTACTTCAAAAGCAAAAGCACTGCGGGGAGCACGGGGCCAGCAGGAGACTCAAGCAGTCCCTTGCTGGCCCCATGCTCCCCGCAGCAGACTGCTTGAGTGCCCTGCTGACCCCGAGTTCCATGCAGTGCTGCTGCTTTGAAACACCGCGGGTAGCCCAGTATCAGGCTCCACACGATGTTTCAAAGCATCAGCACTGCATGGAGCGCACGGTCAGTGGGAGAGTCCCCAGCTGACCCCAGGCTTCATGTGGCGCTGCTGCTTTGACAATGCAGCATGCAGCCTGGGCCCCCTGGACCAGCTGGCCCCGGGCTGCATGTTGCATTTCAAAGGGCAGCACCACATGGAACCCAGGGTCTGGCCCCAGGCTCCACACAGCACTGCTGCTTTGAAGCACCCCTTCCTCGCTGCCTCTTTCTGATAGAGGCAGCAAGGGGGAGGGGGGAGCGACTAGTCGAGTAGCCTGTCAACTAGTCATTCACATCCCTGGTCCTCAGTGCCCTTTTTTTGAATAAAGTAATGGGGAAAAGAGGTTATTTCCATGTAGGTGACTATATATGCATTAAGGAACCTAACTCTAGGCAACCACTTCTGACAAACTTTGTCCTGACAAACTCTGTCCTGAGTCTATGTTTATCTCATGGGTTGCACCCGTTTTTTTTTTTTTTTTTTTTTTTAAAAGGATTCAGCGCTTCTCCTCTGATGCCTACTCTCACCATTAAAAATAGTCAACTCAGATTCCACCTTCCTCTCAATATTCCTCACTTATAAAATCTTGGAGCTGGGGCAGTCTGCTGCATCCTCCATTTTGTTTATTTTGAGGGACAAAAATATTTGCAGTGAGACACCCAAAATTCAAGGTGTGTCAATCCACCCTGCAAGCGCCATGACCTGGTGGAAGGCAGTCTCATCCTATTAGCAGCTACCACCTATTAAAGGTAAAATATGCTTTTAACGAAAGCTTAGGGGCAATCCAAAAGCTTTATAAAAAGCAAATGTTTGGAGGACCCAGTGCATCAGTGTTACAGAACTCCTAAATTCTGCAGGCCTGAAGCTAAGCTCTCCAGGATAAGAGCTTTTTCCATTGACACTTAGCTTCAGCTCTGTAGGAAAGTGGGTTCAGATAGCATAAAACCACCAGTCATTTTTTTGGAGGGTAGAAGAAAAAGAGAGTCAGAGCTGTACCGCAGCATATAGCCCTACAATTCCCCCTTGAGGTTCTAGCTCTCCCTTCTTGCTTTCCATAGGGAAGGAGAGATTTAACTTCTTTAAATTAAACTTATTTAAAGAAGGAAGAGAGTATGCATGAACAGATGCTGAACTATCAACTTTGAAAATACGGCAATTCTTAGAAACCCCAAGACATCACAGGTAGAATCCAGCACAAATCTCCAGATATTTGTAAGTGCAACATTAGGAAGAGTCTATTGAACGACAGATGGTTTTCCTCAGCAAAGCTTTTTAAATGCTTCAAAAAGGTATGGTCACTGGGTAAAAGGACAAAAATAAGGACGGGGGTGTCACAGATACTGTAAGGAGGCTGAAGTTGAAAAGGGAAAATATAAATAGGATACTCAATCCGAGAATCCTTATCACTTTAGAAGATAAATTTAAAAAGTTTAAAACTGTTAGAAGTCTAGGAGGCTCCTCCTAGCCATTTTGCTCTTTAAATTTGATATGAGGGGAAAAAACTCCACACTATCTAGAAGCAGAAACTGACCAGCTCACGTCCAGTTTCACTGCCTGATTCTCATGCACTAGGCTACTGCTGCTGTCTGTGGATTTCCAGCACTGCCAGGCAGTGTTTCAATCCTTTGGTGACCCCCAAGAAGAGAGCCATCCCTTTTTACTAAAGCATTTTCAGGACACTATTGATATCCATTCTGGATTTGGTTTTCAGCAAGGGGGATCCTCATTCCTCACTGCAGGGTTATACACTAATACCTTCCCCTTGCCATATTTCTAGATCAGAGAAGGGCTCTGGTTAGACAGAAGACTTCTAGGAAGGTCTCTGGATAAGGATGAAGGAGTACTTCTTTGTTAGTATATACTATCCTTTAGGGGGTACAACTAAGTTACAGCGCTGCCTTTATTAAAGGCCCAGAAATCCAAAATGAGCATGTATAGCTAATATGCCACAGCTAGGAGGTTACAAAGAGGTGTGTACGGGATCAGTGGATCACACAGAGAGGGAAGACATCCTTTCAGTCTTCATAGAATTACACTAACCACTATAATTTTCAATGGAGCTTCCTACCTTCCGAGGCAAGCGGATTACCTGCAATACTGCCACAAGCACCACAGTGCCAGGCCACAGGAAAAAAAAAATTAGGAAGGGAGAAAGCTTATAACAGACTTGAGTCACTCAAAGTGATTGGGTCTGTTACATCTCATTGCTGAAGTCGGATGGGAGGAGGAAGAAGGGGAGGATGATTTCCCGAGAAAGTATCTTCACTCAAAGGACAACTGCAAAACAGGGAAGCAAGCAAAAGGTCCAACCCCTTCTCCGTCCTTGTGTCTTCTCTCACCCTGAATTCAGCTGCCAGAACTAATACAGCAAAGGGAATACATAGAGAAAAAATTTCTTAATATTCCCTAAAAGGGGAGTCTTTGCCAAGGAAAGGGGTATCAGTTTCTCAGACAGACAAAGCAATAACAGACAAGAGTGTGTGTTATATATAATAACAAACAAAAACACAGGCACCCCTACATTGCCTTTTGTTTTTGCGTATCTGAAGGGGGGGGAAAAGAAAAATCTATGAGACTTCAGTTTAAAAAAAAAAAAAAAACCCTTTGTAAACATTTTTCAAAGAAACATTTTGGATTTTTTAAAAGAGTGAAATAATTACCCCACCCCAAAAGAATTTGATTAGGAACATTAAAAATGGAGATTCAGAGCTGCACACTTCGGTCTCGGAAGAATCCCTCGGCCACTTGTGCTTCTCTGAAGGTCACGGTAATGGAGTTCGCCGTGATGTCTGTCACTGTCACTTCACTGGGGGACAGCGTGGGGATCCAGGAGAGGTTGCCATCAACTGCATCCACGCCTACTGCAAAGGGAGAGGTGGATAAGAGCACATTAGGAAAAGAATAAGGGGCAAACAGAAGAGGAGCATCCTTGCTGGCTACGGGTGGGTGACATCAATCTGTGCCAAGCTTGCACATGCTCCAAGGCACTATAGGTGTCTAACACATACACCCACCACAGAAATTAAGGGGTAGAGGGAAGAGATAGGAAGATAATGGGACTGGGAAGGGCGAGGTAAAGAAGGGGAAGTGGCAAGAAGAGCGACTGACAAACACACAATCAACTTTGCAGGCTGACAACAGCACCACCACGCTTACAGGTCCATCAGAATTTTCATTATACATTCCCCACCCTCTTGGCAAATGGGAGTCAATATTCCACTTTAGGGGGAATATCTGGCAACTGGCTCTCAGCCCACAGGTGTCCTAGCTCATGCACGTGTTCACTGTAATGTAAAGTCAACCCCCACCCCATCAAACAACCAAACCAACCAAAAACCACAACACAACTCATTTT
Organism: Rafetus swinhoei; assembly: GCA_019425775.1. Taxonomy (NCBI): domain Eukaryota; kingdom Metazoa; phylum Chordata; order Testudines; family Trionychidae; genus Rafetus; species Rafetus swinhoei. Next base: position 257,330,284 of record CM033437.1, read on the forward strand.
CCAAGCTTGTCCCAGACACTTCATACTCCCTGGGGTCTAAGGAGGGCACTAAAACTGAGGATTTTCCTCCATTGTACCACCAATCCAGCCAAGGGAAGGGCTGGATGTGACTCTCTCCAAAGCCCACCAATGCCGCTCCTTTGGGGTCCAAAGGGTACAAGAGTCTCCCTCTTCGCTCCCTCCCCACCGAGGGAAGGAAGCTGAAAACATCCACTCTCCCCTTGAGCGCCTAACCTCTGCCATTCAAAGTGAAGGACCCAAATACCCCCCACTTCCACTCCCCACATCATAAGAAATTTAAGAACAGATTGAACAAATTCCCGCACCCAAAGAGAGCCACAAAAATATATGGAGAGGGGAGGAAAACATCCCCTCTCTATTACTTTACCTGTACTGCACCCTGTTGTCCCACCTGGGTATGGAATGTGGACCCCTTAACTGGGCATTTCCTGGCTTCTGTCTCAGATACCTGAGGTGTCTCTACTCTCACCTCGGAAAGAGTCCATTCACCCAGACACTAACCGGAATTCCGAATGTGCACACGTCGAGGGGAGAATAGAAAAATAGTTTTACATTTCTCTAGCACCATTCATCCTTCAGATCCCAAACTGCTTTACAGACGACACAGCTAAGGATCATCACCCACCATCAATATGCAGGAAGACTACCATTCTGCATTAGTAACACTACACAATCACGGAGGGGAAGGTGAATACTTTCTCCAATTGAAACCAGAAGGGAAAATTTAGATTGCCAGACCCCAATTAGCCCCTGGGCCCCATCTAATTCTAACTTGGGTAACACCTATCAGGAGTGCTACCATTTTCTTAGCAACCACAAGTGACAAGAAACTTCATTTTACATCTCATCACGAAGGCCCCACCTTCAGAAGCTTCAGTTTTGCAGGGCTAGTGGTTTGCTACTGACTCGAAGGGATGTGACTCCTAAGATGCCACAAGCCCTCCCTGCAGCTCCTGGAGTTTTTCTGGAGCTCTGCTGTCCACTTCTTGAGCCTACTTAACCTGTGATATTTGATGAAGTTCCAATGACCTTTGAATTCCACCCTCAAATCTGGTGATGGAACACATTAAAGGGATTTGGGTGGGGGAGGGTTCTCAATGACATTTGCACACATGCCTCAAAGTGGCACTGATAGAGGATTATCCTTTGTGTTCCCTTTATTGGGGGAAGGGGAGGAATATGTGCTGGAACATGGCAAGACACAGAGCTTCTCACTGCAACAGACAGCGTATCAGCTCTCTGAGAAAGCAGCACCAGCTTTCACATGCACTCCAATATGATGATGATAGTCACCAATATAAAAAACACACAGGTGTCAACACCACAGAAGCAAACTGATAGATTAACTGAGTCATTCATCTAGACAACTTGCAGAGGTGTTTGGGGACAACTTGGCAATGACAGCTTTTGCACACACTGTAACGAGCTAACACAAATCCACGCTCCCAGGATGCAGTAGGCAAGGGGGAAGAGTGCGTGCGTATCTGGTAAACAAAATCAGAGCATCATGCCAATGCCTCTGAATTCAGAGTCAAATGGGGTTCCCCGGCCTTACCTTCTTTGCTAGCATGCTGTGTAGCATCCCAGTCACTGGGAGTCTGCCTAGCCTCTAGCGCCACTGAGTCCTTCAAGAAGAACTCACGCCTGTGGTTACGGCTCTCTAGGCTTGACATGCGTGGAAACTTCTTCCGTGAGAGCCGGAGATATTTCTGGTTCTTGCGCTGCTTCCGGAGTGGGAATGGTAGGACGCCTCCCGCACTCTTCTCTGATAGCTCTGTCTGCCCTGGTTTGGCCCCCGCCAGATTGCTCCCTCCTCCTCCAAATCGCCGAGATAGAGAGAAACAGAGCTTCTCCTTTCCCTTGTGGGCACTCCTCAGGTCCATACCATACAGTCTCTGAAGAGCAGTGGAAGAGAAAGGCCAGTCATCCCAGAGTAACAGAACAAAAGCACCTTTGTGTTTCAGTGCCTTTGCAGGAACAGAATCATGCTAAGAGGAAGGGGGATGAGAATTTACAGGTGTATAAACGCGTAGGGAGGGGAAGAGTTTTACAGTGAGGTCACTCAGCAGAGGGAAAGCTTGAGATGAATGTCTTAAGTCAGCTATCCCAACAGCAAGAGCTATTAGTGTACAGAATAGTCTCCTCTTGAGACAGCTTGGTTCATTGCTGGGCATTGGTCTAGGAGCCAGGCAACCTGGGTTCTAGTCTTGTGTCTGCCACTTACCTTCTAAGTAACCTTGGACTTGTCAATTTACTCCCTGTGTCTCCATTTCCCCTCCTATCTTTTGTCTGTCCTATAAGGACTCCAGGGAAAAGGTGGTCCCTCGCTATGTGATTGTCCAGTGCCCAGCGTAACAGGGCCTGATCTTGACTGGAGCCTCTTGGCTCTACCATAATAAAAATAAATACAAGTTGGAAGCTTCAGTGCTTGGGATGTTTAAAATGGAGAAGTCGCCCTGGAGAAGACGACCACAGAGAGGTTTACAAAAGGGTAGGCTAGTTGAGCCAATAAGTCTTCCCTATCTCTAATTCCTAGAATCATCTCCATGGCACAGCAGTGGGCAGACACATTATGGTTATTTGTGTTAGAACTTTGCTTCCATGTGATTAACGGCTTAGGCCAAGGCCCGCTTGAATCCAGTGAGCACACAATAAAGCAGCATCTCTTTAATGGCAGAACTCTAACTGCCCTACTTCTGCCTTGTGGAGCCCACTTGCTCTCCTCTAATTCCTTCACTGCTACAAACAGACCAGCTCCACCTGGGCCACAGCACAGCTTAAGTTTTGCTGAAAATAAACATTAACATGGAGGCACCAGCCTCACTGGAGAGCTGTTTACAAAACAGAATATCTGAGTTCTGCCCAAACTTCCCCTATCGTTCACATAGGGATAATCTCCAGTAGGGGGATGCTCTCAGTGCCCCTCTCAGAGCTTAAAGCAGCAAAGAAAGGGGACTCATGCACATCAGAACAAAAGGCATTTAACACCGTGATATCTGACACTTTGTAAAATCATGGCATACACACAGCACACTGTAGCTCTAATAGGTGGCTAGTCACTCTCTGCCACTGCTGCAACATCCACACTGGTACCTGTTAGCATGCTATTGCGAGTCCCGCCCCACACAAAGCTGCCTACCCAGGCATGGCGGGCAGGCAGGCCCTCAACGGGAGCACCTTGGGTTCAATCTCAATCCGCTAGCTGGGTTAGAACTTGCTTGTCCACATAGGATTTCAAAATATGTGTTAGCAATTATGTTTAAAATCCACCACCCTTTCTTCCTAGCACAGACTATTGCAAACAGAAAGCTAACTCCACCCTGGAAGATCTATAGACAGCGCAACAACAGAAGGGCTAAGGATAGTAGAGGACACACCAGGAAGAGTGAAAGGTTACCTGTAATAAGAGGCGCTTTGGTTTCGGGCCTCTCTTCCTGTATCCTGATGCACGGTCTCTCTCTTCTCTGCAAGGGGAAAAAAAAAAAAAAAAAGACACACACAAGATAACAAAACCACAATACAGAACACAGCACAATGCCCAACTAGGTCTTTTGCTCTCTGTACCTAGCTAGTTCCCTTAATTCCTTCACCAGACTCCACTGGCCACCATATGAATGAGAAGAAAATCCCAGAGGAGCTTCTCTTGGGAGTAAAACACAATCTTTTTAGAAGGGAAGCTTCACAGCTCTGTTGTTCTAGGGTGGGACATTGGGCCTCTAGGTCAGTGACTGGAAGTTATTCACAATAGCTCTCCAGCAGCGTCTGAGCAATGACTGGCATTGACTTTTTTTTCTTGCCTATCTCAGCAGCTAGGGTGGCCCTAGACTAGCTGCCAGCAACTGGTGCCCTAGCGAACCATGCAATCGGCGCCCCTACCTCCAAACCCCTCAACGATATTGCGCCACCATTTGGCGCCCCATTTAACTGGGCGCCCTAGGCGACCGCCTAGTTTGCCTATATGGACGGGCCGCCCCTGCTCAGCAGAGTCTCAGGGCTGAATGGACGATAGAGAATGAACCAGACATTCCCAGAAGTGGCCACCCTTGGTGGTGACTGAGGCCTATCGGCAGGAGCGCAGAGACACTTATGCTGTTGTTGCCCATGCTGCATGCATTTTATGCATACAGGACTTTTTTAATTTTAAATTTGCCTGAGGGGGTTGGGCAAAGCAAGCCCTCTTACTTCTCTTCATAAGCCACTACCAGGCGAGGGTCCAGGATGTGATCTTCTGGCTCCCAAGTGCTGTATCTAAAGAAATAAAAATGATTATATTTAAAATTCTTTCAATGAAACTTCTCTGTAAGGGATGCTTCAGGTGTTGCTGAGGCCCTGGAACATACCTCTCATGAGTGGGGAGTCAGGGAACCAGCCCCACTACTTTTAGAGCTTTGGGGACTTCCCATGCACCCCCTGAATCAAACCCTCCATCACCCACTCTAAATAATAGGAAGGGCTTACCACTACTGGCCCACCTGTCTTAATGTCAGCAGAAGCATCAAACTACTCTCATGACTGAGGATTGAGCAAATCTGCTCTGCCATGATGCTCTCAACTTGGGGAGCAAATCCAGCATGGCAGAGCACTAACCACTAAGGCAATAGGCTGGTCTGATGGGATTTTCAAGAAAACAGGACTCTATTAATCTCAAGTGTCCCAAGAAGAAGTACGTTTCTTCACCTATGTTTTTTAACATCTCTCAGATTATTGATGTTGAAAGGATTATAACACCTGAATAGATTTTTTACTACAGATGTTTTTTTTAGACACACCTAGATTGGGGCCTAAAGTAAATTGACTGAGAACCTTCAAACCTTTTTGCTATTTCTTATTTTCCTAACTCCTCCTAGAGGTGACAACACTCTAGCTTTTACACCAGTTCTAGTTTGGGATAAGAACAAAAGGATGCATACACATTGTTTTCAGCAGCACAGAAGCTGTTTAACATAAGCCAGGTGTTATGGGAGAGGTCTGGAAACAATACTTCTGAACTCGGCACCCAGAAAACAAAGCTAGCCTTGCAGAGCAGAAAGGTCATCAGCCTGTCTTCAGCTTTGTTCCTGACTTACGCAGCTGAGACAGGAACTGGGGGTTAGGTGAGGTATCTGTGGTATCAACGAAACACTTTAACGATGGGGAAGAGTTTTAAAAGCTGCTTTCTGATAAGAGCTAGGGCATAGAAGAGTGGAAAAAAAAAAAAAAAGCAAGAGAAACAATTCTGGAAGGGTTACTACTCAAAGGTCATGCTTGACTGGGGTTGGTATTTGTCTAGAATGCCTCTCCTAGCCCAGAGGAGAATACAGCTCTAGAACAAAATGTTCCACTGTGATTTATTTTCTAGACTAGAAAGGTTTATTGCTCATGCAGCAGGGCACACACTCAGATTCCTGAGGGGAAGAGAGAAGTGATACCCAAAACCACTAGCAGGGCAGCAGTACTTGCACAAACATCTCTCTCCTTCTCAGGAAGCAGCAAGTCAAATTATTACAGAACAGTCTGGTTTGTGGATGAACAGGTGTAGATTGTGCATGTGGTTCTGGAACATTCACTCCTGAGGAAGAGAAAAGTACCAAAAGATACAGGAGGTTCCTGATGACGATTCTAGAAACCCTAATGTAGATTCCTCAACAAGGAAGAAGGACAGGTATGAAACACAGGGGTTTCAAGAAGATTACGGACAGATCACAAGGCTAAGGAGAGGTCTTCACCATTCCCTGGTAACTGACCTTCCCCTCTCTTCTCATATCCCCTAACCAACTCTCCCCCATTTTTCACCCAAGCCTCCTGCAGCAATCTCTGTATCTGCAAGCTGGCAGAGTCAAGATATTATTTGAGCAGAGGATGGTTTCTTTTCCTCCTTTCCAGAGATTGGGCATTTGTTTTTTTGCAGAAGGGAGGGAGGGGGAAAAATCAGGCAGAGGATTCCTTTTCTGGAGGCAGAGGAGGAGAGATTTGTTACAAAAAAACAGGTGGGTGTTTCCTTTTCCTCTGCAGCTCAGCTCCCAGCTCACTGCAGTGGCAAAACACTGCATATATAAAAAAAAACATGGTGCAATTTGCACCACACACACATACACACACACAGTCCAGGCTGCAGCAGCAGAACTGCAGAGAGAGCACACACTCTGGAAAACACAGATCACATGATCTTCCGTCCCCACTCCCCCTCCTCCTCCCTCAAACACAAGTTGTAAACAAGCGTATGGCTGAGTCAGATCTGTAACCCTTTGCGCCCCTGCCTGCAGCAGCGCAACCCCGAGATTTGATAGGCGTGGCAAATTAATGAGGGAAATTTGATAAGAGTATGTGAAAAGCACAGGAAAGATGCAAATGCACTACTTATACGAACCTTTTACCCAGGGATTCTCAAACAGGGATCATGAGTTTAATAGATGGGGGTCATAAGCAGGGTTCACCGTAAACCACTCATGAGAAATTTAAATGCTGCCCAGCTGATTAGGTGACTATTTTTCCATCAAAGCCTCACCCTCAGCTAAGTTTTGTGTTTCTATTGGTGGTGCACATTCATACATGCCTGGGTGCACATAAAAATGTATTCTGCACATAGACAGAAAAGATTAGAGGGAACATTGGGTTGCGAGCTGCGAGCCTCCACCCCAAACTCTGCTTTGCCTCCAGCCTTTATAATAGTGTTAGATATTTGTCAGGTGTTTTTAATTTATAGGGGTGGTCACATGTAGTGGCTTGCTGTGTCAATGGGGTCACTTAATACAAAAATTTGAGAACCGCTTTACCTTTTTCCATCAAAGCCACAATTAAGTAATTAAGTAACTGGTAAGGAAATCAGAAAGGGCCAAAAGGTCATAGGCAAAACCAAGATGGGTAAAGGGATGTTCAGGAAGGTTAAGATGCAAACAAGTATATGCTGCACATCTCTGGATGTACAGAGCTTTCAGAGATCAAGGACAGGGCACGGTGAAAGGAAGGAAGAGAGTTAACAATTGACACATTTAGGTTTTAAGTAACGGCAGCTGTGGTGAAAACAGGTTTCAAAAATGAGATTTCAATCAACAGGGCTATTTTCATGTTTTGCTGACATGATCTCTCAAAACAAGGAGCTCTCTTGCCTCTGAGCCAGGAGGCTGCGAGGATGTGATTGCTCGTGCTAGGATTTTGTTTCACTGGGGATCTCAAGGTCTGAGGGAAAGGAAGAAAGAAGGCAAACGCAGGTTAAGTACCGCACTGTCCTTCAGAAGAGATATTATACCAAGCTTCAGTCCACCCATCCTTCAGGCTGACAACCAAGCAGAAGTTAAATAGGCACCACTGCAGTGACTGTACTTGTGGAAAATAACATGGGACAAACACCAGTGTTCTGTGATTCTAGCAATGCACACGTAATTCCCAACCTGACTGCCTGAATACACAAAGCTAAAGTTAACTCAAAAGTCAACAGGCCCACAGAAAAATGGCCAGGGTGCTAAACTGCATTATACAGAGACTGGTAATGAACAGCACAGAGTTAAACTGATCACAGAATTTATAGCCAAGAAGAAAATCTCTCCCTTAACCACACCAAAGAGAGAGATAGGAACTATACACACGTGGGTGCCCACATACTCAGGAAGTGCGGGGGGAGGGGGAAGAGGGCATTTCAGGACGTTTCAACTTCTTTTGGAGCACTGAATCCAGATGGCCTGTCCTAGCCGGTCATTTTCCTGCAATTGCAGGAATTTGTTAGTATTACTGGACATCTATTTTTCCCATCTTTTCTAATGTGACTGCATGTGCACTTGCAGTATATTTCCATCTGAACACTGGTCCGTATATAGAAGAGTGAAGACAGATGTCCATATGGACTAAGGAGGAGCTAGTTCTATTAGGCAAACAGTTTACATAGTAATAATTTTACCTAATTTCTTTCATCTCACAGCATTTTACAGATTGTTCCCTGCCTGAAAAGTCACTCCCAATTGAAATGCTTAGTCTTCTGGGGAAGACTCAAGTAACTGTAAACTAAAATAATTTAGGACAGGAACAGAAATATGCTATAACCAAAGGAAAATAGAGAGAATCCTCAAAAGGCAACCAATTCCCTTGAATTGGATTATAACCAGTAAATCAGAGTCAGTGCCCCTTCTCCCATGAAGAGGGGTCTTTAATGATAAGCAGCAGTGCTCACAATGTGTGTCTTATCCAAAGGGAAGCACTTCTAGAGGTAATCTACCAACCCATCTCCTAATAATATGCTGGGGTCTTCTCAGTACTGACCTGGAAGGAAGAACACCTCCTACTGAACATAACACTTAAACCTTAGCACCTGGATTTCCTTTTGAGTTTTCCTATTTAAATTGCTGACTATTTCTACTCCATTCAAGTAGACTGTTCAAGAGGGAAGAGGGTAATGGAACAAAAAGAGATAGGCAACTGAGGGATTATGGGCCCATATTTCAGCTTCACTAGTATTTATGGGTACATGGAATTTGTTTGGGGCTCTCCTTTTTGGACAAAGGCACAAGAGAATATATATTAACAACACAGGGAACAGAAATACAGCCAAAGCCATTACTGACAAGCAGAAAAAACAGAGATACTTACTTTGGGGGCCATCCTTTCCACTTCACTAGGTATTCTACTTTACCCTAGAGAGAGAGGGGAAAGAAAAAAAAAAAAAGAGGTAAGCCCTGCAACCCAAAATGGGTACTACAGGAAGAGGAAAACCATGTCAAGAGAATGCCCTTTAGTCTGCACTGGCAATAGCGCAACTGAAGAGCTTGTTCCCCTCCCCAGCCTTAAAAAAAAAAACAACAACAAAAACCTCTTCTTCATTAAACTAAATAATCCATAGGTTTCTCAAGCAAACATGTGCATACTCCAAGTATTCTCAAATGACTCTACTATCAATCAGGGAGCACAGTTTTGCAAGTGCTTCCAAAGTGACTAATATACTAGAAGGCGGAGCCCTAGCAACCCTCCAACAAGCAGCCCGCATGTGCGCAGCTACACAACTCATAAGCAACACTACAAGAAGTCTGCCAACCTAAACATGATGGGAGAAAAACCTCACATCAGGAATGGAACAAGCATCGAGAGGGTTTTCAATAAGAAATCTGAAGAAATACAAGATTATAGAAGGAATGAAATGCTTCTCTGGCATGTCCCCTTCCAGTTGCTGCATGCTTTCTCCAAACACTGTCTCAACCATCCAAGCCACTCAACCATTTGACCTGAACAGCAATTCAAAGCTGAATTTAAAAGGTATCCACTTACTTCCTATTGGGGGTGCGGAGAGAGAAGAAATGGTAAAGTATGGAAATCAGTTCCAGAGTCCTGAGGAGTGTGTGTACAATTGATATGATCTTTGAATAACAACAGCACCACTTTGCTCTTACAACTTTTCCTCAAGTGTGGCGTATACAGGTACACACATACTTACAGGGACAGGACATGTAAAAATGTAAACATTAAGATAAATTTAACACACCAAATGATTTGCAGGGGGAAAGGAGATCATGCAAGAGTATCCACTGATTTTGGGTCCCCAAGTTGACACACCTCGGCATGAATTTCAGAAATGCTGAGCACCAATCATTTCAATTCAAATCAATGGGAATTCAACACCCCTGGTGGGAAATAAAAAAGCCAAAGCCTCTAAAAACAGTACACAAAATTAGTGGTAATTTTAAAAATTGGGACAAATTAACTTGCCCAAGGTTACTGAAAGTCAGTGTCAGAAGCAGGAAGTCAGCTACTTCAACTCCCATGTCTATCCTTTAAGCACAAAGCCATGCTTTCCTATTTGATCATCTCTCCAGAGTCCCACATCAACATTTCAAAACCGATTTTGCATTCATTGCACTATGTCCTTTCCAATCACCTCATCATCTACAGAAGTGCCCATTCAAACCACAAATATATCTTAGCACCCTAGAATCAAGAGATGGTCAAAAATAAGTGTCTAAGGTAGCGGGGGTTAGAGGTTAATATGCAGGCATCTCTCCCATTTCCATCAGTGCTTCTCTCTCCACACCCACATTTTTCCAAAAAGAAATGAATGAACCTTTACTTCAAATTAAGATCATCAACCAATTGGAGATATGAATCACACTTGAGAAACTTACATCCACAAGCATAAAGGATGGGAGGGGGAGCTAAGGAAATTTTGTAAGGTGGACGATTCTTGAATAGGTCATTACTCATAAAGGGGAAGTGGTGAAAGGAAAAGAGGACCTAATTGCAAAGGTGGAAAAGGGAAGACGAGCAGGCAGGAACCCTTTTCCCCTATAAATCTGGTATCTAGCGCTTCTCTCCATTCCCTCAAGGAACGGCATACACGAAAATGGTACCTGTCCTGTCTCTGGGAGGTTGGAGTAGGCGGTGCGGGTGACTCCCACCCACCATACAGCTCTACTTGTAACATGGTAACTGAAAAAACATTCCCATACCCTGCAGCACAGGGGCTTGACAATGATTCTCCTTCACGACCCCTGTCCGCAGCATGGTGCGAGTGCCCATCACCACGCCACCCCGCATTCGACATGGGTGAGGTACATACTGATGCCCCCCCATACAGATGCCTGCAGCATGGGGTGCGAAATTATGCCCGTGGCCGCCACACCCCCTACAGCTGGAATATGCTGGAAAGGGCACAAGGGAGCAGGGGCTTCTGCGCCCCTTTCCGCGTGGTACACGAATGGGAGAGAGGGGTTGGGGCTCCAGAGCCCCCCTGCTTGCAGCACTGGAGGGCGAGGTGGAGGAATAGATGCTGTTCCCCCCCCCAATATCCTCACCTTCCTTATGCGTTTCTTCCTGATACTCTCCACTGCAAACACCTGCTCCCCGATAGCAGAGAGCTCCATGCAGGGGGAAGGTGGAGGCGGATACTCCCCGTACCGCTGCGGGAGGGAACCGGCTGCAAGAAGGCGGCAGCGGTGGCGGCGGCTGCTGGTCCCGGTTCTTACTCACGCTCACACACCCCCTCGCGCTCAATCTCGCCGCCGCCAACGTTCCATTTTAGAATCTGCGCAACATTTTCCCAGGCGCGCGCGCGGCCTCCCCCCCCTCCCCTTCCGCGGGGCGCGCGCGCGCCTAGCCGGGTCCCTCCTGCCGCCAAGTGGCTCGTGAGCGTGAGATATATCCCCGGCCTTCGCTCGCTGTTCCCTACGGGTCTCTATTTGGCGCTGACTAGACCCTTGAGGCTGAAGGGACTGGGCTGCCCTGAGCCCCTCCACCCGCGCCCGCTCTGTGCACGGGCTGCTGCCTCTCTCCCGTTGGTGCCCAGCCCAGCAGTCCCCCTTTCTAGGAACCCTTGTCTGTAGCAGCCTGAGGGCCCATGCGCTGGTTGGTTTCCTGTCACAAGCGCGAGAGATGGAAGCGGGATCAGGCGGATGGGGAGCAGGTGGCCTCACCCCGTTTTTCTCTTCCTGCAAACCCAGGAGCAGCATTGCTGAGCGCTGGAGGCTTTAGAGCAGGGTACCCCTTTTTTTTTTTAAAAAGGACAGACGTTACATGAAGAAATACTGTGCCTGGGAGCTAGGAGACCTGGGATCTGTTCCCAGTTCTGCCCATGAAGAGCATGTAATGGTTTCCACAATCTCCATTGGGCCAGGAGACTAATTCCATCCTGGCACACAGTAGCCTAACCTTGACTGTTCACGATTTTGTCACCTCTCAGCTGGGCTACAATGATGTGATGTATCTGGGCATGAAGCCTCCAGCTCTTAGGAAACTCCCACTAGTATAGAACATTACAGTGCATCATCTCAGCAACACAGGCAACTGTGAGCACATCACACCTGTCTCCAGCTCTCTACCCTGGCTTTTCATAGAACATTAAGTTTAAGGTCTCAGACCTTCAATATGCCAAGATGTCAAAAGGACTCTCTAAAGGTTCAGGATGATTCAGACACCAGCGTTTTCAACTTTGCACAGTGGAATTTCTACAACTAAGGTAAAAACGACAAGTTGTCCTGTGGCACCTCAGACTAACAAAAGTATATAGTATCACACACTTTCTTCAGAGTTTGTCTGTGCAATAGACAGCTTTTCTAGGGATCAGTCCATGGAATGAACTCTGAGGGCCATCACAAACCTCATCACCTGCTCAAAGGGCAAGGTGCATTTCTTCGACCTTGCATTCTCTAATATATATATAGGCCCGTACGCTGGGGGGTGCAAAGAGTGCACATGCACCCTCCCATAGACTCCCAAGCATGAGCGGGCTCTGTTAGGGCAGTGAGTCTGAGGCTTGAGCTCAGCCCCCCTTCTTCCCTGTGCAGTGGAGAGCCCATGCTGGTGCTCCAGCCTAGCCCTCCCTCCAATGAGGTTGAAGTGTCAGCACCAGCTTCCCGCTTGGCTTTCCCTGCTGCTACCATTGGCCAGAATCTGGCCAACGGAAACAGTGGGAGGTGGTGCCTAGGAGCAGTGCAGGGCGTGAAGGCAAGTAAGTGCCCCCCACCTCCTCATGTCCAGCCCCCGCATTCCCAGCCCCTCATGCACCACCCCACCCAGACCCCACACCCCCAGCCTGTTCCTGGCTCCCTCTCCCCTGGCCACATACCTACCCACACCCTGCTTCTGCACCCTCCCCACTGGCCAGACACCCTACCTCGAGCCTGCTCCTGCACCCTCTCCTACTCCTGCCATCTCCCTTATGGCCAGATGCCTACCCACACCCTGCTCCTGCACCTTCCCCGCTGGCCAGACACCCTCCCCCCGTCCAGACACCTGCTCACAGCCTGCTTCTGCACTCTTCCCCCAGCCAGACACCCTACCCCCAACTAGATAACTATCCCCAATCTGCTCCTGAAGACACCCTACCCTGAGCCTGCTCCTGCACCCTCCCCTTGGCCAGACACCCTACCCCCAGCCCACTCCTGCATCCTCCCTTGCTCGTGTACCCTCCCTCCTGCACCCTTCCTTGCTCTTGCCCCATCCTCCTGGCCAGACACCCTACTCCCAGCCTGCTTCTGCATCCTACCTCCCATCCAGACCTTTCATCTTCACCCCCTCCTGCACTCTACCTCCCACCCAAATCCTGCATCCCCATTCCTCTTGCTGGCAGCCCTGTCCTGCACACTAAGCCCCCCATTTCTGTCCCAAACCCAGAGCCTAGTGTGTCCACAAAATTCACTAACTCTGTAACCCCAGAAGATTAAATCCTGGCCTATGGGAAGCCCTGAACCTCAGTCCTCCATGTTCCTGTACCTCCCCGCTGGGGTTGGAGTGCCAGAGGAGTCAGTGTCTCACTTGGGGGCAACATCAGTGAGGACTGGGGGGTTTTGGAGTGATTTTTTGTTTGCTTCTCATTTGTGTGGTCCCCAACTGATTTTTCTGTGGGTCAGTAGCCCCAGACCCAAAAAAGGTTCTCCCACCCCAGCCGTAAATAAAGAAAACATGGGGACCTTTTGTGTTGGACATCAATTAATATTTCACTTTATTTAAAATGAAGTTTGATAGACTAATATAAGAAAGTTGAAGCAGTTAATCTGTTTAATAATTTAAATTAATATTTCCTTTCTTACTGGTTAAATTAAACCATTCTCCCCAGCTGCAGCAAGTTTCCATTAGCAACTGGTGGTCCATGGAAAGGTTCCATTGAGCCAGGTGGACCACGGGCCAAAAAATTTGAGAACCACTTTGTTAGGGGGATAGGAGAGTGCAGTGTTGTGGGGGCAAGTGGGGCTGGTGCAGTGCAGCAGGGCCAGGAGACTGGCACTCCCCACCCACAAGGAGCAGCCCAGGCCCAGCCCCTATCTGGAAGCCCTGACCACACTCACCCAGCGCTGGCCTCACCAAGCAGGGAGAACGGCAGCAGGCAGAGGCACTAAGGGGGGGCATGGCAGCTGTATTGCCCACCATGATCCGAGAAGGTAATGTCTGTAAAACCTTTATTACTGTATACATTTTTAGTATGTTATAACAAAATCATTTTACCAGTCACTTTTTCCACTCAAAGTTTTCATTAACCTCTCTTATGCACACTCATTGCATGACTATTTTGGAACTCCTTTACATTTAAAAAAATTGCGGTCCACATTTACAAAAAAAAGCACACCCCCACACAGAATTTCTGTTTATGGGCCTGAAATATATAGCTGAGGGGGGGCTATATAAAACCCTTCCAGAACATTCAGTGGGACATACTTTTCCCCTGTGGAAAGGATAAGAGAAAAACACCACATGACTAATGCTAGTAATGTGCTACTGGAAGGCATTCAGATATTACAGTGATAAGTGCAGTATAAACATCTATGTAGAACAGAACAGACCTGCTGTCTGATTTTAGGCAAATCACTTTACCTCTTTGTGGTGCTATTCCTGTAGTATGAGGATATAAACAGAAGCTTCAGGGGGTAGCCAAGTTAGTCTGTACAGGTAAACTGAAAAAACAACATGGTTTGTTAGTCTATAAAGTGCTACCAGATAGAAACAGAGAGAGTCATGCTCTGAGCAGAAAATGGAGAATTCCCTAACCAGGAAGTTCCCCTGCTTATTAGGATTCCTGCTGCTACACATTCTGGTCCTCTCTGTGGAGGACTAGGAACTCTATAAGATTAAATCTTAAATTATAAACCAATGTGTATACACACAGCAATTCAAAATAAACTTTAGTTCTGTAAAACTATTTATACTTCTAGGTCTCTCTTATCAATTGCATTTTAATAGTTTTGAATAGTATTCTAAAGATCAGGTCATTGAGGGTGTTTGATCAGTTCCCCAGATGTGTTTCTATTTCTGTTGAGTTTGTGCATGGAGTTCCCTGTAAAGGGGACACACTTCTTGACAGAGTACCAACAAGTCCCACATCCCCTCTACACTAGGTTGCAAAATATTGAAAATTAATCAAATTCCCCCGGGGAATTCCTTTTGGAGTTTCCAGTAGTTAGGATGTGGGAGTTTGAGTTCAGAACAGTTCCAGATGTCTGGGAACTTTTGAGCAAAACTTGGTTAACTGTTTCAAAAGTTAGTGCTTTTGTTTGGTGCTGAACATTGACATTTTTGTTGCTGTCAAATTTTTATTTTGGCACACTGTTTTCAAAATTCCTGCAGGTTGGTCCACTTAGATTTAAATTGCTTTGGTGTCATAGATAAAGGCATCCTTAGCAAGGTTCCCTCTAAGTTGCACAGCCCTGCAGCTGCTTAATCAGCCTTGCCCAGTCAGGGGCTGAGGGCTCCCTGCTTGACTGGGTGGGGCCAATTAAGCAGCTGTGGGGCTATGCTGCCACTCAGCTTAGAAGCAACCTTGATCCTTAGTCATCTTCCCATGAGAAATTCTGTTAATAGTCTAGTGTTGTTGATGGATGTCAGGAATGCTCTATATGGGCCCACTTATTTGTACAGAACTTTTTGTAGTTTGCACTGAGTGGCAGATTATTCAACGGGCTTACAGGGCCTGTATGCTGTTGAAGTATTTCTTCACACAATTCATAGTCTTTTTGTTGGTTTTAAACCTGCTACCTACTAATTTCATTTGTTCTTATTATAGGAAGGAGTTAATTTTTCCTTATTTACTTTCTGCATACCAGTCATGATTTTATATACTTTTATCATGTCCCCCCTTAGTCATCTCTTTTCCAAGCCCAAAAAAAAAAAAAAATCAGTTTTACTAATTCTCCTCGTGGCAGCTGTTCCATACCCTTAATCATTTGTTGCCCTTTATTGAACCTTTTCCAATATCTCTTTTTGAGATGAGGTGACCATATCTGCACGTGGTATTCAAGAGGCAGGCGTACCATGGATTTATATAGAGGCAATACGATATTTTCTATCTTATTACATATCCCTGTCTGAATGATTCCCAACATTCTGTTTGCTTTTTTGACTGCTGCTGCACATTGAGTGAATCTCTCTTGAGTGGTAACAGCTAATTTAAGTTGAGAGTACGGATCATCATTTTAAGTTGAGAGTACAGACGTAAGTGACTAGTCAACTAGCCGATAAGCATATGCTTATCGGATAGTCGACTAGTGTCTCGACTAGTCGCTTCCCCCCAACCCCTGTTGCTTCTGTCAGAGAGAGGCAGCAAAGGGGTAGGGAGAAGGAGCCGGTGCTAGGGAGAGTTGGCTTAAAAGCCGGTTCCCCCCCAACACCATCTCTTGCAGGGGGGGGGGGGTAGGAGAGGCAGAGGTGTAGCTGGGGACTGTGCATGTGTCAGGAATCAGCTGATTCCTGGTTCGTGTCCAGTCCCCGCACTGAGCTTGTGCTTTTTAAGTTTATTAGGAGCCTTATGGCTCTTAATACATTTAAAAGGCAGAGCAGCAGCGGGGTTAGCTCGCAGGGCTGGCCCCAGGAGCTAACCCCACTGCGGCTCTGCAGTTTCCCCCCTTATCAACTAATCGACTAGTTGATGGAAATTCCATTGACTAGTGATTAGCTGATTAAACACCATTTAATATCCTTACTTGGGATTATGTTTTCCCAATACACATTTCTTTGCATTTAACAACATCAAATTTTAATTATGTTGTTGACCCAGGTTTGTGAGATTTTTTTTTTTAGCTCTTCATAATCTGCTTTGGACTTAACTATATTGAGCGATTTTGTATAATCTGCAAATTTTGCCATTTCACTGATTACCTTTTTCTCCAGATCATTTATGAATATGTTGAATAGGATTGGTCCCAGTACAGACCCCTGGGAGTCACCACTAGTTAACTCCCTCTATTCTGAAAACTGACCATTTATTCTTACCTTTTGTTTCCTATCTTTTAACCAGATACCAGTCATGAGAGTACCTTCACTTTTATCCCTTGACACTTTTATCAACTGCCCCCACCCTCCATTTTGTTTAATATATTGCAGTCTTCTTCTGTGGTCTGAATTTGCCTACTCAGGCTGGGCCACCGTACAGATTGCTATGCTTGTGCCATACACTTGTCTGTATCTTGGCATCCTTCATGGATAGTGTAGAGTACCTTTTTCTGAAGTACTGTAGGGAAAAGAATGAATTATCCTTTGAGAATCAGGCCCTTGACCACATGATGGTCATTTCAGTCCTGTCAGTATAATCGCTCTATTGGAAGTGGACTCCTTTAACTCCACTCTTTTTGGCAATATTGAGTCATTTTCTTGCAAGTCTGATTCTTTAGTTGTTCATCTCTAGTTTGCTGAAGTCAGCTGGCAGAAGCTGGAATTGCTGCCAGAACAAGGTTTATGTAAACTTTGACATCTTTCTCTCAAGGCTTTTCTGTTGGGGGCTACACAATGGGGACTGTAGATAGAGGGTCTACTGCTATGAGTGCTTTCCCTGGTATGTAGCAAGAAAAATCACATTAGCCACAGTCAGAATCATTGAATCCTAGGTGAAAGGTCATCCAGTTGTTCTGAACCCAGTAGTGCTACTAAGGGCTTGTGGTCTGTTTCTGTGTTAAAATTCACGTGGAAGAGATATGCACTGAGCTGTTCGTAGATTCACGTGGCTGTTAAAGCTTTCTTTTTCATGTTTATCTGCTGTTGCTTGGTTTCCGTGAGGCTTCTTGACATGAAGGCAACCAGTCTTGGTTGGTCACCTTTTGCCTGCTTTTATGTTGGCATTGCTATTAACCCATATGGAGTATTGCAAGTATTGGATAGTTTACTGAATATTGTGCCAAAACAGGTGGAGATGCCTATAGTTTTTATTTTACTACATGCATTTTGTGGTGGCTACCCTAGACCCAGATATTTTGACCATTAAGGAGATCTTTTAAGGATTTTGTTAGGGGAAATTCTTACCAGATTTAGCTCATCTAATGACTAATAATACCCAGGAATCCTCTCATAGTAAAAACATCTTTGAGCTCAGGTAAGATAAATAATGCCTTTGGTTTATCTGAATTCAGATAAATTCCATTTGCTTATGATATGTCTGTGGTGGCATATATATATACACACCATGTCCAGGGGGTGGACGCCACCTGGTCAGCTGTCGGTCTGTACCAATAACCCTCCATCCAGGGTTGTATAGTCTAATGGCTAGAGTCAGTAAGGGGTAGACCTCAGTTCAGGGCCACACAGCTTAACAGCTAGAGTCAATGGGGTAGCCCTCTAGTTTGGGGCAGCACAGCCGAATTGCTAGAATCAATAGTTAGGGGCAACAGCTCCGGTAGGAAGACCTGGGCCCACCCTACTCCACCAGGCACCAATCTAGGGTCCTATGAGTGGCAGAGTACTCCACCAGTCACTCAGCAAGGAATCTGATTGCAACACACCAACCTCACCTGGGTGGGAGATACCACTCCAGCACCTTCCCTGGGTCACTTCCTACCAGAGTTGGTGCGGGGACATTCCATGTGGTCTCTGGGTCCTCCAGTTCCACTGCAACTGCCTCTCCCTGGGGCTCCTCCGGCACTAGTAGCTCAAGGCGGTCTCCCGGGTCTCTGGCTGGAGTGTCCCTGGTGCTCCTGCTGGAGGTCCTTCTTCTCCGGCAGCCAGCCCAGAATGAACTGAGCTACTCCATTTTATACTGCTCCAGCATTTGGTGCATGCGCAGTCTGGGTGGAGGGGCGGGACTTCCTCTGCCCACAGGATTTTAACCCCTCCGGTTCAGTGCAGGGTATGCACACCTCATTACAGTGTCATATCAATTGTATTTTCTCCTTTCCATGTTCACGTTTCTCATTTCAAAATGAGGCCAGCTTAATGGAAGCATCTCATAACTGCATGTAGTCATTCATCATGTTCATTTTTTTCTCTGCCATATACTAACCCATCACGTGCATGGCAAAAGGTGCCAGGAAAACCTGAAATGATCTGAGAGATTTTCTTTTGGAAATGTTCTAGTGCTCAAGATATGCCAAAAGGAAGATGACTGAAACAGTACCTTTCAAATGGGATGATGAATGTATTAATTCTTAAGCAAGGGGGATTTGCTGTAGCATCTAACTTTCAGAAGACTTTGGCTGCTAACAGAGAATTTCTGGTCAACTGCAGGAAGTATGTATCTGCACATGCTTTTACTAAGTTGTTTACGTTCCACACAAATCTGGATTTTGTCAGTGGGCTTTGGTACTACAATCATCTCTGGACTTCCAAACAGTGGGTTCTTTTCTCTGTGAAATACACCTTATATGTTCCATTCTCTTTAATTCTCCTTTAACTTTCCCTAACAAGAGTTTAGGGATGCAACCTGGGACTGTGAGAGCGAAGGGAGTTGCTGATGACACCAATTTTATTTTGTACTCCTCTGACAGCTTTCCTAGCCTTGTGAAGATGTGTGGATACATTTCCTATATAGTTTGCTTTCTGACGTTCATACATTCCAGTTTCTCTATTAGGTGTAGTCCCTAGATTGCTGGCAATCCTAGTAGGGGAGTTGTCAGTTCAAGTATTACCTATATTTGTTGAAGAACTTTCTGTTTTTTCTCTAGGTTCACAGACACCTAATGCAGTTAGGGTTGCCAGGTGTCTGGTATTGACCCGGACAGTCCGGTATTTTTGCCTCCTGTCCGGTACAAAAATTCAGAAAATACCGGACACCTGAAATGTCCCGTATTTTCTGTTTTTTTTTTTTTTTTTTTCCTGGCCAGCAACTGGGCCCAGCCCCCGGACACCTCCCAGGCCCCAGCTGAAACACTCAGCAACTGGGTCCAGCCCCCGGACACCCCCCAGGCCCCGGACCCCCGCCCCGTCTCCCCTGCTTACCTGGCTCCGCAGTGAAGCTCCCTTCCAGCTCAACCAAAAAAAATACATGGCCGCTGGCAAAAAACCTCAAGACCTGAGCAAGGGGAAGCAATGCCTTCCCTGGGTCTTAGTGCTCAACCTCTCCTATTCCTATCCCTATTCTGACTCTGCACGCAATTAAAGGGGCCATACTGTTTGAATGCTGTTTTTATTTGTTTGTTGAATAACTCTTGGGGTCCTTTTTTTTTTTTTTGCTCAACAACTTTGGTCTCCCCCCCTTCCTCCTCCAACAGAATTTTTTCCTGGGTGTTTTTTTTGGGGGGGAGGGGTGTTCAGTATTTTTGTTGAAACCATCTGGCAACCCTAAATGCAGTGCTAGTACCCCCACGGAGAATCTTATTTTGTCTTTTCAGATCTCCATCCCTGAATCAATTATAATCTTTTGGAATTGCAATGACTGACACCCCAATATCAATTTTAAATTTAAAGTTTCAGCTGTTTGGATTCATACTTGCATAACAATGTTTGAATGTTTTGTTGAGGATATAGTACCTAGAAGTATGGACTCATTGTCATCTGATAGCAACACTCCCTCTTGGATTGTTCCACTGCTACTGGTGACCTGCATACCATTGCAAACAGCCCAATTTTATGGAATCTCTCATTGTTGCTGTTGTGGCTTGTTGTCTTGCCACATCTTCCACAGCTTTTCCAGTTTTCCCTCCTATTAAGGTTTTTTGGTCTCCCTCTCTAATTGTGCATTGTGCTTACGTTTTAATGTGGTCTGATTGCTGCTTTCATACTGGTGTCTTTTTTCTTTACAGCATTAATGGTCTGATGCAGTCTCTCTTGTGCTGCTACCATGTAAGTCACTTTACTGTTGCATTATGGTTTCTTGTATTTTCATTTTTGCTTTATGGAAGTGCGGGAATGGTTCCACTATTATGGGGACCTTTCCTGGCTCATAAATTACCCTGGTGAAGTGAGCTAGCAAAAGGAGCTGAGTCCTTGTTTCCACTTCTTTTACCCAGAGGCCTACCTGACCTTGAGGGCTTCCCTTCCACTTTCCTGTGTGGCAGAGTCAGGGGCGGCTCTAGACTAGCTACCAGCAACTGGCACCCTAGGCAAACCATGCAATCGGCGCCCCCCCCCCCCCCCGCTCCAATCCCAAGGGCAGATATAGGCTGAGGTTTTCGGTAAACTGGGAAACGTTTTGCCCCTATTCTCCATTTAATGTTTAAGCATATTTATTTAAACAGGCATAATTATTCGGTTTGTCCATCCAACCAATGTTTCTGAGATCAGATTAAAATAGACACACAAAATTTTCAGAATAGATTTGTGCACGACAGCTAGACGATATTTCAGTACGATTTTAAATAAAAATACATTACAAATGTTAATTTTTATTGTTACAAATCCAAAATAGTCCATTACACTATCCTGCTTTAACTGCCATTACCACCACATCGCTGGGGTTGGGGGGGCTGGGGATAGAGTTCTGGGGATAGGGGGGCTGGGGATGGAGTTCTGTGGCTGGGGACAGGGGAGTGGGGACAGGGGAGAGGGAACAGGGTGCCAGTGGGGGGAGAGAGTCCCCTGCACCCACCTCCTCCCAGGATTCCCCCCCCCCAGGAAGCTGGCACGTGCCTCCCCTGGGGCTGACACCCCCCCCTTCCGCGGCACAGGGAACCCCAGCACCTCTTCGCCCGGGCTGACCCCGCAGCACGGGGAAACCCTGCATGCCACCTTTCCTGGGGCCAACCCCCGCCCCACGGCACAGGGGAAGCCAGCGTGTGCCTCCTGGGGCCGACACCCCCGTGGCGTGGTGCAGGGAACCCCCGCACGCCGCCTCTCCCAGGGCCAACCCCCCCCTCCCGTGGCATGGGGAAACCCCCGCACACCGCCTCTCCCGGGGCCGCCCCCCGGTCCCGTGGTGCAGGGGAGGCCAGCGCGTGCCGCCCCTGGGGCCAACTCCCCGCGCTCCTCCTCCGGGGCCGACTCACAGCAGCGCAGGGAAGCCTTCCTCTGGGGCTGACGCCAGGAAGGGGAAGTGGCAGGGAATTGAATTTGGTGCCCCATTAACTTGGCGCCCTAGGCGGCTGCCAAGTTTGCCTATAGGCAGGGGCCGCCCCTGGGCGGAGTTCTTGTAACTCTAACAAGGCTGGGCCCAGGATTCCTGGGGAGCTCAACCCCCAACCTTGTTGTGGTCACTTAGGACACAGTCTAAAGTATCCCCCTCTGGGGTGCGCTCTCTGCTCTGTATGCTTTCTCGACCCACTGATCACTACAGGTAGCTTGACCAATACAATGCAATCAATTTTTTACAAAATAAGGAAAAATGGGAAAGGTTAAAGGAAAACACGCAACCTCACTCACAAGGACATCGTCAACAGCAGTCTCTGGGATGTAAGGGAAGTTCACAGTCTGTTTCTCACAGGTCCCAGGCCTCCTCCTTAGCCCAAGGTTCTGCTGCTAGAATGTGGTATGTTGGACACTCACTCTGGCAGTGGCCCCATGCTTTAAGGTTCTAAGGCGGAAAGACCCTTCTCTTAAGTGTCAGCCACCCCTTGTTGGGATTACGATCCATCTCCAAGTCTGGCCTGCAAGGCCTCTGGGCTGGGGGCCTTTCTCTGCACTGGGCCCACTGCTTAGGGTTGCCCTCATTCTCCCCAGCTGGTCACTGCATGTAACTCCAGACTAGGGACGTTAAGGACTAGTCAGTTGACTAGTCACTCCTCCCCTCCCCCCACTGACTATCAGATAAAGGCAGCGGGGAGAGGAAGGGGGAAGAGAGGGTACTTCCTGGGCTCAGCTGTGCAGCGCTGCCCCTTTGATCAGCTGTATGGCGCTGCCGCGTGTGGAGCCCGGAGTCAGCTGGGGACTCCCCAGCTGATCCCGGGCTCCAGCGCGGCATTTCTGTGGAACCCGGGATCATGTGGGGAGTCCCCAGCTGATGCCAGGTTCTGCTGAAATGCTGTGCAAAGTCCGGGATCATCTGGGGAGTCCCCTGCTGACCCCGGCTCTGTGCTGCACTGCCGCTTTGAAATGCACAAGAGCCCCCCCGGGGACTCTTGTACATTTCAAAGCTGGCACGCCATGTGCAGCCCGGAGTCAGCCGGACTTCCCGCTGGCCCCCGGCTGCATGTGGAGTTCCGCATTCCTCCTTTGAAATGTACAAGAGCCCCAAATGCCTATCAACTAGTTGAATAGTCGATGGAAATTCCATCAACTACTCAACTAGTAAAATAACCATTACTGAACATCCTTACTCCAGGCTTCTCCAGCTCCAGCCCCAACTGCAGTCACAGGACTGTTGCTGCTCTGCCTTAAGCAATCTGGGTTACTTTTCTGGTCCCTCTCACTCTGGTTGCTGCAGCTCTGCTCCCAGCTCAGGTCTGCTCTCTGTGCTGTGTCTCTGGCTCTTACTACTGTGTCTTTGCTCCCAGCACAGATCTGCTCCCTGAGCTGTTTCTCTGGTTCTCTGTAGCTGGGCACAGCTCTGCTCACTATCTTAGCTCAGGCTTCTGCTCTCTCCTTTGCTCAGCCCTGCTCTGTGTGTCCCACTTCACAGTAAGGTCGGCATCCGTCTGGCCTCCTGACCTCCCCCCATTAGCCTGCCTGCCCTGTCATTCAGGCTGATCTGGAGCATCCACCTCTCAGCAATACTCCTGGGGACTGTCAGTTTCTGGGTCCTGATTTCTCATTGACCCTTTTTCTTCCTTTTGATACTTGGAGTTAGCCATCAACCGCCCCCCCCCCCCCACTGAGTTCTAGTAAGGGATCAACAGTCCTCTTACATATAGCTTGTTCTAGCATGAGAGCTGGTCTGACTGAAGTTGTGCTGATAAACTGGTGTTTCTTATACCGCCGAGAACTAGTCTGTCTCTTGTTTCACTTCTAACATTGAACAAGCTTATGACCTGCAGTAATAAAAGTCTCAGCTGTTTCCCATTGTTCCTAGGCATCTCCTTTTAAACTGTCCCTGGAATATTATGCATAATATTCTGTCAATTTATGAAATAGCCTCTCTCATTTCAAAGTATTATTTTACTCATCATTGAGGAGTAGGGCCTATACCAGGGGTGGGCAATAATTGTTGATGGGTGGCCACTCCAAGATTTTGGAAAGTGGTTGAAGACCGCACTCTTCCATGATATTAATGGAGGAGGTGCAGGGTATGGGATGAAGGTTGGGTGCAGAAGGGAGTTTGGGTAAGGGAGGGAATTTGGGTGAAGAAGGTGGTTGTGAACTGGGGCACTGGACTGGGCTGCAGGGGGTTGGATTGTGTCCTAGGGCAGGGAATTGGGTGTAGGGGATTGAAGTGCAGGGCTTTGGGTTGTGAGCTGGGGCAGGAGGGACTGTCGGCAGGGGCGGGAGATTGGGGTGCCAGATCTGGGAGGGGATATGGGTATGTGGAGTGGGAGGGCACAGGGATGGGGGAGGGAGGGGCTGAGGTGCCAGAGTCAGGCTCTGGCCAGGAGACTTACCAGACAGCAGCCCAGCACTTTCCTGAAGCAGCCTCTCTGCCTGCTCCGTCCCCGCACAGGCTGCAGCCGTGTGCTCTGTGAATAAAACTATGAGCCCTGGAGGGGAAGGGGGCGAGGTGCTTCTTAGCGGCCTGTTATTGAAAAAGGCAGCTCCCACGGGCCAGTTTCTGTCCAAAAACCGGCCAGTGGGATTGTGTTGAGGGCGGGAGCAGCTCCTAAAGTGAAGCCGTACGCTAGCCACGTTTCTGAGCAGCGTGTGGGTGGGGTGAGAGGTGGAGTGAGGCAAGTGGGGAGCCTGCCTGGGGCTCCCAACTGCGTCCATGGGCCGGATCCAGTGGCTTGGTGGGTCAGATTTGGCCCATGGGCCGTATTTTGCCCAGGCCTGGTCTATAGGATAGTATAAGTGTCCATGGCAAATAACATGGCATTGATCTGGTATTCTTGTGCTTTCTCTGTTAAATCAGAAGCCATCCAGAGTTGCTTAAGTCTACTGATCTAGCAAAGCCAGCTGTCTGAGTGAGTTTCCGAAATCAGATTTCTCTAACACATCCATTTGTGCTATGGGTTCCATTGTCCCGCTGAAATAGGGCTCTGCCTCCTTCCTGCTTCACCTTTAAGTCTCCTCCCTGATTTTCCACCTTCCCCACAAGCTCACCACTCTGGCAGTCAGGGGTGGTGATTAGGGAGGGTGTCTTTCTTTCACTCCTTTAAAGAGAGGGATTCACAAGCTTGTGACTCCATTAAATGTGAGGCTATGAACATAGAAAGCAATGCTTTAAGAGGCAAATACAGAACTCCTAACCAAGAGATTCCCGCATTTATTAAGATCCCTGCTGCAATACGTTCTCATTAGTAATTGTGGAGGACCAGGAACTCCACAATTTCCTCATCTGTAAAACAGCTATAATGATACTTTGGTACTTAACTTGTTACTTAAAGTTTCAAGAATAATGGATGAAAAGCATTATATAATACCTAGATAATGACAACCTTCCTGTCCTAGGCGGATGCCTCATTTTCAGGAGATACTTTCTTGTGCAACATGCACGAAGATGAGAGCACGATTACCGCACAAGTTTGTTATTTAGCTGTCTGCAAACATTCCATTTGCACATACTGTTGCAGTACACAAAGGTAACTGCATTTTTATTTAAAGGCCTGTACCTTTAAAATCTGCTCTTTAAGGGTACAGCTACACTGTGGGCTAAAGTCAAATTAAGATACGTAACTTCAGCCTCGTTAATTGTTTAGCTGAAGTCAAAATAGCTTAATTCGGCTTTTGGCACTGTCTACACTGCAGGAGGTCAAAGAAAGAAGATTCTTCCTTCAGCTTCCCTTACTCCTCATGAAATGAGGGTTACAGAAGTCGGAGTAAGAAGCCCATTATTTTGAAATAAGGGGCTTGCTGTGAAGATGCACACTCTTATTTCGAAATAACTGAGTTATTTTGAAATAATGCTGCTGTGTAGAATGCCCTAAGTCTCATGAGGCATTTTTCATAAGAGTAAGCTCTTATGTCATCATCTATAGCTACCTTTCCTCCCACTGTTATGCAGCACACTGCTTGATTGCTGCTTAGCTAGGACTGTACTTCTATGATGGTGTATGTATGTGAATTTTAGAGCAGTGGTGCTCAACGTTTTTTCATTCGTGACCCCCAGAGCCAGGAAAACTTTTGTTGAGCGCAAAAAAAAAAAAAAGCACCGGGAACATTTTGTTGCAGCCCCTTTAATTTAAAGCGCTGGTCCATTCCCCTGCTGCCCCTGCTGCGTGTATGCCAAGCCGGGAAAAGAAAATGCCGGCCGGCCGCTGCGACCCCCCAGGAAGACAGCCGTGACTCACGGGTTGCGCACTGCTGTTTTAGAGGACTGTGGTATGAATTCTGCTGTGCAAACTGAAATGTTAAAGAAAAGGAAGTCTTTATGAGGAGCAGCAGACTAATATACAGAGTTGAGTCAGTTGTAGGTACATTTGAACTCAAATGTTGAGAGAGAGAGGGGAGTTCTATGTAACTATCTTGTTTAAATATGTTGCATTTCATCTATTTCATTTAAACTTGCTGATTAGTTTTTTATTCACTGCATCTACTAGCTTGTTCAAGAACAGGGCACAAACAGCATAGCATCTAGAATTTGTATCACTTTTGCTGAGTATTAAGCAAAATGAATTTTTAAAATGTCAGTGTTTAGTAATCCAAGGGTATGCCAACACTTGACATTGATTGACAAAAGTTTTGTTGTTCATAGGTGCTTAAAAAAATCTCATGAATGATAAAGTTTTGCCACAGCAAGTGAAAGTATGACTACAGGTTGAACCTCTCTAGTCCAGCACTTTCTGATCTGACAATATCCATGGACTGGTATGAGTTTAGTTAGCCAGGTGTCCACTCATCATGTGTGTGGCAAAGTTTTCTGCGGTCCCATAAATTTTGTATACAGCCACCAGTCCTGACTTGAAATGTTCTGTGCTGTTATTTAGCTCTAATTTACCCCTAAATACCTTCTAAAAGCCCAGTGAGCAGTGGAAGTGTAATGCTGCTAGACAATATTTACCTCCTGTGGTTCAGCAAATTCTCTGGTTTGACACTGATCAGGTCCCAAGAGTGCTGGACGAGAGGTTCAACCTGTATTACTTTGTGTGCAACAAAGCAAAACTCCTCCTAGGGAATGGAAGTATTTTTTCAGCAAAAGTGCAGACAAACAGCATTTACACAAGCTGACTTAGCAGCAAGACTGTTGTTTAGTGTAGACATACCCTAAGACATTAACATAAAAGATTTACAGTATGATTTTTAGTAGATAATATTCCTTGAATTTTGAAAACACACCATTTTCAATTGACATTTAATAAATATTTTGTGAACACTTTTAATACTAAGTCTTCTGTTTTTTTTTTTTTTTTTTTTTTTTTTTAAACAACATGCATTTGGGACCTGACCAGTCTATCAGTGTCACTATAAATTAGGGTAATCCAATAGAAAATGTCCCTAATACTAAACCTAATTAGTATAACTTATTTATGAATTATATAAATTATAACACCCCCCCCCAAATTAATAGTTGCCTAAAATTTTAAGTTTAATGAGTGTTACTTATTATATCACAGGTATTACAGGTATTGAAATAGCATATCTCTTGCCTGGAATGACTGCAAATTAATTCTTGGCGCCAGATGACATCAGTCTGCAGGAAAGGTCTGGTTTGAGACAGGGATGGGCAAATTCTGGCCCGCAGGCTGGATCCAGTCCGCAGGGTTAGTTCCTGGCGGGCCCCCCACCTCCATGTTTACCTGCGACTCCACAGGTATCATAGGATTGCAGCTCTGGTTGGCTTCAAATTGCCATTCTTGGTCAGTGCGAGCAGCAGGAAGCGGTATCACGGTCCGCAACGCTTCCCACTGCTCACATTGCCTACGAACGGCAATTCGCAGCCAACCGGAGCTGTGATTCTCCGATACCAGTGGAAGTGCAGGTAAACATAGCAGTGGCAGCCCACAAGGGCCTAACCCTGCAGACTGCCTTTTTTTTTTATTGCCCACCCCCTGTTCTAAGACAACACAAAATGGGTAAGTGGGTTATTTTCTGTGAGATGCTTATGATACGCAAGAGCCTGATCCTACCACCCTTGCTCAGACAAGTTTCCTTTATTTACATGAGTAATTCTATTGATTTCAGTTAGGCCAGTTGTTTTCAATCTATGGTTTGTGGATCCCAGGGGGTCTGCAGACTATGTCTAAGGAGTCTGTGAAAGGAGACTATGAAAATAAAAGTTACAGATCCCAGAAAAGGCATTCCATTTTTCTGATCAGTCAAAAGTATGTGAATACCCCCACCTACAGGTCAAAACCCAGAGGTGTTATCATGAAACCAACAGTTTAGCACCCTCTCTCACTGTGTCAAATGCCATGCCAAGCACATGCAGCGTTTATAGTTTAACTCTGTTCAGTCAGTTTTCAGTCTAAGACTGCTATGGTAAGAGGCCACAGGTTGACTTTCTAAAAAGGTCTGCACCTCTGTTTGAAATTTTTTAGAAGTCCTCAAATGAAAAAAGGTTGAAAATCACCGAGTTAGACTACTTGCATTACGGTAAGAATTGCTGATAGGATTCATAATCCTTATATAAAACATTGAACAGATGTCATTTATGCTGTATCTTTTTGAACTCTAGAGATAAAGTGTCTAAAGATTTTTTTGTCAAAAATGCTCAATTTTATCTTATATTTCAGAGAAAATAATTTACATTAGGTTTATATTAGGACTATCAATTGACCTGCGTTAACGCCTGCGATTAATGCAGGACAGGATTAACGCATTAATCCTTTTAATGTGTTAATTGCAGGAGTTAGTGGTGCGCTGCCCCTTTAAGGGGCTTTGCAATGTGGAGCCGGGGATCAGCTGGAGTCCCCAGCTGATCCCACGCTCCTAATGTGCTGCCCCTTTGAAGTGTTGCCACAGCGCTTCAAAGGGGCAGCGTTGCATAGAGCCCAGGGTCAACTGGGGACTCCAGCTGATCCCAGGCTCCCACAGTGCTTCCCCTTTAAATGCCGCCGTTGCGTTTCAAACGGGCAGCTGCACTGAGCCTGGAGTCTGCTGAGGATTCCAGCTGACCCAGGCTTCCGCAGTGCTGCTCCTTTGAAACGCTGCGGCAGTGTTTCAAAGAAGCAGCGCACGTGATTAATCGTGCGATTACATTTTTTAATCGCACAATTAATCATGATTAATTTTTTTAATCGCTTGACAGCTCTAGTTTGTATTTAATGTCACTGGAGTTGCTATTCATTGTAATGTAGTAAGTAGAAGTAGCATTCCACTTTTTCTACTTCAGGTCATCTATCTAGAGAAAAATTAAAGAGAAAGGGGAAGGATAATAATGGCTTTTACAACTTGAACACCAGTAATGGCTAGTACAAATAATTTAATAGCGACCAGGGATAATTAAAGACAATCTGTTCAGATCCTGCAGTCTACTTTGGCAGTGCTTGAAGAGCAATTTTACGATAAAGATCTGTTTTTAAAACTTGCCTGTTATGACAGTAAGTGTGCCAAAATAGCACATGATTAAAGTGCTGTCACTGTAAAATATATGGTGGTGTAGGATCCCAATATGTAAGGGGTATTAAGTTACTAAGTATAAGAACAATCCAAAGCAAATATCATAAAATCATAGAAATGTAGAGTTGGAGGGAGGGCAGCCTTGTGAAGTCATTAAGTCCAGCCCTCTGTGCTGTGTCAGGACCAAGGAATCCTGGACCGTTCCTGACAGATGTTTGTCCATTTTTAAAAACTTCTAATGATGAGGATTCCATAGCCTTCCTGGGAAGCCTATTCCAGAGCTTAACTACCCTTATAATTAGAAAGCTTTTCCTAATATCTAACCTAAATTTTCCTTGCCACAGATTAAATCTATTACTTCTTCTCCTACCTTCAGTGGACATGGAGAACAATCAACCACAATCTTCTTTATAAGACCCCTTAACATATTTGAGGACTGTTATAAGAACCCTATCCCCTTTTGTAACCCTTCCTCGTCGGTCAGGTTTTCAACATTTTTACTGCTTTCTTTTGGACTTTCCAATTTAGCTACATCTTTATTGAGGTATGGTGCCCAGAACTGGATATATTACTCCAGCTGAGGCCTTACCAGTGCTGAGTAGAGCAGGACAAATACCTCCCATGTCTTACATACAACAACACATTGTTGTCTCATTTGCAATTTGATCTACTAAAAACCCCAAATCCTTTTTAGCAGTACTACCACCTAGCTAGTTATTCCCTGTTTTGTAGTTGTGTATTTTATTTTTTCTTCTTAAGTGTAGTATTTTGCACTTGTCGTTACTCAGTTTCATCTTGTTGAATTTGGACCAAATCTCCAATTTGTCAGGGTTGTTTTGAATTGTAATCCTGTCCTCTAAAGAGCTTATAAACCTCCCTGCCCTGTTGAGTGTCATCCACAAATGTTGTAAACATACTCTTAATTTTATTATCCAAATCATGAATACTACTGAACTCAGGACTGACCCTGTAGAACCCAACTAGATACATCCTCTCAGTCTGACAAACTATTGATAACTACTCTTTAAGTAAGATATTTCAACCTGTTTGACACCCACCTTATAGTCATTTCATTTGGACCACATTTCCCTAATTTGCTTAAGAGAATGTGGGAGTGGGACAATGTTAAAAGTCTTACTAAATATCAAGATATTTCACATCTACTGCTTTCCCTCATCCACTGGGCCAACAATCCCATCAAAGAAAGAAATTAGACTGATTTAGCATAATTTGTTCTTGACAAGTCCATGCTGGTTATTCCATATACCATATTAAACTCCATGCACTTGCAAACTGATTGTTTATTAATTTGCTGCAGTTATGCAGTATCCTTCCAAGTACTGAAGTTAGGCTGACTGGTCTGTAATGCCCAGGGTCCTTCTCTTTTCCCTTTTTAAAAGACTGGTATTATGTTTGTCCTTCTCCAGTCTGCTGGGACCTGATCTGTCCTGGAGGAGTTCATAAAGATAATTGCTCAGGTTCCAATATTGCTTCAGCTGGTTCCTTAAGTACTCTGTCTGCCTGAATACATCTAACCTAGCTAATCTAGTCTTTAACCCATTGCTTTCCTATTCTGGCTTACTCAACAAAGTTAATATTAACAATAAGGGGTAAGGAAAGTATCTGGTCACCTTCTTTAGTTAAGACTGAAGAAAACTAGGCATTAAACACCTCAGCTTTCTTGAAATCATCAGTTATTAGCTGTCCTTCCCTGCTAACTACAGGACCTAGACTTTCCTTCATCTTTCTCTTGTTTTAATTAATTTAAATAACCTTTTTAATGTCTTTCATGTTCTTTGATAATGCTAAGTGTAATTCATTTTATGCCTTTGCCCTTTTGAATTTTTCCTATACGCGTGTGCTATTCTTTTGTACTGCTTGTTAGCAATTTAAATGTGTCTCCACTTTTTGTAGAATTTCTTTTTGACTCTCGGGTAATTAAAGAGCTCCTGTTATACTGACCTTTTACTATTCTTCCTATTCTTCCGTTGCATGGAGATAATGTTAAAGGCACAACTGCATACTATCTCCTGAACTCTTTTTTCCCTTAGATTTTTTCCCCCAAGACACCTTACCTTCCAGTCCTCTGAATCTGTTAAGTCTACCTTTTTGAAGTCCATTGTCCTTATTCTGCTGTTCTCACTCCTTCATTTCCTTAGAATTAGTATCTCATTCAAATTCATAAGCCAGATCCAGAATCGCTTAATCAAAATTCCAGCTAACTTCTGGGAAAGTTTTGCTTGGGTAAGACAAGAACAAGGACTGCAGGTGGGATACTGATTGCCATTTTAAATAGCTACTATTCTTTGATGAAGTGATGTAACTTGCAGTTGATGCAGACACAACATTAATAAGTAACATCTGTTAGCAGTCAATTGCACTCTACCGAACCTAATCTTGCCAAGTTTTGGAGAAGTAGTCTGCAGCAATGATCAGCATAGGTAGCCTCAGCAGAAATGAGTAGCGTCCCTGAACAAATGCTGTTTAACAGAGCTCCAGATAGTACCCTTGCAACAGAAGCAAGGTTTGGCAACCTGATAGCACTGTGCTGCCATTGTCGCCTAAAGTCTAAAGAGTTGGCAAGCATTAAGTACTGCACTCAGGATGCCATTTACAATGCATATCGGCAACTTTATTGAACTTACATGGTTATGATCAATGCTATATTCTTATCAGTAGGGGACACTATTTATGTGTGCCAGGTGTATTTTATATGGAATTCTCATCACAACAATTCAGGGAGATACATGTCCTCACAAGATCTGGAGGGATCACACAGTAAAACAGTTAATTGACATCAAAGCCAGTTGCCTTCTGAACACCACAACTAAGGTTAATACCACATTAGCGGCAAGGAGTCCTGTGGCACCTTATAGACTAACAGAAGTGTTGGAGCATAAGCTTTCGTGGGCAAAGACCCACTTCATCAGATGCATGTAGTGGAAATTTCCAGAGGCAGGTATAAATATGCAGGCCAGAATCAGGCTAGAGATAATGAGGCAAATCCAATCAGGGAGGATGAGGCCCACTTCTAGTAGCTGATCTGGAGGTGTGAATACCAGGAGAGGAGAAGCTGCTTTTGTACTTAGCTAGCCATTGTATATTAGGAATGGCAATATACAAAAACCTGTAGGAGAACACTTCAATCTCCCTGGACACACAATTGCAGATCTAAAGGTAGTAATCCTGCAGCAAAAAAAACTTCAAGACCAGACTTCAAAGAGAAACCGCTGAGCTACAGTTCATCTTGAAGTTTGACACCATCAACTCAGGATTAAACAAAGACTGTGAATGGCTAGCTAAGTACAAAAGCAGCTTCTCCTCTCTTGGTATTCACACCTCCAGATCAGCTACTAGAAGTGGGCCTCATCCTCCCTGATTGGATTCGCCTCATTATCTCTAGCCTGATTCTGGCCTGCATATTTATACCTGCCTCTGGAAATTTCCACTACATGCATCTGATGAAGTGGGTCTTTGCCCACGAAAGCTTATGCTCCAACACTTCTGTTAGTCTATAAGGTGCCACAGGACTCCTCGCTGCTTTTGCGGATTCAGACTAACATGGCTACCCCTCTGATACTTAATACCACATTAGTTTAGGAAGCCACACTCCTAGACAGATTAGCTAACACCACCTCAGTGTTTCTCAACCAGTGGTATGAATACCCTTAGGGGTACTAGAGAGAAGTCTGGAGGGTAAGTCAATACAACTGAAATTTGGAGAAAATTGAATTTTTGTTTTAAGTTTTACAGCGCTTTATTATTTTTGTACTTTTTACACCCAAAAATTCAATCACCAGCCTAGCTATGATTAAGTTGTTTAAACAAATGTGTTACAAAGGTAGAAAAAAATGTTGTGTGTCTGAAAACTGTAGGTACTGAGAGTACTTATGGGTTTTTTTTTTTTTTAAAAGGGGGGTACTTTTTTATAAAAAAAAAAAAAACAAAACACATTGATCTAGATCTTATGGCAGAGGGTTAGTCCCAAAGCCCGGCCATATCTTATGCCAATACAGTCCCTAGAAGAAGGCCCCATGAGCGAGTCACAGTTTGGAGTTTCAGGAATGAGTTCCCAGCCAGGGTTAAGAGGCTCAACAGCTTTAAAAAGGAAGAGGCCAGCAGGGGATATGCTGACTAGAAGCCAAGGCAGGAAGCGGTAGAGAATCAGAGAAACTACCCTGTATGGTGTGGACTTTTTGTTTTGTATTTTTAATTTTATTGCTCATAAAAGCACATGGAAAGAATGCAGTAGGAGATGCCTGCCAAATTGGTGTCAATTTAGACTAATCCAGAACCCTTGCAACATGAGCTTACCCAGAGAGTGATTTTATGTTCAAATCCAAGCCTTCAGTGAGCTGTCTCTTATTATTCTGGCATGGTTTCTGTAGTGGGGTTTCACACCAGTGGAGTGTCAGCTAGCCACAGGACTGACCAAAAAGAATGTGAAACCTGTAAGAAGTACTGGAAAAAACAATCAACATTACTCAAAACCAATAAGCAAAACAACCATAAAAATACCATAGCCCAAGTTGTGAATGGGTTGAGGTCAGATCCAGAAGAAAGAAAAACAACTAGTCCAAATGCAGGCATTCCCTTTCCTCACAGATATCTGGCCAGTATTTCCTGGATGTTCAAACATTGTCCTGGTTGTACATTACCTAGTTCAGAGAAGGTTGCTTATGGATTTTAATCCCTAGGCCCATCTCCTTCTGTGGATGTGTGTTTCCACAATCAGCATAGCTAACTATAGATTATATCTCCTCCCTTTTACATCATCTTTCCTCCTAATTATCAACTGCAGCTGGAAGAACTTAGCATCGCTTGATGTTTTTGGCAGGTGCTGTGATGACTGGACTGACTTAAGTCTCAGTTACCAGGCTAGACCATTAACCCTTTTCTGTTGAGTCCCGGCATGGGGCTTCTGCATCCACCACAAGGGGTAAATAACATTGTTCCAATTCAATATTTTATCCCTCTCTGATGACAGAGTTCATTTTTTTCTGTTTCATAGCATTCACGCCTTAGAGTAGAACATACGCTTTCAAAGTGCACGCTACAGAAAGCACAACAGAAAAGTGGTTTTAGCCAGCACTAATTTCTCTTTTTAGTTCTTGAAATGGCTGGAATATATAAATTTCCTGTTCCTCCATTGCAAAGGGATCAGTGATGAGACAATTGAGTATTCTGTGCAGAGAACACTCAAAGAAGTGTATTATGAGGACTGGGTGGGTAGGGGGGGGAATTGTTATAGGGCTATGGCATCTTTCACTAGGGGTATGTCTACACTTGCACCCTCTTTTGAGATAGGGATGCAAATGTAGACATTCAAAATTGCAAATGAAGCTGGGATTTAAATATCCCGTGCTTCATTTGCATATTCGCGGATGGGCGCTATTTCGAAATACCTTATTTTGAAATAAAAAGCACTGTTTAGATGCGGTTATTTTGAAAGAAAACCCTTCTTTCAAAATAACCCTTATTCCTCATAAAATGAGGTTTAACAGTTATTTCGAAAGAAAGGTTTTCTTTCAAAATAACCGCATCTAAACAGCGCTTTTTATTTCAAAATAAGGTATTTCGAAATAGCGCCCGTCCGCG
The DNA here is from genome assembly GCA_019425775.1 of Rafetus swinhoei. NCBI lineage: Eukaryota > Metazoa > Chordata > Testudines > Trionychidae > Rafetus > Rafetus swinhoei. The sequence goes on from CM033437.1 coordinate 257,365,003, forward strand.
AATATGCAAATGAAGCATGGGATATTTAAATCCCGGCTTCATTTGCAATTTCGAATGTCTTCATTTGCATCCCTTTCTTGAAAGAAGGTGCAAGTGTAAACATACCCTAGTAGTGATATGCCGATTATTTTCAGGCATAACGGCTTTGCGCAAAAGGGTTTTTCTTGCGCAAGAAGGGGCAGTGTAGACAGCCCCGTCTTGCGCAAGAGCCTCTTCCGCGAAAATGGCGGTTCATTAGCTATGCAAATGAGGCTCGGCGATATTCCAACGCTGAGCCTCATTTGCATAGCTCTGGCACAAAAGCGCGCGCCAGTCTAGACGTAGCCCTAGTATATATGTGCTCAGTACACCATGTTGGCTCTCTTGTTGGGCATCTCTGAAGTCTAAGGACTGAATGAGCATTTAAGTGAATTACCCTTGCATTTCTATAATGGTCTCTTCAGTTTGAGACATGTTGCTGGAGCAGTTTGAGGAAACATGCTATCCCTATTCTGTTGATACACTGAGGATTTTGATCACTGGGTCTGTCGAATCAGCTATTTCCACAAGCACCAAATTCACACCAACATGAAAAGTTTGATCCGTTTCTGTTAGATGTTTCATCATATAAAATGCTGGGTTTCATCTGGTAACTACATACTAGTTAAATGGTAGGTCTAGTTCATTCTTTATGAATGTCATGAGTATTATCTTACTATACTATTGCAACTGCATTGCTCAGCTCCTAATCAACTGGGAACCAACCCTAAATGGGTAATGCTTACCAGTTCAGATTAACCGTAGGGGCTGGAGCAGCTCCCTGCCTGCCCCAGACAGGGGGCTACTCCAGCCCCACAAGGTCCACTGCAGCAGGGGCTGCCCCTGCCAGACTGGCTCCCAGGGAGGCGGCTTCTCTGCAGCAGTGAAGCCTCTTCCCCAGGAGCGGGGCCAGCAGCCCCTGCCAGCCTGGCTCCCGGTGATACTTTACTGTGAGCTCTGGAGAATAAAGTGTACTTAAGCTTTATATTACAGAGCCTACAGCATGTGTAACCATGTTAAGGCTAAGATTTTCAGCAGTTACACTGCTTTTTACATCCCTATTAGGAACAGCGATCCACGGCCAGTGGGAGCTGCAATCGCCCGTAACTGCAGAGGCGCAGGTAAATATAGTGGTAGAGGCACGCCAGGGGCTAACTCTAGCAAACCGCCATGGTTGTATTGCCTATTCCTGCTATAGAGAATGCCCGATGAGTAACATTCAAGCTGAGCCCAGGACAAAGATGAGGACTCTAGTACTCCCATATGGTGACAGGTTTCCTCTTTGTTCCTTGGAAAACAGTGGAATCTGATAGAGTAGATGAAGGAGCTGTTCTAGTACCAGTTCCACCATTAACTAGCTATCTGACTTTGGGCAAGTGAATCAACCTCTTTATTCTGTCATTTCCCTGTGTGTTAAACAAGAATAATGTTATCTCCATGACTAACAGACATGTTGTGAGGAACATTTAAATCATGTTTGTGAAGCACCTTGAGATGTGTGGCTGGAAGGCACTAGGAAGTGTGAAGGGCTGTTAAACGGTTAAGCAACTGCCAGCCCATGCTGTTGCATGGAGGTAATTTGTCATGTGTTATAAAAAGCTGAAAATGGCTGAGAACTTATACATTGGACAATTACAAACCTCAACTCCCAGTAATGATTGAACCTGGTGATATTTATAAACAAAAAGAGCTCCCAACCATGCTTATAGCTCTTTCCTTTGCTCCACACTGACTCAACTGGCATTCTAGGCCTCCGAATGATGTTTGGGGCTATTGTTTATTGGGTTGTGTTGGTGCATGGGTAGTTGTACTGAGGGTGTATGTCAGGAGTTTTGTGTTAATTTGTGAGGGTAGCAGTTGGGTGCACAGGTGTGGCATTTGGTTCTAATCCACCATCTGTGCAGTCTCCCTCATCAACTGTGACCTCTCAGAAACAGAATATTTATTCAGAACTGACAGTGTAACTGTGATTCAATAGGTTGTCAGATTTTTATGGTCAGCTGCTAAAATAAGGAAAAGGCAAATGGCACAGTGATTAAGGATGTGAATGTTTAACTGGTTAACCAGCAAGCCTCACCCTTAATGGGTGAGGGTTATCAGTTCTGGTTAACTGTAGGGGGGGGTTGGAGCATAAGAACGGCCATACTGGGTCAGACCAAAGGTCCATCTAGCCCAGTATCCTGTCTGCTGACAGAGGCCAATACCAGATGCCCCAGAGGGAGGGATCAGAACATGTAATCCTCATGTGATCCCTCTCTTGTCACTCACCTCCAGAGAAACAGAGGCTAGGGATACCATAGCCATCCTGGCTTATACCCATTGATGGACTTAACCTCCATGAATCTATCTAGCTCTTTTTTTGAACCCTGTTAAAGTTCTAGCTTTCACCGCATCCTCTGGCAAGGAGTTCCACAGGTTGACTGTGCGCTGAGTGAAGAAAAACTTCCTTTTGTTTGTTTTAAACCTGCTGCCTGTTAATTTCATTTAGTGACCCCTAGTTCTTATATTGTGGGAATAAGTAAATAACTTTTCCTTACTCACTTTTTCCATACCAGTCATGATTTTATAGACCTCTATCATATCGCCCCTTAGTCTCCTCTTTTCTAAACTGGTAAATCCAAGTCTTTTTAATCTCTTTTCATATGGGACCCATTCCAAGCCCCTAATAATTTTTGTTGCCCTTTTCTGAACCTTTTTCGATGCCAATATATCTTTTTTGAGATGAGGCGACCACATCTGGACGCATTATTCAAGATGTGGGCGTACCATGGTTTTATATAGAGGCAATAAGATATTTTCTATCTTATTCTCTATCCCTTTTTTAATGACTCCTAACATTCTATTGGCTTTTTTGACTGCTGCTGCACACTGAGTGGATGTTTTCAGAGAACTATCCACAATGACTCCAAGATCTCTCTCCTGAGTAGTTGTAGCGAAATTAGTCCCCATCATATTGTATGTATAGTTGGGATTATTTTTTTCCAGTGTGCATTACTTTCATTAAATTTCATTTGCCATTTTGTTGCCCAATCTCTTAGTTTGGTGAGATCTTTTTGAAGATCTTCCTGCCTGCTGTGGGCAGGGGGATGCTCCAGCCCTGCGGGGGGCCTGCCGCTCCCAGCTGGAGCAGCCTCTGTCCACAATGGGCCCAGGGACCCCTCAGGCAATTAAATGGGATTTTACATCCCTCATGATTATTATATACAATTTAATTTAGTTTTATGATATTTTTAATCTGTATTTACATGTGTTTTGATAGTTTTAATTTTTGTGACATATTTTGTTTTTGTCACTTTGGCCTATGATTAAGTTGCTATTTATTACTGTGACATGATAGTGACTGAGACATACTTTGAAGCACAACTCGGACTTGGAGTGGGGAGAACAGGGTTGGAACAGCATTCTATCAGTTTTCCTAGCTGAGGTTTGCATTGATGCTCCATGATCTTCCATGATGGCTCTGAAACTGTCAACAAAGAAAAGTTTCAGAGGGGGTGGCCGAGTTAGTCTGTGCAGGATAAACTTAAAAAACAACAAATAGTCTGGTAGCACTTTATAGACTAACAAAACATGTAGATGGTATCATGAGCTTTTGTGGGCACAACCCACTTCTTCAGATGACCAGAGTGTTGGTTCTGGACATCCAACACTTGGGTCATCTGAAAAAGTGTGCTGTGCCCATGAAAGCTCATGATACCATCTACATGTTTTGTTAGTCTTTAAAGTGCTACCAGACTATTTGTTGTTTTTTTAAACAAAGAAAAGGAGAGCAGAACTATGAGCCAGCTCCTCAACCTCACCCGGTCTCTGATTGGTCCATAGACATTGAGTGCAGGGGCTGGACAGGTAGAGCTGTGGGAGAAGGGGACATAGGGCCAGATTCTCCATTGCTTTGCATCTCATGTAGTCATTTATACCACTGCAAAAGGAAAGGGGATATAAAATGCTCCCATTAGTTTACATTCACTTTGGGCTTCACTCAAGTCTGAATGGCGATTGCTCGTTAGATGGCGCTATGCACCTATAAGTTAGGAAGAGTGCCATATCTTGAGGCTCCTTTTGATTTGTGTTGGGGTTTGTAATCTCTGTAACTTCCCTGGCCTCTCGCTCACCCCAACCCCCTTTTTTGAGTGGGTGAATGCACTGCTGTTGAAAGGTGTTGTCTTGGCAGCATTGGCGACTAATAGGACTTGTCTACACTTACAGCAGTGTAGTGCGGTAGCTTTGTAGTGCCGAGTGAAGATGGTACCTACACCGACAGGAGAGCTTTGCCCATCGGCAGGTAGATACTCCACCTCCCCAAAAGACAGTAGCTGTGTCCACTGGAGAAGCCCTCCAATTGATATAGCATTGCCTACCCCAGTTCGGTTGGTAGGTCTGTGTTACACTAGAGTGAGGATTTTCCACACCCTTGAGTGACATACTTTGACTGACATAAGTTTGTCATATATCCTAGGGCAGGAATCCTCCATTTTGTGCCACAGAACAGCATGTGCAACACGGACAGCAGCAGTCAGGCTTCCCCACCCAGTGCCTCCAGCTCTCTTGAGGTAAATCGGAGTGATAGCACTGAAGGCAATGCAGTCACACCAATGTAAACCTATTATAAATGGGTGATGTATCAGGCTCCAATGTCCACCTATGCTTCATCTGCATTAGAGCTGTGCCCAGTGCAGATGAAGAAAATAGGGGCAGTTGAGCAAAGATGTTATTGAGCCATCTTGGCACTCTCCTGAACCCTGGACTTTGGTCCCTAGCGTAACTTGGAGTAGCCTCAGAACTTCTCTCAGTTTCTGTAATGGATCCCCAGGAGCTCTTAAGCTCACTAGGGATCTCCAGAGGACAGCACGCACCCTCCTGGCCCCATCTACTATATGAAGGAAACTAAAAGGAGGTGGTATAGGATTCTCCTACTCCTCAGGATTTCTCAGCTGCCACCTTAGGGCACCTTGCCAACCCCTTTGATTGCTAGAATGGCACAATAGGGTCACGGGAGGGCAAGAATTTGACTTACTGTGTATAAATCCTTACCTGGAAGGGTCCTCTCTGTGGAGCGAAAGGATAATGCAGCATCTGCACTCCATGCAACACCAGGCCTCTAGTGAACTGTCACATTAGAATGCCATCAGTGTTAATTGTGATGATAAGTTTTTTGAGGTGTATAGTTAATCTCTGGCAACTGGAATGAGAGCCCCAACCCATTTCATAGAATCATAGAATACTAGAACTGGAAGGGACCTCCAAAGGTCATCAAGTCCAGTCCCCTGCCCTCACAGCAGGACCAAGCACCATCTAGATTACCCCTGATAATGTCTATCTAACCTGCTCTTAAATATCGCCAGTGATGGAGATTCCACGACCTCTCTAGACAGTTTATAAGGGCACGAAACGGACAACAGATTGTACCAACTCTTGGTCCTTATCGAAATGTCCTGAAATGAATTCTAATAGGACTCTGTGTTCTCTTACAGTCTCTGAGACATCTAGGCCCCTGTATATTTCTTCTTTATTCCCATGGGTACATTTTTATAAAAGTTTCCAAAGCCAGCTATAGCATGAGCAGAAGTTGTGCAAGTTTCCCCTATGCAGTTTTGGTGATGCACCTGAATTAGGGATGTAACCGTTTCACCAGATAAATGATAAGCATCCTCTTTAGTGGGTGATGCTTACTGGTAATGGGTTAATTGGTGGCCCGGCCAAGCTGGAGCAGCCCCCCTGCCCAACACAGGCAGGGATGTTCGAGCCCAGCCGGGCCTACTGAGCCGCAGGCTGGGGCATTCTCCATCTCAGCCGGGCCTGCCCACGAAATCCTGATTAAGTGGTTAACCAGTTAAATGTAACATTTAACTGGTTAAGAGGTTAACCAGGATTTTACATTCCTTACCTGAATCCTGTCTCAAAACAGCTCTAGCTCTGCCTCAACTCACACAAACAGACATGTATTCACTGATGTTCTAAAGCACACCTGTCCTGATCGGCAGCATCCCCTGCTCTTTCTCCTCTGACACACTTCTACATGCCGTTGTGTCAGTGCACTTCAAGCCTGACTGGTAACTTGGCCATTTTCCTGCTATTCTATCCCTTGGTCATCAGTCCACAGATTTGTCAAAACACCAAATATCCTTGAAATTGTTGGTAACTACAATAATTATATTTTGAGAAGGAAAATGAGCTGTTTTCCCCTTGTCTAATTGATTGGGATTGTCAGATATTCCTTTTTGTGCACCATGCATGCTTCTTATTCATCTAAGAAACAGCTGGTCTAGAGGCTTAGCCAAGTTATTTTAAAAAAAAACAACCCACAGAATTGGAACTTTTTTGGTTTTATCACCATATTTTATCAAGAGTTGACAAGTAGAACCCCCCTCTCTGCTCTTCCCTTTGCATCCCAACAGGTCTCTGGAAAAGATCTCACTGTAGCTTCTCTCCTCCAAACCACCACTGCAGCTGTCTGGTGGAGAGGGGAAGAGGTGGGGGCTATAGAAAAAAGTCAGGGTTAGGACATGAGCAGGGTGGAGGAATTCTCACAGCATAAGGTACTCTTCTCTGTGCCAAATGGTGCTGTGCAACAGAATCTCAGCCCAAAACTGGGGAGATTCCTTTCCCCCTCCTTTTGGTTTAACTAGAATTATGAACTATGCTAGATACAATCTAGTAAATACAATCTCAAGGATATTATGGAGATGCTTCTTCATGACTCGACAGTCAAGGCTGCTTTCTAAAATGGGCTAAAGCAGGGTATAAATTCTTTTTTTTTTCTCTCTGCATGTAAGTGTTCTTTCCATACAGTGTTAGTTTTTGTGCCCTTTGAATGTTCTATGTGGTTATTGTTTCATTTATTCTCATAAAGTTTAAATAGGACATGTTTGAAATAAGGCAGTGGTTCATGTTTGTCGACTGGAGTGTGACTTTTAAAAAATATTGTCTGCCTCTACAAAGTTTAGCAGTGAGACAACTCTTAGGTGAATCTGGTGAAATAGGTAGTTCAACAACAATTAGGTATTAGGGTCATTTTTTTGCCCTTGTCGTACGCAAAATTTCAATTGTAACAAAATAACCAGTGGATTCATGTTCTCTGTTGAACGGATTACACTTCATCGCTTAAATATTAGAAAAACTAGGAAATTACAGTAAAACTCCAATAATCCGGCATCCAATTGTATGGCACTTCCGATAGTCCGGCATCAAAATGGCAAGAGCCTAGTGAGTGACCTTCGGCCAAAAATGAGTCACAAGGCAGCAGCGGCAGCAGCTGAACCGAGCAAAAGGGTAAAAAAGGGTTAAAAAAACTGAAACATTATAGTATACTATATACAGTATGTACAATAAAAAGGATTAAAAACACTTTATATACAGTATACTGTATACAGTATATATATAACCAGTTTATAGTACCTCCTGATAGTCCGGCACATCCAATAATCTGGCACTACCTAGGTCCCAAAGGTTCCGAATTATCGGAAGTCTACTGTAATACAAAAAATGTTGTCACTGAACAGCTGTGGTTGCTACACAAATAACATGCATCACACAAAACCACAAAAGCAAACATATGGAAAGTTAAGCCACCCAAGAGTACATACCCTCTTAACTTCCATCCCATCAAACATTTTACCACTCTCATTACTTTACACCACAGATCACACACCACAAACTTAACTCTACTCTCTAGGAATGTTAGTTTTTCCTCCTCTTCTTTACCAAACAACTTCCTTCCAAAATAACTGACTACTCTCCAAAATCCACAACTAATAGTATTTGGAATGGGTAGTTTGATAAAGGGGAGTGTGCAGAAGAGAAATTTGAGAGTATTGAATAAGGCATGGGATTGTTACTGAATGTGGAAGGTAAAAAGAAATACTCGATAACTACTCTTACACTGAATGAGCCAGTGGTTCTGTGGAATAAATAGTATCTGACCATATATTAAAGACTGTATTGTAATGCATACTCACAAGAGGGATGATTAAAGTTAGAGAGTCAACCTTAATTTTGGTGTTCTCTAGCTTTGTAATGCTTCACTTTGCAACTTTTTGTATTCTTTTAACAGTTTTATAAAGTAATTTCCCAATCAGAATTTTTTTAAAAACAGGAATTTTGTCACAGGGAACCCTACAGACCACCAGATTGGCTTATCAGCAGGATTTGGACCTTTTTCTCTAGTCTACAGAATGGATCTCCACCACTGGAGTTGATGGAGTAAGGGGTAACAGCAGTAGGTGTCATCCTCTGGATGGACCAGTCACTAGAGGATGAGATACATGCTTCGCCAATGGGTTCCACAGCAGAGGAATGATGCAACTGAGCACTTCTGGATTCAATTCCAGGTTCTGTAGGGAAGTGTTCTCCAGTGGTTATGGAGCCTGTTTCTGTTAGCTGCACTTTAACGCCTATTCACTTCCCTGTCTGTCCCTATTCACTTTCCCTCTGGTTCCTTCTTCAGCTCCTACCCACTCCCCATGCCCTGTTTCCTATCCGTCTCTCTCTTCTCTTCTCCACCCTCTATTCCAGTGGTTCCCGACCTTTCTTATACTGGGGACCAGCAAACCCAATCACAAACTTTAGGCAGACTGGTATTATTTTATTTGCATATTCATTATGCAAATTATGAATATGCTAACATTCAAATACAATGTTACCAGTCCACCAAAAACCCTGGCCCTGAGAGCCCCCCAGTGCCAGCCCTAACCCCTAGAGCCCTACAGCCCTCCACTACCCCCAGCACCAGCCACTGACCCCAGAGTCCCCTGCACCCAACCCTCCCAGAGCCCCCCAGTGCCAGCCCTACCCCCGTAGCTCCCTCACTACTAGCCCCACCCCCAGAGTCCCCCAGTGCCAGCTCCCCACTCCAGATGTCCCAGTGCCTCCCAGTATAAGCACCCCACCTCTTAGAGCCCCCTACCCCTTAGAGCAGTGTTTTCCAATTTTATTTGGCCACGGAAGCCTTTTCAACTCGAAAGAATTTTGTGGAACCCCTAATAAGTCTAATACAGGAGTGGGCAAAAGGGCCTCTGCGGGCCGGATCTGGTGGATCCAGCCCGCAGAGGCCTTGCTGCTCCCCCGGCCTCAGGCCAATTAGGGTCTGGGGGTGGGGGAGCGCCCGAAGCCTTCTCCACTCTGCCGGGCAGAGTGGAGAAGGCTTCAGGCACTCCTCCCCTTCCCCAGGCCTTAATTGGCCTGGGGCTAGGGGAGTGCGCAAAGCCTCCTACAGCCCTGCCAGGAACACATGGCGTTTTGAAGCACTGTGCACTGCTCACAGGAAGTGGGGGGCGGAGAGCGGAGGAGGCTTTGTGCATTCCCCCGGCCCCAAGCCAATCAGGGCCTGGGGGCCGGAGAACGGCGTTAAGCTTCCTTCGCCCTGCCCCGGCCCTGTGAGGAGCCCACGGCACTTCAAAGTGCTGTGTGCTCCTGGCAGGCGGGGAGGAGGCTTCCTGCGCTCTCCCTTCCCCAGGCCCTGATTGGCCTGGGGGTGGGAGAGAGTGCCAGGCCTCTTCCAGGGCAGGGCGGGGACAGACTGGAGAAGGCTTTGGGCGCTCCCTCACCCTCAGGCCTTAATTGGCACAAAGCGTCCTCCCACCCTGCCAGGAGCACGTGGCGCTTTGAAGCACCATACGCTACTCGTGGGGTGGGGGGGGAGAGCAGAGGAGGCTTTGCACGCTCCCCTGCCCCCAGGTCAATCAGGGCCTGGGGGGCAGGCAGCCCCGCCCCTTCCTGTTTAGGCCCTGCCCCTTCCAGGGTGGCCCGGGGCTACTTCAAAAATTTTTGAAGTGGCCCCCAGGCAAAAATTATTGCCCACCCCAGTCTAATATATGGAGCTGAAAAAGTAGACCACAAATAAGTAAGGATAATAATAAACAAATGCTAAACAAGGTCATGAGATCAACATTTAGTTTAATTGCACATATTTAAAAACAAAAATCACATAATATTAATTTTTTTTAATCATAAATTGTTATTGTAATGGAATTTTCTTGCGGAACCCTTATTTTCACTTCGCGGAACCATTTGGGAAACACTGCCTTAGAGCTCCATAGTACTAGCCCTGCCCCCAGAACCCCTCAGTATTTGCTTCGCTCCCAGTGCTAGCCCCCCGCCTCTTAGAGACCCCTGATCCCCAGAGTTCCCCCAGTACCTGACCCGCTCCCCTCACCTAGTTCTACACTGCCTCCCAGCTGCCAGCTGAGCATTGCTGCCCAGGTCGTGGCTGCTCTAAGGCTGCCATGCTGGGCTCTGTATGGCCCTCCCACCACGCAGCAAAGCGCTCTTCCATGTCCGGGAAGAGACCCCGCCCCTGCCCAGCACAGGTTGGCTGAGAGGTGAGGCAGGACACGCCTCTCCCAACAGCTGTGGTGGGTGTACCCTAGCCCTGGCCCCCAGAGCCACCATGGCCCGGCATCCAGAGGTCCAAGGCCCAGCAATTGGGAACCACTGCTCTACCCTACTCCTCTTGCTTTCTCCCACTCTGTTTTTGTCCATCTCCCAAAACCCCAACTCCTTCCCACTCTTCTCTTGCTCCTAACCAAACCCTCCCACTAGGGTTGCCAGGTGTCTGGTATTTTTGCCTCCTGTCTGGTAAAAAAAAATTCAGAAAATACTGGACACCTAAAATGTCCGGTATTTTCTTATTTTTTTCCCTGCCAGGAGGCGAAAAATACCGATACCTGGCAACCCCTGCGACACACTCGGCAACTGGGCCCAGCCCCCTCCCCCCCCCGGACCCCACCCGCAGACCCCCTGCTTACCTGGTTCCGCAGGGAAGCTCCCTTCTGGCTCGACCAAGAAAACAAGATGGCTGCCGGCAAAAAGCCTAAAGACCTGAGCAAGGGGAAGCAATGCCTTCCCTGGGTTGTAGTGCTCAACCTCTCCTCTTCCTATCCCTATTCTGACTCTGCACGCACTGAAAGGGGCCGTGCTGTTTTAATGCTGTTTTATTTTATTTACGTATTTATTTATTTATTTATTTCTTAATAACTCTTGGGGTCCCTTTTTTTTCTCAACAACTTTGGTCTCCCCCCTTTTTTTTTCCTCAAAAGAATTTTTTCCCCAGTGGTTGGTTTTGTTTTTGTTTTTTTTTTGGGGGGGGGGGCGTGTTTGATATTTTTGGTTAAACCATCTGGCAACCCTACCTTCCACCCTCCATCTCCTGCCCATCCCCAGCTCCTACTCAGTTCTCACATCTTGGCTCCTGCCACCCTCTCACGCTGTCTTCCCTGTTCCCCCCTATGCCCTGGCTCCTGCCTCCCTGCCCATCCTTACTAGACCCAGAAAATCGAATGCCATAAGATTGACCTTCAGAGCATTGATCAGCGGGGGAGCATAGACATGGCCTCAGTTTGTGTCCTCCTCCTCCTCCGTGCACTTGGGTGCCAACAGCACAAAAGAGACAACCCCCGCTCTTAGTTCCTGTGGCTGGCATCAAAGCAGCCACAAGAAGCCAGGAACATTATTTGCAAGGAGAGTCCTATTCAGCCAGCCTCTGCAATCCTGGGAAGGTGCATGCCCAGCACAGATGGAATCTTTGGGGAATTTAGCTGCCAAACTCCAGCAAATCTCTACTGCCCACACAAGAACTGAGATTTTTTCAAAGGCTTATAATTGTGTTCAGTTTGAGCACAGAGGGTATGCCTACACTACAGAGATGATCAAAGCTGCTGCTGTCGATCTTCCAGGGTTCAAATTAGTGAGTCTAGTGAAGACAGCTAATTTGAACTGAGAGGGGCACTCTGGTTAGTAGTCCTGCTTCTATGAAAAGTAAGGGAAGTCGAAGGGAGAGTGTTCTCCCTTCGACTTCCTGCAGTGTGGACAGCGCCAATAGTTGAGTTAAGCTACTTCGAGTTCAGCTACTCAATTAACTTAACTGAAGTTGTGTATCTTAATTTGATCTTATCCCATAGTGTAGACATATCCAGAGATGGCAAAAGGCACATCGCTATCACCAGGGTGACGCCCCAGCCAAATGTGAAGTTTCTTCTGCACATTTCTTCTTGTGCCTCCTTTCTTCATGGAGGTGCAAGAGCTTCTCAATTAAACAGTTGTAAGACTATTTTTAGATTGATAAAATATCATATTTTCCTCTAGTCTCAGTCTTAGAAAGAGCTGGACCGCTTTAGCTTAAGCACTTCAAAAATTTCAGTCTGAGACAGACACTCAGCATGGGAAGTTTTATCCTATACTGTTCAAATCTGGCAAAGTTAAAAGCAATTGGAAACAGTCTTATCATAGAAAGTGTCAGACAGCAACTCTGATGTTAGAGGGTACTAGCAGCACCACCAATACATATGCAGTCGTCCCCAGCAGATGAGGCCAGCGGGGAGACACAGGACTTGGTTACAGGCCGGAGTAAGGGGGGGGTTAGCCGGGCAGCTGCCCAGGGCGCCAACCTATGGGGGGTGCCTGATGGCAGCTGTAAGAGGCGCCGTGTGCCTGGGGTTGGGGGCTGTACGGCGCCCCTTAGAGCTGCCATCAGGCGCCGCGTGCCCAATTGCAGCTGTAAGGTGCACAGCGCACAGGGGGGTGGGGCTGCGGATGCACCATGCGCCCGGGGGCGGAGCCACGCATGCGTCGCACGCCCGCTGCCCGGGGGCGCAGGAATGGCTCGAGCCGGCCCTGCTTGGTTAACCAGTGTCATGGTGTTGCTGAGCCACAGTGACCAAGCGTGGTGAGGTTCTGGGACCTACTCTTCAATAGGATGGATGGTTGCAGGGAGGAAGAAATCTTTTCCTTGGAGTGGTGATGAGTGTGAGAGATTCAGACAGAAGCACCTAGTTATGAGTGAAGTAGCATAGGTGAAAATGCATAGGTGAAACAGTGCGGAAGAGGCTTGCAGTACAGTGAGAACTACCAATATTGCTGGATGGAGAGGAGCAGCTCTGAGAAGGCTCCTAGGCCATGAATAGTCTCCATAACTCCTATGGATGGATAGGTAGCTATGCTGAAGAGAGCTTGGCTCTGCAGTGGAGCTGACACCAGTTGAGATGGATGGCTGGATGGAGAGATGGATGGATGGACAGACAAGAGAAGGGCCAGAGAAATCTTTACTCCACAGAAGAGCTGAAGATGGCAGATAGGCAAAAGCAACTCTAATGATCATTGTATTGCAGTGGGAACAACTAGTAGTCAGACAGGAGCAGCCTTTGCGCCATAGGGGAGCTGAGAATAGCTGATATGCCTGGTGCAGAGGATCAGTGCTCAAGAGACCTTCATCCTGACCTCGTGGTGGGGCTGAGAGGGTGACTGATATTGATGGATTCCCTTCCAGGAATGAAGAAAAACAAAACAAACAACAACCTCGGAAGGGCCTTCTTGCAAGAAGGAAATATTATTTAATGTGTATTGTGTTGTGAAATGAAAACACTGGGTCCTTGGCCTTTCTCCAGTTTAGCTGGCCTTTTTTCTTTTCTTTTCTTTTGGTAATTGTTCTCGTGAAGTCTCTTTTTTTTTTTTTCTTTTGGTTTGTTTTGTGTTGTGGTTTTGCAGTTGACAATGCCCATGGTTAATTTTTCAGCACGCTTCCTGTGTTTTGGCATGGAGAATGCCTGGTCAGTACGCCTCACTTCCTTTTGCAGAGACAATTGCCACAGCAATAACACGGACCGCCACTGCTGTGCTGACAGAGAGCACGTTACATCATTGGGATAGCAGGGGGCTCTTGTTTGGCCTTGACTCTCCGTTGCAGGACAACGAGCTGGGGGAGTATAATAGGAATGACTCAGTATGGAAAGGCCAGCACATTTCTAAGAGGTGACTCACCAGCTCCTAGAAAAATTCCAATGAGTTTTTTTCAGGGAGGTAAAGAAGGTCAGTCAGTACAGCAGAATCCTGTTTACCTGAGGTAGTAGAACATATTTGCAGAGAGTATGCTGGAAATGAGAGATGTTTATGCAGGGTTGCCGACAGCCTGAAAAGGACCCTGGGCAAGGTGGGGGGAAGGCAGTTTCATGTTCCGGAAAGTGGCAGAACCTCCGGCAGAAGGGGTGGGGCCCTGGCAGCCAGCCCTCAGCACCATCCAGACTGTGGTAGCTGCCCCGCTCCCCGGGGCAATTATCCTCTTTGCCCTCCCATCAGTGGGCCTGTGTTTATGTGCATCAGGGAAATGGGAGAGGGCACCAATAGGTGCCCTTTAGTCTAGGGCAGGCGTGGACAATCCATGGCTCGTGAGCCAGGCCCATACACTGCTCTTTTACAGTTAGAATGTGGCTTGTGGAGCCCCCTAATACCCACCCCCCCATTCTCTACCTAACACAGTCAGGGGTGGTGGGGGCTGTTGGAGCTTCTGTAGCGGGATGGTGGGGCTCGGAGCTTCTGCCCTGTGGGGAGAGGATTCTCTGGGCCTTAGCCCTGCACCCTCCCAGGGCAGGTTGTACATGTCTTGTGGCTATCGCGGGGGGTCTGGAGGGTCAGTAAGCATGGCCATCCCTGGTCTAGGGCATTACTGCAGCAGTCTAAGGTCATTCACTGATGAGACAAGATGTTGGGGGTTCAAATCCTCTACAGATTTAGACCCGACATCAGCACTGTTTCCAGTGAACATTTACACCAACATCCCAGCCATCTGCCTATCTCTGGGGAAGTGTTACAAGAAGATCCCCATCCATCCATTTCTAGTGGGATGCACATCAAGGAAGAGGACAAGAAGCAGAGAATGGGGGAAAAGATTCATCTACCGCTATTACATTATTAATGACTGAATCCTCAAATTGTTCCTATATTAGGGAAGCAGTCCTACCTTTTATGGGTGGATAGTGGGGAGACTTAGGCTATATCTACACTGCCGTTTTGTGGGGGTTTTTCGGAAAAAGATTTGCAAATTTCGAACCGCAATATGTGTATCTTTTTCCGCTTGTTTTTTCGGAAGAGGCTTTTCCGACATTTGGCCTGTCTACACAGGGCCAAATGTCAGACATCAGACAAACCTCCTCTTTCGGAACATCCCTTATTCCTCATAAAATGAAGAATACAAGGATGCTGAAAGAACGCGCCCGCTTTTTCAGAAACTGTTCCGAAAAAGCAGATGCATTCCCTGGATGCGGCAGAGTTTTTCTGGGATACCTCCAGTATCCAGGAAAAACTCTGCAGTCTAGACATAGCCTTAGATGGCTCATGTTCCACTCATGTAGTTTATTATTTCCCTGAACCACTTTGATGGGAATTTTCCCCTGTATCTCAGTACATTTTCCATCTGCTATTCTCTCTGTAACTCTCTAATCTCACCTCATCTGATTCTGGGGACTAGCAGATTATGATGTAAGTAAAACTTCTTGCTGACCTTACAATGTCACAATGGGTGACCATGATTCCTTGTATATTCTTTTCCAGGGCTGTATGGTAATCTCAGTGCCAGCTGAGCAAATTTCTGTAGCCCAGTGTCTCCCTGATGCCCTTTTCCCCAAGCGAACCTGCCCTGGCTCCCTGATGATGAAGCCCTGGTGGCCATCTGGTCAATCAGAACATATTGCAGACGCTGACTGAGTGTTTTTTCCTGATAACAAGACATGTCTCTCTCTCTCTATGGTGAATATCCTGTTCTTGCGACAGGCTGGAGCAGGAGGGGAAAGCACAGGGTGACTGCACATTCCTGGAATTCCTGGCAGCCTTCAGGGACACAACTGCTACAAAGTGGCTGTGTGGGGGCACAGAACAGCCACGGCAACCTGTAACATTACCCAAATGCACCTGGGATGCTCGTTTGCCCCTTTCCCTTGATTTGACTGCATGATACAGATCTCAGGGTCCAGTTTTGTCTCATACTGCTGAAAATTATCACCATCTGCTGGCTTTTTAGTGGGAATGGGAAACAAAGAGGCAATCTCAGCCCAGTGCTTAGTATAAGGAGCAAAAATCATTGCCACAGTAAGTAGCAGTTTGTCAATCTTGGTGATAGTTGTAGCAGAGAGGCCAAAGATTGAATGGGACAAAGGAAATGAGCTCCTCACTTGTCCATACAGGTGACTTATCTAGCACAAGGTTTGAGGCACATTGGTGGCATTAGGGAGAGTCTTGCTCTGTCACTGTCCTGCTGTCCCTCCTATGAGGATAAATAAAAGAGATTTGCCTCCAGGAGCACTTGATCTGACACATTTTATTTGTACCTAATTTGCTTTAAACAATTATCAAATCTGCCACCTCAAAAGTCTCCTATCCTCAGTTATGTCCCTTTTCCTTCAGCTATCTTCTACAGCAGGCATGTCAAACTCGAAGCACAGAGCTGCCCAGCCGGCTGGCCTTGAGTAGTCGCTGCAGCACCCTGCACAGAGTGGCCAGCCGGCGCGACCTGCACTCGGCCACGTGATCCGAGCAGCCAGTGGGCCGCACTTCAGTCTTTCTCAAAATGTACTGGTGGGCCGCAAAAAACTTCAGTGGGGCCGCATGCGGCCTTCCACACGCCAGTTTGACATGCCTGCTCTACAGTCACCTGTCCCTAAATTCACAGCGTATTCCTAACTTTGCATGATGTGTTCTGTGACCCTAAAGCAAGGCTACTCAACTTTGGAAGCCCCGGGGGCCACAATGATACTCACAGCACATGCTGAGGGCTGCAACTTAAGTGTGGTTGCATATACATGCAAATATATATATGCAAATAGCTTCTTTCACACTAACGGGCATGAATACGATTAAGGCAAGACTACACAACACACAGGCCCCATTTAAGTCAGTTCCGCTGATATTAATAAAATGCAATATTTACCCAATTTTCACCCATATGACAGCACTTTTAATGAGCACAGCGCTCATCGACAGAAGACCATTATATTGACTACTTTTTTGTTTTGGCTTCATAATAGTCCAGGACTTTAACTACTAAAACATGTATCAACCCAAACCGCACCGTATACCCAAACTGCACCACGGGTTGCAAACATGTGGCCCACAGGCTGCGTGTTGAGTAGCCCTGCCCTATAGCTTTGCATGACACTTGAAGATCCACACATTTATTATTTATGCTGCACTGCATTGCGACATGAATTCATGTGATGGTAACACCCTTCAAAGGGTTAAAGGGTTTTGGTTGTTGCTAAGAAACAAATTTGTCTGCTGTTACAATGTTAGATCTTATGCTCTTGAGTTTCATTGGCTGAGAATGGCATCACTCTCTATCCTGGTGTGGACTGAGCACCAGAAAAAACGAGAATACCATTTGCTTATGTGTGTGTGAGTTTAGCACTCATGATAAACACACTTTTTTCTACTTTGTCTCTGGAGTCACAGGCTCTGATTTTCAGGTCAAGCTGTGCTTAATGCAGTGACTACATCACCTTTTTGCTCCCCTAGTTCTGGGCCATTTCACTTTCCAATGCAAGTTAGGGTAACCATAGAGCTCCTCTAATTTGCACCAGTTGGTAGCAACTCTCATGGGGCTGTTTCAGCAACCAGGGATGGCTGGAGTGCAGGAATGCTTTGGCCACACTGCCAACTTTATCCTCTGTGCGAAGGGCTACAAGGGTGTGGGTGAGGTATATCCCACAGAAATTCCCCCAGGGCAGAGAAATTCTCAGCTGGCTGGGTAGATCAGTTTACTGCCCCTTTACACAGTGGAGTTGTGCATGTGAGCCAGAATAGGTTCCAGCTCCTAATTTAAAACATAGCAATTGCAGCATCTTTTTGCATACTGGTAAAAGAGGATGATGTGAAGAGGCCAACCTCTCAACAAAGATCACCACTCTTCTGACATGATCACTTTGTCTAGCATGGGCCAAGTCTGCACTGGCACTTTACAGCACTATAATTTTCTGGCTGAGGGGTGTGAAAAAACACACACACACACACCCCAGCGCAGCAAGCTACAGCACTGTAAAGGGCCAGTGTTAACTAGGTTACAGCACTGTTAGCGTCTGCCCTCATGGAGGTGGTTTACATAGAGCTCTGGGAGAGCTCTCGGCCAGTGCTCATGCTGTGGCCACATTTTGAAGTGCTGCCAGAGCTGCGCTTTAAACTTTTTAAGTGTAGGTGAAGCTATGGTGAATGCAAGTGATTAGGATCCCTAAAGTCTTACTAAGGAGTGTACTTTGTGAAGACACTGTGAAACATTTTTTTAATGTTCCTTTCTTCTGCATAGATTCCGGATCTTGGCTTTCCCCTTTCACAATCTCCTGTGGTTTGGTAACTTTCTCAGTAAAGCATGCACACGTCATATTTTTATAAAGAAGATAGCATAGGCACTCTCTGTCTGAACACTAGTTTCACATGTGAGTGTACTCGGGAGGAAAGAGACAGGGATGAAAGCGGGGGATGCTTTCAGTCATGTGGAAAACTCTGTGTTTGAGGAATTGAAAGTGTGGTGTATTTGCAAGATTTCAGCAAACAAAATGTTCTTATTTCCATGTTTTAAGGAATAAATGTATTAATACATCTTTGTTGGCTAGCAAAGAATGTCTTGTTTTGAGGTTCTTGAGGGAACTTTATCAGTAGCTTTTTGATACCTGACAAGCAGTGCTGCAAGCTTTGATCTGGCTCCTGCCCATTCAAACAGCAAAATAACTACATGCCTTACTCCCAATAGGCGTGGAGCCATGTACCACTTTGGGCCACTGTCAGAGATCCAGATTTCTTGATCAAGATATAATCAAGAACCAGACTCCAGATAAAATATTAAAAACAAAAATAAAATGGTAATAAGTAACTAAAAAGATTTTGCAGGGTAACAGATGCCATAGCAGGGTAAGCCTGGAACTCTTCAGCAGCAAAGTTCTATGGCAATCACAGCAAACATCTTGTGTGTTATACTGCAGTATGTCCAGAGTACAGATGTAAAATCCTGTTTGATTGGTTAACTGGTTAAATGTGATGTTTAACCAGCTAACTGATTAAAGGATGGGTGGGTAGCAGGGGTTGTTCCTACTGGGTGGGCCCTGCAGGACTGGAGCAGCCCCCTGACTGTGGTGGGTGAGAAGGTGCTCCAGCCCCCACTGGTTAACCAGAACCAGTAAGCATCACCTGTTAAGGATGATGCTTTCTGGTTAATTGGTTAACCCTTTCACATCCCTAGTCCAGAGCTTATCCAGGGACCACTGGAATGAGGAAGAATCTCAGGAGGCCATGAACAGAGTCTTCTGTGAAGCTCTTGAGATAAGCAATTGGCAGATGATGGCGGCATTCAATCCTCTTGCCACAGTGGAAAGCTGGTTCTGGTGTCACGAGACAAGCCTAGACTGCTGGGACTGCATAGTTATGTAGCTATGGGATGATCAACAGCGGCAACCTTTGTATGAGTAAGGCCACTTCCGTGGAAGTTTGTGAATTGCTTTCCTGCACCCTGAAGCTCAGCATGAGACCTGCTCCGATAGTTCAGAAACGAGTGGCAATAGCCCTATGGAAGCTTGCAATGCCAGGTCTCTTGGGAATCAGTTTGGAGTGGATAAATCTACAGTGGGGGCTGCTGTGATCCAAGTGTAACCCTTCTGCTGGTAGCAGTTGGCAGCCAGCAGGGCCGGGTTCAGTATCTAGATGAGGCCTGGGCAAAATACAGCCTGGGGTGAGGCAGGCTCCCTGCTTGCCTCACCCCACCCTCATGCCACTCAGAAAAGCAGCTACTGGGACGTTTCTCTTTAAAAACTGTGAGCCCAGAGGAAAGGGATAAAGGCTTCAGGTGCTGCCCCCACCCTCAGCACAATCCCACTGGCCAATTTCTGGCCAGAAACTGGCCAATGGGAGCTTCCTGTTTGAATAGTAGGCAGCCACGAAACACCACGCATGCACATGGCCCTGCAGCCTGTGCGAGGGGCAGAGCAGCCAGTGAGGCTGCTTCAGGAATGTGCTGGGCTGCTGGTCACCCAAGTAAGTCTCCTAGCCAGAGCCAGAGCCTGAGCCTGCCTCTGGCACTCCAGCCCCTCCCTTCCCCAACCCGTTGCCCCCCACTCCTACCCCCCTACTCCTCACAACCAAACCCTTTGCCCCCTCCTGCACCCATATCCCCTCCCAGACTCCTGCACCCCAATTCCCTGCCCCAGATCACAACCCAGACTCCTGGACCCCAATACCTTGCACCCCTTCCTGGAACTCAATTCCCTGCCCTAGGTCACAACCCACCCCCCTGAACCCTAGTCCAGTACCCCAGGTCACAACCGCCTCCTTCACCCAAACTCCCTCCCAGACCCCACATTCCCTCCTGTACCCCAATCCCTTACCCCAAGCTCCCTTCTGCACCTAACCTCCATCCCAGACCCTGCATTTCCTCTATTAATAGCATGGAAGAGTGTGGCTTTTGACCACTTTCCAAATCAAAAAGTGTTGCGCACCCCTGATCTAGGGGGTTCTTTCAATAATGTAACCACACTGGCTCAAGCTCCCACCCAATAAACTAGGAAATTTCCAACCTATCCACTGAGCACTTGTAGAGGCAATTCTTTCCCTCTTGCAAGCACTGAGTCGGAGATAGAAACAGTCTAACAACAGTAACATTAATCTAAAGAAACACACACAAAAGAAAACCCAAAGCAAGACACCATCCCCAGAGTCCACAGGGCAGAATCTTTTGCATCAAGATCTTTAGTCCAACCCCCAACTCATATAGTGTGCCTTCCCGCAAATTCAAACGCCCCACTCATGGCTCTGTTCAGTTAGTGCAGATCCAGACAGGGCTGGACGGAGGCATGGGCAAGCTGGGCAGCTGCCCAGGGCACTAACCAATGGGGGGCGCCTGATGGCAGCTGCCCCTTATAGCTGCCATCAGGCGCCGCGCGCCCGGCTCCCGCAGCGCCGGCCCGCCCACATTCCCGCGGCGCTGGCCAGCAACGCCCTTCCCCCCACGGCCGCGGGGCCCTCACGGCCCAGCGCGCGCGCCAGCAGCAACTACCGGGCCGGACTGGGCTGCGCTTGCACCGTGCGCCCTAGGGGCGGGCCCCGGGCAGTGCGCCAGCGGCCGTAGCCGGGCTGTGTGCCAGCGGCCGTAGCCGGGCTGCGCATGCGCCGTGTGCCCCGGGGGCAGGCCTGCACACCCTAGGGGGCGGGCCCGCTCCCCACGGGCGGGCCCACGCATGCACCGTGCGCCCGGGGGCGGCACCGTGCGCCCGGGGGCAGCACCGCGCGCCCATGCCCGGGGCGCCAGAATACTTCAGGCCGGCCCTGGATCCAGAGTTCATAGGTACATTATCTCGTTGAGCATAGGGCAATACCGCCTACTTGCTGCTCCTGCCGGCCACCTGCCGCTGCTCCTGCTGGCCGCTCCTACCAGCTGCCTGCCACTACTGCTGCTCCCGCCAGCTGACCTTGTGGTGGATTTGGCTCTGGGCCAAACTTAATGATTTCAGCTCTCAGTGATTGCAGCTTTTCAGTGATTTCAGCTTTTGGCCCAAAGCACAGTCCAGCCAAAAAAAATTGCAGCATCCACTGGAATAAATTTTAAAATAATAAAAGAGACTCCTTATGGAGTCTGTTCTAGTTCTATCAATGGAACAGTGGAGGAAAAACTGGTTGAATCAGCTCACACCTGGAGAGCATGCAGCCTGCTGAGTCAGAGTTCTGCCCTTCCCCTAGTTGACTTCACAGAGTTGTGGCAGAGAAAGTCTTGTTCGTCCGAGGTCCTTCACTCTAAGGCTACGTCTAGACTGGCATGATTTTCCGGAAATGCTTTTAACGGAAAAGTTTTTCCGTTAAAAGCATTTGCAGAAAAGAGCGTCTAGATTGGTATGGGCGCTTTGCAAAAGCACTTTTGCGGAAAAGCGTCGTGCTAATCTAGATCGATTTTGCGCAAGAAAGCCCTGATCGCCGTTTTAGCCATCGGGGTTTTGCAAAACACACAGCTGTCTACACTGGCCCTCTTGCGCAAATACATTTGCGCAAGAGGGCTTTTGCCCGAACGGGAGCGTCATTGTATTTGCGCAAGAAGCACTGATTTTGTACATTACAAAGTCAGTGCTCTTGCACAAATTCAAGCGGCCAGTGTAGACAGCTGGCAAGTTTTTCCACAAAAGCAGCTGCTTTTGCGGAAAAACTTGCCAGTCTAGACACAGCCTAACAGTTTCTCTCCTTTGAACTGAGTTAAACATAGTCTGACTTTCTGCATTCCCCCAATAACTGCAAGCACTGGTGATGATCGTGTCTCACAATTCCTGCATTTAGTGTTAACACAGTTTGTGACTCCACAACAGCTAAATTGGTTACAATGGGCAGAACACCATTTTAGCAGTTGAGTATTTAGCACACCTAAGCAAACTGAGTGAACTGTATTTATATAAACATACCCAGGATTTCTTTCCCATTCCAGCAGGCTGTAATGGAAGCATTGATTCAGACCCCGCTTACACAAATATCCAAGGCAATCAATACCCTTTTGCTACAAATGGTAGTGACTTTGGGAAATGTGCAGGACATAGTGGCTGGCTTTGCCATGATGGGGTTCCCTAACTCTGGTAGCCCAGTAGATGGAATGCACACCCCCCTATCTTGGCCCCCCCACCACCTTGCCAAAGAGTACATGAACTGCAAGGTGTACTTCTCGATGATGGTCAGGAAAGGTGCATGACGTGCATCTTTAGGGACTCTGGTCTCTTCAGAAAGCTGCAAACTGGCTCTTTCTTCCCAGACCAGAAAATTAACATCGGAGGTGTTGAAATCCCAAAAGTAATCCTTGGCGACCCAGCCTACTACTTGCACCTATGGCTCATAAAGCCTTGCACAGACAGCCTGGACCTCAGTAAGGAGCAGTTCAACTCCAGGCCTAGCAAGTGCAGAATGGTGGTAGAATGTGCTTTGGATGTTTTAAAGGGAAGATTTTCAGTGTATTGATTTGGTGAAAGAACATTTCCATTGTTGTGGCAGCCTGCTTTGTGCTCCGTAATATCTGTGAATGTAAGAAGAAAAGTTTTATGCCAGGTTGGGAGGCCAAGGCAGAATGCTTAGCCAGTAATTATGAGCAGCCAGATGCCAGGGAAATAAGGAGAGCACATCAAGGGGCACTGCAAATCAGAGAAGCTTTGAAAAACAGCTTTGAGAGTGGCCAGACAGCAACATGGCAGTCATGTGTGGTGCTCTTAATGAGGTGCCCCCTGCAGTAAGTGCGCTTGCCTGTAAACCCTGTATATGTCCCTCCATGCAACACAAGCAATAAAGATACTGTTGTTGAGAAATCATGTATGTTTGTTTAGGGAACAGAAGGAATAAGGGACAGAAAAGGAGTTTAGGGCTGGAGCTTGGGATCAGGAGAGAAGGGAAAGAGGCACATTACAATCCTCATGTTGGGCAATCTCACAAATGTGAGAGTGACAACCTTTTGTTCCAGGACATATCCCTGGGGGTCAAGTGTGAGGCTGCCCTTCACTCCCTTCCCTCTCCCCCCTTGCCTGCCATGTTCTAGGGCCCCTGGAAGAGAACGCTGTGGATATTGGTGAAGCGGGAATGTGGGTTAGCGAGGGTCAAGAGGGGTGCCTGTGCATCTGGCTGTCGTGTGGGACTGCCATGCATGTCATCAGATCTGCCATGGCCGTAGAGACTCTCTCCTGTATCGTCACTTCAAGATCCTTGCTCACTTTTCTATCCTCACACTGCTCACATCTCCTGCAGCAGCATTTTCCTCCACTTGCTTAATCAGTCCCTGTCCAAGGGGGCAGATTGCATTTGCTCATTGAACAGGTCATCCCTAAAATGATTCCTGAACAGATTCCTTTCCCCATGCAGCAATGAGGTGCAGGATCTCCTGAACACTCCATGCTGATGCTCATTTGAAACTCTGGGCATTCATGGCCAGGTGTGCTGCTGAGGTGTGCTGCCTGCTCTGCAGTCTGCTTGCCACATTGGCTACATAGGAAATGAAATTCACATTTTCTTATGGCTTTTCTTGTGCACCTGGAGAGCAGCAGAGTTGAAAGTCCCGGCCAAAGAGGTCACATTGAGACACTATGAGACACCTCCCAGAAACCAAGAACATCAACTTTCACAGTGTCTACACTACCATAAAGTTGAGCATGCAAGGGCAAATTTATTGTTACTCCTCAAGAAAAGCCGGGGTACTAAAATCGACTTTAATGGCCTTTAAAGTCGGTGGAACAGGCTTGGTGGTGTGGATCTGTTATTTAGAAAATTGACCAAATGCGGTTAAGTTCAACCTCAACTAATGTGGACCAGGCCTCAGCATTGGTGTCTTCCCTGTTTGAGTTATTTTATTTATAATGACTTAACTTTACCTGTTTCCACATACACTTTCACACAGTGTGTTAGAAATAATATTATGTTACAGGAAGATCGCTGTAGCTGAACCATTGAATCTCAGTTTAAAAGTTGCTACATAAATAAATTTAATGATCTGGGGTTCAAGAAGGGAACTTTATCAATATGCAGCTGCTTATTGGCAGAGAATGTCCCAAACTCAAATCTACGATTCCTTTAGAATAGGAAAATGTGACTGGTGCACACCCATGCAACGAAGGCCCAAAGTCTAGGAACCAAGCCTGGGATTCCTGACTGAGAAATAAGAGTCCAGGAACAAGAATCTAACTGGATCTCCCACACAGCAGAACACAAATGTATAATGTCATTGAACTGATCTATTTCCATTTATGGTAAAAACAGTCTCATTTCCTCTTTTATCTGAACTGTTCTCTCTGTATTGCATATCCCTCTCTTGCTGCTAAAATTAAATGTTAAAAGGCACATGGCACAATGTAGTGTTGCAATCCCCCAGATTTACATATTTGTCTCTCTAACGAATGTGTTGAGTAACAAACAATAGAGGATGGAAATAGCCTGGATAGAGATTTCCTCTTTCATTTGCACAATTGTTTCCTTGACTGGTACATGTTGGAGCCAGATGGCAAGTATGCTTTTACCCAGGGCTGTCAAAGGATTAAACAAAATAATTGTGATTCATCATGAGATTTTAAAAAGTGTGATTAATCACAGTTTTAATTGCATTTTTAAACAATAATAGAATACCAGTATTAATACCACTATTAAAATATTTTGGATGTTTTCTACATTTTCAAATATATTGGTTTCAATTACAACACAATACAAAATGTACTGTGCTCACTTTTTATTATTGTTTTTCTTACAAATATTTATGCTGCAAAAAGATAAGATTTTCCTCATACAAGTACTGTAGTGCAATCTCTTTATCATGAAAGTGCAACTTGCAAATGTAGACTTTTTTTACATAACTGCACTCAAAGATAAAAAAGTGTAAAACTTTAGAGCCTATAAGTCCAATCAGTCCTATTTCTTGTTCAGTCAATTGCTAAGACAAACAAGCTTGTTTATGGGCAATAGTGCTGCGCACTTTTTATTTACAATATTTACATCTGAAAGTCAGAACAGGTTTTCGCCTGGCACTGTTTTAGCCAGCATTGCAAAGTATTTTATGTGCCAGATATGCTAAACAATGTATGTCCCTTCATGCTTGACCACCATTCCAGGAATATGTCCAACGAAAATTGGCAATTCTATTTGGAGGGAAAGCTTGCATGGTGCTTGCACTATAACTGTCTTCAATATATCTTTCACTATCACAAGCTTTGAATTTATGTATGAAACCTAAATAAATAGGCAACACAATATGCTGCATCCCACCCAATGAAATTATCCATGGAAAGGAAAAACTGTAGATCCTGTTCAGCTGTTCCCTTCTATTTCATCTAATGCAATTGAAGACAGCTTAACTGAGAAAATGCTTTATTCGGTTACTATGCAGCTCACACCAGCACTTTCAGAGCCAGGAGAGAAACATTCTTTCCCAAAACTGAAAAAGCAGAATTATTTCTAATTTCAGGCTCAGTCCATGATTTTCCTGTAACCCTCTCCCAAGTGAAGAGGACTGGCTTGAGGTATGGCCAGACAGATACAGTCTCCCAGAAAGAAGGGGTAATGCTCCACTGTATTGCTGTGCTCCTTGAAAGGGACTGGGGTGCAGCCCCTGAATGGAGAAGAATCTAAACTGGATTTTCATTCCCTCTGGAATGGACTGAGGGTGAAGCTCCTATAAGGGGAAGACTACCCAGGAATTTTTCTGCCCATTAGTATGCATTCTAGAACAGTGGCCCCCATCTGTGGGACATGGAAGAACATTTTGGGGGTCACAGTGAGGCCCACAGGGGGCCAGGCAGGAATGCCACCCAGCCCTGATCTGCCCCCAGTTCTGCTCCTGCTCCATCCCAGCCGCAACTTGGGCTCAGATTCAGTCCCCAGCTCTGACTATAGCTTCACTGCCGACTGTAGTGCCTGCCACAGACCAGCTGTGGCTCTGCTGTTGCTTGCGGCCAAAGCCACAGCTCAAGCCTCAGCTGCCAGTCCCAGCCGCACAGGCAGGCCCATACGCAGCAATTTGTGTGTGTGTGTGTGTGCGCGCGCACGCGCTTTTTTCGTAGATGTGGATCACAGTTTTTTTAAATATAAAGGAGTTCAAAATAGTCATGCAATGAGTGTGCATAAGAGAGGTTAATGAAAAATTTGAGTGGAAAAAATAATTGGTAAAATGATTTTGTTATACTAAAAATGTACACAGTAATAAAAGTTTTATAGAAATTACCTTCTGGGATCATGGCAGGCAGCATGGCTGTCATCGCCCCCCTTCCCGCTCCCTTGGCCGCCTCTGCCTGTTGCTGCTCTCCCTGCTTGGTGAGGCCAGTGCTGGGTGAGTGAGGGCAGGGCTTCCAACCAGTGGGACCGGGCTTAGGTTGCTCCTTGCAGGTGGGGGGCGCCATTCCCCTGGCCCTGCCACGCTGCCACCAGCCCTGCCCACCCATCCCTCTCCCAGCCCCCTAACACAGTGGTTCTCAAACTTTTTTGGCTTGTAGACCACCTGGCTCAATGCAAACCTTTCCGTGGACCACCAATTGCAATGGAAACTCAGTGTTAATTACATAATTATGCCCGAGCCATCTTGCTAGTGGTTTAATTTAAATTTTTAAACAGATTAAGCATTTTAACTCTCATGTTAGTTTATCAAACTTCATTTTAAATAAAGTAAAACATTAATTTATGTCCAACACAAAAGGTTGGAATGTTTTCTTTATTTATGGTAGGGGTGGGGAACCTTTTTTGGGTCGGGGGTCACTGACCCACAGAAAAATCAGTTGGGGACCACAAGTGAGAAGAAAAAAATCCTCCAAAAACCCCTAACCCTCACTGAGGTGGCCCCCAACTGAGACACTTCACTCCTCTGGTGCTCCAGCCCCACAGGGAGAAGGGAAGGGACAGGGAGGACTAAGATTTAGGGCTTCCCATAGGCCAGATTTACTTTTCTGGGGTTCCGGAGTTAGTGGATTTTGGGGACCCCCTTAGGCTCTGGTGTGGGGACAAATGAGGGGTTCAGTGTGCAGGGCAGGGCTGCCAGCGAGCAGGATAGGGACAAGGGTGCAGGATCTGGTTGGGAGGTGGGGTGCAGAAGCAGGCTGGGAGTAGGTGTCTGGCCAGGGCAGGAGGGAGCAAGAGCAAGGGACAATGCAGTGTGTGGCCAGAAGGGAGGGTGCAGGAGCAATGGTGGATGCAGGAGCAGGGCTGGATTAGGGTGTCTGGCCAGAGGGAAGTGCAGGGGCAAGGGAGGGTGCAGAGTCTGGCCAGGAGGGAGGGTGCAGGAATAAGGGGAAGTTGTACAAGCAAGCTGGGGGCACGGGGTCTTGGCAGGGACGGAGACGGATGAGGGGGACTGGAGTGCAGGGGTCTGGGCATGAGGGGAAACACTTACCTGGCTTCACGCCCCATTGCAGCAGGGAAAGCCTCTGGACAGCGCATCACTGTGCTGCCATTCCCCAGTGGGGTGGAGGAAGGGGAAGGAGCTCAGCTCCCTCCTAGCCAGCAAGTACCCAGGCTCCCGACGCCCATGACAGTCCAGTTCATATACCCTGCCAGAGATGTTGTCTCCCCGCATCCCCCACAGCAGGACTCTCAAGGACGCTTCACAGGCTACGAGACAGCCAGGTACTGTACAGCATTGACACTAGGGCTGGTTATACAGGGATCTCATGTGGTGCAGAGAAGCAGCTGGCCCTGGGCTGGGGTAGGAGATTTGTTTAGGGAGGGATCCCCTGTTCAGTGCTGAGATGCAGCCACCTCTGGGGTGGAGCCATCTAAAAGCAGCACTGCACAGTCGTTCAGTGGGTTTCAGGAAGAACTGTTGGTTGACGCTGACCTCAGTTCCCTGATGTGATGCTAATGGGGCGGATGTTCTGTCCCCAGCTGGGGGCGGGTGGATCTAGTTTGTTTGAGCAGGGACTGACCTGGGCATCCTTGTCCTCCCTGAGAGCAGGCCAGGCCTTGCTTCCTGCCTCCACCTTGCACCAGTCCAGGGATTGCGCTCTGTCTGTGCCCCGCTCCCTGGCATGGGTCAAGCTGTGGGCAGTCTCCACGGTCTGCTCCTTACACAGCCTTGCCTGTGGGGAAAAGGTCACTTTTACCCAGGTCCTACAATCTCTGAGCCTGACCCCATCACACCCCAGTCCCCAATTCCCCCATTTCCTCTTCACCCTGGCCCCCCACTTCTTCTGGCCCCCACTCACCCACCCTGTAGCTTTCTCCTCCCCGAGCCCCTCCACTGCCTCATTGCTCCCCCAACCTGGCTCCACCATTGTCTCCCTCATCCTAGTGTTTCCTCAGACCCAGCACCCTCATCACCCCTTGGTCCCCAACACCCCAGATCACCCCTGCCCGTCTTGCGCAGTGGCTACTGCTCAGGGTGGTCCCCTCCATATGCCGGTGGCTGGATGGGCAGCAGCACATGCGGGGGTGGGGCTTCAATCCCTTAGAGGGGGAGGGTCCCAGCTCTGCTTGAGGTCCCCATACCACCCAGTGGCAGCGGGCTGGGAGCCAGGGCAGCTCTCAGGGGCACCGGGGGCAGTGAAGGGGCAGACTTGAGTGGGGAAGCTGGGTCTTGTGGGGAAGGTTGGGGCTTTCTTTACCTCCCCCTCCCACCATGCACCCTCCCAGTCGAAAGCAGGAGCTGGTGCTCCAAGCCTCCCTGCTGCGTGGGGGTGGGAGGGGCTGAACTCGAGTCATGGACCACCTGGGAGGTGGCTGCAGACCACTAGAGGTCCACAGACCACACTTTGAGAACTTCTGTCCTAACACAGTGGTTCTCAAACTTTTTGGCTCATGGACCACTGCACTCAATGCAAACCTTTCCATGGACCACCAGTTGCTAATGGAAACTCACTATCAATTACATAATTATGCTCACGCCATTTTGCTAGTGCTGCAGCTAGGGAGAACTGTTTAATTTAACCAGTAAGAAAGGAAATAATTTAAATTATTAAACAGACTAAGCACTTAAACTCTCATGTTAGTTTATCAGACTTCATTTTAAATAAAGTAAAATATTAATTTATGTCCAACTGTGGCAGGGTCACCAGCCCCGCCCCCTTCAACCCCAAGGCCTGGTCCTTTAAATACAGGCCCAGCGGCCTAGTCCTTTACAGGATCCCCTCTTCATCCGGGATCTGGGAGGAAGGGGTAGGGGGGCCCAGGCCCTCCCTCTCCACCAGGCCCCAACCCAGGGCCCTATCAGTGGCAGGCAGTTCCCACCACTGGCTCAGCAGGGAGTTCTCCCCAAAACTCACCAAGCCCGCTGGGTCCTTTCCTGGTCCCCGCCCTGGGTTGCTTCCTACCCCCTTGCCCTGGCCAACAGCAGTCCCACCTGTGGATGCGCCCTGGCTACAGCAGCCCCATTGGCAGGCACGGCTTGGGAGACAGCAGGGGCTGGGGCAGCGACAGCTTCTAGGGGGTCCGCACAGCACAGCCAGCGTTGCGGTCTGGCTCATCCCGGAGACAACAGCGGCAGGGGTAACTGGTTCAGTGCCTCTGGTTCCAACTACAATGGCTGTGGCTCCTTCCCCCCTCCAGCAGCCAGCCCCAACTGAGCAGCCCTGCAGCCTTTTATACCCGGGCTGCACTGCGAGCATGCCCAGCAGGGCTGCGGGGGAGGGGCGTATTCTACCCAGTAGGTGGGCTCTCCGCCCCCAGGTTCAGTGCGGGGCTGGCCAGCCCCGTCACACCAATACAAAAGGTTCCCATGTTTTCTTTATTTATGGCAGGGGTGAGGAACATTTTTGGGTGGACGGGCCACTGACCCACAGAAAAATCAATTGAGGACCACACAAGTGAGAAGCAAAGAAAAAAAAATTCCTCCCAAACCCCCAACCCTCACTCATGTGGCCCCTAACTGAGACACTTCACTCCTCTGGCACTCCAGTCCCACCAGGGGGGAGGGAGAGGGACAGGGAGGACTGAGGTTCAGGGCTTCCCGTAGGCCAGATTTACTCTTCTGGGGTTCCAGGATAGTGGATTTTGTGGACCCTCCTAGTCTCTGGGGTTGGGACAAAAATGGGGTGGTCAGTTTGTGGGACAGGGCTGCCAGCGAGAGGAATAGGGGTGCAGGAACTGGGTGGGTGGTGGGGTTTAAGGGGGGGTGAGGGTGAAAGGTCTGGGTGGGAAGAAGGTGCAGGAGCAAGCTGGGAATAAGGTGTCTGGCCAAGGAAGGAGACAAGAGCAAGCGAAGGTGCAGTGTGAGGCCAGGAGAGAGGGTGTAGGAGCAAGAGTGGGTTCAGGAGCAGGCTGGGGGAAGGGTGTCTGGCCAGGAGAGAGGGTGCAGAAGCAGGCTAGTGGTGTGGGGTCTCAGCGTGGTGGTGGTGCATGAAGGGGCTGGGGGTGCAGGGTCTGGGCATGAGGGGGTGTGGGGCACTAAATTGCCTTCCCGTCCCAGGGACCACCTCCCACTGCTCCCATTGGCCGGATTCCATTGGCACACCAGTGCCGGCTTCCCATTGGCAGGGGGGAGGGAGGAGAGAAAGCCTCGCTGCGCGATCCAGCTTGTAGGGAAGAAGCGCTACTCCCCCCCTTTCCCCTCCCCCAGCTGGGGGATGAGCAGTGTGCCTGCACTCCCACCACACAGTGGGGGTGGGCGAGGGAAGGTGAGGCTGCAGTGCCAGAATGGGTTTCCCGCTGTGGGGTGAAGGAGAGGAGCTGAGCTTGAGCCATGGACCTCCAGGAAGGCAGCCACAGAGACCCCTGACGCTGATTTGGGGGACCATGAGGGTACGTTTGCACCCTTCGCGCACACCTCCTACGTATGTGCCTGACTTGTAGCACTAGCTCCTGGCTGCAGCTTCCAAGCACAATTCCCAATGGGTAGGGAGCTGCAGACAAGTTCTCTTATGGCTAAGGGGGCGTATGACCGAAAAAGTTTGGGGACCACTGCTCCAGAATAACTTCTACCACTATGGCTACCCCTCAAGAGTTTACAGGATCTTTCGAAAAAGCACCCCGTTTTCGAAAGAATCGCGTCTAGACCGTGGTTTTATTTTCGAAATGGCGCTTTTTCGAAAGCGCGCCATTACATGATTATGCAAATGAAGCATGGGATATTTAAATCCCCGCTTCATTTGCACTTTCAAAGTGCTTCATTTACATCCCTCTGTGGAAAGAGGGATGTAGTCTAGACATAGCCTTTGAGTTTATTGCCTCTTCACTCTGTGTGTGAAAGAGAAATTGGCAGCAGAGCATTCTTCGCTTGAGAGGCATGCTCCTAATTCGTTAGCTTTCACCAGCACTGCCTCAGACTTTCCAGTACAGGGTCCACTTAGATTGAAATGTTTTGTCCACGGCCATCAGGTCGATGGGACACCTGGGAATCCCCCTCTTCCTATCCTCCCGCTCATAGCACAGCGTTTTGTTTTCCTTCTTGATTAGCGGAAAAATTCCTGAATCTGTCATGGGGGAAGGAAGGTCTTTTCGCTCTCCCTTTCTCTCCCCTGAATCAATTAGTGAAACACAAACACATTCCATCATGACCATGAAACACTTTTTCCACTTAAATAATACCTCCACAGCCTTTAAAGGGGCAGGGTACTTTTCCACCTCCCCCTACCCCCTAAAAAATCTTTGCAGAATTACATCTCAGATGGGGTGAGTTCAGAAAATGGAAGTGTGCATAGGTTGATATGCCCTGTTCACTCTTGCCCCAGGCAACCTAAGAAGAAGGAGAACAGGGACACTGGTAATACACATTTCCATTGCCAGGGACATTGTTCTGTTTGGCCTTTCTGTTGGCTTTCATCTAGGGTGATCAGATAGCAAGCGTGAAAAAGCCAGACAAGGGGTGGGGAGTAATAGCTGCTTACACAAGACAAAGTCCCCCGCTTATCAGGACTGTCCCTAGAAAATTGGGACATAAGGTCACTTTCATCACAAACTGCATTTTCACTCTTACTAACATTTGCACACTGTGTCATGGCAGCTGAGCTGCCTGTGTTTGTTTTAATAAAGACTTTTTAACGAAGTATGTGGTTGTACATTAGGCCAGTGTGTGAGTGCTTGGGGGGAAAGGCCAGAGCAGGAAGTTTTTATCTGAAACTTTTAATCAAGCCTCATAAATTCTCAGAAAATGATATAAAACCAATAGCAAATAAATAAACACACACACATATAAAATGCAAGACTACCTAGCATCACAGTCCCCTAGCACAGTATTTTATTTCCCCATCCATCTTCCCATGTGATAACGCTTATGGGCACACAGGGCATTCCTTATTTTCCTGAGTCTCCTAGACCCAGCCACAGTGATCAGAGATGCCCTTTCACATTGCTTGTGTGGGCCTGTATCTTAGCAGAATCCGAACTCACTTCGGAGGGAGGAGAGGGCTGCCCCCTTATTGCTGTATATGTTGTGCAATGTGCAGCATACCCTAGTGATACTAATGGTGTTGGGCACACTAGCACCCAAGTAGGTTTGGAGGCAGCGCTATTTTACCCTCAGTGAGCTAAAGGCATATTCCACCACCATTGTGCAACTGCTCAATGTGTAATTAAGCTGCCTTTTTGCCAGGTGATCTGATGTTAGGGTGGGCTTCATGAGCCAGGGCAATGGAGGATAGATAACAAAACAATTCCTAGAGCAGCTCAGCTTAGTGCAGTGCTAAGAACCATGGGATATGCCCCTTGAAATCCTAGTGCCTAACCCAGGTTCTTGCTATGACTGTAAATACATGTCCAAATGAGAGATTTTCTCGCTAAGCACATTCCAGTTCATTACTTCCTCACTTGAGCCTGAGCTGATCTCATCATCTTGTGTTTGTGACATCACAGTTTGCAGCCAGAGGTGGTAAGTGTATACAGTCACTAATTCAGCATTGTGGCTTGGCTTCAGGATTAAAGGGGAAGAGGTGCATTGGCAGAGCTATATGGATACATTTGCACCGGTAAATTTCAGGCCTGTATTTCAGCAATCAGGCAGTTGCCTCAATGCTGCCACTGGTGTAAATTGCAATGCAAACTAGATTCAGGCATTTTTACACCAACTCATTCAATTCTGCTCTGTGTCTGCATCATTGGTAGCACCAGTACAGCAGCTGCACTCCTGAAAAATGAGTAAGAAGTGTCCTATGCAGAAGAGACCTCTGTGAAGCGACCTCTGTGAAGCCTGAAAACACAGAGGGTGCTGCAGCCTGTCAGGGTGGAGTTGCATTGGCAGAACTCCCTGTTGAGTCAAGGACTAGAATAGCAAGAATTGCTTCCACAGCCAAAATGGTTGGCAGAGCTGCATTAGATAGGTTCACCCAGCACCTCAACAAATACATACTCTCCAGCCTCTGCCCATTGCTGTTGGCCCTTCACTTTGACAAGCATCCAGAAAAATCTCAACAAACATTTAAAAGTAAGTGTTGACTGTCAAATCCGAAATCTACATGCTGCCAGGTTCCCCACAACCTTTGCACTTCTGCTTACTTGCTTTCAGACTGTTTCACTGAGGCTGTGTCTAGATTACACAGTTCTATCGGAAAAAAGATCTTTTTCCAATTCTTTTTTCGGAAGAGGCTTTTCCGACATATGGCCCATCTACACTGGGCCAAATGTCGGAAAACCACCTTTTTCGGAACATCCCTTCTTCCTCATAAAATGAGGTTTACAGGGATGCCAAAAAAAGTGTCTGCTTTTCCGAATTTTTTTTTTGGAAAAGCAGACACGTTCCTTGGAAGCGGCAGAGTTTTTCTGGGATATCTCCGGTATCCTGGAAAAACTCTGCAGTCTAGATGTAGCCTAACTGAGTTTGTAGTTAGAACTTCTTTTCTTTTTTTCTTTCTTTTTTGTTGGATCTGTTCTTCTCTGAGCACTGTTGTTCGCCTGTGTGTGAAACTGAGGCTGTGGAGTCACAGAAACATTGAATTTGGTATCAGTCCTACTGATGGAGGACAAGGTTCCTAAACTACCACATTGCGGGAGATAGTGTGGACTGAGCACTGGATTAGGACTCAGAAGACCTAGGTTCTGAGCAGAGTTTGCCAATGACCTTGGGCAAAGTACTGCCCCTCTCTGTGTTTCAGTATCCCCAAACTTGGGGATGATGATACTGATCTTTGCAAATCACTTGAAGATTTACAGGTGAAAAGAGCTTGGTATTATTATTACTTATCTTGAGGCACAAGGCTTGGTTCATTCCCCTCTGCACCTCTCTGAGCCATCATCGGGACTGCTGTGCTGACCTCTGGGAACTCCAAAGCCTCACCCTTTGATCCCCCCACTTAAGTAAGTTCTGCAGCTGCCAATGAGAGATACCCAGATGAGGCTCTAACACACCGCGCGTGTGTGTGTGTTACAAGTCTGTAACAATTGAAATACAAAGCCTTTTAAGATGAGACATGTCAAGGGCTTTCACATGCTCAGTTGGTCATGGGGAGATTACAGCAGTCAAGGGAGCAATAGAATGTGGTCACGGGTTGTGTGAAATTATGTGATGAACAGCTGTGTGGCTGGGTTTTTGGCTTTTTTCATTTTTTCTCATATTTTCCTTCTTTTCCTTCTGTTTTTCTCTTCTTTCCTCCCCCTACACCCACATTCATAGGGAAAGAGAGACATGGACATATTTCCAGACATATCGTATATGCTTGTTCATAAGCTAATTTTTTTTTGTAAAAGAAATGAAGCATCAAAGAACAGGGGTAGGCTCCTAAATAGATCTAGACCAAAAGTTATTAATTTTAAGTGGCTTAACCTGAGGAGCCAAAGTCTGCAGACCTCTGTTATATTTTAAAACTTGGCATCACAAGGAACACGCAGAAGCTTTGTTAGAATTATTTTAATGTAATCTAACAAAAAAAATATTGTTATAATAACTGAACAAATATGCATTCACATACCTTCAAAATTACAATGTTTTAAATATCCATTTACTGATTTTAAAGTCCCAAGTTGTTCTAATGTACTTTTTTTTTTTAAATCTTAAAATCCTTCAAAATCTGAATCAATCTAGATTTACCAAACAGCTCATTAAACTCAGCTTCAGTCAGAGCTGCACCTGTATTGTCATTGTAGGTGTCAGCAGCAGCATCTTCAGATTCCTTCTCAGCATCAGTCTCTATTGTGTCATCATCAAATAAATATGGCATCATCTTCTGACACGCCAAGCACACTGCTGATACAGCACTTCCAAAATGCTTTTTCTATCATTTCCAAGGGAATGGACTCCCATGCATCCTTGACCCATTGGGCAACCAGATTGACTTTGGGCTTCATAAGAGTCCCACCATTTGTCAACTTCATCATGCTCAAACACATCTATTTAGCCCACATTCTGCGTAAGCTGTCTTTAAAGCAGTGGTCTCCAACCTTTTAAACCACAAGATCACTTTCTATTTAAGTGCAATGTAAGATCTACCTCAAACCCAAATATCCTTACCCCACTTCCCTCCCGCACCTTCTTTGAGGCCCTGCCCCTGTTCAACCCCTTCTCCAAGGCCTCACCCTGCTCACTCCATCCCCCTTCCTCCTCCATCTTCACTCACTTTCACCAGGCTGGGGTAGGGAGGTTGGGGTGCAGGTTCTGGTCTTGAGCCAAGGGGTTTGGAGTGTGGGAGGGGCTCTGGGCTTAGCCCA
Source organism: Rafetus swinhoei (assembly GCA_019425775.1). Taxonomy (NCBI): domain Eukaryota; kingdom Metazoa; phylum Chordata; order Testudines; family Trionychidae; genus Rafetus; species Rafetus swinhoei. The sequence goes on from CM033437.1 coordinate 257,400,805, forward strand.
GGGCAGGGAATTGGGGTCCAGGAGGGGTTTCAGGGTGCAAGCTCTGGGAAGGAGTTTGGATGGGGGGGGGAGACTTGCGTCCGGGGCAGCAGGTTGGGTGTAGGAGGAGGTTCAGGGCTGGGACAGGGGTTCAGGAAGCAGGCTCTGGCTGGGCACCGTTTAACTGAGACGGCTTCTGGGGGGTGAAGGAGTGGGGTTAAGACAGGCTTACTCCTGCCCTGGCCCTGCACCACTCCTGAAAGCTGCTGGCATGTACAGCAGTGGCTCCATGGTGCCATGTGCTGTCCTCATCTGCAGGCACTGAGCCCACAGCTTCTACTTGCCACTGTTCCCTGTTATTGATCAATGGGAGCTGCAGGAGTGGTGTCTGCAGGCAAAGACAGCATGTGGAGACCCCCTGCTCTGCCTTTCTCAGAGGTTGCAGGAATATGCCAGCCACTTCCAGGAGCAGCAGTTACCACAGGGATAATTACTCCAGCCATGACAGGCTAGGCATTTTAGAACTCACTCCTCAAAGAATTAAATTTAAGCATGAGAGAGAAATGAAAATTATGAAATGCATAGACCAGTCAAAACCAAAACTAAGGGTATGTCTACACTTGCACCCTAGTTCTAACTAGGGATGCAAATGTAGGCATTCGAAATAGTCAATGAAGCGGGGATTTAAATATCCCGTGCTTCATTAGCATGATCTCGCCGGCGCGTTACTCCGATCAACAGCTGTTTCGGAAGTGAAAGTGCGCGCTGGGACACGTTAGTTCAAACCAAGGGCCATGCTAATGAAGCGCGGGATATTTAAATCCCCGCTTCATTGACTATTTCGAATGCCTACATTTGCATCCCTAGTTCGAACTAGGGTGCAAGTGTAGACATACCCTAACACACTTTGCAAGCTGTAAAAGAAGTAACAACAACCCCCCATGAATGTATTGGGCCAGGAGATGAGAGTGAAGGACAGTGTGTGTTTGTGAGAATGACAGAGACACACAGTATGTGAGAGTGACAGAGATTTGCATTGTTAAGCTCCCTCCATCCCCTTTCTCTCTGTGTGGAGATAGGGTACAGAAATGGGGGAAAGAGGGACATCCTGATGTCAGCATCCCTCTCTTCTCCCTTCCACACTCTGCACAGCAAGCAGGAGGCTCCCGGGTGGGCAGCTCCAAGGCGGAGAGCAGGAGCAGCCCGACAGTGGGTGGAAGGGCAACTGAAGTGCCAGAGCTTGGTAGCTTCCTGACCAAACCAGTCAAGATAACCTGTCAGAGGCTCCAAGATCTACCGGTAGATCCCAATCTATTGGTTGGTGACCACTGCTTTAAAGAGTTTATTCAGGCAGACATCAAGTGGTTGTAGAACAGAAGTTAAACCTATAGGTATTATAGCCAAAGTAGTTTTCATTTTTTTGGCTACATTTTTCACCTCATACATCTTGTGTGTGCTGAACATGTCCCTGACGAAATAGCAGGTTTCTTAAGAAATGCTCCTGGTCTCTTATTCCACATTTTTTACAGCCATTCGGTAGTCTCAATTCATTCATCCATCCCTTTTCATGTGTGCATACAATGTTACCAGCAGAAAATTTCATAGATTTTAGGCAAGATTTTTCTTTTATAATTAATAATGGGGAACTTTGGCCAAACATGATAAAAACATTGTAAAATGGATTTTTTTCCTGACAGGTGATTTTAATTAAAACAGTTTTTTCACCAAAACCAGTTACCATTCTGTTGCTCAGGAGATCGAATGTCCATATTTCCTATTTGTGGCAGCTCAAATGCATATTTCTTTTAATGTTTTATAATAAACCTTTGGAATGATTCCATTTTTTTTCGTCCTGATCTCACGGCAGCTTTTGTGCTATCTTTGTTTGCTGACGAAGACTGAGACCGTGACAGTTCATGAAGCGAGTACACCAACCTGCTGACGTGACAAATATTGACAACTTTACTGACTTGTATTTGCCATCTTTTGACATTTGCAGAGCATACGGATGAATTCTGGTTCTAGTGATGAGGTAATCGTTTTGTCAGCATTCAGCAACTCGGTCATTTGAGATCTTTCTGCTGCTCAAGAAATGAAGTGTACCTCGTTGATCTTTTTTCTTGCTTGTTGGTATGTCTTTTAGCATTGTTTTATTTTTCTGCCCATTCTCTTACTTGCTTCTCATTGATACCAAGTTCATGAGCTGTGTTGCAATTACGTTTGCTTCACCTATTTGACAACTTTAAGTTTGAATGCTGCATCATAAGCAGGCCCTTTTTCTTCTGCTTTCACCATTGTTCATTTTAAATACTAGCATGAAAATCTTAGAAAATAATAATTTAGTTATAGATTTTATGGGTCTTATATAGAAATGTCACCTGCTCTATCAGTCAAATTATTTTTGTTCTTTGTTTTCCTCATGGCATGTCTGTGGCAATAACAGGCTATTTAAATTTTATTACTGATTCCATCAGTTCTGCATGTTATATTTTCAGATTAGTTTGAGACTTATGAGTTCCAGTGGGAGATGCATGAAGAGATCAAATTACACAGTAGCAGACTGACATCAGCGCCATAATACTATCATTCATTGTATTTTTCTGATTGGCTTGGAAGATCTAGCATTTTGTGAAATGCCTGCATCAAATTTCATGCAGTCCTGCAGCACTGCTCTTTTAGCATTCATTTCAATCCAATCTAATCCACTAAACAAAGCCTTTGCAACTTTAAATGGCTGCAATATTGACATCAATAAATTATTTGATGATCAACATAAGTACGTGCTGTAAAAATAATTATCATCTAGTCCTGTGGTAGAACAATACTAGGAAAAGCAAAGAGCTAGTATTAGGAAAATTGAACTTTAGTGAAGCATGTGTTTTTAAGTGCTTTGTTTGCATGGACATGAACTGAAAAAATATATAATCCATATTCACACATTTTATATTAATACTTCTTTTATCTCTGTTATACAAATGTACAATTTAAGTAGAAATAAACTTTTAGTAATTTTTTTTAAAGAAGTGAGTCCGGAGTTGATGTTCCATCATTGCTGATTTACAACAGGGGGCAGCAAACTTTGGCTTCTGGCCCATCAGGGTAAGTTGCTGGTGGACAGGGATGTTTTGTTTACCTGGAGCATCCTCGGGCATGGAGCCTGTCAGCTTCCAGTGGCTGAGGTTCGCCATTCCCAGCCAATGGGAGCTACAGGAAGCAGCATGAGCCAAGGGAGGCTTATCCTTACGGGTCAGGAGCCAAAGTTTGCCAACCCCTGAAATATATGGCTGGCGTATGAACAGGTTATACAGTTTTTGCCATTTTTACCTATCCATCTTGAGGGGGCAGGGGAAGTCAGCTTATGGGCTAATGAACAAGTATACGTGGTGTATAAACATACATCGAACTCAGCAGGTGTTTCTATACTAAGAGTTAGGGTGCATCTACACTGCACCTGCCACTCGAAATAAGCTACACAATTTGAGGCCCATTTCTAAAGAGGGACAAATTGAAGCACTTAATTAAGTGTTTTCCTGAACTGGGGTCAGTGTGAGGCAGCTGTTGCGGGAAGAGTGATTGGAGGTAACAGTTAGTTGCATCCCTTGCCCTTGCAATGACTTCAGTATTTCACATGGAAAAATCATGAAGTCTGAAAAATCTTGAGTTTTAAAAATTAATACATTTGGCTGCCTTTTTATTTGCCTTATAGAAACTTTTAAAATGAAAGATTATTTGTGCATTTATGTATTTATTCATCTGTGTTCTTGTGTATCACAAATTGCCAGGAGCTGAGGCTTTAAGTAAAACATCAGCTGTCATAAGACTCTCGATAAAATCATGAGAGCTGGCAACATTGCCTTTTGTGCGTCCATGCAGCAACTCCACCACAGCTATTTTGACACATCCCTATACAGCACTCCTTACAACTTGTACCCGTAAATCCTGGAATTTTTGAATTGCTCACTGTGCCCAGCACAATTTCTGAGAGCTAATTTCTACTTTCTGGGATGGAGTTTGGACGCTTGGCTATACCAGTGCATCTGCAGAGCTATGGTTTTCTCTCCTACTTGGAGAGAAAGCATTGTAGACTGCTTTCAGTTAGTCCTGAAGTAAAGATTTATCCCAGGTTCTGCACTCAAACATTATAATCAGTTTGAGGACAGCTGTTATTTATGGATGCCAGGCACTGAACAAGTGTTGTAATCGCAAAGCATTCTGAGCAATGGTTTCTTTCACTTATTCATTTATGAGAAGCTAGAGCTATAGATAAATGTTTGCTTGCTGTCCATCTTCGAGATGATTTTATACCTGTCTCTTTGAATTCTGTAACAGTGGCATGTGGGCAGGGCCACCAGCAGGCAAGAAAGGGAGCAGCTGCCGGGGCCTGCTGGTACAAAAGTGCAGTTGTAGCATCTGGCCCTCCCACCACCAGAGCCCTGAGCAGCACAATCTGGGCAACTGTGAGGGCTGGAGCGCGGGGTGTGTTGTGGTACAGTTCCACCCCACCCCTTCCACCCAAGACCCCAGCCCTTCTGGGAGCACAGAGCTATCTCCTCCCCCCCACCACCTTGCCAGGGGGGCTGAGAAATCTGTTGGCTCTCCTGCATGTGTGTGTAGAGGACAGGAAGAGAGAACATGTCCCATACTGGGCTCATGGAGTGGGAACACAATCGCCCCTTCTCCCACAAGTGAGAATACAATACTCAAATTGTAAGAGTATCCTGGAGAGGTCTCATGAGGAAATGCTTGTTCTTATGGGAATTCCAATCTCAATTTCTAGACCAACATTTCAGCGTCATCTCTTAGGGTATGTCTACACTGCCACCCTAGTTCGAACTAGAGTGGCTAATGTAGGCATTCAAACTTGCAAATGAAGCTCAGGATTTAAATATCCCGGGCTTCATTTGCATGTTCAATGAGCGCCATTTTTAAATGCCCGTAGTTGAACTACCTGCCGCGGACTGCACGGACTAGGTAGTTCGAATTAAAGCTCTAATTGAACTACCGTTATTCCTCCTGCAAGGAGGTTTAACGGTAGTTCGAATTAGAGCTTTAATTCGAACTACCTAGTCCATGCCGCTGCAGCCGCGGCAGGTAGTTCAACTACGGGCATTTAAAAATGGCGCCACTAGAACATGCAAATGAAGCCCGGGATATTTAAATCCCGGACTTCATTTGCAAGTTCGAATGCCTACATTAGCACCCTAGTTCGAACTAGGGTGGCAGTGTAGACATACCCTCAAATTCCTCTAGTATTTTCCATTCTGCTAATCCCATTGTGCTGTAGAGAATGTAGATAGAGGCAATTCATCTACCACTGAAGTACAGCTCCCTGTGCGAGAAGTGTAGCAATTGTCCTGCATCTTTAACGAACAGGGCCTGAATAAGAGCTGACCTTTGGAACATTGGAATCCAGATCCTATATTTGGAGGTAGCCTCTGAATTGGGACTATACAGGACATTGAGCTGTTTGGATCTGCCATTTAGGGTGTGGAATGAACAGCTCCCACTTGCCTCTATATACCTCAGTGATGAATATATTGATTGTTGCTTGGCTCCCTCTACCAGAGAGCAGGTCAAGAGAACTGAAGGCATGTCTTCACTATGAGCAGGGTCAATGAGCAGCAATCGATCCAACAGGGGTTGATTTATCGGACCACCAAAAGGTCCCCTATCAACTCTAGTACTTCACCAAAACGTGAAGAGTAAGCAAAGTTGACGGGAGAGTGTCAGCTATCGACTTACTGCTGTGAAGACACCACGGTAAGCAGACGTAATTACATCAACTTAATCTACGTTATTCATGTCACTGAATGGCCTGCGGTAGTATAGACAAGGCTTTAGTATTGATAGTAAGCTCAGCTCAAGAAGCATGGAGTTTTAAGAGCTGCCAGCTTGCTTCCTGTACCTGTGGTTAGACTGTAAGAAGAGGGGTATTAAATTGTGGTGCTCCTGTGCTGCCTTTATTCATAAATCACAACAGGCAACACAAGAGTATTTTAGGAAGGAAAAGGAAGAATAACTTCTCTAAACTGCCAGGGGGTTGTGGGTAGCAGAGTGTGGGTAGCAGTGTTGCAAGAGAATTTTGACTGCTGCTTTTCAAAGACACTCTTCTGTTGGTAAAAAGATGTTTTGGGAATGAGAAGCAGAACAGGGGGCTGAGAAGTGGGGATATGGGAGTAATTTACCAGTTCAGTGGGAGATTCCAACAATTGTCTGTGGAACAGCCCAGATTGAGGCATCTGTTTGTGCCCACATGTGTGCTAACTGCATTGTACCATGGGGCATCACTATGACACAAGCGTGCCAGAATGTTCAACACCTCCCTTATCCAGTGGAAGGGGAAACACATTGGCCTTCTGAACCCTTATGAGGAAAGAGCAAGAAGAGCTGTAGCTGTCTAGACGATGACTAAGAAGGGAATATGTCAATGATTTACCAGCCTATGAAGAATGTAAACACCAGAGAGGAAGAGGAATTGTTTTGAGTTGTTCAAAGGAGTAGAACCTGTAATAATAGGACGAAAGTGAGCAATGGTAAATTCTGGCTGGGCATCAGAAAACATTGCTAAAGGGGAGACCTATTAGAATGAGAAATCCCCAGTGCTTGAGTCATTGAAAACTAGACTGGACAAAGTACACAGGAACACACCATAGGAAAATAACCAGCCCTGGGCTGGCAGCTGGGGTGGACTAAAAAAACTGACGTGAATGTTCAGTCCGCATTTGCTCTGGTTTTATAATCTCAGTTAAAGTGTCCCAGAAATGAAAGAGCAGGAGCTGGGATTTTCTATCTTGACTCTGATCATTTTTTGCTTTGTTAGTTTTGCAAACAGAAGAAACTTAACACTTTGTTGAGAGTTTTGGGTGATTTTTTTGTTGGTTTTGTATTTTTTTATAACTTTAAATACAGTACGGAGTATAAATTAATCTTACATTAAAATAAAAAAAGCAAAAAACCTCGCCAACTTTACAGATCATGGGAAGGAGATCTTAGAGCAGGAAAACAAACTGCCTTAAGACTTGAGAATTTGTGAGGTGGGGTGGAGTGAAGGGAGCAGAGTGCAAGTGGCAGAGAAAGATGTTGGTAGAAGTCAGCAGGAGAGGAGCTCTGGGTTTGAGGTGAGGGGAGATCTAAGCACCTGTCTGATGGACAATGCTCCCCATCCTGTTGTATGATCACCTTTCTCCTGCTGGTGGTCTCCCTGTGGTACATCTGCATGCCTTGAGACCTGAATTTGGTGGGTGGGACCATCAGATTTGCCATTGGGGCACAAATATGAGGGTGGAATTACCTCCATCCTACTCCTTGTTTTCTCTGCCCCAATGTGTAAGCAGTACTGAGTGACCATGGGCAGGGTTAGTCCCCCTTGGAGACAATACTGCATATTTTCCCCCTCTTCTGCCTCATTCTCCCATGGGAGAGAGCTATCGCAGTAAAGGAACTGGAATAAGGAGAGGCAGCTGGGAAAGGATAGTTGTAGCTCTGGCTTACACTGAAAACTCCTTGGGGCAGGGAGCTTTTTGTTATTGTGTGTTATACAGTGCTCAGCACAGTGGGTCCACGACTGGGTCTAGTCCTTCCATACATATGAGAAATAACAATGTCTTTAATACGGGTGTGGGTATTTATACAGATGGTCCCTATCTGAAGAGTCATTCTGCCCTCCACCACCTAGACTTCCAAGGCTCTCTAAGCCCTGGTCTACACTAGGGAGTTATTTTGAAATAACTCCCCTTATTTCGAAATAACAAGCAGAGCATCCACACTACCAAGCCCATTATTTCGAAATAAGGGGCTGGTTATTTCAAAATAGCAACTTCTGCTGAGGAATAACGCTTATTTTGAAATAGTTGTTTCGAAATAGCGGTAGTGTGGGCGCTCCACTGCTGCTATTTCGAAATCACTACTCCCCAGAGGCATTAAAAGTAATTAACTCTCCAGTGCTTCCAGGAGCTCTAAGTCGAGGTAGCGCGTCCACATTAAGGGAACCTGCCATGAACTAATTTCAAGGCTTCCCTGTAGCGTGAACATGCCCTTGCTATTTCAAAACAGTTATTTCAGGAGTTATTTTTTCGAAATAAGTTATTTTGGAATAATTTCCTAGTGTAGACTTGCCCTAAGATGTCTGTGAAGATAGCAATGCTCTTTCACCAAAAGGGGTTATTTCTATTTTTAATTGCTTGTTGTGAAGTAAGAGGTTCACTTTCTCCCCTTGCCCTGACTCAATCCACCCTCCCGCTCCCGCAAACTGCCCAAGAAGTTTGTTGGATCTGTAGTTCTTTTGAAACTGAGAAGGGCTTTAATGTAAGTTAAGGAAATCCTAGTGTGTGTGCTTGAGAAAATGGGTAGGGTTGCCAGGTGTCCGGTAGTGACCCGTACAGTCTGGTATTTTTGCCTCCTGTCTGGTAAAAAAATTCAGAAAACACCGGACACCTAAAATGTCCGATACTTTCTGATTTTTTCCCGGCCAGGAGGTGAAAATCCCGAGTGCTTATGTGGTTCCGCAGGGGAGCTGTCTGGCACAGAGCAGGAAGTCAAGATGGTGGACGGCCACCGGCAGCCTGTTAGGGCCAAAAAGCCTCAAAGGCATTTCTTAAAGGGGTCATGCTGGTTGTGGGTTTTTTTTTGTTTTTTTTTTTTGTGCAACAGTTTTGGTCTCCCCCTTTTTTTTCCTCAACAGAATTTTTCCTCCGGTGTTTTATTTTTTGGGGGGGGAGAGGGGTGTTTGGTATTTTTGGTTAAACCATCTGGCAACCCTAAAAATGCGGGAGGCAAATGGGAGAGCCAGGGAAATAGAGATGGGGAGAGCAACTGAGAGTGTGAGATGAGAAATATCCATGAAAGGGTATTCTGCTCTCAGATATTTCTGGGTAATATTATCCTGCCCTCAGGAGCATGGGTCAGCCAATTATAGTTTGTTCTGATGAAGTAATGTTTCTAAGCCTGTATTTCGTTGATTGAGTGTGGAAGTTGTGAGCAGGGGAAAGAGAGTGAGGGACATTGTTCTGTGCACCCTGCACACACTAGGTAAAGACATGGAAAGTTTGCTTTTCTTTTAGCCCACCTGAGGTGATGCATGAACTTGCCTGCCGATTCCTTCCATCATGGAACAAATCCATTTAAAAACCAAAGACATATATACATACAAAGTGAATTAACCAATAACCCAAGTTCCAGACTGGTAAGTCGAACCCTCTACAGCCATGTGCAAAGACAGCATCCTGTGTCAGGGGGCCAGGAAAGCGGAGAATGATTCTGCCAGCTGTCCACTCCTTCCCACTGCTCCGAAAGTTTTCCAGTCTGCGCCAAGGTTGAATGAGATAAATGTATTTTGCTTTCAGTTTTTTCTGTTCCCCGAGATGTTGTACATTTTAGTGGTTTTTAAAATAATATATATATATACACACACACACACAAATCTGTCCAGATGTGACAATACAAGTCCATAGTGCATTTTGCATCATTGGTTTCCTCTCTCAGTCTGAAATCTGCCGGCTTGAAAACATGGCCATCAAATCATTGATCTCAGCCAGGGTCCCCTGCCCCTCACCAAGAAGAAGGAAAGGAAGAAAATTGCTCCCATTCCTCACTTTTTCCCCCTCAAAGGAAAATGGACCCATGTTTCTTTTTCCCATTTGCCATTCTATTCTCTACAGCAGAAAAGGCATTGTCCTGTTCCAGTTGCACGTGGGGTTTTGGGGTTTTTTTCTCTCTCTTTTTGGAAAACTTTAAAATGCTGTTCATAAATGAAGAGAGGGAAATGGAGGGAGAAAGTCCAGCCATGGAAAGGGAAGCACCATTTGCCGCCCGACTCAGGCATTGAGACGGACCGACAGAGAGGAAGAGTTATCACTCTAAGGGCCCCATGGGGGCAATACAGCAAATACAATAAAACCTGCCAAGAATGACCATTCATGGGAGCTAGCAAAAGTGGTCACTTAGTAAGAGGTGGTCTCTCTTCAAAGGTTCACACAACAGAGAGCAGTGGTGTTCCAGGGCCTCTGCAAGTAGTTGTTCGTGACAGGTTGTCTCTCTTCAGAGGTGATCTCTAATGCAGGTTTTACTGTATATTAAATATACCTGAAAGTGAAGCAACATAGACACTGAATTAGAATAAGAAGCCATCTCACTCTGCTCTTCCCCTTCCTTCTCTGTTTCTTCTATGAGAATGTTTGTTTTAAAGTGCCATATTAATAACCCTGGAGACCAAGTCACTGAAGTCTTCTGTTTATCTCCAGGACCAGACTCAACTAAGCTTGGCACAGGAGCAGAAAAATAGCAATACATCACCTTTGCATGTGGATTCTTGGGCTGGCCCAGGACCAGAGGGGTATTTTTTGGTTAAAAAAAGAACACAAAACCCAGAGCAGCCCTAGTGCTAAAGATGGGATTAGGAGACTCCTGGCTCCAAGTTTCTGTCCTCAGACCATAGCTCTCTCTCTCTCTCTCTCTCTCTCTCTCTCTCTCTCTCTCAAAAGGCCTGATTTTCCTTTAACTCACCCTAGTTTTACACCAGTGAAATTCCACTGGAGTCCATGGAGTTGCTCCTGATTTAGACCACTGTAAGTGAGAGAAGAATCAGGCCTCGTAGAAATGAAAGATTTAATTCCCAGAGACTCCACTTCTCCTTTTGCTTTTTTTAAACTTTGTTATGCTCTCTGACTTCCTGTTAGGACTCATTCAAATAATGCTCCTTTTGTGTCCTTCTACCACTTTAACCAAGAATCTCAAAAAGCAATCCCATAATAGAGAACACAAAATGGAAATTAATTCTTCCTTTTCAGTGGAAACTCAGTACCTGAAGGGCAATCAAAGTGAGCTCCACAAAACAGACAAATAATATGGTCTCTGGTGGTTCTTAGGGTATGTCTACACTAGCTTGTTAGTTCGAGCTAGGTAGGCAAATGAGGGCAACCGGAGTTGCAAATGAAGCCCGGGATTTAAATATCCCAGGCTTCATTTGCATGTTCAGACGCCGCCATTTTTAAATCCCCCTTAGTCGAACTCTGTGCCCGCTGCACGGCACGGAGTAGGTAGTTCAATTAGAGATCCTAATTCGAGCTACCTACTCCATGCGCGTGTAACGCGGGCTGAAGTTCGACTAAGGAATTTAAAAATGGCGGCGCCTGAACATGCAAATGAAGCCTGGGATATTTAAATCGAGCTTCATTTAACTCGATTGCCTCATTGCCTACCTAGCTTCGAATGAGCTAGTGTAGACATACCCTTAGATATTAGGGAGTAGGCTTGTTCAGCTTTCAGGGGGTGATAGCATGGGGCTCCGTGGCAAAGGAATTAGTGCATAAACCTTTCACCTTTGCAAGAATGAGTTCAAGTGTAATACATCGTAGTGGGATGAATTTGCTGAGTACCAGCCTTGTCCTGTTATTTCATTAGATCACACAATTCAACACTATTGAGCATCTCGGCTCTACACTGTGGAATAGCAAGAACTGCAGAACTGAGATCCCTGGGCACAACTGTATGTGAGAGCCAATGCTGAAGTAGCAGCGGGTAGCAAGTGAGATGCATGGGCATGTGTTTAGGAAGAGAATTCCCCCATGACTGGAAGAGCAGCCTGCTCACTTCCCAAAGTGCCCCCTCCCCTCCAGTGGTAGTTATTGCAGTTACCTGCCTTGCACCTCTATGTTGTGAGGATTTCCTTCAGCACTTTCTTATCATGGACATGCTTGAACTTCCGATGTTTTCTCTTTTGAGCTGGCAGCCGGTGCACTCGTTGTTTCCTCGAAACAGGAGCCGCAGTGATCGATGGTGATGCACCTGCCAAAACAGAGGTGAGAGTGTATCATGCCATGAGCAGCAGCTGAGACAGCTGGCAATATCACTCCCTCCCCACCATCAACAGTAGCCTTACAGCAAGAGAGCAGGAGGCCCTCTTCTTCCTTCCCCACCATTCTTCCTCTGCTTCATCTAGTCTCCTCATTTCTCCACTCTCCTTTTCCTCTCTTCTCTTTCCCTCTTCCCCATTCCATACTCTCCTCTGTCTTTCTGTCCCCCTTTCCCTCCTTCATGACCTCCCATTTTTGTCCCTTTCTCACAAGCAACTCTCTAGGCAAAAACTTCAGCCACTGGAAATCAGCAAAGCTCCACAGACTTCACTGGCACTGTGCTGATTCGCAGCAGCTCAGGCTTTGACCTTCTTTTTCATCTTCAGCATTTTCTATCTCTTCCCCTCACACCAGCAGCCTTACCTCTGTGCTCACGTGAACTGCGACTGTACAGCTGAGATGCCAGTGCCTCACATCGGCACTCCAGGTGATCCTCCAAGGGCACGATGGCTTTTTTAAAGGTGGCCTTCTTCTGGATAAATCCAATCTTGTTTACCTATTGGGCAAGAATAAAAACAAACCCTTCTAAAATATAAATACTGTTGCTACTACCACTGCATCAGCATGAATACCACCTGACATTTCTCTGGTGCCCTTCTTTCTAAAGGGTCCAAAAGCATGGAACAAATCTAAGCCTGGGTCACTTTGGTGCAACTTTCACTGATTTCAGTGGAGTAGCACACAGCCAGGCAGGTCTGACTTTAGCCTTGTACATAGAGAATCATTTCACCTAACTCGTGACTTCCAGCTGCTTCTCGCATGAAACGTGACAGCTGGTGAACAGTGCCCAGAAACACTACTCAACAGAAGCACAGAACAGTGCTGGGCCTGATAGATTTGACACAGGAAGTTTTGGGGTATGCAGAATTGAGATCCTGGAGTAAAAACTGTTGCAAACAACAACATGTCAGAGAGAAGAAATTCAGACCTGAGGTAAACAAGTGCAACTCTACTGACTTCAGTGGAGCCAGGTCTGAATTGCTCTTGGGATTTTTAACGACTAACAGTGGTAAGGGGCTAATGGCTTATATGAAAGGAAGCATTTCTGCCAGCACAACGCTCCTGAGAACCATTCTGCAGCCCTTGTTCAGCACTGATTCAGCATGCAGCTTGAGGGGTATAATTTCCAGCTCAAGCAGATGGATATATGCTAGCTCCTCTGATTGAGCTCGTGCGCTAAAAAGAGCTGTGCCGTTGTGGTAGCAGAGGCTAGCTGCCAGAGTATGTACGTAGGATCTTGGATGGGATTATACTTGAGCAGCTGCAGCCCTAGTTCAGTCAGAGCGAGAGGTTGTCTATCTACCTGCACTGGGACTTGCACCTCCCAGCTACAGTGTAGCCTTACCCTTATCCTACAGTCCCTGCCTTTGTGTGGGCGGTTTCCCATTCAAATACTGACCAGCCCTGACCCAGTTTAGCTTATCTAACAAAACCACATTCCCTGAGGAGGTCTGCAGGCTATAAATACTATCACTGCTTTGAGTCTGGGACTGAAATCCTCCCAATGTGCCGTCCCTGGCATCATCACTCAACCAGTGATCAAACCTACTGGCTGTTTATCTTTCCTTGAAAGCCCCAATCTACACGCTTCAGACCACACACTGCTCGCTAGACAAACATTTCCAACTGTACAATATAGAGAGACCTCTGTCCTCAGAGAAGTAATTTCCGGGTCACCTTTCCTGGCTGACTTTTGCTAGTCTCTCCTTTGCTTTTTCCACAAAAACAGCTCCTATTTCTCCCCCTACTTTCCCTCATTCCGAGTGGCTTTTCTGAGAAAGGTATTTCCTGCTAAAGCAGATGGTATGATTGTGCACCCTGCTCCGCGCCGGCCTGCCCAGGGCATAAGGTCTCTCACAGATCAGGCAGAAAATGTGCAGGTGACGATTATATATTTAAATGAGCTGTCTGGGAGAAAGCATGGAGATTACTAGTAACTGAAGCGCTAGCATGATCAAAGGAAGAGGTCAGCCATCAGGTGTCTGTTTGCAGCAGGCAAAGGCAGGAAGATCACAGAAGGGCAAGGAAAGGAGGAGGGGGATGCTGTCCCCAGGCACGTGTTTGGGCTGAGGTGCATTGTCAGGGCTGTGATGGAGAGGCCAGCACTGTTCGCCCTTCACTTGCGTGGCCACAGGCAATCCCCTGCCGCTGCCCCTCCCCCCCCCCACCTTGCTTTTTATTTTTAGTGGAGAGGCCCTGAAAGAAGGAAACAAGGAGGAGGGGGAGAGGAGAGCGGATTTTTGTGTACCTGAACGTGCCGCACGCGGACCAGTGTGGGACGACACTGGACATTGCGATTGTTGCAGCACCCTGAACACCGCTGCACCTCCACGCAGGGTGGCCACACCACAAAGTTGGCATTGGTGGAATCTACCATGCTCCGGGTGATTTCAAAGACCTCTGTCCGTGTCTTGCACTCTGCGAGTACTGCTGGCTCAGCATCTGCCACTGAATGTAGAGGGGAAAATGGCAAAGTAGGCTTCATAGGCTACTCTTGGAAACCTGGTACAATCCCACAAGGTAATCTAACCTAGGCTTGCACCCCCCTGGAGCTACAGATATCTGTTCTTTCTCCATCCCATTCCGTGCCTCTCACTGTCTCTTTCAAAGGGCCAACCATCGTGATGACACAGAAAGAATAATGATAAGGATAGCTAACATGCTGGGCAGGAAAGGACCGGGGCTCATCAGTGTTGCCGCCTAACGAGACAGAATGATTTGCTGCAGAATGACATCTCCTGCTTCCAAACACCACCTCCTCCACTTCAGGGACTGAATGCTTGGCCTCTGCAACACATTCAGGGCCTGCTGGCCCCAGCTGGAGCCGGAGGAGTGGGAATCAAAAAATGCAAATAATCACTAGGTCACCAGTCTTGGTCCACTATCATTCTGCTCTATAGAATTATTTCAGCTAATTTCAGTACTTAACAATTAGTAACAATCTCTACATTTGCTTAGGGCAGCATCACACTCAGCAGAAACACAGAGTTAGTCACTGGCTGACACCAGGTGCCAACTCCAGTGACCTGCCTCATGCTTGTTTTCCAGCACTGATATGAGCTATGAAGTGAATGCTAATGCAGCCAGGGCACCGGCATTTCCAACACCAAGTCTGAAGCCCCAGCCAGAGGAGGGCATCAGGGTACAGTGCTGGGAATGCAGACCCAGATTCCCTTACACAAACACCCTTACATGGTTACATTAAGGATGTAAAATACCATTTAACCAGTTAAATATTATGGTTAACCAGTTAACCAGTTCCCGTGGGCAGGGCAGGCTGGAGCACTCCCAGCCTGTGGCACAGCCCAGCCTAGGGATGTAACAGGTTAACTGGTATGCATCGCCCTTACTGAGTGATGCTTATCAGTAACCAGGCCACCAGTTAACCGGTTACTGGTAAGCACCACCCAGTAACTGGTAAGCGTCATCCTTAACTGGTTATGTCTGTAGGCTAAATGCACATGTGACAGTGACTTAAACACACACTTAAACACATACCATCACAGGTACGTTTCACAAACATGCACATTTCACAGATGCAGACTATACATACCCATGTATATTTTTCAGCGGGGTAGCTGTGTTAGTCTGTATCTTCAAAAACGAGGAGTCTTGTCGCACCTTAAAGACTAACAGATTTATTTGGGCATAAGCTTTCGTGGCCAAAACCCACTTCATCAAATGCATGGCCATGCATAATATATAAATAAATCTGTTAGTGCCATGAGACTCCTCGTTGTTCATGTGTATTTTGTATATCTAATCTCTTACTTACACCGAAATATTGGCACCAAAGTTAGGTCTGAGCCTAATACTCACTTAGACTTCGTTTCCCTCGAGACAAGTTTTGACCAAGATGGGCTTGGGTTGAGTTCAGGTCCAAATTGGAGCCATCCTCTTCTGCAAGAGAAGGTCATAGCCAAATAAGACAATGTAGAGACAAAAAAGTAAGGCAATGGCGTGAGAATCAAGTGACAGAGGAGGCAACATTTGGGTAATTCATCATTTTAGTTCATGCACTACCATCTCACATCCAGAGTTTTAGATTAAGTTCCAGCTCAGATCACAAGTGCAATGAGTGTGAGGCATCTCTACATTTATTCACCTCATCACATTGCTCCCTTCCAAGTAACTGGCATAGCTTGTTAAAGAGAGGCCCAGGGCTGGACTTGCAGAAGATACTCTAGGGCAAGAGTGAGATGTACTTTAGCCGAGCTGTTTGGGGTATGACTGGTGAAGCAGAGGGAGTTGCATGTCAAGATGCAGGTGAATCAGCTGAGCTGGGGTGCAGGGAAGGAGCAGGGCGGGATTAGCAGGAGGTGCTATTGGTGAGAACTGAAGTGCAGTGGTAGAAGGTGTGTTTGTCCAACAACTGGTATATCAGAGGATGCTACAGGTCAGGCCTGAGGGGCACTGGCAGAACTGAGTGAAGGACCCAGACTGGAATAGTGGGGGTGCTGGAGGTCAAGTCAGGTACATTAGATGAGGTGGGGGTGGGTTACTGGCATTCTCTCTCCCCAGCCCACCAAGCTCATTTGAGGTAGTCAACTTTTTTTGACAGGAGAATAGAAACATACATTTAGAATAACTCTTCCCCTCTACTACTGTCAGCTCAGCATCCGGTCCTGGGAGTAGTTTGGCTGGGGGAGGGAGGAGGGAGAGGACAGCCCAGTTCCCAGTCCCCCCAGTCCCATTGCTTTCCCATAGGAAGTGCTGAACAAAGAAATTCTCATTGTCCTCCTGGGGCACTTTAGCAAGTGGCCCTTCCAGACCTCCTGACAACAGTAATCCTCAGGCAGCAGCTCTCTCCTTCTGTGGCCTGATGTAGCTGCAGCGGAAGGCCGAATGGACATCAACCTCCAGGGAGTTATTGTATTAAAGTGAATTCAGGACCGGGACATGGGCGCTGGTTTATCAGGCACAACAGCAGAGCAAGCGTCCCGCACCTGTTGCTCCCCGTAAGGCACTTCACCACCCCTGCCGTGGAGAAAGCCGCTTTGTAAGAGTACGAAGGGCATTTCGTCTCTGGTCAGTCCATCGCCTCTCTACTGAGACAGTCCTCAAGTTAATAAGTCATCACTAGTGGATATTGTGATGTGAACACCTGGCCACCGGCCTGCTGTGACAGCACCAAGCTGATTTCACATAGGCCAGTGAACAGTAATGACATGCAGTCACTAACTACTTGAGGACTGACTGGAATCTGTAACTTGGGTATGAAAGCTCTCACTCCCATATGTGATGCGCTGTGTCTTTCCTGATCTGGGTTTACTGTGGAACCAGTGACCTGGACTGGAAAGGCTCTCGTGTGCAGTGGAGGGGCTGCTCCAGCCTGTCCACAGCAGGCAGGGGGGCCTGCTCCAGCCCAGCCAGGCTGCAGTGGTCTAGCTGCGCAACATTGTTTAACCAGTTAACTAATTAACCAGGATTTTACATCCTTGCTCCCAAAAGAATCCTGTTTCATTTCTTAAGCATATGAGGGGTTAGTCACTGGAACAGAAATGTATCCCTTACGTAAGCTATAGGACACGGCAGGCTGCATGCATCTTCTCCCGCTCCCCCCCCCCCTTTTTGCATTCTCTGGAATTTTATCAGGCCAGGGTGGGGGATGCCTTTTGCGTAAGGGTTGAGTTGATGAGAAAAAAATAGCAACACTGTTAACTGGAAACAAATCTTCTATTGAAAACTGAGGTCCCCCTTTCCCTCCCCACAGTGTCTTTTTTTTTTTTGATAGGCCATTTCTGCCGCTGCTGACAGGGGTGGGGACCCAGGCTTGCAAAAGGCAGTGCTGCTAATTTTGGAAACTGCCCCATTGTGTGGCTCATGGACTCCGAAGAAGAACTGGGGAGGGGGGGGAACCTCGTCGCCTCTTTTTAAGGGAAACAATAGCAGCCCACAGCTGGTGCCCTCCCTCTCTCCCCCCTCCCTGTCCCCTCCCAGACCATTTTGAAAGGGAGCGGGAATGCTTTTGAGAACGTGCCAGTGGTCCGACTGGCATAGGAAACAAAAGCAGGAAATTCTGTTCCCCCGTAGATAGTGTCTCGGCAAGGATTACAAAGCTACAAACAGACAAAACACAAGAGAGAAGGCGAGGGGGGTGAAGGGGGACGGGCGGGAGCAGAGGTTAGAATAGAATGGAATTCACTCTGAAGAGACCGTTTATAAATAAATTCCTGATCCAGCCTGGAGACTGTGACACGTGGTCCCATTCCCACACGTGCCAGTCTCTCCACACTTTGCTCCCTGAACTGCTGCTGCTGCTGCTCTGTGATTTCAGTTCTAGCCAGGTGTTTTCAGGCACTGCAAACTCTGAGCTATTACCCACAGAAAATGACAAAGGAATTCCATCCCCACCACCCCCCCTTAGTCAGCCTGACACAGTCCTACATCCTTCTTCCCCTTTCTGTCATCTCATAGAAGGGCCTAGCTGTGAACCAGTCCACCCACCTGCCTGTGCCTTTCCCTATCGATTGTACTTGGGGACCAGATATCTCATTTCTCCCCCCCCCCCCCATATTCCCACCTACTCCTAGATAAGTGCTATCAACTCACCTGGCCAGCTCCTAATCACCCACCAGTGCATTTTTGTCTACCCATGGATCTGCCTATCCATCCACCAGTGCATCACCCCAAAATCCACTTCATCCATTCACCGTTGTGCCTTTGCATATGCCCCTTGGCTAGTTCATTCACCAATTTATGCACCTCCTAATCTGCTCACATTCCCCTCCAACCACTCAGGAGCTGAGTGCCAGAAGCTGGGAATGGGTAACGGGAGGGATCACTTGATGGTTACCTGTTCTGTTCATTCCCTATGGGGCACCCTGCATTGGCCACTGTCAGAAGACAAGATACTGAGCTAGATGGACCTTTGATCTGACCCAGTTCTTATGGTCTTAGGAGCTTGCTTAGGTTTTTCTCCGGCTCCTCATTCCATGCACGAGGCTATTTAAATCTCCTCAGCACCCAGCCCAAATATAACCGAGTTTTGCAGTGTAGCTTGATAGACTGGCACCTAGAAACTAACATGTTTCTATATTTAGAGTAAGTCCTGCCTGTGTACCTGCTGGAAAAAGAAATTTGTTCCCACCATGAGAATTAAGGAAGGAAGAGGAGTGTTTGGTGTGGTGGAGATTTACCTACGGAGTCTATCTGCAGGGCACGCTGGAGGTCACTCATGGAGCGCACCAAGCTGTCACTCATTATCTTGTAAATGTCTTCTGGGATGGGGTCCCCCTACCAGACAATAACAAAGTAGGAAACAAGTGTTACACAGGCACTGAATGCCAATCCTGCACAAACAGCTCTAATTATGATGAGGAAGGGGAAGGTGGCAGGGAAAGGAAAGGAACCGGCCAAATGGAGAGAGAAATGCTGCCATGAAAGCGTGGGATGGGAAATCTGAGAGGAGGGAAGTGAGAGAATCTCTGCCTCTTACAAACTGGTCTGTGGCATGAAGGCTGAGACGTGCTGAGCAATGGCATTACACACTGAGGAACTCTAAATACTTTGCCAACAGTCAGGGAAGTTTCATTATAAAGAGATATATTGTGTGACTGCACCAGGTGGCTGGCAAACCTGGTGCATATAGTACCAGAATTTTACAACTATTAGAGACACAACCTATCCAATATTTCCCTCTGTTCTGAACTCACGCATGTGATCTGTCACATGTTCTGTGGGTTTGTTTTTTAAATCCCATTGGCCAATTATGTGCACATTTGGGCATTGTTAGAAAAAGGTGTGGATGACTCCTATATCACAGACCAATTTGCTACTCCTGTTTAACCCAACAGTAAAGTCACAAACTCTGCAGTATGACATCACAGTTATTGCCATGGGCTGTGATGTCATAAACATTGGTGCTCAATGTCATAAACCTTGAATGCTGACATTACAAACATCAGATTACAGGTCAAATTCAAGGCCAGTGTAAGTGAATGAAAATCCACTGAGTTCTATGAAATTTCACCAACTTACAGCAGCTGTGAATTGGTCCCTATGACTGCCCTGCAGGACTACAGAGGAGAAGCATGGAAAGGCAAGTGCTTATTAAAACACATTTCCAAAATAATAGAAACAGAGAAAAGTGCTGCCCAACTGTTTGGTTAGCTCCATGCTCTCTTTATTCTGGAGTACACGTGTGGAAAAATTGGCCTTTCAGCTGCTTGCCTAACTGGGTCACTGTGCAGTGGATGGTAGCTGAGCCCCTGCCTGGTGTCACATCCGTTGGCCACCCTGTTGTAACTGAGGGTATGTCTACACTACAGAGTTTTGTCAGAAAAACGGCTGTTTTTCCAACAAAACTTGAAGAACATCCACACTACAACTGCATTCTTCCACAAGAAAATGGAAAGAACAGAGGGGT
This sequence comes from Rafetus swinhoei, assembly GCA_019425775.1. Taxonomy (NCBI): domain Eukaryota; kingdom Metazoa; phylum Chordata; order Testudines; family Trionychidae; genus Rafetus; species Rafetus swinhoei. The sequence goes on from CM033437.1 coordinate 257,421,001, forward strand.
TTTTCCGGCATTGGTAATCCTCATTCTATGAGGAAGAAGCCTTTTTGCAAAAGAGCTCTTTCACAAAAAGGCATGTGTGGATGGGGAAGAGGGAGTTCTTTCGGAAGAAGAGGAAAAAGCGCAGGTGCCCTGGTGGCCATTTCGTTCATAGCAATCACAGCTTACATGAGAGAGAGTGTCCATTCAGTCTGGATGCTCTTTCGAAAAAGCAGATGGCTTTTTCGATGCACTTTGGCAGTGCGGACGCTCTCTTTTGGAAGTTTTTCCGGAAGATCTCTTCCGAAAAAAGCTTCTTCCAAAAGAAACCTGCAGTCTAGACGTAGCCTGAGAGTAGAATTTGGCCACATGTGTTTATTAAATGTAGGTTTTTAATGTGTTATGCTTAGTCAGGGAGATGCATGTGCCTGGTCTCTGGTAAATGCTCTCTTAGCAAGGTTATTCTTTGCTCAACTGCTTTCAGAGTGTAACATTTCATTTCAGTTTAGTGTGGGGGGAGAGTGCCAGATTGATGGCTCTAGAAACAATGAATTCTCTGTCCACAGAGCAGGTACCACATAGGCAATGGCGATGCAAGTTTCACCCCCATGTGCTGTTGTCCCCTTCCCTGATACCAATAGGCCTCAGATCTGATGGTTAGGGTCCATTTTAGAGATGAGAAGTCAACTTCCCAGACCTCTAAATCCTTGGACTCTCTGCTGAGGCTGCCAATACGGGGGGCAGCTAGTGCCAGGTTGCATGATGGGTTTTTTTGTGATGTAGGCATCTTCCCACAAGACACACAGCTGAGAGAACACAAGCTCATGTCATTCGGGGTCACCTGTCATATGATGATGACTTCCAATAACTACATGCTGGATCGGGAGTGGAATTAGGGTGGCTGTCTTTTCAAAAGGCAAAAGCAGGATGCATGCAGGAGCCTCACCCCTTCTGTGGCCCACCCAATCCCTCCTCTTCCCCTGAACCCCTACCACCTGCTCCCCCTCTTCCTGCCCAAGGCCCAGGCCAGGCCAGAAGCCAGAACTGGGCAGTGGTAAGAGCTGCTCAGGGAGTCCAAGCTTCTGTGGGGAGTCCCAGACTCTACACCTACCCTTTAGAGGGCACCAGGGTGCCTGCGAGCAGTCCCCAGCCCATGTCCCTGTCCCCTAGGGTGCGCTGCCCAGGGCAAGTGGAGGAGTGGCCTGGGCTCCCTGGGCAGCTCTTACCAAGGCTTCAGGGGACCAGGGGGGAGAGGAGCAGGAAGCAGGCCTGGCAACAGATTGCCAGGTCCTGGGTAAGGTGTGGGGGGGCTCAGCTCTGGGGAGGCTCGGAAGTGATCGGGGCTCGGCTCTTGGGCAGAAGGGATGCTGCTAGGTTGCTAGCCTCTCCCACCCAGCCCTCAACGCCGCCCAGACCGTGCTGCATGGGAGTCTGGAGGCCATTTAAAGGGCCTGTGGCTCTGGCCGCTGTTGCAGCCATGGTAACTATCTGGAGCCCTGGGCCCTTTTAAATCATCGAGCCTCAGGGCAGCTGCCCTCTTCTCACCCCCCACATCCCAGGCAGTGGCCATGACAGGGGGCAGGACCATGTGTGAAGGGAGGGCTAAGGCCCCCCTCAGCCTCCCTCCACCTTCCCACACACACATCAGGAAGAGGCTGGTACTGGCCCCGAGAAAAGGCAAGCGCAGAGCAGTGTTGCAGGGAATCCGGGACAAATTCTGTCTCAGAGTCATACGACCCACCACTGTGACATGAACCCCGCATTTCAGGATTGCAATTCAGGGCAGGTGATCACCTGAGTTGCTACCAGTAACACAGACGTGAAAGGCTTTGTATCCCTCCTGTACTATTTTTGTATCACGCATACACATGAGCTTCGATATTGGAAAATGGATTGTTTATGAGTCCAAATATCTGAAACCTGAGATCAAAATTGATTTTTAAGAAATGCATCTGTGGATGAACATCACACTGTGCAGATGAGTCTGGTCCTTCCTGATACTTAATATATGCAGGGAATTAGACTTTATTTTAAACTCTGGCACTTCCTGGGGTCAGCAGGAGGGTGCTACACGACTGCACGACTTTGGTGGAATTAGTGGGAAGAAGAAAGATGCGACCTTGCTAGCTAGGGAGGAGGAGGAGAGAAAACTGGAGAAGCATTTATGGATCAGTGCTTTACAGAGGGATTGCGAACGCAGGCCCACTCACTGGAGACCGGATTACAGGAATTAGCTCCACTCCCTGATCACAGAAGGAATTTTAGGTGCCAACTTTTTCTTGTCGCAGATGCTATCAGTTTGACTAAAGCATGTCAGCACGCCCAGGCTGCAGTCCTCATTATTCTCTCTCTCTGTCTCTGAAGCAGCTCTGGGAGTGGGGACTGCATGCTTAGGCTGGGAGGTTTCTGACTTTCTTCCCTGTCACAAAGCCAGAAGGACCTGTGAGAGACTGGACCTGGGGTGTGAGGCTTGGTGTGCTCTCCCCACCTCTCTGAGGGAACTGCTCACCTAAGCTGTCCTAGCATCCCCACATCACAGAGCCTGGGCTGAGTGGGAAACTGCACCCCCAGGCTACAGACGGACCCTTAAAAGGGAAGGCACACAGCGCAGCAACAACCAGCAAATACATCCACCTGAAGCTGCGATAAGGCTGGGAGCAGGGTGGAACGGCAGTGGAGGGGTGGAGCCTCTCCAGGGGCCAACCAGAGCAGCCAGGGCTTTTCCTGTTCTGTAGCAGGAGCTGAGGTAAGGTTATTAGTCCAGCGCAAGTTAATGATCTCCTTTTAACTCTGCGGCAGATCAAAGAAGTCTCTTGTTTTGATGGAGTTCTTGGCTGGGTATCAAGTGCCTGAGGTCTGGCCTTGTGCTGCCGCAGGGCCTTGGAATTCCTACCCCAGTGACTTTGCTTCTCCGTCTGCTGCCACCCCGTTCCTAGCTTCCTCCTGGGCTGTACTTGCATGCCCAGCCACCACACTAGAAACATGCAGGCAGACAGACACAGGCGGGCGCACGCCCGCAAGCTTGCGTCTTTGATTGTTTGATTGTCACATGATTTTGGTGCTCATGAAAGCCAGGGATATGCAGGACTGGGCAGGTGCTGTGCAAGCCAGTGGGGTATCCTCAGTGGCAGCTTTGCCTGCCCTATAATAAATAAGAACCATGTGATCTGTATGTGCGGGTAAGTTCTAAGCGTGTCTCTAGTATATGTCAGATTTTCCTCCCTACTGTCAGATGTCAGCAGCCTTGGCTGATGCAGATGAATCCACATGCAGCTCTGCTAATGTTCTCCATACAGCTCTGTCCTGCATTCCCCTCAGTTATTCCACTCGGAAGCCCCCTCACAGCTCTGCCCACGCCACTCAGCAGCTCGTATCTCTTTCAGTCCCTGGCCCTCTGCTGCGGTAAGATTTGAGCCCCAAGATGCCAACGGTGAAGCCCAAGATGTATTAACTCACTGTGGCTCTCTCTCTCCCCTGCACATGTAACCATGTACACTGAATAGGGCAGTCTAGCATGGAACCAACCCATGGTGGGGTGGAGAGGGAGTGCTGCAGAGGCCTGTTCACTGCCCTGGGGTTAGAAATATGTAAGCTGGGCTGTGAGGAAAACTCAGGTTAGCTTCCAGGTCCAGTTCCCTGAGCCATCAGGAACTGGGGGTGCTGCAAAGTGTTGTGATCAGTCTCTGCAAGGACAGTGAATGGAGCATGCACTGCCATTCTGCAGTGATCTGGATGTCTAGTCATGGGTTCCAACAGAGTCTAGCTCATTCCTCCTCATTTAAGAGCACAGTGAATGCATGGCCCTGAGGGAGCAACGATTGTGAAACTGGGAGGGAAGGAGGGAGAGTGGGATTGAAAAAGACCCTTGGGGCTTGGAGAAAAGGAACCGAGGACATGCCCATGGTGAGGATTCTTCCCCGTCTCTTTGAGCTGTGATTCTTCACATCCCAGTAGTGCCACAGGAGAAAGGATGGAAGGAGAGACCCTTTGATAGGAGGGAGGAAAATGCAGAAAGTCCGAGCTCTCTGCTTTTCTCCGGAGGAAAGGGAGTAGGTTATGAAACTCCTGATTACTGGGGATCAGGACATCAGTATGCCGGGGAGGAGTGGATAGCCACTGTGTCACTACCATGGTGTGTGCATGAAGGATGAAGAGAGCAAGGTACGAAAAGAGGTTTCCTCTTAACTCTCAAGCTCATATTAGGGATAATGAGGAGAGACACTGTGACATTCCTCAGCATGGAGTAAGATGGGCAAGTCCCAGCAGAGCCTGGCAAGAGACTCATTCTGACTTATCCCCAGGGGCTGTTGGTTCCTTGTTAGGGCAGATGCATTTAACCCTTCCAGCACCACGCCCAGCTATTGGTAACCCCTCAGGAATCCTTCTTCCCGTCTCCAAGGGACCAATTCTGCTCTCTCACAAATCAGGGAAAACCCAGCCATCTCTCCCTCTCACATGGGCACAGAAATATAGTTTAGGAGGTTCCGCTCCTTGAAACATCCTATTCAATCTTTGCTAAATTGATTCCAGTTACACAGTCTCGCCCTCTGTGTTCTAACCATGAACTAGTGCCGGTCTCACCCACCCACCTCTGACACAAAGTCCCCAGTCCTCAAGTAACGTCAGCCTCTGGGCAAAGTGATGGAAGAATTTGCCCATCAGCATAACATGTCGGAAATAACGTAAGAGATAGAGTCATTCTCTCCCAGCCCACATATCAGCTGATGGGGAGAGATAAACCCACACCAGTTACCTTGTTGTTTCTACAGGCTGATGGGGAGAGATAAACCCACACCAGTTACCTTGTTGTTTCTACAGGCTTACCCTAGATATGTGACCCATACCAAAATTCACTGCCATGATTGCAGTTTCACTCCTGCAAGAGCCTCATGTTTGCAGGACAGTATGGGTATGTCTACACTGCATTCCTCTTTTGAGAGAGGAATGCAAATGTAGCTGAGCAAAATTGCAAATGAAGCACGGATTTGAATTTCCCGTGCTTCATTTGCATAGTCGCGTCCGGCCGCTATTTCAAAATACCCTATTTTGAGATAAAAAACGGCATGTAGACACAGTTATTTTGAAAGAAACCCCTTCTTTCGAAATAACCCTTACTCCTTAAAAAATGAGGTTTAATGGTTATTTCGAAAGAAGGGGTTTCTTTCAAAATAACCGCTTCTACACGGCGTTTTTTATCTCTAAATAGGGTATTTCGAAATAGCGTCTGAACGCGATTATGCAAATGAAGCACGGGAAATTCAAATCTGCGCTTCATTTGCAATTTCGTTTGGCTGCATTTGCATTCCTCTCTCAAAAGAGGAATGTAATGTAGACATACCCTAGGGCTATGTCTACACTGCAGGCTTCTTGCACAAGAACTTTTTGCAGAAGAGATCTTCTGCAAAAAGTTCTTGCGCAAGAGCGCGTCCACACTGCCACGTGCTTTTGCGCAAGAGATGTGCTTTTGCGCAAGAGAGCATCCACACTGCCATGGATGCGCTTGTGCAAGAAACCTCTGATTGGCATTTGCAGAATGGCCCTCAGAGCACCTGTGCTTTTTCCAATAGGGGTTTCTTGCGCAAGAAACCCCTGTTGTCCATCCACACATGCCTTTTTGTGCAAGAGCTCTTGTGCAAAAAGGCTTATTCCTCGTAGAAAGAATAACTCTTGCACAAAAAGCCCTGTTCTTCTGATGATCTACTGTACTTTTTCTTGTGCAAAAACGCGCTTGTAGTGTGGATGCTCTGTGAGTTTTTGCGCAAAAACTCTGCAGTGTAGACATAGCCTTGCTTCCCTACTGGCAAATACCTTCCCACTTCCATACCTCCCTGAGAAGGGCTCTCAGGAGAAGTGGAGGGACCAAAAGGACTCCATCTTACAGCTCAGATCTTTCTGAATCAGATGCAATCCCAGTGTTTCTAGCGACCCTTCCCCAGACAGTGTGGAGACAGATGTGAGTTCAGGAAAAAGTAGTTCCTCCCTGTACAGGCAGTGAGAAATCATCATGCATGCTGTTTCAACAGTGCCTGCCATGAAGCAGCCAGTATGGAATTTCAGGAGCTTCTGCCAATTGGTGGAGGGGGTGGGGTGGGGGGGACAGTGAGTGACAGGCCTTGAATGTGGGTCTGGGTGGGGAAACTCCATCAAGGTGCTGAATGGAGACGGGGTGTGTCCTCTTGGGCAGGCACCATTGTCAGCCTGGTGAGGGAGGTGAGAAATGCCATCACAGTCTCTCCAAAACCCCTACTTCTGGGGGCTAGAATTCCTCCCTCCTACCTTTGTGGAATCAGATACTGATATATGACACTGCAGAGGCCTGAGGATCAGGGAGAGTCCCTTCCCCTTGACCATGTCTCCCTTTGCAGGAAAAACAGCTCCAGGGTTGGAATGGAAAAGAGAGCCTGGTTTCCATTTGGGGAAATACAAAAGCTGCCCCTGTCACATGTATTCAGTGGATCAATCTTGTCACCTGACCGCTGTTCCCCCTGGCATGTTTCTCCTAAGAACCCTATGGGTGTATGGGTGGTGAGTATAGGTGAGGGGGTAACTGCATGGTGCATGTATGTGTGGGTGGATGTATGCTCTAGGAATAGGATGAGGTGTTTGCATTATAGTGTCTCTGATGCACGGATGGGTATCTCTAACCTAATGTAATAGAACCAGCTTTGACTTGTTGTTTCAGGTCTGAATTGAGACTGTAGGCTTCTCAGGGCAGGGTCTATGCCTTTACTTGTTTCTGCAAAGTGCCTTGCATGCTTTGGGGGTGCTCAAAATAAAATATAATAATGTATGTATGACGTGTGCATGTGTGTACTTACATGCAGATTTGCATAGGGGTGCATTTGTATGATGCATGCTTGGTTGTGTGGGGACTTGCATAGAAGAGGGGGTGTTTAATGTGTCCATGGATGTGTGTCTCTGCATGAGGTTTGGGGGGAGAAGGGAGCACACTTTGGAGGGCTTATTAGTTCCCAGGGCATTCTAACACAGTGACGGGGGAAACTCTACCTTTTCATGCATTAACCAAGACAGCTTTAGCCAAGTCTCCACTTCTGCCAATTTATTCCAGTTCAGAGGTTTAGGGAGTTCAGATGAGAGAAAAGAACTACAATGTTTGTTCCTCCCTTACCCAAAGATGCAGCCTCTTTGTGACTTTCCAAGGAAATGGGGGTTCTCCTGACTCTAATGCCCCATTTCACCCATAAAATGTCTTCTTTCTTTCCCATTTCCATGCCTATCGGGCAATGCTATAGACTAGAGAAAGGTGTCGCTTAGTGATCTGAGCACATAAGTTCTGTTCCTTACTTTAACTACCTTGAAGCCTTAGCTAAATAATGTAGGCCAAAAATTTCAAGCTGGGGTTTGTGAAGTTAGGCACCTAAAATATTTAATAAAATGAGGTGTGGTTCTCAGTGGTGTGGCATACCCACAGCTCCCATTAATGTCTCTAGTAGTTGTGGCTGAATATCAGGCCACTTCTAGTTCAGTGCCCAAATAAATGCTTAATTATGAATGTCCAAGGGTCTGTCCTTTCATCTTTCCATGCCTCAGTTTCCACTTTCTAAAATGAGGAACAGCCATACCAGGTCAGACCAATGGTCCATCTGTCCCAGTATCTTGCCTTCCAGCAGTGGCTGATGCCAGGTGCTTCAGGGGAAATGAACAGAACAGAGCAATTTTCAAGTGATCCATCCTGTTGCCAGTTCCATCATCTGGCAGGTAGAGGTTTAGGGACAGCCAGAGAGTGTGTGGTTGCGTCTCTAACGATCTTGGCTAATTGCCACTTATTGACCTATCCTCAATGAATTTATTTAATTATTTTTTAACCCAGTTATAATTTTGGCCTTCACAGCATCCCCTGGCAGTGAGTTTTACAAGCTGACAGTGCATTGCATGAATTAGCACTTCCTTTTGTTTGTTTTATACCTGCTACCTATTAATTTAATTGGGTAGCCCCCCTGGTTCTTGTGTTATGTAAAGAGGTAAATAACCCTTCCTTGTTCACTTTCTCCACACCATTCATGATTTTATAGACCTCTATCAAATTCCCCTTCAGTAATTTGTTTTTTTACCATGAACGGTTCAAACCTTTTCAATCCCTCCTTATATGGAAGCTGTTCCATATCCCTAATAATTGTTTTTGCCTTTCTCTATACTTTCCCGAATTCTGATACATCTTTTTTTTTTTAAATGGAGTGACCAGAACTGCACAGACTATTCAAGGTATGGGCAGACCCTGAGCTGATACATAGGCATTATGATATTTTCTATCCCTTTCCTAATGGCCCCTAACATTGTTAGCTCTTTTGACTGCTGCTGCACATTGAGCAGATGTTCTCAGAGAACTATCCACAGTGATTCAAAGATCTCTTATTTGGGTGGTAATAGCTAATTTAGACCCCATCATTTTATAAATATAGTTGGGATTAGGTTTTCCAAAGCATTTACATTGAATTTCATTTGGGATTTTATTATTGCCCAGTCACCAAGTTTTGTGAGACCCCTTTGTAATTCTTTAAAGTCTGCTTTGGACATAACTATCTTGAGTAATTTCATCTGCAAACTTTGCCACCTCACTATTTAACTCTTTTTTCATTTATGAGTATGTTGAAAAGCACTGGTTCCAGTATAGAGCTTTGGGGGACCTCACCATACCTCTTTCCACTGTGAAAACTGACCATTTATTCCTATGTTTCCTATCTTTTAACCAGTTAATGATCCATGAGAGAATCTTCCCTCTTATCTGATGACTGCCTACTTTGCTTAAGAGCCTTTGGTGAGGAATCTTATCTTATCAAAGACTTTCTGAGAGTCCAAGTACACTCTATCAACTGGATCCCCTTCATTTACATATTTGTTGATCCCCCTCAAAGAATTACCATAGGTTGGTGAGATTTCCTGGCTACAAAAGCCAAGTTGACTCTTCCCCAAGATATTGTGTTCATCTATGTGTCTAATAATTCTGTTCTTCACTATAGTCTCAACCAGTTTGCCTAGAAGTTTATAGGCTTGTAATTGCCATGGTTGCCTCTGGAGCCTTTACAAAAAATTGGTCATACCTTAGATATCTGCCAGTTATCTCATACAGAGGCCAATTTAAGTGATAGGTTACTACATAACCCAATTAGTAGCTCTGCAGTTTCATATTTTAGTTCCTTCAGAATTCTCAGGTGAATACCCTCTGGTCCTAGGGTACGTCTAGACTACAGGCTTTTGTCGACAGAAGTTTGTAATACTGCTTATTTCAAATTTGGCCATGTCTACACAGCACTTATTTCAAACTAGAGCACTCTTTCTCTGACTTCCCTTAATCCTTGTAAAATGAGGGTTACAGGAGTTGGAGTAAGAAGTCCTCCAGCTAGACATTATTTTGATATTATGTCAAAATAACTGCTAGTGTGTAGACACGCACTTTGCTATTTTGAAATAACATCAGTTATTCTGAAATAACGGTGCTGTGTAGACGTACCCCGGCAGGCTTCCTGTGTGGTGTGCTTTAAAATATTTTGCTACTTTTGTGTGTCTTTTGCTAGTTCCTCCTCAAATCTTTTTTTTTGCCTATTTATAGTTTCACAGGTGACTCCCCAGAGTTAGTATTTCTTGCTATTTTCCTTGATAGGATTTGACTTTCAATTTTTTTAAAAAAATTATAGAATCATAGGGCTAGAAGAGACCTCAGGAGGTCATCGAGTCCAGCCCCCTGCCCAAAGCAGGACCAAACCCAACTAAATCATCCCAGCCAGGGCTTTGTCAGACCGAAACTTAAAAACCTCTAGGGATGGAGATTCCACCACCTCCCTTGGTAACCCATTCCAGTGCTTCACGACCCTCCTAATGAAATAGTTTTTCCTAATGACCAACCTAGACCTCCCCCACTGTAACTTGAGACCATTGCTCCTTGTTCTGTCATTGGTCACTACTGAGAACAGCCTCTCTCCATCCTCTTTGGAACCTCCCTTCAGGAAGTTGAAGGCTGCTATGAAATCCCCCCTCACTTGTCTCTTCTGTAGACTAAATAAGCCCAAATCCCTCAGCCTATCCTCATAGGTCATGCACTCCAGCCCCCTAATCATTTTGGTTGCCCTCCGCTGGATCCTCTCCAGTGCATCCACATCCTTTCTATAGTGGGGGCCCCAGAACTGGACACAGTACTCCAGATGTGGCCTCACCAGTGCAGAATAATGGGGAATAATCACTTCTCTAGATCTGCTGGTAATGTTCCTTCTAATGCACCCTAATATGCCATTAGCCTTCTTGGCTACTAGGGGATACTGTTGACTCATATCCAGCTTCTTATCCACTATTATCCCCAGGTCCTTTTCTGCTGAACTGCTACTTAGCCAGTCGGTCCCTAGCCTGTAACAGTGCTTGGGATTCTTCCGTCCCAAGTGCAGGACTCTGCACTTGTCCTTGTTGAACCTCATCAGATTTCTTTTGGCCCAATCCTCTAATCTGACTGGGTCACACTGGACTCTATCCCTCCCCTCCAACGAATCTACCTCTCCCCCTAGCTTAGTGTTATCTGCAAATTTGCTGAGAGTGCAATCTATCATCTCATCCAGGTCATTAATAAAGATGTTGATCAAAACTGGTCCTAGAACCGATCCTTGGGATACTCTGCTTGAAACCGACCGCCAACCTGACATCAAGCCATTGATCACTATCCATTGGGCCCGACAATCTAGCCAGCTTTCTATCCACCTTACAGTCCATTTATCCAATCCATACTTCCTTAACTTGCTGGCAAGAATATTGTGGGAGACCTATCAAAAGCTTTGTGTTTCAACTGCCTCTTTTACTCTGTGGTTTAGCCATAGTGGCATTTTCTTGGTCCTATTGCTGTTTATTTTTTTAATTGCACTTACAGTACCTAAGAGGAGCTTGAGTATTAATTGATTAACACATGCACAGTTCTTTAAATAATATAAAGTGCTATCTAGCTGCTAAGTAGGGTGATTATTATTTCCCCAAGAGCTGTGCCAGCTAGAGCTGCAGCAAGCCCATGGAGGGATTACCAGAAGTGTGATGTTGATTTGCCATCATTAAAAGGGAAGAAGTGCTGGTGTCAGGGGAACTCCTGTCGTTTGGAGGGCGAGAAGGCGGACAGGCAGCTTTGGGCCGAAATCCTGGAATGGCTCTGGGCTGTGTTTTCTCAGGATGATCCCCCGCGGTGGGGAAGCCCTTCCTCCCTCCCCCCCTGGTTTTACTCTGGGGAACGAGAGCGAGCTTCTGACACCCGGGAGCGACTGCAGCGGTAGAAAGGGTGGGGCCCGAAGTGCACCTGCCCCTTCCCCAAAAAGGTGAGGCACTGGCGGGTGGAAGGCATGGGCAGAATGGGGGGGCGTCCCCCGCTGGCACGGCGAGGCAGGAGCGAGCGGAGGTGGGTGAAATCTGCATGACGACTCCCAGGAGCCCGGAGAACAAAAGATGAATTCTTTCCACGAGCTGGTGGTCAAAACAACCTGCATTGGCGGCCTCCCAGGTCCCAGCTTTCCAGCTCTGCCAGGCTCACCTCCGCGTTAACCCTCTCCTGCCTCGCTCCCCGCGGCACTCCCCACTCCGCCCTTTGTGCCTTTTCACAGGGCTCGGGTTTCTCCTGGGGTGTTTGTTTGCCCTGTGCTGGGTCCAGCCCCATGGCACTATGAATAACTCTGCTGCAGAAGTGCCACCATTCCTGTTTCCTGGGGCTGTTCCTCCGTCTCTCCCAGACTGAATTCTTTGCTGGTGCCAGCTCACTGCAAGGAGGAGCAAACTCATCCAACTTGATTTCTTCAGCCCTTTTTTCCTCTCCTTTTTTCTAATTACTCTCCCCCGCAGCTGTGGGTTTCCAGCCAGCCTGCTGCAGCTCCCCTGAGCTCCGGGGGTGCTCTCGCTTACTCAGACGGACACCGAGACATGGGACACACACCCTGCAACATGCAGACGGCCTGATTCACCACTGGAGCAGGCATAAACCCAGAACCACGGAAGCCAATAGGCCAGATCCTCAGCTGGGGTAAAGCGGCTACACAGAAGTCAAGCGCGATCCAGCTGAGGGTGGGACCCGATGAAGTGACACCGGGGTAAAAGCGGTGTAAGGGATAGGGGCGGGGTCCCTTGGGACGGGAACAGTGTGTTTGAGCAACGCGCTTATGAAAAATTAAAGCAGGAAAGCAAAGGAGAGGACCTGGGTCCCTTTAAGAAGCTCCCCCTTCCCCACAAATCTCTCTGCAAATCGTTGCAATCTTCCCTTCCTCTTGGGCATTTGCTCAGAACTGATAGGAGGAGCCCTGCTGCAGCTCCCGGCCCCGACTAGCTGGGGAACACGTTGCTGCAGCCAGCACCCCAGGGCTGGAGCTGGGCGGCCAGGGCTCGGGGAGCGCCGTCCCCGCTTCCACTCAGCCTGGCCTCCCGGCCTGAGAGACATCAGCCCTGACCTACTGGGGCTCTACCGTTCCGGGAGACCCCACCAGCGCCCTGCGATGGACCGCAGGCGCCTTCTTTTACTGCGCCGGGGGCTCTCAGTCAGTCTACCCCCCGGCCCCGTCGAAGCAGGTACCCCAGACGTCCTCTTGAACTGCCAGACAGGTTCATCCCTGTTTAATTGCAGCAGACCCCATTTTGAAAGATTCCCACCCCACCCGGGGATCTGAAATGTCCTTGGATTGCATGTTTTATCTGGGGAGTGGTGGGAGAAGGGGTTCCTCCTGCAAACAGCTAGCCACCAGGGCAATGGTGCGCTGCAGAGACAGTTGCCTAAATAAGGTTTGTTTATTTTAAAGAGCAAAATTCATACATGCCTGAGGGAGTGAGAAGCTGCAGTTGCTACCGTTGGCCAGGATGAGTGGGGACAGGGAATGCACCCCAGACATGGGGATAGTTTGGGGTTCAGTTTGTCGTCGTCCCCAAATTGCAAGCTTTTGGCAGGTGCAGAATTTTTTCCCCTTCCCCTCTGCAGCTCTATTGGCCTGACTGGAGCTCTCCTCCTCCCAATATAGAAGTCAATCTACATCTATAATCCCAGAGTCAAAATTGCACCCTTCTCTCCAGCTCCCTTTTACCTGTCAGTTCAGCAGCTTGAGTGTTGTTTATTAGAGAGTATTTTTCCCCCTCATTCATTTTCTTGATTTTTTTTTAAAAGTAACATTAAAAATAATCCACAAACATACAGCTGTTCTCACAGACAGAATTAAACTTGCTAAAGAAACACCTGTAAAGAGTTATTTTTCCTCTGGCTATGCTCTGTATATTATTATATCCTGGGTCTAAAGTTCACTACATATTGATTGTTCTCAGTTGTAAAATAAAATGGTTTGACACTCACCTCAGTGCTGATGAGCGGCAGGTACCAGAGAGACATGAAGATCAATCTGAAATCCATATCGATTCTGAGCCCCAAAAGTTCCAGACACATTGAAAGAGGAACTTTAATATTTCTTTTAAATTCCCACACTTAAGCAAAGAGGTGAGAGAAGCAGCCTCTGCTTACAGTTTGGCTCCAGCCTTGTCTTCTGCACAGAGGACTCTGCACTTCTTCACTTTTCCCTTCAAGTTATTTTCTCTCGCCTCCCACAATCATGGAGTGGGGAAGAAAGGGTTAAAAACAGAGACTTTATTTTTAAAAAAGTAATTCTTGATTATTTGTCTTCCCTTTCTCTGCCTCATCAGCCAGCAGGAATATAGGAGAGGAGTATAAATAAAAAATAAAGGCAATTGCCCCCAAAAATGTGTGCATCCAAAGTCTCTTTTCCCCCTTGCTGCAAGCAATCTTTCAGTATTTCCTTTTATCAGATGCTGCACACAAATTATTTTTTTCTTCTTCTTAATTTTTGTTCTTTTGAAGAAAAAAGTCCTACACAAAAATGTAAAAAAGATTTGCAAAACCCAAAAAGTCTGACATCAAGTTTTCCTAAATGCTTATGCAAAATCAGAAAATAAACCTTTCTTAATTTTTTTGGCTTAATTATTTTTAATGATGTTTTTCTTCCTCTGGCATAATTTTCTTAAAAGAAAAAGTTGAATTTTCCCCCTAAAATATTTTTTGGTTTCAGCGTCTTTTCTTTCAAAATGTTGCTGGTAGTTTGATTGTATATGAGGTCTGATTTGTTTGATTTGGTTTTGCAGACAGGTGAGCAAATGTCTTTGCTGGATTCTGTGTGTGTTGAGTCTTGATAAGTCTCAGCCGCGCTGCTGCCGCTGCCTCTTATGCTCTGTTGCAACAAGAAAAAGGGTAAAAATCAAGTGGGAGGAGAAAGAGTAGCAGGGAGAGAGCTGGTGGATCTTTATTTTAGTCTGCAAGAAAGAGAATAAGGTGCCACCCTTTCAGTGCTCTTTTAAAGGAGAAGAGAAAGGGGTGGAGACAGCTAGCAGCAACTCCTTTCTTGGCTGTGTATCAAAGACAGGGGAAAAAATCTAATAAGGCACTGACAATTCAGTATTCAACAGAAATTTAAAAAACCCTCAGTGCTAAACATAATTAATATTGGTGATGTCCCTACACTCACATAGAAGTGGGGAGAGAAATTCCTACAGGAGGAGAGAGATAAGGAGAAAGGCATTCCCAGCAGAGCAGTTGAGTTTTCCTGCCCCACCCCCCCCAAGACTAAGACTTTCACTGTTGCAACTTTCAGCATTTTTTCCCCTGCCCTGCCATCCCACTTGCTCTGAAGGGAGATATATCTTCGGTCTCTGAGTGCAGAAGAAAGCCAAAAGAGTCAAACATTCTTACAACAGAATTTGTGTTGCTCTTGGCGCTAAAAGGAATTTTGCTGCATGATTATCTCCACTTGTAATAAACATCCGAGGGGAAATTAAGTAAGTAAGTATTTGCTGAAGGAAGCAGGAGGGTTAGTTAACAGGTGCATTCTACATAACGTCATCATATCCTATTAATCACAAACATATGCCTTCTTGTACACTCACATGCTCTCTTCATGAACAAAATTACACACTTACCAACACACATTCACAAATCATGCTGTCTCGCATACTCATGTACTCTCTCTTTAAAAGACACCCATGTGCTCTCCTGCACTCATAGCCTTATACACACACATGTGCTACATGCTCCTTCTCTAACGCTCTCATGCTTGACACACACCCATTTTGAGCTAAGGTGCTTGCCCTTGGAATGTCTCTGACAGAGAATTTCAGGTTCATACCTCGGGGTCTCAAAGCACTCTATACAGCAGAGAGAGATCCTGATGGCTCAGTGACAGCCTAGCAAAGACCCCAGCCATTCTCAGCTTAGCAATGGATTGCACATAGAGGCAGCTATTAGAACTTCATTCACTGAGAGAAGGGATGCTGGCTAGGATGCTGGTGATGCACTTCTAGAAGTGCCTTGTGATCTTTAACTTCTTCATGATCAGCAGCCACCAGCAATGGGAAAAAGGGTGCCCAGTGTAATGTCCCCTGGACATCACAACTCCCCCCACCTTAGCTATTCATACCTGAAGGGCCCGACTTTGAGCTCATGTACTCTGGTGTAAATCAAGCACCTATGGCATATGTGACAGCAGAATCAGATCCATTGTATCCAGGTCTCTCATAACAGCACAGCAACCCCCTCTGCTCCCTATTTCCAAGACAAATGTAACCTAACTCACAAAAGCATAACATTCCCGTAGAAAGGCTGGGAAAAGCTGAGTGCTCGGAGTTAGCAAAGTACCTGGGCCACTTTCATCCTGCAACAGGAAGCAAGAGGTCAGGTTCTCTGCTGGTGTAAAGTCACCAGTGCTATGCCAATTTTCACTAGCTGAGGATCCAGCCCATGACACACAAGTATAGGAGGAAAGACTTGGCATGGAATGGTGTTGAACCAGACCTGAGCCTAATTCCAGAACTGAAGCATGGGATGGCAGGATTTGATAAACCTCTCTGGCATCCTGCCATCTCCCCAGTTTATCACAGATCTTTTAAAGGCGCTTTCTCTTTGATCTTCCAGTCCCTTTAATCACACTACCCTAACCATATAGAAACATCATTAGTGGTACTGATCTTTTAATTTTCTAAACATGGTCCATTGACCATCCTAGCTTGGTCTCCATCACTTCAGTCATCACACATATGAACATACAGGGTCAGCTCCTCAGCTAGTGTAAATGGGCATACTTGCACTGATTTTAGCAAAGCTACTAAGATTTACATCTGCTGAGTTTATGGCCGATGAACCCCATTGACTGTCTCTACTCACTCAAGACTAGACCAGTGTGTGCATAAGTGCTGGTCAGGTCTTCAGATGCATCAGTCAAAGTGAGTGGGGCTAAGGAGTAAGCCAGCAGGAAGTGCTGCATCTTTTCTCTGAGACAAAAGACATCAGGAAATGTTATAAGATTTTAGGGTCTGCTTTGAGGGGACTGGCTTTTCTGTATCCAGCTAAATTACGTGTGAGGTTGGATGTAAATAAAGCTATTTATTTTGATATGGATGATGCTGGGGAATTTTTAGAAGCTCAGCAACAGCAAAAAGCTAATCCTAATTGAATCTTTAAAGGACAAGGAAGAGGATGTTTGGAAGTTGACTAATCATCCACCTGTAACCCTGGCTGAAAATAGAACTAAATAATAGTCAGAGTTGCTTGGATTTCAAAGGCTATTTATTTATCTTGTCTGTTTTTAACAGAAGGACAGATTTTTCACTTGTGAAAAATCATAAAGGTACTGAGCCAAATTCAGATTTGGGCAGATGCAATTCCACTGAGCTAAATACCAATTCATTGGAGCTGCACCTGCTTACCCCAGCTCTGAACTTGGCTAGTTCTCTGTTTTCTTTATTTCAATAATTTTTATGAAATGGGATTGCTGCTCACCTTATTCTTTCTAAAATCGTTACCTGTCTAATGAGGCAATCACAACTTCTATAAAGACCACTTGTGAGACTTTTGTGGGACTCCAAAACACTTTTGAGGCAAGTAGCAATGTCATTATGTGGTTATGTCACATCACAAGAGTTGGAAACTGCATTGTCATTTGCGTATTGCAGTGGGTTGAGGTCTGGAAGTAGTGGGATGTTGTAGCACCAAAATGTCATCATCATTTGATGAAGCAATGTCACAAACTAGTGATGGCTGAGTTGATTCCATCAAAAAAGCCACATATAGGACAGCCCTACAAGATCCCTCCACATTCGATAGCCTGCAGTTTTAATAATTACTTTTTTTTAAATACATTCCCCCTTTAAACAACAAACAACTGTGTTCATCATTCCCCAATCATTTACTAGTTATTGGGAATTGCTTTCACGTGCACATAAAAGTCCTAAAGCAATGTAGGTTCCCTAGCACATAAACAGCTTCTCCCCCATCACCTCAACTGTCTGCAAAAAAATCTTAGCTGGTCACAGATCACACACGTAACATGTGAGTGTTGTTAACCTTTTCTGAGGCTTTTGTAGGGACAGGAAGCAAAACTGGGTTTATAGTGGGAAGCATGTTGCAATCTGAATTGTAGACAGGTCTCAGCTACTCCATTTAAAATTAATCAAGAGAAAAATAAGAGGTCTGAAAGTCAGGGTCTAAGCTCCTCCATATAGCTGGGTGAGAGTCCTAGGACTATGCTACTGCAGAGCAGGACTGAGATGCATTGGCCAAATGGTATGGGAGCCCAGAACGGAAATACAGGGTGCAGCTGGTGAGGATTAGGGGTATTATCTGCAGAGGGTGCTGCAGGTTAGCCCATTGGCAGAACTGTGGGGGGAGGGCAGACCCATGGGCGGAAGAGCAAAGATGGAGCTAAGCTTGGGTGGGGTTCCCTGGGACAGAAATAAGAGGAGATACTTTACCATGATTGCATCCAGATAAATTCATCTCTTGTGTAACTCCAAAGACTTCAGTGAAGTCACAGCTAAAGATGAATTCAGCCAGCCTAAATCTTGCTTTGTGACTAGCACGCACCAGGGACCAGTTCTGTTTTCACAGTTCTGTTTTCACCTCAGTGGCACTCCGTTGGCTTCAGTGGAGTCACTCCAGGTTCACCCCTGTATAAATGTGGTCAGAATCAGGCCCTCATTGTGTCACTGCACTATCATTGGTCATTTGCCCCAGAACCTTCCATGGGAGTTGACTAGGGTTACCATACATCCGGTTTTTCCCAGACGTGTCCTTCTTTTTGGTCCTTAAATCTCCATGCAGCCAGGTTTTTTAAATATCTAAAAATGTCTGAGATTTTGCCCTGCTCATTCTTTTTCAAACACATTTAGATATGTTTATATAGAACCTTGGAGCAGCCCGCCTGCCCTGCCCGAGGGAAGCGCGGAGCCCAGCCCAGCCCAGCCCAGCCCCGAGCCACACTCTAGGGGCTGCAGCCGCAGCTGGGAGATCCTGGCTCCTCCGTGTGTTCAGGCATACTGAGGGGTGCTTGTTTGCGTACCCACGATGCATTGCACATGGTTACCTGAATCCCTGGCCCAGGAGCTGGGTTTGTTCCCAACCTCTGGTTCTGACATGAAAACTTGGGCTTCCCGCACGCCCGAGCAACAGGCTGCAGTAGGGAGGATGTTGCTGGCCAGTGTGTGTCCTCTTTTTTGAAAGTTCAAATATGGTAACCCTAGAGTTGTATCCACTTCCTGAAGGTCAAACTTAGCCCTAAAAGAATCAGAAAGGAGGCAAGGGAAAGAGGGAATGAAGGAAGGAGGCAGAGACAGGGTGAGGAGCATTGCTTAGACTAGAGGAAGAAAAAGCTACCATGCAGGGGTTGCATATTCTGTCTTTGTATTGTATTAGAGCCCAGGGGCTTCATTACCCTTCTAATTACATTTCAGGTGTTAAAATAAAAGCCTGGCAGAGCAACTCCATGGCAGAGAAAGATGCCACCTGAGCACCTGTGAACTGCCAGTATCTCCCAGAGAGTCCCCATTTCTATTGTCACTCACCTGAGCCAGGGTTTCCTCTGCCCCCTGTGGTGGGCTTGTAAAGCTCTCTCACTTTTCTTTAGGGATCCCTGACAGAGACTGAATGAAAGAAGAGAGATTGGGGAAAGGGACACCACAGGCCAGACCCATGGGACCTTACACAGGATTGGGGAAGGGGCTCTTACAATGGTGACTGGCACTACCCACCCACGCCCTACATCGTGGGGCAGAGGGACAACAGGCAACCTCTTTGTGCCTCCGTGGATCAGTGAATGAGAAAGAGAAGCAAAGAGACAATAAGCTCATGCAGAATGAAAAGATTGATTTATGCCTCAAACCTACCTGTGTGCATGTATTTTTATGAGTGAAGGAGGGAGAGACAATGCACCTCTCCCAGTACGTACATACCCTGCTCTCCCCCCAAGTTTAGGGCAAAGGGTAGCCATCTCCTTACTCGGCAACATTTTACTATGTGTATGTATCTCCTCCCAACCCCATTCCCCATCTCTTTCCTGTTTTGATGGAAGAAACAAAATGTTCTGCTTTCCTTCTTTATTTTTCCAGACTGGTGACTAGCACTGGAAAGGAATTTCTCTCCCCCAGTATAATAAATAATAATAATGTATATATGGGACATACATCAGAGCTCATCCTGTTGTTTTTGGATATTAATATATTGCTTTTGTTTCCAAATTGGGTGAGGCTCACTCCTCCCTCCTCCCCCAGCAACCCACCCTCTGTTCACCTTCCCCTCCACTCACCGTCCTCATGTCCTTCATCCATCCAGCAGCAGCGGTAGAGAGAAGGAAGCCTGCTGAACAAGAGCAAGGGTAAAAATAGCCCCGGCAGTTATTCATCTCCTGAGAACATAACATGACTCATGATGTGCAGTAAAGATGAGGGGCGAAAAACAAAAGTGATCGTCTCCTCTCCCCCTGCTCCCCTCCTGCAGTATTATTTCTCATAACTAAAGAGAAAACTAAATATCAGTTGTGTCCCTTTTGTGCCGGTGGAGAGGCCTGCTTCAGAGTCCTGCAATTTGAGGGCCAACATCTACAGTGTAATGCCAGTGAAACCACTCAGGTTATGCCAGAGATGAGTGTGACCCAGAGAGTCAGATCCTGCTCACACTTAGATTTTATACCTGTGTAATAGCTCTGCTGACAGACCTCATTTGCATCCATTTAAATCTGCAGTAACTCTGCTGACTCCAAAAGAGCGAGGGTCAAATCTTGATCCCATTTAAAATAATGAAAGACGCTCCCTGTGACTTTACAGGGATCAGGATTTGGTCCTGCCTTCAGCTTTACAAAGGCCTAGCTGTGGTCAGGATGCCACCCTGCAGCCCTGTTTACCAGCAACAGAAGCAACAGTGCTAGCTGTGCCTGCGCATTGTTCCCTGCCTATGTGCCTTGAACCCGCTCTCAAGGAAACACCTCTAGCACAGAGAGGGCAGTAAGTTAATCTTTGGCCTGTCTGCTGAGACTGCCCACAAGTTAGCATCAGCTGGTTTGGGGTAGATTCTGTGCCTGCTGCGCTCTATTCCCACAGAATGCTTTACTCTGAATTGTGTACACTCTGCTTCCTTCCCCAGCCTGAAGTGGAGCTCCACAGAGCTTTAAAGCTTGTCTTTTCTGCCAACAGAAGCTGGTCCAGTCACTTTCCTTGCCTCATATCTTGGGCCCAATGGGTCTGCAACAACACTGCAAACACCACAAGTTCTAGACACACATAACCTGTACTGAGATCCCAGGAGGGCTCAAGTGTGTGAGATAGCAGGATATGGTACAATACAGGCTAGAGGGGGCACTTGATATCTTGTAGGGTATGTCATGTGTTTAAAAATAGACTCCGAGCTGAAATGCAGGAAATAGAGAGGCAGTTATATTGAGAGATGGGTATATGTGTCCTGCGTATCTATGGTCGGATTCTCCAGTGTCTTACACTTTGTATAATTATTTGCACCTATGCGAAGTGGGTGTAGAATGCTACCAGCTCAGATTTCTCCTCTCACTTGCATCAGGCAAAGTACAAGGCATTGGAGAAGCAGGCCCACGGTGAGTAGGCAACTCATCAGCATGATACAATCAGACCTTTTACCTCAAGAGCACGATAAGAAGCAAGAATGTCAATGAAACAGCAAGCTTTATACAGTAGCATAGTTGGGGCTGTATCCAGAGTCCGTTCCAGGGAACAGGAACCCAGCTCATGTTCTCCCCTCCCTCCAGGGGCTGCACCCAGAGTCCCTTCAAGGATGAATATATTATGTAATTTGCATTTCTGTCTCACTCTTAGGATCTGGAATAAATGGGCAGCCCTTGATTCCCTCCCCTTCCATCCACTCTGGTAACTTCCATACATCATTCTGCAAACTGAATCCCCCTGCTCTTATCCCCTGCCCCCAGAAGGGAGCAATAAGCCGCACCCACCCCTCTATCACACACTCTGCGTGGTGTGAGTCACTATCCAAGGACAAAGCAAAGAAGTGTTCCAGGTCCAAACCTCCCCCAGTCATGGTTACCCTGTGACAGCATCACTGATACAAAGACTCCCACCTACCCAATCTAGGACTCTTTGAGTAACAAAACACCCCAGAAAACACACTTGACTAGCCTCATATTCCCCTCCTCCACCCCTGGTGTGCCCAGACAAAGTGGCATCTCTTAGGACAAAGCTTTTTCAATAGATTGCCTGCCCTCTGCCCTCTCCCAAACAA
The DNA here is from genome assembly GCA_019425775.1 of Rafetus swinhoei. Taxonomy (NCBI): domain Eukaryota; kingdom Metazoa; phylum Chordata; order Testudines; family Trionychidae; genus Rafetus; species Rafetus swinhoei. The sequence goes on from CM033437.1 coordinate 257,442,521, forward strand.
TGAGAAATCAAGGAATATTGTCCTCAGCTGAATAAAAAGATCTAAATATAGAGTGTCTGATGTGTTCTTGGTTTCCTGCCCATGACTCCCCTCCCGTCCCCTCCTCCCCCGCCTCCCTCCTCGCTGCTTCTCGCTCACTCATGCTAATCTCACACACCAGCACAGAAGGTTTTAGATTGGTTGAGATCACCACAAAGACCCCCTTTCCTCAGTGATGAGACAGAGGGGATTTCCAAGCTTGACTCTGTCACCTCTTGTTTCCGTGGAAGGGGGTGAGGTAAATGTCAGGAGCCACCCCTACTGGCCCTCAAAAATAATTCTGTTAAGTATGTATGGGAGACAGACAGCCGTTCTCTTCAACATTACTATTTCCTCCTCCACTCCCTACTATTCTGGTGTGGGCCACCCGCACAGCTCTGCCAGAGTTCCTCACCCTGCATGCAGCACTCTCTTCCACTCCAGCCCCAGGCGCCCCTATAGCTATGTGTACTTACCTGCAGCAGCGCCTGCTGTCTTAAGTCGAGGAGCCCTATACAGTCAGTTTTAGTTCTCCCACTCCCTCTGTTCTCCCACTGACTGTTATGAGAAGAACATAGAGTATCTCAGAACAAGCAAGCAAGTATATACTATATTATATTTATATCTCTGTATATTTGTTAGTCTCTAAGGCTATATCTACACTACAATGGTTTTTTGGATAAAGGATAGTTTTGTCGGAAGAGGCTTTTCCGAAATGTGGCCTGTCTACACTGGGCCAAATTTCAGAAAAGCCTCCTCTTTTGGAAGATCCCGTCTTCCTCGTGGCATGAGGAAGACAGGGCTTCCAAAAGAATGCGTCTGCTCTTCCGCAGAAAAAGCGGAAGAGCAGATGCGTCCCCTGGACGCGGCGGAATTTTTTCAGGATACTGGAAGTATCCCGGAAAAACCCCGCAGTCTAGATGTACCCTGAGGTGCCACAGACTACTTGTTTTTAAAGCAAGCGATTGCAAAATAATGGAAGCGGGGTACTGAGTGATTTGCTGCCCATGTTTTAACCGGCAACTCCCATCAACATTTTCTCCATTATCTTGTGATAACCAGCATGTATGTTAGTGTTCGGGGAATCTATTCAATTGTATATAAAAATGCTTTCTCATAACCATTACCCCAAAAAGGAGCCAATACCTCTTTGCAAACAAACTGGTCTGAAGTGCACATGCAGAAAATGTTAATATTTGGTTCTGGAAAAAAAGGAAGTGCATTGATAGCATCACTGGGTGCCATTTGAAATGGGGATGGGGAAGAATCAGCTACATTCATACTTCCCAGGAAATGTTTTTGAACATACCTGATGCTTGGAGCAGTCTGGGGCATGCAAGTGCATTTGTTCTGCTGAAGTGTTTGTGTAAGCCCCTGGGACAAAATCCAACTCTGGCAGCCAATATCCAGGGAGAGGGTGAGCTCTATCAACTGCAGGGCAATCTCCTCAGCTCCCTCTTTAATTTGGCCAAATTTAACGAGCCCCCACCCCCACCCCTGGCATGTCGCTGGGGGCACATCTACACAGCAGGGCTAAAGCCGAACTAAGCTACACAACTTGAGCTTCGTCAATTGCGTAGTTTAAGTTGAAATAGCTTATTTTGGCTTTTGGTGCTGTCTACACAGCAGGAAGTCTGAGAAAGAGCACTTTCCCTCTGACTTCCCTAACTCCTCGTAAAATGAGAGTTACAGGAGTCAGAGTAAGAAGTCCTCCAGATCGACATTATTTTGACATTATGTCAAAATAACTGCTTGTTTTGTAAACGCAGACTATGTTATTTCGGAATAACGTCAGTTATATAACTGCTGTGTAGACTTATTCTGGGTTTTGTCCTCTTACCCGATTTAATTTCTAATGTGGTGAGTGAGCAAGTGGACAAGGGCTTTGAAGATAGCTAGACCGTCCTACGCTTCATGCTCTTTCTGTGGCTGTGTAATGTGTCAAGGGGTGGTCTTGTTTTTAATTTTTGCCAAGAACCTGGGGGCAGGCTCTTTGGAATGTTGCTTTCATTTGCCCAGGCTCGTGTGCCAAATGCAGCAGAGCCATTGGGAGAAGCACCAGATCCCCACAAAGAGCTGCGGAAAAGAGAGCAGGACAGTAGCAGCTACAGTGTGTCACAAGGGGAAAATAGCCTAATTGGGTTGTATAGGGCAGTGTTTCGCAACCAGTGGTACGAGTACCTTTAGGGGTACTCGAGAGAAGTCTGGGGGGTACATCAACACAACTGAAATGTGGAGAAAACTGAATTTTTGTTTTAAGTTTTACAGCACTTTATTATTTTGTACTTTTTACACTCAAAAATTTCATTGCCTGCCTGGCTACGATTAAATTGTTTAAACAAATGTGTTGCAATGGTAGAAAAAAAAATGGTGTGTCTGAAAACTGTAGGTACTGGGGGTACTTATAATTTTTTTAAAGGGGGGTACTTATAATTTTTTTAAAAAGGGGTACTTTATAAAAAAAGGTTGAGAAACACTGGTATAGGGGGTTGGGAATAATAGATTGGACATGGGTAGGGTTGCCAGGTGTCCGGTTTTGAACCGGACAGTCCAGTATTTGAGCTTTCTGTTCAGGAAACAAATTGAGAAAATATAAATGAGAAAATATAAATGTCCGGTATTTTCTAAATAAGATGTAATGTACATTGTGATGTAATGTCAAGTGTGTCCAGTATTTTTGTTGAAACCATCTGGCAACCCTAGACATGGGGGACTGGATGCTTACCAAATTGGAGTGGCAGCCTGGAACCTTTTACTCTTAGGTTACGAGTTCTATTCCCATCCTATGCTGGGAGGACTGGATGGCTCAGGAAATCAGAGATAGGGAATGGAAATGTTCACCTCTGTATCTCTGAATCTGTTCATGGCTGCCAAAAGGCATCAGATCACTAAGTGTAGGGTGGAAAGGAGAATAGACCAGGCTACCAGAGACAAAGCCTCCTAAAATAAATTAGATTCACACAGTTAGAAATTTCCATGGCAGGACATCTCTACCTCTCCAGAGTGTAAGACCTGCCTTTTCACACTAATGGGGTACACCACGCTCATGCCTGGAGCAGCCAGATAGGAGAGAGACTTGAAAGTCAAGACACACCTGAGCAACAAACAGTTGGATTAGCTAACTTTTTCCAACCCCATCTACCTCTTTCTCCCTAGAAGAGAGAGAGAGAGAGAGAGAGAGAGAGTTGCTGCTTCCACCCCTGCAGCCTATGCCAAGTAATTTTTATTTTTAAATTCACAAACAATGACCTAGCCGCTGCTCCGAGACAGGCTTTTCTATAATTGGATGGAAATTATATTTATATATTAATTAGCTCATTTGAGCTAAATGTCCCTTCCCACCATTCAACATTAAGGACAGATACCAAAATTACCTTGATCCCTTTTCCTCATCACCAACCAGCAACTAGGAGATTTCAGAGGTTCAATTTTCCTATTCCTTCACCTTGTTCTCTCCCTTCTCATTATTTGCATAATGTATATTTGGTAATCGATTTAAAACACTATTATTTATTATTACATGTATAATGCCAGTGTTCTTGGCCATTTACAGATGCAAAATGAGAAGATAAGGGAACAAGTGCTGTAATCATTGAAGACTAGTGAAATGCATGTTGTTTTCAATTAAGCCAATCAAAATGTGCAGGAAAAAATAATTCACAAAGAAAGTTTAGATTCTTTTTGCAAAGTTTGGAATTAAGAAAAAGCAACCACTCTATATGCTAGTAAAAAGCAGCAACAAACTTACACCAATAAATCTTCAAAAAGTTTGCCAAGAATTTTCAACCAGATCAAACCTTCATCAGGACCAGGATTTGGTGCACAGTCTCCTCCTTAAGAAGCTTATGCACATTTTCCAGAGACTAGAGCTTTCATGCATATTGGATCAAATGCATCTCTGGTGTAACTCTGATGTCATCACCATGCGTGATTATGGCCCAAGGCCATACAAGCTATGTCTATGCTGCAAAGAAAAACCCATGACAGTGAGTCTCAGAGCCTAGGTCAGTTGACTTGGGCTCATGGGATGTGGGCTTCAGGGCTAAAATTAGCAGTGTAGATCTCCCCACATGGTCTGAGGCCCAAACTCCGAGACCCTCCTCCCTCGTTGGGTTTCAAAGGCCAGGCTCCATCCCAAGCAGAACATCTATAGGGCTATTTTTAGCACTGAGCCAGAGTCAATTGATCAGGGCCCAGCCTTTTTACTTTGCCTTTTAGACATACGCACAGCTACCTAAAACGAGCAGATTGTGTGTGGCATACATCCTCTGTTAATGATGGGTCAAATACAAAGCGCTGCAACCTCAACGTCTTTTGTTTTCTTCTTTTTTTAATTGTGCTGACTCCCTAGTAGCAATAGCTTACTTTTCCTAACCATTCTTTTTAATTCTAAGTGAACTAGATGTGGGTAGAAGGTGCCTGACTGATAGTCCCGAGCCTTAAGGATGAGATTTTCAAAAGTGACTAAACACAAGTTTCCTTGTCTTTCACTGGCTCTTCTGTTCCTAGATTATTTGGCACTTTTGAAAATCCTGCCCTCAAGCCCCTTGTGTATCACATTTTTGCCTCCCTTATGACCCAGAGGGACCACCTGTAGTGATGGAGGGGAGAGGAAGAAAGACATCAGAACAACCTTTTTGTCCTTTTGCCTTTAGCCTCCCTCCTGGTTTCTGAGCATCAATGAACTGGACAAGCTTTCTACCAGAAAATAATGATAAATTCTTCACAGGCTCATTTACCATCAGAATCTGAACTTCACTCCAATGTTAAGGGTTCCCTGTAGCATTGCCCCAGTCTCAGTGTGTGTGGGTTGGAGGTGGTGTGATAGTTTGAGAATTGTTTGATTACCTTGTTTATCTTCTCCAATGTTTGGGAGCCACAATAGAAGGTCAAGTTATACGTAAAGCCCCAACTCCTGCCTCAGCTATGGGCAAGTGTGAATAGGTCACACTTATCTCAAGAAAACACAGTTCCAGTCACAGTAAGAGCCCTGAATCATGTTGCCAACCTGTCCAGCCTTCCTTTCCCCTTCACCCCCCACTAAAGTCTCCTTAGGTCACTCTGCCCTGCAGGAGCACCAGCGGCACTGTCAAGGCGATTGGAATGTCAGCAATGCCAGCAGGACAAATAACTTTCTGGTGACAACAGGCCCCCCCTTCCTTCACTTCTGCTGCTCTCACTGAGTCTGGGACCTGCCACTCAGGGACTGAGGTTAGGTTTGGTTCCAAAATGCCCTGAGCAAAATTCCTCTGTCACCCCCCAGGTGGCTTCTTGGCACAAGGTTTCTACTGAGTCGCTGGTCAGGTAGGGTGTGTGGGTGTGTGAGTGTGAGCATGTGCATGCATGCACACTTATGATTGTATGTGTCTGTCTGTGATGGAATTTGTCACTTTGTTTTCACATGTTAGTAAGCATGAGTGAATCCCTACATATGTGTCTTTATGCCTTTATATGGGTCCACACATGAATGCAAACGAGTATGTATACATATGTGTATGATCATATAAGCAGGCCCACCAACAGAGGGGCAAAGGGGGCAATTGCCCTGGGACTGGATTAGGGATGTAATAGTGTAGTTGATTAACCAATAAGCAAAAGCTTATAGGTTAATGCCATAGACAACATGCATTTCCCTCCCCACCCTGCCAGTAAATTTTTTAGCAGGCTGGCCAGCAGCACAGCTCAGTCCCAGCTTGCACTGGGTCCTGGACCTATCCCCGCTGTGGCTCTGCATTTAAAGGGTATTAGGAGACAGGTGGGCAGGTAATCTAGCTCAGTTCCAGCTCGTGCCAGGTCTGGGAGCTCAGACCCTCGCCTGCACAGGGACTGCTGCCAACCGGCGCTGCTGCCTCTTTCAGAGGCAACAGTGCAGGGCGACAGGCAGCCAGTCTGCAAGGTGAGCTCGTTTTTAAACTAGCTCCCCTCGCGAACAAGTTCCTGTCTGGCACCCCATGCTGCTGCCTCTGATACAGAGGAAGCAGTGCAGAATGGCAAGGGGCTCCTCGGAAGTGGGGCCGGAGTGCACTAGCTGCCAGCCCCACCTCCCCAGGCACTATAGAATAGTCAAGTAGCCATTAAGAATTCATGAGGTTAATTGACTATTCAATTAACCGATATTTAACATCCCTAGACCAGATGAGACAAAGGGGCCCAGGGCTCCCAGCCACCGCACTGCTACAGCAGCAGTGGCCAGAGCCCCAAGCCTGTTAAATAGCCACCAGAGAAACCCGGCAGCATGCTCCTGGCAGCACTGAAGGGCTGGTAGGAGGAGGCTAGCCCCTAACCCCGCCCCTTCCACCTGAGGCCCCACCTCTTCCAGGAGCACAGAGCTGGGCCCGCCCTCACCTTGACCAGGGGCCTGGCAATTCTGTTGGCCCTCCTGCATATTAGCGTGTCTGTGTGCATGTGAAATTATAGAGATAAGATGGGTAAAGTAATAGCTTTTAATGCACCCATTTCTGGCAGTGAGACAAGCTTTCCATTTTACACAAAGCACTTTATTAGGTTTGGGAAATGCACTCGGATTCTAGACATAGGCTAGTCTAAGTGTGTTTGTGTGTGTGTGTAATATACATGTGCGTCTGTGAGTCTGTTTGTTCAAGAACTCCTCCTAAATGTTAAGAGCTAGGGCCACCAAATTTGGTATGCAGCTTCCTCCTCTCCTGACTTAAAACAAGGTCAAGGTTTGGTTGTGCCAGGACAGCCGGAAGCCCCAGGAAAAGGACTGTTTCCCATTACATGCAAAGGGAGGGGCTTCTGTTTGGAGGGACACGATATGAGAGTGGCCACTGGAGGCAGCAAGCCTGCAGGGGAGAGCTATCCTGCAGAGTGTCCACTGGGAGCAGCCGCACCACCAAGGGAGTGGCAGCAGGGCTGGGGCTCTGCCATCTTGCCTGCCAGCACACTAGTAAGTAGTGCCCTGCCCCTGCCCTAAACCCTTGCTCTCCCTCCTGGCCCTTGGCTGCAGCACCAGAGGCGGAAAAGGCCCTGGTGGCTGGCGGTGCATGAGGGGAGAGAAAATGCCCTTTGGTGGCTGGGGGAATCTGGGGGAGAGAAAATACCCCTGGCAGCTGGAGGGAGCTGGGGAGAGAGAAAAGGCCAATGTGGAATGGGATCCTCTGCTCTGAGTCCCTCCTCACCTCCCCAACCTCCTTCACTCCCCCACCTGCCTAAGGCCCTGCCCTGATTCCTGCACCCATCACACTGCCAGCCCACTGCCCTGAAGGACCTGGGCAATGCCCGGTAAGTGTGCTAGTATATATATGTGTGTGTATGTGTCTGCATGCACAGTATGTGTGTCTATACATGTATATATGTCTCTACACATAGGTGTCTGAGTTCATGTGTGCTTCTGCATAGATGCATAAACATAGGTGCCTATGTACCAGTATATATACCTTTGCCATTAACCTTGTCCTCAGGGAGCTGATGCTTCACAAGTCGCTAAGTCACATGAACCTCTTCTTTCCAGCTCAGAGCTGGCAATCATTTTTCTTCTTCTGTACGTGTATTGAATGGGGAGAGATTAAAAGAAGCAGCAGCTTTGCAGATAACCTCCTGCCTTTCCTCACATGTGGCCCAGCTACCAACACAAAATTCCTATCCTGGGGAATGGACAGCTTTCTGTTGTAATCAGCTGCCAGCCAAACCCCTGGATGAAACTCCCCCTACTTCCCAGGAGACAGAGTTCTATGTGTCTCTTCTTTGCTGTCAGGGTGGGCTCACAGCCAAGGTCATGTGTGGGAGCATGAACTGTAATACATGTAAGGAAAGGGTATGATGATAAAGGATCTTTGAACCTCACTAGGGTATGAGCAAACATGCCTGTGTGCTCTCTTTCTCTCACACACATACCCGGGTATGCATACACACTCGCACACATTTTCTGGGCCATTGGGAAGGGATAGTTTGCATGAGAGGTATTTCTCTTACCCAGCATGTAGGAATGGACCCCTCAGGGATAGAGCAGATAAGAGGCAGAGCAATGACCTGTTAATTGGTGACAGGTTTTGCACATTACATCAGAAATGCATTCCCAGCATTCCAAGGCTTTGTGACCTCAGACTGTCCATGCTTTATGGTTCACTAATGTTCCGTGGGGTGGTCTCTCTGTCTGTCTCTGTCTCTCTCTCTCTCTGCAGTAGCCCTTGAATTCTGGAGAGTGCTTTCTCTCACCCTCTTAGGGCTCATCGATACATAGAAAAAATAATATAGCGGTGTAGTTACCCTAGGATTAACCACAACAATTGAAGATGTTTTAAAACTTGACTGTTTTTGTCCACAATAAGGGCAAAAGCATGCTTAAGCTGTATTAGTTAACATGTGCTAGTTAATTTTCCAGCATACTCATTTTCTCAGTACAGACAAGCTCTGAGATCCCCCATGACCCTACAAGAAACATCTGGGTCCTGCCACTGCTCTTTCATCTAAGGGATGAAGGGAATTACTGATCTAAAGAACTCACTACATCAATGCCATTTACTTGCTTTGCTGATTTTGTTTTTGAGCTGAGGGTTTTCAACTTGGTTTTCAATAGCATGGAGTCGCTTTCCCTCTGCCTGTTGTCTTCTTACTAGCATTCCAGGGGAGCAGGTTTCATCAGAAACATTAAATAAATGGCACCTTAATACCACTTTCCCCTGCAAGGCATCTAAAATCCAAAGCTTCGCTGACACCATTCTCCATGGGCACTGAATTTCAAAGGATTGGGGCAAGATGCAGAATCTTTCACCTCAGGGAACTTTCTGTGTATTTCTCATCCTAACTCAGTTTGGTCATAATCAAAGGGATGTTCAGAGGGTGGGCTGAAGCGATAAATTGGAGTCACAAAATTCTTTCCTCAAGTGTGAGGCAAGTCAGCTGTAATTCAGGCCCATCCCCTATATTAAAAGTTTAGATCTGGATCCCAAAATTCAAGAGTGTTCAGATTTGGAGAGATTTATTTAAACTGTGCTATAATAAAATGATCATGTGGTCTAATAATAATAACAATAATAATACAATCTATATGGCACTTTCCTTCTTCAAAACTCTGCATATAGATTGACTAACTCATCTTTACCTGATTAGGTAGGGAAGCATCATTATCCCCAATATATACACAGAGGAACAAAGGTCTAAAGCTGACACAGATTTCATGTCAGAAACTAGATTATAAATCAGGAGTTTCTGCCATGTTCAGACAATTCATCACCACTGACACCCTCCTTCCAAGGAAGCCAGATGTCTGCATAAAAGAAAAATACTGTCACAGTCGCCAGACACTAATTTGCTGCTTGTTGGCAGTCTCAGTAAAGGGATCAAGGACTCAGCGAGCCATGGAGATTGAACTTTCCGGGTGAACTCTAGAGGTGGTCCCTCTAGAGCAGTGCTGAGGTACATTAGTGGTGTAGGTAGGTAAGAGGCTCATAACCATGCGGTCAGGTCATGCATTGGGTAAACAGGAATTCAGTCTCCAAAGCGGTTGATCTGGCACCTTGCACTGATACTAAATTTACTAAAAAGCATAGCTAAGCATGTAAGCATCTGTGAGACCCCAGAGAGCTGACACACCATGGGGATAAGCATGAGAAATCAGGTGCAAATGAAAGGCAGGCTCACGGTTTAAATCTTTTTCCAGGACAACCTCCCCCGCACCCAGCTGTGCTGATGCTAAGCGGAGCCCTCTTTATATGGATGAGAGCAACGTCTTTGCTGTTGCAAGTCATAATCAGCATTCCTGACAGATTTCAATACAGCCATTGTCCTAGGGAAAGGTCACCAAAGCCAGACACTCTGGTAAGCTCTGATCTGCGGCAGCAGTGAATATGGATTATGTTATTAAAAGGGTAAACAGGATGACCCGGGAAATTATAGGACTGTCAGCCTAATATCAGTCCTGAGCAAAATAATGGAGTGGTTGATACAGAACTCGATTAATAAAGAATTAAAGAATGGTATATAATTAATATCCTTCAGCATGGCTTTATGGAAAATAGATCATATCAAATGAACAATGTCTTTTTTAATAAGATTACAGGCTTGGCTGATAACGATAAGGTTAATGTAATATAGTTGAACTTTTATAAGGCATTTGATTTAGTACCATTTGACATTTTGATTAGAAAACTAGAAAAAAATAAAGCTAACATGACACATATTAGATTAAAAACTGGCTAACTGGTAGGTCTCACAATGTAATTGTAAATGGGGTGTGTTTCTAGTGGGATGCCTCAGGGATCAATTCTTGGCTCTATGTTGGTTAACATTTTTGTCAATGACCTGGAAGAAAATATAAAATAATCACTGATAACGTCTGAGATGACACAAAAATTGTGTGGGGAATGGTAAATAATGAAGAAGACAAATAGAACGATCTGGATTGCTTGGTAAACTGAGCACAAGTAAACAATGTGTGTTTTAATACAGCTCTGTGTCAATGCACACAGGTAGGAACAAAGAATGCAGGCCATACTTATGTGATGGGGACTCTGTCCTGGGACGCAGTGAGTCTGAAAAAGATTTGGAAGTCATGGCGGATAATCAGCAAACAGGAGTTTCCAGTGCTATGCTGTGACCAAAAGAGCTAATATGATTGTTGGATGCATAAACAGTAGAATCTCAAGTAGTAGAGAGCAGTATTCCCTGTAACCTGTGCCCTTGGGTGGCCACCCAGGAGTGATTCAAATTAGGGATGTAAGCAACTATTCAAGTCACTATTCAACTACTCACTTCCCTCACTTGCTGCCTCTGCATCAGAGGCAGCAGGGAGGCGGGGGAAGCAGGAGCTGGTGTTGAGGGAAGCTGGCTTAAAAGCCCGTCCCCTCCAGCACCTTCTCCATGTGTGCAGAGGCAGGGGATGCATTTAAAGTGCAGAGCCACAGTGGTCCTGGAGCCAGCGTGAGCCAGGACTGCTCAGTCCCGGCTTGCACCACCCCTGGGAGCTAACCTCTCTGCTGCTCTGTATTTTAAATGTAGTAAGAGCCTTGTGGCTCTTACATTTAAAATGCAGAGCCACAGTGGCGATACCAATGGCCCCCCCTTATCAACTAATCAAGTAGTCGATGGAAATTCCATCGACTACTTGAGTAGCTAATTAACCGTTACTTAACATCCCTAATTCAAATGCAATCCAGCTGATTAGCAGAGCACCCAAAGCTGGCAGCAAGTGTTTATGTTGGTGGTGTACATCCACACATGCCTTGGTGTACGTAACATGGATGGAAAAAATTAGAGGGAACATTGGTAAAGAGGTTATTTTGTTATCCACCATGACCTCCAAATCTTTTTCAAGGTCACTGTTTCCCAGGATAGAGTCCCGCATTATGTAAATATGGCCTACATTCTTTGATCCTGGACATATACATTTGCCCACTCTGTATTTGACACTTTTGGGAGCACTGCTGGACTACTGTGACCAGTTCTAGTGTTTATCATTAAAGAAGGATGTTCATAATGTAGTGAGTTCGGAGAAGAAACATGAGAGTGATCACAGGATTAGAAAACATGCCTTACAGTGATAGGCTCAAGGAGCTTAATTTATTTTGCTTAGAAGAGAAGGTTAAGGGGTGACTTGATTACCGTCTATATTTATAAGGATCAACACAAGGAATGTATTTGATAATTGCATCTTCAGTTTAGTAGCGAAAGATAAAACATAGCCCAATGGTGAGAGGTTGAAGCTAGACAAATTTAGACAGGAATTAAGGTTTGCATTTTTAACAGTAAGGGTAATTAACTATTGGAGCAATTACCAACGGTCATGGTGGATTCTCCATCCCTGACAATTTTTAAAGCAATGTTGGATTTTTTCTCTAAAACGTATGTTCTAGGATTTATTTTGGAGACATTCTGTGGGTTGTGTTATACATAGGTTTGGAAGGATTCAATTTTTATCAGTAAAGGTCAGTAAACACTGAACTCACCATACACACGCAACCCTATGAAAATAATATTTCTATCAATAATATTTGAAATACACAGATCGGAAAGAAAAAAATGCTCCTTGGGAAATTATTAGTGTCAAAATCTGGCGATTTAGATTCTTGAGTTAGGCTCGTTACAAATGTACTTGTGAATGAATAGTAAAAACAGGTAAGATTTGTTGATTTAAGGATATTTACTTTGTATATTTTGACATGTGATATTGACAAGTTGCGTTTTAACAGCATATAAAGCTTTCACTTTTTTAATCTCAACATCTACTGTCATTAAATGGTTCTCTGACCTTCCCCTAGTATCATGCAACCATCAAAGTTTAAATCAATAACATCTATAAAAATGCTGAAAATAAACATTGATATTGTCTGTTGAAATTATAAAAAACTAAAAATTGAATTCTGCCAAGCCTAGTTACACAGGAGCTTAAACTAGGTGATCAGAAAGGTCCCTTCTTGCCTTGAAATATATTAATATATGAATCTATTGGAATGATTCAACATGGGGAAATTAAGTGGGAGGAGAGGGCAAAGAGAACTGTTGTGATGGAATAGATGAGAAATAGTGGAAGATTCAGTGTGTCTTTGACTTCCTCTTGCATACTGGAGGCTTGTGTCAGAGTCTGCTATCAATGGGGACCTCAGTGATGACTCAGCTGACTTCAGAGGAATTATGCTGGATTTACACTGGTATAATTCAGAGCAGAATTTGGTCTTCACTGGAAAAATTCTTATCTCGTGAAGTCGGAGACCAGAAGCAAATGAGATCTCTTTAGAAGTCTGCTTTTCTCATAACTGTTTTTATTTTTATCTGAGGTCCCCCTACAGAGTATGAGGGGCCTTAATAGTATTTGCACCACAAATAATGGCTAGGATAGGACATGTCTGGATCTGTTATTACATTTTCCAATACCCAGGTGATCACTGTAATTTTTGTTTGGTATTTCTGACCACATGTTAGGTGGTATGATGATATAATGGCCTGTGCACAGAATCTTATATGCAACACTTTAATCTCTCTAGCCAAATAAGTGTTTATAGTTAGAAGTGCCTTGGATATTTATGCTGACCATTCTTCTAGCATTATTATCTTCAGTTTCTTAATGTTGAGTCATTTTGTGTTCAGCATCTATCAAATTTTGCTTCAGAAAAGAGGTCGCATTTGAGTCATACTTACATCAAATGCCACTTGCTGTATCTCTTTCCTTTTGTTGTCTGTAGGTGCTCTTGATAGCATGCCTGAATTTCATATTTAACAAAAAGTTCTGCAATTTCATTATAATTTTCTGAGGTCTAGGCAGTGTTTTGGACAATATTTTGTGTAATCTGGCTTCCAACAGCCTAAAGTCCAGTTCTAACTCCACCAATTTATGCCCATAAATATATCCATGAAACTACTCATAAACTAAAACAATTGCCAGATTCTCCCCCCCCCCAATCTTATCATAGTTCTGTGGTGTTTTAGTACCACTGTGTGATCGCCTTGCATTCAGACAGTTGATAATCTCTGCAAATTTGAGTCTCAGTATTTCAGAATTGGTGCTTCTATAACCAGTATTTTTAATTTCCAAAAGTTTTCTCAGGCCAGTCGTCCCAGTGCCATTCTGTACCTGCTGCCAAAAGCATTGAGTGGACAACTTAATTGTGACAAATTAGGGATGCATTTTTTTTAGTGAGGTTAACATAGCTATGTATCTGCATATGGACAAGTTGTTTGGGGATCTTTCCATCTGTACTATTGTCTCCACCTTTCTTCAGTCTGATCAAATTCCTTTGTCACTGAATAGACTCCTACATAACTAGAATTTAAACTGGGTGGGAGGCAGGGGAAAGTGCAGAGTACCCTTCTCAACTCCACCCACAAAATAAACTCCACCCAGATGAGCTGCCAAAATGAGACCCTCCACCTTTCTTCAGTCTGATCAAATTCCTTTGTCACTGAATAGACTCCTACATAACTAGAATTTAAACTGGGTGGGAGGCAGGGGAAAGTGCAGAGTACCCTTCTCAACTCCACCCACAAAATAAACTCCACCCAGATGAGCTGCCAAAATGAGACCCTCTCACACAGTAGATTGTTCATTGGTTCAGAATAAGGACAGTTTTCACGAGCCTTGCAAATATCCACTTGTCTTTGCCAAATCAAGTCCTTTTCTTGTCATAACGTTGCTTTGACCTGGTTATCAGTTATACCACATACGCTTTTGTCTCTACTCAGGCCAGCCTTCCCGTAACCATTCTGATTTGTCTTGCTTTTTATTTCCTAAGCCTGTCACATAGCAATCAACAGCCTTACCTGGCTGGTAGCTGATATGTGTCTTTCCCACGTGGTGTTCTTACATCAATCAAAGTCACCTTGACATTTTGCAATGACTTTCTCTAGCTCAGTGTTTCTCAAAGTGGGTCATGGGCCCGCTCCCATTGACCCCAGTTCGTCGTTTCTAGCCAAGGGGAGCCATGGGAAGCTGGGAAATTCAGCCGTCTCCTGTGAATTTTGGGGTGGGCAACAAGTGCTAAGTGAGAAGGGTCTCAATGCTGGATTAGCGGTGTGTGCTGCAGGTCAGGATGGAAGTACACTGGTAACATCTCTCTGCATGTGCGCATGTGATGTGGGAAATGGAGGAGCTGGGCTTGCTGTGGGTCAGGATCCAATACCACATAGCCACAACCGGTGACAGGGGAGAGAAGGGAGAAGGGAGGGCCCCCTAAGGAACAACAGTGCATTCAGTCTGCCATATCTCTCTGGGGCAAGGGAAACGGAAGGGAGATAAGGGCCCTTTTGGATCAGCAATTTCTTCTCACTTTCCCCTTTCTGTTTGTCTTTCGCCAGAGATAAGGCCAGGTCTCACAATCTACCTGCTCCAAAGCTGCCAACAAGCAACAGTGCAGCTGTGATTGTTTCTTCCCTCTCACCCTCACTCCTTCTTCTGCCAACCAGAGAATAGCACTGAAGGGGTCTTGAGGGAGTGCTGGCGAGAAGCCCCTCGCCATGTCCCCTTACTCCATGCAGGAGGCCCGTCTGGTTATCAGGCTGTGTAATTCGAGGGGTGCTTCGGAAAAGAGAAACAAGATTTCAGGTAATGAAACAAGGAGGTTGTTAAAGCCAAGATTGATAAAGATGGGAGAACATTTGGATCGTGTTTCACCACCCCCCTGTGCTGGGGGCATGGGAATGGAGGGACGCCTGAACAGCTCTCTAAAGCCGTATGGCCTGTGTGGTGCAGCAGGTCAGGCTAGATTAGAATGGTCCCTTCTGGCCTCAGAATCTAGGATTCCTAAGGAGCGCCCCAGGAGCACATCTTAGTTAGTGACTTTCTGCCGACAGACCTCTTCCTTCTGACCTTGTCATTGTCTCTCTCACAACCAGCCAGAGGGGGCACTGCAGTGTGGCCAGATTTGTGCCTCCATAGTAACTCACCCAATCCCCTCCCCCCAACGCATTATGCAGCGAGTGTGCTGCTGCTGACTAGAGCAGCCAGCTCACACTTCTGAAAGGCCAGTGGCTTCTGCCTAATGAGAAGGGGCTCATAATGGGTTAGGCCTGAGCCTTTCCCACTAAGTGCCAACTATATCTCCTGCTTCCATAGGTGCAGAAGGAGTAGATCTCTAGAAAGAAAAGCCTGGGGGAAAACCTACCAAAATCACGAGACCATTCTGAGGTCATCCGCTTCACCTCCGGAATAGGGTGATGATTCCCAGCATGCCTTTCCTAGAGCTAAGACCAGAAGGAACTATTGTGATCACCAAGACAGACCTTCCCGCATAAAACAGGCCGGAGAATTCACCCAGTATTTTCTTGCATCATCGTGTGGTTGAGCTTGTGCATCCTTGTTGATTGACTCCTTAGCAGACGTGTCCAACAAACAGGCTTGTGAGTCTGAATTGCTTCCCACCCTGCTGTACAGCAGATGGGGACTTAACTTCTCTCCAGCCTGGGGCTGCTCAGACTCACTTTGGAATTCTAAGCATGGTCATTTCCTCTGCCAGCTCTAGGGAATTATATGAAACCGGTTTTAAATGGGCACAGAAATCCAGACCGGGCTTTACCTATGATTACTTCAAGTGAAAAAAATGATAGCAGATGAAATAACAAGACAAAAAAGCTGAACTGGTGTTCTGTCCCTAAGTGCAGTAGTGGGTTCTGGGTGTGGCCCTCTGGAGATGGAGAGACAGGGAGAACTTTAAGTGCTGGCTATGATAGAAATATTACTAGTTGTGGATTTTTGTGCTTCCTGGAACGAACACTGGGTATAGACCCTGGGAATAGGCGTACCTCACTAGATTGTTTCCGCCCTGAGTGAACTCAAGTGTGTACAGTGTTTAGCACGGAAAGCTGCGCTTAAATAGCTGTGGTGGTGGTGACAATGGAATGTACATGCCAACCCCGCTAGACCTTAGATGGTTTGCAACTGTTCAGTCTTTTCACCAAGGTCCCTTCAATTTCCTGAGGTGTGTGATTCATTTTTTGTTGTTTGTTGCAACTCCATTTGATATGAGGGAACTGGGAGGTGGGGACCGCAGGAAGAGGGGATGAGTCAGTCCTGAGCCCAGGTGGCAGTTCTAGCTGAGGGACACCCGAGCAGCCGCGGAGAGGCAGGAAAGCGATTGGAAGGGTAAATGCACCCAGGGGAGTAAGGCTGGAACTTCAGAATAACAAGGGTTTCCTTGCCTTATTGTGTGCCTGTACATTTGGGAATGTAATCAAGCAAATGCCTTTGAGTGAGCTCATAGACAGGGAAGGAGGACAGATTCAGAAGCCTTGTTTCTACAAAGGATTTACTGAAATTCTCCAACTGTACTAGTGTTAGGTCAGCTACAATGTTGCTAGCAAAGGGAGCAGCACTAGGGTAGCCCCGCTGTAGGTACTTTGTACTACCAGGTTAGGCCAGATGTATACTAGACCTGGAAGGTTGGCTTAAGATATGGAACTTCAGCTATGTAAATAATGTAGCTGGAGTCGACATACCTTAAGCCGAGCTTAGTGTCATCTTCACAGTGCAAGGTTGACAGGAGCAAATGTTCCCTTTGGCTTCCCTTACTCCTTGCAACTGAGAGGAGTACTGGTGCCGACTGGGGGTGCCCTCAGCATTTGATTTAGCGGGTGTTTACTAGATCTACTAAATCAAACACCAGAAGATCTATCTCCGGTGTGGTAAGAGGAGACATGGCCTATGGCACCATACTAGCCCTCTGGTATTCCTACCATTGTTACCACGCTGGGAGCAGCATCCGCACAAGAGCCGCACGATGTCAGGATCAAGGCAACCAGAGAGAACCGAGACTGAATGGCTGGAGCAGAGGGCAGAAAAGGTGGAGAGAGAAATTGAGGAAAGCAGAGAGAGAGAGGGCAGGAAGACAGGAGTAGGAGTGGGGGGGATGAAAGAAGGAAGGAGAGGATGTAGAAAAAGACAAGAGAACAGGCAGCAACAGAGTGAAAGCTGAGAAGGTTTGCATGAGACTGACATGACACGAAGGAAGGATGGGTTGGGTAAAGGGGGAATTGAGTGAGATGATTGTGGAGCTGCTATTCAATGATGTTATGAATATTGAATGTGATCTTGTTATTGAGACAGACTGTATGACTACATTAGGGTTAGTGGAATGTTTATTATACTTTAATTCAATGGAGGCTGTTGGAAGAACAACAAGCAGGAAAGCAACACAATGTGTCCACAGATGAGAACATCTCACCACACGCTTGAAAGACAATGGGAATAGCTATTATCTTCAAGGATCCGATATCCTGTCTCCAGTGTCCTGTTTTGCCAGGCTGGGAGCCTAGAGATCAAAAGAACATTTAGGCTCAGTCCACATTACAAATTGGCCAATGTAAGTTACGTCAGCATAAAACTGTGTGGGCAGTCTATCACTTGTGTGTGTTCATACTTGGCTGTTTGCGTCAGCGTGGCACGTACTTACCAGAAGTGCTTGTATCAGTGCACAGTGTGATGGCCTGCGCGTGCCACCATCCAGCACACTGTCTTTTGGGAAGATTTGGGAATGCATTGTGGGGCAGAAATGGCTCATAGCAGGGTGACTATGAGCAAGGTGTCAACTTCCCAACATATGACTGTCTCCAACCCATCTATTTCTCATAATATTCATGCCTTTTTTTCCAAATCCGACAAACCCATACGGCTATCCTGGCTGTCTGCTATCTGTGACAGAAGCATGGAGCCTCCACATCCAGGGCTATCTCTAGAGGGGTGCAGGACTCAGGGCAATTCCCCCCCCCTGCTCCAGGCCCTGCGCCACATCTTCCTGCCTCTCCTCCACCACTGCCCCACTGCACCCCTTTCCCCAAGCCCTGCCCTTGCTCCACTCCTGCCACTCCTGTTCCCACCCCTGCTCCGCCCATTCCCCCCACATCACCCCCTCCCCTGAGGGATACTGTGATGATCCTTAATGTCACTGTTGGGGGCACAGGACATAGTAGATGAATTTGCAACAATTTGGTGGAGCAATAAGCACTACTCATATTCCTATTTTTGCACATGGGCATCTTGCCACAGAGTACCTCAAAAGGAAAGGCACTCTGTGCCTCTATGGTTATGCAAGCATTGGTGGATGACCAGGGATGCTTCACTTACATCAGCATTGGCTGGTCAGGGAGGGTGCACGATACTTACATTTTTAAGAACTTAGGACTGTTCAGAAAGTGACAGGCAGGGAGTTTCTTTCCCAACTGGTGGATTACCATTTATGATGTTGAAATGCCAATAATGATCCTGGGAGACCCAGCCTATCCCTTGCTCCTCTGGCTCATGAAGCAGTACATTGGTCACCTTGATGGCACCAAGGGAAGATTTAACTACAGGCTCAGCAGGTGCAGAACAACCGTTGAACATGCTTCTGGTATGTTGAAGGGACGCTGATGTTGTTTACTCACAAGATTAGATCTGAGTGAAAACAATCCCAGTGGTGCCTGCTGTGTCTTACATAACATCTGTAAAGCAAAGGGGGGAAGTTGCTACTGAAGTGGAATTGGTGCAGCTGCCTGCTGCAGTCAGACACAAGGTCTATTAGAAGAGCTCAGTGGCTCGGGAAGGCTTTGAAAGACCATTTTAACAGTGAGCCATAGTGATGCATTGTGATGTATAGTGCTTTATCGGAGCCTACTGTTTCAGGGCCAGTTAGGAATTGTATGGTGCTTGGTGTACATCTATGAATATAACACTAACAATACATATATTGGAAAAATTTAAAAAACAACAAATAGTCTAGTAGCACCTTAAAGACTAACAAAACATGTAGATGGTATCATGAGCTTTCGTGGGTACAACCCACTTCTTCAGATGACCGGAGTATTAGAACTCCATATCCAAGAATAAATAAGAGAAGGGGGAAGGGAGAGGAGAAAAAAAAAGAGAAAAAAAAAGGAGGGGAGGAAAAAAAAGAGACAGTGAGTAGATGGTTCAAATAGTTACAAGAGGCTGAAAAGAACAATTAACACCTCCATTGGTTGGTTGGTTGGTTGGTTAAGTCATTAAGATGTGCAAGGTAGTGTGCGAGCCAGCTGATATACCTATTCATACTATTTGCATAAGAATTAAACTTGTGAATGAAGTTAAGTTTCAACCCTTCTCTGTGCATTTGGCTTGTGGAATTGGCCTGAAACAAAACGTTGACTTGGAGATCCATTAATGAGTGTCCAGGCAGATTAAAGTGTTCTCCAACAGGCTTTTGTGTATTGCCTTTTGAGATATCTGATTTGTGTCCATTCATTCTTTCCCATAGAGACTGTCTAGTTTGGCCAATATACATTGCACTGGGGCATTGCTGGCATTTGATGGCATAGATCACATTAGTGGATGTGCAGTTAAATGAGCCTCTGATTTGGTGGCTGATGTGGTTGAGTCCAGTGATGAAATCACTAGTGTAGATATGTGGGCAGAGTTGGCACCAGGGTGGGTTCCTGGATGATTATGATGGAGGTGTGCTGCGTAGTTACTGGAAATAATTTGTTTGAGGTTAGGGGGTTGTCTGTAGGCGAGAATTGGCCTTTCCCTCAAGGCCTCTGAGAGTGAGGGGTCATTTTCCAGGGTAGGTGGTAGATTGTTGATAATGCGTTGGAGGGATTTAAGTTGTGGACTGTAGGTTTCTGTTTTTTTCTCTTTTGGGCCTGTCTTGAAGTTGTTCATGTCTGGGTACTCTTTTGGCTCTGTCGATCTGTTTTTTTCACTTCTTCGGGTGCATAGTTCAGTTTTAAGAATTTTCTATATAAATCCTGTAGGTGTTTGTCTCTGTCTGTGGGATTGGAGCAAATCCGGTTGTATCTTAGGACCTGACTGTATACAATAGATTGAGAAATGTGTCTGGGATGGAAGCTAGAGGCATGAAGGTAAGTGTAGCGGTTCGTAGGTTTCCAGTATAGAGTGGTGGAAATGTGTCCATCATTTAATTGTACTGTAATGTCAAGAAAATGGATCTCTCGTGTGGACTGATCCAGGCTGAGGTTGATGGTGGGGTAGAAGTTGTTGAAATCCCTGTGAAATTCTTCAAGGGCCTCTTTCCCATGGGTCCATATGATGAAGATTTCATCAATGTAGCGTTAGTAGAGTAGGAGTGTTAGAGGTCGAGAGCTGAGGAAATGTTGTTCAAGATCAGCCATAAAGACGTTGGCATATTGTGGGGCTATGTAGGTGCCCATGGCTGTGCCACTGACTTGAAGATACAAATTGTCTCCAAATCGGGAGTAGTTGTGGGTGAGGATAAAGTCGCAGAGCTCTGTAACCAGATGTACAGTGCTGTCATCCAGGATGGTGTTCCTGATAGCCTGTAATCTGTCTTCATGTGGAATGTTGGTGTAAAGAGCTTTTATGTCCATGGTGGCCACATGTATATTAACAACTAGGAGTCCTGTGGCACCTTAAAGACTAACAAATTTATTTGGGCATAATTTTCCCTCTTTTGGTATTCTCATCAACTGTTGGAAGTAGGTGACATGCACCTTGATTGAATTGGCCTTGTTAGCACTGGTCCTCCGCATAGTAATGTAACATTCCCATCTTTGCATATGTATATATATCCCTGACATGTGTATATCATGCATTTGACAAAGTGGACTCCTTTTCAAAAAAATATATGTTTTTGCTGAAGCAGACTAACATGACTAACCCTCTGAAAAATGCTTGCTGTACGGTATGATTATTACAGATACTGATTCTATGAGTTGTGTACCGGAACAGGTCAGTTGCTGCTTTCTGAATTGCTAGGCTTTGGGCAGCATATTGTGGTGAACTAATAGAGATGAATTGTTTTCCAAGGAATAGAAGTGTATTCAGTAACAAAACCCGGGCAAAGAAAATTCTGCGCAAGTTACAAGCAAATACATTAAAATGTAATAAATGAATGGAACAGAACTTAACAAAGAAAGAGAACATTCATGTCCATTTTACCTACACACACAGCAGCCATGACTTTCACAGGTCAGGCTACATGAAGCTGTGATGGTCCCCCTCGAGTGGAACAGGGAGAGATGCAGCCCCTGTTGCCACATGAAATGTTGAGCGGGTGGGGAGGTGTAGGAAGGTGCTGTACTTGAGCTCTCCAATGGACTGCAAAAAGAGGCGAGTCCATGATTGTTGAGTGTGTGATCCACAAGAACCTGCAGCATTTGTGTTTGCTCCTAGAAAAGCCCCATTGTGGCCTGGTGCAGCTCCCTCTCCTCTTCCTGTTAGGGCTCCTGGACCTCTCTCCTGGACACTCCTTCCTTCTCCAGGCTGTCTGCAGTGTCCACCCTTTAGGCCATTTGCTCATGATCTGGTGCAGCACGGGCTTGCAGGATCTCCATGAACATGGCAACCTGAGCCCTCTTCTTTTTCCTTCTTATCTGGCTCAGGCATTCCGCAGGTGTGGAGGAGACCAAGGCTACAATGGCAGCAGTTGTAGGGGACACATGGAGGTACCATTGTCGGTATAGTCATAATGGAAAGTGAAAGTTAAGATTCAGAACTCCCGTCTCTTGCTCCCCTAAAGTTTCAATCATGACATGCTTATTCACACTGCAAGCTTGGAGTGCTTGTGCATAACACCACTCACCACATGGCCATGGTGAGCATGGCCTGCCAGGAGTGAGGGAAATGCGGAGGGAATTGCTTTGTTGCATAAAACTAAGAGCATAGGGCCTTGGCACTGAACACTGGCACCATTTTCTACAAATGGTGATTAATTTAGGTTCTGTCTCACCCCGGAGGGTAACAAAAGGCAGAGTGAGTAAAGCTGCTGGTGGTATCCCTAGCCCATATGCTGCCAGCCTGTGTTCTTCAATGGTGCCTGTGTCCTGTTAAGTTGGGGGTAGCTCACTGTAAGGGGAAATAAATGTACACACTTACCCAAGGATTCTTCCCTTTCATCAGTCTCTCCCATGCTCGATGGCCTGGACTGAGTGGACTAGGGAGGAGTATCAAACTGGTCCTGACTTCCCACATAGCTAGAACCTCCAACTGCATGTTCCCCATCCTCCTTTTCCTCCTCCTTCTCCTGTTCCTCTCTGTTCAGGACAGCAGCCTGTGACTTGGGCTTCTCAGAGGTATCCACACTGGTCTTTGTGGCTGTAATGGGGTCTCTGCCAAGTATGGCATGCAGCTCTTTGTAAAAGTGGCAGGCCTGTGGCTTAGTACTGGGTCAACTGTTGGCCTCTTTGGCCCTCTGGTATGCCTGCCGCAGTCCCTTCACTTTCATGTGGCATTGCTGCTGGTCCTTGTTGTACCTCTTCTCCTGCAATCTGCTCATAGATGTCCATGTTTCTGTGTTTGGTCCATAGCTGTGCCTGCACAGCCTCTTCGCTCCACAAACCCAGGAGACCCATTATCTCCTGTCTATGCCAAGTGAGAGCATATCTGGAGCGTGCAGCCAGCATGGTCAGCTAGGAAGTTGCACAAGGGAGAGCGGGTGGGGGTGCTCTCCAAGTGGGGTAATCAGGAAAAGGCATTTCAAAAATGTGTGGGGCTTTAAAGGGAAATGGGGGGGGGGGGGGGGGGGGGCAGCTTCCTGTATCTATGACCCAGGGCAGTGAAGTACACAACTGTCAGGGTCAGGCATTGTGGGACAGCAGCTGGAGGACTCTTTAGGTCTTCTACATAAGTAATGCAGAGTCTACTCTTGCTCCACATTAACCTCCATATGCCAACCATGGCTCAACACTGCCCACTGCCCAGGGGTGTGGCGTCCCTGCATCACTGTAACAGGGCACTTACATTGGTGGTAGACAAAAGTGTAGACACACACACAGCTAGATCAATGCAAGGTAGCTTACATCGACCTAGCTGTGTTTTGTAGACCTGGCCTACATAGGTAAAAAACACTCTCAGGAGAGGAAGGGGTGGGGAATTGTCAGGGGATTAGCACTGCCAACTTTCTACTCACAAAAAATATCCTTGCATCTCTTTTGCACCACCTCTCCTCTCAGGTCCTGCCCCTTCTCTGAGGCCCCACCTCATTCACTCCATCCCCCCCACCCGTCGCTCGCTCTCAAAAAACCCCATTCACTCGCTCATTTTCACGCAGGGGTCTGGAGTATGGGAGAGGTGAAGGCTCCAGCTGGGGGTGCAGCCAGGGACAAGGGGTTAGGGTACAAGAAGGGGGCTCTGGGCTGGGGGGTGGCACCAGTTCAGAGTAGGGGGGGCTTGAGGCTGGGGATTGGGTGTGGGAGGGGGTACAGGCTCTAGGCTGAGAGTGTGGGTTCTGAAGTAGGGTCAGGCATGAGGGGTTCAGAGTGCAAGAGGGGGTGGGGAGTGAGGACTCTGGCTGGGGGTGCAGACTTTGCAGTGGGGCATGAAGGTTTTGGAGTGTAGGAGGGTGCCCTGGGCTGAGATTGAGAAGTTCAGAGGGAGGAAGGGAATCAGGGTTGGGACTAGGGATGTTAAATATCGGTTAATTGAATAGTTAACCAATTGAATAGTTGGTTAACCTCACGAATTCTTATTGGTTAGTCGACTATTCTATAGTCCCCGGGGGTGAGGCTGGCAGCCAA
Organism: Rafetus swinhoei; assembly: GCA_019425775.1. Classification (NCBI taxonomy): domain Eukaryota; kingdom Metazoa; phylum Chordata; order Testudines; family Trionychidae; genus Rafetus; species Rafetus swinhoei. The sequence continues at coordinate 257,466,428 of CM033437.1, forward strand.
TGTGCTCCGGCCCCACTCCTGAGGAGCCCATGGCCACTCCACGCTGCTGCCTCTGTATCAGAGACAGCAGCGCGGGGTGCCAGGTGGGAGTTGGTCTGTGAGGGGAGACAATTTAAAAACTAGCTCCCTTTGCTGACCAGCTGCCTGTTGCCCCACGCTGCTGCCTTTGTATCAGAGGCATCAGCGTGGGGTGGCAGCAGCCCCTGTCTGGGGGGGCTCCTGGACCCAGCACAAGCTGGAACTAAGCCTGCCTGCCCGCTTGCCTGGCTCCTAATACATTTTAAATGCAGAGCACAGTGGGAATAGGTCCCAGACACAATGTGAGCTAGGACTGAGCCAGGCTGCTGGTCAGCCCGCTTAAAAATTTATTGGCAATGGGAGTGGGGTGGAATGCGTGTAGTCTATAGCATTAACCTATACGCTTTTGCTGATCGGTTAATCGACTACACTATTACATCCCTAGTTGGGACAGGAGGTTGGGGTGCCATGGGTGTGAGGGCTTCACCTGGGGGGGGGGGGTGCAGATTCTGGGGTGGGACTGGGGATGAGGGATTTGGGGTGCAGGAAGAGGGTGCTCTGGGCTGGGATTGAGGGGCATGGAAGGCAGGAGGGGATCAGGACTGGGGCAGGTGTTTAAGCTGCGGGGGCGACTCAGGGGTGCAGGCGCCAGGCAGTGCTTATCTCAAGCAGCTCCCGAAAACAGTAGCATGTCCCCCCTTCTGGCTCCTACATGGAAGCGCAGCCAGACAGGCAGCGCTGCACATTGCACTGTCTGCAGGCACCGCCTCCTCAGCTCCCATTGGCCATGGTTCCCAGCCAATGAAAGCTGCAGAACCAGCACTTGGCTTGGGGCAGTGTGCGGAGCCACCTGCTTGCCCCTACACTTAGGAGCCAGAGGGGGACATGCTGCTGCTTCTGGGAACTGCATGGAGCCATGGCAGGTAGGGAGCCTGCCTCAGCCCTGCTGCACCTTTAATGGCCCAGTCAATGGTGCTGACTGGTGCCGCAAGGGTCCCTTGTCTACCAGGTGCTCCAGTCGAAAATCAGACACTTGGCAACCCTGCAGGGGATGTCTGGAAGACAGGCTGACACAGAGAGAGGCTCTGTGGAAGGACTTCCCCAGATCCTGGGAATGGTGAACCTTAGGCAACCCAGAGTCGGGTGTGTATATTGACTAGTTTATTGTTTTAAGCTCTGTTTGGTCTTGAAAGCCTTGCTTCTAAATAATAATGCTCTGTGCTAGGAAGTGTGTTTGGAGAGTGGATAGCACCGTCACTGGTCACAGAGGGCACAGAACTGCCGGAACTGAGGACGAGTCAGCCTGCTGAGGATCACAAGGCACTGGAGCCAGAGCCTGGTCTGCGAGTGGGAGAATCACGGGATTGCACCCAGCGAGAAAGGCTGTATGCTGAGGCCAAGGAAGCTGCTTTGCTCGCTAAGCGAGCAGGATGGGTGGGAGCAGCCGATAGCCTGGTAATTGTGATAGCGGGCTTTTAGGGGGTGGCAGCAGTGGCAGATTAGCCACTGGGCTGACGTGACCCCTGCCCACAGGCTTTGAACAACTGCTGGGCCCTGGAAAAATACACCCGTGGGCAGTGGAAGCCCAGAGCCCCAGCCACTGAGCAGGCAGGTCATGGGAAGCTGCCACATCCTGACCCTACTTCGCAGCACTAGGCAGGTGACATCCCCATATTCCAACTCTGCGGCCCGGCTGCAGCACCAGGTGCACAGGATAGGGGAAGCTCCCTTCCCGCTGCAGCAGCCCCTGTCCCCCATGCCCAACCTGCTCTGCGGCAGAAGCACCAAGCGGGCGGGGCAGGAGACGCCCCAGTGCCTGACCCTGGTGCCCTGCAGGAGCATGGAGTACAGCTGGGGAAGCCCCAACACCTGGACCTGGGCTATGACCCTGGGACTGCTGGAGCTCTCACACCCTGAGGCGGCCCAGAGGCTGTGACACAGGGACAGAGCTTCTCTAGTTTTTGGGGCTGCAGTGCAAAGGGATTGCGAGGCTGCATGGGGGGCCCTGAGTGGAACACTGGTGGCCCCAGGGAAGGGACAGAATGGGGGAGGCAGCGGGCGGGGCTGCAGGTAGAAGGGGTGGAACAGAGGCAGGGCCACAGGTGGAAGGGATGGGGAGCTACCCCCCCCCCCCATTTGCTTTGGCTCAGGGCCTCAGGAAACCATAATCCACCTCTGGTGGCAGGTGAGGTAAGAGGTGAGAGAGGGGTTCACTGAAGAGGGACTGGCTAAGAGCAGGCTGGTGGGTTATGAGATGAGCACTGAGCTGGGAGAAGGGGGGATTGGGCGAGAGAAAGGCAGGGTCCAGTGATCAGAGCCCGGGCCCAGAAGCTCTAGAGTTCTAACCCTGACTGTGTCATTGACTGTGGGCAAGTCATTTAACCTGTTTCCCCAATGGGAATAATGATGCTGACCTCTCTTATAGGGACAGAGCGGAAGTTATGTGGTTCATGTTTATTAAGTCCTTTGAAAATGAACTGATCAGTATTGTCTCATTGTTTCCTTATGCTCCCCCATCTAGCTGTAAGAATCTGCTGTCTCTTGTCCCATACACTGTCCGCTCTTTGGAGCACGGACTGGCTTGTTGTTCTGTTTTGTACAGCACCTTGCACTTTGAGGCCCAGCCCTGGCAGGAGGGCTCCTACTAAATGCTACAATAATATAAACAAATAATAATGATTTGTAACAGCTATTATTACTGATCTACAGTATCCCTGGCCCCGATCCAGCTCTGCCAAGCCACCTCAACACTGCCCTCCGGCATCTTTCTGCTCTCATTCTGTCTCTCTGTCTAGGCATGCCTGTCTGCCCTGCAGCATCACCTGCTGTAACAGTCTTGCTCTTCTGCCACAACTTTGCCAGCCTCTCCGTCCTGACCTAACAGAAGGTCCCTGTTTGCTTTGGGTGGGTTTATGTTTTCTGTCTCTGATCCCACCTGAATAACTGCAGTTTCCATTTCCAAATGTGACCCAGAAAAAAATGCAAAGCCAAGTGAAGAGAGGGAGCCTGAGAGAAGTGGTGGGAGCTAGCAGAGCAGTGTAGGAAGAAAGTGGGAAGGAATTCATGACTCCCGCTCTTTGGAACACCTGCTGTGACTTCCCCTGCTGTTGCAGGGGCTCAGAGAGCAATCCTTACATCTTGGCTCAGGAGGAGGAGGAGAGGGGATATCCTTAACATCACTTCTTTAAGCATTCCGGCCTGGCATCCGGTCCCTCTTCCTCCTCCCCAAGTTCCTATCCTCTGGAATGTGAGTGGTGATCTAACCTCCCTCAATGACTTCAGAAGCTTGGTGATCTCAGATCTCCCCATGCTCCTTCTGGACCATCATGCAACTTCATTCATTTCCTGGTTTAAAAGAACCTGTTACTTCAGGGGATCTTTCCCATTCATGAGGTTATTCTCCTCTCTGGTTTGAATTATGTCCCCTTTGGGACTGTGTCTTTTTATATGTTTTTAATGCTGTACCTACTGTAAGAGAGCCCCAGTCCTGACTAGGGTCTCTATCTGCTACCTCAATACAAAATACAAACACCCCCCAGCGGAGCAGTTGACAAAGTGTCACAGCTGTAGTGACTGTAAGATGTTTCCCTGCTCCTGGTGTTTCCCTGCTCCACTCCTGTTTCACAGCCAGTGTATTCCATCCCACATTTCCATTCTTTGGGTACATCCCCACTTCCCATTTCCGTTTCCACTCAGTGCTCCCTCACTTCGAGTGCCCGTTTCTATTACAACCCAGCTCCAGTTCCAATTCCCAGTATCCCAGCACCATTCCTCCCCTTCCTTCTTCCACTCCCTGTGTACGGCTAGTGCACTCACTCCTTGAGTTTCATCCCTGCAGCGTCTCATGCCAGGTTCCAATTTCCAGTGCCTCCCAGCCCACTCCTGTGTCTATTTTCAAGGGAATCCCAGCCTCCAGAGCCCTGTTCCCCAGCTAAGTCTCACTCTTCTTCTGTTCCCATCCCTGAATCTGAGCTCAGGACATGCACAATGCCACTCTGACTCCTCTGTACATCCCAGCATTACCCCACACTCCCCTTCCCAGTGACTCTCCTCTCTCATTGCCCCTGGACACACCAGTTCTCCCTCCCTCTCCTATTGAATACTGTTCTGTATGAACATCCTCCCTACTGGCTCCAGTTTCTATACAGTGCAACTCAGATCTTGCTCTTAGCTTCATTCCCCATTTATCCCAATGCCCACTCCTCGGGCATCCCTACGGCCTCGCATATCCTGCAAATCTGTCTTGGCCTCACTCTCTTTGAGGGCAGGGCAATAAAGAATAGCATAGAAAGATGTTTGTGTTCCAGAGTTTGGTCCTAATAATAAAACAGAACTTCCCAAGCATCAGTGAATTAAACCCCACACTCCCCTGTGAGCTAGGCACTGCATTTTCTTCACAGATGAGGGACATGGCACTTAAGGGCCTTGTCCAAGGTCACAGAGAGTGTGTCAGCGATGAAATTAGAACTCAGGATTTCCTACTTCCCAAGGCCAAGAGCAAACCACTAGACCATGCAGCTGTACAGGAGCTTAACTCTCCGTAAGGTGAGGGAGGGTGGGAGCATCAGGAGGCGCAGCAGGTGCAGAAAAGCTGGAGTTTAAGCAGTGGGAAGTGGATCCGCAGCCTAGAGGAAACCAGCTGCTGCTAATTGCTAGCCTGGAGTCAGAGGCAGCGCAGGAGAAGAGATTTCTTGAAGGAAGTGGAGCATCCCACTACCTAAGAAAGGAACTTCTAAGGGATTGGGATGAGGTGAGGTAAGTATAGAGTATCCGGAGCTGGCTTGAAGGCCAGGTGATTACTCATATGGCAATTACTGCTCTATCCTGGGAATGGACAAACAAGGGCTTTTCCTCCCCCATCTTCCTCCTCTGCTGCTCATTCCTTTTTGGGATATGGGGAAAGGGCAGTCACAAGCAGCTCCTCCCCCATTGTCCATTATGTTTGGACAGTGGCTCACCTGACTGTTTCTGCGCCCTTATTTTCACACTTCCCTGGAAGCGCTGGCGCCGGAGGCAGCGGAGCTGGACATCAGCCTGCAGGTGCATAGGCAGCACTGTGTGCTGCTGAGCTGAGTTGCAGATCTAAGAAACCGGGCCTGTGGGTAACGGTACAGAAACGTACTGTGGGTGGGCTGTGTCTAGGGGCAAAAAGCTGGAGGAGCAGATGTTGCTGCCGGGCTGGAATGAGGTGCCTTGGCAGAGCCCTGCTGTGTGTCCATGGGAAGGTTTCACTGCCTCTCCTCGTCCCTGGGTCTCATGGGCAGTAAGGTCACTGCTGTGTTTTTGGAGTGTGAATGTGAACAATAATAGAGCAGAATGTCACTGCAGAACCACAGCGGGAACCCTTCCCAGTATCAACTTCAGCACTGACGGGCCCTGCGTCAGCTCTATTTTGGTGACACATTCTTTGCTGTGCTCTGTTTATTTTTAGAGTCTGAATGGGTATTAACAGGACCCGGACATTTTCATACCAATGTCCCATTACAGACATATTCACAGACACAGAGACACCGAGAACTAATTCAGTCAACATTTTCCAGGATCTTTCTCACAGCAGTGCCTGGTCAGTGTATGATGGGGCTTAACCCCCATCACCTGCAAGGCTAGCAAAGGATCCAAACTAGTCGTGCTTTGTGCCTGGAGAGGGGAGTACATAACTGGCTACTGGCCAGAGCTAAGTGGCAATAAGTAGGCTGAAGGCACTCCACTGGGGGAGAGATTGTAGGAGACAGGTGTCTCAGGATTGGGGTACACAGAGACAACAAGAGCAGTGGACGACAGGGAAAGCAATATAGAGAAGCCCTCAGATACAATTTGTAAGTAGACAGGAAAAGATTTCAGTAACCCAAGAGGGCCTAAGAAGCATTCAGTCTTGCTGGACTTGTTTCTGATACCCTGAAAGGGATCTGAACTTAGATGACTTGGATGGAGGACTGAGCCACAAAAGGTCTGGGGACAAGCAGGTGGCCTTCAGGAGATGCTGAAGATAGAGACATCATTCCAGACTAACACAGGAAGGTGTTCCAAGGGTTAGTGAGCGCCACCACCTGTTGGTGCCAGAAGTGGGATTGGTACCACCTGAAAGGTGAGGGGTGGATGGACACATTATCCCCCCTTTTTCCCCTTCCAGGAATATGGAGGAGGTAGTCTGCAGTCCAACAGGAGCAGACTCGTGCTCTTTGGTTGAATTTGTTACAAGGGCAGCAACAACAGCAAGAAGTTCAACTGGTTCAGCAAAAACATGTCCTGCAATGCCTAGAGACATGGATCCCAGGGCCCTCAGTAGTTTCTGGAGGAAAAGATTCTGCCAGTCCAGTACCTGGTGAGGCAAAATTGGGGTCAACTGATGACCTAGGAGCATTCCTGCATATTTTTGAAAGGATAACAATCTCAGTAGAGTGAGCCAAATCCTGTTGGGCAACTTGAGTGGCCCTGTTCTTCTCAGGAAAAGCTCTAGCAGCCTACCACACTTTCTCCAATGAGCAGGCGCAGTTCTGCACAATTGTAGAAGAAGCAATTCTGGATAGACTGGGGCTGATCCTGGAAGTACATTGACACCTGTTTAGGAAAGAGCCTTTCCCCCAGAGCTGTACCCTAGACTGGCAGCTCAGCATTTATAGGACTTAGCCACACAATGGCTACAGCCCAACATGAGCTCCTTAGACAAACTGGTGGATCTTGTAATATTAGAACAATTCCTAGAGTCTTGTCTGATGGAGCCCAAAGTTGGGGCTGGAGATTCTGACTGATGTGTACTGAGACCATGGAGAGAGAAGAGGCCCATATGGAAGAGGATAATCCTGCTCCACCAGAACAAGGGCTTAGTTCAAAGGGACTTTTTCAAGAGAAACCAGGTGACAGAGAATCCTGACCTGGAGCAGCAAGAGGGACATGCTGGGGGAGTTCTTAGGCAGTTTGGTACTTGGCCATCTGAGTGGTGCCTCGGTCATAAATGGCACGCAGGACAGGCACCTGGGAACTGTCCAGGGGAATACCAGAGTGTGTTTCCAGACTGATCAGCAGGATCATTTAAGAAAGGACTGCCCTCTCATGGAGTTGGCTATTTGGATTGTTCCTGTAGCCAAGTCTATGGCTTGGGATGTTCTTCAGTAAGGGGCACAATACAGCTTACCAGATAACTGTGAATGTGGCTGGATGTGAAATGAGAGGACTAATTGCTTCCAGGTGCTGATATTGGTTCAAGGGAATAGTCTCCCCACTGTGAAAATAGATCAGCATCTGCTGATGTACATCTTGAGTAGACTCGTGTCTCTCCATGCATGCACACAGTCGGGGTGGAGATAGAAATGTGAGGTAAGAGGAACAAGCTGAGGGTCGGACTCAGTATACTACTTGTAGGCAGAGACTGGCCTTGATTTCCAGCTCTGTTACAAGAAAGAGGACCATGTAAATGAGGTATCTGTAAGATGGCCCTCACCTAGATGTGGGCTGTTGGGCCAAGCAGTCCAGGGCAGGGACTCAATGGAATACGGGAAATTAGTTGAGAGAGTTCAACATGAGATGCCAAGTCAGCTACAGGCCTTACACAGGGTGAAACAAGAGCTGGAGGAGATGAAAGCCGCACAACAGAAAATAATAGAGGAGGCCACAGAAAAACAGCAAGAACTGATTTGGACAAGACTAGACCTGACATATGAAAAGAATTGTTGGCAAAAACTTGAGTAGGAGCTGGCTGCACTTCAAACCAGGGAAACCCGTGATAAAGGTGCCCCAGGCTCTGGAAGCCAAGAATAGACCCCCTGCAGAAAAGGAAATGAATTTGGTATCACTCAGCTTTTGTGTAGACTTCTTTATGATAACCTAGAAGGGGTCTGAAGACAGGTGACTTGTCCAGAGGGCTGAGTCACAGAGGACCTGGGGACAGAGGCTGGCAGCCAGTAGGCAGGGCTGGAGCCAAAGATAGCAGCAACATGCTGCACTGACCCAAGGCAGTGCTCTGAGTGTGAGTGAGCCCTGGCACATAGTACCAGCCAGGATGCAAGCACCGTGAGCTTCCTCACGGCTTCCTCACCATGAGCTTCTGCTCCAGCCAGGGTGCAGGCTCCATGAGCCTCCTAACACTTATACTCTCTCAAACCATCCACGGTGTGAGCTTACTCAGCATAGTGCCTGGCAGGAGATCAGCTGGTGCCATGGCAGTGCCCAGCTGGCATTTTTCCTCCCATGTCCATGGTAAATTCATCCATGTTAGAGTTGCCACCTATATGGGTTATACTCAGGTCAGTGCTTGGCTTCTGTGCCATTTAAGGTTGCCAGGTGCTCAGTTTTTGACTGGAAAAGCCAGTCCAAGGCTCTGGCAACTCTAAATGACACCTGAACCAAAAGTTTGATTACCTGGAGAACAAGGGGAAGCTTAACCTGCACCAGCCAGGGCCACCTCCTGCTTGCAGGCAGACTCCTAGAAATGATCCAGCAAGTGACGGGGTAGGAAGGAAGAAGAGCAAGAAATGGGGGCGGAAGAGGTGGGGAAGGAGTGGTGCCTTGGGAGAAGAGGTCAAAACAGGGGCGAGGTCTTGGATGGTGAGGCCGGGCAGGGGGTGGAGCCTGGGAGGTTGATGGCAACTCTAATTAGTATGCCAGCTCTTGGGACGGTGCCTGGCCTGAGGGACAGGGGCATGTGCCTTCCTAGTTCTGTGGCTGTGGGTGCAGGTTTGGCCTCTGTCGCAGTTTAGGGCAACCCCGAGGCCAAGAACAATCTCACCCTAAGTCTGTACCATTAACCCCTCTAATTTGGAAGGTGTTGAGAGGTCAGGACAGTTCCTATCATCCTGACAGGCAGCTGTTTTTATTGTCTGATTCACAGAACGTTGCACAGAAAGGCTGGTTTCTTGGAACTTCCTTGCTGCATGGGTGATTTTGATCTGCATGGGAGGGGTCTGACGCTGGTCATTGTTAAATCTGGCACTCAGATGTCAGGCCCAAACTTGATTGGTCAGTGGAGGTCTTCCCCATGCCCTCTGGTCAAAACTTACTGGGGATGCCAAGAGGCTAGAGATATTTAGGCATTGGGTTGGGAATGTGGTTTCCCTTCCCTGTTGCAAGCCCACAGAGTCTGTGAGGAGGTGGAGGAGATGGGGGTATAAAAATGAGTAACTGTCATACAGAAAGTAACATCACTGGTGACAGGAAGTGCTGTTGTATGTAATCTATCAGTCGAAGGAGTCAAGAACAGGCAGGGTGATCAAATGTAGAGGAAGTTACATTGTCTGTTACGTTGTCTTCTCCCTGCCCCCTCCCCCCAGTCTCTGTTCCCATCAGATTGGCTCTGAATAGGGGTGGCCATAACTCTGAAAGAGATGGGCTCACAGAATGACTAGGGATGTAATAGTATAGTCGATTAACCGATTAGCAAAAGCTTATTGGTTAATGCTATAGACTAAATGCATTTCCCCCCACCTCTGCCAGTACATTTTTTTAGCAGGCTGGCCAGCAGCCTCGCTCAGTCCCAGCTTGCGCCAGGTCCGGAACCTATCCCTACTGCAGCTCTGCATTTACTGTGTATTAGGAGCCAGGCAAGCAGGCAGCCTGGCTCACTTCTAGCTCATAGTGGGTCCTGGAGCTCAGACCCCCCCAAACAGGGGCTGCTGCCATCCCACGCTACTGCCTCTGTATCAGAGGCAGCAGCGCAGGGCAACAGGCAGCTCGTCAGCAAGGGGAGCTGGTTTTTAAACTGGCTCCCCTCATGGACCAGCTCCCGTCTGGCACCCCACGCTGCTGCCTCTGATACAGAGGGAGCAGCGTGGAGTGGCAGGGGGGCTCCCTGGGAGTGGGGCCAGGAGCGTACTAGTATAGTCGAGTAACTGATAAGAATTCCTGAGGTTAATTGACTATTCAGTTAACCAACGTTTAACATCCCTAAGAATGACGTGCTGACGTTTTCCTCCTGACTTTCTGTGAGAAAGTCAGACAGGCCTTGGGGCCTTTTTGCTCAAAATTTCCTTCTGTGAATTTGGGACAGAGGGTCTGTTGTGTGTGAGAAACAGAGAGACAGCTGCCCTGGCATTTTGGAGTGGAAAGTGAACGGTTTGAAATGGCAGAAAGACCTGCGCCCACGCCACAGAGAAGCAGTACTGTGTTCACATCCCTCCACCCCCTCTGACATCTAAAGCCAGCCAAAGCTTTCAAAGCAGCTGGATCCAGGTTAGAAGGAAGTCCCAGGGTTTTCTCTCCCCCTCCCCGCCCCATGTCCTGGCCAGAGCTGATTCCATTCCAAAAATGTCAGCATTATTCCTTTTCTTTCCTGCCCTCAAGAAATGGCTCGGCTCTTATGAAGTCTCCAAGCTGTCCTCTCAGTCTTTGGGATACAGAGAACTGATCCACAGAGGTACTGCAGCCGTTCATATCTCAGACACTCTAGGCCAGTGGTGGGCTACCTGCGGCCTGAGGCCCAAGACATGTGGCCCATCCAGGCTCTATGTGTGGCCTGTGAGACATTTTGTTTATCGTTGCCCATGCACAGAATTGTCAGATTCCGCTGGTTTCATCCGCACAGCTTTCTTCCTACCAGTAGTACTAACATGACATGCTTGTAAAGCAAGGGCACGTGAAGCCAGGTGTGTGCTGATTGCGCACAACACTGACTGTGAGAGTCGTGCGCTCCCTCTGCATCCAGCCAAAGCACAGCTACCGTTCAGTCAGCGCTCCCCGCAGATTCTAGATACGGAGGCCCACTAATGAGGGGGACAAAGGGGGCAACTGCCCCGTGGCCTGGCAATTCTAAAGTGCCGGGGGCTCCTGGCTGCCACTGTTGCTGCTACAGCGAAGGTGGCACTCGGAGCCTTGGGCCTTTTCATTCGCTGGTGGCTCTAAGGGCTGGTGGGGGCAGGGCTGGACTAAGGGGTGGGCTAGCCGGGCAGCTGCCCAGGGCACCAACCTACGGGGGGCGCCCGGCTCCCGGCGGGCTGCAGCAGCCGCCCGGGTGGGGGCTGTGTTAACCCCCGCAGCACCGGCCAGCAGCGCCCTTTCCCCCTGCAGCTGCAGGGCCCTGCACGGCCAGGCGCAGCCCACCCCGGTGCCGCCATTGGCGGTGGCCGGGACGAATGGGCAGCGCATGCACTGTGCATCCACCCACGCGCCCCGGGGGCAGGCCCGCGCATGCGCTGTGCGCCCGGAGGCGGGGCTGTGCGTCCCAGGGGTGGGCCCGTGCATGCTCCATGTGCCCGGAGGCGGGGCCATGCGCCCCGGGGGCAGCGCCGTGCACCTGGGGCCCAGGGCGCCAAAATGGCTTGGGCCGGCCCTGGGTGGGGGGGAGGGTGGAATAGTGCGCTCTGGGCAGCACTGAGGGCTGGCTGCCCCCCTTCTTCCCCACCTTGCCCAGGGGCTCAGCATGACTGTCAGCTCCCCTGTACGTAAGCAAGCACAGTTAGCAAAACTAACCTATCCTGGGAGACTGAGCTATGACAATCTTGAGCCCTACTGAGATGAAAGAGAGCCACTCATGCAGTCCATTGCTGCCCTAGGTGAAATCCCGAGCCCACTGAAGTCAATAGCAAAGCTCCCATTCACTTCAGCATTCCCATGATTTCATTCCCCTGAAGTCAGAGACTGGGCATGGGGAGCCCTGGACTGGAATAGTGGAGGATGCTAAGGTCGGGATTGAGGTGCATGGGTAGGGCTGTATATTCAGGGAACCCTAGACTAGATTAGCAGGGAGTACAGTGCATTGGCAGAGCTGTATGTGGTTCCAACCCATGAAAGCGGCTCTTCTAAATATTTTATTTTTTCACAGAGAGGCGTCAACAGCTTTTCATTCTGTTTAGGAGGTGACTCTGCTTCTGTGCTGCAATTTCCTATGTTTCTTTCTCCCTCTTATTCTTAGTACTCAGGCAATATTAGCACAAAAACAGGATCTGAGTTTCTTGAGAACGCACCAGCTATTAATTCTCTTGCCCAAGATCTCCATTGTTGCTGACATCCCAATTACCTCCATATCAGCCAGTCAGTGCAGATGGCACCTTCAGAAGGTGAGAATTTCAGGCAAGAGAACGAGTAGCTGAATTCTCAAGAGGCTTGGGTGCTATTTGCACATAAATATATTCCTTAAGCCTTGGCTACACTAGAAAACGAAGCTATAGTGGAAAAACATTTCCAAACATGACTTCCTCCCACCACAGTCCAAAACCAAAAGTCAGTAAGCCAGCTTGTACAGACCATCACAGGACCAAACTGTGTTCCTCAAATCTACTTCGTCTCCTTCAAACACAGCTCCATTTCCTAGGGCAGGGGTTCTCAAACTTTGTGATACCACGACCCCCTTCTAAGTTGCTCGCGACCCCCTGGGGGTCGGGACCCACGGTTTGAGAAACGCAGTCCTAGGGTCTTAGTAATTCATGGCACGTGGAAATCAAGTCCCCTACTGGTGGCCATATAAAAACAATTGTATCTTCCCTATCTGAATTCCAGTAACATGACCTTGTGAGGTCCCCAGAACTCCTGACATGAAGTGTTCCTATAACCCTCCTTTAGCATACATGCAGGAGGGAGAATCAGAAAAGTGTGGCATTCTAAATGGAGTCTGAACTTCTATGTCCCCTAGATTCTCATATCTGGCTTCTCTAAGGAGTCCATATGACACACACTCACCAAGTACATCACCAGGCCCTTTCTCTGTTAAAGCCATCATCACAGTGATCTCTGTACCATCGGACTTTATAGTCCAGAAATGGTTTTCATCATGTCTCACTTTTAAAGGGCACTTGCTCCATTTCCTTATGGAACTCACCTAAGCTACTTCTAGCCTCTGAGAAAGAATAACAGGGTGCCCAATGCCTTGATTTAAGAGGAGAAACATAAAAGAATCAGAAGATGCTGCAATTTGCAGGACGGAGGAGATCCTATCAGAAAAAAGCCAGGAGAGGTAACAAAACTGAGCCTTGCTTTATCCCTGAAAGAATTCTGTCCCAAAACTGTGGAATTAGGGAGGGCCCCCATCACAAGTCTTTTGTATGGGTGGATGAGTGTGGCTGGTTTTCAGCCTAGGGTGGCTGGTTTTCAGCCAAACGCCTGGTCAAAAAGGGACCCTTCTTAGCCCTTCCCAGGCTGGTGAAAATGAGCGAGAGAGTGAGAGTGGGGAAGAGTGAGTGGCGGAGGGAAGGGGGCCTCAGAGAAGGGGTAGAGCAAAGGTGTTCTTTTTGTCCAGTCAGAAAGTTGGCAAACCTAGTTATACCATCAATTGGTAGACCTAGTCCTGCAAGCCACTCTGTGCAGGCAGACTCCTGAGCCCCAATGAATATGGCTACAGACCAGTGCATAGATCCCAGCTAGTGGAACGACTTGCAGGATTGGGTCCAATACTGGGAAATATCAGGCCTGTCTCGTCAGGGTGTATAGGTTATTGGGGGTCTCTGACCAATAGGTTCAGAATGGATGTGGAAAAGTGGACCTCTGGCTTTTATCTGGATCCCTGACCAATACTGGGAGATAACAGCTACAGTGGTCTAATAAATTGGTTGTAAATAAATGGTGTATTTACCCCTGAACTCTGCCCTAAGTGGCCTTGTTAGGGAACTACCTTTGTTTTTTAAAACAACTTTTTATAACCCTGTGTATAAAAATTATTTCAATTAAATCTCTACCACTTACTGCTAGGAAAATCAGCACTGAGCCTTCTGCGGGGCTTAGAAACATCATAGCAGTCCCTGAGAATTTTATAAACTTTATAAAGAATCTCATTATATTGGTAACATCTGCAGGAACCCCCGAGTTGCTTTGAAATTCCTGGGGAATCCCTGCAGTTCATGTATGGCCCTTGAATTTATCTCATCAAAATCATAGAATCATAGAGCTGGAAGAGACCTCAGGAGGTTATCAAGTCCAGCCCCCTGCCCAAGGCAGGACCAATCCCATCTAAATTAACCCAGCCAGGGCTTTGTCAAGCTGAAACTTAAAGACCTCTAGGGATGGAGATTCCACCACCTCCCTAGGTAACCCATTCCAGTGCTTCACCACCCTCTTAGTGAAATATTTTTTCCTAATATTCAACCTAGACCTCCCCCACTGTAACTTGAGACCATTGCTCCTTGTTCTGCCATCCGTCACTACTGTGAACAGCCTTTCTCCGTCACCTTTGGAACCTCCCTTCAGGAAGTTGAAGGCTGCTATCAAATCCCCCCTCACTCTTCTCTTCTGCAGACTAAACAAACCCATATCCCTCAGTCTCTCCTCATAGGTCATGCGCTCCAGCCCCCTAATCATTTTGGTCACCCTCCGCTGGACCCTCTCTAATCCATCCACATCCTTTCTATAGTGGGGGGGGCCCAGAACTGGACACAATACTCCAGATGTGGCCTCACCAGAGCCGAATAAAGGGGAATAATCACTTCTCTGAATCTGCTGGCAGTGCTCCTCCTAATGCACCCTAATATGCCATTCGCCTTCTTGGCTACAAGGGCACACTCTTGACTCATATCCAGCTTCTCATCCACTGTAATCCCCAGGTCCTTTTGTGCAGAACTGCTACTTAGCCATTCGGTCCCCAGTCTGTAACAATGCTTGGGATTCTTCTGTCCCAAGTGCAGGTCTCTATACTTGTCCTTGTTGAACCTCATCAGATTTCTTTTGGCCTAATCCTCTAATCTGTCCAGGTCACTCTGGACCCTATCCCTGCCCTCCAGCGTATCTACCTCTCCCCCTAGCTTAGTGTCATCTGCGAACTTGCTAAGGGTGCAATCCATCCCCTCATCCAGGTCATTAATAAAGATTTTGAACAAAACTGGTCCTAGAACAGATCCTTGGGGCACTCCACTAGAAACCGACCGCCAACCTGACATCGAGCCATTGATCACTACTTGTTGGGCCCGACAGTCTAACCAGCTTTCTATCCATCTTACAGTCCATTTATCCAATCCATATTCCCTTAACTTGCTGGCAAGAATATTGTGGGAGACCGTATCAAAAGCTTTGCTAAAGTGAAGGTATATCACATCCACTGACTTTCCCATATCCACAGAGCCAGTTACCTCATCATAGAAGCTAATCAGATTGGTCAGGCACGACTTGCCTTTCGTGAATCCATGTTGACTATTCCTGATCACTTTCCCCTCTTCCAAGTGCTTCAAAATGGATTCCTTGAGGATCCCCTCCATGATTTTTCCAGGGACTGAGGTAAGGCTGACTGGTCTGTAGTTCTCTGGATCGTCCTTCATCCCTTTTTTAAAGATGGGCTACATTTGCCTTTTTCCAATAATCCAGAATCTCTCCCAATCTCCACGAGTTTTCAAAGATAATGGCCAAAGGCTCTGCAATGACATTTGCCAACTCCCTCAGTACCCTCGGATGCATTAAATCCGGGCCCATGGATTTGTGTATGTTTAGCTTTTCTAAATAGTTCCTAACTTGTTCTTTCCCCACCAAGGGCTGTCCACCTCCTTCCCATACTGCATTGCCTCGTGCATTTGTCTGGGAGCTGACCTTGTCCGTGAAGACAGAGGCAAAGAAAGCATTGAGTACTTCAGCTTTTCCCACCTTTAAACCATTCCTCTGGGAGAACTTTGTGAAGTCCCTCATACCTCTGACAAACTTCATAAACTTCAGGGGGTAGCCGAGTTAGTCTGTACAGGATAAACTTAAAAAACAACAAATAGTCGGGTAGCACTTTATAGACTAACAAAACATGTAGATGGTATCATGAGCTTTCATGGGCACAGCCCACTTCCTCAGACTTCACAAAGACTACCTGAACTTTTGTATCTTTCTTTCTTCCATCCATTTTTCTCTTCCTTTCTGCGTTTCTCTTTCCCCCTCTCTATCCCTTTATCTCTTTTTCTCCTGCCTCTGTTATCATCCCTCCTTCTTTTCACTGGCAGAGCTACTTTGGAATAAATTCCATCTCCCTGAAGCAGCTGCTTGGACTAGCCCCTGGCAGCCTGCACCCCCTAAAGGTCAGCTAGGTCAGGTTTTGGAATAGGGAGGATAAGGGAGGGTGCCTGCAAGAAAACACCATTGTTGGCTGGATGAAAGATTGAAATATACGCTGACATTTAAACAATAGGGCTGAGGCTTGGATGGCTGGACAGTGAGGTGATGGGGAGTTCGTGTCAGGGCCCTCGGTATGACTGCAGGATCCAGCTCTTTGCAACTGGCCCCACTGCCTCTGCTCTGCCTGTTCTAACAAGGTTCATTTATTTCTCCAATGGGTGTGTGCCTGTGTGTATCCCTCAGGCCTAAGTCACTCCCACAGCTCTGCCAATGCACCTGTGGCTTGGCCTGTAGCACCCCCTGCTCTTCAATCTCAAGCCTGAAGCAGCATCAAACCCACCTGGGCTTCAGGCTACTGCCTAAGGCAGGGGTGGGCAATAAGTGGGCCATGGGCTGGATGTGGTTTGCCAGGGTTAGCCCCTGGAGGGCCCCCCAAAGCTTTATTTACCTGTGTATCTGTGGGTACCCCCGCTTGCATCTCCCATTGGCCACGGATCGCTGTTCCCAGCCAATGGGAGCTGCAGGAAGCAGCAGGGACTGGGACACTGCTTCCCACAGCTCCTATTGGCTGGGAACAGCGATCTCTGGCCAACAGGAGCTGCAAGCAGCTATACCCATGGATGTGCAGGTAAATAAAGCACTGGTGGCCCACCAAGGGCTAACCCTGGCAAATTGCATCTGACCTGGAGGCCACTACTTGCCCACCCTGGCCTAAGAACTTCTCTGTTAAAAACTACAAAGTATAGCATCCTAGCATGGCCCCGCCAGCAGGGTCAGGGGGCCTGGCAGCTACAATTCAGCTGAATGAGCATTCAGAGATGTAGGTAGCAATGAGCAGAAAGGGGAAAGCCCAATTCTGGGAAAGATTCCCATCATTTGGGAAGTGACCTACAAGATAGTTGGCCTTGTATGTCAAAGAAGCACTTCCTTGTTTTAGTGTTTGTGGGTGGGAGGTCAGAGGCCAAGCCTCTGAGCAGAAGGTCAGGCATAGGGTTGCCAGGTGTCTGGTATTGACCCGGACAATCCGGTATTTTCACCTCCTGTCTGGTAAAAAAAAAATTCAGAAAATACCGGACACCTAAAATGTCCAGTATTTTCTGATTTTTTTCCCGGCCAGGAGATGAAAATACTAGACACCTGGCAACCCTACGACACACTCGGCAATTGGGCCCAGCCCCTGGCCTCCTCCCCCCCTGGGCCCCCGACACCCGCAGCCCCCGCCCCCGGACTCCCTGCTTACCTGGTTCCACAGGGAAGCTGCATTCTGGCTTGATCAAGAAAACAAAATGGCTACCAACAAAAAGCCTAAAGACCAAGGGGAAGCAATGCCATTCCTGGGTCTTAGTGCTCAACTGCTCCCCTGTTCCTATCCCTATTCTGACTCTGTACACACTCTGAAAGGGGCCATGCTGTTTTAATGCTGGTTTATTTTAAACATTTTTTTTTTTTTTTGCTTAATAACTCTGAGTCCTTCCCCCCCAACAGAATGTTTTCCCTGGTGGGGGTTTTTTTTGGGGCGGGGGGGGAGGGTTCGGTATTTTTGGTTAAACCATCTGGCAACCCTAGTCAGGCAGGTTAAGTTGTTTAGTCAATGTTTGGTCAGCAGACAGAATGGGAGGAATTAGGTGATGTCACCAGGCTTAAAGAGACAGACTATTTCTCAAGTCTCATAGCCTTCCCTGCAGTGCCTCCTGCTGTGAGGCAGGACTGAAGTAGTTCCCTGTTCCCTACAGCCAGTGATTCTGTGCCATCCCCCTTGCTGTGGGAGGGGTGAGGGGTTAAGGTTAGGGTTGGGATTGGAGCAAGCGTGAGCTGCCCCACACAGTGCTCCTACACTGCTCCCTGCAGGGAAAAGCTTGGGGCTGAATCATCTGCAAACATCACCGTCTGGAGCCTCCATTTGCCACTGATCACCGTCTGACTTTCTGTGAGTTGTTCATTCTCCTTCAATGGACACCCCATGTCTAGTCCAGGTACAGTTTGCAGTGTGCAGAGAAATAATCTCGGTGTGACACATGCCACAGGTGTTCAGGGTTGATAACAAAACCTGCTGGAGGTCATCAATATTTAATTAG
This sequence comes from Rafetus swinhoei, assembly GCA_019425775.1. Classification (NCBI taxonomy): domain Eukaryota; kingdom Metazoa; phylum Chordata; order Testudines; family Trionychidae; genus Rafetus; species Rafetus swinhoei. Next base: position 257,484,457 of record CM033437.1, read on the forward strand.
CAACAGGGCTTGTTTAAACATTAACCTGAGGCGCTAGGGGGAGAGAGCAGGGAGGTGCTAGAGTGCAGCGTGGTCTTAACTCTTTGTGGGAAAGGGAAAAGAAAGAAAAAGAGAAACTCTGTTACTCTCTGCCCACCATGGAGAGGGAAGGTGGTGTCAAAATTTCCCCCCACCTAGGAACATAGACAATTATGTATTAGAATGGCACCATGGGCACTCTGATTAGGAGCGCCCACTGTAGTCAGTGCTGAATACTGTAGTGTTCACCTCACTAGGGAGAATTATAGCAGTGGTGACATAAGGTGCATGTATTTCTTTCTGGCCCTGGCTGGCAGCCAAACTATGTCCTGAAGCATGAGGAGCAATAGCCCTTGTGACTGTTACTTTAGTATTGCTGCTGAGGCTGTCCTGGACTGGGTGCTGTGTTTGTGTTGTTTACTGATTGGCTGCGTCTAGACTGGCATGATTTTGCGCAAATACTTTTAACGGAAAAGTTTTTCCGTTAAAAGTATTTGTGTAAGAGAGCGTCTATACTGGCATGTGCCTTTGCGCAAAAGATTTGCTTTTGCGCAAAAACATCCATGCCCAGTGTAGACGCTCTCTTGCGCAAGAAAGCTCCGATGGCCATTTTAGCCATCAGGCTTTCTTGCGCAAGAAATTAATGTGGCTGTCTACACTGGCCCTCTTGCGCAAGAGTACTTGCGCAAGAGGGCTTATCCCTGAGCAGGAGCATCGGAGTATTTGCACAAGAACCACTGATTTTGTACATTACAAAGTCAGTATTCTTGCGCAAATACTCGCGGCCAGTGTAGACAGGCGGCAAGATTTTGCGCAAAAGCAGTTGCTTTTGCGCAAAATCATGCCAGCCTAGACGCAGCCATTGATCGCTCTCAGGCTGCAGTGTTCTGACACACACCACACTTTCTCCATCAGATGAGTCAGGACTTCGTTACCTGGGCTGACTTGCACCTGGACAGCAGCAAGAGCGTGAGGGAGGCTCACACAAACACCTTGAAACAAAAACTGTCTCTTTCACTTCCTTTTGTGGCTTAGCCAAGCCTAGTTTACTCCCCCATCCTTACACCCAGTGTTTCTCTAGGCTGATGAGAGACACTTGAGTGAGCTACTGTACTAAGCAGGGCAGAGGTGCTAGAACAATTTGTACAGTGTGCGCGTGTGTGCACTGAGAACCATTGAACCACACTGTAAAACCTGGATATGATGGAAACCACTTCAAGCCGGGGGTGCAGCAGCACCCTCCATGCTGCTACTTCCAACACCTATGAAGCGGGGTTTGATTTGCTTAGTTCTTGGAATAGATTACACACACACCCCAGGAAAACTCAGGAGCTCCAAGAAGTACAAGTGATTTAGAAGGGGGTGTCTGCCCCTCTGAATCTGTGTTGAGCATGGTGCTAGGGGGCGTTCTGCTGACAGATGAGACCTAAAACCTAGGCCATGACCATGTACAGTCACGGACACTCCCAGAGCACTTTTCACTGGACTAGGGGTGCCAACTTCCGTAGCCTGGCCAAATTCCTACATGTGGGTGTTTTAGTGTCAGTCAGTCGGGACTGAGCCCACTTTGGCCACTTGGCTGTCTGTGTACTTAGTTCTGTTTGTATTTTTAGGAGTGCAGGAGTGAGCCCAGACTGCCCCCCCCCTTCCATGGGAGTGTGTGTATTTTTAGTGGTATGGGATTGGGTCCAGGCTTGTCTGCTCCATGTGTGAATGCGGAACAGCTGCAGGCAGCAAAATAGGTTGGACTGTAGCAATGATGTCACTCAGCAAGTCCCACACTGTCAATGGAGGGCATGAAGGCAAGAGAGGGAGATGAGCAGGGAGGCGTACAGGCCCACACAACCTCCTACAACATTCATCAGTCTCAGACCAGTCCCCGTTGTCCTTGAACCAGTTACTCCTGCTCAGCTGCTCTCAGCAGGGAGCACTGGGAGAAGGGTTCAGAAATGTTGGCTGTGAGGCGCTCACAGTCACTCCTGCCCCTTTCAAGAAGAAGCACAGTTGATCCAAAGCGATTCTGGAGCACTGCATGTGGGCTACTCACTACTCCATTCCCAGTCTCCCCCAGCAGAGGGCATTAGGGGGAATGCTGCAGGAGTGCTGGCTATTGAGCGCAGACTGCAGTGTTTCCCAAGTGGTGTTCCACAGAACCCCGGGGTTCCGCGAAGTGAAAATAAGGGTTCCGCGAGAAAATTCCATTATAATAACATTTTATGATTTAAAAAAATAATAATTAATATTTAAGCATTTATGAATTGTATTGAAAACTATTTTCATTTGTGTTTGCGCTGTGCGCACAGTCAGTGGTGCGATCGCCTGTTATTTATCACCGTAAATATGTGCAATTAAACTAAATGTTGATCTCATGACCTTGTTTAGCATTTGTTTATTAGTATCCTTTCTTATTTGTGGTCAGCTCCATATATAAGACTGTTATTAGGGGTTCCACAAAATTCTTTCGAGTTTAAAAGGGTTCCGTGGCCAAATAAAATTGGGAAACACTGGCGTACTGGCTCCACCAGTCTCAGCCTCTGCCAGCCAGAGGCACTAGAGGGGACAGAGGACTCAGCCGGGCGTTAGTGAATCCTGAATCATATCAAGCAGCCTACAAGGCATGGTGGCAGGGGAGGGGAGAGGTTTCTAATATTCCAAAACCAGAACCCGCCGCCAGCCATACGGGGGAAGGGAAAAGCTGTAGAATGTTTAGTCAGACTATAATGGGATCTGTATGATGGATGAAGGGAATGTCCTTTTCTATTGTTGGCTATGCTCCCTGCCACTCATCCGGAGGAATGTAGAGAGATGTCGGGGAATGTGAGTTCTCTCCTTCTGGGCATGTCTCCTCTCTTCTCCCTGCAGAGAGTTGCTTCTTAACCTCACGCCACTGGGAGATTTGAAAGGAGGAGGATTTCTGCCCTTCACATCTCCGGAGGCGTTCCTCAGACCCTTCAGTCCTTCCACATGCACATCCGCTAGGCCCAAAAATGTAGTGAGCTTCTGTCCACCTGGGCACAGCAGAGCTCTTAGATTTCCAAGCAAGGGACGTTGCACCGCCATGACAGATGTGCAGCCTCACCTGTCCCCAGAGGGATGAGCACATGGAAGGGAACATCTCCCTGCACTAGTGCTGATCCTGGCATGGGGACTGATAACAAAGGGGGAAAGCAGCTTGGACCTTGCCTGAGGAAGCTGGGGCATGGATTGGAACAGCCCCTGCAGCTGCCCTATCTTGCATCCTGGCTTCAGCAGACTCTGTGGACCATTGTGCTACCAGAGAACAGCTGGGGCGTAGGAACACTTTGCATAACCTTCTCCTGTCCACAGCAAACAGCTGTGCCAAGAGCCACTATGAAAGTAGGTGGCCCAGAGCCAGCTAAGCTGGCTGTGTGCCTGCTGGGGAGACCCCACTTCAGCTGCCGATGTAAAGTGAACACCACATAACTATGAATTTCCCTCATTGTCTCTGCAAGGTGCGTGCGCACACACACACACACACACACACACACACACACACACACTGTGTTATCATGAGGTCAGCTTGCCTCCCTCCTTTTCTGTGATGGGTTTCAGAGTTAGGGGCTCTTCCCTGCCCTGCGATTGGGAGAATGAAAAGAGGTTTGCTATCAAATTCACAGTAAGTGGTAGCCTAAATCTCCCCTCAGATTAGTTGCCTAGTGTTATGGTTCCCTTGTGCACCCCAAATTGGATGTAGGGTTCTAAGAGATCGGGTTACATGTGCCACAGTGAGCTGTGGGGTCCTTTTAGGGTGGGATCAGGAGCAAATGAACATAGGCTGTCAGGAAAGTGGCATGCCCAGAGATACATGCACAGTGCCATGTAGGAATAGAGGCACTTACAGAGCTCATTGCGGAGGGGACTACACATACACACACATGCACGCACACACACTTACAGACACACAGCGTCACTCACACACACCCCGGACACACATACACACTCCCAACACACATACTCACTGCGCGCGCACTTCACACACACACACTTTATACACACCCACCCCGTCTCTCTCCTCTTCTCTGAATTAAGACTGTGTCATAAGAATGCCCTCAAGGCCTTTCTGCCTCAGCTTTCTACTCCATCAGACCCTTCCTACACTGGGCTCCTCCTATCGTCATGGCTCCCCCTTCCACCCAGAGCTGTTCCCTCAGCCTCTCTCCCTGTGGGATCCCTCCTTCCCCACGGCCCCTCTCCCCCGTATCTCTCACTCAGTGAGGCCCTCCCCCCAGTGCTGTGCCTTGTTCGACAGCCAATTCCCCTCTTGGCTACTCCAAACCTGACACTGTTAATTACCCAGTGACATCATGGCAACCTGGTGAAAGAGAGAGTGTGAGTGAGAGGGAGACATGAAAAGAAACCGCCAACTGCTGCTTGGGGTGCATTCACCGGGCCCCTCATCTGTTCCAGCAGGCTCCCATGGCAACAGAGACACCTGGGAAAGGCATCCATCAGTATCCAGTCTCTACTGCAGCAAGGCGAGAGAATGAGAGAGAGCACAGGGGCAGGGGGGAGACCATCATCTATGTGCCCTGACCTGTTCAGGGCGACAACCACCAGATCCCTCCCCTATCACTGTCCTCTGCACCCCTCTGCCTTTTATGTCTTTCTCTTGCCTTCTTTTCAGCTGGTTGTCTCATCACCTCTCCTCTCAATTGCTAGTCTGCCCCCCATCCCACTTAGGAACAGGGACAAAGGAAGTGTGACCTGGTGGCTCAAGCCCAAGGCTGGGAGCCAGGAAGCCAGGGTTTTCATTCTCACAGACTTGCTTTGTGCCATTGGGTATGTCACTTGGCCTCAGTTTCTCCATTGGTAAAAAGGCAGTAAATGTAATAGGGGTATGGTACAGATTTATTCAATAACTTTTTTACAATGCATTGAGATTCCTATTTCCTGCTAGAAAATGCTGGAGGAAAATACCCCAGCCTCCCTTTTCTTCCTTTTCTGTTCTGCCCTTGAGTGTGACAGAGACAGCTCTTGGGATGAGAGTTCAGATTCCATGACTCTGACCACCCTCAGTTCTAGCAGCTGAATTTCTCTGGGAGTAAATTCCTGTGATCTTCCCTGGGGTTCTATCTGGAGAAGATGCAGGACAGACTGTCCTCCAGCTCAGTAAGGAGCGCCTACCGAACCTAAGAGCGACGTTCTAGTACTCTGCAGTTCACTAGGAGGTTACATATCTCTGAGGGGAAGAAAAAGCCCCTCTTGACAATTGGGTTTGGAGATAAAATCCCCAGACTAGTGGCTTGAGGCCTGCTTGTCGTTTGCCTTTTCTAATCATTCCACCAGGTTATTTTCCACTGAAAGCTGGGATCTGAGATTCACAAAGGGGAAGTACTTTCCTTTCCCCTGTGGGCACTCTGAAGGGCACTACTGTGGTCCAGTGCCCAGGATTTCCATCCAGTTTTGGCCCTTTTTCCTACAATTTCCCACTTCTGGGCTAGGGGAAAGGAAGGTTTTATTTAGAGCAGGGCTACTCGACTTTGGAAGCCCTGGGGGCCACGATGATGCTCAGAGCTCATGCCAAGGGCCACAACTTAAGTGTGGTTGCATATACATGCAAATATATATGCCAATAGCTTCTTTCACACTGATGGGCATGAATACAAAGATTAAGGTAAGACTACACAACACGCAGGCCCCATTTAAGTCAGTTCTGCTGATATTAATAAAAAGCAATATTTACCCGATTTCCACCCATATGACAGCACTTTTAATGAGCAATGACAGTCCAGGAATTTAACTACTAAAATACACATCAACAAAAGACCATTATATTGACTGCTTTTTTGGTTTGGCTCCCACCCATGGGACTCAAACAAACGGGCCATAGGCCGCATGTTGAGTAGCCCTGATTTAGAGTTTGGATGTTTGGTGCTCTCTTCTCCACAGCTCCTGCAAGTTCCGATTCCCATGTCCCAGGTCAAGGCTGCTCTTTCCCACCTCCTTTCCTCCCTTCCTTTGGGGCCTACCGGGAACAGCCATGAGGAATTCCTGGCCCAGCTTCAGAGGAGAAGCCTGTACAGGCAGCAGCACATACACGTCAGGGCTGCTACAAATTCCAGCTCCCAAAGGCAGAAACAGAACCACAGCCAAATAGGGCTGGAGAGGAATAATTGGGGGGGGAAGGGGGCTCCCAGCCACCTGCCACCTCAGCATGATACGTACATTCTTCTTCTCTTAACGATGAGGATTAAAGGGTGAACTGTATTAAGAGGAATGGGGAGAGATCAAAGAATGGACCATGCTAAATAGGAACTGAAGGTTCTTTTTTGTTGGGGAGGACCCGAAAGGGCACATTACAAATGGCATATCATGATCAGCAGGACCAGGAGAGGGAGGAATTTAATGTGGCCAGGTTGCTGTCTGTACATCTGGATTGCAGGACAGGTACTGAATGAAGAGGTCAGGGATGTTCTGTGGTCCTATGGACCATGAACCACATAAGATGAACAAATCCAACCAGACTCTGGTGGTATCTGACACAGGGAATGTCAGAAGAGTATTTCTCATTTGTTCCTTGCACATCTGGAATGGAGAGCACTAAACTCCGGCAGTTCTCAGATGGTCCACATATCTGGAGCGGTGAAAGCTTAGCAGGCAATGCTTGGATGCATGCTTCACTTCTCAGACAGGGCGTGCTTATATAAGCATCACTCACCTGCACTGGGCGCATCTGGAATGGGAGTTACCAAAGAACAGTCCTTGCATGCTGTGTCCCTTCTGGAATGTGAGATGCTATAAGGCAGTTCTTGAGGGCTCTGGGCACAACTGGTCCAGAAGTCACTAAAGGTCAGTTCTCAAATGCTACCTGCACATCAGGAACAGGCAACCCTAACAAGCAATTGTTGAATGTTCAATGCACATCTGGAATAGGAAACATTAAAACTCAGTTCTTAATTGCGCTGTGAACATCTAGATGCCACTGGCCAGAGGGCACTGGTTTAAGCTCACTAAGAGTTGTTTTAGCATGGTTAGTATTAAGAGTGATATTACTGGGAGGTTAGGGTGATCAGATGTCCCAGTTTTACAGGGACAGTCCTGATATTCAGGCACTTATTACCTTCCATCCCTGTCCTAATTTTTCACACTTGCTATCTGGTCACCCTACTGCAGGTGCCCACTTATAGATTATTGAAAACAACAAAAAAAGATAATATTTTTGAACTGGCCAAAAATAAAAAGTCAAAAGATTGTTTCAGAGCCTTCAACAGGGTCTCACTGCCCACCAGCCTTCCCACTTCTCCTCCCATTGCACAGACAGATGCGATGGGTTCAGGCAAGTACCCCCATGAATCACTGTCAATATGGGAGAAAGGTTCCAACATCCAAGCAGCACCTGGCTTGCCCATGCCACATTCTGGAGGGGAGGGCCGTCAAGGGAGTTGGGGGAGGCCCTCTCGTTCCCCCTTCTGGATCACTTTTCATCATCCCAGGAGTGCCAACAATAACAGAAAGGAGGCAATGCCGTTTTTTCACAGCGCGCAGGCTGGAAGGTAAAGTGAGAGGCCACATGGAAGGCAAACAGATTCAGAGACCAGTTAACCAAAGCCCACTGGAGATGACCAGAACAGTTCTTACTGCACTTTTCATCCCAGAGGATTCTCAAAGCACTTTTGCCAAAAAACCGGGCTACGTCTACACTGGCAGCTTGTTGCACAAGAACTCTTTTACGGAAAAGTTCTTGTGCAAAAACTCTTCCACAAGAGAGCATCTACACTGCCATGTGCTTTTGCGCAAGAGATGTGCTTTTGCGCAAGAGCATCCATGCCAGTGTAGACGCGCTCTTGTGCAAGAAAGCTCTATGGCCATTTTAACCATAGGGGCTTCTTGAGCAAGAAATTCATGTTGCCTGTCTACACTGGCCTCTTCTGGAAGAGCTCTTGCGCAAGAGGGCTTATTCCTGAGAGGGAGCGTCAGAGTTCTCGCGCAAGAAGCCCTGATTTTCTACAGTACAACGCCAGTGTACTTGCACAAGACCGAGCGGCCAGTGTAGACAGGCGGCAAGTTTTTTGCTCAAGAGCGGCTGTTTTCGCGCAAGAACGCGCCAGTGTAGACACAGCCCAGGATCACGAACCCACCGCTGGAACAAATCCATTGAACCCATAATGCTGCACAAGAGCATCGCAGAACGGGCTGTGTAAATATTGTATCCAGCTTACACTGCAGGGGGAATTTGAGGCTGGCAAAATGAAAGACCCCCACACTGGAATTTGGCCAGGGCTAAAACCACATCTTGCCATGGGAGATTTCATCGTGAGTGTTCAAGTGTTGAGAGTTTTATGGCATTCCAGCACCCCCTCGCACCAGACTGGGGCACTGATTTCAGAAACAGCAGCAGCCTCTGTTTGGAATCAGCCCTGGGTTCTCCTTGGCGTTCTCCCATCCAGGTAGAGGCGTGATCTGAGCTTACCTAACACATGAAAAGAGCTAATAAGATTACAGCCCAAAGTAGCATGGCTGACAAAAGACACATAGGGCCTGATGTCACAAAGGTACTGCCCAGCTTCTTCTCCAACTGAGGCTATGTCTACACTGCAGAGTTTTTCTGGGTTCCTCGAGTTAGCCTGAAAAAACTCTGCCGCGTCCAGGGAATGCATCTGCTCTTCCAAAATGTTTTTCGGAAGAGCAGACGTGCTTTTTCAGCATCCCTGTAAACCTCATTTTACGAGGAAGAAGGGATGTTCCAAAAAAGGGGGGGGGGGTTCCGACATTTGGCCCAGTGTAGATTGGCCAAATGTCGGAAAAGCCTCTTCCGAAAAAAGAAGCAGAAAAAGCTATGCAAATTGCAATTTACAATTTGTGTCGCTTTTTCTGGAAGAACAGTGCAGTGTAGACATAGCCTGAGAGACCTTAGCACCCCTGAAAAAGCACACTGCCTGTGTCAAGTCAGACACCCAAATACTGCAGCACCCAAATCAGTGGAATTTTAACTATTCAGTGCCTCAGTTTACGCATGTGTGAAATGATGCTCACAAGGCTCTTGAGACTTTACATGTACTAATATTTGTAAAGGACTTTGAGAACCCCAGGTGGCCCATATACAGTGCTAATTTTTACAAAAGGCCAAGGCAGGCAGCGTAAAGATGGATAGTCCTGCTGCTCAAACTGGTTTACTCTCCCTCCTTTAAAAAGAAAGCAAAGGGTTACTTTGTGGCTGTTTTAGCATGAAGGGCAGTTTTTGTGGCTGTGGATTTTTTGCTTCACTTTTAATATTTAAGTCCCTCTGAGGAAGTTGGATGTAACTTGCCTTCTTGTATTCCCCTTCTGTCATTTCCCATCAACTTCATGTTTCCCCTCACCCACTGATGATATACTATGAAACCTAGAAAAGGGAGAGAACAAGGTTGGGAAATTCCCTTCTTGGACAGAGGTCACCCCCTTCCTGCCCCCAAACCCTAGAAAGACATATCAATGCTCTGGGCCTCATTGATGTCAGGGTGCTGGGCTGTTTGCAGCTTCAGGAACAGGCAGGAGACAGACACATGGCAAGCCACTTTAAACTGCTGTATCAGAGAGCAGTTCCACTTAACTGGCCAACGGAGACAGTGATGATCCCCATTTGGAAAACTACCTCTTTAGTATTTGGGAGTGAGTTACTCTTCCATAGCTTAAAAAACAACAGCGGTCCTGTAGCACCTTAGAGACTAACCAAAAATATATATAGATAGTATCATGAGCTTTGGTGGGCACAACCCACTTCTTCAGTTGATAAATATGGAGCAAGAGGCACAGAGGTTGAATTATAAAGCAGAAAAAGAGGGAAGAGGAGGAGAAAAAAAAACCCTGTCAATTAAACTGTCTGTGCTAAATGAGGCTAAGAGTGGGCTGTAAATGCCTGATACTCTGCTTTTGATATAATTTGGGTGTTCACATCTTTATTCAAGCAGTGCAAGATAGTATCAAATTTACATATGACGGCCAGTTCCACAGACTCTCTCTCTAGTTGATTCCTGAAATTGCTTTGTAAAAGAATAGCCACCTTTAAATCCATTAGTGAGTGCCCAAGCAAGTTAAAATGTTCCCCAACAGATTTCTGTGTGTTACCATTTCGAATATCTGATTTGTGTCCATTAATCCTTTGTAATAGAGACTGTCCAGTTTGGCCAATATACATGGCAGAGGGGCATTGCTGACACTTGATGGCATAGATCACATTAGTGGATGTGCAGTTGTATGTGTCTCAGATGTGGTGGCTTATGTGGTTATGTCCTGTGATGATGTCACGTGTGTAGATGTGCGGACAGAGTTGTCACTGGAGTTTATTGCAGGGGGTAGGTTCCTGGGTGAGTATGTTTGAGGTGTGATGTGTGGTTGCTGGAAAGAATTTGTTTCAGGTTAGGGAGGTGTCTGTAGGTGAGGATGGGCCTGTCCCCAAGGGCCTGTAAGAGTGAGGGATCATTTTCCAGGATAGGTTATAGATTGTCAGTGATGCACTGGAGGGGTTTAAGTTGGGGGCTGTAGGTGATGACCAGTGGTGTTCTGTTAGGGTGTGTCTACACTTACACTCTTATCTCAAAATAAGCTACACAATGTGAGTTATGCGAATTGCGCAGCTTATTATGAGTTAATTTTTAAATAGCTTATTTTGATATTTGGTGCTGTCTACACAGCATCAAATTTCAAAATAGAGCGCTAGTCCAAAACAGCCCTTAATCCTCATGGAACGGTGTTTACAGGGACATCAGAATAGCGAGCCCATTATATTTCAAAATAATGGGCACGCTTAAAAGACACAGAATAGCTATTTTGGGATACTTTCAGTATCCCAAAATAGCTCTGCAATGTAGCCATAGCCTTATTGTTTGTAGGGCCTATCTTGAAGAAGTTGATGCCTGGGTACTTGTCTGGCTCTGTCAATCTGTTCCACAGCTGACAGACTTGTTCCACAGAATCTCAATTTCTTTCAAATTAATTTTCTTATCATTACTGGATGTGGTAGCTCTTGGGACCGCTGATGGCTGTTGGGTTTTACTGGGAAAGAAAGAGTTCAAACCTTCTCAAAATGTGCAGTGACTTCTGAAACTGCCTGTACATGATAAGAAATGGGGAGATACATCCTCACGCTTAGTACAAAAAAAGCTTTAACTTTCTCCCAGGTGCCAAACCCCTGTATCACAGTACCACAGCCTTTCTAGAGATCAACACCTCCAACTCCTCCCACCCCACCCCCGGCAGCTTCCACAGTGCAGTTTCTTGTTGGTGCAAGATACTGCAGCGCACTGCAAAGAACATGGAGCTGCTGCACTGAGCCTGGTGCTCATTTCGAAACTGACTTGAGTAAAATCCTCTGGTTTTGAAGTCAGCTGAATCTGCCACAGACCATGTGATACACTGGGTGGAACCCTGGGACTTGCACAGAGCTGAGATCCAGCTTGCTGCAGCGGGCCTAGAGTCCTGTCCTGTGGCTGCCTTCGGCATGGGCCTGAGGGAAGAAAACGTGGGGTTTCCATCTCTAGAACATTCTCTCCTTCCAAATTCAAAGCCAGAGGAAGCCCCTGCTGATCCCAAAAGCTCAGCTCAGGCAGGCAACGTCATGATGGCATTTTAAGGAAGTTATGAGTATAGCACAAGCTATATTAAATGCTCACCGCAGTTTGCTGATGACTGCTGCAAAAAAACACATGATTCAACAGCGCCATGAGGAATGAGGAAAGACTTCCCCAAAAGTCACGGGAACTACTGTGAACTAGGCGCCGTTCAATGAAACAAGGGGGTTCCCATCCCATGGCAAGGTCCATAACAGGCATGCCAGTGGGAGTCAAGCGTGCACACATACACAAGAGTCACCTCCTTTGTGATTGGTAGACAACCCCTCACTTAAGAGAGGGAGATACTTGCCTACCCCACTGTGACTTCAAGCTGAAACAGAGCTCAAGTAGGTACCCCACAAGACCCTGCAGAGTTGGAGCAAGGTGCGTTGACACAGCGAGAGATGTGTTCAGAAATGGAATAGCAGAGCAGTACTGCAGTGTGTTTAGCAGAGCGCCATGTGTAATTTCCAGTACCCATCCCTATTTTGCTCTAGCCAACCGCTGTCATCCGCATGGCTTTGACTCCATAGTCCCTGAAGTGAACAAGAATATAAACCTTCTAAGTCAATGAAAGGGCTGCCCACTGAGCCAACCAACTGCTGTGTCAGAACAAGCCAACTCAGAGCCAACATTGCTGAGTCATTGAAGCTCTGTGGCAGTTCCTTGGAGGGTGTCTCAGCTACTCACATGTGCAACCTACCCTCTGATCAAGATGGACTAGGCAACTGAGGGACTCCCAGGAACTCCCAACTGAGAAGTCACAGGAGCCAGTACAGATAGTCTGTGCTCCTTCTCTGGGGGGGGCCTCAGTTTCACTCTAAGAGCTGGCCAGCGACCATGCCTTACCAGAGAATGTCCATGTGCCAACATTTTCCCAGGCATTGTCATTATCATGCTAATGAATACAAGACCCATGCATCGGGGTCCACATCCCACAGAGCTATTAGCACAGCAAGACGGATGTTTCCACAAGAACAGGACTAGACCAAGCCGATCTTGCCTCACAGTCCTTGATATATCGCTTGCACATGCACATGCTAGCCCCAAAACATGTCACAGAATTTATAGCTATTGCTATGTGGGATCAAACCAGCGGGCTGGCTAAATCAGTATCCCAGCTCCAGGAATGGCCAGTAGCAGTTGCCATTTGAGAGGTAAGGTGTAAAACTGTAGGACATGTAAGTTACACTCATGATGGGAGCTCATGCCAGGGAGACAGTACTTTGTAGATTGCCAGCAATCTAATGTGCATGGGTTGACATCCTTTAGACTATTTTATCCTAGCACAATTGCAGATGGCAACGTGTAGTCCTATTTTTGTACCCTACTGATTTAGTTGCCTCCATTTAAAAAAAGAAAACATGCTCATGAATTAAAGAGAAATTTGGGGGAGATTTAAAGAGACGGAGCAAGGACGTTGCAGGAGGACGTTTGCAGACAGTGACAGCACAACTAAAAATGGCATTCAAATAGGAATAACAGAGCAGATGGAGACCAACTCAGAAAGGACTGGGTGGAGCCCAGTCTGCAGACCATGCTAAAAAGCAGCCGGGGGAGGGGTTTAGGGTCTGATGGGAAACAGTGAATGTGATAATGGGGGTCCTGAGCTCATTAGGGACTGCCATACTATATAGAACAGTGAAGAGGACAGAGGAACAGGACTTCCCAAACAAATTACAAAAAGTACTGTGTTAAACAGACATTTTGGGTTAAACCAGTGCTAGAAAACAGCCACATGCACAAACCCAGCTTCATTCCCCTTGGGTATATTAATAAGCACCTCTTTCACACCTACCATATTTAAAGCTCTTCACCTGTCTCTGTGATCAAAGGCAGAGGCAAGAACATCAGCTGGGCCACTTGTGAAGCTAATTGTGGAAGCCAAGACCTCAAACCTGAACCCCTCTCTTGCCCTTGAGGCATCCTCAGATGCTTTTAATGTCTTCTTTAGTGATTTGCAGGTGCTTTCTGATTCATCTCTAAGAGGAAGAGCTTAAGAAAAAAAAAGCAGCTCCTGACCAAATGTGCCACAGCAAGATGATAAAAATGCACCAGCAGCCTCTGCCTGGAGTGGCCCAAGAAGCTCTGCACTGAATTCTGCCTGCAGGCAGGTAGCACAAATTCCAATACTTGTGTTCTGGAACTACAGACTCCACCAGCCTCAGAGGAGAAGCATAAATTCCAGGCCTTGTGCCCTGGGGTCTGGATTCCCACAGCTCCTGAACAGAGGGACGCAATATCCAGGGACTGAAGAAAAGGGCAGGCAGTTATGAGGCCAGGTTGTTCTCCTAGGCTGTCGAAGTTTTGCAAAAGCTTCAGAGGGGTGGCCGAGTTAGTCTGTAACTAGAAAAACTTAAAAAACAACAAAATAGTCCAACAGCACCTTAAAGACTAACAAAACATGTAGCTGGTATCATGAGCTTTCGTGGGTACTTCAGAAGTAGTGGGTTGTACCCATGAAAGCTCATGATACCAGTTACATGTTTTGTTAGTCTTTAAGGTGCTGCTAGACTATTCGTTGTTTAAGTTTTTCCAAATTTTTGCAAGTCATTTATGTAGGAGGAAGTGCTCTCAGCTCCTCCCGCTCCTATTAAATAGAGATAACCCCTGCCTGTTTCACAGGGGAGAGGTTTAGTGTCTGTAAAGTACTTGGAGAGCTGCAGAAGGCCCAAGTGATCGTTTCTGTTAAGAGGGACTTGCATAACAGAGCATTGCACATGAGAGTAGCACATACACAATAAAAACCAATCTGGTTTCTGCCCTGCTTGCCAACTCTGAGCTCTAGGTTTTAGAAACCATTTATTGTCTTCACAGCCAAGTCTCCTCCACTCTGAGCCCAGAGAAGCCCTGGTCTGTGACCTCAATTGATTGCCGCCTGTTGCTATGGAGACTGTGTTCTAAACACAGGATGCAGACTACTGCAGGAGGAGGAAGAGCTAAGGGAGGGCGCTCTCCTAGACAAGCCTGTGCACACAGAGCCGACTGCCCGCTGGCCCACTTAATTCTCAAGTAGCACATTCTAGTTTACCTCAGCAATTTCTCCCTGTATATCACCCTTCTCTTTTAAGGCAGCTCCCATCTGAGCATCCCAAAGAGCTTTAAAGCAGTGGCTCTCAGAGTTTGGGTTGCAAACCTGTCTTGGGTCATGGAGTATCAGGCACTGGGTCACCTTGCTGTAGGGTGACCAGCCAGGGTGCTAAGGCAGGTTTCCTGCCTGTCCTTGGCACTGCGCTGCACCCTGGATGTGGCTAGCACTAGGTCCCGCTTCTAGGTGGAAGGGCCAGGGGGCTCTTCCCGTCTCAAGCACCGGTTCCATACTCCCATTGGCCAATTCGAGGTCAATGAAAGCTGGGAGGGCAGATGCCTATAGGTAGGAGCAGCACAGTCCCTTATGTGCCTCCACCTAGGAACCAGACCTGCTGCTGTCTGCTTCTGGGGCTCAGCACAGACCTTGGTGCCTTTATAGGCAGGGAGCTTGCCCTCAGCACTCCTGCTATGCCATTGACTGGGAGCTGCTGGAGCTAAGCCAGCATCCAAACCCTGTGTGCCAGCACCTTTCACCAACCCCCTCAACCCAAAGCCCCCTTTGCACACCAAACACCTCATTTTGGAGCCCACACTCTAGTAAAAAGATATAATTATGCCAGGTCATGGGCATCAACATATTCTTTAACTGGGCTGCAAGAAAAAACAACCCACCTTGGAAAACCACTGCTTCAAAGCATGACAAGCATCAAAGTATCTTCTCCCCATTTTGTGGGGGGAAAATCAGGCACAGAGAGGTTTAGTGAACCTGCAGCCTGCTTCCTTCCAGCCCTAACACCCCATTGCTCCAGACTACAGTAAGGAACACATGCACCCAGACTGAACATTCACTCCACAGCCTCCCCGACCCATCAAATTCCTCCAACAAATGCCATCGAGGCACATAATCATTCAGGTCCAGAGGGAAGAGCACCATCTTGTGGCCTAGCTGTCCATTACACTTTTGTCCATAAAGTGATCTGCAGTTAGAGGAAGAGGCTTACAAGGGAGTTTCAAAATTGCTTAGGGCTTTTTGCTTGAGGCAGCATGAATGTATAGAAATTTGATGTCAACTCCAGTCTTCCCTGACTTTGGTAGAGCTGAGGTCTCACAAATATATAATGACCTCTCAGCCATGTACATCCCTGTAGGTGCTAAAACTTTGAGACATTCTTTCAAAACTGTTTGTCAAATGAAAGAGGTGTTAAGAGTTTGACTTGAAATCCCTTCTCCCTGAATTGCAGAGCTCTCACTGAATCCCAGATGTCAATTTCATTCATTTGTTCTCCAGACACCAGAGCCTGAAATAGAATTTTGTAACAACCTTGCAGGGGTCTTTCTTTTAAAGAAAAAGCTCATTTTATTATGCTTTCACTGGTCACCTTACCCGAACTGTGGCAAGCTTTTAGCCACAGACCAGGTTTTCCCCTCTCCCTCATGTTTCCCCCTTCCCCATGTTCAAGTCCCAAGAGGCACCTCCTGCAAAGCTGAAACCACAAGCCACATCAACTGCACCCTGGCTGTCGAACTTCATGATTATCACAGGTGGCTCAGAGGGTCAATAAGTTTCACCACCCTGCAATAAAGGATTAAACCAATGATTTCATCCAATGCAATACCTTTGGGTGTGGCCACTGTTGGATGCTTTGGAGGAAGTAGTAACCTTTTATTTCCCCTATATGGGCTACAGGCGGGGAGGAAAATGTTGTCCTGACCTTTGACGGTGATCAGTTTATGCTCTGAAGCCTGAGAATTGATCTCAGACACTGAGTACTTGTACAGCCATCATCACTGTAAGCTCTAGCGCTTTCCTAGCCAGTGTCACTAGGACGCCATAAACACAGTGCTTACTTCAGGTGCAATAGCAGGTGACAAATCTGGATTGGTTCCAAGTGCTTCCATATCAAGTCTGGTACTTTTACCAGACTTTAAAGAAAATGGGGCGGGGAAGAGGGGCAGGAGAGAGGCAGAGGTTTCTGTCTGGAACTCTGGCTGAACAGTCTGTCTATTCAAGAACAGAAGAGTTATGTTTAGTAGTACAGTAATACCAGCTAGTTTTTACATAAGAGGGTCAGAATGATCCAAAGCTTAGTGTCTCCCTCCCTTCCACATTCCCGCAGTTACACATTTACCAGGAAGTCAGACTAACATGAAGTACTTAAAAAAATAGTCTTGCAGCACCTTAGAGACTAGCAAAAAATATAGATGGTATCATGAGCTTTCATGGGCACAGCACTTCTTCAGATGGAGTTTAAGGGGTCAGTCTAGTTTTCAAATAAATAGCAGAGGATAGGGGGAAGAGGAAAAAAGGAAAAAGGGGAAAGAAATTGTCAAGTGTCTATGCTAAATAAAGCTGATAATACTTAGTACCCACCTTAAATACCCTGTGTTTGGTTTTTATGTCATTAGGATGTGGAACGTAGCGGGCCATCCAGCCGATGTCTTTGTTTAGACTTCTGTTGTAAGAATCAAACTTGTAAATGAAATTAAGTCCTGTAGCTGGACCCACCCCAGGAAGAGGCTGCTTTGCAGCAGCCTCTCCTGCCCTCCCTCCACTGCCTTGGCTTTTAAGCTGGCTCCAGCTTTCCCCCTCCTTGCTGCTTCTGATACAGAGGCAGCAAGGGGGGCAGAAAATGCAAGTAGTCGAGTCGATTAACCAATAAGCCTAGGCTTATTGGTTAGTTGACTACTTACATCCCTACTCTAGACAGAGGGGTGGAGGGCAGGTCATGGAATGGACACGAGCCACATATTTTGAACTGTTATGAAAGGCCAGTAACCATTTTTTCATGAGTGCTTACTCGTGTACATCCCATGCTAGGTGACTCAAAATGGTCAGAGGTGGAATCTCAGCCTGCTTGGAACAAGATCAGATGATTATCTAGGACAAGATTCCTGGCAATCTGAATCTAAACCACTGTTAGCAAAGTCTTACAAGAGCAAGGTCTCTCCAAGAAACTGGCAGTAAGAGGAAAACAGACCACGTGGAACTGTTGGCATCCGTCATATTAGTATACATGCATGGGAGGGACACCAAGAGGTGCTAAGGTTGGCCCTATGGATATCACAGGGGAAAAATCTCCAGGAACTCTATGTGGCGCACACACCCAGCATGGAATCAACATGAGCAAGTGCTTTAATCTGCAGTTCAAAAAAGTTTTGCATCTCCTTACCTGTTCTACAATGCAGGGGAGCATGGTTCCCCTTCTCAGTTAGTAAAGAGACTGGTAGCAAGAAGCTTGTTATTTCTCCCCTCACATACCAATTACTGCTGGGAAGCCAGAATACTTTGGCTGTGGCCCCACTAAAGCAACCTAAAGTGTAACAGGGAGTGGGACCTGTGTGAAGAATGTGGGGTCAATCTAGTTCCAAGGCCAACCCTCCACCACTTTACTCGTCTATTAAGCAGCCTGAGGGGCCCAAGTGCCATGGAGACTACACATATTAGTTATGGCCCCTATAACGCATGAGGTGGAGGGGACTGGGTGTGAGGGGAGCTTGCTCTGCATAGACAGTGCAGACACTGAATGTTCAGGTCTGTCTCATTGGTACTTTCTTCAAGCATGTTTACAAGAGTTGCCATACCAAATCACAACAAGGTAACATTTAGTCGTTTTTTGTCTCCAGCAGAGTATAGTTGCAGGTGCAGAAATCCTGAAGTGGGTTATCATGGAATATTCTTAAGACATGTGCATTGGAGCACGAGGGCTCTTGTTTTTGGTATCCCAGTGTCCCTGTTTATTCTCAAGACGGGATTTGAGTCATGAAGGTGAGTTTTCATTGTGCTACAGGAACCCTTATTGCAGAGAAAGCCTGGGACTGAAGGTAAGATAGGAAGCCCAAAATTATCACAGTGACCCAACTAAAGCTAAACAGGAATAAGACCCACAAGAGCGCTTTCAGATTTTACCCAGATAGTCACAAAATAAGAGGCAAGAGGGTTGGTATTTCTGAAATATCTATCGTTTTATTTGTTAGAGGCAGACCACAGAGCTGTACCAGATGTTAAGCTGTCTCCTCTTTAGCGATACGATCTTTCTTGAGTGGTCCCTGCAAAAACAAACAAAACAAGCAGTTACCTAGCAGAACTGACCAGTGCTGTAGATTCCACCATCCTCAATAGCTCATCGTGGAAGGTTATTTTTGCTTTAAAATTACCAAAGACATTAGACACAGGCCTACCTGTGGTGCAGATCTTAGCTTTCATTGTGTAACTGAACTTTGAAGCAAGCAGCAGAAATAAGAATAGAGGTTGGTGAAGCTACATTGCTATGCACCATCTCAAATTAACAATTTAAATATAAAAATCTGGCACCACCTAGTGGCAAAGCTAACTTTAGAGCCATCTCCTCTTTGAGAAAGCTCTGAACAGCTTATACATAGCTCTCCCCTTTGAAACCATGCAGTGTTGCATGGTGAATGAAATCTTACTCAAAGCTAGTTTGCCACATTACAAACTTTCAAGGTTCAAGAAAGGATGAGAGATCTGCTGCTTCTCACTAGGGACAGATCAGATACTCAATGTGCCACGAACAGAGTGTGCTTGCTCCGCTTCCTGAAGCAACCTGAGCACTGTACCCAGGGACAGTTCTCAACAGGAACACAGCATGGTGTATCTCCTTATGCCTGTCAGACACTGTACAGTGTTAGTTCTATGGCCTCATCACCAAACACCCAATGTACAGGGGTGGTGATAGCACCTAAGCCTCCCTGAGCTCTAGATAACAAGGATTATGTAAATGAAATGGATTCATAATCACATGCATTTTGAAGTTTAGAATCCTGTGGGAGGTTCATTTTTCATCTGGATTTGTTTAGTTTTTGAAATCATGGGCTGTACTTCATGACTACACATGTGCCTCATCAGCAGGTGACTCAATGGTCATTAGTAAGTGCAATCCTCACTGTGGAACCACACTGCATAGTCACCCACATCTGTCCAAGTTCACACAGAAGCATGCCTGTGCAGCTAGACAATACAAAGGTATGCAGTACCAAGCTGGGCTCCAAGATATCAATGTCCTTACCATGAAAGCCTTCTTCTCCTCCACAGTCTGGAAGCGGCCATGTCCAAATTTGGAAGTTGTGTCAATAAACTTCAAGTCAATCTTCTCTAGGGCCCGACGCTTTGTCTGCACCAGCAGGGACTGTGGGGAAGAGACGTTAAAATTGACTAGGGCTGTCACAGTTCTAAGCACAGGACCAGCTTTCCCTGCTGTGTGCCATAACTTGCACCTGGCTCCCTCCCATAGATGGGTAGAACCAATATTCTTTCACTGCTCACCTTGCGCAGGGTTAGAACTCTCTTCTTGGTCCCAACAACGCAGCCTTTCAACATGATAAAGTCATTGGTCACTTCACCATAGTGGACAAAGCCGCCCTGAGTAGAGAGGGAATGATTAAGCACACTGCAAAACTAGCCAAGTACTGACCTCAACTGAACAGTGGCTCTGATTCTGTCAGTGCTGGGGTTCCTGCACAACACATGCTGGCTGTACAGATGTCACAGCTGTCAGGAAACGTTTCCAGTGTAAGGGAGAGAGCCTGGAAGCATAGGAACAACCCTGTGCCGTTCCAGACAGAGGCAGACTAGAAGAGATAAGGTGTGGCCAGAGCTGCAGCAATTTTGTGCTGCTGGATGGCTCCATTGGGAGCAGTGACAGCACAGTATACACTAAAGCAGTATCTAGAGCTTTTAGTCCTTTCACACTGCTGTACCATTGGCTCTAACAAAAGGATTATGTTTTCCTAACAAGCCACAAGCTACTTTTCTTATCTCTCCCTCCTGCCCCTTTCCACTTGTCCTGCCTGGCTGTATATTGCTCTTCCAGGCACATCGCACTGGCTCATATCCCCTAAGCAGAAAGCATGACTTATGGATGCTTAACTACTCAGCTTCCTACAACCTGGCTAGCCTTTGCCCTAAATGAAATCCCCCAGCTACCACTGATTCTCTCTTCAGACAGGAATTTTTTTAAAAAACCAAGCTTAAAGAGGCAAAACTAAGTTGACAGCATTAAGTTGCAATCAAATGATGCAACACAGCTCAGCAACCCACACTACTATATTGGTCCACTTAACAGAGAAAGAAGAATGCAACCTAAGGCTGCAATGTCATTTCCTGCAGTACATGAACTTTCTTTACTGACTAGACTAGAATAAGTTGTTTGGTTTTTGAGATCCCAGTCCACGATTAAATTCTCATACCCTTCCCACACACCACACCTTGAACACCTGGAAAGCTACTCACTAGAGGATTAATGCTCTTGTCCGACAGATCGTAGTCAGTTGATGCATTGTTTTTTATCAGCTTTCCATCCTTGATTTGGTAACCTTGGCCAATCTTATAGACCTAAAATGACAAAAGGAGAATGCTATTTCACAAGTGCTGGGAGAAATGGTTTGTTAGCAACAAACAACCTAATACAGAAACACTATTTCAAACCCTGTACAAAATCTGTTGGGCACAGAGGAATGTGAAAAACAAATGTGGCTGGTGCTTTAGTGCAGCAAATTTAGAGTCTCAAAGATTGCATCTACTATGAAGCCAATTCCTTGTCACTACATTTTAACTTGTCACTAGGGCACCTTATTAACAGAAACAAAACAAAGCTGAGAGATTCTGTGTACACAGATATTTTTGGGCCACTTCCCGGGTTCACAAAAAGCCTTAATTTTAATTATGCTGAATTTCTTTTGATTTCAACTGTTCGTTACTAACTGCAACAATACCTACCATTTTAATATTACCACAGCACGTTCTATGCCAATGGGATAAAGTAGCCTTATCCCCATTTTTTGGATGAGGAAATAAAAAATGTAAAGTGTCCACGTAGCAGAGACAATCCACATCTGGCCTGTGCCACCCAATGTGGCTTCAGGCTGCAGAGCTGTTTCATTGCTGTGTGTAGACTTTGGGGTTCAGGCTAAAGTCTGGGCTCCAGGACCCTGTGATGTGGGAAGGTCCCAGAGCCTGAGCCCAGAGGTCTACACAGCAATGAAATAGGCCCAGGGCCCTGAGAGTCTGAGTCACTGGGAAAGGGCCATCCATAGGTTTTTCTTTGCTGTATAGACATCCTCAGTGACTTGCCCAAAGTCTGTCATATAGACAGAGCTGAGAACAAAACTGAGTTTCCTACCTGAACTGAAGTGACTATTCAGCTTTTTCCTGAACAAATACAAAGCAGCTTTAAGTGCTGGTCCTAGGCAGAGCCTGAGCCCACACTGTAGGCCACTGACCATTCAGATTAGTTACTGGAGCTTACACATTCCGTTGCAAGGTTGCTAGCCCCCAATTCTAATCAAATAAATAAAACCCGAGCTGTAGTCTGAAAGCTTCAGTCTACTTGATTGTGCCCATTGACCTGATGGAACCAGGAATATAGTTTGTCCAGGATTCTTCCATACACATCTCAGACTCTTACCTTCTTGTTGATTTCTGTGCGGTGGTGGTACCCCTTCTGACCAGCTCGGGCCACAGAGAAAGCCACACGAGCAGGATGCCACGCTCCAATGCAGGCTACTTTGCGCAGACCCCTGTGGGTCTTGCGAGGCAGTTTTTTGGTATGCCAGCGACTGGTGACCCCTGAAAATAAAATGTTACAGCATTGTAGGACTGTCATAACTGCTCAGCTATGGCATGCACTTTCACTAGAGGTGTTTATAATTCACCTGGGACAAGAAAAACTATGCACACAGTTTGTGCCTGTTGCATAAGGAGAATATGTAACCAGTGCAACAGCAGGATGTTAAGGAACGGGTTATTTTACTAGTTAATACAAATTGTATCAACTACATGATTAGTCGATAAGGAGAAGCTCACTCTGGGACCGCTGCGCTGCTGCATTTTAAATCTAGTAAGAGCCCAGCGGCTCTTACAACACTTAAAACAGAGATGCAGCGGTCCTGGACTGGCGCAAGCTGGGAATGCTTGGTCCTGGCTCATACCAGGCCCAGCAGCCCATTCACAGCAGTCAGGGCTTGCTTTGGCCAGAGGCTGCTGCCAGAGCTGCCTCCCCGATCACCCTCCCCCACTGCTGTTTCCAATAGACAGCAGCGGGGGGACACCCAGAGATGGTGCTGGGGGCAACTGGCTTTTAAGCTGGCTCCCCCTAGCACCGGCTCCTGCCCGCCCCCCACCTGTCATAGAGTGGTGGTGGGGGGGTGAGGGGTGAGTAACTGAGTACTCCACTCGATTACCCGATAAGTTTAGGTTCATCAGGTAGTTGAGTACTCGCTTACATCCCAAGTGCAACACCAACAGAAATTCAGATCAGCATGCCAATTAGGCATGGGTGTCTCTGTAGAAGACCCATCCATAGGGCTTGTGTTTTCCCAAATTGGTCCCTGGGTGCTGTTCTCAGAAGGAAGGCAGCATGGAATAATTCCTCATGGATGTCAGATGCTGTGCCCAGCACGTATTCCATGGCTTCATCACTGAACAGTCCACTTGTGATGTGAGAGCAACACTGAAGATACCTCTCTGACTATATACTGGAGCCCCAAGCATATGGGAATTCCAAACTCCTCGCTAAACTCTGGGTTTAAGTCACACTAAAGCCCCAGCCACAACACCTACCTTTGTATCCCTTGCCCTTGGTGACTCCAATGACATCTATCATCTCATCTTGGCCAAAGACAGTTGACACAGGCACCTGTTGTTCCAACTTCTCCCGGGCCCAGTCCACTTTCTCAGCAATGGTGCCGCCATTCACTTGGATCTCCATCAGGTGAGACTTCTTCTGCCGCAGCGGGAGCAAACGCATCTGGAAGACAGACCCAACATTAGCTATTATAACCCAAACAAAGTGCTGAGATTTCTAGTGCAATCTATCAGGGGTTCACTTCCGGGGTCTGACGGATTTTTCTACCTCTGCTCTATCCCAATATACACAGTGCTTAGAAGACTGAAGCTCTGGAGATAAGGGCAGGAGTTATCAAGGCTGTATAATGGCATAAATAAGTCTCACAGCCAGACCATCCAAGGGAATGAGATGCAGTACAGAGATGGTAGGTGAGGTAGTTTATTAAAAAAAAACTTCTGTTGGTGAAAGTGAGAAGCTTTGCACTTATACAGAGCAGCAATAATACATGCCTCATACCATCATTAAAGCTGGCTGTCAGGCAGAGGATTTTTAAAGAGGCCTGAAGATAAAGCCTCTGGGACTGGATAACAAGGTCACATCACTTATCCACTGTTCTATACTATATTTAGGGAAAGGGGACTGACATTAAAATGCTGACAGCAGCTGTACGTACCTCCCCCTTTGCTGCTTGCCACAACAGACCATCTCTAATATAGTAAAGTCTTGCACCCAGACAGCTTACTCCACTTACTGCCACACAGGAGATCCTGTTACATTTTTTAGTCTGGAAGTATTTTGCACTCACACAGGCTGGGGGAAGGAGAGGAAATCTTCACATTGCTCAGCACTGAGCAGATGAATCTAGAGGATTAATAAAGGCCACTCATGGTCTCCAGAGGAGAGCCATGCCAACATATTTCTTGGTCTGAAGCTATAGTTGCCACCCATTTTTAAAAAGCAAGTGAAATAAAGGAGATTTCCCAGGAGGCCAGAGGATCCCAAGACACGAGTATAAAATATTAAATCCTATTTCAAGCTGTAGTTATAATCAGATAAATAAGGTCTAGGGGTCTGGACAGGACAGGGTTCAAGAACTCAAGTCCCACTGTTAGCCCTGAGACACAAACATGCACACATACACACCAGGTAGCTGTAAATCCAAACTCAGTTTCCACACCCATAAAATGGGGATTGGAGCCTTACCTCAGAGGTACTGCAAGGGTTTGTTAGCTGTTTGCATGAGGCTTTGAAGCACAATACCATATCTAGCTTTTATATTGTGCTCTTAATCAGTAAATCACAAAGTGCTTTACGATGGAAATCAATACCATTATCCCCATGTACTGATGTGAAACAGGAACAAGAGGGGAAGTGACTTGCCCAGGTTCACTCAGACTAGTAGCTGAGCTGAAGGAGAACCCAGGTTTTTGAAGTCCCAGTCCAGTGAGCTATCCAGTAAGGTCACACTGCCTCTATAAATATTAGACAAACACTGAACACCAGATGTGGGGGACAGGAATCTGAGAACAGCAGTAGAGAGTTTGTGGCCAATGGCAGCACAATCCTAATCTTTGTGGATTCTCTGTATCCAAGCCCTCTTTACAAAGATGAAAGAACACTCACCTGAGTGTGAGCTATGACCCGGATAACCTGGCAGTACTTCTTCATGCTATTGAAATCCTTCTCTAGCTGCTTTTTGCCCTCCTCATCCTGCCACTTCTTGCAATACTTGGTGAAGGCCTTCTTCTTGGATTTGTGCCTTCAGGAGCAGAGCACAGAGAGGGTATGGCTTAGCCCTTCATCAGTCCCCCAAGGAAAGGGGGAAGAGCGGAAGGAGCTGCCACCTGAGTTGGTTTCGGCTCATTGCCAGCTTCCAAGGAATCTTTTCCACCAGCAAGAGGAGCCTGGAGCTCATCAGACAGGCTGAGTTGCCAGAGCTGAGCGGAGCTGCCATGAATTCATCCAAAGCATATTAATATAGACCATATAGAACATTCACAAAAATGTCATAGAACAATGCTCTGCAACAATACAGTGCCTATCAACTGATTATTTGCTACCTTAAAATACTATTATAAATGATCTTTCATTGCTTCTATATCTATAAAGTCTGCCATCTTTCAACTCTGACCTACAGCTGAATTAAGGACACCAGCCAAAGCACCATTCAGGCATTCATTTGGATGCCTCTTTTCCCCTGGCAGTGTGAAAAGTTCATGAAGAGCATCTAGGAGAAATCCTTCCTAATCCCATAGGCAAATGAGAACCTGGCAAACACACTGCAACCCTATTGTGTGTGTCTTGTGAAAACATAATAGCAGTGCATGGAAGAATCAAAAGAAAAAAGTTCCCCTCCCCCCCCCCCCAAGAAATTTTGAGCATAGTCCTTTTTTTAAAATCAGCAACAACCTTTTTATACGTCCCTAGAAAAAATATCATGTATAGCATGCTCAGGTAGAGACAGGTAACAACTTGACTCCAGGCCCCCCTATAAAACAGCAGTTGACAAGCATTAAGCAATCACTATTCCAGCCAGCTGCAGTTTTATACCATTATACGTGACTAAAACTTCAGCCTGGCACCTACATCCCAAGGGTAATCATTGGGGCTGTGATGTGAGTGTACCACTATGCTCATTCAACAAAGCCAGCAGTGCAAGAAACAGGCTCTGGAAGCTCGATTAAGTGAGGTCCCTCCTCCATGTTTCTTACCAGTTCTTGTAGAAGCGTCTCTTGCACTCATCACTGATGTGCTCAGCAAAGATGGTCTTGAAGGTGCGAAGGCCACGGGGAGTCTGCACGTAGCCCACGATGCCCACAATGACCATGGGAGGAGTGTCTACTACAGTGACTGCCTCTACCACTTCCTTCTTGTTCACCTCTGGGAAGGAGAAAATCACATTGTGCCAGTTAGCACTACAGCAGATGAACCCCCCCAAATATCAGGAGTGTCCAGTGGCCCCCCCCCCAAAACAGGGATGGGGAACCTCAGGCCTGATTCAGCCCCCAAGGCTCAGAGCATTTGGGAAGCCCATACTGGCACTCCAGCCTCCCTGCCATCCCACCGAGGAGCTGGAGCACACAATCTACTAGCCAGAGCCCCCCCACGCTCTATGAAGAGGAATGCAAGGAGTGTCTTCCTCCTTCTCAAGTGAGGGTTTGGGGTCCCCCCCTTCTCACGTGTGCGGCCCCCGACTGATTATTCTGTGCATCAGCAGCCCCTAACCCAAAAAGATTCCCCACCCCTGCCCTAAAAGGTTTTCACACAGCAAAAATCAGTGAGCTCCAAGGGCTCCGATTAGCCACCAGTGCTATGAAACATGCCAAGCATATAATGGTGCTATACTAAAACCCAAGGTTGGCATGGCTGGCCTTTTGGTATGATTTCCATTTCATAACCAAGCTGGGTGGTGGCTGATAACAGAACTACATTCAGGACTCGACAGTCATCAAAAAGCGCCAGAGGCGATTTCTTTATGTCCGCCCGTCGAGAAAAAATCATCATAAGTAGCCTGCTACAGCACAGTATTACCATCCCTGCAAGACACCTGACTCCTTCCAAGAACAGCAGTTACATAAAATTAAGACACCAACCACCAGCTGAAGTCTGGAGCTGGTGAGGACACATCCACTAGCCACTAGGAGCATGCTTTTATAATTAGCAACTGGAAACAGCTGAGGTGCCAATGTAAACAGCAAGGACTCTGCAGAAATCAGACTGGGACTCAAATCAAGGGATCCATTTGAACCTGACAGTCCCCTCCCACTGCCTCAGTGTAGGAAAAAAACTACAGTGATCCCCTAAAACAAGAGCATCAGAGAAATACATACTGGATCCAGGCCTGTCCACTTCCCGAACGATGTGGGTCATGCCAGCCTTGTACCCAAGAAAGGCAGTGAGGTGGATAGGTTTGCTTGGGTCATCCTTGGGAAAGCTCTTCACCTTGCCCCGATGTCGACGGCTGCGTTTGCGGGGCAGAAAGCCAAGGGATCCATGTCTGGGAGCTGAGAACTTCCGGTGCGACTACAAATAAAGAACATACTTTTAACATTAATGTTTGTGTGGCTAATTTGCCCCAATGGCATGCCAGTTGCTGTGTTTGTTGTTCCCTATGGGGGGAGGCACATTACACAGCCATGCCAGTATGTCCTGCTTTCTACAAATTCCTCTCCTCCATACCAGCTCTTCTATATTTGGAGTTTAAAATGTCACAAATGTTTTGTTAGGGCAGGCCACAAAGAAAACCTTTCCTCACGTGCATGGGAATGGACACACATGAGAATTCTTAATTACAGAAAATTGCAAAATGTGATTCTACTCTGAGAAGTAATGCAACAGGAACTGCTCTATGGGGTCCAACTTTGTTGGAGTCACTTTTAAATTAAATGCAATTAGCTTACCAAAAAAAAAAAAGTATTCTTAACTGCCAGCTCTGCACACTCACCCTAAGATCTAAGGACCAAGATGGGGTACATCGATAGAATGTAGGCGGCCAACTCAGGCTAATGGGCAGGCCGATCTAGTATCCATACTGGAATGGCAAATTCTACATGCAAGGAATGTGCAAGCCCTATAATAAACAATTATGGGCAAACCTGTTTTATGTAGGATAAGTTTCAGAGCAGTAGCCATGTTAGTTTGTCTCAGCAAAAACAAGGAGTCTTGTTGAAACAAAAAACAGGACTATGTAGCACTTTAAAGACTAACAAGATGGTTTATTAGGTGATGAGCTTTCATGGGCCAGACCCACTTCCTGGCCCACGAAAGCTCATCACCTAATAAACCATCTTGTTAGTCTTTAAAGTGCTACATAGTCCTGTTTTTTGTTTCAGCTAGACCAGACTAACACGGCTACATATCTATTACTAAGGAGTCTTGTGGCATCTTAAAGACTAACACATTTATGAGGGCTACAACCTACAAAAACTTATGCACCCTAACAAATTTTTAGTCTTAAAGGTGCCACAAGGCCTATTGATTTTGATCTATGAAATGCAACTACAGTGCCTTCATTTTCCAAAGGTCAAACTGCCTTCAATTCTAATACTCTTAGCTTTATGTTGTAGCAGCTACTATATCACAATGGGCAGAAAGTATTTTTATCAATTATTTACTTAAGGTTCATTAGCTGTCCTCAGTTTCTTGCATGTAAGTAACAGCAATAACAGGTTTTGCAAGACCAAATACTGTCACACCTGAGCATACTTCCCTCCCATACACTTCACAACAGCTTTAGGCTGTATCACAGTGACAAAATCTGTCCTAAAATGTCATTAGCAATATTAGCGATATATGCTAGACAAAACTTCGCCTTTCACTTGACTGCACTGCCATGCCAGGCTAGCAAGAGTAAATCTGTCAATGCTCATTTTAGCTCTAATGTGAGCATATTGGACCATGGCATGTTTTTTTGTGGGGGGAGGCGCAGATCTGCCACTGCCTTGGCACCTGTCCCTTTTCAGAGGGAAACCACATTTTAAAGAAGAGTCAATTATAGCTGAAGGCTGCTGCCCATCTGTACCCCCCAATCTCCTGAAGAGAAATAAGATGCTAGAGGCAGCACCCCACTACTGATTATGGGCAAGTCCCAAGAAAAGAACAGACTACTATGGGTTCCCCAAGCCCAGCCAGCGATTGCCCCGCCCGCGCTCCCTAGGCCCGCGCACGCCGGGGAGGGGGGGGGGCAGCTCGCCCGCCCCCATCTCTCCGTCTCCGCCTCGCTAACCCAAGAAATGGGCTCCGCGTTGCCTCCCAGCAGGGCCCCAGTATCCGCACGGGACAGGCCCGGAGGCGGCCGGGGCCAGGATGGCGGCGATGCCAGGGGATGGCGCGACCGAGCTGCGCTCCCACTAAAAGCCACCTACCATCGTGCCGCAACTCCACGGCCGAGCCGAGTAGAAAGGGGCGAGTAGGCCGCGCAAGCTCTATTTATAGACGCTCCCACGTCTGCTTACGTTCGGGCGTACGATCAGCGTGCCGCATACGCGTACACGTCATCATCTCCCTCCCCCGCCACAGCCTTCTTCCTCCACCCTTCCCCGGACAGGAGAGCGGTGCGCGAGGAGCTATGGCTCCTGGTTAGGGACACATTGTTTGAGAATGCGAAATGCGACTCGGCCTATGACCATTCACAGAGGCGGGTGGGGGAGGGGAGAGCAGATGGGCGGTATCGGAAGCCAAACTGGGGCTGGGCGGGAACCTCTTAAAGACACAGCAGCCCCCCGCCAAGCTCTGCGTACGGGGGGAGGCCAACCGCCAGGCCTGATGGGCCTCCCCTGCGGGGACCCGTAGCTCGCCGTGGCAAGCCGGGGAGGGGCAGCCTGTGACCCGGCCCTGATGCGGGGGGGGCCGTTTAGAGGCACGTTGGTCGGGCCGCCGGCTCAGGCAGCTCCAGGCCGGGAGAGGGGGTTGCTGGGCAGCAGCTGGCAGCGCTGAGTAGCCTGGGTCTGTTCTCTGCCCCGCCCCTTCACGGGGGTAGGGCAGGGGTGGGGTGCTGAAGTGGGCATGGGGAGCAAGCAGTGAAAGGGGGTCGAGGGGGGCGCAGGCCTGGGCAAGAGGTTGGGGTGCAGGCGAGGATGAGGGGTGCAGGCTGAGAGGTGCTGGGCAGTGCTTCCCTTATGTGGCTTCCAGTTAGGGTTACCAGGTAGCTTCAGAAAAAATACCAGACACACTTGATGGGGGACGGGGAAGGGGGAAGGGACCGGCCAGGAGGGGAGCAGGGCTGGCCGGGAAGGGGGGAGGGGGAGATGGGAAGCAGGGCTGGCCGGGAAGGGGGCGGCAGGAAGCAGGGCTGGCCTGGTGGGGGAAGGGAGAGAATCGGCCAGGGGGGAGCAGGACTGACCTGGGCACATGCAGATGCCAGGGCACTGCCTGTCCCGCACACAGTCCCGGCGAAGCACGAGCGAGTCCAGCTACGGCTCCACAACATGCTTGAACTGCGCTCAGGAGCACAGACAGGGCTTCTTCTCCCCAAGGCATCACTCCTATGTCACACGCAACCAGAGGCTCCCAGCGCCGATCGCACCCCACCTCCGAGCCACTCCCCTGCTCCCACCAGGTTTCCGTCGGGCGCCCAGCCAGAAAACCAGAAAATACCAGACATTGCACATGTCTGGTATTTTCTGAATTTGTTTACCAGACAGAGGGCCCAAAAACTGAACTGTCCGGTTGAATAGCGGACACCTGGCAACCCTACTTCCAGTCAGCGGTGCAGCAGGACTACGACAAGCTTCCTGCCTGCTCTGGCCCCACCCAGCTCTTGGAAATGGCCAGCACACCCCTCCAGCCCCTGGACGGGGCTCTATGCGCAGCCCTTACTTCCAGGCACTGCTGCTACCATTGGCCACAGTTCCTAGCTTATGGGAGTGGAGAGCTGGCACTCAGAGGCTATGTCTACACTGGCGGGTTCTTGCACAGGGGTTCTTGTGCAAGAAGAGGTCCACACTGCCATGTGCGAGATGTGCAAGAACCTGCAGAGCGTCCACACTGCTCACCTGCTCTTGTGCAAGAAGATTTACAGTACGGCATCGTAAGTGAGGGCTTCTTGCACAAGAGCTACGCTCTTTTCTTATAAGTGTAAGCTCTCTTGCGCAAGAGGGCAGTGTGGATGCGCAGCAGGGGTTTCTTGTGCAAGAAAGCCCTATGGCTAAAATGGCCATCAGAGCTTTCTTGTGCAAGAGAGCGTCCACACTGCCATGGGCACTCTTGCGCAAAAGTATATCTCGCACATGGCAGTGTGGATGTGTTCTTGCGCAAGACTTCTTGCACAAGAACCCTTGCGCAATATGTTCTTGCGCAAGAAGCTGCCAGTGTAGACATAGCCAGAGTGTGGGCAGCGTGGTTCTCTGCATTTCCCAGGGGCCGCAGGGTCATGCCAGCTGGAGAGGAGCAGAGCCTGCCTCAGCCCCTCTGTGCCATCAGACTGTCTAAAGTCTCCAGGATTGGCTTCAATTGCCTCTGAGAAATCAAGCCAGATTCTAGGACTCCCAGCAAAACTGGGAGGTTTGGCAACCCTACCATGCTGGAGTTGGAGGAAAGAAGTGAAGGGGGGGAGAAGGGTGAGTGGGGTGCAGGGCTTCAAGGAAAGAGCTGAGGCATAATCTGGCTTTGGGGGAAGAAGCAGAACAGGGTGTGTGGCCTCAGGGAAAGATGCAGGGAAGGGGCAGTCCAGTTATTAGGGAGCTGGCCACCACAGCCTGAAATCAGACCTAAAGGAGGGCAGAGAGCTGACATCACTCTCAAAAAGGGCCTTGTTACAACCAGAGCAGGACAGAAAGCAGGTGCTCCCAGCAAACCGTCCGTAATCCCCATGCACCACATTAATATTCTGTGAGCAGCCTTTTAATACAGGGACAGTGACAAGAGGATGTTCAATCATGACAGGAAGCGTAAGGAGGACTTGGGTGTTTGGCAGACTTGGAGATGTTGAACTAGGAAAGAAAAGCACTACAGTAGACTTCCGATAATCCAGAACCTATGGGATTTATGTGGTGCCGGATTATCAGATATGCCGGACTATCAGGAGGTACTATAAGCAGGTTATATATATACTGTATACATTATATACTGTATATAAAGTGTTCTTAACCCTTTTTATTGTACATACTGTATACAGTATACCGTAATGTTTTAGTTTTTTTAAGCCTTTTTTTACCCTTTTTGCTCAGTTCAACTGCTGCCGCTGTTACCTTGTGACTCATTTTTTGGCGAAGCTCACTCACTAGGCTCTTGCCATTTTGATGCCGGACTATCAGGAGTGCCGGACTATTGGATGCCGGACTATTGGAGTTTTACTGTACATAGTGGCAGGAGTTAGTGTGCCACATGACACTTCCTAAAATGAGGAGCTTAAACTACCCATATGGAATATGTTTGCGTGTGTGTTTTAGCACATCTTAGAAATGTGTGTTTCTGCAGTATGAATCCCATCATTGCCAGCTTCTGTGAGTAGGGTTTGCCTCTCACAAGTTAACTTTGCTTAATCCCAGGCCTCTGTGCAAGGGCTTATGTTTCAAGCCTTCTTCCTACTACACTCTCCCAGTTTGTCTTTATGGGGAGGATATTTACCCAATGTTTTGAAAAAGATATAATGCATGAACTAAAGATGACCCAGTGGGCTAACACTTGTTACCTTCATTTGCCATTTATACAGTTTTGTTTGTTTGTTTGTTTTATTTGCCCATTTCCTTGTTCAACTGATGGCCAGATTTTATTTCCCAATTGTGTATAGTTCCTTATGATGGGCCTAGGAATGTTAGGTCTGTGATTTGATTGATGAATATAGTTTTATGACCAAGCCTTTGGGCACTCCCAGATAATACATCTGAGTAATATGGATATGGTATAAATATTTGCAGTGGTATGTATGTATAGTATGGATGTGTACACGACAACACCACCTTATAGGTAAGTACAATATTGTTTTTAATTTGGTGTTGTGTGGCCCTTTTATTTTGGTGTCGCAGATAGCAACACACTGCTATTAGGGTAATTGCAGTTATTACTTGTATAAGTGGTAGGCTGAGTTTTTAAATACACTATAACAATGCCTATCCCAGTGTTTCACAGTGATTATTTTATATATATATAAATGAGAGAGAAGGAAAACAGAAATTTGTAGGAGTGACATTACAAATGAGGCCTTTATATATAAATGTCTTGTAATTAGTTACTACTAGGATTGCCAGGTGCCTGGTTTTCAACTAGAATGTCGAGTCAAAGAGGATCTGTGGCAGCATTGGTGACTGAACTGTTAAAAGTCCAGTTATTGAGGCTGGTACACTCCCTACCTGGCTCCGTGCAGGTCCTGGAAGCGACAGCATGTCCCCCTGGCTTCAAGGCAGATAGACTGTCAGAATGGCTCCACATATGCTGGCCCTGCCCCATATACCAGCTATACAGTTCCCACTGGCCAGGAACTGCAAATAGTGGGGACAGCACATACACAGAGTTGCCCAGCTGCCCCTATACCTAAGAGCAGAGGGTCATGTCACCACTTCTGGTGAGCCCTCCAAGATAAGAACTGCCTGGATCCCACTCCCTTGCACTCAAACTCCTTCCTAGAGGCCCCAAGACCCCTCCTGGGGCCTGCACGCAACTCCCTACTCCAGCCCCCTCCTGAACCCAAACTCCTTCCTGGAGCCTACACCCCACATTCTCCTATACTTCTGAGCCCCCTCCTGCATCTCATCCTCCTCCTGCACCATAATCCCCTTGTTTCTGGCCCCATCCTAGAACCTGCACCCCCCAGCCCCTTGCCTCAGCCAGGAAACTCCCCACATTCTGTATCTCTCACCTGCCCCCCAACCTGGAACCCCTCCTCTACCTCAAACTCCTTGTCCCCATCCACACTCCCAGAGCCTACATCCCAACCCCCTACCCCAGAGCGCTCTCTTGCACCCTGATCCACTCATTTCTGGCTGCACACCGGAGCCCTCGCTCCCTGTGCCCTAGATCAGTGAAAATGAGCAAGTGAGGGTAGGGAGAGTGAGTGACAGAGGGGGGAGATGGAGTGAGCAGAGTGTGAGGCAAGGGTGTTCAGTTTTGTGCTATTAGAAAGCTGGTAGACAGATAACCATATAACCATTAAAAGTCTTAGCAGTGACATACATTGCAGGCTCTGCAGTATAAAGTTTAAATAAGCTTTATCCTGCAGAGCTCGGCAGCAAAGTCACCTTCCCAGGAAAAAGGTCACCAGGCCCTGCCAGCCCCATTCCCAGGGCAGGAAATAGGAACTGCTAGCTTTGGTGTTTTATTGGTTGCAGTAGCTGATGTTGGATCCCACTCCCTTGCACCCAGTAGCTGATGTTGATTTAGATTTTTATGGATATTGACTTCCAGATAACCTACTGAGTGGACAGTACCCAATTTTTAAAATATTGCTGTTTTACAAAATAGTATTGGTACCCAGATACTGAATAAGAGAATTTTGAATAAAATGTGCTTTTGTTAGGATGCAGTGTCACTAACCCAGCTTATGACTAGTAAGAACTGGGAAATTTGTAGTTATTGTGTAAACATCTTTTTACCACTTTGTTTTTTCCACGGTTTTTTGTTGCTGCCATTCATTTCTGTCTGATGGTTAAACAGTTTAGCAATGTTATGTACATTGTAAATATACAATAATACAGTTGCTTTTACATATTAGCCAAGTTTAAATTAATTGGCAGTGGTTTGTAGCTCATTGTGAATGAGCTCAATGAGTTTGTAGCTCATTGTGAACCTAGTTGTCCAGAAGTGACAAAGTGGGATTAAATTCACCTTATGTTGCATGTGAACATCTTACTGTCCTATACTAATACTGTTTGTACCTCAGTTTCCCTGAGTACCGCATCAGTGCCTAGATGGTGATGGGAATTGGGTGTGAGAGGCTGCCCAGTTGTCTGCACGTTTTCTATAGTTCATGCCCTTCCAAACTTGAGCCCCAAGATGGGATGCAGCTAGATGACACCTTTTGCTTGGGAAGCAGGACAAAGGCTGGAGGTGGAGCAATGGGGAGGGCACGGGCCAGACAGTTGGAAGCAGGTCAGTCTGGGCAAGGGCACCGGGGGGCAGGGAGAACCAGAGCCCTCTCTCTGGGCTCCCCCCCGGCCCCAAGATGGACTGCACTAAATGTTCCTCTTTTCTGTCCTAAAGAGATCTGTTCTACTCTGTGTCCTAACTTATCAGGCAATAAACCTTCCCTTTTACAAAGCTAGTTGAGTCATTGCTGACAGCAGAGTTGGGGTGCAGGCCTGTAGCAGATTGTACTCACCACCTGGCGCTGCCTGCTGGGAATTAGCTCGGCAGCTGAGTGCGCTGCCTTTAGCTGGTGTCCCAACCATTGTCTACTTTACCATCTCCACTATGCATCGCTGGACCCATATTGCTCCTTTGGACCTTAGCATCCACTTCAGGACACTGCCCTCTGGCAGTACCCACCACTCCATTCTCCCCATCCCCTTTCAGGGCCATCAGCAGTCCTTAGGCTGGCACCTGCCTCAGCAGCCAACTGCAGCCCAAAGTTTAACTCCTTATGTCAAGGGCAAGCAGCAATCAGTATTGGTCATACTCCCATTTGACCAGATGCACTGCAAGGGGAGGGGGCACCCAGGCCCACCCAGGGACCCTCTATGGCAGTCTAAGATTGTCATCCTTCACTCCCACTGCCTGTGTTCCCTGGGCCACTTTCCCATAGCCCAGGGGTGTGGAACCTAGGGCCCAGGGGCTGGATGCAGCCCCTGGGTTGCCTGAATTTGGCTCCCAAGGCTTAGGGCCTCCCCTAGCATTAGGGAGCTGGCAGTGGCACTCCAGCCACCTCCCTGCAGCCCCCAACCCAAAAAAAAGTCCCCACCTCTGCCCTAGCCCTTGCCCCTTCTCTATCCCTTCAAGCCTGCACAGCACTGCTCTCTGTCCAAGGTGCTGCTGGTTCCCTCCCCTACTCTGACCCAGCTCCTTCTCCCTTGCTGATCAAACAGAGAGTGAGCATCTTTCTTCCCTGCAGCCTTTATTGGTCCCAGCCTGGCAGAGATTGGCCATCTCTAGCTGCATCCTGATAGGCTGGGTTTGTGCAGGCTCCCTCCAGACTGCTTTTTACCCTTCTGTTGCCAGAGTGGGGCAGCTTCTCCACTACAAGACTGCTCTGGCTTTCCGAGGAGCCTACCTGAGTGGACTTGCTGCAGGAAGCACATGGTATGGGAAGGGATGCTGAATGCTCTGAGGTCAGACCCAGGAAGATCAAAGCTGTGTAAGCTTCTTGTCCTGGTGATAGTGTGCTTAGAGAGAGGAGGCACACTACCCCAGAATCCTGACAGGCTTCATACAGAGCCGTTCCAGAGCATTGCCGTGACAACTCTGTGACACTACATATGGTAGATTGTTTGGCCAATCTCTTATTTATAAAGCACTTCATTTTTCTTTTTTTGATGCTTGGGTTGTTTGTGTGTGTGTGTTTTTACTGTATACTGATATCTTCTGGTGTTTTTGTGGTGTGATTTTTTTGGTGTCTTTTGTTTGTGAAATACAGCTAGTTAGTTAAAGCTTTTGTTTGTTTCACATTTCTCTTGTTTTTAGTACACAGATTACAGTAACTTCATGAGTTTATAATGTAATAGGGATTGAGTCTTTTATTATCAAGCTATACTTTTCCAATTATTGTATAGACATTTATTTTATATTAAGTGCAATGCTTAAGGGCTAAAATAGATGCTTACAATCTTCTATGAGAAAAGGCAGGTAGTAAAGTAATGTTTACACAAGCTTTTGGAGTTAATTGCTTATTATACCAATTGTTGTGGGGTCACAATGTTGCCACCTTTATTTTTGCACTGCCTTCAGAGCTGGGTGACCAGCTCTGAAGGCAGATTCATTGTTGGCAACAGTGCAGAATTGAGGATGGCATAGCATAAGTGGTAGTTGTCACTTTTGGGGAGACAAAACTGGCCTTACAAGATGGGCACCATGGCCAACTAACTGCCTGGGGTGCGATGATCATTAGAATGCTGTCGGCACCCCATACCCTCACAGTCAGCCTAAAGGCCCTTTAACTCCTGCATGCTGGGCCTGCAAGTGGCAAGG
This sequence comes from Rafetus swinhoei, assembly GCA_019425775.1. Taxonomy (NCBI): domain Eukaryota; kingdom Metazoa; phylum Chordata; order Testudines; family Trionychidae; genus Rafetus; species Rafetus swinhoei. Next base: position 257,521,190 of record CM033437.1, read on the forward strand.
GTGAGGGCGTCACACAGCTGGGGGTTCCTCATGTATTCCAGGCTCCAGCTGCTAGTTCTGGCCAGGCTGGGAGAGATGGGACTTCCTCTTCTTGTCCATGGCCCATTCCAGGGGCCTGGACAGACCATCCTTGGGAACTTCCTCCAGCTGCAGGAAGCTCTCTGGCTGTTGGCCTGCAGCTCAGCTCTGGAGGCAGTGCTGCCATCAACAGCAATCCCAATTTAGGGATGGCATGATATGGTATTTCCATCCTTAGTTGTGCACTGCTGCCTTCAGAGCTATGCACGCCCCTAGCAGGCACTACTCTCTGGCTGCCCAACTCTGAAGATAGCAGCAGCACAGAAGTAAAGATAGCAATACCACAACCCCCTTACAATAGCCTTGCGATCCATACACAACCTCCTTTTGGCTTAGGACCCCCACAATTATAATATCATGACATTTCAGATTTAAATATCTGAAACCATGAAGTTTGAGATTTATTTTATATCCAATGACCATGAAATTTACCAAAATAGGCCATGAATTTGGTAAGGCCTTACTTATCAGACCTTCTCAATCCTCTTTCTCAATACTAAACATACAGTTTTAAAATCTTTCTTCAAAGGTCATATTTTTCTAAACCTTTTATCATTTTTATTGTTCTTCTCTGGACTCTCTCCACAACTTTTCTAAATAATGGTGCCCAGAACTGGACATAGTACTCCTGCTGAGACCATGCTGAGTAGTGCGAGACAATTTACTTCCATGTGTTATATATGCTACTTCTGTTCATACAGTCCAGAATGACATTAGCAGCCTTTTTCATATCTGCATCACATTGTTGCTTCCTATGCAATTTGTGATCCTCTATAGTTGCAAATCCTTTTCAGCAGTATTACCACCTAGCCAGTTATTCCTCATTTTATAGCAGTATGTTTGATTTTTCCTTCCTAACTGAAGTACTTCATCCTTGTTTGTACTGACTGTCATCTTGTTGAATTCAGACCAGTTCTCCAATTTGGCAAGGTCATTTTGAAATCTAATCCCGTCCTCTGTAATGTTTGCAATGATTTCTAGTTTGGTGTCATCTGCAGATTTTATAAGCATACTTTCCACTCCATTGTCCAAGTCATTAATGAAAATATTGACTAGTACTAGATATAGGACTGACCCAGGGGGACATTACTAGATATGTGTTCCCACTTGATAACCATTGACAAATATTCTTTTTGTATGGCTTTCAGCCAGCTGTGGCTCTATCTTATAGTAATTTAATCTAGACCACATTTCCCTAGTTTGCTGATTAGAATGTCACATGGGACTGTGTAAAGCCCTCCTAAAAATCAAGATATCACATCTACTGGTTCTCCTGTCCACTAGGTCAGTAACCCTGTCAAAGAAGGAAATTAGGTTGGTTTAGTATGATTTGTTTTTGTCAGATCCATGCTGGTTATTTCTTACAACCCAATTATCCTTCAGATAAGTGGTTCTCAACCTGTGGCCTGCAGGCCACTTCCAACCCAATCAGCATGTAGCTGTGGCCCATGTGACATCCTTAAGACCATACAGTTAGTATATATATTGTGTGGATGTGACTCACATAACACATAGATAGCTGCAAATTTGGCCCATAATGGTAAATGGGTTGTGAACCACTGGTCCACATGCTTACAAAATGATTAATAATGTGCTTCAGTATCTTTCCTGATAAAGTTAGATTGACTGGTCCATAACTCTTTGTGTTCATTTTGTTTTTCATTTTCAGGATAAGTACTGGGTCTGCCCTTCACCAGTCTTTTAGGACCTCACTTGCCTTCACAAGAATTGCTCACAGATCTAAGATTGCTTCTATTATAACAGAATATTATCTTTCTCCATATAAATGTTCAGTCACTCAATGTTAATTTATTTGCCTCAACAGCATGGCTGGGATTATAAGCCTATGTTCCAATAGCAGGTGGAAAAAACAAGAATCAACAAGAGAATTTTTCCAGTTCCACAATACATTGTCCAGCTTGCTCTTGTCCCAGGAGCTGATGGGAGTGGTTAGACCTGCATAATTAACTCCTCAGACCTGCTTATCTGGAGCACTACTGTACCTTTACATTAGCGCCAAAATAACAGCCTACAGGGCATTCTCTCTCACCTAAAGGGGATCTCCAGATGCACAAAACTGTTAGAGATGCTCTGTGCCAGCCCTTCTTCTGAGCCCTGCTGTGGGGCGTGTGGTAAGGAGTGGACAGAGTGCAGTGCAAGCCAACTATTTTTAACTGCTCACAGTCCTCTGGGCCTCTATTTCTGGGACAGAGCAGCAGAGCCATCCTCTCAGTGTTTTAAAGGCAGGTTAACCTCTCCTTTGGTTTAAAGATATACATACAGTCTATGTTGGATTGTAAGTACACATGTGCACTTAAAAATTAGAAATTAATGGCAACCATCTGTCCAAAAAGACAATGGTGGAAGTGCCAAAGCAGATCAGTTGCTGTGTGCTGTGCTACAACACTGCAAGTGGTTAAAAGTCCAATTCTCAATGACAGTCCTTGCCACTGATAGCACAGGCGTAAAGTGCAGGGCTGGAGGATGAAGCCAGTGCATCTGAAGCCTACTCTGCTGTGCTTTCTTCTCCACTCTTTTCACTTTCTCCTCTCTCAACCCCCTGTCCATCATCTTTTTTGAATCCTTCCAGCACAGTCAGTTGCTAACTGCATCTTCCCAGTTTGCTGTGTCAATGTCAAACGTTTTCAGGCCTCTTTTGCAAAAAGCCATGCACCTGAGCCTAGGTCAACCCAGTGTCCTTGGAACATCCATAAGTTCTCCCTACAGGAGATACTCTGAAATGTACCATCTATGTGTGGTGCACGTGATGATGCCAACACAGATGTCTGTGTTTGAGAACAGTGATAAGACTACCATTTTGCTTTCTCAAATATTTCAGTCACAGGAACTTTGGTGTCCCACTTGATATTCAGAATAAAGCAGAGAGGGTGAGTGTGGAAATTAGCCAGCTCGTGTCTGCTGTAGCTGGTCCAGGTGTCACAACCATATAGCAGCATACTGAAAACACATCTAGTAGAGCCATATCTTGTTGCATGGTGTCAGTTTCCAGCAATCCCACATGTGCTTGGGCAGCTGTGCAAATGTGCTGGCTACTTGTCTGTTATGAAAATTAAACTCCAAAGCTGGATATAAGCTATCTGACACAATTGATCCTAGACAGCAGGACTTGTGCACAACTTACAGCGTGATGCTAGCTATTAGAACTTCTGGTGTAGTCAACACACCTTTTGCACTAAGCACTGGTCAGGCCCACCAATAGGTGGAGGGAGGGCAAAGGGAGAGTAGCCTCAGGCCCTTTAAATTGCTGGTGGAGCCCCAGACTGTGCACTCCTGGTGGCACTGAAAGGCTGGTTGGGGGAGGCTAGCTCCATCCCCGCCCTTTCCTCCCGAGGACCCATCCCTTCTGGGAGCACAGAGAGGCCCCCATCTTGCCCAGTGGCCTGACAACTCTGTCTGACCCCCTTGCATTGGTTTGCGGGGGGAGGGAGCTCAGACTGATGGTTAGTCCAAATTTTTCTGACTCTAGCACAAGTCTACCGCAAAGCTGCTGGAGCTCCTCTTCACTGTGTGATGAGCACTGTATCATTATTGAAAAGAAGTTATCTTATCAACAAGTATTTGACTTTACTTTTCACTCTTAGACATGCACAGTTGAAGAGTTTCCCCCACCAGTCTTGTATGGAGATGTACACACTAGGCAGTGGTCCCCAATGTGGTGCCCGCGGGCGCCATGGCACCCGCCGGGGCATTTATGTGTGCCCGCCGAATGATCTGGGCCAGCCATGCTCCAGGCGCGCAGTGCATGCGCGGCCCCGCTCTCGGATGAACGGCGCATGAGTGGCCCCGCCCCGGGGCGCCCAGCAGCCCCAAAAGGTTGGGGACCACTGCTCTATCAGATAGAGGCAGCAAAGGGGGGAGGAAGAAGGGGTACTTCAAAGCATCAGTGTCGCACAGCTGAGCCGGGGATCAGCTGTGCGGTGCTGCCGCGCATGGAGCCCGGGGTCAGCTGGGGAGTCCCCAGCTCTGCATGGCATTTCAAATCGGCAGTGCAGCAGGGAGCCTGGCGTCAGCTGGGGACTACCCAGCTGACTGTGGGTTCCGCACAGCATTTCCCCAGAACCTGGGGTCAGCTGGGGACTGTTGTACATTTCAAAGCTGGCACACTGCGTGCAGCCTAGAGTCAGCAGGATTTCCCACTGGCCCCGGGCTGCAGGTGGAGTTCCGCATTCCTCCTTTGAAATGTACAAGAGCCCCAGCAGGGTCTCTTGTACATTTCAAAGGAGGAATGCAGAGGTGCCTATCGTCTAGTCAAGTACTGGATGGAAATTCCATCAACTACTCAACTAGTAAATTAACTGTTACTTATCCTTAGTGCACACTGTGTGGTCTGAGAAAGCATGATGAAGGAACTGAGAGAAGAATATACTGAAGAGTGTCAGTACCAAAACAAATCCCTTTTTGACACCACTGCAAATTATAAATACATGCATTATAATGTTTTATATCATTTCTTTCTTCACTTACAGACAGAGATCCACATTCATATTTCTGGGTTTCTCTCTTACATACTTGATGGGGACACTATATTGAGGGTTAAAGCATTGTAAAGAGTTCTACTCTGCTTTAGACATGCATGTTGCTCTAGATAGTCACAGGATAAATACAAGAATTAGTATAGAACCTTGGCAAGTAAAAAAACCTTCTAGTAACAATAGCAACTGCGCAGGATTGGTTTTGCCTTCCCTGATGTGAGCCAAATACAGTATAATCTTTGTATCATTAGTCATAGTCCTCAGATTTAAGGGATGGGATCTACCTTGATCACCTTGTATATCACAGGCCACCAAACACCCAGTCACACTCACATCAAGCTTAACAACCAGATCTAAGGATCACAGGTGTTAGGAAACTAAACTATCGTGTGCCACAGCCAGAGAACAGAGGGAGGGACCAACATGCACCACTATCCAAAGCCCCTGCAAGCACTTTCCTTTCACTTTTGCCTATTCACTTCTTTCTACCACCAGTTTCCACTGTCTTTATGTTGGTCTTGTGTCTTCAAGCTACTGGTGTCTTCTAGTACCACCCATTGCCCCTCCTCTCTTTCTGATGCAATTGACTGTGGTGTCATCACCCTGTCATCTGAGAGGGTTATCCAGAACCCAATATAGGGGACAGATGACAGGGTAAGACACTACTGTTGGGATGAGCACAGCCCCACCACTGAGGAGCTGGGGTTCTAGGATAGTGAAGAGCAGGGCCAGAAAGGTTGGATCTCCATCTGCCAGTGAAGGAAACTACTAGACGCAGAGCAGAATGGACTGGCAGCTACATCAAGTCCACCTGGTGCTACTCTGCTTCTTGACCCATTCTATCTTTGAGATCATCTACAAGCCATTGTTCCATCCCCTCACTGCTGTAGCAGGCCTAGTGTCCCAATGCGTCATTGCCCAGGTGATGAGACTCTTCATCCTGTGGCGCGGCAGCCTCGAGATGGCAACTGCTTTACTCCTAATTCTGTGCAGGAAGCTCTGGGCTGAGATGCTAGTAAATAAGGCCCTATGGCAGTCTCTGGCAGCAGGTAAAGTCTTCTGCCTTCACTTAATCACCATCCTGCTGCACTGTGGTAGAACATGTGCTGTGCAGCTGCTAGGGCACCTGAAACAAGTGGTTTGGGCTACCTTGTCATCCGGGGTCCAGGGGACCCACCATCGTCTGGTTGCCTGTTTCCTGGAGAAGAGCAAGGACTGTAAGACAGTGCTGCGAAGAGGCATGCGGCAGGCAAGCATCTCGCTCTTCTTTGGATTCCTCGATGGGGTGCTAGAAGTTTTCCACATGTCAGCGCTGGCAGTAAGATACGGAATCTCTCACATCTTCAGCCATGCCAGGCCCACATGGGATCTTGCTTCAGAGGACAACAGCTTAGTAATCATCACTTCTGTCCTGCCCCCTTCCCGGGTTCCCTTGAGCAACCGCTTCAAAGGCCCTACAACCCCAATCCTCAAAGACATCTCCTCATCCACTGACAAGCTTAAATTTGTGGTTCTCAGTAAAAGTTTAGACAGGGGTGCTGATAAGTATAGTTTGGAGGGCACAAATCTCCCCCTGCATGTACGATTCCAAAGCTACATGAAAATGAGAGAGCCATTTTCTGTGCAACCCAGAAGCACTACAGTGAGACAGCTCAAGACAGCCTGCATGGTCTTCATTGTGCTCTACATCTCCCTTCTACTTTCTATCATTGTCCAGTGAGTCACATAAAGGACCAGCTCACATACCTGTAGTATTGTATTTATGAAATATGTCCTTGCACTGACATTTGAACCCTGTTTTTGAGGGGAAGGGCCTAACAGCACAAGGTGTGTAAAGGCAGCGGGAAGAGACCCCATGATGAAGTGTGGTTTAAGCACAAGGAGGTCCACCTCTGAGGATTTGGGTACCAATGCTGATTTAGATGACAAGTGCTAAGAATGTGGAGGCCTAATCATATTTCTTAATGGATTGTAAAAACTCTATCAAGGAATGAAGAACATGTAGCATGAGGTATTAAGGAAGTGGGATACAGTGTGAAAGGAAGCCAGAGAGAAGAGATGTAGAAAAAGAAGACAATGAGGGGTTGGGGATGAAAGAATAGGAGCAAAGAGAGAGGCAAGAGACCAAGGAGGACACAGTGAGAGTAAAGGAAGCAGGAGAGTAAGAAGGAATGGAGGGAGGGGCAGGCTGAGAAGAGAAGTAAGGAAAACAGAGAAGGTATAGAAAAGTGACAAAAGAAGAGAATAAGCAGGAAGAAAACAAGGTAGAGAGAGCGAATGCAGGGCAATTGAATGTCTGTGGTTATCCCAGTCACTGGCTTCTCTCCTGAGAATGCCAGTGTGGGAAGCAATGTGTACCAAATGGGCATGGGGTTCTTTTGGCAAAGGTTGTTCAGTGCTCTACCAAGTGTTTCTCAAAGTGGGCGGCAGGGAATGGGAGCAGCAGCAGAACAAAAAAAATAAAAATGCCACAAAAATCCCAACCCCAACCCACCCTATGAATGGAGAGAAAAGGCCTTCAAAGGTCAAAAGAATTAGGTCTCAGTAATTAGCATATGAGGAGAGAAGAAAGAGATAATGAAGCAAGAAGAGTCCCAATATCTAATTAATTTTATTCAAAAACACTAAGCAAAAATTGCACTATTCCAAGCCAGTTTGTATTGGATGGTATTTATTTTTGTTACAAGTTAAAACAGATACAAGTTTGACATACTCTCCAGAGGTCTTTTTGTATGCAAGTTGTCATTGTGGCCCTTGGCATTGCAAAGTTTGGCCATACTTGACTGCCTCTATTTCTTTCCCATATCTAATGGTGTGATTCTGCATTAATTGCTGGAGGGCTGTCCAGACTGTATAGACAGGCTGTGCGGGGGAGGTTATTTCCCATTTTATGGAGTGCAGTTTGCATGGTGAGGTGAGGAGTAACGAGCAACTGGAGCCTCTAGAATATCTGAAGTGTTTTTTGCAGAGGGAGATCTGAAAGGTAGGGACTGTTTAAGGCCCCTGAGCATCTTGGCATCTTCCCTTTTGGATAATATAATTAACGTGCATCTGAGCAGTGATGACTTTTTTCAATTCTCTCTCCCTTATTCTTTCTCTTTGCCCTGTCTCAGAAGGGGGCTTGTCACAGTAGCTAGGTGAAAGACCTGGACCTTTGTAGGAACCAGGCAGCTGACAGCTGAACCTATTTTGGCTGATGTTGAACTGTGTTTATGCCTGAACAATAAATGCATCACTGGGAAAAGGGAAGGAAGGGACTACTGTTACTGGTGAGAACTTCACTGACGTGGCTGCCTGGTGAGTTATGTCCCACTTAGAGGGGAGGATGAGACAGATGCAATTACAGTGGCGTTGCATTGTGATAGCACTTTTATGCAAGGTCATCCCATGATGTCATGATGTAAATGAATTTGTCTTGCAAGTTTAAAGATCACCCTCTCACGGGAAAGGGTTGGGTTTGGTCATGCCTTTGGACGAACCCTTCCAAAACTCAAGTGGTTATAAAAAATGCAGTGTGCTAATGGGTAATTAATCAGGTGAACTGCTGCTGCTAATTGGTAATCCATCATCTGAATGTGAAGGTTCAGATTTATGTGTTTTCCTTCCACCAGGACACTTAAAAATACAGGTTGGGAAAATATCACGAGGCCAAATCCTGAATTTCTTATATAAGAAAAATCTCAAAGCCAATTAGCATTTGCTTAGGTAAGGTCTTTGAAATATGACGTAAGACAATTAACACACAAAATACTTTCTGAAGTTTAAATTAGGGCTGTCGAGTTATTAAAAATAATCAAAATTAATTGCATGATTAATTGCACTGTTACACAATAAAATCATTTATTTAAATATTTTGGATGTTTTGTACATTTTCAAATATTTTGATTTCATTTACAATGGAGAGTACATGTACAGTGCTCACTTTATATTTATTTTTATTAAAAATATTTGCATTGTAAAAATCAAAAGAAATAGTATTTTAATTCACCTAATACAAGTACTGTAGGGCAATCTTTTTGTCATGAAAGTTGAATTTACAAATGTAGAATTAGGTACAAAAAATAAACTGCATTCCAAAATAAAACAATGTAAAACTTTAGAATCTAGAAAGTCCACTCAGTCCTACTTCTTGTACAGCCAATCACTCGTACAAACAAATTTGTTTACATTGGCAGGAAAGAATACTGCTTACTTCTTGTTTACAATGTCACCTGAAAGTTAGAACAGGCATTTGTAAGGCATTGTGACAACTGTCATTGCAAAATATTTATGTACCAGATGTGCTAAAGATTCATATGTCCCTTCATGCTTCTACCTCCATTCTAGAGGACACATATCCATGCTGATAATGGGTTCTGCTAGATAAGAATTCAAAGCAATATGGAGCAACACATGTTCATTTTCATCATCTGAATCAACTGCTACCAATAGAAAGTTGATTTTCCTTTTTGATGGTTTAGGTTCTATAGTTTCCGCATCAGAGTGTTGCGCTTTTAAGACTTCTGAAAGCGTGCTCCACACTTCATGCCTTCAGATTCTGGAAGGTAGTTTAGATTCTTAAACCTTGGGTCTAGTGCTGTTAGAAATTTCACACTGGTGCCTTCTTTGCATTTTGTTAAAATCTGTAGTAAAAGTGTTCTTAAAATGAACATGTGTTGGTCATCATCTAAGACTGCTACAACATAAAATATATGCCAGACTGGATAAAACAGCAGGAAACATATAATTCTCCCCCAATAAGTTCAATCATACATTTAATTAATGCATTTTTTTTAAATGAGAGTCATCAATATGGAATCATGTCCTCTGGAATGGTAACCGAAGAAGCATGAAGCAGCATATGAATGTTTAGCATATCTGGCATGTAAATACCCTTCAATGCCAGCTACAAAAGTGCCATGCAAAAGTCTGTTCTCACTTTCAGGAGACATTGTAAATAAGAAGCAAGCTGCATTATCTCTTATTTCTCTGAACAAGAAGTAGGACTGCGTGGATTTTTAAGCACTGCATTTTAAATTGTTTTGTTTATAAATGAAGTTATGTAACAAAAAATCTACATTTTTAAGCTACACTTTCACAATAAAGAGATCATACCATAGTACTTGTAGGAGGTTAATTGAAATATATTATTTCTTTTGTTTATTATTTTTCAGTGCAAATATTTGTAATTAAAAAATATAAAGTGAGCACTTTACACTCTTTTCTGTTTTGTAATTGAAATCAATATATCTGAAAATGTAGACAACATCCAATATATTTAATAATTCAATTGATAGTCTATTGTTTAACTGTGATAAATCACGATTAATTTATGGTAAAATTAATCATGGTTAATGTTTTCAGTTAATCATATGAATTAACAGTGATTAATCAACAGCCTTACTTTAAATTAAGGTCAAAAGATATTTTCTATTAAAAGTACTAAACATTTAAAATATCAGTGTTGAACAATTAGAGGAACGTAGATTTTCAAATATATTCACAATATATCTCCTAAATAAATGTACATGTATAATCATTATACAGGTTGAACCTCACTAGTCTGGCACCCTCAGGACCTGACTTGTGCCAAACCAGAGACTATGTTGAACCATGGGCAGTCAATATTGTCTAGCAGCATCACCAACACTTCCACTGCTTACTGGGCTCTTAGAAAACATTTAGGGGTAAATTAGAGCTAAATAACAGCATAGAACACTGAGAACCTGGACTGGTACCTGTAAACAAACTTTATGGGGCTGCAGGAAACTTGGTCACACTCATTATAAGTGGACATCCAGACAACTAAAATCATGTCAAACTACAGATGTTGCGGGACCAGAGAGTGCCAGACTAAATGGCACAGTGAGATGGGGTTAGAGTCAAGTTTTAAAAGGTTTGATCAATTCCCTTCACACTTTCAGTATACACTAAATATTTTATTTTTTTATAATCATAACAAATATCTTCTTCTCCAGTTATAAGAGAAATGAATATAGGGCCTATAATGGGACAGTGTTGCAACATTTAACTATTGGAGCTGCTACAGAACAGCTCCATGTTCATGGTAATTTATAATGACTTGTAACATAAAAACAGCCTGACTAAATCCTTCTGACTTTGCAAAAAGGTACAACATATAGTACTTAGACACCACAAACATCCAAACAAACCACCCTTAGATTAGATAACAATTGATCTGATAAAATAGATCTAGTTTCTTATTTTAGAATCCACTATTTTAGCATCTGAGTGCCTCAAGATTTTTAAAAGGCATTCCTGGACATGCTATCTAGCTGATTGTGAGCTCTTCATGGGAAGAACCGTGTGCTCCTATGTATTTTAAAGTGCCTGTACAACTCATCCTAACTGTAATTAAGGCCTTGAGGTGCAACTATCTCAAAGAATACAGAACAATGCTTTGGAGTTAACATTATGCAGGGAAGGCAGAACTAACAATGAGCCTTATCATGGAACCTGTCTGCAAAGACTTAATGATGGAGATTATCATCTTTTCATAAGAGAGAGTAATGCATGGACCACCAATATTAATCACTCTCAATTTATTGACTGGGATTTCTAGCACACAAATCAGCATAATCAAAATCAAGTCACATTGCTGGATAGCAGAATATGCTGACTAACGTCATGTCAATAACTTCTCTATATATGGGTTTCCGATATGGCATCTCTTCATTTTGCTAGCTACATTGGTCTTTGTTGCAGCCTGGACAGGTATTAATTGAGAACTGGAGGATGAGATAAATTATTAACTCCTCCTTTGGCAAAGGGAAATCAGATATTACTGGAGTTAAGAAGCTCTCTAAGGTAGGTCTAGATTTGAAATTGTGCTAGCACCTGTTTAACTAGCTGTTTTCTGACATAGCTCATGCCAAGTCAGTACAATTCTTCAGTACAGGCTCCTTTCCCTCAAACATGCATCATAGCAGGGCTCAGAGATAATCTGGCCCCAATTCCAAGATTGCAGCAGACAGAAGAAGAGGAATGCATATCAGAATTTCTTGCACTCTGAAACACTGTTGACTGGGCTGCTAGAAGTCCAATCAGCAGCGCAGCAGAGCTAAGGCAGGGTCCAAGTATGTCCTTGTGGCCCATAGGTGACTTGGTAGCCAGTGACATTCTGTGCAGTGGATCTAAAGCTCCCATTGGCTAGGAACTGCAGCTAATGGGAGTTGTGGGAACAGTGCCTGCAGGTGAGGCAGCATATGAAGCTCCCTGGCTGCTCCTGCACATACGGACCATAGGGACATACCATCTGCTTCTGGGAGCCAGCTGGAGCCTGCCCTCTGAACCTTCTCTCGCACCTCTACCCCCTGCCTGCACCTCTATCCTCTTGCACCTCCCTCTTGCACTCTGAAACCCTCAGCTCCAGCCTGGTGCCCCCGCCTGTACCCCAAAACCCTCATTCCTACCCCCAAGAGCCCTCAGCCCCTTCACAGACCCTTTGCCCCAACCTGAAGCTTCCTCGTGCACCCTGAACGGCTCGTTTCTGGCTCCACTCCAGAGGCCACACTCCCAGCCAGAGCCCTCGCTCCTCCCACACCCCAACCACCTGCCCCAGCCTGGTGAAAGTGAGTGATGGTGGGGAGAGTGAGTGACAGAGGGAGGGGGGATGGAGTGAGCTCACAGTGGAGCCCCAGACAAGAGGCAGGGTAAGGGTGCTTGGTTTACTGTAATCAGAAAGTCGGTAACCCTAGTAGTGTCTGAGTCATCAGCCAACTGATGCCTTCCCCCAGTCCCCTTCGCTGGCCTGTCAGTTTAGGGGTGAGGATAGACACACCAACCAGTTCTTCTATAGAGAATGCGGTGGGAAGAAAAAATGCTTTTTTGCCCAGGCTCTGATTCCTGCAAAAATCTCACTGCTGGGCCTTGTCTACACTGGTGTGTTTGGGAGAGAGGACTTTCCCACTGCACCTAACATTGGTGCTACTCGTCCAGTGAGCAATGACAGGAGCTCTGGGGACAAGTAAACGGGATTAGCAGCCATCAGGGGTTTTTTTTAGCAGTGTATCCAGTTAATGTGCTCTGAGAAGAAAGGGAAGAAGGAGAAAGAAGGAAAAGAAAAGATGGAAATATTAACTTTAGAGATAAACAAATATTAAAAAGTGTGAAGGAAGGAATGGATACGTTAGAATGGGGTACTCTGTCCTACACCAAGCCCAAGTAAACAGGGTGAGTGGAAGGAGAACAAATCTCCCCCTCAGTGAGAACTGCTCTACCAGTGCAACCTCCAAGTTCAAACACAAGTGTTTGGTCAGCAGACCCACATCCATGTGTTGTCAGGGATTCATTCCCCGCCTATTCTGCAAATCCTTCTCACTCAATGGCCTGGTGGAACCTGACACCCACAGCACCATTCCACCCGCCTCACCTCCCCCAGAACTGGTGTCACACCCATTCTGTTGCCTTTCCAGTGGGGTATGTCCAATAAGTGGAAGGGGGCAGGATTTGCCCCTCATACAGCAGAAGAAAAGTAGAGTGAAAGAAGGGAAACTGAAGTAGAAGAGCAAGAAAAACAGTACAGAAAGACAAGAAGTGTTATTAAATTTGCTATAAACTATCAGATTAAAATGACTTATCCAATGTATATATAATTGTTATGGCAGGTGTTTACAGGTAGCACCGTTACCTCCAAGAGTCTCCCAAATTGAATTATTTTCCGTAGCATGTAAGCAAGCTTTGAGTCTTGTAAGAAATGCATGTATTAGATTTTGGTTACTCACAGTTCCAGCTAGAGGGAGCTGTGCAAGTGGCAGGAGAGTTTTCTGTCTGCCTACTCTGGGATCTGAGGAGTCAATTCCTGAAGCAGAGTCACTGTCCAGGAACCAGGTCTTTGTGTTGGGCTGAGATTCCTGGAAGCTGGATTTGCCCTGTGGGCTTTTTGTCATCTCATACCAGATCTGAGGTATATATGTAACTAAAACAGTTTACACTAAGACTCTGCAACACTGATTTCTCTTCCACGAGAAAGCTAGACTGCAGGAAGCCAGTGTCTGTCACCATTAGGCAAATGGGGCAACACTCATGTCATAATGGGAACACTGGTGTCAGAAGAAGTGTGGGGGCAACAATACATAAATAAGGCAATAACTTTCAAAGTTGTAAGTTCTCAATATTTACAAACAACAAATTAATGAAGTGAACATTTAAAAGAACAACACATTTTTAACTTTAATTTTTTAAATAGTGATACACATAAGAAAAACTTGTTGGCAACCAATCAGCAATGGAACAACTACCAATAGGTCAGTGTTTCTCAAAGTAGTCCGCAGACGCACTCTGAGAGAGCTGCTTAACGGGCTGCTCTGGTTTGTTTATTTATCGGCTCTGCAGCCATGGAGCCTCATAGCTCCCATTGGCTCTGGTTTGCCATTTGCAGCCAAGGGGAGCTGCAGGAAGCAGCGGCCCAGGCCATGCCACTCCCGTGGCTCCCCTTGGCTGCAAACAGTGAATCGGAGCCGTGAGGCTCCGTGGCTGCGGAGCCAGTATATAGACAAATTGGAGTGGCCCATTAGAATCTCTCTCAGAGTGGGCCTGCAGACTGCTTTGAGAAACACTGCAGTAGGAGCACACCAGTCACACGTTAACAAAGAATCATGCACCACCCCAGGAGCCTGGACAAGGAACCCCTCCTCCTTGTGGTAGAAGACACCCCCTATCTCCTGCAAAGTCTCTGGGAAGTCTATGTACACTCATTGCAACAGAATTACACAATTAGATTCAGGGAATGCTGTGAAGTGGGCTCTGTATTCTTATTATATTGATAATTCAATTAATAGTTAAAGTAAAAATACACATAAAGCCAAATTCTGCTGTCAGCTGCACTGATGTAACTGAGAGCAGAATTGTATAACACTGTGCAGAGATAGTTGAACTTCCACGGTACAGTATAAAGGATACCTAAAGAAAGCACCTAACATATAAAATATTTATACACTCTTAATAAACTCAGAGAGCTTCCATTTCTTCTCCTGGTTCAGTGACACCCATAGAATAAACCTTTATGGGAAGAAATCTGCATGAAGATTCTTACAGATATGTCCCACAGCATGGACTGGGATTTGCTCCACAGGGGAGAAAGCCTCAGGAGCTATACCACAAATTGGCAGAGCCCAAGGCATCTGCAAGAGTCCAGCTCCTTCTGTGTAGAAGCCCTGAACCTTTACCATAATCTGCTACCAAGCATTCCCCTTAACTGTGGCTGTCCCCAAGACCGGAGGGAGAAGGCACCCAGGAAAAAAAACAATGTAGTCACAGACTATATTATCTTTCTTGGGTGAGCTCTGCAGAACTGGCAGGGGCAATGTGCAATTGCCAGTCCCAACCCAGTCTGTTCACTTCTGCCACAGATCACCCATCTTCCACCCTGTCCCGCAGTAGAGCCCAGACCTACAGAACAGCCTCCATAGCAGTGTTTCTTAAACTTTTTAAGACAAAGGAACACCAAACAATAATTGTTTTTTATGAGGAACACCAAGGATTTTTTGTTGAGAAAAAAAAGGGGGGAGGAGTTATTGAGGGGAAAAAAAAAGGTCGCCTGCCCCTTTAAGGGCAGCCATTTTGAATTCTGTTGTTCTCCACGGCACACCTCCAACTGCCTCTCAGCACTCCCGTGTGCCGTGGAACACAGTTTAAGAAACACTGCTCCGTAGAGTCCTGAGGAAGTGGAGAGAGCCTCAGAAGCAGCTGAGAGACCCAGTCCAGACTCATGCATAGAAGGCAGCCTCTGTCCACAGAAATGAGTCCAAGCCCTAGCAGGAGTAAGTGAGTTAAGTGTGCTCCAAAGGGAGCTCTCTTTTGTAATTTTAGTAACACCAAATTTGAGTCCATGCATAGGTCTAGTCTGAGGGTGAGTTTTGATATACAGTCTGCTTTTTTAACCCTGTTGCATTCTGCAACATAGAACCAGGATTAAGCGCTATCCTTCCTCTGATCCAAAGCTGTAGTTTCACACAGTGTAAATTTGACCAATTTCACAACAAGCAGAGCTGTTAATCCAAAATGCTATGTTTCAAACCTCCATTTGACATCAACTCTCTTTTTTCATCTGGGGACTTCCCCTTAAATTCTGTGGGTCTCACGTTCCAGACTCCCAGATGATTTTCCAGTGCTTGTAACCTTTAAAGTCTTTGAAAGTGCCATCATCAGCTGTCTCAGGTGTTTACACGACTGCTTTTAGTAACCCAAATTGAGCTTCAAGTTCAATAACTCTTTCACCAAGACGCACAGGGTGCCATTTCAGATTTTGGTGAAGGGGGGGTGATCTGTGCATACCATGATGGGGGTGGGGGGGAGAGTGAGAGCATGGGAGGCAGACTGAGGACAGCAGCTTCAGCAGTATTACTGAGCATGCTCAGCACAAACCAAACACCAAATGAGGAGGGGGGAAGGAGCCAACCCCACTGGCCCTCCCCCACACACATCATCTCTATCCAGGGGCTACCAAGGCACTGAAAAACTGCTTTTTTGGCAGACAACTTAGCAGTTAGCTGACCAGAGCACTGTATCTAAATCCTATATAAAAGAAGGAAAATTAAATAAATATTAGATTCACTCAGCTCTAACACTAACATATTCTGACATCTTGTGACAAGTCACTTAAGGGACACTAATTAGCCTTAAAATTTTAATATATATTCTTACTTTGTTACTAAGTCTGAGAAGAGAGAGATCCAGTCAGTACTCCTGGTCTCTCCCTCAGCTCTGGAAGGGGAGTGAGGTCTAAGGGGTTACAGCAAGGGGGAAGATACATTTCAGCTCTATATAAGAACATCAGAATGGCCACACTGGGTCAGATCAAAGGTCCTTCTAGCCCTGTATCCTGTCTTCAAACTGTGGCCAATGCCAGGTATTTCAGAAGGAATAAACAGAAGAGGCAATCATCATGATCCACCCCGTCTCCCATTCTCAGCTTCTGGAAAAGAGAAGCTAGAGACACCATCCCTACCCATTCCAGCTAGTAGTCATTGATGGACCTATCCTCCTTGAACTTATTTTGTTCTTATTGGAACCCTGTTATAGTTTGGGCTTTTCCACCATCTTCTGGCAAAGAGTTCCACAAGTTGACTGTGAAAAAAATCATTTATTTTGTTTGTTTTAAATCTGCTACCTATACATTTAATTGGGTCAGTTTCTTGTGTTATGTTAGTGAAGGAATGAATAACATTTCCTTATTCTATTTTTCCCCACCATTCATGACTTTCTAGACCCCTAGCATATCCCCTACTCTTTAATCATTTCTAAGATGAAAAGTCCCAGTTTTGTTAATCTCTCCTGACCTGGAAGCTGTTCCTTACCCCCTAATCATAGAACCATAGAGCTGGAAAAGACCTCAGAAGGTCATCAAGTCCAGCCCCCTGCTCTAGGCAGGACCAATCCCAACTAATCATTTCTGTTGCCCTTTCTGAACCTTTTCCAAATCCAATATATCTTTTTTTAGATGGAGTGACCAGAGCTGTATACAGTATTCAAGATGTGGGCATACAATTATTTTATATAGAGGCAGTATGGTATTTTGTCTTATCTATTCCTTTCCTAATGATTCCCAATATTCTGTTAGCTTTTTAGTTTTTAGACTGCCACTGCACGTTGAACAGATGTTTTCAGGAAACTATCCAAAAGGAGGATTCCAAGATCTCTTTCATGAGTGGTTAGGGTTACCAGGTGGTTTCAAAAATATACCGGACACACTTGATCTCAGACTGGCCGGGAGGGGAGCGGGGCTGGCTGGGAGGAGGTGGGGGAGAGTGGGGCTGGCCGGGGGAGATCGGGGGCAGGGGAAACCGGCCGGCGGGAAGCAGGGCTGGCGGTAGGGGAAGTGGGGATGGCCGGGGACCGGCTGGGAGGAGGTCGAGGCGCAGGGCTCGCCAGGGGAAATTGAGGAGAAACCGGCCGGGAGGAAGCAGGGCTGGCGGGGATTGGGACTGGCTGGGGGACCAGCCGGCAGGAGCAGGGCTGGCTGGGAGGAGTCAGGGGAGCAGGGCTGGCCGGGAGAGATTGTGGGGGGAACCGGCCAGTGGGAAGCAGGGCTTGTTGGGAGGGGGTTGGAGAGAGTGGGGCTGGCTGGGAGGGAGCGGGGGGGGGGGGAACTGGGGAGCGGGGCTGGCCTGGGCGCACACAGATCCTGGGGTGCTGCCCGTCCCACACACAGTCCTGGCAGGGCGCACAGGCGAGTCCGGCCCCGGGGATTCCATCCCACCCCGGCCCCGCCCCCTTACTCTCTACTGTATAGTTGCGTACTGCCTGGCTGGTAGACACACTCACACAGTGTGAGCGTGTCTACCAGCCAGGCAGTACACAACTACGTACTGATACTCATGATAATAATAAAACTTACTTAATTAGAAAATACCGGACATTTATATGTCCAGTATTTTCTTAATTTGTTTCCCAGATAGAAAGCTCAAATACCAGACTGTCTGGTTCAAAACCGGACACTTGGCAACCCTATGAGTGGTAACAGTTATTTTAGATCCCATCATTTTTGTATCTATAGTTAGGATTATATTTTCCCATGTGCATTTCTTTGCACTTATCAACACTGAATTCCATCTGCCTTTGTGTTGCCCAGTCACCCAGTTTTGTGAGATCCCTTTGTAACTCTTTGCAGAGGTTTAACAGCTGTGGTCCAAATGCAGATCTGTGCAACACAACAATTATTCCTACACTTCCCCTGTATCTTTTAAAAGTGGAGTACCCAGCAATGTTTTCATGATGCTCTAATGATCCTTCAATTACCTGAATAACCAGCCTTTTGTTATTCTTAATCACCCTGCCCCTTCCTCTTTTTATAACAAACTCCCTGCCCCAAAGGCAAAGCTACAAAAAGCAGCTCAAACTGTTGCATTCAGTCTGGACTTCTAATACTCCAGTCATCTGAGAAGTGGGTGAAAGCTCATGATCCCATCTACATGTTTTGTTAGTCTTTAAGGTGCTGCTAGACTGTTTGTTGTTTTTTTAAGTTTTTCCAGTTACAGACTAACTCAGCTACCCCTCTGAAGCTGTTGCATTTGAGAACTGCCTCTGGAGTCAGCATGCAGATTTAAGCAGACCTCAAGCATGAAATCTCAGGGTTCAAATTTAGCCCCCATAAATGGCACCCTTGGATGCACGGATTTTCCATGGTTTGCCATGCAGACATCTTTGTAGTTGAGTATCTCTACTCTGCTTAATTATGGGTGCAACTGCAGTCCAATGATATTCCTACTGAAGTTATTGGAAGCTTTGCCATGGACTTCTTTGGAAGCAGGAACAGGCTTGAAGATGTCATGTTTTTTAAAGGGGATGCAGCATCCACGTGCTTGAAGAAGTCACAGACCCAATCAAAGGTCCAGAATATGTTCTTGTAACAAGGAATAGGCCAATATGGGCTGACTCCTTTGGTGAAGCAGATACAGACATTGATTAAAAAGGGAAGAGAGTCTTCACCTGTGACTCCTCTCCACAGTGTCTCCCTCCCTCCCCCCACCACTGCTCAGATTTGAAGAGGCAAACCCCACATGTCCAAAGATGCTAAATTAAACAAGCCTAGTTTGTTCACCTTCAAGCATGTTGCGACATCTGTTTCTCCAGGCTTTTCTTGAGGGAGTTCATTAACTATGTTGAGAGAAGAGGGCTTAACTCTTCGTATGCAATGTTTTTTCTTGTTGGCAATGGGTCAGCCTAAATTCTTTGTAATAGATTTGGTTGCACCTAGAGCTCTAGATAACTGCATGCCCACCATACATCAGACAAGTCCACAGAAATGGAAGGAGGATTCAACAGTTAGAGCACTAGCCTCACCCAACTCTTAGGAGACCTGACTTCAATTTTCTGCTCTGCCACAGACTTCCTGTATGAGTTCGAGGAAGTCACTTAGCCACTTTGTCCCTCAGTTCCCCTTCTGTAAAATGGGAATGATGGTATTTTCCTACCTGAGAGGGATGGTGAGAGAAATAAGTACATTAAAGGTTGCACTTTGAGATCTACTCATGGATAACTAGATATTATTAAATAAAAAGATCACATTTTCAGGCAAATTTGTCTAGAGGGAGAAAAAAAAGAGATTCAGAGCTCTGCTAAGAAGCCTCAATGTTGCTCATACTCACAATAGCTTTGGCTTTTTCTGCACAATGGTTTTTACAAAATTTAAAAACCTAGTGAACCTGCTTCTGATTTCAGTTTACCAGTGTAAATCAGAAATAACTCTATTGAAGCCAATGGCAGCTGGGCATAAAACCATTGTATGAAGCAAGAAAAATCAAACTCAGTGTCTTGAGGCATGTCTCCACTACATTTTTCTTCAGTTTCCCACAGAGGCAGTTCCACTGGTGGCAGTAAGGTTAGAATCTTACCTCAGACCAGCAGTTTTTCCATTTCTCATGATTTTACCATGAGTCTCAATAATTGGTGTTTTTTAAAGCCCCAGCTCTTGGAGTCAGGTGATCACATAAGACCCTCAGCTTTCATTTCTTAAAAAGTGTTTTTTAGCCCTTAGAGAAATACTTGAAAATATGGAGCGAGTGCACCTAAGCAGTCAGAAAGAAGGAAAATAAAAGGAGTCCAATGTGTATTTGACTTTAAAATGAGGGTTTAAAAACTATCTCATGATTTTGGGTCTTGACTCATGATTTTTGAATGCTGAACTAGTGGCACTTTACAAGGGTGACCATCTCCCCATGCCAAATATGGGACAACAAAGGGGGGCTACTGGTGCTTGAGGCTTCAGCCCTATGGGGGGGAGGGGTGGCACTTGGGGTTTCAGCCCTATGGGAGCAGGGGAGCCGCCAGCACTCAAGGCTCCAGCCCTGAGGGGGACAGAGGAGGGGAGGCGCTGACACTTGGTGCTCCAGCCCCCCACACTAGGGCAGGGGAGGAGCCGCCAGCACTTGGGAGTGCTTGGGGCGCCTGCCCCAGAGTGGAGGGGGAGGAGCCTCCAGGGCTTGGGGGCGCTCAGGGTTCCAGTCCCAGGGGGGAGAAGGAGCAACTGGCGCTCGGGGCTCCAGCGGCTGAAGCACCGAGTGCCGGTGGCTCCCTGCACCGCTGCAGGGATGAAATTCATCCCCGCAGCATGCAGGGAGGGCAGGGGAGCCATCGGTGCTTGGGGTTTCAGCCGCTGAAGCCCTGAGCATAGGCAGCTCCTCCCGCCCCTTGCTGCAGTGGAAATATGGAACAATATGACCATTTTTTTTTTTTAAAGTCAGGACACCGGGAACAGACCTTAAATATGGGACTGTCCCAGGAAAAACAGGATGGAGGGTCACCCTACAGTCCTACACTTTACTCACCATGTCATCTGAACCTGCTCAGAGGAGGTCCAGAAAACATGGTGGCAAAAAAATTGGTGGCATCACGTCTGCACTAGAGCAGTGTTTCTCAACCAGTGGTACGAGTACCCTCAGGGATACTCGAGAGAAGTCAAGGGGTACGTCAACACAACTGAAATTTGGAGAAAACTGAATTTTTGTTTTGTTTTACAGCGCTTTATTCTTTTTGTAATTTTTACATCCAAAAATTTCATCGCCCGCCCAGCTACGATGAAGTTGTTTAAACAAATGTGTTGCAATGGTTGAAAAAAAAATTGTGTGTCTGAAAACTGTAGGTACTGGGGGGTACTTATAATTTTTTTAAAGGGGTACTTTATAAAAACAGGTTGAGAAACACTGTACTAGAGTACACATGACATTTTAAGAATCAATGTCTAAGGTACACAATCAAAGCTTATATCTGAATCATGTGCCGACACAGTATGGCTGAATAGTGTGGATGTGACTGTTACAAAAAAGTAGTTTAGCTCAGGTATCAAGTATCAGCGGGGTAGCCATGTTGGTCTGAATCTGCAAAAGCAATGAAAGCTTATGCTCCAATAAATCTGTTAGTCTATAAGGTGCCACAGGACTCCTCTTCACTTTAGCTCAGGTAGTTGTCCAAACTACCATCCATTGTGAATCCTGTTCTTTGAGAGCTTGTTCCCACCCTCATTGGCTGCCAAAGTGTGTTAGATCTGGAGTCTTGTCTACAACCAAATTTAAATGGATTCCCTGCAGCTGCCACCAGCCAAGTCTGTAGCCAGAATTGCCCAAGCACAGAAAGCTCCAACCACTCATCCTGTCCATTGCCCAGCATGAGGACAGATACTGTACACTGGGATTCTCTTGGGAGTCGTTCTACCCCCTTTCTGACTCCTTTACACTGCTGGAGTGGCACAAGAGCACCCGGTCTGTGACTGGGGCTCCTACATGCTATGAGAATACAAATAAATAATTAATAGTAACAATAATAATAATGGAGGCCAGAAAGCTGGCTCTGGCTCTTTCTGTTTCCTGTGAAGCCCCCGGTAGGTGCTCCAGCACTGTCAAACCATAAACCATGTTATTTGCTGGCTTGCAAGCAAACTGAAGATGAAGCGGGAGGTTCGCTCTCTGGCCCCATATGGTCAGATCAGGCCTGCAGCCTGCCAGCTCAGGTTAGGTGGTGGGATCCCAAACCGTCCTTCCTCAAAGCCAGAATGAGGTTGTTTTGACACACAGGGACGCAACCTGCAATCGGTTTCCAAATCGCCCCTGCGGCTGCAGCAAAGGGGAAATGATGTATCAGCAGGACTGAGGCAAAGTAACCATTGAGCTGGACTCAGGCTGCGGGCACAGGCACTTGTGAGCAATACTTTTTATAGACCCTAGAAAAAATAAAGCAAGCAGCATTCTTCCTTGCCTGGAGCGCTGCATTTAAAACACACACCAGCTGGTGAGTGTGGCCGGCACAGGTTGCCTTTACAGGGGCGCGCGCTTCCTCCCACACTTTGCTAGGGGCGCGCTCCCGCCCCTGGTCTGGCACGTCCCCGACACTCAGCTGCTGCTGGGAGGGAGCGCGCGTCGCCTGCACTAGCGCCTGCCCTGGAGGGGAGCTGCTGCTGCTGCTCTCTCCAGCGGGGAAGAGCCAGCGCGGCCATGCACAGCTAGCCCCCGCCCGCCGCCCGCACAGCCGCCCGCTCGCCCCCCGGCCCGGCCCGGCCCGGCTGCTCGGCGTGCCTCGCACACACACGCGGGAGGCAGGGCTCAGCGGCGGGCCACGCGGCGCCCCAAGGATGGAAGGGGGCGCGTACGGAGCTGGCAAAGCCGGGGGGGCCTTCGACCCCCAGACCTTCTTCCGGCAGCCGCACACCCTCCTGCGGATACTCTCCTGGGTAAGGGCCCGAGGCGGGGGCCGATTCCTGGGGGCGCCCAGTAGCAGTCGCGGGGTGGGGGGAGCCAGCCTGCCTGCCACCGGCTGTGGGTGGAGGGGGGTACCTCCCTGGCCGCGCTGGGTGTGGGGCTGGAGTCAGGCTCGGCCCCGAGCCGCGTGCCCTGCGCTCGGAGGCCCCTGCCTCCCCCCACCTGCCGGGCCCCCAGCAAGACACCCCGCCCCAGCGGGAGGCGGCTGCTCCGCCTGAGCTCCCAGCTCCGGAGCCGGTCGCGCGTGTCTCGGCTGCCCGCAGCTGGGGAGTTTCTGCAGCGCGCTGGGGGGTGGGGGAGGATGGAAAATGGGACGTGATCCAAGCAATCCCGCGGGGTGAATCCGCCTGGAAAACATCCATCCCCGACCGGCCCCCTCCCGGGGAAGGATCCGTGCAAGGGGGGCTCCCCCGGCAGCCAGTGGAGGGGGGACATTTCCAGGGAGATTCAAAGGGGGGGACTTGGAAACATTGGGGGGAGGGGATGCAAATGACAGGGATGGTGCTGTCTGGCAGCGCCTATGCTCTAACTCTGCCCGCTTGCTGCTGGGGAGCTGCCGGGAGCAGCGGGGGCAGGGAAAACTGGGCGAGATTATGGGGGGATGTCTGGTTTGTCCTTTCTCGCCCGCCCGGCTCCCTTGCGTTTCAGCTTCTCCCCCCACCCCGCAGTATGTTGTGGTTCTGTGCTGGAGGGTGTGGGCAGGCGGGGTGGGAGCAATGGGGGAGGGGAGGGGTCTCCAGCCTCTTTCTCTCGCTACGGTGGGGGAAGGAGGGTCTCTCATCTTGTGACACTGATCCCATGGCTGCTGCCTCGGTGGTTGCAGCGTGTGTGCGGGAAGGTCATAGGGATTAAGGGAGCTTGCAGCAAACAGCTAGAGAGATTGCATTAAGAAGGGGGTGCGGGGCAGTGAGAGGAGGAAGCAAGCATGAAGAGAGAGACACATACAGCAAGATGGACAAGCAGGAGCCTGAGATACCCCAAAGCCACTCCCTGTTGGGAAAGGGAAGGGCAGATGGGGCATGGCAGTGGTGTTGGGGGGGGGGGGGTGTGAGGGATTGATACACTTGGTCAGCCTAATGCTGGCACTAACATCCTTTGCAAGACCAAGCTCTGTGCTGGTGCAAAGGAGGCATTTGTTCTGCTGGGGCAGCCAAAGCTGCACAGTCCACTTCTGTCCCAGAAGATGCCCCTTTGGCCTGACTGCATGAGAGTTGGAGGGTAGCACTAGCTGCGCCCTGAGTGAGCTGAGGACATGATTAATATGGTCAGTCAGGGCCTATGTACAGTACAGCATGGTCGTTACCCAAGGGAGGGGAATTCAGTAAATCTCCTAGTGCCCAGCTGCTATGGAAGTCCATTGTGAAATGATGGGTGCACTTCCCTCCCATTGCTTGGCTTGGGAAAAGCATCAGAGAGTGTTCAGCCATGAATGACGGGCACAATGCGAGGACTTTGTCCTCTGTCTTTTTTGTAATTTGCAACAACTTCACTCTGCTACTGCAGGCGGGGTTCTGGTTTTTCCAAAGCCACAAGGGAGAGAAAATGAGAGTTGGTCCCTGCTGTGCACTTCTTGCTGCTTGTATCTAGTGGCTTCCCCATGAACTCCCCCACACTTGTCCCGTCATGATTCCCCAGGCTCCCTTCAGTGCCCTGGTTCCCCATAACCACCAGCTGTCTGCATGACCTTCATAGAGGACAGAATGGGATTGACTGCATGCCACAGACCTTCACTGAGCTATAGAAACAAATGTTCTTTTGTGGAACAAAGGCAGTGCCCTGGGTCAGCATCCGAAGGAGGACATCCACCTTGTTAGTCATTGTTGCATGGGGGGTGTGCACTCTCTCACCTTTTCCTATTTTACCCCCTCTTTAGCACCTCTCCGCGCCCCCCCCCTTCCCCCCCCGCTGCTGCCAAGCCAGAGTCTTGAGCTCACAAGCTAACCCAAAGCATCTGTAATGATAGTAGCTTCAGGGGGTAGCCGAGTTAGTCTGTTACAGAAAAAAGAAAACAACAAATGGTCTGGTAGTACTTTATGGACTAACAAAACATGTAGATGGTATCATGAGCTTTCGTGGGCACAGCGCACTTCTTCAGATGACCATCTACATGTTTTGTTAGTCTATAAAGTGCTACCAGACCATTTGTTGTTTGTAATGAAAGTGTTTATTGTAAAGCACCAGAGGTAACACCTGACCCGGTAGGTGCTAGAACTAGGTGCTCTGGGGTTGTGCTGCTGCACTCCTTGCTTGAAGTAGTTTCCGTTATATTCAGGGTTTACAGTTTGGTTCAGTGTTCTCTCAGCACCTCCACTGAACAAATTATTCCAACATCTCTGCTGGCCCCTCCCCCATAGAGCACACAGTCTAATTTCAATGTGTGCAGTTCATGCCTTTAAAGGAGGTGGCACAAGTACTCCGGTGGGTTGTAGAAGATGGTGCACGTTGCATAACATTGAGAAGAAGGAAAGGCCAGGTGATAAGGTCTGACACATAGGAAGGAGGCTTAGGCCAGTGTAGAGAGGTTGGCATTACTAGAGTGCCCCTCCAAGTACTGCCAGGATCCGGGTGGGAGGAGGCTCTTGTTTCCAGACTGCCGCTGTTGAGAGGAAGCAGCGGCTCCTAGTACACATAAGGACGCTTGTTATAGTACATGGGCAGAAGATTTGTTTCTTTCTTTATACCTAGAAAAAAAATGAAACTAATTTGGTGCTGGCAAAAAGGTGTCTCAACAGTCCTGGAGAACAGAGTCCATTTCCTCAAATCTGCTTACCATTGGGCAGTAACCACTCAAAGCTCTCCCATGCTGCTCCCCATCAAAATACTTCAGCCTGGAAAAAACAGTTCAGCACCTAATTAGAGCATAGAGGAATTGATTCTACATAGCCCCTTCCGTCCCTGTCCTCCCTGCATAGACTCCCCTTCCCTGCCTAAGGGGGCCAGTGGAGCTGCGAAGACTTGTCCACTCACAACCAGACTGAGAGCGCCAACTCCATTCATCCAGGCCATGCTACACACAGGGAAACTGGGGCACAGAGAAGTTAAGCAATGTGCCCAGCATCACCCAGTGATCACGCAGGGCTAAAAATAGAACATGCAGGTTCTGTGTCTCAGTCCTAGATCACTAGGTCACATTGACAGGAGTTGTTTGTATTTTACTTTAGGGGTAAAAGACTTTCTCCCATTTGCACAGACCCTGTCTTTTTGCTCAAAAACTAAAAAAACTCCCATTTTTGCCACTACTGCTGCAGCTTCACTTCTGGCAGCAACCGTAGGAGCCCTAGTGGGAATCAGGCTTTTACCACCATGTCATGTAGACTTATTCTTAACAGGCAGGCTAGGTCAATGCTAAAAAGTTAGGTCGGCTCAGGAACGGAAAATCCACACCCACTTAGGTCATAGTTAAACCAACCTAAGTGTAAATGGTGGATTAACTACTGTATTGCAGTGGGAGAATCCCTTCTGTTGGAGTAGGCAGCTTCTTTGCTTAAACCACGACAGCAGTGCAGCTGTTCAAGTTCTAGCCTTAGATGACCCAGTGGATGAAATGCCAGTGGTTCTACTCTAGAGCTCCCATAAATGTTAGCAGCGCTGGAAAGCTTTACAGAAACCCTGTGTAGCTCTGAATCATCCAGTCACACTTTTACCTTGATCTGTGATTTGCAATGAAATCAGTGTTCCTCTTTGTACTATTGCCTGCTATACTGAGCAAGCCAGCCCCTGCTCCACGTTTCAGAGAAGAAGTTATTCCCATCTTCTGCCCCACCACTTACATATGGTGGATTTGGGGCTGGTGTACGTCGCTAGGGCAGGATGTGAGGTGCCCACTCTGAATCTAGCTTTGATTCCACACGCAAATAACCTGTTAATTGAGAAAAGGCTTGTTGCCTATTGTACAGGGTTTCTCAATTGCTGGGAGCTGTTAATTCCAGAGACCAAAGCCTCATTCAGTTTAAAAAAACATAAAACAGCTTGGGGGTGTCTCTTTCTTTTAGACATGGGGGTTCAGTTAGGTGACTTGGTTCTGTGCATTTTATATGGCAGCTACTCAGAGAAAGCTTTGAATAAAATGTTGCCACATGACCAAAAAAGCAAAGTTTCCTTCAACCATATGTGAGCTAGAGAATCAGCCAGATAGGAATAATAAAAGCAGCCCCCTGCCATGTCCTCTTCTCTACCACTCCATGTTGCTGTTATTTGTTTCTTTAAATTACAGTACCTCCTTGAGGTTCTGTTTAAACTGAGATCAGGGCCACATTGTGCTAGGCCTGCTACAAACACCAAGTGAGGGAGCGTCTCTGCTGCAAAGAGCTTACAGCCTAAATATACACTACAGACAGAGCAACATTAGTCCAGAGAAGGGAAATAAGTTGCTGTAGCAGGCCAATGGTAGAGCTGGGATAAAACCTAAATCTTCAAGTACCTAACTGCATAGGTGTGCGCAGCACATTTCATTAGGGTGTGCACCCAGGGAATTTTATTTTTTATTTTTTTAAAGGCGAACGTTTATTGAATACTCAATCATAAAGGACATGCTGCGAGTGAACGCGGGCTTTCTATACATTTCTACAACATCTATATTACACAATTCGGTGCTTATTGCATAATACCACAATCCATACTTTAAAACTAAAAGAGTGTATCATGTGATTAAATTAAAACGCAAAGCTACTTTTTTTTTGAGACATCAGGGTGTGCCTGGGCACACCCCCTGTGCACACCTATGCCTAACTGCATGCCCTGTGCGTAGGGCTCTACCAAATTCACGGTCCATTTTGGTCAATCTCATGGTCATAGAATTTTAAAAATAGTAAGTTTAATGTTTTCAGCTTTTTAAATCTGAAAATGTCATGGTGTAATTTTGACTGACTCAAAAGGAGTTATAGGAGGGTCATAAGATTACTGTAGGGGGGAATTACAGTTCTGTTACCCTTCTGCGCTGCTGCTAGCAGTGGTGCTGCCTTCAGATCTGGGCTGCTAGAGAGAGGCAGCTGATGGCCAGGAGCATGGTATGGTATTGCCACCCTTATTTCTGCTCTGCTGCCTTCATAGCTGGACACTTGGTCAGCAGCTGCCACTTTCTGGGCCCCACCTCTGAAGTCAGTGCAGATGTAAGTGTACCCCCCCCTAAATATCCTTGCCACACCCCTACCACCCTCTTTTGGGCCAGGAGCCCTCTCCCCAGCGTGAGAAACATTGGTTTTCCTCTGAAATCTGTATGGTGTAGAGTAAAAGCACGCAAGCCCAGATTTCATGGTGAGAGACCAGATTTCACAGTCCATGACATGTTTTTCATCAGTGTGAATTTGTAGCCCTTCCTCTGCACTACATCATGTTCTCTCCAAGTCCTGCCCTTGCGGGACTGCTAAATGTTGGGGCCACCTTCAGTGGACACTTAAATGAGGGGGTAAGCTGCACTCAGAGTGCATGTGAGTCAAATAATGGGTGTAAATAGCAAAGCAGTGAAATTTACACTGGTTTGGTTTTTGGAGAGCAAATCCCGTCCCGGGTAAATAGTAGGCTATCCCCATTTCCACTAGTTCTGAGTGTCCCTGAAGGTATGGAGGATGGTGTGAAGTGTGTGTGTGTGACAGCGCTTTCTCTAACACCCTCTTAGGGGTTTTCTCTTCTGTTCCCCTTTTCTTACCCCAACCCATGGCCAGGTAGGGAAGC
This sequence comes from Rafetus swinhoei, assembly GCA_019425775.1. Classification (NCBI taxonomy): domain Eukaryota; kingdom Metazoa; phylum Chordata; order Testudines; family Trionychidae; genus Rafetus; species Rafetus swinhoei. Next base: position 257,549,619 of record CM033437.1, read on the forward strand.
TAAATTCTTAGCGCACACACATGGACTGCTACATCATTCCAAAGAACACTGTTTCTGCTCTAGGTGTACCTCGGTCAGAAACTGGCTGTAACTTACTGCCCATTTATGTCACCACTGAATTCAGTCTAGACATTGGTATTTCACTTATTCCAGGCTACTGAGTGAGAGGAACTTACTCCCCTTACCTCTTTGATGGGTGACAAGGGAATTCAAAGCTGGGCTTTTGTACATACTGCTCCCTGCAGTGAGTTCCCAGTCTTACCATAGTAGCAGAGGGTCATTCAGGAGTTTCCAGGTTTGCTCTGCCTTGACTTTTTCCTTGGGTATCTGCGAGAAATAGCACTAAGTGCTGTGATTGGTAGGTGCCTCATCTTGTTCACATGATTTCACCACACCCAGCTACTGGGTGTCATCTAGATTTGTCAGCAGACAGGCTGCTGAAGGGGAGCACAGCAGTGCTTATAATGTCTTTGGAGTTGATTAAAGCAGTGAATATAGTGTGTTGTGGAGACTTATTCACAACTATAATGCAAATGAGCTTGGGCAGGGACACCGTCATGTGATCTGAGAACTGGCTGACAGACCACAAGAATCAAAGAGCAGTGGATTGCTTTAGGTGAGATGCCGGCTGGGTTACAGCAGGCAGTTGTTTTGTTTAATATTTCAATAATGATCTGGAAGTGGCAGTATGCCTCATGTTACCTGACGTCTGTAGATGATACTAAATTGGGCAGAGTTGCAAACCCCTGTGAGGACAGAGAAGTAACACAATAACTGAGTAATAGAGATGTAGCCGTGTTAGTGGTCTTGCTGAAACAAAAGACAGGACTATGCAGCACTTTAAAGACTAACAAGATGGTTTATTAGCTGATGAGCTTTTGTGGGCCAGACCCACTTCCTCAGATCAAATTGTGGAAGAAAATTGGCACGACCATATATACCAAAGGGATACAATAAAAAAAATGAACACATATAAAATTGACAAATCAGATTTTAGAACAGAAAGGGGTGAGGGGGGGAGGTTAGTGTCTATGAGATAATGCTATTAGTGGTGATAATTGGGGAAGCTATCTTTGTAATGGGTAAGATAAGAGCAGTTAGAAACATGATCAAAAAGTAATAAAATTAGATGTAACCTTTAAAAATACAGGCTGATGGGGGGGAAAATAATCCAAAAATGGGAGGGAGACCATGGGGAAGCAATAATGCAGAGGGAGCTAGGGATGACAGTGGACTGTAAATTAGACAAGAACCCACAATAGGAGATGGCAGCAGATGGGGCCAGTGTGAGTTTTAGGCATGCATGCAGAGGCAACATTACATCATGGAGTCCAGCAATAATAGTTCTCTACAAAGACTGTGCTGCTGCAACTGGCATACTGTATTCAGTGAGAACTTTCATCAGTATCTCTCTAGTAATAATTAGAGCAGGTGTAGGCAAACCTTTTGACCCAAGGACCACTTCAGAGTATGGCAATTGTATGGAGGGCCATGAATGCTCATGAAATTGGGGTACAGGAAGGGGTGAGGACTCTGGCTGAAGATGCAGGCTCTGGGGTGCAGTGTTCCCTGTAAGCTGAGCGCTTGGGCGACCGCCCATGAGAGATTCCAGTGCCACCCAGCTGACTGGCAGAGTGCCCACAGCCAGCAGCGTGTGTTTCTACTGCTGGTGCACATCTGCACATGCCTCAGCGTACATACAATTTATTCTGCACATGGATGGAAAAATGTAGAGGGAACATTGCTGGGGTGATGCTAGAAATGAGGCATTCAAGGTAGAGGAAGAGGCTCCAAGCTGGGGCAGGTGGTTGGAGCACAGGCGTGAGGGCTCTGGGGTGTGTCTGGGAATGAGGAGTTTGGGCTGCAGCAGGGGGCTCTGAGCTGGGGCAGGGTTTGGAGTGCAGGGCGGGTGAGGACTCTAGCTGGGGGTGCAGATTCTGGGCTGGGGATGAAAGGTGTGGGGTGCAGAAGGGGGCTCTGGGTTTAGACCGAGGGGTTCCGAAGGCAGGAAGGGGATCAGGGTTGGAGTGGAGGGTTGTGGCATGAAGGATGGACTCAGGGGTGCTGGTGCCATGCTGCACTTACCTCCTCAAACAGCCCCTGAAAACAGCAGCATGTTCCCCTTCCAGCCAGCTCCTTCATGGAGGTGTGGCCTGGTGGGAAGTGCAGGAGTGTTGCCTGTTGACAGTGGGGTACTGCATAGGGCCCTCTGGTGCCCCTGTGCATAGGAGCCAGAAGCGAGGGGTACATGCTGCTGTTTCTGGAAGCCATGCACAGCCTTGGCACACACAGATCTGGGCAAGCCCCAGACCTGCTCCTCAGTAGGAGATCAACGGCTGGATTAAAATGGCTGATGCAGCCCACAAGCCATAGTTTGCCCTCCCCTGAATTAGCGGGTGTGAAATCAGAGATCACTAAGCACTCTACAGTTGAACCTCTCTAGTCCAGCACCCTTGGGATCTGACCTGTTCCGAACCAGAGAATTTTCTGGACCATAGGTAGTCAATATTGTCTAGTAGCATAACCAACACTTCCACTGCTTCCTGGGCTCTAAGAAGACATGGAAGGTAAATTAGAGCTAAATAACAGCACAGAGCACTGGGAGCCAGGACTAATGGCTGTAAACAAACTTTATGGGATCACAGGAAACTTGGCTACGCCCATGATAAGTGGACATCCCACTAACTCATACCAAACCATGGATGTTTCTGGACCAGAGAGTGCCATACTGGAGCGGTTGAACCTGTAATTCTTTAAATTATTTAAATAAATGGTCAGTTGTTAGGCTGAACAACAACCAGTGGGAATAGACTAGCCATATGGAAGCATTTGAAGGGTATTGACACCAAGGTTATAGAGGGATGTTTTCGGGTGGTACTAGGAGTAATGGAATGAAATTAAGAAGATTGTTTAGCCAAAAGATCAGGAAAAACATTTGACAGTGGGATTGGTTGAATTAGGCTTCTCTGGGTGAACAATTCCCTTTCGTTTTAATAGGACTTGGGCATCCAGATCCCTTGGGCAGCCTTTAAAATCTCATCCTTCCTCTGTGAAGGAGAAAAGGTCAAAGCCTCAGAGATCAGGACAGAGAAGATGGCCTGTGCAAAGCACTAGAAATGTGGTGTAGGAAACACTCCTGACCTGACCAAGCCTCAGTCATGTAGATCTTTTCTGTCTCTGTTGTCGAGTGGGGGAGGACCACTTCAGTGAAAGCTGGATTGGGTCGCCAAGAAGGAATTTGGGGAGGAACAGAATGATGGTGGGGAGAAGATGCTTTCGTAGACCTCTTGAGCATGACTCTGGCAGGATGTAAAAGGGTGAATACCAGGGATCAGTAGCTCAGCGCAGCATAGCAAAGGAGGTCAGTTCAGTCAACAAGTCATATGGCGGGAACTGGCTGTGAGAATGTGGGATTCTGGAGCCTTCCACCTCCACTCCAGTTCAGCTCCAGATTGGCAGTGGCTAAAAGCTGTTACCATCTGATTCCTGATAGGCTAAAATTTGCTGATGGGTTTTGTTCAGTTCCTACTAGGATTGCTATCCACATCCCCTCCTCCCCACCCTCAGCAGATGGATTGTTCTGCACAGAAGTGACCCTCCTGGGTCAGGGCTTAGCTACAGCAGGAGGGGAGGGCAGCATCTAAGAGATTTTGGCTGCCTGCTCCATACTTGGCTGGGTGGATAAGCAACCAAACCCGTTGATCGAGCACCTGTCACTGACATTTACCAAAGAAGGTATACAGAGATGCTTTCCTCTAAACGACCTAAATCAAAATAGACCCAGCCAGAACTGTGTCTGTGCTGGGCTCTCCAAAGCCTTCCAGGAACCCTGGTGGTGGAATGAAAATAAAATCCCTAGCAGGTCGGTCTTTCTTCTGCTTCTTTTTTGCTAGCCAAGCTAGATTTATTTATTTATTTTGGGTCACTACCAAAATGAAACACAGGCAGGGTTTTTGCTTTTGTTCTATCTGAGCGAGATTTGATTGTAAGCCCCATGAGGAATAGTACATCCCTGAAGTATTTCCTTTTTATAATGAAATAAAAGCGGGTTTCGGGAGGAAAGGGGGAAAGCAGGTCATGTGACAGCCAGCCAGCCTGGTGACTGCAGGCAATTATGGGGAGTTAAGGCAGGAAGCATGGCAGCCACCCCCCAGTAGGGCAGCCCTGGAGGTCTCTGAGAAGTAAGGAGTACAGGCAGCGAGACAGATTGCTCATGTGATATTCAGCAAACCCTAATGCACTGCTGAAGGCGGGCAGTGTTCTGCATGCGTCATGTGATGCTCAGAAGGGCCTAATGTGCTGCTGAAAATGGGCAGCATGGTGGAAGCATCATATGACACTCAGGAGGTTCTGCTGTGCTGGCTCCATGGCTCAGCCTGCAGCGTTGGGGCAGAGGAGAGAACACCATGTGTCAAGCAGAGGGAATCTTTGCATCCCAGAGTGCGGGTCCTCCCTTGGCTGTGGTTTCAATCAGCTTCTTCAATTCATGGGGAGAAAATATCTTTCAGGAAGAAAGTTGCCTTCCCTTTCCCCAGGCACAGCCTGCTCCTTCTCCCCTGCCACTAGCACACCACACAAGTCTGTCAGCAGACTCAACTCCCTTGTTTTCCCCTTTGACACACCAGGGTTCATTAGCTCTCTTCTGGTCATTCTGTCAGTAGCACCGTCACTGCACCATAATACAAGGGGGATGTGCCATGGGCGGGCTAAGTGTCTAAGAGGACTGGCTGAAAGAGGCAAAGTGAGTCCACCGAAGGTGTGGGTGAGAAGCTGGGTCAGAAATTCTGAGGTTCTCTGGCCAAATGGCTTTGCTTGTTTTAAAGCCCCTCCCCCCCTTGTACTTCTGACGTTTCCCCAGAGCAGTTGGGGGGTGTGTGTGTGTGTGTGTGTGTGTGTGTGTGATGCTGACTGCCAGAACAACTTGAGAAGAGAATTAGGCCCCATAGGTTTCACTGAACAAGTGCTAAACAAGCACTAGATTCTGCCCAGCCTTTATGCAAGCATGCAGGGAGGGGTGGGAACAGGGAGTGTCAGAGCCAGCCCGGAGTGCAGGCACTGGTCCCTGCAGCAGGATCCAGTGCCCGTAAAGAGGCAGAGAATTGGCGCAGCAGCGGCGCTGCACCCCAGCATCAACAAAAGAGTTAGCCACCATCCACTGGGAACGATGCAGCACCTGGAGCAGCTTGTGGAGCTCTGCTTCTCTGAGGCAAAATGTCTTCTCAGTGCTCTCTCAGACAATGCCTGAAAAGCTGAGCCTAAATGGTGCCACCCAGCCCAAAGAGAGCACGCTATGGTTCAAGACCTGGCAAGCTCTACAAGCCAAACAGCTGCATAGCAAGAAACCTACATGTTTCCCTGGTAGAGCTTGTTAGCATTGCAAATGGACTAGCCCTGGAGTTGTATTTATTTTTTCTGTTTCTTATAAATAAGCATAAAAAAATACATGTAAAATCCTTGTTAATTCAGCATTTACGGTTATATGCTCACAGCCACGAGAAGCCAAGAACGATAAAAGATAGGGTTCCAGCAGCAGTGTTAACTCAGCCAAATCACATGGAAATACTATTTGCTGACCCTGTTTTTCTAGTTTAACAGGTGGCTTAATATATTATGTTTTCTTCTGTAAAATGTATCACATAAAACATACAGTACAGAATGTGCAGCATGGCCATAGCAGGGTTGTTCTTGGAATCTTAAAGGATTACAGTCTGTTTTGAAATCTAGTCAGTTTACAACAATGATTGCTAAGTAGGTTTAGGTACTGCCTTTACCTCTCGCTCCTCCCTTCCCCGTTTTTGAAGTTTTAAAATCACATTTTTCTGGTTTTGGGATACTATTTTTCTCACTTGCAACATGAGAAACTCTCACAAATACCAGAGGAAATCAGCAGGACCCAAATCCTGCAAACACCAACATGTGCAGCTGTAGTCACATGGATGGTCCAATTTGGAGTCAGTGAGGTGGCTCATGTGCACAATGTTATGCACGTGCGTTTGCAGTATTGGGCCTAACTGCGCAGGGTAGAAGTATAGCGTTGTGGTCAAGGTGCTGGTCTCGCACTTGGGAGATCAAGATTTAATTCCTTGGCCTGTCACAGGCTCCCTCTATGACCATAGCAAGCCACTTCAGCTCTTGGCACTGCAGTTCTCCCTCGGTAAAATGGGGATAATCGTTCCTTTGTCTTGTCTGTTGAGACTGTAAGCTCTTTGGAAAGGCGCTCTCTATTACTATGGGGCAATGGAGTCCTGATCTCTGTTGGAGCCCCTAACCTCCACAAATAATAAATAATGCTACTGAGCAGGGGAAATGACTATATCCAACGTGCACCATGCAAGCAAGCTGAAAAATACAGCCATGTTTTTTATTCCAGTCGCCTTGTTACAGCAACATTAGGCATTTTTAGTTAACAGGTACCACGAGCCTGAATCTCCTCTTGGTTATTTCAGTGTAATTTCACTGACTTCAGCAGGTATCTGTTGATTTACACAGCTGGCCAACGTGGTGAAACAGCCCAATACTAACTGCCAGAGTGTAATATTTTTATGTCAGTATCCCTTTAACTTTTTGCCATTTCTGACATTTCAGCTGTGACTCATAGGCTTGGAAAGAACCTCAAGAGCCCTGCACTCACAGCAGGACCAAGTGACATCTTGGATCATCCTTGTCTAATCTGCTCTTAAATATCTCCAGTGATGGAGATTCCACAACCTCCCTGGGCAACTTATTCCAGTGTTTAACCACTGTGACCGTTAGGAAGTTTTTCCTGATGTCCAACCTAAACCTCCCTTGCTGTATATTGAGCCCATTGCTTCTTGTCTGAGCATCAGAGGTTAAGGAGAATAATTTTTCTCTCTCCTCTTTGTAACACTGTTTTAGATACTTGGAAGCTGTTATCAAGTTCTCTCTCTCTCTCGCCTTTTTCCAGACTAAACAAACCCAGTTATTTAAATCTTCCCTCACAGATCATATTTTCTAGACTTTTAATCATTTTTGTTGTTCTTCTCTGGATTGTTTTCAGTTTGTCCGCATCTTTCCTGAAATGCGGCACCCAGAACAGGACACACAACTTCATTTGAGGCTTATTCAGGGCGGAGTAGAGTGGAGTGGAAAGATTACTTTTTATTTGTTACTTACAACACTTCTGCTAATACATCCCAGAATGTTTGCCTGTTTTGCAATAGTGCCACACTGTTGACTCATATTTAGCTTCTGATGCACTATGACCCCCCCATATCACTTTCTGGAGTACGCCTTTGTAGGTAGGACTTTCCCATTTTGTATGTGTGCAACTGATTGTTCCTTCCTAAGTGGAGTACTTTGCATTTGTCCTTATTGAATTTTATCCTGTTTACCTTAGACCACTTCTCCAGTTTATTCAGATCACTTTTAATTATTATCCTATCCTCCAAAGTACTTGCAGACCCATCCCCCAAGCTTGGTATCATCTTCAAACTTTTTAAGTGTAGCTTAAGTGCTGAGTTAATGCAGGAATATGGGAGAGAAGTTGCATGAATTTATGATCTAAATAAACTTGTATATTTACTTTATCATGAAATCAAGCTGATATAGGACTTGCCCAAATGGATTGCTAGATTAGCCACCTTCTCTGCTCAAGTTCAGGATTAACTGCCACGGGTTGAGTGGGCCGGGCCCTCCCCTGCCACGGGTTGAGTGGGCCGGGCCCTCCCCTCCCCTCCCCTCCCTTCTGAAGGTTGCTGAACGTGAGTTCTCACAAGCCATTGTTTATTTATATGGTGACTTTATTACACACCCAGTGCCACAGCCTCTGGGTATATTTACATAATTGGAAGAACACCAAGGCTGTTGCCTATTGTAGGCAGCAACAATCGCCAGCTCAACTGTGCTCATCCATTACAGACACCCCATTCTGGCCCCCTATCAAGTTGAATGCTTAGGGAAAGAGACAAGTCTCGCTGCACTGTGCTTGGACCGTTGATGAGTGATGGTTGACTGACAAGTTTCAAAGCTGAGAGGCCTCCTCCCTGCCACTGGCTCTCCGCGCCTTCTCTGGGCTGTCAGAATGCTTCTGCTGATCTCAGCTGTGGGGAAGGCATGTGAGGAAGGAGATGCCTTCTCCGTTTTCCTGGTCCTGGATCACACAAGACTTTATAGATTAAAACCAACACCTAGAGACGTCCGGGGCAGAGCTGGGTAATCGGTGCTGAGCTTAGGTGGTTGTTTTCAGCAGGCCCGCTGATGGAGGAGGGGAGGGGAGACAAAGGAGGCAGTTGCCCGAGGGCCCAGCAATTCAAAGGGGCCCGGGGCTCCTGGCTACCAGTGTTGCTACTGGCAGCAGCAGTGGCCAGAGCCTTTAAACTACCACTGGAATGCCACATTGTGTGCTCTCTGAGGGCTGGGGGGCCACCATGTTCCAGAGTGGGGAGTACAGGGGTCTAGCTGTTCCAACCCCACCTCTTCCACCCAAGACCCCTCCTTGGAGCCGCCCTCCCCTCCCCCATCTTGCCCAGGGGCTGCTGGGTCCCCTGGTTTTCAAGGGCTCGATTCACTCAGGAAATGGAATAGCAGCATTCTTTAATAATGTTTTTGAGACACCTACCGGGTAGACCTCAGTAGGATGCTTTGCTGTAAGTCATGCCTTTGGCTTGGACAGTCCTTACAAGGTCCACATCAGAGAAGAAAGGCTACAACTTCTTGGCCACCCTGCAGATGGAAAAGTGTGCTTAGAGCCACCACTGCTGTCTGAAATTAGAGAAACAGTGATGGGTCTTGTACAGTCTCAAGACTCTGAACCATTTTTGCAAGGATGAGAGTAGCTGGATAGAACAGATACAAAGACAAATTCCATCTCCCTCCCGCCACCCCCAGGCCTTATATGACCAGATGTCACAGGCTATCTGTACGACAAGGACAGTGGGCGAGAAGATTTCCAGTTGCCACTATATCAGTTGTGAAGGGCAAATAAGTATAATGCCCTGCTAGCCATCCATAAAGTGCTAATGGTTGGGCAGCAGAGTCCATTGGGGAGGGATGGAGCTCCACAACCGTCTCTGGGGGAGGTATTGCAATAAGTCCAGGAGTGAAAATAGGTCCCACAACAGCCTAAAGGAAGCAATCATCTGATCGCAATGGGGAGAGTGAACCCATCTCCAGTTCTAAAACAGAGATGACCTCTAGTTTATGCACATTGTCTCTTTTCTGATTGTATGGCAAATAGGGCATGTACATTTCACTGCCTGGTCTAAGGAGGTCTAGCAACTTGGATGCCCATGTCACTTCTGGCTGCATCCTCTTGCTCATATATCACATTGAGAAGTTTGCCAGGGCTCCCTCTGGATAGGAGTTGCAACAATTACTGCAAATTATTATAGGCCAAGCTGTTAGTTAAGGTTGCTTGACACTTCCCATTGTCAGAACCTGTTTTTAGCTGCTTGTAACTTTTCTAATCTTTAACTGTTGGGGTTGAAAATTCTCATTCTGGACACCTGCCTCAGGCTGAAGGGTTTTTTGGAAAGTTTCGGCAGAACTGGTTCATCTGTTTCCAAGAACAAGATTAAGGAAAAATATATTTGTTTTTTTTTCTCTGCTAAAAAATTCCCTTTTGTTGCCCTGCTAGAAATGCTCCATGCTGTGCAGCAGGGATTTGAAATTTGTTGGGCGGAGGAGTCATGCTGTCAGGGGTGTTTCTTTTGCCATCTGCCCAAATTTGAGCAAGTTTATAGGACATTCAGAAATCTTAGTTTGCACATTCTCAGTAGAGGCTTGTTGGAGTTCAGCAAATTGGCAGCTGAATTCTGTGAAGAATCCATTCACACCGAACATGTACCAATCCAGGGCTGGGCGATTCCGGGGGGGGGGGGGGTGCTAAGCAGGCCGGTCCCTGCAATTGTGACATTGGGTACAGGAAGAGAGAGCAGGGAAGCTGGCTGCTGTGCTCTGAGTACGACCCCTGCTGTTGTCCAGCCAGTGAGAAGGGGAGATGGAGCCTGAATGGAATATAGAGGACCAAGAGACTGTTCTGTGGTGTGGGACCAATGGAAGGAGTAGGTTAGGGAAAGAGCTTCATAGGAGACTTAGACTGGAGGGTAGAGACAGGAGATGAGGGGAAAACTAAGACTGGCTGGGCCAGGAGATTGGGACTAGGAGCTGGGTGGGAAAACATGGGTAGGCAGGTAGATGAGAGACTAGGAGCTAACATGTTGGGAAGGGGAGGACTGAGAGTACATGGAGTGAAATCTCCATCCCTAGAGGTTTTTAAGGCAGGGGTTGACAAAGCCTTGGCTGGGATGATTTAGTTGGGGTTGGTCCTGCTTCGAGCAGGGTGTTAGACTAGATGACCTCCTGAGGTCTCTTGACTCTACTGTGATAAAGAGCTGTGAGGAAGAGAGCGGGACTGACTGGGCAAGATGACTTGGCTTGGAACCTGGAAAGAACAGAGCCTTAGAAGAGGCAAGATGCCTGGGCTAAGGTGGGGGGAGATAGGGCTGATACAGGGACAAGCTGCGGGGATATGGACAAAAGGAGTCAAGCCTGGGGGGAATGGGGCAGAAGAGTCTGTGCCCACTAGAGCACACTCCACTATACAATCTGGAATCAAACCCAAGATTTCCTGAGTTTCATCATTCCTCTGCTGTCCACAAACATTTGTAAAATGCACTGGTAGAGTATACATCTAATCTTCCTCTAGCACTGGTCCACATAGCAGATGACAACTTACTACTGCTGTCAGTTACTCCAGTCAGTCATGGAGCAGAGGCCTGTACTGTGGATCAAAAATTCCAACCCTGCTGGTGGCTGATCAGATTGGAAATAACTGACCATACTCTATTCCCACCTTCGCATGACAGATTTCATGATCCAGTGTGATGGCAAAAATGAAACTGGGACTGTACATTATAAGCGACACAGGGGAATGGGTGGTATTTTAGTTGAATGATTCCTGTTAGTTGCCCCGGCCTTGCTTTGCTCATTGACTGAAACTTCATAGTCCCATCTCTTTGCTGTCCATTTTAATCATGGGAGTGGGGAATGATTCTAATGCTCTTTCGCTCTTAAGGTTTTTACTGGTGCATGTTGCAGTTTCAGGTTAATTGTATCTGTGACCCAGCTCTGGATCGTCCTTGAGGGCTCCCTCTTAAGCTTTCCATGTCCCAGAGATCATCTCTCTCGGTTAGATGTCCCCATCTCTCTCCCTTCAGACCAGAGGTTTAGGCTTACAGTCTCTCTGCTCCTCACCATGGTTTCCCCAGCAGGTTTGATGGGGTCCCATCCAGTACCTTTGGGTAACCTGTTGTCAGCCGACGGTCAGGGCAGTGAGTGGTGTGTGTGTGTGTATTATACACCTGAGACTTCAACTGCCAGGACCGGGGTCCCTTAGCAGCGGGCAACCTGAAAGAGGTTGACGGGCGCCCCAATAAGTTTACAGGGAGAGCTTATTACATCTCAGATTTCAGCTGCTAAGATACAGGATCCCTTCACAGCGGGCAGCCTGGGTAGGCTGAGAGATGCCCCAACGGATCTGTCCTCTGGAAGCGACACGATCCAACGCTCAAGCTTTCCTGTATCTGTCCCTTATGACCGGCTGGAGTTCTTTTAAATTGTGCTTGGTTCTGTTACAGCAACTGAAGGAGTCAGGTTAAAGCTTAAACAGTTACTATTTTATTGTTACAGCGTAAACTTAGCTGTTAAATGCTACTACTGTGTTACAGACAACACAGCCACTACAAAGGACAGGACAGAAATTAAACTAATAAGTCACTTACAGGTACCATGAAACCCTTTTGGTTCTCTGAGCTCTTATTAAATGCATGCAAAATAGACACCTAGCAGGTATATATTCTCACCCCATGCGTTCCAGACTTGGCGTGGCCAGCGTCTTTCTCTCAATCCTCGGGAAGAAGTAGGGCGAGGTTGGGCCCCACAGACCTCGGAGACAATCAATACCTGCCAGCAGGTGTAGATGATTGGAGCTCAAATGGGGTGGGCTACTAAACCCCTCTTTATACCCCTTGGGTCACGTAGGCTTCTTTCTGGTCTCAAGAGGCCAATTAGGAAAAATGGCTTTGAATGCCAAGTTTCCCACGAAGGGTGCAAAGCATAATTCACACCTGGGAAAATGCAGACAATGGGCACCTCTGGTATGTGATGGGCGAAGATTCCTCTCCTGGGACAGTGCAGGCGTGTCAATTACTGATACTAGCCATCAGGGCGGCGGGAGGCCCCGGGTCATCAGCTAGCCCATTTACTGTCTGGTTTCTGTTTATGGTAGAGTCAGGGACAGGCAGCACACCTGCGTTCCCAGGGCATCAAAGGCTGACTGCCTTTCTCTTGCTCTCTGGGGGGGGGAAACAAGATGGGGTTCATGTCTGGCTACATCTGTCTCCAGGGGCTCTAGCAATGTACAATAGTTACCAACCAGCCATCTTACAGCAAACAGCTTTTCTTCTTAGGGTAAAAGCATTGCAGAAAAAACATCTAAAATTTACACACATGCTAAATGCTTACTGAAGGTCTCCCCAGCTCTAGCCTAGAACTTTGGTGAGGTTTGAAAAGACCAACACCTACAAGTGGATTTGCTCACTTGGTTACAAGTCCATGACAGCTTTTAGGTCAGGAATAAGATCCTCGACTGGATGGTTCAGCTGTTTAATTTTAATATAGCTTGGGCCTTATGGGAGCAGGCAATCAATTTGACAGCTTCCCCTGCCTAATCTAAAATGGAACCATCAGTGCCCCAAGCCCTGTTATGCCTGTGGATAGCTGTGAGCTTGTTCTGTCAGTGCGCCAGCCTTGTCGTCTTTCCCTCTACATTTCCCTGTTTGATATCCTGTGTACGCTCTCTTCATTCAACCGGAGCCTGTCCGTGAGTACATTGGCGCGATCTCACGGAAGGCAAATGGAACTGTGCTTTCCTCCTCCTGAATGCATATCATTTAAACAGCACAGCGGTGGTATGAATAAAACCACCTTAAGTGGGTTAAGTTTTTGCTTGAAAACTAGAGCCAGTGAGGCTAGACCACTGTAATGGAGAGCAGAATTTGGTCTTTTGTGTGTTCTTGCAACCCTTTGTATCCTGCTCCAGCCTGTGAGCCAGCACATCGGTGGGATAGTTGTGTAACCCCTCCATGCCCCCACTCTAGTGGTAGATGGGGACACTGTTTACTTGGATACCTCTGTTGCTACCACATCAAAATCATGCCTCTTGAATTCTGGCCTGACAATTAGTGAATTGTACACTGTATGGGTCACTGCTTCTGACTGCAGAATTTCTGTTTTGATTCACCCTCTGTGTGGAGGTAAATTGACTCCCCTCCAAACCAGATTTACGCCTATTGTGCACTGCAGGCACAGAGGACCTGATCCTGCTCTCCTGTGCACCACAGGAAACCCAGTGAAGTTACTCTTTATTCCCCCTCTTCCCCACCACCCCCACCACCACCACACACACACTTTACACTGGCCTGTAAAAAGGGAGAGGAAAGTGCTCATCAGCTTACGTCAGAAAGCAGATCTAACCCAGTACGGCCCATCCATCACCTGGTCACTTACCTGATGGACAGAAGGGAGGACAAACTGAAGGAGCACATGGACAGCATGCTGGTGGGTTAGAGATAGGGATGTAATAGTGTAGTCAATTAACCGATAAGCAAAAGCTTATAGGTTAATGCTATAGAGCAGTGATTCTCAACCTTTTTTTTTATAAAGTACCCCTTTAAAAAAAAATTGTAAGTACCTCCAGTATCTACAGTTTTCAGACACATTTTTTTTCTACTATTGCAACACGTTTGTTTAAACAACTTAATTGTAGCTGGGCGGGCGATGAAATTTTTGGGTGTAAAAAAGTACAAAAATAATAAAGCGCTGTAAAACTTAAAAACAAAAATTCAGTTTTCTCCAAGTTTCAGTTGTGTTGCTGTACCTCCCAGACTTCTCTCAAGTTCCCCTAAGGGTACTCGTACCACTGGTTGAGAAACACTGATCTAGACTACACACATTTCTCCCCTCTCCCTCACTAGCCAGTACATTTTTTAGCAGGCTGGCCAGTAGTCCGGCTCAGTCCTGGCTTGAAATGGGTTCAGGACCTACCCCTGCTTCGGCTCTGCATTTAAAGTGTATTAGGAACCGGGCACGCAGGCAGCCCAGCTCAGTTCTGGCTCGTACTGGGCCAAGGAGCTCAGACCCACCCTAGACAAAGGCTGCCTGCACCCCACACTGCTGCCTCTTTAGCAGAAGTGGCAGCACAGGGCAACAGGCAGCTGGTCCATGAAGGGTGCTGTTTTTTATGTGGGTCCCACTTGGCACCCTGCATGGATACAGAGGCAGCAGCGTGGAGTGGCAGGGGGCTCCTCAGGAGTGAGGCTGGAGCACATTGGCTGCCAGCCCCGCCTCCAGGGACTATAGACAAGTCGACTGACCGATAAGAATTCATGAGGTTACTCAACTATTCAATTAACCAATATTTAACATCCCTAGTTAGAGCTGATGCACATGGAGCAGGATGTGCTGTGATTTTTGGGGTCCCAGTAGTGAATGTGTTGCATGTGCACTTAGCGTGCTATGTGATTCTCCCCAGACCCCTGTGCTCCTGCCTGAAAATGCCTGCAAAATCCACAGGGAAGGAGAAAGTCAGTCAGTGGCTGAATGAACAGAATGAGTATATTAGTAGACAGATGGCTAGTGTTTTGTGTTGGATGGAGGGGAGAATGTAGTGAGCAGAGTAGACTGGTAGAAAGGATAAGAGGTGTGGATAGATGGATTGCTAGGAGAATAGATAAGCAGAGAGTGCAGAGTAGTGGGTAATGGGAGGGTGAATGAGGAGGAGAGAACAGGAGTAGAAGTAACTTGGACAGCTAAAATAAGTGAATAAAGAGAGGGAGGGGGCAACGAATAGAAGAGAGAGCCATCTGGAGAGAGCTGGTGGGTGGAGGATGGAGCAGGAGGATGAATGAATGTCTATAGAGTAAATGAGTATGAGGATTTAGGGCTTGCCTACACTTTCAGTTCTGCAGCTGTATTACTGCATCTCCACTGGTGTGATGGTTCAGCAAAGACACAGCCATTTGTAGTATATCCTTCCTGAGAGGCAGTAGCTAGGTTGATGGGAGAATTCTCCCATCAACTTAGTGCTGACTACATGGAGATTGGCTTAACTATGCTGTACGGGAGCATGGATTTTTCATACCCCTGAGCACTATTACTCAGTTGGATCTAATTTTCTAGTATATACCAGCCCTAGTTGATGGAAGAATTCTTGCAGGGATTAGGTTGACAGAACTACATCTCTCAGAGGTGTAGATTTTTCCATCCCTGAGAGACTTAGATACGCCAATGTAACTTTTCAATGTAGACCAACCCTCAGAGCTTGTCTACACAAGGACTAAAACCTAAGAAATTAAATCGGTCCTAGTTCATCCTTTTCTTTAATCTGGTGTTTGTTTGTGGACACTCTGATTTCAAATGGAGATTGAGCTCTTTCAGTTTAGCTTAAATTTGTTAAAAATAAAAATATAAGTTAGGAGTATCCTAGTCTGAGCTAATTCTCAGAAATAAAATAACATTTTTCAGGTAAACTTTCCCTCTGCTATTGCCCAAACTAGAGCTGGACAAAAACTTTTTTTTTTTTTTAAAGCAAATAGTAGATTCACCAGAAAGTTTTGGTGCCCCCCCACTTTGGTGCACTATTTGAGTTCATGTCTAATTCAACACATAGTTTTAACCAAAAAAAACTAACCCTCACAACGTTTTTTGGAAATGTCAAAATGAAACATTGCATTTGGAATCAACACTGTTTCATAATATTCCTTCATATTGACTGTCAAAATTGCATTGACCCAAACAAAATGTTTTCAGTTTTTAGTTGGGTTGAGAATCTCCACCCAACTCCTCTCCAGAAATCAGTTTTGGTTTAGAGTGACCCAATTTAGTGCAATCAAGCTAACAAGACAGGCTCACAGCTCAGACAGAGAAAGGCATGTGAGGGCCAGCTAGTTTTGGGAGATTTGTTCTCCACTGCACTAGCCGACTGGTGGGTCTGGAGGCAGGCATGGTCCTCACCTTCCTCCCTCTCCTCAGGTGTTCTCCATTGTTGTCTTCGGCTCCATTGTGAATGAAGGTTACCTGAACCTCCCTGAGAAGGGGGAGGAGCACTGTATCTTCAACCGCAACGACAACGCTTGCAACTATGGCATCACCGTGGGCGTCCTTGCCTTCCTCAGCTGCCTTCTCTACCTGGCTTTGGATGTCTATTTCCCACAGATCAGCAGCGTCAAGGACCGCAAGAAGGCAGTGCTCTCAGACATCGGCGTCTCTGGTGAGCTTCCTGGGTGGTTGGGGACTTAGGGACTAGTTCTGGTCACATGGGAACTAAGCTGTGGAAAGGAGCCAGTCTTATTTCATAAGCCAGCCGGCCAGACGTCTCTGGTACAGGAATTCTTTGACTGGTCTCCTTCCTCCTCCCCTGCTCCTCCTTCGTTATCCTCTTTGTCCTCCAACCCCTCTCCCCCTTTTTAAACCTCCTCTTCTTTCTTCTTCTCCTCTCCCTGTCTCTTCTTTCCTTCCTCCTCTTCTCATTCCCTATCCTCTCCTTCCTCTTAACTCATCAACTTTTTCCCACCCTCCTCTCATCCTCTTAGTCCTGTCTCTCGTAGACTTCTCTCTGGCCTCTGCTGCTGCCTCGTGATTTGAGGTTGGGATAGTGACACCACAGGCAGCTCAAGCATTCCTCACATAATGTGGGAGAGGTGAGAGTATGTGCATATTGCATTCCAGTGATTAAAAATGACAAGCCTTAAAGATGACCCCCAAAGGAAAGAAACACGTAGTTTGTGCCCCTTTTGTGTGTGTTCTGTATGGTGCATTAAAAAAGCTGGGAAGGATGCCTTTTCCCCTTGGATTTTCCTTTAGAATTATTGTCTCATTTCCCCTGATTCTTGCAGGAGGTCTCCTTGGAAGATCAGAAAACTGGTGTAGGATCTTTCTCAGCCCTTATTTGAAGGAGTAGAGGATGATGCATCTTGTAACCGAGGTTTTTCTTTCCAATGCCGGGTGTTTGAATCCAATGAGAACCTCCCTGCCCCCAACACACAGAATTTTAAATAGTCTGACTATAAATTCCCTTTAAGCCACTTTTGTATTGTGTATGTTCTGAGGCATTCCAGGTTCCTGACCAGCTCCTGGCACCCAGGGCTGTTCTAACTTGTATTCTGCTTCCAATGGTCCCTAATTTGTTGGAGTTGCTGAGAGGCACCTGCATGCCTGGCACCTCAGCTGGAAGTATCAGTGAGTGGTGTCTTGAGGCAAGTCATTTTCTTTCGCACCTCGTCTCTGAATCTCGGACCTGCTTTGCATCTTCTTCTGCCCCAAGTTCCCTCCTCTCTCAATGTTTTCCTGTACTCTACTCTCCCATTCATCTGTCCTTGTCTCCTCCTGCACCCACACACACGCTCTCCTTCGTACTGACATTTCACTCCTCATTATTCCCTTTGTCCGTCTCACTCCCCCTCACCCCCAACTCTATCCCTTCTTTTACAGCCTCAGGACACCTGCAACAGCTTCCCAAGAATGTGCACTGTGACTGTTTGCTCCCACCTATAAAGAAAAATACACAGTCACTTGTTCTGCAAAGCCTTCCCAACGTAACATCCACCCCTTTTCTGCAGGCCTGATTCTGAACTCCCATCAGGAATGTCTCCACTGAGTCCAAGGGAGTCACCCTACTGGAAAACTGTTGTGCAAGGAGGATTAGGCCCAGTGTCTGTTCATTCTTCTGTACCTGTTTGGGCCTTTAATTGTATAAGCTCTTCAGGAGTCTCTTTGCTTTTTATCCAAAGTTGCACTTTGTCTATCCAGGGCACTGCTATAGTGCTGTATAAATAACAAATCGCAAGATGCAGAGAAGGGAATGTGTTAGAAAAAAACCCTGAGTGCAGTATAGCAGACAAACATCCTGCCTATTTCTCCCGAGGTATCTGGGCATATCTCAGAAAGGAGGCAAATGCATTAATTTCTGTTCCTTTCAGGGACTCCAGGCCAGCCCCTTTCCCACACCCCTAATGCTCTGATACAGATCATCCACACTCCTTTCCCCTCCCATTAGGACTCTGATGCTCCTCATTTATCGTCCCTCCCCAAGGGAGCTGTGATCCAGTTGTTTTCCTCCATGAAAATGCTGCTGTTTTGTTGCTCTCTTTTTCTCATGCTCCAGTCCCTTGAGTGGGAACACTGCTATTCTGTGTATTGCCAGTGTATCACCCATCTTTTGGACAAGATGTAAAACTGAGGGCTTGTCTGTCGTCATACTGCTGTTTTATAGATTCCATGACGTTTTTTATAAGTGTAAGGGCAGTAGCCCTGGTCTCCTGCCCAAATTCCAAGCACTGTGTAGTTGCAGTCTGGCTGCCTACAATTGCTTCACTGCTTGTTCTGTAGAAACTGCTCTTCACTTGTCCTTCCAGGACAGTATTGTGTAGTGTAACTGGTGCAGAAAGACTGCATTTTAGAAGTGAGTGATCTTGCCTCATTTGGGAGGCCCTGAAGAACTCGCTTGCTGTGCCAGCTGAGAATCACGTGACCCTCCCAGGCTTATGCTGATAAAACATGAGTACCACACCGTTCCTTAATGTCTTCTCTGCAGCTGCATGCCCCAGAGTGACTGCTCTGTCCTCAGTTACACCCCTACCACTCCACTGAGTTCAGTGGGGCTGCACAGTCAGAATTTGACCTAGTCTGGAAAACACTTGGGGATCTTGCAGGATAGAAATTGCTGCAGAAACAGAATGTATTTACTGTTTATCCCGATTCTGTCCTACCCCTCTCTCTCTTTCTCTCTTGTTTTAATGGTGTCCTTTCCCAGCCTTTTGGGCATTCCTCTGGTTTGTTGGCTTCTGCTTCCTGACCAACCAGTGGCAAGTTTCAAAGCCAGAGAACAACCCGCTGAATGAGGGGGTAGATGCAGCCCGAGCAGCCATCACCTTCTCTTTCTTCTCCATCTTCACCTGGGTGAGTAAAGCAGCTGAGACTGATTAGAGACCTTGAATAAAGGCTCCACTGCAGAGCGGTGCCTGCTCTCCCACCCCCGTTAAGGTTAGCCCAGCCCTCTGT
Source organism: Rafetus swinhoei (assembly GCA_019425775.1). NCBI lineage: Eukaryota > Metazoa > Chordata > Testudines > Trionychidae > Rafetus > Rafetus swinhoei. Next base: position 257,568,696 of record CM033437.1, read on the forward strand.
AGGGGGATGTTCTCCTGGCTAGGATTGACTCCTTCTGCATTTCCTGTGGAACAGAAGTTAAAGTGGCTTCTGGGACAGGAGCAGCAGAAGCCAGGGAGGATGGTCCAGCGGATAGGGCATCAGCCTAGACTTGGGAGAGCTGGGCTCAAGTCCCTTTTCTGTCCCAGAGTTTGTGTGACTTTGGGCAAGCCACTTAGCCTCCCTGTGCTTCAGCTCCCCCTGTCCATTCTCCTCAAATGGAGATAATAGCTCTTCCCTACCTCAACGGGGCATTGTGAGGGTAAATAGAGTGGAGACTTTGAGGTGCTCTGATGCTGTGGCAATGGGGGCTGCATAAGTACCATGCAAAGAATCTGTTTTTCTTTCCAACGTGTGTTGTAGCGTTACTGATGTCAGGAGGGGTTTCAGCAGCTGTACTGTAGGAGGGAATGGTTGTTAACATCCTACAACACACTATATGGTCTTCCCTCTCTCTCTACATGGTTTCCCCCAAGCTGGCAACCCTCATTACTTCTGGGGGAATTCTTGGCCAAAAAATATTCTGCATATTTTAATATTTAATATTTTAAAATTTTGCAAAGTTCTGCAAATGTTGTTTGTCAAAATAACACTGTATAATCAGTGTCAGTTGTTCTGATAATTTATTTCAAAATGTTTGTCAGCAAGTATGTCTGTAAATACACTCACACTCACACTCACACTCACACTCACACTCTCTCTCCCTCCCTCCCGCCCCCCCAGGAATAGAATTAAGAAACCTCTGTGACAGCTCAGTTCCTGGTTTTCTATCTCCTCCCCCCCCCCCCCTGAAAAAAAGAGCCTAGCCAGGGGAGCAGACATCCACAACCCCTCTTCACAAGTCCAACCGTGCCCCCTCCTCCCCTCGCAGCCACTACATCCAACCCTCCTTCCCCCAAGCCCAGTCATAGGGCCTCCCAACTCAGACACCCTCCCTCCCAGAACCCAGCCGTGGCCCCTCAGCTCAGACACCAGTCTCTCTACTGCCCAGGGTTGCAGAAGGAGCAGCAGCCTGTTGCTACAGCTTCTAGGAACTCTCTAGTGATCTTCCCCCACAACTCAGTTTTTTCTATGTATGAGCTAACTAGACTCTGCCTGCTCCAGCAGCCCCTAGTGGCAGCCAGCAGCACTGCAGCCCATCTCTAGGGGAGAAAGAAAATTGTGTGCACACAACACTAATTTCTACAAAATTCTTCATTGCGCAGTGGCACAAGATTCCCCCAGGAGTACCTAGTTAATTTATTTATTTGGTAGGAAGTAAAGGGTGGAATTTGTTTGGACCCTAACCAGAGCTTTCTTTCCCTTTCCTTTTTATCCCCCAACCCGCACTGGGGAATTTCTCCACGTGTCCAGATTTGGGGGCTCCATTTCAATATAACCTATTGGGGTTTTTCCATATGCAAAGAACCTCTTTGTACTTTCAGTCTACATAACTTTTTATGTGAATTTAAGAGCGGGAACAAACAAGGAAGAACATAAGTCTCCTCAAGAGAGAGCACAATCTGTCTTTAGTGAGATACTGTTATGTCTCTGCCCCACAGAATAGCAGCCAGCATGCTCCTAGAAATGTAAAGGTGTGGTATGTAGATAAGATCACGCCAATGGCATGGCTGCCTGTCCTGCTTAACCAGAATCTGTTCCTCTCACTAGACATTTCTTTATAGTCCTAGTGCAGATAGGGCTAGGAGTGGGAAATCAGGAGCTGGACGAGCTCTGGAGGCAGCATCTTTACCCCTGAAAGATGAGGCCAAAGAGTACAACACCTGCCATAGCCTCCCATGCGTTGGGTGTGTGCCCATTGGAGCAGGAGGTGTAGTTTCCAACTCAGGCAGATGTACCTATGCTAGTTTTGCTCAAGCTAGAGAGCTAAAAACAGAAGTGTTGCCATGGTGGAATGGGCTAGCCAGCTGAGTACGTACCTAGGATCCAGGGCAGGATCATACTCAGAGAGCTAGTCCATCCCAGTGCCATGACAGCTACATGGCTATTTTAGCATTCAAGCTTAATCAAAGCTAGCACATGTATGTCCACTGGAGCTGGAAATGATGCCTCCAGCTCCAATGTAGACCTACCCCAGTGAGTGGGGCTGCAGGGCTCTCCCCACAGACCAGGGTTGCTCAGCCACAGGAAGAGAGGGTTGTAACATGAAAGGCCTGAGGAACAAGGTCCTCAGAGACCAGCACCTCTCTCTACTTGGCTACAGGAAGGGGAGTCTAATGGCTCTCCAGTCCCTCTGCCTGGGCTGCAGAAAACCATGTTGATGTCTCTTGGGGTTTTATTTCAGTCACGTGACTTTGGTATTCCTTTCTCATTGACTCTTCTCCCTCTCCCCTCCCGCTGTCTCCTCACAGGGCCTCCTGACATTTCTGGCTTTCCGGAGACTCAGACACATTAGCTTTCAGGAAGAATATAACACTCTATTCCCTAGCTCCTCCGCACCACTGCCCTAGCGCCGTTCCCCCGGGGGGCAGCTAGCACCATTTCCCCAGGGCCTTGGTAGGGAAGCGCAGGGGAGGAAGTGGTCAGAGGGCCAATAATTCCAACTCCCTTGACTGGGGTGGGAGGCAGGGGCTGAGAATTCAGCACAGCTGTCATGGGGGGAGGGGAGAGAAGTGTTGTACTTTGGAACTGGGATGGGACATTAATTCTCCTTTGGGGAGTTGGAAGTGGCCCACCTCTCCTCCTGCATTCCCCTGTACCGGACTAACACTGAATAACACACGTTTTCCTCTCTATTGGCCTCTGTTCAGTCTTAATATTTTAGCCAGGCAGGTCAGGTCTCTCCCCACTACAATCCCTTCTTCCCATCTCCGCTTCCTTTCACTTTTCTGCCCCCTTCACTCACTGTGCTGAGATGGTCCCTGGGTGGCTGGACCATTCAAACATGTCTGGGATACTGAAGGAGGGCAGCCCTCACTGGCTAAAGGAGTCTGGTTGCTTTGCCCCAGTCCCAATGATCTTGTCACCCCAAGGAGCATTTGGAATACTATTCTAGCCACTCTTCCCAAGGGAAGGCATCTGCTGCCCCTCCTCCACAAGTACTGGGGTTGGTTTGGTTTGGTTTGGTTTGGTTTTTTGATGGTGTAGCCAGTCGCACAGTGGATGACTGGCAGTGAAAGGGTTAATGGGAACAGCCGCTTGCCTCATGTCCGCTCTTCCACCCGCGGAGTCTGGCAGTTCAGGCTGGAGCCCTAGTTGGGTCTAAGGTGAAATGGGTCACAGATCCAGCCCCAAGGAGCAAGAGCACTGAGGTGGATGTGAAGCAGCTCACCTGGCTGAGGAGGGTGGGTATATCTGCAGGCCATCTACGCCTTCACGATGTGAACCCTGTCTCTGGGCAGGATGGATGGACCTTGCACGGTGCAGGGACTGCTATGAACCTGGGCAAAATGAGTGCAAGCAGAGGGCTGCACACTCGTGCTGTGTCTCTCTTGTCCTGGGCTCGCACTCTCCAGGGGCGCACAAACTCTTCTTGCACTTGGGTGTCTTTAACCGGTGATGTCCAGTCACGGCTTGTGCACTAATCCTTAACCACTACTAACTCGGCTTTGTTTGTCTTTCCTCCTCGGTGTGTTTCCTTCTCTTTCTCCTGCCTCTCCCTCTGCTTCCCATCTCCCCTCATCCTACCTTAAAGGTGGGCCAGGCGTTCCTGGCATACCAGCGCTACCGGATTGGTGCCGACTCGGCCCTCTTCTCCCAGGACTACACGGACCCAAGCCAGGACTCCGGCATGCCTTATGCCCCCTACACGAATGAGGATGATGTCACAGATGCGGTGGGGACGTACCAGCAGCCCCCTCCAGTAGACGCTTTTGATGCTGAGACACAGGGGTACCAAACACAGAACTACTGAGCTACACTGGTGCCCCTTCCCATGCCCCTCCCATCTTCCCCCTTCCCTCTGCCAGCGGGAGGCCGCGGCACCAAATAGACAGGCATGTCCCAGTGCAACAGGTGGCCCTTGGCCGTGCTCTAGCCTTCTGGGCCATTTGTTTTTATTTATTTTTTTAAAAAGGAAAAAAAAAAACCCTAACTGCTCCTCCCTCCTTCTGAATTGTCTACCACACCCAAACGGTGTATTCCCAAGTCTGGCCGTGGCTCTGTCACAGCAAGAGCTCCCCTAGCAATGTGGGAGTGAGCAGCAGCTTTGGGCAAAAATCCAGCTCAGTCTTTTGGTGGGCAGTGGAAGGGTAACAAGGGCACCAGCACAGAAAGCAAAGGCTTACGAGGTGGACATGACAGGGGGACCACACAGGCACCACTAGGGTAGTGGGGGAATGGTACCTACAGTGTTGGAGGGGATGCGTGTGTGTCTGTGGTGGGAGGGTGAGGCGTATGTGAGATAAGGAGCAGTCAGAGCAAGCATGCAGGCATGCAAGGGTTGGGGGGATGTGCAAGCAGAGAGGCAGGTCACAACCCCTTTTTCCCCAGGGGGTATTGCTGCCTTGGCAATACAAGGCTCTGTGAGAAGTTGGTGTTTTATCTCCAGGGGTGTTGGGAGGAGTGGTATTGAGAGTGGGGATGGAGGGATTGAGAGACCAAAGGTGGTGGGGGGAGAGGAGATTTGAAGGCACCATCGAAAACTGCAAAGACAGTGGTAGATGTGAAACCAAGACACAAATGAGGACTGGATGGGCAATGCGATAAGAAACTCTTTCCCCAGGTGATCGCATTGGAGGTGTTTCCCCATCCCCGTGTGTGCACCCTTCTGAGGTGAACACTGTGGTCCTCTAGGAAGAACCAAGCTGCACCCCTCAGGGTAGGAAAGGTGTCTTCAGAGAAATTCCTGAGAACTCCCTTCAGTCCCCTGCTTCTCCCGCTCAGGGTTCACCATTGGCCTGGCATGGGATGAAGAGGAAGTCACTGGGCTGAGTGGGGAAATGCCAGCTTCACACCAGATGGAGGGGGGATCTTTGCCAGCCAATCTTGGGAGCCCTGTGGCCTTTGGCCAGAATAAAGGTGCAAGACAAATGGGACAAACAGGTGAATTTCATCTCTGTAGTCCTGTTGAATCCACATTCCTGATGGAGCTAAAGGACTCCGAGTGGCGCATCTCGGTCTGCTGGAAAGAAATATTGCTGCTTTTCTGCTAGCTGGTGTCTAGACATTCTTACAGGGATGTAACCCATGAGAAGGATCCCTTTCCCACCCAGCAGCTGAGCTCTCGTATTTGCCCCAAAGTTATCCTAACTGAGACTGGATCAGGGAACTCAACAGGGGTCACTTAGAGAGCAGCTCTGCTAAGAGAGCTGAATAGGGGAGCATCTCCCCCCTGCAAAATCTGGAGGGGCCGTGCTGCGCACTCTTCCCACTGGAACTCGGCCTTTGCAGTTTATAGCTCTTCAGAGATGTCAGGGCTCCATCCTCAGCATCCCTACCTCCTGGAAGCCTAAAGGCTTGTCTATACTGGGAAATTGACTAGAACAGTTATTCCACTCTGTTTTGGAATAAAATGTGATTTTTTTAAATCCCAGAATTATTACTCAGCTTTGGAAAGATATTAATTATTGGACTACAAGTGATTTTTATTCCAAAATAGTGTGTCCACGTGGGAATCTATTCCACACTAGCTATTCTGGTCAATTTTCCCATGTAGACAAGCCCTAAGAAAGTGAGGCCAAGAACCAAAGCTAGATATCTCCTATGGGTGTGCAGAATATTAACTCCTAGGCTACCAGGCTTGAGCTGGGCAGAGCTCATAGCCCCTGCTGGCCTCAGGATGGAGGGCTCAGGAGCAGAACCAGGGTAGTATGGTTAGCACCGAGCCCTAGTCCTGGGGCCACTCTGCAGAACACATTGAGGAACTGAGAGAAGAATGAAACACAGGTGTGCTGGGTAGCAGTGTAGGGCACTTACTGTCAGAACATCTAGTTCTTGCCAGACTGGGAAATTGAGCTAGGAGGGCAGGGCAAAACTAGGTGAGCAGTGGACCTTGGGGTTCCCAAATTGTCTAAGATTTCCAAAGGGATCCACACCTCCATTTGACATTTTTAGGGGTCCTCAAATGAGAAAATTTTTAAAACCCCTCTTCTAGATTACTAGCCCCCTCAAGACTGCTCCCTCCCCTGCCATGCACCCAAATGTGTGTGTGTGTGGGGGGGGGTTACAAGAAATATGGAGACAGCCCCAAAATAGGGGGTGAGGACTGGTATAGTGAGAATCCCCTCCTTAATGCACATACACAGCTGTTTTTATCTGCATTGCCTATCTTTAAAGGGCTGCTTCTCAGAGCTGCCTGGGAAACATCTAAGGTCAGGCACTGTAAAGAGGAAGGCTGTCACCTGTGGGAGCTGAGACTCCAGCTGTTGCATGATCTGTGTGCATGTTGTCTACAGACCTCCCCATTGGTGCCTCTCCCAGTGACTCGCTGGACCCAGTCCAGCAGCTAATGAAGGTGGGGGAAGGAAGTGCTAGCTCTTGTCACAGTTGAAGCACAAAGAAGAGGTGGGCAAGTCTCTCAAATTGGCTAGCAAAAGCAATACTGTAAATAGGAGGTTTGGGGGAGGGTTCCCCTCCCCCAAACTTCTCTTTTGTTGGGGCAGCCTAATATTTAGGTTTGGGAAGAGGGGGGGACTTTCTTGGGAGAGGTTCTTTGTAATTAGTGTCTAATCACAGCTGGGCGGGATGGTCCATAAACTCATCTAGAGCTGGTTAGTAAGGAGACCTTTCTCACTTACACCCTGTTGCCCTCACAACATGGAGGGACCCTCTAGCTGCTCTGTGGGGGAACTTGGCATTGACAAGGCTCATTGCTTCTTCAGAGCAGGCACCACCCAGGGCCAGGCAGATGAAGAATCAGTCTGTTCCTGTTTCAGGTTATTCCCCACCTCTCGGTCCCCCTGCCCTTGTTCTCTGTCCCGGGGCAGAGATCTGCATGGCAAGCAGAAGAATTTACAGTGGTTCCTTAAGGGATGGCCCATGCTGATGGCTCAGTTCCTGTCCTTGTTTTTGCCTGGTGGGAGCAGGGACCTCTTTCCAATGCAACTTATCTTCAGCCCTGATGAACGAGGGACTGGGGAGGCAGAGAGAGGAGAATGAGGGTCTCTGATTAGTAGAACAATTAGGAGGCTTTTCCCTCTGTGTTGTTGGTGATTTTTTTTAACAGGGTTGCAGCCACCCTTCTGCAAGTGAGGGAACGGTTCTGGTCCCTTGCCCCTGTGCACACTGACCATGTGGGGAGCCTGAGTTAGAGGCTGTTTCACAACAGAAAGGGATGGAGGGAGGTATTGTTCTAGTGTCCTGACAAGTCCTGGGCATAAGTTTCCCCCTCCTCCCAACCATGTGCACATGCTATCCACCAACTCATTTCACTTCCCTTCCCTTGTTCCTGACGGCTCCCTTGGAAGGAATAAATCTCTGCACCTGACACTGCCAGCCCTCTGCACCCTTGTATGCATGTGGGAGACCCTGGGAATAGAGGACAGATAAGTGGGTCCTTTTAGGAATCAGCTCCAGCTTCTGGCGAGAGTAGGAGCCAGTGAGGCCCAGAAGTGAGCTCACTTGCCCTGTGCAGCACATACGAACCATTTCTCCCCCCACAATCTCACTGCCTCTGTGGTATGGCCATGCCAGTTGGGTTTCCCTGCCCCAGCCCCACAGCGTTACTGCCTGTGTATAGTATATATATATTATATATAAATAAAAAGATGTACGATATAAAGCAATACATATATACATATATATGATGACTAACAAATGGCCTGCTGCACACAGGATTCCTGAGTGTCTGTCTAATCCCGAGTGCCCCCCCATCGCCCAGTATGTTTTTCCTAGACCAACTCCAATATGCCCTGCCATCTTGGCACCTGTGTTTACTACGTCCTGTATGTTTGTGGTTAACAAAGTGAAGATGGTAACTACTGGTGTCTCTTATCAATAAAGTTATGTTCAAAATAACAAACCCTAATGAGTTTTCTTCCCTTTCTTGTTTGGCAGTTATTTAATCATTTTACCCTAGACTTTATTACCGCGATGTAGTTCTAGAGCGGGGGTTCTCAGACTTCATTGCATTGGGACCCGCTCTGACAACAAACATGACCCCAGGAGGGAGGGCCAAAGCCTGAGCCTGCCCAGGCTCTACCGCCAGTGTTCCCTGTAAGCTGTGTGCTTGAATCGCCACCCAGTAGAGATTCCAATGCTGCCCAACTGATCAGCAGAGTGCCCACAGCTAGGTTTGGGTTTTTCCTGGTGGTGCACATCTGCACATGCCTCGGTGCACATCACAAAATTTATTCCATGGATAGAAAAATTAGAGGGAACCTTTCCTACCACCCCACGCCAAGGGACCTATGCCCCTGCCTTACTTCCCTGGGCTAGGGGAGGAGGGTCAAAGCCCAAGGGTTTCAGCCTCAGGCGTGGGGCCTGTAAACCTAAGCCCCACTACTCAGGTCTGAAGGCCGAAGTCCTTAAGCTTCGTCTTTGGCCCCATATGACGGGGGTTGGGCTCTGGCTTTTGTCCCCAGCAAGACTAAGGCAGCCCTAATGATGCCATTAAAATAGGGTTGTGACCCCCTTTGGGGTCCCAGCCCACACTTTGAGAAGCACTGTTCTAGGTTGTTTATCACTTGCTCAAGTTTCTGCCAGGGGCTATGTTTTAAAAATATCATTGAATATTTAAAAAAATCAGCAGGCACTGCAACAGTAGACTTGAGCAATAGATACCCTCCCACAAACACCTCGCTCATTTTCAGTAGCCTCACAGCGATAAGCATAATACTCAAATTACCATCCCCTGCCTATCCTTAGATGGCTCTTTCCTTACATCTGGCACAAGTGAGCCTATCATCAGGATACCTGTGTCCTTCATATCCCACCCAGCCCCTTCCCCAACTTGTGGTCATTCAAGATGGGGTGGCCTGGTGGTGAAAGAGTCACATGTCCCAATCTCCTGAGACATCCTCTTTGCACCTGCGACACCCTCCTGCTGCTTAACGCAATAGCTAAAATAGGAAAGACAGAGTCCTCTTCTGACTCATTTTTATTTGGGGATTTAGCCTGGGTTCAGTTGCACCCGCAGCACTCGTGAAACTGTGGTGCTAATCCTGAGTGGTGCTGTGATTCATGAGCCAGGTTGCAATGCCACTCATTCAAATTTGGCCCAGATGCTCCTCTGTCATCACAGAGGGGTGGTGGCTGGACCATACCCGAGCAATTCTGTGACCCTGTGCACCATGTTGCATCACCCAGATTGGGGCACTGGACCTAGCCTCAGAGGACAGGAGCCACCACTGCGGGGAGATGTCAGGTGGGTTTGCTCTCCAGTTCCCCGCCCCAGTGCCTCTCCATATCGGGCAGGATTAGGGTGCTGCTGTGGGTCATCTGTGCCTCCTTTGATTACAACTCAAAACCATGTCCACAAAGAATTTAATAGAGTGCACCCATTGAATTGGGAGGCTAAGAACATAAGAACAGCCATACTGGGTCAGACCAAAGGTTCATCTAGCCCAGTATCCTGTCTGTGGCCAGTGGCAGATGCTTCAGAGGGAATGAACAGAACAGGTAATCATCAAGCAATCCATTCCTTGCCATCCACTCCCAGCCACTTGCAAAGAGAGAGAAGGGACAACCATCCCTGCCATTCATGGCTAATAGCTATTAAACCTAACCCCATCCTCCATGAATTTACCTAGTTCTTTTTTGAATCCTGTTATAGTCTTGGCTGTCACAAAATCCTGTGGCAATGAGTTCCATAGGCTGATTGTGAGTTGTGTAAAGAAATACATCCCTTTGTTTGTTTTAAACCTGCTGCTTATGAATTTCATTTGGTGGCTTCTGGTTCTTGTGTTATGAAAAGGAATAAATAACACTTACGTATTTTTTCCACACCAGTCATGATTTTATAGACCTCTATCATATCTTCCTTAGTCGTCTCTTTTCCAGCTGAATAGTCCCAGTCTTATTAATCAATCCTGTTTCCATAACTCTACGTTTGGGGTAAAGCTTCTTCCTGCTCTCCTAGCTTTCAAGATGTTAGTGATCTGCAGAACGTCCTTTCCAGCCCATGAGAAAATGTCAGTGACAACCAAAAACTACAACAGTGACAACCCCCAAGCATGAGATTTAAAATAAGTAGAAATGTTGGAGTTTTTACATTTTCTTTTGTTTTTTAAACCTTTAGGTTTGTGCTTTCCTCTGTGCCCATGGAGGCTAGACATTTCCTTGTATTTTAAAATGAAAGCTGAAATTCTCATGAGATCACAAGATGCCAGGAGCAGGGGCTTTAAGGTTTCATGAGACTGTGAAATAAATACGAACTGGTCAATAAAATCACAGTTGCTGGCGATGCTGAAACCCACCAGATTGCCTGTACGCTCATGGTAACTAGGGTTAGCAGATGGTTTCAAAAAAATACCAGACACACGATCTCATATGGAGGGGGGGACCGGCCAGGAGGGGAGCGGGGCTGGCTGGGGGAGATTGGGAGGGGGAGGAACTGGCCAGCGGGAAGCAGGGCTGGCTGGGAGGGGTTGGGGAAGCGGGCTGGCTGAGGGGAACCAGCCGGCAGGAGTGGGGCTGGCTGGGAGGAGTCAGGGGAGGGGGCTGGCTGGGGGGTGGAGCGGAGGAACCGGCCGGCGGAGAGCGGGGCTGGCCCGGGCGCATGCAGATCCTGGGGTGCTACCCATCCTGCGCCCGGTTCCAGTGGGGCGCATGGGCGAGTCTGGCCCCGGGGATTCCATCCCGCTCCGCCCCCGCCCCCCGCCTCTCTGCTGCATAGTTGCGTACCAGCCAGGCAGTACGCAACTACGTACTGATACTCATGATAATAATAAAACTTACTTAATTAGAAAATACCGGATATTTATATGTCTGGTATTTTCTCAATTTGTTTCCCAGAAAGTTCAAATACCGGACTGTCCGGTTCAAAACCGGACACCTGGCAACCCTAATGGTAACAGCATTTTTATTGTTGTTTTGATCTCTTTTGGGTACGTACAAACATGGAGTGCAGGCGGCTTTCCCCCCTGCCTGTTTCTCTTGGGGGAAGCTAATCCATTGTGCCTTTTCAACCACTGGGCCGTGTTCTGGCTGCCATTTTTTCTCTCTCCTGTTCTCTCACGCTCTTCTATCTCTTCCCTTTCCTTCTCTCTCTCTATTTCCCTCCTTTTCCTTCTAGGAAGTGGATGCCTGTAGGCCCAGCTGCTGCCTCCTGTATAGTTCAGGTGCACTGCACAGCAGCATTTCCATTACTTGCTTCTTAATAGACCAGATGGGATGGTGCTGCAGCCACTATTACAGTGGTTGCTCAATGACAGGAGGAGGCAGCAGCAGTGTGGCAGCTGGGCCTGCAGGAGGAAGGCTGAAGATGCTGGGAAGGGGAGAGGAAAAGAGAGAAGATAGGGGAGAGTCTCCATTATATTTTTTGGTCCTGCCTGCCCCTCAATGGCTAGGTTCTGAATGGCTCTGTAGCACCAAGATCAGAAGTGCAGCAGGCCCAGTTATGCTAGACCAGCATTTCTCTTCCAGGACCCAACCTGCAGCCTGCCTAAAAACCTGTGGCTTCAAGGAAGAAAAATCTCCCCCCGACCCACAATAGAAGTTGCTTATGATTACAGAGTAGCCAGTCTGGAGCTATTAGATTGCTTGCAGTGTTGCTGCAGCCATGTCAATCCAAGATAATATTTTGTATTAGTCCAGCTTCTGTGGGTGACAGAGCCAAGCTTGCGAGTTAACATCGAACCTGAAGAAGAGCTCTGCGTAAGATCAAGTGCATCTCTCTCTCACTCAGCTGAGCCAGTAGCGGATGTAACCTGGCCCACCTTGTCTCTGTATAATGTGATACTTTAATTCAGCCTTATGACTCATCACACAACATAAATGTCATGAATGTTTATGTCGTTATCACCGCACCTCTCAGGAGTGGGACTGTCTAGAAATATCTCCCACACCTTGGCCCCATAGGGTCACTGCACTTCCTGTATTATGCAGAAAAACTATTGCATGCAGGGCTGGTTCCTACCAGGGATAGCAAACCAATGATGGAGAACATACAAATGAGAGCACCACAACTGATACAAGGTTTGTAGTATAACATGGAGAGAGAGGGATTGTTTTAATACAACTACTGGCTTGACTCAGTGGATTGTTTTATTTATTGGGGCTCAGAGGGGGTTAAATATCCTGTTTCCTCAGCTAGGTTCTGGCTATGACATACAGCACAGTGATTTCTGTTGGGATTGGTTAAGGAGAGAGAATAAGGGGAAATATAGGAAAGGGGAACAAGGATTAATCAAAATCACCACTGATATAGATAAACGCCAATTAGAAATACCGGATATTTATATATGTGGTATTTTCTCAATTTATTCCCAAGTTCAAACACCGGACTGTCGATTTCAAACGGACACTAACTTAACCTAATGGTAACAGCATCTATCTCTTTTGATGCGACCTGAAACATAGGTGCAGCGGCACCCCTGTTCTCTCTTGAGAAGCCCAATCCGTGTGCCTTTTCAAGACTGGGCCGTGTTCTGGCTGTACCACATACACACAATTTCCCTTTACACAGAAATCTGCATGTACATTATAAAGCAGAATGCAAGCCTGACTTCTCAGTCCTGCAATGGATATACAGGGCATCCTCACTATAAATCGTCTGGTATACATCCATTTCCACAATAAAATCGTTGGCGCTTAGTAGGAACTGATGTATTGCAAAAAAATTTAAGCAAATGGAAGTCAGCCACAGGAAAAAATTCCCACTTTAAGTTGTTTCATTATACGTCCACCATTTTTCTCTCTCCTGTTGATGTAGCTTTTCAGCTGAGGGAACTCCTTATGTTACGGAAACACCCTGAGACAATTCCCCCTTACCTATTCCAGAATTTCAGGCGGGAAAATTATGTGCAGCTACTGAGTGACTGCTGTATAGTTCAGGTGCACTGCACAGCAGCATTTCCATTACTTGCTTCTTAATAGACCAGATGGGATGGTGCTGCAGCCACTATTACAGTGGTTGCTCAATGACAGGAGGAGCAGCAGCAGTGTGGCAGCTGGGCCTGCAGGAGGAAGGCTGAAGATGCTGGGAAGGGAGAGGAAAGAGAGAGAGAGTCTCCATTATATTTTTGGTCCTGCCTGCCCTCAATGGTTCTGAATGGCTCTGTAGCACCAAGATCAGAAGTGCAGCAGGCCCAGTTATGCTAGACCAGCATTTCTCTTCCAGGACCCAACCTGCAGCCTGCCTAAAAACCTGTGGCTTCAAGGAAGAAAAATCTCCCCCCGCCCCACAATAGAAGTTGCTTATGATTACAGAGTAGCCAGTCTGGAGCTATTAGATTGCTTGCAGTGTTGCTGCAGCCATGTCAATCCCAAGATAATATTTTGTATTAGTCCAGCTTCTGTGGGTGACAGAGCCAAGCTTGCGAGTTAACATCGAACCTGAAGAAGAGCTCTGCGTAAGATCAAGTGCATCTCTCTCTCACTCAGCTGAGCCAGTAGCGGATGTAACCTGGCCCACCTTGTCTCTGTATAATGTGATACTTTAATTCAGCCTTATGACTCATCACACAACATAAATGTCATGAATGTTTATGTCGTTATCACCGCACCTCTCAGGAGTGGGACTGTCTAGAAATATCTCCCACACCTTGGCCCCATAGGGTCACTGCACTTCCTGTATTATGCAGAAAAACTATTGCATGCAGGGCTGGTTCCTATCAGGGATAGCAAACCAATGATGGAGAACATACAAATGAGAGCACCACAACTGATACAAGGTTTGTAGTATAACATGGAGAGAGAGGGATTGTTTTAATACAACTACTGGCTTGACTCAGTGGATTGTTTTATTTATTGGGGCTCAGAGGGGGTTAAATGTCCTGTTTCCTCAGCTAGGTTCTGGCTATGACATACAGCACAGTGATTTCTGTTGGGATTGGTTAAGGAGAGAGAATAAGGGGAAATATAGGAAAGGGGAACAAGGATTAATCAAAATCACCACAAGCTGCAGGGTACAGCATCCCACTCTATAAAATGCTGTGTAAAGCTGCTAGTCTAGCCAAACAATTAGTCATGCTGTACTACTTTGTTCGTCTGTAGCTTTTTCCAGCTGAGGAGCTCCATATGTTACGGAAACACCCCTGTGAGGTAATTCTTACTATTCAGAATTTTCAGACGGGAAAAATTATGTACACAGCTACTGAGTGACTTGCTCAAGGTCACAAAGTGTGTCAGTGGCAGAGCCAAAAATAGATTCCACAGTATATCTTCACAGGGACTAAGGGCTCTTTGATCTAGCAGATAATGGAATAACAAGAACCGATGGCTCAAAGCTGAAACCAGACGAATTAAAATTAGAAATAAGGCAAACATTTTAAACAGGGTGATTAATAACCTATCAAGGGCAGAGGGGGATTCTCCTTCCCTTGCTGTCTTCAAATCAAGACTGGATGCCTCTCTGAAAGATATGTTTCAGCCAAACATAGCTCTTTAGCTCAATCCTGGGGGTAAATGGGTGAAATGTAACAGCCTGTTATACATGGGTGGTCATGCTTTCTCATGTAATGGTCCCTTCTAGCCATAAACTAAGACTAAAGCAGGTCTGCTTTAACCTCTAGACCAGAGCGGGGAACCTTTTTTCAGTTAGGGGTCACTGTCCCACAGAAAAATCAGTCAGGAGCTACACACAAGCAAAAACAAAAACCCAAACCCCTCACTACTAACTCTCAATGTTCTCGAGGTGGGAAGAATAAAAAAAGGAAAAAAATCCAACACTCCTCACTCACAGTTAACTCTGTGCATACAGTGCTCCAGCCCAGCAGAGGGTGGGGTGGGGCTGAGGCTCCAGGTTTCTGACCTGTGGCATAGAGACTTGCTGCAGGCCAGATCAATTTGCCATAGGTTCCCCACCTCTGCTCTAGACAGTGCTTTCTTTCTCTCCAGACTAAATTCTGCTGTACCACATACACACAATTTCCCTTTACCTGAGGGAAATCTGCATGTACATTATAAAGCAGAATGCAAACCTGACTACTCAGTCCTGCAATGGATATACAGGGCATCCTCACTATAAGTCGTCCTGGTATACATCCATTCCACAATAAAGTCGTTGACGCTTGTAGGAACTGATGTGTTATAAAAAAAAAATTTGCGCAAATGGAAGTCAGCCACAGGGAAAAAATTCCCCACTTTAAGTTGTTTCATTATACGTCCAAGTTTTTTGGAATGTATCTTGGACTTATAGTGAGGACGGCTCAGTTTCTGAAAAAGTGGGCGTGCTCTTTTGGAAGCCCTGTATTCCTCATTTTATGAGGAATAAGGGCTCTTCTGAAAGAGGAGGTTTTTCCCACATTTGGCCCCGTGTAGACAGGCCAAATGCCGAAAAAGCCTCTTCTGAAAAATGACTGCAGTGTTAACATAGCCTATCTGAAGGAAAAGGGTTTGAATTCTCCACATATCTGAAAGAAACAGATATGACCTGGCACTATACAAGACTGGACAATGAGGGGTTGGACTCTGCTGGCCAAGCCCCCACATTTCATAGACATGGTTCAAAAACATTAGTTAATTCATTGATGTTTATTTTATAAGTAGAATTTTGTGTGTCTGAACCTCATATATTTTCTACAAAAGGCTACTATGGTACTACTAGAGTGTCCAGTCTTGAGACCTCTCACCCTATCCAGCATGATATTGCCACACAAGAGATGATGGCAAAGGATATGTCTACACTTGCACCCTCTTTCGAGAGAGGGATGCAAATGAAGACATTCGAAATTGCAAATGAAGCCGGGATTTAAATATCCCGCGCTTCATTTGCATATTTACATTATGGCACTATTTCGAAATAACAGACGGCTAAGACGCAGTTATTTCGAGAGGAAACCCTTCTCTTGAAATAACCCTTATTCCTCATACAATGAGGTTTATCAGTTATTTCAAGAGAAGGGTTTTCTCTCAAAATAACCACGTCTTAACAGCATCTGTTATTTCGAAATAGCGCCATAACACAAATATGCAAATGAAGCACGGGATATTTAAATCCTAGCTTCATTTGCAATTTTGAATGTCTTTATTTGCAACCCTCTCTTGAAAGAGGGTGCAAGTGTAGACATACTATATAGAGAGTACAATTATTAAGTTTGAAGATGATACCAGGCTGGGAGGGGTTGCAAGTGCTTTGGAGGATAGGGTCAAAATTCAAAATGATTTGGACAAACTGAAGAAATGGTCTGAGGTAAATAGGATGAAGTTTAATACGGACAAATGCAAAGTACTCTACTTAGGAAGGAACAATCAGTTTCACACATACAGAATGGGAAACAACTGCCTAGGAAGGAGTACGGCAGAAAGGGATCTAGGGGTCATAGTGGACCACAAGCTAAATATGAGTTAACAGTGTGAAACTGTTGCAAAAAGAGCAAACATGATCCAGGGATGCATTAATAGGAGTGTGGTGAACAAGACATTGAGTCATCTGAAGAAGTGGGCTGTGCCCACGAAAGCTCATGATACCATCTATATGTTTTGTTAGTCTTTAAAGTGCTACCAGACTATTTGCTGTTTTTTAAGTTTTTCCTATTACAGACTAACTTGGCTACCTCTCTGAAACTTTAAGACATGAGAAGTAATTCTTACGCTCTACTCTGTGCTGATTAGGCCTCAGTTGGAATATTGTGTCCAGTTCTGGGCACCACATTTCAAGAAAGATGTGAAGAAATTAGAGAAGGTCCAGAAAAGAGCAACAAAAATGATTAATGGTCTAGAAAATGTCCTATGAGGGAAGACTGAAAGAACTGGGTTTGTTTAGTTTAGAAAAGAGAAGACCAGGAGGGGACATGATAGTGGTTTTCAAGTATAGAAAAGGGTGTTACAAGGAGGAAGGTGAAAAATTGTTCTCCTTGACCTCTGATGATAGGACAAGAAGCAATGGGCTTAAATTGCAGCAAGAGAGGTTTAGGTTGGACATTGGGAAAAACTGTCAGGATGGTTAAACACTGGAATAAATTGCTTAGGGAGGCTGTGAAATCCCCATCACTGGAGATATTTAATAGCAGGTTGGACAGACAGTGCTTGGTCCTGCCGAGAGGTCAGGGGACTGGACTCAGTGACCTCCCAAGGTCCCTGCCAGTTGTAGTATTCTAGTATTCTATGATTCTAAGAGCAGAATTTCACATCTGATCACTTTTATGCCCCTCAGGTACTGATTCACACAGAGAAATGTACCGCTCTCAGACATCTTCAATGATATGGCATCCGTTCTGCTATCCCTCATCCACATAAAAAATGTGTCAGTCACACAAGTGGAGAGCTTTTCAGCTGATTCTTATTTCAGTGATGGGACTATTCTTACATCTCCCCTCCTGCTCCCATGAAGATGTTATACAAAACATACCATTCCTGAAACAGGCTCCCTTCACCTAGAAATTTGCAGGCAAATTCTTGAGAAAGACAAAAACCAACTATCTGTAATGTGTGCATTTATATCATTATATATACTTTTTAAAACTATGATATCTCTCTCTAAATTCAGTCATGGGGTTCCTTTGATAGCATTAGCCTTGACTAAGGGCCAGATTAAGATTTTAGTTATAAGAGACTCATGAGTAACCCCACTGACTTCAGCAATTACGATCCAAATTCTGAGCTGCCCCATCCCAGTAGTACAGGAAGAGGCTGTGCATAAGTAGCTTTGTGGCTTCTGAGTTCTAAACTGACCTGGAGCCAGCTGAACCTCTGGTGTAAATCAGAGCCACCCCAGCGGCTGCTTATGGTGGATACTAACAGCCACCTGTGTGTTTGGATATTCCACACACCCTTGCTGGTGCTGCCATGCCCTCCACTGTCCCACAGTGGCATATTGAGGGTGTTATGCGCCCGGGGCAAAGGCAAAATTTGCACCCCCACTCCCACTACACGTTTTAAAGAGGCAGCACCACGTGGAGCCCGGGATCAGCTAGGCTTTGTCTACACTGGAGCGATCTTGTGCCAGAAATATGCAAATGAGGCTAAGCGTGGAATATTGCCGAGCCTCATTTGCATAGCTAATGAGCCGCCATTTTTGCAGAAGAGGCTCTTGCGCAAGAAGGAGCGTCACACTGCCCTTCTTGCGCAAAGAAAAACCTCTGCGCAATGCCATTACACTGATTATTTTCAGGAATAAAGGCATTGCGCAAGAGGGTTTTTCTTGCGCAAGAAGGGGCAGCGTAGACGCTCCTTTTTGCGCAAGAGCCTCTTCTGCAAAAATGGCGGCTCATTAGATATGCAAATGAGGCTTGGCGATATTCCACGCTTAGCCTCATTTGCATATTTCTGGAGCAAGATCCCACCAGTGTAGACATAGCCCTAGGGATTCCCTGTGGTGTTTCAAAGCAGCAACGCTGCATGGAGCCTGGGGTTAGCGGGGGAGTCCCCAGCTGACGCTGGGTTCCACACAGCACTTTTGCCTTTCAGGTATAGCAACAACCCTAGGGGCTGTTGCTACACTTCAAAGGTGGAGATGCCCTATCAACTAATCAACTATTCAATTAGTCAATTACTCCATATTTAACATCCCTAGTTTGAAGTGTGAAGAGGGAAGGATGATGAGCAACCCCGCTGTAGATATGGGTGGGAGGGTGCTGCTAGCAAGGGTAGATGGGCCTGGGCACATACCAGCTCAGCTGGAGCGAGTGCCCAAAGCAGTGCTTCACTCAGCCTCAGCCCTGGGTCAGATTAGCCCTCAGCCTACGTGCCCAGGGCCAAGCAGGCTTGTGGTCAGGCCTCACTGCTGCTGCCCCCGCTGTGATAACACAGGCGCGAGACACTGGCGGGGGCAGAGCTAGCGCGGGGGCAGCTGCCGGGCGGCAGCACGGACGTAGCGGTGCCTGGCTGGCCGGGGGCAGGCGGCGGGGAGCGGAAGGCGCTGAAGACGGGCTGGGATCTGGCGGCGGGGCTGGGGCCCTGCTACGTCCCCAGCAGGCGAGGGGCGGAGCAGAGTTACCAACTCTCCCGGCCGGGCGCTATTTGTTGCCGTTGTGTCCGGTCCGGGAGAATTAGCAACCCTGGGACTGGGTGGAGCCCGAAACCCGCCCCGCCCCCGGGTCCCGTGGGTGCCCCTCGGCGCACGGCGGGGCCCCAGGGGCAGGGAAACACCCGCCGCTACTGGAGGGGGCAGCGGCGCCACCACGGCCCGCCAGGCGGCGCTGCGCGCTCCCCGCACCCGCCGGCTCGGCCCGGCCCGGCCCGGCCGCCGCTCTTGGCTCCTGGCTGCGCGCGCGGGGCGGGGAGCGGCAGAGAGATGGCGGCGCAGAGGAGGAGCCTGTGTAGATTAGAAAAGTGAGACCCCCGCGTGCCGCGTGTGTGTGTGGGGGGGGCTCCTACTGAGCTGGCGTGGGGGTGTCCATGGGGGGTAGGGGTGTCTATGGGGGGCACGGGCAGGGGGCAGGGGCTGGGGTAGGGGTGTCTATGGGGGTAGGGGTGTCTATGGGGTAGGGGTGTCTATGGGGGGCAGGGGCGGCACGGGTGTCCATGGGGGTAGGGGTGTCCATGGGGGCACGGGCAGGGGCGGGTGTCCATGGGGGCACGGCAGGGGGCAGGGTGTCTGGGGCGTAGGGGTGTCTATGGGGCACGGGCAGGGGCGGGGTAGGGGTGTCTGGGGCGTAGGGGTGTCTATGGGGCACGGGCAGGGGCGGGGTAGGGGTGTCTATGGGGGTAGGGGTGTCTATGGGGGCAGGGCAGGGGCGGGGTGTCCATGGGGGTAGGGGTGTCCATGGGGGCAGGGGCGGGGGTGTCTGGGGCATAGGGGTGTCTATGGGGGCACGGGCAGGGGTGGGGTAGGGGTGTCTGTGGGGTAGGGGTGTCTATGGGGGCAGGGGCGGGATAGGGGTGTCTATGGGGGTAGGGGTGTCCATGGGGGGCACGGGCAGGGGCGGATAGGGGTGTCTATGGGGGTAGGGGTGTCCATGGGGGCACGGGCAGGGGCGGGGTAGGGGTGTCTGAGTGGTAGGGGTGTCCATGGGGCACGGGCAGGGGCGGGATAGGGGTGTCTGAGGGTAGGGGTGTCCATGGGGGCACGGGCAGGGGCGGGGTAGGGGTGTCTGAGTGGTAGGGGTGTCTATGGGGGCACGGGCAGGGGCGGGTAGGGGTGTCTGAGGGGTAGGGGTGTCCATGGGGGCATGGGCAGGGGCGGGGTAGGGGTGTCTCGGGGTAGGGGTTTCTGGGGGCACGGGCAGGGGCGGGTAGGGGTGTCTATGGGGATAGGGGTGTCTATGGGGCACGGGCAGGGGCGGGGTAGGGGTGTCTATGGGGGTAGGGGTTTCTGTGGGGGCACGGGCGGGGCGGGGTAGGGTTTCTGTGGAGGCACGGGCAGGGGGTAGGGGTGTCCATGGGGGTAGGATGTCTATGGGGCACGGGCAGGGGCAGGGTAGGGGTGTCTATGGGGGTAGCGGTGTCTATGGGGCGGGTAGGGGTTTCTGTGGAGGGCACGGGCGGGGACGGGGTAGGGGTGTCAATGTGGGGTACAGGCAGGGGGCAGGGAGCCTACTCGTGTGGAGAGAGCACAGGGAAGGCATGGAGGAAGGGGTTGTCTGAGAGGCACAGGGAGGGGTGGGTGAAGGGGGTTACACACCTGGCTGGATGCCTGTGTGAGGGTGAAATGGAGGGGGTGTGAGCGTTGTAGTTGTGTGAGTGGAGCCAGGGAGGAGGTTTGCTGTTACCCCACACTGTGGGCTCTGAGCGCTCAGTGAAGCTGGTTCCTTCAGGCATGGGGCCAGGAGCTGGTGCATGCTGACCCCACTCCTGGGGAGCCAGCTCTGCTGCAGACTGCAGTATAAAGCTTTTTTACTGCAGAGCCTGCAGCTCATGTAACTACTAGGAGATTTAGCGGTTACACAGTTACATTTTGTAATGATTTTTTCATCCCTAGTTCTGAACTGGTTGGGAGTGTACATGGGCACTTTGCTGTTTTTGTTCCCCAAGGAGCAGCAGCCAAGCTGGACAGATGATTTGCCACTTTGCCAGCTCTCTGGAGTGGGCTCAGCTCCAAACCGTTCCTACGGTGCAGATGGTAAGAGTACAGAAGGCCACCCATTGGAGGATAACTGGCTGAAATTCAGGTAAGTGAGCTGCAGGTGGCGCTAGCAACTCACAAATGGAGAGACAGGACAGAAGTTGTGTGTGGCTTTTTATAATAGGGGTCAGAAATGTGGGCAGAATTGGAGCGTACAAGGCTTGTTAGGAGAGGTTTCACTGGTGGTGCTATCCATCCTTCTTGTTGTGCCACACACACAGCATTAACCCCTTCATCCTGACCCTCTCTGACAGAAGTGAGAACAACTGCTACCTCTATGGGGTCTTCAATGGCTATGATGGTAACCGGGTCACCAACTTCGTGGGCCAGAGGCTCTCCGCAGAGCTGCTGCTGGGCCAGCTAAATGCAGATCACAGTGATGCTGATGTGCGCCGGGTGCTTCTGCAGGTAATGGAATTTTGATTTTGGAGACATCATGCCTCCCCCTACATCTACATTGCACTCCCTTTTTTGCCTTAGGGTAAACAGTGATGTGGCCCTGAAAAGTGGGGAGAAGATTGTGTCTTGCATCTTCCACGTTCTCAAGACAATAGTATTCATTTCACTTTCACCTAGCTTTCTTCTGTCATTGCACTTCCGTTAGTTCAGTGCTGACAACTCTGCAGGAAGCTACATTCTGTTTTTCTTGGACATAAGAATAGTCAGCATGAGAAGAGGACTATAAGAAGAAACAAGGTGGTGATAGAGATGGAAGAGACCTCAAGTGATCATCAAATCCAGCTCTTTGGTCTGAGGGAGGAACAAATAAATCTAGACCGTTCCTGACAGTTTTGTTTATCCTGTTCTTAAAAACCTCCAACAATGAGAATTCTACAATTTCTCTTGGAAATAGATTCCACAGTGAAACTACCTTTTTAGTTTGAAAGTCTTTCCTAATGTCTAATCTGAATCTCTATAGATGTGAATTAAGCCCCATTACTTCTTATCCTGCCTTCTGTTGACATGAAGAACAGTTGGTCACCGCCCTTTTTGAAACAGCCCTTCTCATGTTTGAAGACTGATCTCAGTTTCCTTCCTCAGTCGTCTTAAGACTAAATGGGCCCAGTTTTTTAAAAAAAAAAAAATCCTCGTAAGTCAAATTTTCTAAACCTTTTATAATTTTTCTTGCTTTCTGGACTCTTTCCAGTTCATCCTCCCCTTTCTTAAAATGTAGTTCCCAGAATTGGATCCCAGCTGAGGCCCCAGGAATGCCGAGTTGGATAGTTACCTTCCATGTCTCACATACAACATTCCTGTTAATTTACCTCAGAATAATACTAACCTTTATTTTGCAACTGCATGACATTGTTGGCTCATTCGGTTTGTGATCCACTGTAATCTGACCCTTTTCAGCAGTTAACCTAGCCAGTTATTCTCCATTTTGTAGTTGTGCATCTGATTTTTCCTTCCTAAGTGATGTACTTTGTATTTATCTTTATTGAATTTCATCACGTTGATTTCAGACCAATTCTCCAATTTGTCAAGGTCATTTTTAATTCTCTTTTGGTCCTCCTGTGTGCTTGCAACCTCTTCAAGCTTGGTGTCATCCACAAATTTTACAAGCATACTCTCTACTCCATTATCCAAGACGTCATTGAAAATATTGATTAGTACCAGACCCAGGGACTGATCCCTGTGGGATCCTGCTAGATACGTTATTCCAGTTTGATAGCAAACAAGTGATAACTACTCTTTGAGTACAGTTTTTCAACCAGTTGGATTCCCACCTAATGGTGATTTCATCTCGACTGCGTTTTTCTTAGTTTTCTTATAAGAATGTTAGGTGGGTTTGTATCAAAAGCCTTTCTAAAATCAAGATATGTGACATCTTCTTCCCCACCAGTTATGCCAGTAATCCTGTCAAAGAAGGAAATTAGGTTAGTTTGGGATGATTTGTTCTTGACAAATCTATTCTGGCTATTCTTTTTAACCCTGTTAGCCTCTAGGTGGTTACAAGTTGATTATTTAATAATTTGTTCCAGTGTCTTTCCAGGTATTGAAGTTAGGATAATTGGTTTATAATTCCCTGGATCCACTTCACTCCCCTTTTTAAAGATAGATACTCTGTTTGCTGTTCTGCAGTCCTCTGGGACTTCATCCCTCCTCTGTGAGTTCTTGAAAATAATTGCTAATGCTTCTGAGATTGCTTAGTTAGTTCCTTAAATACCCTAGGAAGAATTTAATCAGGCCCTACCAACTTGAATACATGTAATTTATCTAAATATTCTTTAACCTCTTCTTTCCCTGTTCTGGCTTGCGTTCCTTCCCCCTGGTTGTTAATATTAATTGTTGAGTACCTGGTCTCCATTGACCTTTTTTGATTATGATTGTGAATAAAGGGAAGACATTTAGGATGTGGGGAAATGGGATTGTGAAACCATTTCCTAAAGCATCAGTAGATCTCTCTAGTCTCCCTGTGAGCTTAATGTTTCTTCATTTCCTGCCTTTAATTGTTGTATAATATTCCTACCTGCTGTTACCCAGTTTCACCATTCCATTTCAGAGTGATTTCACGTAACTGATGGGTTTTACAATCCTTGTGTATATACAGGTGTATAAATTAGTTTGTAAAGTTGTTGAGTAGTGTAAATTTTTGTTAGGATAGAAGGTAAACGCACATGAGATTGCTGTGTTTGCAAAACAGCTGCTGCTAACTTGTTTCCTGCTAATATTTCCTGTCCCCTGTTAGGCTTTTGATGTAGTAGAAAGAAGTTTCCTGGAGTCCATTGATGATGCTTTGGCAGAGAAGGCCAGCCTTCAGTCCCAGCTGCCTGAGGTAATCGGACTTTAGTGAAGGGATGCACTCCTGCCCCCTCCAAATTGCTGGATGGGATTTGATTCCTCTTGCTTCTAGGTCACTGGCCTTGGTCTGGCCCATGGAAGCTGTAACAGAAAATTGTTGTTCGTGTTGGCTTGTGTGAGGTGATTTAGGGATCTCAATCCAGTCCTCACTGTTCTCACATTACATTAGCCTACCATCACCATTGGCACTACTTGGATTCCTTACTATTAATCAGCAGAGAGGCCAAGAACTGAATGGGTCATGGAGACTAAACTCCTTGCTCACCATTATAGTGGAATTCCTTCTAAGACAAAGCTGACGCATGCAGTCAGGGAAGTGGGCATGGCCTCTGTGCCTATGCAGGGTCAGTTCTGCAAAGAAACAAGACACCTATCTCCAAGATCTGTCAGATTTGGGGCTGCTGTTTGTCTGTGCTAAACTCTGCTCAAGACCCAAAATTAAAGATGGTCCCTGCCCTGAGGAGCTTGCATTGTCCAGTTGTGATTTCTGTGCCTTGTATGTTTAAGCTCCCCCTTTACCCTGTGTTCTAGGGAGTACCCCACCACCAGCTGCCATCCCAGTTCCAGAAGATCCTGGAGAGATTGAAGGCCTTAGAGCGGGAGATCTCTGGAGGAGCCATGGCAATTGTGGCTGTCATACTCAACAGCAAGCTCTACATCGCCAATGTAGGTGTGTGCCTTTTCTTCACCCTCTCGATCTGGATGCTTCTAAAGGTGGCTGCCACGCTAGCTGCTTGAGGAGAAACCTGAGAATGGGGAGCAATTGAGAGAAATGCATTCAAGTTAATTGGGGGCAGCACTGAAATGAAAATGGTCCAAAACTTGGTTGTTGGCTATAGCCAATCTTTGGAGAGATGCAATCTAATGTTTGTGACCAAAGACATCTGGGAAAGGGGCTGAGAACAGTAGTGCAGAAGTTCCCTAGAGAAGAAGGGAGCCTTCTGTGTTTGCAAGCACTGATTGAGGACTGGATTAAGGGTTGGTCCAGATTGCTCTGTATGCTATTGAGGGACTATTTTTAGGAGATTGCAGTGAAGGTATGCGTGCTCTTCATTCCCTTCCTCCTTTTCCTTTCTAGCTCTCCTTTTCTCCTGTATTATTCCTATGGATTTTCTCCCTTTTTTCTCTGCCTTCTCTCACATGCTTCTTCTGCCACAGGTACAAACCGGGCACTGCTGTGCAAATCTACGGTGGACGGGTTGCAGGTGACCCAGTTGAACGTGGACCATACTACAGAGAATGAGGATGAACTCTTCCGCTTCTCCCAGCTGGGTAAGAGATGAGCTTGAGGAAGAGGGGAGCTGTGCTGAGCGGGTCCAGAGATAGGCAATCCTCTGCATGATGATGCAGATAATGAAAGAGTGGTGAGGTCTAGGTCCAATTCCAGTAGACACTGGTGTCTGTCTCACAACCCCCCTTCTCATTTGACACTGTTGTTGCCTTTTGCTAGCAGTCAAGTGGAGGCTCCAAGGAGTGAATGAATGAGCGAGCCATGGTGACTGAGCTCCTTTTTCACCACAGAGCAGGTCCTTCCAGGGCTAGGTTGACGCACATTAATGAGGAATAAGATGGAGGAAGAGCTTTTGCTGCTGCTGCCTGTGCTATACTTGTTCTGGGGATAGAGAGGATTTTATCTCAAGGGCTGTCAGCAGTGTTTCCTCTAAAGTACACGGGGCACACCAAGAATTTGCCTCCCTCCCACCTCCTGAGCAGAGCTGCTCAGTGGCTGTTCAGTTGCTTTGGGGCAGGGCCATGTGGCGGGCGGCTGCTCCGCCCCAGGAGCAGCAGGGCAGCCACTATGCGGCTCTGGCTCTAGCTTCAGCCATTCCTCAAGGCTGGAGCTGCAGGTTGCGTGGCAGGCAGCAGCTGCTCCGGCGGCCGGGGCCAGAGCTGGAGGCCGCGTGTCAGGCGGCCGGGGCTAGAGCCAAAGTAGCCATGTGGCAGGCAGTGGCGGCTGAAGCCATGTGATGGAAGGTGAGGCCAAGATACTTACACTTGTGGGAAATTCTCGCTGGTTGGTGGAAAGAGAATTAGACGGATTACTGCCAAAATTACTGGAAG
Organism: Rafetus swinhoei; assembly: GCA_019425775.1. Taxonomy (NCBI): domain Eukaryota; kingdom Metazoa; phylum Chordata; order Testudines; family Trionychidae; genus Rafetus; species Rafetus swinhoei. Next base: position 257,594,560 of record CM033437.1, read on the forward strand.
AGAGTTACATATAAACGTTTGTGTTTTCCACATTAATGATGAGTGTTCTCTTTTTCCTGATAAAGATTTCCTTGTTTGTGCATACTCTGAGTGGGGAACTAACTGTGGAGGCTGTGTTTAGTCTTCCCAGGTTTCTGGGTGAGTCGCAACCCAGTTTCCTTATTTGTCAAGAAGGACCCTAGATATATAAAACCTGATAATTTCTACCACTATTAACCCTTTGGCAGAAGCACAGCATATATGCTACTGGATGCAAGAATTATTTGTTTTGGAACCTAGCTGCAAAAATCAGGTTAGATCTTTGCCCAATAAAACATTACTTTTAACACAGAATAGCTGTCTTCAGTATAATTAAAGTATACTTGAAGACTTTATTTTGTAGTGGGACTGTCTGGACAATGGCTAGTCAACTACTACAGAAAGTTTGATCTGTATTTATCTTCACAATAAAAAATAAGAGACAAAAAAATCATTAATGAAAAATAATCATGGATGGAAAATCTTAGAGGGAACGCCGGCTGTCAGTCCAGCTAGAGGTGCATGCTGGGTAGTGATATATGCAGCCAAGCACCCCTGAAAGTAGTGTAAGCCGTAGTGCCCAATGGTGTACACCCTACTGCCTGTACACTCCCAATCTGTTAGCCAATCTAGTGTCCTCCTTGATTTGTCTTCAGTTACATCCACCTCTAGTGTCAGTGGACTGAATCAAAAGTTTAAATTTGTTCCTAATGCTTTCCCTTCCTTGGTTAAGCTGCATTTTGGCTGTGCCTTCTGACTTTACTGACAGTTGCTATTTACCTCCTAGTACCTGTATGCAACACTTGAAACTGGCAGGCATATGTAAAGACTGGAGCATACACACTGGCGGGTCAGCAGACTAGGAACCTTTTTGTGTTTGTCAGTTGCAAAACATCTCACATGCCAGGACCCAGCAAGGTAGTCCCACTAAATAACTGAGTCAGTTTCAGCACACAGCAGATTTCATGCTTGTGCTTTGCTATTGGGAGTAGGGGTTGGGCCACCCATGTAGCAAATGTGATTGAAATCACATGGGAGTCTGACCTGGACTCCTGCATTCACCTTAGACGAGTAACAGTTATCCCTTGGAACTTATTTGTTCCAAAATTCTTTTGTGCCTAATATCCGATCATGGGATATTGTGTTTAATATAGTGATGTAAAATCCCGGTTAATTCAGGGGTGGACAATAATTTTTGACCAGGGGCCACTTCAGAAATGTTTGAAGTGGCCCCGAGCCATCCTGGAAAGGGTAGAGCCTCAGGCAGAAGGGGCAGGGCCAGGACACTTCCGTGCTTCCCCGTCCAGACCCTGATTGGTCTGGAGGTGGGGGAGCCTGTGAAGTCTTTGCCCCCCGCCCTCCGCAGCCCCCAGAGGCTGTTCTAAACAGCTGGTAATTCCCTCTAGGCACCCGCACCCCTGGTGGTGGGAGGAGACTTTGCACACTTCCCCCCTGCCCCCAGGTCAATCAGGGCCTGGGGGCGCAAGGGAGCGCCATGCTTAGTCACCCATCAGCTGAGCAGCAGCTCGCAGTTGACTCTAAGCACCACGTGCCTCTTGCAAGGTGGGAAGAGACTTTGGCTTGGGGGCAGGGGGAACATGCAATCAGGGCTTGGGGGCAGGGGGGAGTGCACAAAGTCTCCTTCCATCCTACAAGGAGCGCACATCACTTCTAAGCGCTTAGAGGGGGGGGGGGGAGAAGAGAACACAAAGTCTCTCACTCCCTCCCCTCCGGCTCGCAGTGCTTAGAGTCAATCACCAGGGTTGACTCTAAGTACCACGCACTCCCCCTCCCTAGGCCCTGATTGGCCTGGGATCAGGGGAACAGCAGGGCCTCCATGGGCTGGATCAACTCACTTGGCGAATCCCACGTAGGCCCTTTTGCTCACCCTGGGTTAATGGCAGCAGGGGGCCCGGGCAGGGGGCTGCTCCAGCCTTGCCAAGCTCGCTGCACCATGGGTGGGTGCTGCTCTGGCTAGGCTGGGACAACCCCCCTGCTGCTTAACTGGTTAACTAGGTAAGTATGCCAGTAATGGGCATGCTTACTAGTTAACCCTTTACATCCCTAGTCTAATATGGGAACATAGGAATTGCCAGTGCAGATCAGAATATAGAAGCCTGTCTAGTCCAGAAAACTCTCTCTATTAGTAGTTGCTACCAGATGATTTAATGGAACCACCCCAGAATGGACACCTTCGTGCCCAGATGAGAAAATCCTTCCTAACCCCTGCCAGTTAGTGATTGTTTTATGCCCTGAAGCAGGTTTTATATCCCTATCCCGTCTAACTTTTTTTTTTTTTTTTGCACCTCATAACTGTCTGCTTGCAGCTCTGACCTATTATGAGTTTTTTTAACCCTTTTCTCAGTAGTAGCTGATGCCGTAGCAGGTACTTAATCTGAAAGAGGCACTGAATTTGCTTATTCTCCTCACTCAATCAGCTTTTGGATTACAGAGATGGTGCAGTGATGACGAAGACCTCATACAGTGGTTAGGGGCTGGGATGGCAATTGCAGATAGAGAGGGAGCTGGACACAGTTCCTTGCATCTTATTTCACATAAAACACTCTTCTCTCCCCTTTCACATGGTCTATGGGCAACCTTGCCCTAAAGTTCCACTGTGCGGTACCTTTGAAACTGGACATGAACTTTTTGTTCCAGGGCCAGCTGTCAAATTCAGTGTTTGTGTGCCTGTGCCTGTGCTCTCTTGCTCTTCTCTGAGAGATCCTAGAACAACTGACGGGGAAAAGCTATCTCCTCTGCCACTCTTCTCTGTTGAGTTCCTGAAAGTTTCTTGATGTCTCTTCCCATTCCTTAGTTCTTTCCTTTCTCCTTCCCCAGGATACAAGTGCAGGAAATTCAGCAAGTGTATTGAAAAATCAATGAGCGTTTTTCTTTATCTGTCAGGTTTGGATGCAGGGAAAATAAAGCAAGTTGGAACCATCTGTGGGCAAGAGAGCACCCGGCGCATTGGGGATTACAAGGTGAAATATGGCTACACTGATATCGAACTGCTCAGGTTAGAAGTTCAACTTTCTGGTCTTGCTCTCTTCCCAGCCCTGCTTCCTCCTGAAGGCAGGTTTCTCCTTCCACCTGCCTGCATCACTCTATTAACTACTAAATCAGCTTTCTCTATATAGTGCTGCTAAATCTAAGCCCATCATAGCAGAGCCTGAAATCCATGGAGGACAGCTGTTGGATGGAGTGACCGGCTTTCTGGTACTCATGTCAGAAGGGCTCTACAAAGCTCTGGAGGCAGCTCATGGGCCCGGACAGGCCAATCAGGTGAGAGCTTCCAGGCGGAGGCATTCCCAAAGATGTTCAATCACCTCATCGGTGCCAGCTCCACTTGAGCAAGTTGCTGTGCCCTGATGTCCTGTTAGTGCCAGTGTGGTGGGGTGCACCAGCCCAATCTGTAGGGACATGGGAGGAAGGGAGCTGTTGTGGTAGAGTGCTTCTGCCAGGCTGCCTTCCTTCCCTTGACATGCAAAGGTCTAATGGAGTAGTGGGATGGTTCCATAGCACAAAGGACAAATCAGGGTGAGACGCTTAGGCCTCTCCAAGTGTCTGTCTGGGTAGTTACCATAAGACCAGTTTATAGTGGAAGACTGAGTCAGGGTTCCCCCAGAACTGTCTCCTAAAGTACTTTTTCCTCTCTCCATGCTCAGGAGATTGCAGCCATGATTGCCACAGAGTTTGCTAAGCAAACATCGCTGGATGCAGTGGCGCAGGCTGTGGTGGACCGGGTTAAGCGGATCCACTGTGACACCTTTGCTAGTGGTGGGGAACGATCCAAGTTCTGCCCCCGGCATGAGGACATGACGCTGCTGGTGAGGAACTTTGGGTACCCGCTGGGCGAGATGAGCCAGCCCATGCTGACCCCAACACAAGGTATGGGAGGGGGAGAACAGGAAAAAGAGGGTGGGTGGAATGGAGATTAGTACCTCTCTGTCTTGCTAACACTAACCTGATGCCAGGGGGAGAAGCCTTCAGTGCAGGTTTTGTTCCCTTCCACTCTAAGGGAATTGTCAGTTCAATACCAGGAGTGCAAGGTATAGTGTGATAGAGAGGCTGGAGGGTACTGGAAAGAGCAGCTGGGGACATACAGGATCTCAGCAGGCCAGGATGCGTCTCTGGCAGTTGTGGGGAACAACAAACATTGGGGTTTCCATGTACTTTCCCTCATCCCATAACAGCTGTTATGTTCCTTTTTATGCTTTTCTCAGGAGGCCGCATCTATCCTGTATCTGTGCCATACTCCAGTGCCCAGAGCACAAGCAAGACCAGTGTAACGCTGTCCCTTGTCATGCCTTCCCAAGGCCAGATGGTCAACGGTGCCCATAGCAGCTCCACCCTGGATGAAGCCACGCCCACACTCACTAAGTAAATTTTATGTGCTGTTTCAGTACGAATTGTCCTTCCCTGCTTCTCACTCATTGTGATTTGGTTGGTGGTGGAATAGGAACCCTTGGTGAACTGGATGATCTAGTAGTTCTCACCCAGCGTTAGGGGAGTCTGTGCTTAGAAAGGGCAATGCAGTAGAGCTCTGCCTGAGACTAATTTTTTTAATCCCACTCTCATCCATCCCTGCAACACCTGCTCCTGCATTGTTTCCTGTATTTTTATCCCATGAGCACCTTAGATCCTGCAAATCCCACAAGAGACACATTCCCCCATACTACATAACAAAACCATAAAATAATTGGGGGTTTAAAAAGAACTCAGATACTCCTAGAATGCTCAAGGTTACTGAGGAGGTATCAGATAGCCTTTAGCTATCACCTTTGAAAAATCATGGAAGTCAGAAGATATTCCAAAAGGTCAAATATAATGCCCAGCTATAAAAGGGAAATAAGAACAACCCAGGAAACTGCAGACCAGTCAGTTTAACTTCTGTGCCTGGGGAGATAATGGAACAAATAATTAAGGAATTAGTCTGCAAATGCCTGAAAGATAAGTGATAGGTAACAGCCAGCATGGATTTGTAAAGAACAAATCATGTCAGGCCAATCTGATGGCTTTCTTTCAAAAGAAATCAAATCTTGTGGTTAAGGAAGAAGCGGTGGACGTGGTATACCTAGACTTCAGAAAAGCATTTGATACGGTCTCGCATGACCTTATCAATAAACTAGGGAAATACAACCTAGATGTGGCTACTGTAAGGTAGGTTCATAACTTCTCTCTGAGAACAGTAATCCAGACAGTTATTCATGGTTTGCAGTCATGCTGGAAGGGCATAACAAGCGAGGATCTGCAGGGGTCTGTTTTGGGACCGGTTCTGTTCAATATCTTCATCAATGATTTAGATATTGGCATAGAGAGTATGCTTATTAAATTTGCGGATGATACCAAGCTGGGAGGGCTTTGGAGTGCTTTGGAGAATAGGGTCATAATTCAAAATGATCTGGAGGAAATGGTCTGAGGTTAATAGGATGAAGTTTAATAAAGACAAATGCAAAGTACTCCACTTAGGAAGGAACAATCAGTTTCACACATACAAAATGGGAAACAGCTGCCTAAGAAGGAGTACTGCAGAAAGAGATCTAGGGGTCATAGTGGACCACAAGCTAAATATGAGTTAACAGTGTGACACTTGCAAAAAAAAAAAAAAAAAAAAAAAAGCAAACATGGTCCAGGGATGCATTAACAGGAATGTTGTGAACAAGACACAAGAAGTCATTCTTCTGCTCTACACTGTGCTGATTAGGCATCAGTTGGAGTATAGTGTCCAGTTCTGGGCATCAAATTTCAAGAAAGATGTGGAGAAATTGGAAAAGGTCCAGAGAAGAATAACAAAAATGATTAAAGGTCTAGAAAGCATGACCTATGAGGGAAGTCTGAAAGAATTGGGCTTGTTTAGAAAAGAGAAGTCTGGGATGGGACCTGATAGCTGTTTTCAAATATCTGAAAGGGTGTTACAAGGAGGAGGAAGAAAAATTGTTCTCCTTGGCCTTTGATGATAGGACAAGAAGCAATGGGCTTAAACTGCAGCAAGGGTGGTTTAGATTGAACATTAGGAAAAACTTCCTAACTGTCAGGTGGTTAAATACTGGAATAAATTGCTTAGGGAGGTTGTGGAATCTCCATCACTGGAGATATTTAAGAGCAGGTTGGATAGACATTTATCAGGGATGATCTAATGTGCTCAGTCCTGCTGTGAAGGCATGGGTTTGGACTCTTTAGGTCCCTTCCAGTTCTATGATTCTACAATATTTACTACTAAAATATTAAATACATTTTGCTTAAACCACATAAAAATACTTTTGTTGTTGTTGTTATAATAGACAGCAGATCTTTTCTGTCTCTGTGTCTCTCTCTCTCTCTTATATGTTTAAATACTTAAATTTATTTAAAAGAAAAAAAACTTGCTTTACATTGGTGAAATTCTGTTTGTCAAACTGATGGGAGATTTAGTGCTTTCCTGCAAATTACCAGAGTCTGGCTTTTTGCCCACCTAATTCCACCTGCAACAAAGTGCATTTTACCTGTTCCTGCTGTTATGGCAGAGAAATCCACCAGATCTCAGTCCCACAGCAGGTCTCTGTTGTGAGAGGCAGCTAGTTCAGCGGTGCACAACCCGATGGGGACGGGGGGAGTGGCAGGGGAGTGGACTGGCGCTTTAAATTAAAGGGTCCACAACAAAATGTTCCCAGTGGCGCGCTTTTTTTTTTTTTTTTTTTTTTTCCCCTCAACCAAAATTTTCCCTTGGGGTTGCGAATTAAAAAAGGTTGAGCACCCCTGAGCTAGTTGACTGACCAGCTAGCCAATGGAGGTGCTGAGGCTGTGCAGGTTACCTGACTGGCAGATGGAGGAGAGGCTGCAGCAGTACAGTTCATCTGGCTGGTCACTGGATTGCACCAGTGTCCCCTGTAAGCGGGCACTTGTGTGGCCACTCAGGAGAGATTCAGATGTTACTAAGATGACTAACAGAAAGTCCACAGCTTGGTTTTTGTTTCTACTGGTGGTGCACATTCACATATGCGTCTGCACATAAAAATGTATTCTGTGCACAGATGAAAAATATTAGAGGGAATATTGGAGTGCACACAGGAGAAAAGAAAGTAAGGGTTGAATGTACATCATATTTTTAGGAGGGGTGTCTCTCCACTTTGCAGGATCATGGGTGGATTTGATTTCAGCACCACTTTTGCTACAGAGAGGGGTGTACGCCTTCTGCTGTGCCAGTAGTTTTTGGTTCCCACCTTCCAGTTGTTCTAGGAACAGTGGAGCTGCCGCCACATGGTGAAAAGCATTTTTTGCTGCCAGACTTTGCTGTAGGGGCTAAAATATGGGTGCCAGGAGGAAAGTCTGATTCCCCTTCCCCCATCTCCAGTTTTCTCTTACTCTGTCCTCCACCCCCTCAGATGCCCTGTGCATCAGGCCTGTCAAGATGAGGCAGCTCTTTTATCACCTGTGAATATCAGAGTGGATCTGAACATCAGAGTGAATCTGAACGTCTCCATAATGTTCCTGGAGGAGTGAAGGACCACAGCTACGCGTGTCTGGCCGCAGGGAGGGATGATTTGGTCTGGTTAAGTGGCATTGGTATTTGATATGCACAGGCATGGACTGATTAAAGTGAACATGTCTGTGTTCTCTCCCTGTCCTTTTCTGCAGTCAGAGCCCAACAATGACTCTCCAGTCCACCAACACCCAACACCCATACCCAGAGCAGCAGCTCGAGTTCAGATGGAGGCCTCTTCCGCTCCCGCCCCTCCCACTCGCTCCAGCCAGATGAGGATGGGCGTGTTGAGCCCTATGTGGACTTTGCAGAGTTCTACCGGCTTTGGAACATGGACCATGGTGAGCAGGGATTAATGACAGTGTCCTGATATAGAAAGAAGAGAGTGCCTTGCCAGCACCAGGAGCTTGCCCTGAGGAGCAATGAAGACTGAGGTGAGATTGAAATGACTCCAGATAGTGGCCGTGTTCAGTCATGAGTTGTAACCTATGAACACTGGGATTGGGTGCTGGTGCAGCTGTCCCAACAACCTGTGTCACTTTTGCTTTGCACCTACATCTCTGGGAAACTCCATGAATATGGGAGGGGGGACAAATTTATCCCTCACGACCAGTATTATGGGCAAAGACAATAGAGAGGGCTCTTATGGTGAAGGCAAGAGCAGATGTCTGAAGAGCGGCTGTACGTGATATGTATATATATGCAGTCATTTATATATTGAAATGCAGAAATACTACGCTGTGATACCAATGTTTAACTCCATAGACTATACCTCTGTTTTGCAGAATAAATAATTTATAGCTACTGTCACCTGCGTGGATTGCTGTATTTTCTTTAGAGTACATTTTAGTGCTGGCGAAAGGAAGGTGTTGGTGTGATTACTCTAGAGACTAAAACCTTCAGAACAGGAGCGACACGGTAGCGTACAAGTTGCTCCCTGGGTATGTGCCTTGGACCTCTGAGAAGAGCCCTTCCTAAGCAAGAGCACAGGGATTTTAGTCTCCTTGGCTCCTTGAAGTTCTTGGACTTTCTGCTGTAATTGAGGTGAGGGCTTGAATAGTTTTATCTGTAATGCAGAGACTTGCCTGCTAGCAAACAAGTCTTCCTGTTCACTTCCAGTGGCCTCAGCTTGTCTGGAGCTGGTAACCTGCAAGGGAACAGCTCTTTATCCTACTCATAATCCTCTGCTCCATCTAGTCACACAGCTTGGGACTTTAAGTTTAAATGTAACTCCTGATCCTCAGAGAGAAGGTCTGGTATTGGTGTAGTGCTCTCATAAAAGCTCCCTCATTTCCCCCACACACGCTTCAGTCTGCCTCTGGATGACTCCAGAAATCAGAGAGCCATTGTTATAGAGGGCAGATTGTAGCACCATAAATTAGAAAATGAAATCTTGATGCTGGTACCTTAACAAAGGGAGATGTGAACCTGCCAACTTACTAGGAGACTTATTTATATGAAAGAGAGTATTGTCTAGTGGAGAGAATACTAGACTAGCCCTCAGGAGGCCTGAGTTCTAGTCCCAGCTTGGCCATGTCAATTCACCTTTCTGTTTCTCAGTCTTCCCATCTATAAAACAGGGATGTGATTCCGACCTGCTTTGTAAAGCACTGATGCAAAATGTTATGTAAGAGGTAGCCTACATATTTATTATTTTTACATAGCACCCAGAGCATGCCAAGTATTGTACAGACTTTATCTTAGCAGTTGTGTACTGAAGATTTTACAAATGCAAGGTTAGACCGAACAGACTGCTGCTGATAAACAGCGGGAAGGACTGTGGTGTGCAGAGGTTATATAGTAATGTTTTGAAGGCTAAGCGTGGAGGTGTTTGTGTGGTAGAAGGTTAGGGAAGGGAAAGAGAGCAGAGGCAATATGCAGCTAGCTGGAGGAAGGAGGACAGTGGGATGTAGGGATTGCTGGAAGCAAAGTTTCTGTCCAATTAGATCTGCTGACAGCAGGTGGCACTAAAGATCTTTCCCTAGTTGCTGGAGCCACATGCAAACATGCATGTGTGTGTCTGGTAGCACAGTGAGGAAATATGATACAGTGGTGGGCACAATATGAAATAGCAACAGAAAGGGGCAAATCAGAGGGAAAACAAGACTAGAGAACTTGAGCATTGGGGTCAGCTCCTTGCCAATCAGTCTGCACTCCCAGCCAGTAGAGCCAGATTCACATTTGGTTCTAATGAATCCAAGTCGGGGGAACTGGAAGGTAAGGGGCCAAGAATGGATTAGCAGGGTGCACTGGGATCAAGACTGATGTGCCTTGCCAGACTTCTGTGTGAGGAGGCGCAAGGCATCCAGGGCTGGAATAACATGAGGGTGGAGGAGTAGCTGTGAGTGTTGCAGGGCAAGATCCGAGCTTGCCAGAAATATGTGGGCTCAACCACAGTAATATAGAGAGCTGCATTTTATCTGATCAGTCCAAAAGAAATGCCCCAAACACACATGTGGGTGGCTCCCTAAATGTGCCAAATATAGATGCCGTTGGCTCTGTATCATCTAACTTTGATTCATGCTAGTTGTGTGGGTCTTGGCTGCTAATTTTTCTTTCCAAAATATTGTAGAAAAGTTCAATTCTCTGCCCTTCTAGGACTTCTGAGAAGGTCGGGGATGCTGGATATCTCTGGATGTGCTGGGACAGGCACCCCTTGTCAGATCCCTTCAAACCTGACAAGAAAGTGGCATATGTTGGGTTGAGCGAGGGGATCCCCTTTAAGACTGGAGAGCAGTGTGAGCCTCTCTGATATTCAGTCTGTTGTTGGCTTGATGAACCCTGGAGATAGAAGACATAAGAACGGCCGTACTGGGTCAGACCAAAGGTCCATCTAGCCCAGTATCCTGTCTGCCGACAGTGGCCAGCACCAGGTGCCCCAGAGAGGGTGGACCGAAGACAGTGATCAAGCGATTTGTTTCCTGCCATCCCTCTCCAGCCTCTGACAAACAGAGGCCAAGGACACCATTTTATCCCCCTGGCTAATAGCCTTTTATGGACCTAACCTCCATGAAATTATCTAGCTTCTCTTTAAACTCTGTTATAGTCCTAGCCTTCACAGCCTCCTCTGGCAAGGAGTTCCACAGGCTGACTACACGCTGTGTGAAGAACTTTCTTTTATTAGTTTTAAACCTGCTACCCATTAATTTCATTTGGTGTCCTCTAGTTCTTCTATTATGGGAACTAATAAATAACTTTTCTTTATCGGCCCTCCACACCACTCATGATTTTATATACCTCTATCATATCGCCTCAGTCTCCTCTTTTCTAAACTGAAAAGTCCCAGTCGCTTAACCTCTCCTCATATGGGACCCGTTCCAAACCCCTAATCATTTTAGTTGCCCTTTTCTGAACCCTTTCCAAGGCCAAAATATCTTTTTTGAGGTGAGGAGACCACATCTGTACACAGTATTCAAGATGTGGGCGTACCATAGTTTTATACAGGGGCAGTAAGATATTCTGGGTCTTATTTTCTATCCCTTTCTTAATAATTCCTAGCATCCTATTTGCCTTTTTGACTGCCGCTGCACACTGTGTGGAAGTTTTCAGAGAACTGTCCACGATAACTCCAAGATCTCTCCTGATTTGTTGTAGCCAAATTAGCCCCCATCATACTGTACGTATAGTTGGAGTTATTTTTCCCGATGTGCATTACTTTACACTTATCCACATTAAATTTCATTTGCCATTTTGTTGCCCAATCACTCAGTTTGGTGAGATCTTCTTGGAGTCCCTCAGTCTGCTTCTGTCTTGACTATCCTAAACAGTTTGGTATCATCTGCAAACTTTACTACCTCACTGCTTACCCCTTTCTCCAGATCATTTATGAATAAGTTGAACAGGATTGGTCCCAGGACTGACCCTTGGGGGACACCACTAGTTACCCCTCTCCATTCTGAAAATTTACCATTTATTCCTACCCTTTGTTTCCTGTCTTTTAACCAGTTCTCAATCCAAGAAAGGACCTTCCCTCTTATCCCATGGCCATGTAATTTACACAAGAGCCTTTGGTGAGGACCTTGTCAAAGGCTTTCTGAAAATCTAAGTATACTATATCTACCGGATCCCCCTTGTCCGCATGTTTGTTAACCCCTTCAAAGAACTCTAATAGATTAGAAAGACAGGATTTCCCTTTACAGAAACCATGTTGACTTTTGTCCAACAAATTATGTTCTTCTACATGCTTCACAATTTTATTCTTTACTATTGTTTTGACTAATTTGCCCGGTACTGAAGTTAGACTTACCGGTCTGTAATTGCCCGGATCGCCTCTAGAGCCCTTTTTAAATATTGGTGTCACGTTGGCTACCTTCCAGTCATTAGGTACGGAAGCTGATTTAAGGGATAGGTTACAAACCACAGATAATAGTTCAGCAATTTCCCATTTGAGTTCTTTTAGAACCCTTGGATGAATGCCATCCAGTCCCGGAGATTTGTTAACATTAAGTTTTTCTATTTGTTCCAAAACCTCCTCTAATGACACTTCAATCTGGGACAGTTCCTCAGATTCATCACCCACAAAGGACGGTGCAGATTTGGGAATCTCCCCAATGTCCTCAGCCGTGAAGACTGAAGCAAAGAAATCATTTAGTTTCTCCGCAATGGCTTTATCGTCCTTGATTGCGCCTTTTGTAGTTCGATCGTCTAGGGGACCCACAGGTTTAGCAGGCTTCCTGCTTCTAATGTACTTAAAAAACATTTTGTTATTTCTTTTTGAGTTTTTGGCTAGCTGTTCCTCAAAATCTCTTTTTGCATTTATTACATTTTTACACTTGATTTGACAGTGTTTATGTTCCTCTCCTTATCTGCAGAACAGCAAGCTTTCCTACAGTGCACTCCCTTCCCTAGCCCCCACAAGGAAATCATGGACCATTCTGTCCTTGGTGTCTGAGAGTTCTCATAGGTGTCTAAAATGTCTGTCATCCTAGGATCAGAACTGAGATCCTCACTTTATTCCCCATAGGATAAAGAACAGCTGTCCAATGAAACTGATTTGTCCTACTCACATGGACTGATTTGGAGTCAGTGAAAGGTTGCTATCCCATCTTCTGTTCCCTGCCCTGGATATTGGTATCTGTATAAACAGGCCTTCTTAGCCTACTTTCCATCCCCATTTTATGCTGTGCGCTAATTTAGTCTGAGATCACTTCCAATGGGAAATATTCCAACATGTGACTTAGGGATGTAAAATTTAGATTAATTGGCTAATTGAATAGTCAATGCAATTTGCATTGACTATTCGATTAGTCGATAAGAGCACCTCTGCCTTTGAAATGTAGCAACAGCCCCAGGGCTGTTGCTACACTTCAAAGGTAAAAGCGCTGCAGGGGAGCATTTCAAAGCAGCAGCGCTGCATGGAGCCTGGGGTCCCCCAGCTGGGCCCAGGCTCCATGTGGCGCTGCCGCTTTGAAACGCCACAGGGAGCCCAGCATCAGGCTCCATGCGGTGTTTCAAAGTGGCAGCGCTGCTTGGAGCTCAGGGTGAGTGGGGGAGTCCCCAGCTGACCCCGGGCTCCACAGCCGCTGCTGCTTTGAAATGCTGCGTGCAGCCCAGGCCAGCTGGGGATCCTAGAGTGCACATGGCATTTCAAAGCGGCAGACCCTGTGCTCCGCTTGGCGCTGCTGCTTTGAAATGCTGCATGCAGCCTGGGCCAACTGGGGACTCCCAGCTGGCCCCGGGCTGCATGCAGCACTACTGCTTTGTCTCCCCCTTGCTGCCTCTTTCTGATAGAGGCGACTAGTTGACTAGCGTGTTGACTATCCAATAAGCATTTGCTTATCGGATAGTCAACTAGACATTCACATCCCTAATGTGACTATTTCAGAGAAAAGTTCAAGAATTGTCAACATACTTAACAGGACATACTAAATAAACTTATCCTTTGATAGAATTATTGATTTAGAAGATACAAGAATGAAGTGACCTTAATGCAGTATGTGCAGTGGCGGATTTAGGGCAGGGCGAGTGGGGCGGCTTACCCGGGCCCCGTGCTTCTCGAGGCCCCGCGCATGCGCCGTGTCAAAGGGGGGAGCCCCGCGAAATTTCGCTGCCTGGGGCCCCGCGGCACTCTCATCCGCCCCTGAGTATGTGGATTGCACTAAAGTGTTTATAGAGAAACCCCACCACAAAATAACACGGAGAAAAGCTATCTTGATAATTACTGAAGTATGAGTTATATGTTGAATAATGATAAGACTACAAAGGAAGGGGAAGATATGTGAATAGTACCACATCAACTCAGATAGAAATCAGTGGTTAATATCTTAATGAGTTGAGAAAATACAGTAAGCAATGATCAAATTTGAAATATCTTCTTTCCCTCCTTCTGCTCCTCCCCCACCAAAACCCCCCAACAAAACAGGTAAGTAGCAGATATAGGAGGACAGAACTAAAGTCGCACTGCATGATCTGATGAAACCAAGGAAGACCTGCATGTAATGTGATGAAATTCACTATCACAACAAGCATGAAGTCCCATGCAGGAGGAGAGCAAACAGTGCAGCTACCCAGCAGGAGACTGCCACCTTATCTCAAGCAAATTCAAAATATGCCACACAATTCTGGTGTGAAGAAAGCTGATACCCTTCTCCATGATGAATAGCCCCATAAGTGGACTTCAATAAGAGATGCAGACCTGGTCTCCAGTATGCAGTCACAAGGCAGGAAAAAGGGGTCCAAGGATCAGAGAAAGAGAAAGCCCTAAACATGAAATCCAAGGTAGATAATGCTGCTGGGAGAAGGTAAAATAACTGCAGTCTCTGAATTCCATTAGGGTGATGGTATAAATCAAGAAAGGAGATTGATCCTGCCCATGTACAGATGAATAAGACAAGCTAAAACAGTGTTCAGAGAACACCAGTCAGTGTTGAAGGTGACTCAAAAAATGTTGGATGTATTTCTTGCTCTTAGCTTCAGACTGTCTGTAGCAGTATGCCTCTTCCAAACATACCCACAGTGAGAGCACTTCTGAGTTGCACCCAGCTGCAGGCCAAGCTGGATCCAAATATCAAGCAGAGACATGAAAGGGCTTTTTAACCCCTCAGCCATCTCCTGAACATCCATCACCTCTGTTCCTGTAAACTGAAGACGATTTAAGCTTGCTTGAACTTATATATCAAGAGGGCAAAGATTTCTTTCATTTGCTTGCAGCTATTTGCCATGGCCATGTGATCTCCTGAGCCAAGTTTGGTCAGGCTTGGCCTGTTCTCTAATAGAAGTTTCCAAGGAAGTGCCTGAGTAGAGCATGAAGTAGTGTCAGTTGCAGGTTTACTCCTGTCATTTTTGAACTAACGCTCCAAACAAAACAGAACAGAGACCTCTCCTGTTGTTTTCTAGCCTGTCAGCCTTGTGAAAGGGCACCAGCCTAAGCCAGAGGCTCATGTATCAGCCAGTGACTTGTTTGAGCAAGCCTGTAATCCCAAACAAACATGCAGAAAAGACATGAGCTGTTTTATTTGAGTTCTTGCACCCAGCAGCAGCCTAAAACCAAAATCAATATGTAGGCAAATACAAAATGCCTTCACTTTGCTAAATATAATTTGTCTCGTACTTCCAGAATCTTATCTTCAGCTGATCTCCTACTCTGGAAGCCAAAGGTGTTTTCGCTTGCTCCCAGATAGGGTGTCTAAACATATGGGAGATATTTCCTGAGCCCTCTAGCTAACAGGGCTGAAGAAATTTCTCCTGCTCAGACCACTCAAAGCCTCCATTGGTTTGAATGCTTATTCCTCCTTTAGAGGAACAAATTTGCAAGCTACTCTTTATAGAATCATAGAGCTGGAAGAGACCTCAGGAGGTCATCAAGTCCAGCCCCCTGCCCAAGGCAGGACCAATCCCAACTAAATCAACCCAGCCAGGGCTTTGTCAAGCTGAGACTTAACCTATAGGGTGTATCTATACTACATGGCTCCGTCGACGGAGCCATGTAGTCTAGACACGCCTAGGGATGGAGGTTCCACCACCTCCCTAGATAACCCATTCCAGTGCTTCACTACCCTCCTAGTGAAATAGTTTTTCCCAATGTCCAACCTAGACCTCTCCCACTGTAACTTGAGCCCATTGCTCCTTGTTCTGCCATCCGTTACTACTGTGAACAGCCTCTCTCCATCCTCTTTGGAACCTCCCTTCAGGAAATTGAAGGCTGCTATCAAATCCCCCCTCACTCTTCTCTTCTGCAGATTAAACAAACCCAGATCCCTCAATCTCTCTTCATAGGTTATGTGATCCAGCCCCCTAATCATTTTGGTCGCCCTCCGCTGGATCCTCTCCAATGCGTCCACATCCTTTCTATAGTGGGGGGGCCTAGAACTGGACACACTACTTCAGGTGTGGCCTCACCAGAGCCGAATAAAGGGGAATAATCACTTCTGTAGCTCTGCTGGCAATGCTCCTTCTAGTGCACCCTAATATGCCATTAGCCTTCTTGGCTACAAGGGCACACTGTTGACTCATATCCAGCTTCTCATCCACTGTAATCCCCAGGTCCTTTTTTGCAGAACTGCTACTAGCCATTTGGTCCCTAGCCTGTAACAATGCTTGGGATTCTTCCGTCCCAAGTGCAGGACTCTACACTTGTCCTTGTTGAACCTCATTAGAGAATTGGACCAAAAGAAATCTGATCTGTCTAGGTCACTCTGGACCCTGTCCCTATCCTCCAGCGTATCTACCTCTCCCCCTAGCTTAGTGTCATCTGCGAACTTGCTGAGGGTGCAATCCATCCCCTCATCCAGGTCATTAATAAAAATGTTGAACAAAACCGGTCCTAGAACAGATCCTTGGGGCACTCCGCTAGAAACCGACCACCAACCTGACATTGAGCCGTTGATCACTACCCGTTGGGCCCGACAGTGTAGCTGGCTTTCTGTCCATCTTACAGTCCATTTATCCAATCCATACTCCCTTAATTTTGCTGGCAAGAATATTGCGTGAGACCGTATCAAAAGCTTTGCTAAAGTCAAAGTATATCACATCCACTGACTTTCCTATATCCACAGAGCCAGTTACCTCAGCATAGAAACTAATCAGATTGGTCAGGCACGACTTGCCCTTTGTGAATCCATGTTGACTATTCCTGATCACTTTCCCCTCTTCCAAGTGCCTCAAAATGGATTCCTTGAGGATCCCCTTCATGATTTTTCCAGGGACTGAGGTAAGGCTGACTGGTCTGTAGTTCCCTGGATCGTCCTTCTTCCCTTTTTTTAAAGATGGGCACTACATTTGCCTTTATAAGGAAAGAGCATTATCCACATCTGCCTTTCAGACTGTTCGTTGCCACCTAGCCTCCCCTATGTGCTAAGCCTCAAAACAAGAGCTTGCACCATAGGGCAAACTACAAGTGAAACAAAGGAACATATAAAAAGCAAAGAAGCAGTCAGTGTGCACTCCAGGTCTTTCAATTTAGACTGATAAACATGTTAATGAAGGGGGCCATACAGCTTTTCAAAATCTATCTTGGAAATATACCCGGTATCTCTGTGACTCAGCAGTGGACACACCCAGACTAGTGGGTTGCAAGATTGTAGTAACCAAGACAGTCTCTGGGACAGGGTAGTTTTTCTAACTGCACTTGTGTACCTTTTATTTGCAGGGCGTGCCAATTGAACCATAGCAGCACTTTGACTAAATGCAAGAGCATACAGCTCTCACAGTCAGTGTTGTGTTCAATCAGCACACACCTCACTTCACATGCCTTTGCTTTACATGTGTGTCACTTAGTAATACTGATAGGGAAAAAACTGGGCAGAAACCAGTAAAATGGACAGAAACCAGTAGAGTCTGACAACCCTGCACTTGGACAAATAGTAAATGTCTCGTGGGCCACACATTAATCCTGATGGGCTGCAGGTTGCCCACAACTGCTGTGACTTTTACGTATGGGCAGAAAAACTATTCTAACCGTCTCTCCCATTCCAGCTGTGTGGATTTGTCTTGTTAGTTAACATCCTTAATGGTGTTGGGGAAATCTCGCTCCCCTGGGGTACAGTGTCCCCAGAAAGGTCCGAGGCTGGAGGTCAAAACAGTGAGGCAAGAGAGAAATCTAGAAGGAAAACTTTATTATGCATGCATGCAGGCTGACAGCTACTAGAGTGAGAGCAGCAGCAGCCCTGAGAGACAGGTTCAGGGATCCTTTATACAGTATGCTCAGACAGTTTAGTTGTTGATTGTTTTCTTTAACATATCAAAGTCTCAGCAGAAGTACTCTGAGTATGCTAGAAGTAAGTTTACAGTACAAAGGCACATGAGAACCTGAGTGAGGAGCCTACAAGGCAAACTGTGACAAAGATAAGGATTTACATGACAAATTGTGACAGACTAGGAGTCTTCATGAAGTTGAGATAGGAGGCATTGTAAGGGTCTTGATTAGAGTTAAGATGATTTCTCTCTGTTACAGGGAGAGAGGCCTGGAAAACTTTTAACCCTTACAGCAGTTTTTTTTTTGAGAGTTTTGATTTCCTGCACAGTCCCCCCCTTAGACACAATTGGAGTTATTTGATTTTTCTCCCACAATGGGAACAAGTAATTTTCTAGTTGAGTAGTTGATGGAATTTCCATTGACTACTCGATAGGCACTTCCGTATTCCTCATTTGAAATGTACAAGAGCCCTCACTAGGGCTCTTGTACATTTCAAAGGGGGAATGCGGAACTCCGTGTGCAGCCCGGGGCCAGCAGGAAGTCCTGCTGACTCCGGGCTCCAGGAGGGCGCTTACCCTTTGAAATGCACAAGAGCCCCCTGGGGTTATTAGAGACCACATGGGACTTCTTGCTGTAAGTTCTATATAAATGGTACAATAAATCCACTTGCATCAAACAAGCTTAGTGGGAGGAAGAATGGCTAATGGACCTCAAGCTCTGTGTTTAGTTCAGGGTTGGCCAACCCGTTAGAGACTAAGAGCCAAAATTGCTGTGGATAGAGTGCAAAGAGCCACATATTATATATTTATTTTTATCTTATCTATCTTAGTACACAAAATATAGTGATAAAAATAACATTACAGGACATTTCGATTCTGTTGTAGAATACCTGACAGAGAGTTATTTAGTCCGCTGATTGACTACTAATGACCAGTTAATGATTTACTGATTGGCTCACATTCAGCAGTAGAGTACAGATTTCAACACGTACAACAGGCAAATGAAAATTAGTAATAGACAAATATTAACAGACCATTTACTAAAAACCAATAAAAAAGTCTCTAGTCACTTAGTCACGGCCAGTCCATAGATCTTCAGAAAATTTGACAAGCAACATCAAATTAAAAAAAAAAACCCTTTGAAAATATATTAATATTCTCTCACTAAAAATAAGCATCCCCACCACGTATTTTACATTTAACACTACTGCCCTATTATGTCCTGTGAGTTTTTTAAAATTAAACTGAACTGAAAAGTAAATTAGCACAATTTGAAGGACCTGTTTCACTCCAACTTGTTGATCTCTGGTATGGTTTCTTCATTTTTTTTTTTTTTTTTTTTTTAATTTATGAAGATTATGGCTTTTTTTATAGTTCTAAAAATTCAAGTCTGTCCTAGACTGCAAATATGACAGGTTCAAAAACAATAAGGGAGAGACTCAATCTCAGAATAATTGCTTCAGCCTGGTAAACAATAGCCTTTGAATTTTCTTTAAAGAAACACAGTGTAAACCAGGTATATGCTAATTCTTTTTTTTGCCCTGGAATTTAAATGACATCTGTGTTAGCTGTCTTATTCTGCATCCATGAAGACCTTGAGTTTAAGGTGCTTCAGCCCACCCCACTCTAACCCAATACCCCTCCCCTTGAGCTAGGCACCCCCAGCTCCCCCACTCTAACCCAATCCCCCTCCCCTCCTCCAGACCCAGGCATCCCCAACCCTCTACTCTAACCCAATGCCTGGGTCTCACTGGAGTTGTTGCCACTGAAGCCGCATGCTTCTCCCTCCAGGCGCTGGGGCGCGTGCACAGAGCGGCTGTGAGAGGTCCAGGTGTGCGGCTCCAAACAAGCCGTAACCCTGAGAGCTGCATTTCTTTGAGCAAAGAGCAGCAGGTGGGCCCCCCCGGTTTAGATTCTAGCTCCACCACAGAGTTCGTTTGACCTTGCACAAAACAGTGTGGGCTTGATTTTTCAGCCAGCGCTGAGTATCTGCTACTCCATTTGAACCCAATGTGAGCTGTTCTTGCATCTTACTTCACACCCATTGGTTTTTTTTTTCCAGGGGGCGGGGAGATGGGCAGATGTCAAATCTGGAATTTTTAATTGGATGGTTCTCTTTCCTGGACAGACCTACCAGTACCACTAAGAACTTGAGATTCTTGCCTCTGTGTTTTTATTTCAATATCATGTCCTCCCCCTATCGGGACATGTCTAGACTAGGAAATTAGTCCGAATTTTCTAAGTTTGACTTCTGGGCACCTGATTTTACAAATTCAGAGTTCCATGTCCTCACTACAGGGAAGAATTGAATGTAGTCTGAGGCGGGCTCCATTAATGTGGACGCACTACCTTGGACTCAGAGCCCCAGGAAGCTCTCTGGACAGCTGCATGAGGCCTCCCAGAGGCCAATAAAGTCAAATTAGTGGCACTGGAGCATCCACACTAACGTTATTTAGGACTTACAAGTTTGGGAATAGTGTTATTCCTCATGAAAAGCAGGGCTACAGAATTCACATTCTTCGGCCCCTTATTCCAGAATAACGGGCTTGATAGTGCAGATGCATCGCTTACAAATTCAACCTTGGGGGGCTAATTTTGGACTATGGTTCTAGTGTAGACTAGGCCTCAATTTTGGGAGGTGTACTCTCTGTAGATGTAGGCATGTGTCTGTCTCACTCTACACTTCATCACGTATCTGAATGGGCTGGGAATGAAAGTCAATAAGGACAAATACAAAGTACTCCACTTAGGAAGGAACAGTCAGTTTAACACATACAGAATGGGAAGCGACTGTCTAGGAAGGAGTACGGCAGAAAGGGATCTAGGGGTCCTAGTGGACCACAAGCTAAATATAGTCAACAGTGTGACTCTTGCCAAAAAAAACCCCAAACATCATCCTGTGATCTATTAATAGGAGTGTTGTAATTACACAGGAAGTCATTCTTCTGCTCTATTCTGTGCTGATTAGGTCTCAATTGGAGTATTGTGTCCAGTTCTGGGCACCACATTTCAGGAAAGATGTGGAGAAATTAGAGAAGGTCCAAAGAAGAACAACAAAAATGATTAAAGATTAGAAAATATGACCTATGAGAGAAGATTGAAAGAATTGGATTTGTTTAGTCTAGGAAAGAGAAGACTGAGAATAGGACAAGAAGCAATGGGCTTAAATTGCAGCAAGGGATGTTTAGGTTGGACATTAGGAAAAACTTCCTAACTGTCAGGGTGGTTAAGCACTGGAATAAATTGCCTGGGGAGGTTGTGGAATTGTCATCATTGGAGATTTTTAAGAGCAGGTTGGACAAATATCTGTCAGAGATGGTCTAGATCAGGGGTGGGGAACCTAAGGCCCAGTGGCCGGATGCGGTCCTGAACTTGCCTGGATCTGGCCCCCGAGGCTCGGGGCTCCCTCCCACACTTCTGACTTGTGTGCAGCCCCCGGCTAATTATTCTGTGGGTCAGTGGCCCCCGACCAAAAAAAGGTTCCCCTCCTCTAGTCTAGATGATGCTTGGTCCTGCCATGAGTACAGAGGACTGGACTTGATGACTTCTCAAGATACCTTCCAGTTCTAGTAGTCTATGAAACAATGGAGTAAGGGGTTTTGTTTGTTTGTTTGTTTGTTTTTGAGGAGGGAGCAGGGGAATTATAAGAAGGCAGGAGAGATTGATATGGGAATGTAGGAATTTAACTGGTTAATCAATAAGCTGATGCTTATCCATTCCTGTTAATGGTTAAACTCTGCTAGGGTCCTGAGAGAAGGGCCAGCAGCTGGGACCCCGCCAGCGGCAGAGTCCATGGAACTAGAAGCTGGGAGCCCACAGCTGGATGCGTAGAGGCAGGAACTGGAAGCCAGGAGCCAGTGGCCAGCAGCAGGGAACGTGGGGTCGGCAGCCAGGAGCATGCAGCGCAGGACTGGGCCAGCAACTGGGACCATGAGAGAGAGGCTGGGAGCCCCCGGTGGCAGAGCCCAGAGCATGGGATTGGCATCCAGGACTCCTTCAGCACCCTTCCCCTCCCTACCCTTACGTCCCCGGGTAAAACATTTAACCATGTAACCGATAGAATTTTGATTGGTTACACAGTTACTATTTTTGTACATTTTTAACATCCCAAATGGATACACCATTGAAATAATGTAGTGATTGCTGTGATGACAAAAAGCAATCAGGGAGGAGATAGCTCTGTCAGATTGTAGCACATTTTTCAAAAAAGAGGCTTACCTAAGAGATGCTCCCTTCCCTGCAGATGGTTACAATTTTCTTCTATATTATTAAGTTCTAAGAATAGTCTAAAGATCAACTCTCTGTAACCTTTGACCTGAGCAGTGCTTGGTCCTGCCGTGAGGGCAGGGGACTGGACTCGATGACCTCTCGAGGTCCCTTCCAGTTCTAGTGTTCTATGATTCTATAATTATCCATAATATTAATGGGGTTTCATTTTGAATCCTAACATGTACTAGTATTAATCTGTCATATAGTATAATGTGTTTATTGTAAATTTGCCAATATAGAAACGTTAGGTATTTCAGAATCCTGTGGTACTTGTTGCAAAAGTAAGAGTGTTATTCCAAGTATTCTGGCTAGCATCCAAAACAAGTAATAACATTCTGCCCACTTAGAGTCCCTCCCCACTGGAGTTTCAAATGAACATAATAATAATCTTCACTTCTTCTCTTAAACCATGTTACTAAACAGCTGCCACATTCCATCCCAGCGTAAGCTACATTTCATTGGTGAATCAAGTTGCCCCCGTGTACATATGAACCATAAAACTCCACAGGATTTTTTGCAAAATAAGCACTGTATACAAGGAAGCCATTAATATTTATTATCCAAAGTTGAGAACATGACTGAAGAGAGAGGGGTTGGAACAACTGCGTTCAAGCTATTGAATAGTCAGAATTGATGAGAAGAGAGATGTCCTGAAGGAATAAGAGCAAAGAGCGTAAGGAATTTCCTGCATGCAGGATTTAAAGCACAGTGACGCACGGGAGGAAAAAGACTAGGACTCCTTAAGTTGGAAACGAGAAGCTGTGACAGGTACAGTGTCATGGTGACATAGTACTAATTCTTTACACACACACACTCTCTCTCTCTCTCTCTCACTCACTCTGTCTGAAAATGGTGTGTTGGAATCTCATGACAGTTCTGGGAGAGGTATTTTGACCATGCCCACAAGTGTGCTGGGTGATCTAAGAGGTTCCTGACACTCCTCCCCTTCCCTCAATTGCACAAGAACAGCTTGACCTAGAAATGCCACATTTGTGTTGCTGTGCTGGCTTTCTCCAGGAGGAGAGCCTGTCAGCATCTTAGCAGGCTACTGTTTTAGGGTCAGATTCCAAAATCCTTCTGTGGCGTAATACACTCAGTAAGTTGCCCTATTGATTTCAAAGAGATCGCTCACAAAGTGAGAGGATGCTTGTGTACATGAGTAAGGAGGGAGCAGTTGTAGCTACTCTGCCAGGTGCACTTTAGTTTAGGATGTTCAGTCCCACATTACATCCTTCCTAAGGCCCCTGTTGGAGCTGCTGTGCTAGCTGCACCTTCGCTTCCACATAGCCACAGATGACAATTTAACTCATGTGCCACTTCACCTGAAAGGGGTCTCAGAATATGTTCTAACTCTTTCTGCTATAAGCTATCTGTTTGGTCTTCTAGTCAGTTGTGACAGCCTGAGTGCCTTTCCCACACATGAAGAAGAGCTTGGTGTAAGCTTGAAAGCCTGTTTCTCTCACTATTAGAAGTTGGTCCAATACAAAAATGCTACCTCACCCATCTTGTCTTTCTAATATCCTGGGACCAACACAGCTATCATAATACTGCATAGAACAGCCTGGAAACAACTGTTCTGGGGTCTCTGGGAGCAACCTGGAATGTGAGACCATTGAGCCCTCTATCCCACCTGACGTTTCATACTCTGGGGGAGTACTCCAGAACATCCTTATTCCTCCCTGTATATGATTGTAAAATTACATATAAAGCATGCCACATGAGAGGTTGTGATCGGCTGAAAGTCACTGTTCTAGCTAATGGCTACGTCTACATTGCGCATTCTTGCGCAAGAAGATATGCAAATGAGGCATGGTAATGAATATCGCCGTGCCTCATTTGCATATCTAATGAGGCGCCATTTTGCACAAGGGGCTTTTTGCGCAAGAGCCGTTCTGAACAGCTCTTGTGCAAAAATGGCAGCTCATTTGCATATCTTCTTGCACAAGAATGTGCAATGTAGATGTAGCCAATATGTGTATCTTTAGGGCATATGAAGCAATGAGCTTGTGTTGTATGGTTGTCACTAAAACATCCTGTACACTGGGGGAATCAGCCAGGTATTAGTTACACAAAGACAACAACCTGGGCAGAGTGTCAAACATCAACAGCCATTGTCCAGCAAGGGAACTACAATTCAATTACTCACCTGCATAAGGCCACACCAGGGAAATTGCTCAACCTTGTCCAGGGACTCAGCAATGCCCAAGGGACATGCCTGGATTTTTGTTCTCCAGGCACATGGACTATGGGTAAAACAGAAAACAGGAGGCCTCCTCCCCATGCTTTGCCTTTCTCTTGCCCCCACCGATGCTGCAAGCAACAAAGACACTCAGAAGACTGAAGACTCTCACAGAGAGACTGGCCAAGATTAAAGGGACTGCAGTATCCAGTGGGGTGAGAAAAACTTCTTAAACTAGATGTTGTCCAGTCTAATAGGGTGGAGAGTTTTAGTGCTTATGTTTTTTTTTCTTTTGGTAAACATGCCGACTGCCTATCACTTAGTCACTTTTGTAGTCAGTACATTTGTGTAACTGTTTTATCTTTACTAGTGAATTTTCCTGAAGTGTCTGATAAATTGCTCAGGTTTTCAAAGGCTGCTTTGTGTCCGCTTTCCATTGATGAAGTGGTGAAACAATACATTTGCACTGCTCAGCGTGAGCAATGCAAGAGGGTATAATCCTGAGGTACCAGGCTGAGAGCTTGGGAATATTTGGCTGGTGCCTTTCTCTGAGAGATTCATGAGTGACTCTGGGATCATTCATGCAATCTAGCTGGGGGTATGCATTACACGCTTATTTCGAAATAAGCAATTTCAGAATACAAATTCTGAAATTGCTTATTTTGAAATAAGAACATAAGAATGGCCATACTGGCTCAGCCCAAAGGTCCATCTAGCCCAGTATCCTGTCTGCCAACAGTGGCCAATATCAGATGCCCCAGAGGGAGGGATCACAACAGGTAATCCTCACATGATCCCTCCCCTGTCACCCACCTCCAGAGAAACAGAGGCTAGGGATAAATAGCACATCTACACTACAGATGCCCATTGAAATAGCAATGAGCTATTTCAAAATAGTGTGTCCACACTCATTGGAGCCTGAAGTGCTTTTAAAGCCGCCCCAGAAATACTTTGGGCAAGGCAGCAGTACAGCAGTCACTATCTGGAGCTGCTGACAGGCTAGCGCTTATAGGGACCCCTTGCTCCATACAGCTGTGTGTCAGGCTCTTCACCTTTGCCTACCTCCTTTAGGGACAGCAAACTCATCTCACTACCTGCTCTGGTTGCCCTTGCGGACTCCAGCCATGGAGCCAGACCTGCTGGAAAGCAGTCACCAGTTCTTAGACCTGCTGCTGAACCTCCTGGTGCAGTCACTGCGGGCTGCCCTCATGGCTCTGCAGGAACAGGACCTGCTGCTCCCTGCGGAGCACCTCCTCTCTCCACGCGCTGCTCATGCAGCACAGCCCCTCCTGCCCTTCCCTGCACACCGTGCAGCGCCGCTTCTGGTGTTGGGACACCAGTTCTGACTGGTGGGACCAAATAGTCATGGAGTGGTGGGTCAACCAGCAGTGGCTCCAGAACTTGCACATGCAGGAGGACACCTTCCTGGAGCTGTGTGAGTCTCGCCCCTGCCCTCTGGCAACAGGATACCCACATGCAACCCATCCGTCCCCCTCCAGAAGCGGGTCACCATCGCTATTTAGAAGCTCGCCACATTGGTCACTACCAATCCATCAGGAACCAGTTTGGCATGGGGAGGCTGACCAGCGGTGCCCGGGTCATGCAGGTATGACACTCTCGTGCTGTTGTCCCAGGAGAGTGGTAAACTGCTGGAATGGGGTTGCCTACGAAAGGAGGGGGGTGGAAGCTCCCTCCATGGTGGGTTTTTCAGTCCCATCTTCACAAAGCCCTGCCGGGGATGGGATAAGTTGGGGTTGGTCCTGGTGTGTGGGAAGGAGAGTTGGGCTCGGGAAACTCCCAAGAGCTCTGGCAACCCTGTGATTCTCTGCTTGTCTCTTTCTACCGGATGGTGAGGGCCATCAACACCATCCTGCTGCGCAGGATCGTTGTCCTGGGCGACATGGACCCCATCATTGATAGCTTCCCCAACTGCAGGGGGCCATTGATGGCACCCACATCCCCACCGAGGCCCCCAACCATCGGGCATTGGATTATATCAACTGGAAGGGGTACTTCTTTATGGTGCTGCAGGCCCTAGTGGACAACCGAGGCTGCTTCACAGACATCAACGTCCACATATTCCGCAACTCCAGCCTCTACCAGAAGATGCACGCCAGCATTTTTCCCCCATCCACACCATCAGGATCGGGGAAGTGGACATGCTGATATGTGTCACGGGGGACACAGCCTACCCTCTGCTTCTTGGCTGATGAAGCCCTACACTGGATACCTTGACCAAAGCAAGGAATGGCAGGCTCAGCAGGGCCTGCATGGTTGTGGAGGGCGCCTTTGGCCATCTCAGGAGGGTTCTGCTGTCTCCTCACCCACCTGTACTACAGCAAGTGGAACGTCCCCCATGTAGTGGTGGCCTGCTGGTTCCTGCACAACCTGTGCAAAAATAAGAGGGAGACATTCCTGCCATGGTGGGGAGCAGAGGCTGAGCAGTTGGCCAGGGTCTTTGAGCAGCTGCACGTGGCTGCCATCCGGCAGGCACATCCGAAAGGCCCTGAGGGAGAGTTTCAGACAAGGACACCTGTGAGACTCTCCCCTGGGCCTCCCCACAAGGGGCCTCTCCATTGCCCCTTTGTGCTTTTCCTCCCACACCCCTCCCTTCCCACCTCCCCTGCAGACACAATAAACTTCACTTTTTGTTTTGAAAGAATAAACTGTTTGGTTTTTTTATTTGTGGTAAATGTGATTGGGGAAAGAACGTGGGAGGAAGGAGGAGGGAGATGAAGGAAGAGGAGGGGGTAGGAGAGGCTCAGGGATGGGACTGGGACTGGCGCCTGCCTTGGCCAGTCCCATTGCCTTGTGTGTGGGGCCCTTGGGGGAGAAGCTGGAGGGGCAGGAGTGGGGGGAAGGGGTCTTGGGAAGGAGCAGGTGCAGGGGAGGGCAGCTGCTGGACTTCTCAATCGTGATGACCATGCAGTTGGCGGCTGCACTATGTGCCGCGCGTGTGTGTTCTGGGCCTCCTGGGACAGCTCCTGCCAGGTGGGGCGGCACAGCTCCTGGTCAGCACAGTGCTCTTCCAGGTCCATGTCCACACTACACTCCTGCTGCTCCAGAGACTGCTGAAGGGAATGGAGGTCGGCTACACGCTCCCAGTCAAAGTCCTCGTGAGGTCAGGAGGCTGGCTTTGTAGATGTGGCTTGCACCTCACTCGCAGCTGGTCCAGCTGTAAAGAATAAAGGGAAGGGCAGTCATCCAAAGAGACACTATGCATGAAGCCCAGCCCTCATCTCTGGGCCGACACCAAAAGGTCTCGGGTTAGACGAAGGTGACGTGCTTCGAGCAAGGCCATCTGAGGCCTAAAGAGCGGGCCCTTTCCCTCAGGGGCACAGATATCCCGGGGGGAGCCTTGCTACCCCCATGTCCCCAGGGACAAGCAGGCATGGGAAGGTGCCAGCTCAGCTGGGAGCCTGTGGGCAGGAAGGGGGCGACAGGGTGGCTCGGCTTCCCTCCATGCCACACACATGCTGGGTCCAGCAGTGGCGGCACCACGGAGAGGACTTGTATCCCTGCCCGCTGGAGGAAGAGAAGGGCGTTGGGGGAGGTGTGTGCAAGTGGCAGATGCCTCTTGCTGGGGAAGGTGCTGCTGTGGTTCCCTCCACTTCCTCCCCCTCCCAGCAGGCTCCTCTGGAAGGGGACCGGTGTCCTCCGCCTCGCCGAGCTTGCCCGAGAGCAGCTGCTGCCCCGAGAGTGTGGGCCTGCCCATCTGCCGTGTGTGTGTCCATGACCCCATCCTCCTTAGTGGTGGCTTGTGGTGGAAAGGTGTCCCCCCTATGGGGTTGGGAGTAAGGCAGGCCTTCCCAGAAACCCTGTGAGGAGGAGCGCAGGATTCCTGTGTGACAGCCTCATTGCAACTGTGTGCTCTGGACTGGTGCTCCATGTGCACCCACATCCACAGGCTGCTGTGCCATCCACAGGCCAAGAAGGCCAGGCAACGAGCGCACAGCCCCTTGCTGCCCACCGCTTCTCCTGCATGTGACTAGGCAAAGTAATGAGACTCACCTGATGGGCCTTTTCTGGCCTCGTCTGAGCCCTGGGTGACATCCGGGGCGTGGGGGAGAACTCCAGGACAGGCTGAACTCCTGGCTGGCAAGCTTGGTGACAGTGCTGGCCTCCTCATCTGCCTTCTGCACCACCTCCTTCTTGTCCACAGCCACACTCTCCAGGAGGCTGATGACAGGTGTCTCCAGCCCAGAGTCCACAACAAGGGAGGGGGAAAGGACTGACTCCCCAACCCCAGGATGCGGTGGAGCTGGTCATAATAGGGGCAGGAGTGGGGTGCTGCCCCTGAGTGGGAGCTGCGCTCCCTGGCCTTGTTGTAGGCCTGCCTCAGGTCCTTCACCTTCATCTGCACTTGCTCCTGAGTGTGGCTGTGGCCATTCTAGCCCAGGCTCTCAGCCATCTGGCCGTAGATGTCCACATTCCTGCACCTGGTGCAGGGATCCTGGAAGTTTGCTGCCTCTCCCCAGACCTCAATGAGATCCAGGATCTCTGCACCAGACCAGGATTGCACCCTCCTCTTTTGTCCCCAGGCAGGGGCTTTGGGAGCTGGCTGCCAGCTCCCTTGCAGCTGAGGAGGGCTTGGTGGGAGCACGGGGGTCACTCATGGTGGCAGCAAAAGCAGTGAAGGCTGCTGCTGTGTAGCACAGGACAAGAGGGCTTTCCTTGTGCCACAAGCTCTTTCCCCTGAGGTTGCCCCTTTAAAGCCTGCAAGGGAAGGGGCACTATAGAGTTCTGATGAGTGTGGACAGAGTGGCCACCAGGGCACCTGTGGGAAGCCCTGGAGGCCACTTATTTTGAAGTAACCATAGCTGCTTTGTCTGCACTCACTCTATTTCAAAAAAGCTATTTCGCAATCGGCATTATTCCTTGAGAAATGAGGGTTTCAGAATTCGGAATAAGAAGCTGTGTAGACCAGGGATGATTAACGCGCAGCTCGCGAGCCACGTGCGGCTCTTCCCCCCTTAAAGTGCAGCTCACGAAGCCTCTCCTGCGCCCCTAGAAACAGCCCCTAGCTCCCTGTGCTCACCAAGGCAGGGGAGCTGTCCAGTGCGGCTATTCAAAATGGTGTCGCCAAGATGGCGGCGGCTGACGGGAGCCTGATGTGGCTAAAAAGCCTTGTCTTTTAAAGGAGCGGTGGGTTTTTTTTTTTTTTTTTGGCTCAACAAAAATTGCTCAAAAAAAAATTCTGGTGTGGCTCTTTGCATTATTCCTCAAAAAATGAGGTTTACAGGATCTTGCACAAAACGGGGTTTTTCCGACAAATGGCCCCATCTACACAGGGCTTTTTATCACAAAAACCTCTTCCGCAAAAAGGATTGGAAGAGAATATGCAAATGAGCACTCCATTTGCATTTCCTCTTCTGAAAAACTGCTGCAGTGTAGATGTAGCCTATAAAGTGAACAGAGATTTCCCAAGCACTTCAACCAAAATGCACCGTGTTAGGTAAAATATAAAACAGATTTATTAACTGCAGAAAGGGAGAGGTTAAGTGGTTAGAAATAGGAAGCATAGAGATCTAAATGAGTTTCTAAGGAACAAAAGTAAATTCACAGTCTGAGTTCAATAAACTAAACAGGATTTGAGTGAAGCAGTGTTTCACTTTGCTAGATGGTACAAACAGGTCACAGATCCTCAATACTCAGGCTGCAACTGCCTTCCAGGGCAGGACTACCCTCTCTCAGTTCAAGGTCTTTGTCTTCCAGATATGTTTCCAGAGGTTGTTGTGGGGAGGAGTTAGGCCAAGTGATGATGTCACTTTCCCTCTTTATAGATTCTTCTAGCTTGTGGGAAAGATCTTTTGCTTTGATCCAGTGTTCCCTGTAAGATGAGAGCTTGAGTGGCCACCCATGAGCGATTCAAATGCTGCCAAGCTGAGAAGCAGAGCACCTTCAGCTGGCAACGTGTGTTTTTGCTTGTGGTGCACATGTGCACATGCCTCAGTGCATATAACAAAAATTATTCCACAACTGGATGGAAAATATTAGAGAAACCATTGGGGCTTTGTCTACACTGCAGGGTTTTTGTGCAAGAAGCTTTTTGCAGAAGAGATCTTCTGCAAAAACTTCTTGCACAAAAGCGCGTCCAGACCTCAAAAGTGCATCGCAAAAGCAATGTGCTTTTGCACAAGAGAGCATCCACACTTCACGGACGCTCTTGCGCAAGAAAGCTCCAATGGCCATTCACGGAATGGCCATCAGAGCACCTGTACTTTTTCTGATAGGCTCTTTTTGCGCAAGAAACCCCTGCGGAGCGTCCACACCTACCTTTTTGCGCAAGAGCTGTAGCGCAAAAAGAAGCTATTCCTTGTGGGGAGAGGAATAACTCTACTGGCAAAAGCCCTCTGTCCTGTTGATTTACTGTATCTTTTTTGCACAAAAAAAGCGCTTGAGGTGTGTATGTTCCACCATTTTTTGCGCAAAAACCTTGTAATGTCGACATAGCCTGGTTGTGACATGGATCCAGTAGTCTCCATTGAATATTCACTCTGCCTGAGATGATTTTTTGGGAGAGTGGATTCCCTGCAATGGGCCCTCAGTGTATCTAGCTGTTCCATTGTTTTACTGATTGGATCTCCCTTGTCCGGCACCCTTGGGACCTGACCCGTCCCGAATGAGGGAATTTGCCGGATTAGGGATGGTCCCCTGCCACCAGCCTCTAAGACACTCCTCCTCTCTGTAGCTGGCTCCACTCCAGCCCCACTGCCACTGGGCTCCAGCCTGCAGGGCTTGGACTTGGGCTCCAGTCTGCTGGGGCTCCCCAGCCACTGTGGCCTCATTTCTTCCCCACCTGACCAGGAATCTCCTGGAACTGGACTTGCTGGCTGCTTCGCTTCTGCTGCGCTCTGCCAGGGATCCCTGGGGATGGGGCTTGCCAGCTGCCCTGCTTTGGCTGCTGGCTGCCCCACTACTGACCCGCCCATCTAGGGCTGCTCGGGGATGGGGCTCGCCAGTCCTATTGGCCGGAGCTCCCCAGGGATGGGGCTCCCAGCCAGTTCCCATTCCTGGGTGCCAGAGCTCTCTGATCCAGCAATATCTGCGGTTCTGCCGGACCATGGATGTTGCTGGACCAGAGAGCCCCAGATTTTGGAGGTTCAACCTGTCCCTGAAAAGATGATTGTGGGTGTTCCCAACCTCACTACATATACATAAGAACATAAGAACATATACACATAGCAAAACTTCTTAACTTCCCATACAATGATAGCACATACACTCCAACAGGATATTAATGTTCAACAGGTTAAGGCTTTTAAAATGAGACCTCACTTGGCATATTTTGGCATATACTCACTTGGCATATAAGAAAATATAATTATATGACACTAAATGTGGGGGTTCCAAGGTGCTGCTTTGAGGTACAGCGTGCCACAGGAAATAGCTGGGCAAAAACTTAATGTGGATTTAAGATTGTATATATGTAGGATTTAAAACACACTTGAGAGACTATTGCAAATTTCTCAGAAAAACAACCGTTAACCTGGAAATCCCAAGTTAAGGTTCTTGGGACCACATGTGGAGACCCTACATTGGCAAACAAAGGGTTAACAGGAGCCTTACAGCCCAATCAGCTCTCCTGTTGGCATTGGGCGGAGGGGGCTCAGAGCTGGGTGGACATGATAGAGGCAGGCGGAGTTATAAACGGGAAGGAAAACTAGAGGAAATGAGTATACTCTAGCTAGGGATCTCTGTGTTGTTACAGATTCCTGCAGGGTCAGGGAATGACCCATGCATAGGGGTTGCTAATTGTTTTGTACTTCCTTGTTAATCAATAGCATGAATATGCTGTTCGTTTTTTTCACTTGGGACACGTTAGAGTGCTCTGCGATTCACATCCCTGTAACGCAGGTAAGAAAAATTATAAAAGATCATAAAAATACACTTTTGAAATGTCTCTCTCTCTCTGTGCGAAAGGGTTCCCTCAGACAATTGGATCTTTTTTTGTTAGGGTAGTGGTCACCAACCAGCAGATTGGGATCTACCGGTAGATCTTCGAGCCTCTGACAGGTGATCCTGACTAGTTCTGCCAGGAAGCTATCATGTGCTGGCACTTCCGTTGCCCTTCCACCCACTGTTATGCTGCTCCTGCCCTCTGCCTTGGAGCTGCCCCCTGGGAGTCTCCTGCTTGCTGTGCAGAATGTGGGAGGGAGAAGAGGAAGGGGCTGATGTCAGGGTGTCCTTCCTTCCCCCACTTCTGTACCCTATCTCCACACAGAGGTTAGGTCTAGACTGCAGCGTTTTTGCAGAAAAAGCTACTCAAAGTGCACTCCACATCTTGCGTAGCTTTTTCCACTTTTTTTTCAGAAGAGGCTTTTCCATGAAACGAGGTATACAGGGCTCTCTGAAAGACCACGTTTGCTCTTCCACGAAAAAAAGTGGAAGAGCAAACGTGTTCCTTGGATGCGGCAAGGTTTTTGCGGGATACCTCCAGAGGTATCCCGCAAAAACCCCTTAGTCTAGACATTGCCAGAGAGAAGGGGATGGAGGGAGCTTGACAATGCAAATCTCTGTCACTCTCACATTGTGTGTCTCTGTCATTCTCACAAACACACACTGTCCTTCAGTCTCATCTCCCAACCCAACACATATGCGGTGGGTTGTTGTTACTACTAGTACTGCTTGCAAAGCGTGTTGTTTTTGGTTTTTGACTGGTCTATGTATTTCATAATTTTCATTTCTCTCTTATGCTTAAATTTAATTCTTTGAGCAGTGAGTACTAAAATGCCTAACCTGTCATGGCTGGAGTAATTATCCCTGTGGTGATTGCTGCTCCTGGAAGTGGCTGCTTCTGGAAAAACCCTCCTGGACCCCAATTCCCCACTCTTGGCGAAGCCCAGAGCCCCTTCCACATTCCAAACCCCTTGGCCCAAGACCAGAGCCTGCACCCCAACCCCTAACCCCAGTCTGGTGATAGCAAGTGAGGATGGGGGAGGAAGGAGGATGGAGTTAGCAGGGTGAGGCCTCGGAGAAGGGATGGAGCAGGGGCAGGGCCTCAAAGAAGGGGCGGACGGAAGTGAGGCAAGGGTCTTTGGGTCTGAGGTAGATCTTACATGGCATTTACATTGAAAAAGTGATCTTGTGGTTAAAAAGGTTGGAGACCGCTGTGTTAGGGGGTCAGAGGCTGGCTTTTGTTGGTGTTTGGGTGATGGCCAATAGCTGTTTTTATTATGTCTTGGCATTAGTAACCCTACCTATGGACAGAGTAGAAAAAAATAATTTAAAGTAAAAGAGATGGTAATAACCTGTTAAGACGCTCTTTGCAGCAGGCCTGGAGTAGAGGCCTACAGAGTGACTGGGAGACATACTGAGTCTAGCAAGGGCTCTGAGACAGACCCTGAGGTAGGGCAAGGGAGTAAGTGGTCCAGGGACAAAAAATAAAGTGTCTGAATCAGGGATGAAAATCCCATTTAATTGGTTAACCAGTCAAACTTTGTTTAACGAGTTAACCGATTAAAGGGGATGGGGGGGGGGGGAGACGAGGCTGGGCTGGAGTGGGCCCGCCACTACAGTCAGCCCCTGCCTCTGGACAACTGGAGCCGCTTCTGTTTGCAGTAGGTTCCTCGCAGGGCTGGAGCAGCCCCCTGCCTGTGACAGGTGGGGAGCTGCTCCAGCCCCCACCGATTAATGGACTGGTCTCTGGAATAAAAGGAGGGTGTGAGTTCCCCTAGGGCAGTAGATCTCAACCTCTGGGCTGTGAGCTGCTTGGGGCCTGATCAGCACGCAGCTGCATCCTCAGGGCCATACATGTAGTATTGGATATAGCCCATAATGGCAAATAGGTTGAGAACCACTGCCCTAAGGCCTGCTGAGGAAGGTGGTGCAGAAACGCCTGATACAAGGCTAATGACCTGAGTCGTGCTGAAGGTCCAGTGTGAGGGCAGGGAGCTATCACTTTGTTGGACTCCTGGTTTACCCTGGAAGGGGTGAGGTGGCCAGAGGCCCAGAATGTGAGGTGGCCAGAGGCCCCGATCACAAGAAGCTGGACCAGCAGCAGGCCTGGCTAGTGGAGGAGACTAATGAAAAGGCCCTGCAACATCACCACCTGCTACAAGGAGGTGCACTAACTGATGAAAGTCATCTACAGTTATGCTGAGCTCTTGCATCTGACAAAGTGGGTTCCTGCCCACAAAAGCTTATGCCCAATTTTGTTAATCTTTAAGGTGCCGCGGGGCTCCTCATTGTTTTTGCTGGAGCAAAAAACTAATAAAAGAAAGTTCTTCTTCACACAGCGCACACTCAACCTGTGGAACTCCTTGCCAGAGGAGGCTGTGAAGGCTAGGGCTATAACAGAATTCAAAAAAGAGCTAGATAAATTCATGGAGGTTAGGTCCATTAAAGGCTATTAGCCAGGGGGTAGGAATGGTGTCCTGGCCTCCATTTGTCAAAGGCTGGAGATGGATGGCAGGAGACAAGTCGCTTGATCATTGTTTTCAGTCCACCCCCTCTGGGGCACCTGGCACTGGCCACTGTCAGCAGACGGGATACTGGGCTAGATGGACCTTTGGTCTGATCCAGTAATGGCCATTCTTATGTTCTTATAGTCTTATGAGCAGGCTAACATGGCTACCACCCCTGAAATCTGAGCTCTTTGGGTTTTGTTTAAGTGTATGAAACTGTCATAGAGTAAGGGGGAATGAGCCCAGTAGCTAAATGGACAGGCCATTCCCTAACATGCAGAGTACAGTTCGTAACAGGACTGCATTCAGACTACATGGACCAGGCTGATGGGTGAAGGGAAATGGCTATTTTCCAGAATCTGGAGGTCCTTTCAAAGAATGAGGCAAATCAGCCAGTCTGTTAATGGCCTTAATCCACCTCTGGCTTGTGAAGTTCTAAGCTTCACCCAGCACCTAAGGAAGTTCAGAGTAGTAAATCACAAGGAGAGATGGACCTCTCATGTTGTTCCATGTATCATTTTCAGGGCAATTGCCCTGCGTTTCCCCTCTGTGATCCACCAAAGGCACCCACTTTAGGCTTCTTGTTCCCATGCATCACATCTCCTGGAGAAAGACCCATATCTCACTCTTGCCTGACCAGGGATTTTAAGGCTGAAGAGTTCCCTGCTTACTCTGTGCTATCCTCTGTAAGCTAGACTGCCCAAAAAGGCCAGTGTCTGCACTTTGTTTTTTCTCCAAGGACTATGACCAGTTTAGTGCCAACAGTTCCAAGTTACCACACAGTTTCTTCTAAGCAAGCACATTTATTCTTAAGGTGAAAACATGAAAACAATAAAAGAATTTCCACCCAAACTTATCAGAGGTCACCCCATCTCCAGTCTTAGCCTCTAGGGCAGTAGTGGGCCACCTGTTGTCCAAGGGCCACTTGTGGCTCCTCAAGGTTCTACGTGTGTGACTTGCGAGACATTTTTGTTGACTGTTGCCCACATGCAGGGTTGCCAGGTTTTGCTTGTTTTTGTCCACATAGTTTTTTTCCCCACTGGTATTATTAATGACACGCACGTAAAGCAAGGGCACATGAAGTGAGGTTTGTGCTGACAGCACACAACACTGCGTGTGAAAGCTGCAAGCTCCCTCTGCATCCAATCAAAGGGATGCTACAGTTCAATTGGCGCACCCCGCAAATGTGTAGGTATTCAAGCACAGTTAGCAAAACTAACCTATCTCGGGAGAGCATCTAGGTTATGATAGTCTTGCAGCCCAAGATGAAGGAGGGCCAGTCATGCCACTCACTAGCTTAGGTTGCCCATCCCTGCTCTTGGGAGTTTTGACTTTCAAATCCCACAACTGGGTAACAAGTCCATAGCCACTTTTGATCCAGAAGTAGTGTGGGTCTTTGATCTGGGTTTTCTGTTACAAGTAATCAGCTGCCAGCAACTCAGTCATCAGGGCATAACTTCAAAAGGTGGGGGTTTTGTATAACTAGACTTGAGGAATTTGCTTTAATTTCTCCCTAGGAATTCCCCCAGGAAATCCACTTCATTATTGTCCCAGATGTCCTTGATTGGCACAATTTTCAATATAGTCTTGAACTCCCAGGTCCTCCACGTGTCACATCTCTCCCTAAAGAGGTGACATAGGTCCTGGCGCACAACAGTATATAAATTGAATGCAACAAGGTCTTCCAAGGGCCTTCGGGTATTTGCCCTATCTCCTGCACCCTATATATATCTCATGTGTCTCATGGATTTCTAGGTGCCTAAGCAATTTAAAAGCATAAGACAGCATAAACTGAAACTACCATGTCGAAAACTGACCCAAAACTCCCACTCTGGAGAAGGCCGAGGGCCTGGTTCTTCCCTATTCTGCCTTTTGTGTAATCATTCTCATACCGAGCACACAGTGGGTTTAAACGCTGGCATATTACACGAGGCAGTGGTGAATCAGAACCGGTGTGATGAAATAGTCACTGCATTATGGTCAGCACATCAAGAAGTCATCTCTGCTAGAGCTAGGCTAGAAGCAAATAAATCCTTCCATTTAAATAGGGCCTCCCTCCCACCCCTATCTTCCACCTGGGCTCAAGGAGCTAATGCAGAAAGAAGGGAGAGTCTTGTAACTGCAGCAGGCAGTTCCATCTCTCTACAGCTCCCTTGTAAGGAGTGGGATGAGCAGGTGAGATGGCAGAGCACAAACAAGCTGGGGACAGGTTAGCTGGATAGCCCAGTGTACTGGAGCAGGTTGTGTACACCAGGAAGCTTATAAAGGAGCTTCGGGGTCTGGATCTCCTTTTAAAAGCAGTAAACAAGAACCAAGTCCCTGACCGATATGTCCCTTATGCAAGTTGAGTGGGGGATAGCTCTGCAATATGATCTCCTGCCCAGACCACCAAATATCTAGCTAGTGTAGTGTGCCCACAAGCTACTTCTACTGCCAGGACAGCAGGCGGAAGAGGCCCCTCCTACTCATTCCAAAGCTTCTCTCATAGAAGAGGAGACCAATCAGATCCTTGTGTCTGATAAACGTAAGTTTCCCTGGTTACACATTTTGATACTAAAACCAGTAACAAAAACATCTAAACAACAAATGTTTTGACAGAGAGCCAAGCCGCATGCAGTGAGCAAATATCTTGAATATTTTAAATAGAAAGGCGGGGTAAAAATATTTAAATAAATAAATTAAATAAATAAAAATAAATATTGCCATGGCTGGGGCTCATTAACATTAATGTTCAATTAGTCAGTTGCCCAAAGACAGGATCAAGTTGAGGCCAGGTTTGCAGAGGAATCCTGCTGGCCTGTGTAAATGTATTGCCTTGGGCAGAGCTCCCTCTTGCCTGTTCTATCTGAATGATCGCTGAATGCCGCTGGAGAATGCAGTGAGCTGTGCAGATCAGACGTTTGCAAAAATCTCCATTTCTGAAAGGACACAGCAAATTCTGCTGAGCACTGAGATAGAGCAACCAGTTTAGAACTGGCTCAGACTGGCCCTCCCATGAGCTGTAGCATTCTTTGCCAGGTCCTGCTTGATTGCAGGAAAAGTGATAAATACCTTCCTACCATTGAAGAGAAACTGCTTCTAATCCTTTAAATATGCGTGCGGCTGATAAATACTAATATGGAGCAAGCATATCAGCAGCAAGAGGCTTTGGGAAGGGAATTTTTGAACCCGGTAGTTGAATGATTGCTTTAAAAAGGCCAATTTCTATGTGTCCTGTTTTGATCACTGAGTCTGTGTTTCGTTACTGTTCCTATCACAAATTTGTTCGAGTTCTCAGTTGCCACACAGAACAATATGCAAACTATAGGCCCATATGCAGGAATTTCTGGGGTGTGTGTGCGATCCCTGCCCCCATCATGGAGGCCCAGCCCTGCCCCCGGCCTTGCTCCTGAGAGAGGGGAAGAAATCAGCTCCAGGCTTCCCCCCACGCTGGCCGGAGCATGGGGGAGGCAGGCTGGGTTAATGTGCTGTTCCTGCCTTCCCCCAGCCGGCCAGAGCACGGTGGAGGGAGGCTGGGGCAACGTGCTACCCCAGCCTCACGCTGACTTGAGGGACCATAAGTGCGCTCGCACCTTTTGCACACACACACACACACACACACACACACACACACACACACACACACACACACACACACACACACACACACACACACACACACACGGTCCTGAAGCAGCTTCACAAAGGGACTTCTCAGAGAGCTGAAGATGGCAACTAAATAGATCCAGTATAGGAAATAGCAAAGGTGGGAAGAACAAAGAACATGCAGTACCAATACAAGTTTGCAAGAAACAGATAAAGTGTAACAAACCCCACTGAATGGTTTACTGCAAGCGAACAGTGCTGAGGGAATCAAAGGGCACTTACAAATAGCTGTGGGCATGTGGGGGGGAGGAGAAGTTAGAAGGGAAGTAGGCCCACTGCCTATTTATAAATGAGTACGGGTATGTCTACACTTGCACCCTATTTCGCAATAGGGATGCAAATGAAGACATTCGAAATTGCAAATGAAGCCGGGATTTAAATATCCCATGCTTCATTTGCATAATCCTGTTATGGCGCTATTTCGAAATAAAACATGCTGTGTAGATGCATTAGTTTGAGAGAAAACCCTTCTCTCGAAAGAACCCTTATTCCTCATAAAATGAGGTTTAAGAGTTATTTGGAGAGAAGGATTTTCTCTTGAAATAACGCGTCTACACACTGTGTTTTATTTGAAATAGCGCTATTTCGAAATAGCGCCATAACACGATTTTGCAAATGAAGCATGGGATATTTAAATCCCGGCTTTATTTGCAATTTCGAATGTCTTCATTTGCATCCCTATTTCGAAATAGGGTGCAAGTGTAGACATACCCTCAGTGAAGTTAATTGTGTTTCCAAAAAAAATGTCTGCGCTACTGAAATAATTTTGTCATTAAACACGTGTTTAAAAAAGCAAGTATTTGGGTAATTAGGAAGTGGCCTTGTCTACAATGGCATGTTTTGTCACCAAAACCTGCCTTTTGGCAACAAAACAGTGAGAGTGTTCACACTGCAATGCGACTTTTGCTGGGAAAAGTTTGAGCGACAAAAAAACTTCCATCCCATGAGAGACTTTTGTCTTTTCCCCTTCCTTTATTGCTGACAAAGAGCTAGTGTGGACTGTTGTTTGTTTTGTTGAGAGAACTGGCTTCTGCCAGTATGCCGCAATGCCTGCCATGATGGCTCTGCTCAGTGTTTTGTGATCTCTGCTGCCCGGCAAGCATGCACCCCTTCCCTTTTAAAGCTCCAGGAAGTATCTGACAGCTGAGTGAGCCCCTCCATTTGAGGAACAAACAAAGAACAAATCATTGGAGTGCTCTTGTTCTGCTGCTGCACAGAGAGGAGCAAAGAGACTGCTGTGCTGCTTTGACATTCCTCAGTATGGAAAGCTCACAGAGCTATGAGGGAATCCCAAGAAGCGCAGAGATCAGATCTGACGTCCCATAATACTGCACTGTGGGATGCTTGCTCTGTCTGTAAACAGGGGAGCTAGTAATGTGGCCATGAAACGTTGACAACGGAAAGCAAAAAAATGGTTGACCAGTTTTCACTTTTGGCGAATTGTACATGTAAACAGCACTTTTGTTGCCAAACCTTCCCAGTGTAGACATAGCCTTAGATGTCAAATACCTTTTGCCTGACATTGAACGCTAATGTCTTAATTTGAGGCTAGTGAAGCTTTAAGCATGGAAGTGCAGAACCTGCAAATATTTTAGGCATACTTATGTGCAACCCAAAGGCCGCTGACACACATGGCTTTAACCCCTAATGTCCCAGGTTCAATCCCACCTGCCTCTTCATATGCAGGTGAGCATCCCCACTGAACTCAGTGTTGAGTATTTGCCTCCACAGAAGTATTTGGTGTTTTTGGGGTCAGAGCCACTATCAGTGGCGGCCCGTCAATACAAGCGAACTAGGTGGTCGCCTAGGGCACCAAGATAAACAGCCGTTTAGGGCTTTGGAGGCGGGGGCGCCGATCACGCGCCGATCGCGCGTTTCGCCTAGGGCGCCAGTTGTTGGCAGCTCGTCTAGGGCTGCTCCTGGCCACTATCAGCACTTGATTTTAAAAAAAGCAATGAAATAGCTTGTCCAAAGTGAGTAAATACAATAACTAGCAGATCAGCTGATGCACATGGTAACTAATACTGGACAGTTGTGTTTTGATAAGTTATTGAGATCCTGAGACCAGATCCTGCAAATGGATCCCCTCACACACATTTCTGGACACACCCCTGCATGTCAATAGGGTTCCATGCCAAAAGAGTTTATAAAGAATATATCACAACAGACAAAGTTGATCGCTTTATGCCTGATATTTATTGAACAAAGGAGTGCAGCTGTTTTAATGTGGTATTTTAGTAAAGCATTTGTCTCCAAAATACTAGTTTTAAAACTTTTTAGTTGGCATGGGTTGAAAACTGCCTCAAGAACCTAAAAGAGCAATGAGAAAAGACTGTTGGGTGTTTTTGAGCCGATGGGGAGCTAATAGAGTGCCAGAGAAATCGAGATTCAATCTAGTCTGGCTTGATATCTGCACTAATGGTGAAGAAATAGCATGTCAATTAAGGGCTATAACTTGCAAAGTGTAGAAGTGGCCAAACGGTAGCAAGAAGCAAGTATGCTAAGTAAACCTGGTCAAAAAATGTTTTCCATCAGAAAAGGCACTTTTGTCAAAATCAAAACTCTTTGGTGGAACTTATCTATTTTGATGGCATTTTCAACAGAAAAGTATCAAATGAATTGTTTTGATTTTTATCATTTTGTTTTGATATTGTCCAAACAAAATGTGTCTACTTTTCTCATT
This sequence comes from Rafetus swinhoei, assembly GCA_019425775.1. Classification (NCBI taxonomy): domain Eukaryota; kingdom Metazoa; phylum Chordata; order Testudines; family Trionychidae; genus Rafetus; species Rafetus swinhoei. The sequence goes on from CM033437.1 coordinate 257,635,350, forward strand.
TTTCATTTTCTTTTGACTTTTATCAGACTTAATACCTTATATTTCAATATAATCAAAACATGATGGTTGCAAATAACTATTTCTGTTCTGCAGAAAATAGGGAGTCCTTGTTCTGATTTGGAACAAAATCAAAGTTTATAATGTTGGGATTTCCTTCAGAATGGAAAGGCCAGTTTCCAAACACCTCTAATGCTAAGCACATGGCTTACTTGGTAAATAAAGGCATGGTGTTAAGCAGCTGTGTGCATCCGCAGTTATGGTGGCACTCTTAGGGTGCGTCCACACTGCACCTGGAGCGCAAAATAAGCTACACAATTTGAGCTATGCAAATTGCGTAGCATATTTCGAGTTAATTTTGAAATAGCTCATTTTGAAATTTAGCGCCATTTACACAGCACTTATTTTGAAATAAATCACTATTCCAAAATGTCCCTTACTCCAAATGTAGAATGAGGTTTACAGGGATGTCGGAATTGCGAGCCCATTATATTTGAAATAAAAGGCGCGCTCAAAAGATGCTGAATGGCTATTTCGGGATACCTTTGGTATCCCGAAATAGCACTGCAGTATAGACATAGCCTGAGAATGGGAGGCAGTCTGACTCAAGATTTCAGCAGAGTTCCCCTTGAGCTGTTTACACACTTGTTTGGGATTAGGATAGTCAAACTGGTGCCTTCTATAGCCGAGTTGTCCACTGGTGTGTTTTTGCTCACACACGTGAGGGTGGGTGACTGGCTGTTACTTACATCAAGGATACTAAACCTTTTGGTGGTTCTTCAAGTGTTTGTTCACGTTGATTCCCGTCAGGTGTGTGCGTGCCATGTGCACAGACATCAGAAACTTTTTCCCTTCACAGCCTCCATAAAGTCGGCTGGGGAGCCCCCTAGAATGGTGCCCCATGGTGCTCAATATATGATCCTGCCGACCCAACTCCCACTTCAGTTCTTTCTTACAGACTGTGGCAGAGGTGGAATTGCATTTCACTTGTCTGACAAGGGCTCCCTTAGCTCTCCTAGCATTAGTTGCAGTTAGTTGCCAATTTTCAGTTGTTACTAGTTTTATAATAGCTGTTAGTCATTTCTACTTGTTGACTGGGATTGTACTCCTGTCACCTGCCTAGGGCTGTGGGGCATGGCGCAAGCTCAGGGCTTGAAGGCTTGCGGTATTTGCCCAAAGCCGATGCTGAGTAGCGATCCCCATGATTTGTGTCTTAAGGGCTTGGGGGAAGCCCTGCAGTCTGAATACTGCAAAATCTGCAAGGCTTCCCAGCCTCTCACAAGAAAGGAAAAGGACTTTTGATTTAAGTAGCTACTGATGGAAGCCGCCCTTTGACCTGTGGCACCTCACTGCCAGGGCCTGAGCTCCTCGGTGCGGAGCGCCCAGCATCTATAAGGGAAATGGTGCAGAGGAAGGACTCTGGTTCTAGAGTGCCCCGGCCCGGCACCAAGAGATAACACCTGGCCCTGCTCTGCATTTCCAGTACTGCCCATACATTATAGGAGGACAGAGAGCTCTCCACATAGAGCCGCGAAGCCGCTGACCAGCCAGAGAGTCAGAGGCAGGACTTCTCCTCACAGCAGCAACAGCAGGTGCCGTTGACTCTGGGACCTCTGGCACCAGCAAGTCCGGCACTGAGTGACTCTCTGTTGGGGCAACTTTGTTGTCTCATGGTCTGGGTGGTGAATGAAAAGAACTTCAGGACCAACAGGCGCTCGCCCCTAAGGCCAAGGAAGCCAAGAACATTGATCTTCCTTCCAAAAAGGGATAACAGTAGCCAGAACCTCCCTTCAGGCCTCATTAGACACAGCTGACTCTGCTGCGCACACCATCTCTGGGTGGGTGGTTATGAGGAGCTCTTCCTAGCTGCAGGCCTCAGGTCTCCCTACAGAGGTCCAAAATACACTTCAGGACCTCCCTTTCAGGAGCAAGGGGATATTCTCTGAACAGCAGATTCTAGGCTTCACAGCCTAAAGGACTAGGGCCACAATGAGATCCTTGGGAATGCACACCCCAGCCTCCCAGAGGAAGTCCTTTAAAGAGTAGCCTCAACAACAGCAGAAGCAATACCAGTCGCCCCCTAGACAAGAGCCATTCTTGGCAGGATCATACAGTGGGTCTGACAGCCACCATGGGCCCCTGGGCAAGGTGTGGGGGGAGGCCGGCTCTGCACCCCAGAAGGGGTGGGGCCTCTGGCAGCCAGGCTAGAGAACCTAGCGTGAGGTACATCCCCGCATCCAGCTCTTGGAGCCAAGCAGAGTGCCCAGCACAGTGCTCCATCAGCGATTTAAAGGGCCCAGGGTGTCAGCCGCCACTGCTGCCCTTTGAATCTCCAACCCCTGTGGTAATTGCACCACCAGGGGGCTCTCCAGCTGACCTGCCGGGGACTCTAAGGGCACGTCTAGACTACATTCCGCTGTCGAAAGAGGAATGTAAATGAAGCAAATAGAAAGTGCAAATGAAGCGTGGATTTAAATATCCCGCGCTCCATTTGCATATTCGTGTCTGAGCGCTTTTTCAAAAAAGAGTTTTTCAAAAGTGAAAGTGCAGTCTAGACGTAGTTCTTAAAAAACAACAACCCTTTTTCGAAAGAACCCATATTCCTCATTTTTTCAGGAGTACGGGTTCTTTTGAAAAAGGGTTTTGTTTTCAAAAGAACCGTGTCTAGACTGCGCTTTCACTTTTGAAAAACTCTTTTTCGAAAAAGCGCTCGGATGCGAATATGCAAATGGAGTGCAGGATATTTAAATCCACGCTTCATTTGCACTTCCAATTTGCTTCATTTTACATTCCTCTTTCGACAGAGGAATGTAGTCTAGACACAGGTAAGGGAAAAAGTTTCCAATGTCCATGCACACAGCACGTGCACACCGGATTGGAACAGACAGAAACAACATGTCTCAGAACAGCAGTTATGAGAGGCGAGTCACCAGTTTTTACTCTGGAGTAAGAGCAGTGCCTGGCTCCTGGGTACTGAGCTGCAGATGCAAACACTCCCAATCCATCTCAGTTTCCTGTCTCCCCGGTAGATTCAGTTGCAGACAAGCATATTTACTCAATATGTGACAAAATGTTAAAGCCACAGTCACCTGTGTTCTATGACAGTGTAACTTCCTGTCTAATCTGATGATTGTTTGCTTTGCCACTGTCTTCAGTGGAAATGAGAGCAGGTCCCACAGTTGCAAGGAACTGCGAGGGAGAGATGTGTTAAAGATGGGTAGGAAACCACAAATTGAATTCAGCTTTGTAAAGTTAATGAAAGTCAGGGGGAAATAATCTGAAACACACATCTATTCAGTGACAGGGGAAACCTAAAACAGCACAGACGTATAGGTGGGGCTTGGATCCTGTAGAAACACAGCAGCAACCCCATCCCAGCACTGTCCTCTGGGGCAGTTATGTGGAAGTGCCCAGAAGTGCATCCCAGTACTTTTTTTTAGGATTGCAGTACTGCTTAGGTCAGTGGGTTTCAAACTTTTTTCTCATGACCCAGTGGAAGAAAATTGCTGATGCCCACAACCCAACATAATTTGATTAGCGTGTGGGCTGGGGAGAGGGGCTGAGGATGAGAGCTTTAGGGTGCAGTCAGGGCTGGAGCAGGAGGGGTGTACCTTGCATGGCTCCCAGTCAGCGGTGCAGCTGGGGGGCTAAGTCAGGCTTCCTGCTTCTCCTGGCACTACAGACCATGCTGCACTGTGCCCGAGAAGCAGCCAGCAGCAGGTTCCCAGCCAATGGGAGTGTGGAATTAGTGCTCAGGGCAGGGGCAGTGCGCAGAGCCCTGTGAGCTCCACCCACCTCCCCACTAGGAGCCTAGCCTGCTGCCGGCTGCTTCTGGGGCACAGTGCGATCTGCAGTGCCAGGACAGGCAGGTAGCTGCCTTAGCTCCCCCACTGATCACCTGATCCCCCTGCAGCAAGGAGACCCAGTGCCTGACATTCTACAACCCAGTACTGAGTCACAACCCATAGTTGGAAAACCACTGGCTTAGGGCCCAGAAGTTAGCATCTTAGATGCTTCCAGTGTAATAGAGCAGAAAGAGTAACAGCTTGCCTTGCATTCAGCACCCTCAAAGGCCGGCACAGCACTTGGAGAGGCAAGTTTGGTGGCCAGTGTATTCTGAGGAATGGTAATCAAGGCTCCCAGAGTTTCCTCATAGGACCTTTGTGGTTAGGAAGCCATTTGTAGTGCATAATAACTGGGCTGGTCCTATAACCTAGCAACAATGTAACATATTATCATGTGCTAGTAAAAGTGTTCATATTGACTAACATCGTATATCCACATCTATCAGCTAGACCTCTCCTACCTACTGCTCCCCTTGCATCTTTTGAGTTCTCTCAGGGTATGTCCACATTGTAACTAGATACCTGCAGTTGGTCTGTGCCAGCTGGTTCTGGCTGGGGATCTATTTAATTGCCATGTAGACAGGGTTGAGACTACAGCTTGAGCTCTGGGACGTCCCACCCTCCCAGTACTCTAGAGCCCAAGCCAGAATACCTACTCTGCAGTTTAACAGCCCTTACCTTGAGCCCCACAAACCCAAGCCAGCTGGCGCAAACCAGCCATGGGTATTTCATTGCAATGTACATAACACCTCAAAGACCCAGTACCCTTAACGTAGCTCTTTCCTAGAATTTAAATTCTCCTTAGTAAGGACACATTGTCCTCAAGTTAACAAATTGTGTCAACTTAACTATACTGCTTTTTAAAACATTTGTTCTCCTATTGTTATTAGTAACTACCGAGATTGCTATAAATGAGAGAGAGCCTAGGAAAGGGACTGAATCACCCGTGTAAGGTCTTTATGACATTCTCTACTGTTTGCTAAGAACTTGGGAGTCACTGCTGTGTCTTCTGCCAGGCTATGTCTACACTACAGAATTTTTTCGGAAAAACGGCTGTTTTTCTGAAAAAACTTCACTTACGTCCACACTACAATTGCTTTCTTTCGAGAAAAAATCAAAAGAACAGAGGGGTTTTTCCAACATTGGTAAACCTCTTTCTATGAGGAAGAAGCCTTTTTGCAAAAGAGCTCTTTCAGAAAAAGGGGTGTGTGGATGGGGAAGAGGGAGTTCTTTCTGAAGAAGAGGAAAGAGGAAAAAGCACAGGTGCCCTGGTGGCCACTCCGTCTGTAGTAATCACAGCTTAAATGCGAGATAGCGTCCACACTGAATGGACGCTATCTTTCGCAAAAGCAGATGGCTTTTTCGATGCTCTTTCGCAGTGTGGACGCTCTCTTTCAGAAGAAGTTTTTTCAGAAGCTCTCTTCCAGAAAAGCTTCTTCCAAAAGAAGCCTGCAGTCTAGATGTAGCCCCTTTTAGGCAACATATGGAATAGGAAGGAACCGCAGGGGCTCTTTAAGATCTAAAACTAGTTCAGTAAACATCTAAACACAGCTGCTCTGTCTGGCTTCTGAAATGTAGAACTCAGTGAGCTCTACTAAAGGGCTCACAGGCTATGTATAGGAATACTACCCACTTCCTTTATACTACATACTCCTCCCCCTGTAATGTAAAAGGACATTTCCAAACAAATGCATTTACTACCTTTACATAGACAGCAACCACACTGACTAGTGCATTCTGGGCCAGGACTTCAGGAACTTGTGTATACACTCTGGCTGCCTCGCAGATGTCATTTGCTATTAATTAGGTATGGAGCAACATATCTTTTGTTGTTATTACACAGAAGTTAAAATAAAGTCCTGATCCCTGCAATGGGGAGTAACACATTTCCCACCTCAGTCATAAATCAGAAGGAGTAAACACAGGAAGGAGGTAGGCCAAGGAAAGATCACATGAGTCCTGTTAACATCAAGAAAGCTCTGAGTTTGAAGTTTGCTGAGTCACGGTGCCTTGATTAAGTGTTTCCCAGAAAGACATACATTTCTAGGCCTGTGTCTTGGGACTTTCCAGTGTTTCTAGGGGTGTGCAGAGTAGAGGGATGCACTCCGGTCATGTCTTCAAGCTTTTTCTATGCAACCATAAGGGCTAAAAACTTCTATTTTTAAACAAATGAAACAGAGTCTCACCAAATATCATGATTCCAGGTGCTGGGGCTTTAAGAAAAACACCAAGCAGGACAAGAGTGGGCGGCGCAGTGCTGTTCTTCTGGTGCATTGGAACTTTGCTGGCCTTCACTTGCTGTTGATGATATTTTTGGCACTATGTATATGGAAAGTTGGGAAAAGCAGGGGCAATGAGGAGTGATACTGTGTTACCTCTACCAATTCCTCCCCCACTCCAAAACATTCCGTGAGCACTGTGATACTAAAAGCAGTTCCTGCAGGCTTGAGCTCCTTTTGTCCGTAAGGCATCTATGGTATTTTGGACACATGCAAGATCCTCCTCCCTCTGGTGGCCATATAAGGGCCTGAAGAGATAACGCCAGCTCTCAAGATGCACAGTAGCTAGCTTCCATGGAGTAACTCTGCAGCTGCTATTTGACGTAGGAGGAGGATTCTTCCTCTCTGCTCCAGCACATCTGCTCTGACTTGGCTACTTGGAATGTGCTTCAGAGAGGATTTGTCATCCCAGTGGGAACCAAAAAAGTCAAACAACCATAATGTCCCTTTGCATGCTGATCAGCAAAAGGGGCAGCCATAGCTGTCAGAAAACACCCTTTAAAATATATGTCCCTGAGAGCACTTCAAACTGCAGGGAACACACAAAATATACCTCATCTACCTTTTAGTGCAGTATCTGTAAGAATCTTTGGCTACTTCAAAGGGAAAAGAAGTTTAAAACAAGAAGCACTTGGAAGGGAAAAGAAAATAGCTCTGCAAATTGAGAATCCCTGAGGTATTTAATGCTTCAATGGCTGGCTAAAATGCCCTTCTCAGAGGCAAACCATTCTGAGTCATTAATGTATTTAAATTAGAATTAGAATGCTTCTCGAGCTCTCTGCCAGCAGCTGTCAGTCAGCACATACCCAGAAGGGGGCTGACAAATGTGATAGCCAATCAGATGAGGATGGAACACTGTGCCCTCCACACTCCCCCAAATATGCAATTCTTCCATCATGTCCACAAAAATGGAGTCAATGTTAGAGTAGCACTTTTAATGGCACCATCACAATATCCATGCACTTGGCTTAAGTAAGTGCAGGATCTCATTATTTTATTCTTCATTTCCTCTCTTGCCAGGCATTAATATAGTCCTCATCAGCATAGCATCTCAGCTCTTCCCCTGCCTTTTGTTTCTTGCATTTACCTGTTATGTCTAATATTATGGTCCTGCAGACACTTATTGCCAGGTTAAGTGTTTCTTACAGTGACTAATTGCGCAGAAGACAGCTGAACCATTCGTGGTAGCAAGGACTGACTGCAACTGCTAGTCTTTCAGCCTCAGGCCCCTAGCCTGGAAATTGGCTGAGGCAGGCTATGGCTTCCTGCAGGTTCTGTCCAGTGCTCTGTAAAAAAGAAACAACCCTGCAATGTCACTGAAATGACTGTATGCAAATAAGCAAACACATTGGCGTTCACAGGCACCTGCAATATAGATGTTCATGCAGGGCCCTGACTTTGGCAAGTGGGGACTCTCTTCCAAAACTTGTTGGAAACATCAATCAGCTATCAAATGAGGCTCTGCTTACAGAGTTAAAATGCCAAAATCTTTTGGGTCTGGAGCGACAGACACCCACTTCCTTAATAGTACTTAGGTGCAGCCCCAGAGGCCAGAAATCAAAAGCACTTTGTCTCCATTCTAGGTTGTGCTGCTGCAGCCCCTTAGAACCAGCCATCTGATCTGGGAGACTCGCTAGCATACAGAGGGGTCCTCAGGAAGGCCAAAGCTGGAAGAAAGGCTATTTGCCACAACTCTGGAGGGGGCAGTAAGAGGATAGGGGACTGGCACACCTTGGTGCTTACCCCCTCTGGTTTTTGGCTGTTGGTGCTTTGTGATCGGTTGCAGCTGAAAGGACATTAACAAAGCCTCTGGGCTGCTGTAGGTCAGGGTGGGGAGGACTGGAATGGTTCCCCCCAGATGCTGCCAAAATTTAGACAGCCACAAAAGCTGGCATACAGCCACCTTCTCTCTCCCATCCCCACCCTCACCCTCACACCTCTTCCTCCTGAGAGTCTATGAGCTCAATTCAGCTGCAACTCAGAACTGGGACATTGGTGACAAAAGAAAGAAAAAAGTGAGATAAAACAAACAGGTTTGCTTGCGTGGGTCACGCCTCTTTTATAGAACTGTCAAAAAACACACCTCAATGGCTCTGTGCACAGGCCCAGAAAAACATTCCGTGGATACATACTGGAAGCACTGAGAACCTGTGACTTGAGTCTCTTAGAAACCCTGTCCTGTAATATTGCAGGAGATGCTCCCCTTTCCTCAGATCAACAGCAAAGAACAACACATAGCGTGTAATGGCTACAGGGTATATTTTGGCTCATGAATGAAAGCCCTCTGCACCCTGCAATTAAAATGTGACTAAAGCAAATATAGGGAACACGAGTTGTGGAACAAATTCCAGCTTGACTCAGATGATTCCAAGACCAGTTTGGCAACCTGCAAATGTCTATTTATAACATGCAAGAAGCACAGACAAATAGGAAGGGCCCTGAGTAAGTCACTTCATTTCTCAGCGCCTCATCTATAAGGCTATGTCTGCATTGCAGCGTTATTTCAGAATAACTGACATTATTCTGAAATAACAAAGAGAGTGTCTACACAGCAAGCCATTATTTCGAAATAGTGGTGAGCTGGAAGACTTCTTACTCCGACTCCTGTAACTCTCATTTTACAAGGAGTAAGGGAAGTCGAAGGAAGAGTGTTCTTCCTTCGACTTCCTGCTGCGTAGACAGCGCAAAAAAAACCAAAATAAGCTATTTTGACTTAAGCTATGCAATTGATGTAGCTGAAGTTGCCTAGCTTAATTTGATTTAGCCCTGCTATGTAGACCTATCCTAAAGCAGGGATAATATTCCTTCCTCACTCATCCTTTGCCTAGTCAGAATATAAACTTTGAGGTAAGGACTGTCTCTTACAATATACAGCACCTTGCACAATGCAGTTGGACTAAGTATATGTAACCATAATACACACACAGAAAAAGTTAAGTTAATAATTAATCTGTAGTATTCTCTTATATGCCTTCATTCCATCTGCTTGTACATCGGCCTATATGTATCTTTCTTGCTGTCTCATTTGTGTACATGGGTGTGCCCTTGAAACACAAATCATTCTCCTCCTTTTTCAAAGCTGAATCTCCTGTCCTTTTCCTGGTTGCTTTTAGTTCCTTTTGTGTTACTTCTCTGCGTTTCCAATTTAGCATCATTTGTGCATACTGTTAATGAGCTCTTTCTTCCCACTTCCAGATTATTAATTAACATAGTAAATAGCATGGGACCTTGTATCAGTCCCAGTGGCACCTTCACTGGATACCTTCCCTCCCAGCTCAGCACATTGCTGCTTTGTCATTCTTCTCCATTTATGGCCCTCGAGTCAGTTTCCAGTCCCCACTACAACTTTCTTACAAAAGCCTTTATAAATGAATGTTTCCAGTGCAAGTCCATAAGCTCTGTGTCTTAGGGAGAATATGAGGTTGAAATGATTGACAAAAGAAGGCAGATTAAAAGAGATAAATAAATGTACAGTAGAATCTGAGAGTTATGAGCACCAAAATTACAAAATGACCAGTCATCCATCCATGTCATTTGGAATCAGGCAACAGCAGAGAAGAAAAAAGGAAAAACACACAGTACAATTCTGTGCTAAATGTAAGCTAGTAAAAAAAGGAAAACAGTGTTTTTTCTTCTGCATAGTAAAGTTTCAAAGCTGTATTAAGTCAATGTTCAGTCACAAACTTTTAAAAGAGCAACTGTTTTGTTCTGAGTTGTCAGCATTTCAGAAAAATGTAAAAAACAACGAATAGTCTAGTAGCACCTTAAAGATTAACAAACCACATAAATGGTATCATGAGCTTTTGTGGGTACAACCCACTTCTTCAGATGACTGGAGTATTAAAAGTCCAGTTCTAAAATAAAAAGAGGATGGGTAGGGGAGAAGGGAAAAGAACAAAAATAGCGAATTAGAGTTACAAACAATCTCCATTCTCAGGGTGTTCATAACTCTGAGGTTTTACTGTAGTAGTGGTGGAATGAATTGATGATTTGTATGTAGTTCCTTCAAGACTACTGCAGTCTATAAAATATCTGGATCTGTCAAAGATGAACAGATAACAAGCATCAAGGTCAGCCACCCAGATGGATGGTGGGAGGGGGTTTGAATGAAAGAGAAGCCTTGTCAATGAGACTACAAAAGTACTAATACAAAGCCAGGCAAAACACCTGCACCTCCTCTGAAGGTCTGATCCAAAGCCCAGCAAAGTCAATGGGAGGCTTTCCATTAACTTCAGTGGCCTACACTGGACAACACTTCACAAGCCAGCCAGCTGTTTGCATTGGCCACTGCTGTGTGCTAGAGTCTTTTGGATGGAAGGACAGGCTGCACTTGTCTCAATCACTCAGCTTGCAAGCTCCTGCCATTCTGAGACCATAGGCTCTTTTGGATGCCCTCCTTGCTTTGGCCCTTCAGGCATCCTCTCTTCTTCTACCCAGACATTATCACATGAATCAGACAGCTCATAAGCTAGTTTTGCTCTGTTGCATTTTTTTCCAATCTGAGGGGTCTGTGGTGATCTCCCCCACTCTCCTCTGCCAGTATCTTGCCTCACACTCTAGGTTTCTTCCTAGTTTCCTATATGCCATGATATTTCATGCTTCATTTACACCAGCTGTTAGTTCTGCAGGCTCCAGCAGCCAGCCCTATGTACAGGCACAGTAAATGCTGAGAGCTAACTGACTGCACATCTCACTGACAATCAGAAGGTTTAAAATCGATGTAAGTTTGGCCACACGCAAAATGACACCTGTTTAGCTGCTTGAACTGGTGCTACTTTATATGGGGACCAGAACAAAGAGTAAACAAACGGATTTAACTCATTTCTGATATATTGTCTGCAGGTAACCCACAGGTGTAACCAAGGAGAAAGAGGAGGAGTTTGGGATGGCTTAAGGGTGCTAGAGCTAGGACTAGTGTGTTAACATTGTGGAAAGGAAATTTTTAAGTTGAGTATCAGTAGGACCTTCCTGTCTGAGTGATCTAGACCAGTGTTTCTCAACCTTTTTTTTATAAAGTACCCCTTTAAAAATATATATAAGTACTCCCAGTACCTACAGTTTTCAGACACACAATTTTTTTCTACCATTGCAACTCATTTGTTTAAACAACTTAATCATAGCCAGGCGGGCGATGACATTTTTTTGGTGTAAAAAGTATAAAAATAATAAAGAGCTGTAAAACTTAGAACAAAAATTCAGTTTTCTTCAAATTTCAGTTGTGTTGATGTATCCCCCACACTTCTCTTGAGTACCCCTAAGTAATAGAGAGGTAGCCATGTTAGTCTGATCTTGGTAAAACAAAAGGAAAAAATATGTAGCACTTAAAAGAGTAACAAGATAGTTTGTTAGGTGATTAGCTTTCGTGGGCCAGACCCACTTCTTCAGATCTTCAGAAGATCTGAAGAAGTGGGTCTGGCCCATGAAAGCTCATCACCTAATAAACTATCTTATGAGTACCCCTAAGGGTTCTCGTACCACTGGTTGAGAAACACTGCTTTAAACTGTGGATCTTAAACGAAGAAGTTGCTGGAAATACTTAAAACCAGTGTTCTCTGCAAGCTGAGCACTTGGGTGGCCACCCGGGAGAGATTCAAATGCTACCTTGCTGATTGACACAGTGCCCACAGCCGGCAATATGTGTTTCTACTGGTGGTGCACATTTGCACATGCCTTGGTGCACATAACACAATTTATTCCATGCATAGGTGGAAAAAAAATTAGAGGGAACACTGTTTAAAACCATTGGAACACATCCCATAAGGGGACAATTTTGTAATGTCCAGAGAGGGAGGATGGACTAAATAACAAGGCTCTTGCATGGATGGAAGTCCTATGCAGGAAAACAAGGATGGAGGGTTCCCAGAATCCTCCCTGCTTCCTAGGCCCTTGCAGACAATCCATCATCTGACACAAAGCCATGTGGTCCTAGCAGGCAATGTGTGCTCAGTGGTTTAGACTAGAGCAAGAGTCTGCAACCTATGGCTCTCGAGCCAAATATGGCTCACTCTGGAACCAAATATGGCTCTTTTGTCATTCCCAAAACGCATGCAACTTTTTAAATTAAAATGAAAAATTAATTCAAAAATTTAAAAATGCTTAATTACTCATGTAGCTTGAATGCGTGCGTGAACCTGAATTTGATCAGTTTATGATGTAAACTTCAAAGAAATGTGCAAAAAGATGCAGCAGAAATCCCATTAAATAAAGTCTGAGTACAATGTTTCATTTATTTATGCTATTATTAATCATCATGTCAATTATCAATAATATGTAGTTGTATATTTTCAGTCATGCACATGGGCATTCTTAAACGTCTCTTTGTTGACCACATGTTCTGAATTTTGATGTAGTTTGGCTCTTTGGTTTGAAAAGGTTGCCAACCCCTGAACTAGAGGAAGGCGGAAAATGCCCAAGGTCACTGCCAATGTGCCTGGAGGGAAAATACTTTCCATTCCTAATCTGAGGACCCCTGCGGTCCTGCTGGGCATGCTCAGACAGAGGAGGAAGGATGTCCTGCCTGAGCACCTGCAGGTGAGCTACCAGGGAGGCTTCCAGCCCGGAGGAGGAGCAGCAAATGGATGCCGCAGCAGAGGCCAGCCAGCAGAGATCAGACACGGAAGGGCCCGGCTCAGAGGATGCAGGTGGGAAAGACACCAGCAATCCTGGACAGAGTAGGAAGTAGCCCAGAGTGGGGAACTGGAGGCCCTGAGAAGCTTATCATTTTTGGGTGGACTCCCTGCTGAGCTAGTGGCGGGACTTGCTCATCACTGACAGGGCCTTGCCTGGGCTGGGACCTGGTGGAGAGTGATGGCCTGGGTCCCCGTACCCTACCTCCTTATCCCCTATGGGGATGCTACACCTGGACTTCTGATTTGGCTGATGGGTTGTGTTGCCCTGGTGAAGGGGGCATTGCTAGAGACTCTGGCCGCTAGGCCACATTGCCCTGGGGCAGAGGGGCTCTGGGGTATAGCTGTATCTGGGTTGCAGAAGACATGGGGTGTGGTGCCAGGAGGCCCAGGGGCTAAACAGTGTTCCCTGGGTGAGGGACATGTGGATTCAGACTACTTAACTCAAGTGTGGCTAGTCCTCCAAGGCCTTCCCATAATTCCTCAGGACTGTATTTTCCTGCCCTTATACCAACTCTCTTCTTCTGCACTGGAAGTCACCTGCCAGTTTATATTCATTGGCTTGTTGTCCAACCCCCACATTCCACACAGTCTACTCCATTTCTACACAGCCCTTGAGCTAAGATACAGTGCAGGAGATCCTTATCCCGGCAGGCTGCTAGCTGGCTAGAGGGTGACACCAAGGTTCCGGTGCACCTGCAGTGTGAAATCAGTAAGGCTGACAATTTGGGGAGATGCACAGCCTATAATCAACACCTCCTGGGGAACATCTCCAAGAGGCTGACAGAGGTGGAGACTCGGTGCATGGAAAGAATCCAAACCCTCAAGACTACGTACCACAATGCAAACTCCAATGGTCAATCTGGCAACTCACCATCAGCCTGCCCAAAGGACACAGCGTTTCCTCAAGTGCTTAGCACTGCCCTGAGCATGGAGCCCCCTCAGGGCTGAATTAGCCATTCAAATCAAATGGCTGAACTGGGTGCTGAAAGGCAGGAGGAGCCAGAAGAGACCACAAAGGTAGATAACTTGGGGGAATCCAGGGCAGAAACTTAGTACTGCTGAAAAATCAGATTTAATTTAGTGCAAAATAATTCAGTAATAGGACATGAGCATAACATACTGTGACACGATTCTTAGGGTGCAGCTTGAAACCGTGGGACCACTATGTCCCCTTAACTCTAACCTGGACTGTCTCCCACAGTGCCTTGCAAATGACAAACAGCAGACCCCTCCAGGCCCTGCTATCACTCAGCACAACTCCATGTGGTGCCCCACACCCACCCAGATTGCATGAATGCTCCCAGAGCCACTCAAGATGAGCAGTGCAAATTTATTAATTGGTTCACCACTTCCACAATGGAAAGTGGCTATACACCACCCTTTGTAAATCTGAGCAAATTACCAGACACTTCAGACAAACTCATTGGTAAAGACTAACAGTATAGCAAGTTTACTGACTACAAAAGTGATTATAAGTGGCAGGCAAACAGTAGTTAGCAAAAGAAAAGTATAAGCACGCCATCTAAACTCTCCACCCTATTAGGCTGAGCAACAACTAGATTAAGCAGGACTTCTCACCCCACTGGATATTGCGGTCCTTACTATACAGGTTTGTTCCTTTAATCTGGGCCACTCCCCTCTGTTGGAGTCTTCAGTCTTCTGAGTGTCCTTGTTGCTTGCAGTATAGGTGGAGGCAGGAGAAAGGCAAAACGTGGTCTCCTGTGTTCTGTTTTATCCCATTGTTCATGTGCTTGGAAAACACAAATCTAGGCATGTTTTGTGGGCATTGGTGAGTCCTCAGACATGGTTGAGCAATTCCCCTGGTGTGGCGTTATGCAGGCAAGTCATTTTATTGTAGCTCCCTTGCTGGATAATGGCTGTTGTTGGTTTTACACCCCACCCATGGTTACTTTCCTTACTGTTGTGTCTGGGGAGCTAATACTTGGCTTATTCTCCAGTTTGAAGCATGTTTTAGTGACAAGCATCCAACAGACCCTCTTAACCTCATATGCACTAAAGATAATACATATTTATATAGAACAGTGGGTTTCAGGTGATCATAACCTTTCCCCAGATACCTCATGTGGCATGCTTTATCTACTATATATTTTAGAAACGTCTGTCTGAGTCCACTTATTCAAGAACTCCTCCAAAACAGTAAGAGATAGGACCACCAAATATGGTATGCAGCTTCCTCTTATCATAACTTAAAGTAAGGTCAGGGGTTGGTTGTGCCAGGGCGATGGGATGTGCCTGGTAGCTCATCATTTCTCATAAAATGAATGGGGGGGCGGTCTGGTAAGAGGGACAGTTATACCATAGAATGACCACGGGGGCAGCAAGGGGGCAGAAATGGGGACCAGGATAGATATAACCCAGCAGGGGGCAGGTGTGGAGAAAGGAGTGTCTATCTACTATATATTTCAGAGAGGGTTTTTCTGTGTGTCTCTGTCCTCTAGCTGGAGGACATGTACCCCTCCCCTGGCTGTGCCCACCTTCAGCTGCAGCAACCACGGCCAGGCACTTCTCACCTGGCACCAAGCTGCTGTGGTGAGAGGGCTGCAGTTGTCTTCTCTCCCTGGGCCAGCCTGCATACTAATCCCCTCCTCCCCAGCCCCACCCCTGAGCAATGACTTAAATGAAGAAAAAAAACTTTATTTGAATTATAGACCCAAGTAACGCTGGGTAAATCTTCTAGTATGCAATATTTCAATTATATATAAATGAGGACTGAGGGATACAGGGTGCTACCCCAAAATATAGTGTCACACACAGTTACTTTACCCTTAACACTGTGACTGAAAGAGAAAGCTGGCCAACAACCCCTTAGCGGGAACAGGCAGGAATAAGCACACAATTCTTAGTGACTAGCCTTAGGTGTAAATTATTTTACAACAATGTAAGCTTAAAGAAGTTTAAAAACCTCTGGACATTTTTGCCTTCCTCTGCAATATAGGGTACAGATGAGTTACATGTTAAACTATGGATCCTCTGTAGCTTGAAATCTTTAAGGACTTCAGTAGCTCAGCCAGAGGTTAAGAGTCTATTACAGGAGTGAGGTTTTTGGCCTGCAATGTGCAGGCAGTCAGACTATGTGATCCTGATGGTCTCCTCTGACCTCAAAGTCTATAAGGCTTTTATTAAATGCTGACATCAGCACCTGCGGTGCACTTTCACCTTCCAATTTTCTGATAAATAGAACTGATGCTCTCCAGTGACCTTAATGTCTTTGGATTTGAGGCCTCATATCCAATGCAGAAGAAATTAATATCGTTTGCATAAGCTGTTTGCCTGGTGAGAGTGGTGTCAGTTTGTTGTTTTCTTCACTGTAATCAGCAGTTCGTAATGGATAAGCGCATCCAATTTTGAAATTACAACTCAAAGAGGGATTTGTTTCAAGATTCTAGCTTAAAAGGGCATTAAAATGGCTGAAATCCTAGAAGCGAAACTGATGACCTTTTGGTGAGCATCAATAGCTAGGTCATTGGTGAAAGTCTAGCATTTTGATTTTAACTGACCTCAGAAGTCTCCAATGAATGAATGATCCCACTTCAAGCTTCTAGCTCAGGGGAACCTAGGGCTAAGCCAGACACCACTTTACAAGGGTCTAATATGATACTAGGTGGTCCAACAGCCATTTTACAGAGCAGGAGGGATTATTCCACTTCCCAAGTTAGGAGACCAACAGAGGCATGAGCTCAGTAAAAATAGGGGCAGCTCCTGGGTGTGCCACAACTGCATTCAGCAATGACCTAACTACTGATGCACACCAAAAGGTCACCAGTTTCTCTTCTGAGATTTCAGCCATTTTAATGCCCTTTTGAGCAAGAATCTTGAAATAAATCCCTCTTTGAGCTGAAATTTCAAAATCTGATGCATGTATCCACTATGAACTGCTGATTACAGCACCCTGAGATAGAGGCATGACAAGTCTGAGTCACCTTGTTACTCCCTGTCTCCAGGATGAGGAATTCTTGATTTAAAAAAAAAAAAAAATTGGTAAGTGGGTGCTAGCTCCCTATATAATCAGCCTATTAGCTACTCAAGCACTCTCTGAGCTATGCTATACCAGCCCTAGCTTTGCCTTGCAGTTTAACAGTTGGTGGACACCCTCCTCCTTCCCCCCCCTCCCAATCTGGTGTCCCTGTGAATCATTCCTTGTGCTATCCTGCCTCTTACAGTGGCAGAGTCTCTGCCAACAAAGGAGCAGTATATCCCAGTTAACTAGTTTTACAGTAAACCACCATTCCTGTAGCAGGCACTGCACTTTTAATAAAACCAAAGGCTAATCTTAGAAAGGATAGAGATTATACTAGAAACGAGAGAGTGATGGCAACAAAGGGAGACAATATAGAACAGAATCATAAAACTGGAACAAGGGCCTACACTTATCTTTCCTAGCTCATAAAATAGGTTTTCCCTTCAAAGCTCAGACTGTTGCAGAGCTGGCTGGCTTCACAGAACCCAGGATCCAAACTTTCACAAAAAGCACTCCTGCTCCACAAGATGTTCTCTTGGTTAAGGAATCCAGATTGTCTTTTCCCTGCCTCTGTTTTGTTAAAACTATCTTAACTCTCTATTCACAGGCAGGATGATTCTCTGTCTGTAATGGTCCTTTTTTTTTAACCTCCAGGTGGTTTTGATTGATTGCAATTGTCTCTGATGGTATTCAGTTGAAAGCCTGAGGAAAGATCAAGGCTAGACTGTGGCATTTTGCTTTGTATCACTGGCTAACCTATGGCTAAGTCTAGACTGCAGGCTTCTTTCAGAAGAAGCTTTTCCGGAAGAGATCTTCCCAAAAAAATTCTGAAAGAGAGCATCCACACTGCCAAAGCACATTGAAAAAGTGAGCTGCTTTTTTGACAGATAGTGTCCACACTGAATGGACACTCTCTTGCATTTAAGCTGTGATTACTATGGATGGAATGGCCACCAGGGCACCTGTGCTTTTTCCTCTTTCGAAAACTCCCTCTTCCCGTCCACACACGCCTTTTTCTGAAAGAGCTCTTTTTCTAAAAACGCCATTGTAGTGTGTGAGTAAGTGAAGTTTTCGGAAACAGCCATTAAAAAAAAAACCTCTAGTGCAGACAGCCTATGTGGGGTGACAACGCTCTCCTGCTTGAATGGTCCATCATGGAGATATATTAGCTCCTGGTAAGTACGCCAAGTCCACAAAACACATTTTCCATATGCTTACATTATTCTTTAAATATTACCCATCCATATATGCCACAATGATGCCTCTTGATAGGTTATGAGCTTTGAGTCAGGAAAGTAGTTCAAATTCTTCCTTGACAGACAGTATTTTCCTATAGAGAGCCTACCCCCAAAACCTGATAGACTGAGGAACAATCTCCAGCCATTAAGATGCCTACCTTTCACAACTCTATAAAACATCCCATGGCTGATGTGTCTATATTTTTATTCACAACTACCTAACTACTGCTAAACTTCCACACCTAAATCTGGATCAACATGGATTATGTACTCTATCAGAGGGGTAGCTGTGTTAGTCTGAATTTTCATAAACAATGAGAAGTCCTGCGGTACCTTATAGACTAACAGATTTATTGGAGCATAAGCTTTCGTGGGCAAAGACCCACTTCGTCAGATGCATGTAGTGGAAATTCCAGAGGCAGGTATAAATATGCAGGAACATGAAAAGAAAGGAGTGCCAATCAAGAGGAAGGCCAGAGATAACTAGGTCAATTCAGCCAGGGAGGATGTGGCCCGCTTTTAGCCGCTGATGTGGAGGTGTGAACACCAAGAGAAGAGAAACTGCTTTTGTAGTTGGCTAGCCATTCAGTCTTTGTTTAATCCTAAACTGATAGTGTCAAATTTGCAAATGAATTGTATCTCGGCAGTTTCTCTTTGAAGTTTTTTTTTGTCTCTGAGAGTGAGGGATCATTGTCCAGGATGAGTTGTAGATCACTGATGATGCGTTGGAGAGGTTTTAGCTGAGGACTGTAGGTGATGGACAGTGGTGTTCTGTTATTTTCTCTGTTGGGTCTGTCTTGTAGCAGGAGGCTTCTGGGTACACATCTGGCTCTGTCAGTCTGTTTCCTCACTTCCTCGGGCGGGTATTGTAGTTTTAAGAATGTTTGGTGAAGATCTTGTAGGTGTTTCTCTGTCTGAGGGGTCCTGTATGTATCTTGACTTTCCAAGCAAGAAATTTTAATAACCCAAGCCTGACCCAGATGTACAGAGCCTTTCCTCTAAACCTATGTGTCATGCGAATTTTCATTAAAAACATTAGCTTTAATAAAATGTTTACATGTTACTTGTTACCCATTATGGATAAATACCCTGCACTACATGTGTTTGGCATAATGTGTTTACAGGTCTGAGGTGAGAGTTGTTTGCAAGGAGCAGGAGACCCTTTTAGAGCCCCTGTGTCACAGAAAGTATAGGTGATTATAGGAGCCTGGGACTCCATGAATTTCTATCACCTTTCCACCCTAGATCTTGGTGGGGAGGGACAGCCTCAAAGTTGCTCTCATTTGTAGCAGTACTATTGGTTTTTGATCACTAGGGTTCAGTGTGTGCCATCACATTCTCGAAGTCCCCCTATACTGGGGGAGTGGTGGTAGAAGAGGGTATGCCAAAGAGCCAGCTATGCCTACAGTACCTGGCCATTCTCCATTCAGTCCCTTTTGCATACTTCTGGCAGCACCAAAGGAATTGGTCCTATGACTCCACAGCTAATCTGAAAAAGCAAGTTAATAGTTTTACTTCAAAGACTTTCATGAGGCAGGTGAGTCTCTCATTGATGAAGGGATGGACAATGTCTACTGGTGATGGGGCTCCAAAATGCTATGGTACTGGTAACAGGAGAGAGAGAGGAAAGCCCTGAAATTGATGCAGACATGGCCTGTAGCTTGTGAATGAATGCTTACTTGAACTTTGAATGTCTGGAATTTGCCTTATTTAGCTGCTGTTAGTGTGTTCTACAAGATGTAGAAAATCAACTTCTGCTTTTGGGGTTAAGCAGACACCTGTTAAGACACATGTGACCTAGAGCACTTAGTCAAAATGAAAAGAACAATCTGTGACTGAGGTCTGTAATGCACAGGGGGAAAGCCTGAGAGAAGGGAAGGTGCACTGATCAGATTTCTAGCTGAGACTTGGCTGCAAGTTCTCTCTGTAGTGCAGATTTCCTGTGCTGTAGTTCCCCATATGTAAAACAGGGAGAGTAGCACAGGGATAGTGCGAGGATATTGCAGATTACCACAGCATCTGAATGTTGCACAATGTGGCCCCAGGTATGTACCATAGATATTCTAGAGCCTATGAGGAATGATGGGAAAAGGGAGCTGTAAACTGGTCAGCTCTGGGAGGGGAGCCTCCCCTTCAGGGTCAGTGGGTGGCCACTCCAACCCACTACCCCGGGTCAGGCTCTGGGGGGAATTAGTCATCCAAATAACCAGTCCGGAGTGCCCTGCTCTTACCTCAGGGCGGGGCGATAAAATAAAATAAATAATAACAAAAGTGTCCTGGGTTTGGGGCAGGCCAGCCAATGACAGTCAGAGGCCTGGCCTTAGTTCAGGGCAGCACGGCAAGCAAATAGTTCAGAGCCCAGTCCTTGGTCAGGGTAGGGCGGCAGGCAACAGTTTCTAAAGGCCCCAGCCCTAGTACAGGGCGGGGCAGCAGGTAAATAGTTTAGAGCCTGGCCTTTGGTCAGGGTAGGGCAGCAGGCACACAGTTTGTACAGGCCTGGACCTAGCTCAGGGTGGGCAGCAGGGAAGCAGTTTGTAAGCCCAGCCCGTGGGCGGCAGGCAAAGCAGTTTATAGGCCCAGCCCTCGGTCAGGGCGGGGCGGCAGGAAAACAGCTTATAACAATTTACACAATTGGGGTCTCCTTGCTCAGGAGGGTTGCAGGCAGCTCACCCGCAATGGCAGAGAGGGGAAGACTACCACCCGAGCGGTGGGGAGGTCACAGGCTCAGGGCCCTAGAAGCAGCAGTATAGACTGCTGCTGAGTCAGTGGGGGCTCCAGCCCAAAACACACTGACCCAGGCGTTTATGCGCCTGTGCTATTCCCTTGGCCACTTCCCTTCTCCCCCTCAGCATGTACCTGGTTGTCCGGTAGGTCTCTCAGGGGAGTCAAAGGGGTCCAGGTCCAGCTGCCACTCCTCAGCGGCTTGCAGGGTCTCTGGGAAGTCCAGTACGGTCCACAGTCCCTCCGGGTCACGGTTCAGCATGGCGCCCAGTGGCCCACTCCAGTTGTCCACCTCTCCAGGCCTTAGCTTGACTCCTTCGTATGCAGGGGAGACTTCTGGCTCCTTCAGTGGCTGGGCTTTTACTGGCCTTGCTGGCAGGCTTTTTATCTCGCTGACCCCGCCCCCTGGCTTCTGGCCAGGTGGATCATTAAGGCCAGGTGCAGCCCACCAAGGCTCTGGGAGGGGTGCCTCCCCGTCGGGGTCAGTGGGTGGCCACTCCAACCCACTACAGAAGCGGCTGGGGTGGTCACCCTGTTCTCCCCTGTCCTATGGCCTGAGGTACTGGGGACTGCCGAGGTTGTCCCGGGTCGCCTGCTGCACCTCCAGGCCCATGTGGAGGGGCTGATGCTAAATCTGATCAATGTTTATGCCCCAAACACGGGTCCGGACTGGGTCACCTTTAACAGCAGGCGGCCGCCTTCCTCGGCATCCTGGATCCTCACGAATGCTTGGTCCTGGGCAGGGATTTCAATACCACCCTCGAGGACCGGGACCGTACAGGACTCGAGAACTGCCAGGCTGCAGCAGGCATCCTCAGGGAGATCATGGACCATCACTCCCTGGTGGACGTCTGGCGAGACCACCACCCAGACAACACCACCACCTTCACCTATGTCCGGGTGGAGGACGATCAGTCGAGCCACTCCCAGTTGGACCGCATTTATCTATCGCAGTTCCATCTAGCACAAGCCCACTCCTCCAGCATTCGTCCGGCCCCCGTTCACGGACCACCATTTGGTGTCCGTGAAAGCCTCTCTGAGTTCGGAGAGGCTGCGGCCGGCCTATTGGCATTTTAATAATAGCTTGCTGGAGGATGTGGGCTTCATGGCATCCTTCCGGGAGTTCTGGCTGGCCTGGCGGGGGGCGGCAGCCCGCCTTTCCCTAGGCACTGCGATGGTGGGACGAGAGGAAGGTGCGCACCCGGCTCTTCTGCCGTGACTACTCCCAGGGCACCAGCCGGTGGAGGGATGCGATGATAGAGCAGTTGTAAAGGGAGGTTTTGAAGCTTGAGGGGCGCCTGGCATCCGACCCTGAGGATCCGCCCCTCTGCGTGGTGTACCAGGATAAGTGGGAGGAACTCCGGGCCCTCAAGGACCACCGGGCCCGGGACACCTTCGTTCGATCCCGCATCCAGCTCCTCCGGGAGATGGATCACGGCTCCGCTTGTTCTACGCCCTGGAGAAAAAGAGGGGGGCTAAAAAGCATGTCACCTGCCTTTTGGCAGAGGACGGCACCCCCCTCACAGATCCGGAGGAGATGCGTGGAAGGGCCAGGGCCTTCTACGCCAGTTTGTTCTCCCGGATCCGACTAAAGCCGATGCCTGCAGGGTGCTCTGGACCGAGCTCCTGACAGTCAGCGCGGGCAACCGGGACCGGCTGGAGATGCCTCTCACTCTGGCCGAGTTCTCGGAAGCCCTTCTTCTCATGCCCACCAACAAAACCCTGGGCATGGACGGGCTGACCGAGGAGTTCTACCGCGTGTTCTGGGACATCCTCGGCCCAGACCTCGTCACCGTCTGGGCTGAGTCCTTGGAAAGCGGGGTCCTCCCTCTGTCGTGCAGGCGAGCCATGCTGGCCTTATTGCCGAAGAAGGGGGACCTCTGTGATCTTTGGAATTGGCATCCCGTCTCGCTCCTCAGCACGGACTATAAAGTCATAGCAAAGGCCATCTCGCTGCGACTGCGGTCCATGCTGGCAGATATGATCCACCTTGACATCTTCAATAATCTGTACCTGGTCCGGGATCTCTTGGAGCTTGGGTGTAGGGACGGTCTGTTGTTCGCCCTCCTGTCCCTGGACCAGGAGAAGGCATTTGACAGGGTGGACCATGGGTATCTCCTGGGCACTCTGCAGGCCTTCGGCTTCGGGCCCCATTTTGTGGGTTTTCTCCGGGTGCTGTACGCCCTCGTGGAGTGTTTGGTCAGGCTCAACTGGACCCTGACCAAGCTGGTCAGCTTCAGGCGGGGAGTACGTCAGAGGTGTCTGCTGTCAGGCCAGCTGTATGCTCTGGCGATCGAGCCCTTCCTCTGTCTCCTCTGTAGGAGGTTGACAGGGTTGGTGCTCTGTGAGCCGGAGCTGCAGCTGGTCCTGTTGGTGTACGCCGATTACATGCTCCTCGTGGTCCAGAACCTGGGCAACCTGGCGCGGGTGGAGGCCTGCCAAGCCGTCTACTCAGCAGCCTCCTCCACCCGGGTCAACTAGGTCAAGAGCTCTGGCCTGGTGGTCGGGGATGGGAGGTGGGCAGGCTCCCTCCCACCCTTCAGGCCATCAGGTGGGGCGCGGGTCTGCTGCTCTATCTGGGCGTTTATTTATCTGCCACGCATCCCTCTCCACCGGAGGACTGGCAAGGTTTAGAGGCCAGGGTGGGTGGGCGGCTGCGGAGATGGACAGGACGGTTCCGGTGTCTCTCCCTTCGGGGGAGGGTGCTGGTACTGAATCAGCTGGTCCTGTCCATGCTCTGGCACCGGCTCAACACCCTATGCCCAGCCCCGGAGGTCCTGGCCAAGCTCCAGAGGATAGCTTTGGAATTCTTTTGGCCAGGACTGCACTGGGTATCTTCAGGGGTTCTGTGTCTTCCCCTGGAGGAGGGGGGCCAGGGCCTGATCTGCGTGTGCAGTCAGATCCGGACCTTCCGCCTCCAGGCCCTGCAGAGACTCCTCTTTAGTGCAGGTAGTCCAGCGTGGAGCACTTTGGGGTGAGCTTTCTCCGCCACCTCCGAGGACTCCGATACAATCGGCAGCTCTTTTTTATTCACCCGAGGGATCTTCTGCGAGACCTCAGAGCTGCTGGAATTCTACCAGGAACTCCTCCAGACCTGGAAGCTGTTCTCAGCGACCAGGTCCGTTGTGGCCACCGAGGGAGCAGACCTCCTCACGGAGCCCCTGCTCCACAATCCAGCCTTGTGTGTACAGGTGGCGGAGTCTCCCTCGGTGTGCCGGAGGCTGATCCTGACAGAAACCACCAAGGTCAGAGACCTCCTGGACTACGACGGAGGGGACCGGGTGGATCCCCGAGCACTCGCTCAGTGCATGGGGCTCTCCACCCCTCGAGCCCCCCCTGCGCCTACTCCAGGAGGTGAAGGCGTCTTTGCCGCGGCCCGCTCTCGATTTCCTGCAGAGAGCCTTGTGAGAGGGTACACCCCGCCCCTCCCTTCCTGCAAAACCTCCGTCCCTTGTTATTGGGCCCCTGTTCCACGGGCCCCCCCAGCTTCCCCATCCTTGGACCCCCAGCTGGCTGCAAAATCTGCAGCCGGTCTGCTTTCAAACCGCGCCTAGAGAACATCTGTACACGCTCATGCTCCATACGATTCACTTCCTCACCCTCGCGTCCCACCCCGATACCAAGTGGTGGGACTATCTAAGACCTGTAGAGGGTGGGGAACCCCGATGGGCCAGTGTGTATTCCACCCTAGTTCCACGGCCCATCGGGGACATTAGTTGGCAGCTCCTTCATGGAGCCATGAGCATGGGCGTGTTCCTGGAGCAGTTCACCCCCATCCCAGACGCCTGCCCCTTTTTGCGGCGTGAAGGAAAACCTGGCACATGCATATCCGGAATGCGCCAGGTTGCAACCCCTATTCCGGCTCCTCCAGAACCTCTTACTGAGGTTCTGGCTGCACTTCTCCCCAGGGCCGGCTCGAGCCATCCCTCATGACACATGCGCGGCTCCGCCCCCAGGTGCACAGCGCATGTGCAGCCCCGCCCCGCCCCCCAGCGCGCTGCACACCTTACAGTTGCAATCGGGCACGCAGCGCCTGATTGCAGCTCTAAGGGGCGCCGCGCGCCCGGGGCTGGGAGCCGTGCGGCACCCCTTAGAGCTGCCATCAGGCACCCCCCCATAAGTTGGCACCCCAGGCAGCTGCCTGGCAAGCCCCCCCCTTAATCCAGCCCTGCTTCTCCCCACACCTATTTATTTATGCGCACCCTATCCATGGCCCCACAAAGTCGCGAGACCTCCTCGTCAACCTCCTCCTGGCCCTGGCTAAAGCCACCATATATAATACCAGGAGGAGGATGCTGGACGAGGGGGGTTCTCTGCGACTGTGGGGCCTACTTCCGTTCCTTCCTTGTGTCACGTATCCGGGCAGAGTTCCTCTGGGCGGCATCCACTGGCTCCATCAACAGCTTTGAGGAGCAGTGGGCGCTGTCCGGGGTTCTCTGCTCCGTGTCCCCGTCCAGTTCCCTTGTTTTGATCCTGTGACCCGCACTCCCTGCCCCTTTAGTCATTCTTTGTCCCCCGTGACCAGTTGAGCCTGGGTCTAGTCGTCCCTTCCACAAGGCTGGGGGAAGGGCTTTGAGAAGCAGGCGCTGTGCCCGCCCATCCCTCCCATGATCTCAAATACGAACCCACTACAGGAGCCCATGAGGATGATTACTAGGAGCCTGGGACCCCAGGAATTTCTGAATAAGGATGCACTGACTGTGACTTAAAGGTAACAGAATCTGGTTCAAAGTCTTTTCCCTCATTAGGAGATTTGTGTCAACACCAGAACCACACAGCCCTCCCACAACCTTTCAGGATGCAATAGAACATATTTTTCTGTCTCAAAAGTGACTGGCTTTAATGTCCATAAGTTTGTAATGTCATGAGTAGTGTGGCTATTTAGTCTGGAACTGCATTGATTTTTCTTGTTCTATACATTGGTGATCTTCAGCTGGTTCAGATGGCAGGGTTCTGCATGCTTACAGTTTCTGGAACATTTCCTGATGCCTCTGTCATGCAAACAAGAACATCAGGGCATCACTTCATGTATGTCTTTCCCACCACCAAGTCCAGCCAGAAAAATGTGAGGTTAGAGATTGGATGGCTCAGTGGGGATGGGACATGGAGCCTCACACCGGCAGGTGTATATATCTCCTGCAGTCTATCCCCAAGTTAATAGTAACTCATGAATGTTACCATTTGATGGGCATTCACTGGCCTTAAATGAATGTGAAATGAATTTGTGGTCTCTATCCATTCCTACTGGGATTTAGATTTGCATAGCTGAAATCACCAATGCAAGCAGGACTAACTGGTGTCACTTATTAGCAACAGAGCAATCAAAGATTAAATGAAAGGACCATGAAAACTTACTCCCCTCTTCCTCCCTAGAGATGATTCCTCAAAGCCAAAGGAAGAAGCTTTGTGTCCACCTGTGTAGAAAGCTTGCACTTGTATCTGCCTGTGGTTGAGGATCCAGCCCTCGCTTGGTTAATGGAAATACAACAGTTTACCCCCACCACTTGCGGGTCTCCCCCAGAGACCAGCCACAAGACCTGTCAACTTAGTACCTTTCAGCAGCACCAATCCATTTAACATGAAGCATCAGATTTCCAAATTGTGGGTTTTTATGGGTTAGTTTTGCCTCTCCCACTCCAAATAAGCAAAGGATCTTTGTTTTTCAGTTCAGCCCCTTTGGGATGAAGTGTTTTAATATTCTGCAACATTTGTGTCAATATGGCATTGTGTTCTGCTGCAATATTACCTTACTCATATTAATAGTCATTTTTATATAATTGTAAACATTACCTAAAAGTGCCTGGAGCTAACTTTCTTCATTTCTCTTCTGCTCTCTGTAGCATTTCAATGGCACTTTTAAATCTACATTTCTTTGGTATGTAGTTACTATAATCACTCCAGCTGGGTGGGAGGGGTTGTTGCCCTTTCACTTATATTGTCCTTTTATCTATTTGCAATCTGTGACTCTCTAGATCTTGCCTTTAAATCTCAGGCTCCGAACTGCATTTCTCTAGGAAGCATTTTGTGATGCTGGCTATGAAGGATGTTTCATAAGAAGACTCACTTATCAGAACCAAAGTGGCTCTGGGTCTTTTATGCATCCATCTATGTGCATTCATCATTGTGCTATTTAGTAACTTCCTAAGGAAACAGGAAAGCCTCTCCTATCTCTTTTTTTCAATGCTTTCGCTTTTCCCCACCCCCTTTCACAGTAAGAAGGGTGTTTGACGTTAGTGCCTTGTGTTTGTTTTTTCTGGTACTGTTTTTCTAAAGTAATATAAAACCACAGAAGAAGAATGTGCTCTTGTTTTCTCTCAAGTTCACTTCCCCTGACCTTTATCTCTTTCAGTTGCAAGAGGCAAAGTTCCATTCTTACATTTCTGCATTTTTTTAAAATCACTTTGACAAGGAAAAGAGAAAAAAAGTGGAAAGAGGAAGGGAATCTTGGGAGTCAGCAAAGCAGGTTCTATTTGTCATGAGCTTCTTGGTTAAGGGAGAACAAGTCAGTTAGCTTATATATGTTTCACCTAAACCCTCTATACAAGGGAAATAAGAAGTTACAGTATATGATGATAACCTCCTTGCAGGCCTGGAGGGGAGACCTAATTCATTATGAGCCTATGAAAGGAGGATGCCTGAAAAGCATGGAGTCATATTATACTGCATGGAAAATTGTTAAGTGTCCTTGAATTCTGAGTGATTTGTGTTTCATGGACTCTACTTAAGTTAGCAACTCTTTGGAGGCAAGGACTGTCTTTTCATTGTGCAACCTAGAATTCTGATTGGGCCTTGTAGGTGCTCCTGCAAAACAAGTCCTGCATACTCATTGAGTAAGACTGGGTAAAGCCCTGCTGTGTCATTGCATACTCCATCCTCACCCCTCCTTTAGTGCTAGATGGATCCCTATAGTATGTTTCAGGTGCAGTCAGGTGCTCTGAGACAGCTGCTATCCCCCATTGCCCCATCCCCTTGTCTTTGGGGTTGCGCTTGGTGTATTCTTTCGGCTTGCACCAATGGCTGCTCATGTAAGACACTCCCCAAAGCCCACCCATCAGTCTCCTCCTTCCACTCCCCACCCCGGTTCCTAACACAAGGCATTCCTTTGTATTCCCTTCCATGACAGAGGGAGAAGGGGAGACAGCGCTCTCCGATTGCTGGAGGTGGGGGTGGGCTTTGTTCAAACGCACAACCACCCACACAAGGAGCTGCCACTACCTGTCCAGCCTCCTTCCCCCCCCTCCTTCCCCCAGGGCTGTGTGCTGAGGCTGCTGCCTAGATCCCGGTGCCTTCATTCCACCCCCCACGATCTGGTCTTCACCCCCTTTCCGGCGGCGGGGAGAGGGAGATCTTTTTGAAGAGGCGGGTTCGCGTGTGGCTGGCTGTGGGGGGTCGGGAGCCCAGTGGGCAGGGTGCGGGGGGGGACAGACACACACACACACACACACACACACACACGCACGGCTTTGAATGACTTGCTGCAGAGCGCGCAGACCTGCCCAATGTTGCCAGCAGAGGGGAAGGGAGCCGCTTCCCCCCCCCCAACCTGAGCTCTCCAGAGCGCCGGGGCTCGGATCCCGCCCGGTGGCCGCAGGACTGAGTGGGGGGGAAGGGTGTTATTATTAGGCACGTTTATTTCTTTTCGCGGCTGGGCCGCCGCCGGCTCCCTCCGCTCCCCCTCCCCACCCAGCGCTGCCCCCTGCAGAGGGAAGCGGTTGCGGCGGGGGGGGTGGCGGGCCGGGGCGCCGCGGTCGCAGGCTCGCAGCTCCCGGAGCGGCGCGGGGGGAGCCGGGGCTGAGCCATGCCGGGGGGCGGCTGCCGCTGCGGCTGGAACCAGGGATGGGGCGGGAGGCTGCCGCGGATCCCAGCATCTCCCCGCCGGGGGCCCAGGAAGCTGAAGAGCCGCCGCCGCCGCTGCTGAGAGCCAGCAAAGGGGGGCGATGGGTGAGTGAGAGACGCCCCCCCATTCCCCCTCACTCTAACCCCCGGCCTCCCGCTGCACCCCACCGCCCCTCCTCCTCTGCCCTTCCCCAGCCTCTGCCCTGTCCTCCCTCTCCCCTCATCTGCCCTATCACCTTCTCCTCCATCCCTCCCCCCTTTTCCTTGTGTCATCCCTTCCCTCCTGTACCCTCTTCCAGCCTGCCTCCCTGCTCCCTCCTTTCACCCTGGCCCCAGCCCCTTCCCTTCCTCCTGGCCTCTCCTGCCTCCCCTCCGGCCCTGCACCCACTTCCAATCTGCCCCTTCCCCCCACCCCAGTGTGTTTATGTGTTGACAGGAGATGGGGAGGGGGAGGGTAAAGGGCTGATCTTGGGCACGGAGCAATTAGAGCAGAGGGAAAGGGGTGGAAAGTTGTTTGCTCACATGAAGGGGGGGGGTTATAACTGGCCTAGTCTCTGTCCAAATCCTGCCAGCATCCCTGCTCCCTATGCAGGAGTCTCAGAGTGGAGGTGAGGGCTTTAAACCTCCCTCTTTCTCCTCTTTTAGTCTGTCATTTTTTTCCCTTTAAGTGTGCACGCCCCACCACCCCTGCCCCCAGCACAGCTACAGCTTCTGTGAGTACTGCAAGGGGAAGGAGGAAATGGAAGCCTCCCCCACCCTGGCATGCATAGAAGCAACACAACCTGTGTCTGCAGGAATGTCTGGTGAGAACTTCTTAT